>CANUEZ040000152.1:3963750-5367500 GCA_948099385.1 Fasciola hepatica | reverse complement strand
ACTCGTAACGGTGAAGATTTCGCCAGCATTCGAGGCGTCTCAAATTGAAGTCCACGAAAAAAAATAATAAACATGTTTCATTCCGATCAAAATCGATGAAGCTGGTTCGTTGGTTCGACACTGGGGGAAAATTTTAGTCGGGGGTAATTCTTACACCAAATTAACTTCTCTGAGTCCTTTACGGTTCATCATATAGCAAACACTCAAGCGATAAACAAACCGATCGCCAAAATGAATCCTTGTGACTGAGTCCGTGTTGAAGTCCGTACGCGCCCTCCCTTCTTGGGCTTGCAATACAGCCTTCACATCTGGTGATACTAGCCGCATTGAAAATAACGTCGACTGTATACCCAAGAGAGAGTGACAGGACCTGGAAATATTCCCGCACTGGGATAAGGACATGGATTCCCGGCACAGCATTTTGATCGTACTGCACACAAAATTGTCCTGTTCATTCGATTTACTGTTATCTACCTGTGAAATGTGTAACTGGGGTAGATTTCTGTGATTTATCTGGTAACTGGTGCTCCTATTCACGTCAAGACACTGAACAAGATACGGCAAAACGATTCAAAATTATAGGCCTATCCGGTTCCTGTTTGATCAGCTTTATGAAAGTGTCGGAAGAATTCAGTTTGATTGTACCTTTTCACCTACATCGGGGTGACAATATAAGCGATTAACGACGCGAGCTCAAATGAACTTGATCCCAACGCTCATACTGGAGTGAACTGGAATTTTCTCTTACCGTAAGTTTGACAGTCATCGGTAAAAGGATTCTTATGGCCCATGTATCGTGAAACCTTTAAACTATAGAATAATTTCTCTTACCCTCATCATATAGGCAGAACAAAGAAAAAAATAAATTGACCGAGAAAACGGTTTCTACCAAGATATCTGGACAGTAAACCGACCTGGACATAATCTAGTATAATTTAAGTGGTCCTGTTTCTCAGTTTAATTATATTTCCGCATCTTGTTAATTTCCAGCCCACTTCACTCAAAGTATTTTATCCGGGCAACCAAGGTCACACACTTTTAAGCACCCATAGCACAGTAAAGAATCAATATAAATAAGAGAAGACAGTGGATGAATTAGTATCACTGTTAAGTCACGAAGCTGGAAGTATACTATGAGTAAAGTTTTCCATGCATCACAAAGGACACCACCTGTAGGTATTAAAAATGGCCGCTCCCCCGAGGTAGTTTGGTTAGAGACGAATTGTACAGGTTGCTATAATTCATTTCACAGGTTAACTGAATACCTAGACCTTCAGAGTTTTATTTTCAATAACCTTTGCTCACTTACTATTTACTTATTCACCAGAGGAAAAGAACCTCAGGCGGAAGCCTCTGAATTTGGTTTTGCAAAAGATTTTAAGTGGTACTTTCTAGAGACTGATTGAGAACAGAGCTGCCCTCCACTGGTTATCGATAAGTTTGCTGCAGTGCAACCACTCGGTGTAAACGAGGACATAATTAAGATTAGGTAACACCAGCTGGAATGCCAGGGCGCTTCATCTTGTCGATACCGTTTCAAGCAACAAAATGAAGATCCATTTTCCATTCTAAAAATGAATAAGTGGTACACCAAGGCTGGAGTGAAACTCACGGACGATTATGAGCAATATTATGATACTGTACTAAACACCCTCTGTTGTAAATGTCGGAGACAAGACAGAGCGTATCTTTGCCGTCTGATAGTCCTGTACGGCAGGTGTAATTTATAAACGACTTGAGAATGAATTACGGAAAAACAACTGTTTCATCAAATTGGACTTCCATATGATACTGTGGGTATTTTTCAGACATTGACACGTTTAATTGGTAATCTGTTAAATGATTTCTCATGTAGTATCGAGCTCCATATCAATAATAATATAAATCTTGGGAACATTGTTAGGAATCATTAGTTGTGCATATCCACTTGTATTTTCCGTTTAGACACTAATCCTTTACAACACTATTATCTGGTTAACGAGTAATAAACAATTCTTTGGGTATTGTTTCTTACTTTGAGCAAATGGTAGATTTCAGAGCCGTGAACATTAGCTAAATACATATGAAAATGACATAAAGACCTCAAAGATCTTGCTTCTGTTCGATTACCTATCCCTGCATTTCAAAACTGACCATTTACAATTTTTGTGAGCATACAAATTGCGAGCATCTATTTTACGCAGGCTCTCATTCATCTAGTTAATAATAGATGTCCGTAAGTTCTTTTCTTGTAGTTGGTTTAACGTATCCACCTGCGGACTGTCGCAAGGGTTTTTTACAGTGCAACAGCAACTGATTACTTGGATGGTTATACTTCCATGGGACGTGTGTGTGTCTGTGTGAGTGTGTGTGTGTGTGTGTGTGTGAGAGAGAGAGAGAGAGAGAGAGAGAGAGAGAGAATCCGACACGAAATCTCCGACCCCAATCCCGATGCGTTTGGACCAAACAAAAGAATCTGATTTGTACCTTACTGAAATATACTCTGGTGTTTGTGCAATTGTTGTTCCATTGTTTAATGAGACAGAATGAATGAGTTACTCTCTTTCAGTCTTGTTATCTCTCAGTTTTTCGTTTATCACTGGCATCCGCTTATTGAACCAAGAGGATAGCATCCTCTGGTAGCACAGTACTGTTCGTTCAATTGATTATGTAAACGTGAATTTAAAATTAGCTCTTCTCCCAATTCATTGACTCTGTCTAACATCACTGATAGCAGCTGCCGAAGCTTCAACAATCTATCAGATCGATCATTTTGAATGGCGAATTATTGTTCAAATTCCAGTCACCTGAAAAGTAGTCAACTGATCCGAAGAACTAATACATTCCTCGCAAATGACAGCACGACTACCCAATATTCTGTGCATGCTGAGTGAGCAAGGTTATCTTAACTGGATGCCACCCCCCCCCCCCCCCCCCCGCTCTCCGGATGACCTAATCAACTGGTTACGTTTTACTACTGTACCGATTAATTACCAACCTGTGCTACCACTGCAGTTGGCTCGGTTAAATAGTTAGATTGGTGCTGGTAAGTCTAGTTGAAGTGGCCGGCAGTCCTAACTTTCATCGCGGAACACTGAGTCTGTAGCGAAAAGATGGACTTGGTGTGACTGCAGACTTCAATATCAGAAATGTGAACTATCAAACATGTGCACGAAAGAAGCAGAGACGCGTGCGTGCACGTCAGTATAAACAGCTGACTACAGATCGATACGCGTGCGAAGGAAACATGTGTGGACGACGAAACAAAGATGAGCAGACTGAAAAAACGGATAGATCCTCCGGACTGAGACAGTTTGAATGGTATAACAAATACAAACGATCTACAAGTTCAGCGAATAGACCTCGTGCTTAATTCTGGTCGCTTTGTCCGCATGGTTAGGGCATATGTTGTCGCGGATGTGGGTTGACGTCCGATAGAAAAAAAGAAACACAGGACCACCTGGGCCAATAAACTGATGATCAAATGAACGCCTTATCATATAGTCCTGTCTTCAGACTAACTCTCCAAAGCTCACCAAGTCATTCTCGCTTTTAGCATGTGTGTAGTACTTTGGTCACTGAGACGTACGTATTGAAGTAGTTCGCGTCTGGGTTTTCACACACACACACACACACACACACACACACACACACACACACATACTAACAGAGAACGGAGAA
This sequence comes from Fasciola hepatica, assembly GCA_948099385.1. Classification (NCBI taxonomy): domain Eukaryota; kingdom Metazoa; phylum Platyhelminthes; class Trematoda; order Plagiorchiida; family Fasciolidae; genus Fasciola; species Fasciola hepatica. The sequence continues at coordinate 5,363,840 of CANUEZ040000152.1, read as the reverse complement.
TAGAATCACTGTTGTGTTACTGTCACGGTTATTCATAATAATATTCATATTCTCATTCACGTTATTACTGTTACACTAGCCTAAGCACGTTTTACGGTGTTTCTAAACTGTTTATTTAAAATACAAAGAGTGCAAAATGTCCAGTGCCATTTTTTCCCATTACTGTTTCGGGCTTGGCTATACATCCGTCTCATGCCATCCTAGATTTCCCCGTTTTATTTGCAGCATTGTCGTGGATATTTGCACTGAGCAGTAAAGCTAAAAACTTGGTTAACTTCAGTGATTCTTTCCTACACTTTCTTAGTACCAGTGAATCATAAAAATCTGCACACCACTGAGGGAGTCAATGCCTCATAGCATCCATTCTCTTCTTTTAATCTCAATGCTATTTGTCTCAGCCTGATCTATGATGACTCCTCTCTTAGACTGAGTGCACCTATTAGTACCAGTGTTCTGAATATCCTACATTTTTGTCCGAAAGTGTACTCTGAACATGACCACCCATCTTACATACAGGTACAGACTACACAGCTCTGTTTGGACCATCATAAAGTATCCAAGGAAAATCTTCCACAGATTAACCGTTCTTTGTTTCTTATCACCTGGTTAGAACGCGGCTGCCATCGCTACCTTCAGTATGGCCTGCAGCCGAAACGATAAACGCATCTTCAATACCTACTGTCCCATGGAAGTGGTTTATTTCCGTCGTGGGATAGTGGTCTCACTCTATCCAAAATGGTTACTCAGTAGGAAGGAATTAGCTTATAAAATGTGCAACACCCCTGATATCCATCCACTATCAAGCTTGGTCAAGAAAGAAATCAAACCCCTACAATACATCATAGGAGTCGATCGCTGTGTGGGAAGCGGGTTGTTACCGTTCAAAAGCCAGTGACGGAAGGGTGCTATATCATGTAGTGTATATGTTCAACAAACCGTTGAGAGCCAGCCCGGATAGCCTTGCGGTTGAGGTGTTCGATTCATAATCGTTCACCCCGGGTTCGAGTCCCCGTGGGGGCTCGGTGGATGTGCACTGCTGATGATTCCCAACAAGGATGAAACGGCTGTACAGTGCTTCCATGGTTTTCAATGGTGAGTTAAGCGTTCAAGCTGCATGATGAGTCATATTATATACATCTTTTTCCAACGTTTTCTCCAAGCTCGTAACAATGAATGTAGATGGTAGGGAATCATTCTGTTCTTTAGTCAGAAGAAAATCCCCTCGGACGGTGTGAATGCTGATCATGTGGATCGTCAAACTATTCGGTAATGGAACAACCGTCGCCCAATATCCAAACATTCTAACAATTCTGAAGTCAATCAGTGATCCAGCAAGGTGATTCTCAAGCTCCCCAGGTTCACCAAGTTAACCGATTATTTCTACACTTGACGGCCCACTATGGGCAGTAATCAAGCAGGGAGCCGTACCTATGCGCGAACCAACAATTTCAAAAATTACCAGTTCCTCTGAATTATACTCTATTTCTGCCTGCCACAGTCCTGTCACTTTCACACCTAGAGGGTTACATAATCAAATGTGAACCGAAAAATTCCACTTTTTGCCACTTTCCTCATTAGCAAAAAAACTGGTTTAACGTGTTATGTTTCGGTGCCTTCAAAGCACTCTTAGAAGTCCTACTGACGAGTACCGATCTGCTTACAAACCCCGAAGTCCAACGATTGAAGCGTTAGCGTGTTTAGTCCACTTCATTAAGAACAATTGTCCAATGACTCGCGCAAAGCGGCTAGGCGTGCTTTCTCGATTATACATCAGCTATTAATTATGTGCCATCATCCTTACTTCTAAGAAAATAAGCATATTTTTCAGGAAGAACACTGTGTAACAAAGTTGAAAAAGGTTTCGAGACATCTATTAGGTAGTGCTGTCGTTCTTTACGATGCTGTTCTTTCTTCACATATATTTCCCTCCTACTTTAGCGATCTAACTGCAACCCACTCGGCTCGGCTGGTCAAGAATGACGACCATGTAGTTTTGGCTCGGTTTGTCCGCCAGTAGTCGGATTCAGTTGAGTTTAACGAAAATATTGCGCACATCTAAAACTTTTCTGAGTAGTTTGGTGACCTGTTAAAAAATGCCGAATATCAACAGTGTATTTTCCACTTTACTATCGTGTTTAATGGAAGTCAGCACCATCATGAACTGTACTCTATTTGTACGTGTTATCCATGTAGAACATCTCGGTGTAGGTTTACAAGGGAACTTGCATTGGTCTTTACATATTGAAAATACTAGTGGAAAACAGCGTCCTTTAAGTTTCGTAAAATTTGACAGCGCTGTACTCCGCAGTTTATCGTTTCTTCCATCTTATACCAGTGTGTATTTGAGTAAGTCTATATAGTTTATCTACTATTCTACCTGGTTTTCTTAAAAAAAGCTATATTGCTCTTCGTTTGGGTTTACTCCTCATCAGTCTTATTTCTGGTGTGCTCTTAAGAGGCCTCATCTGAGATTTGTGATAGCCATGTAGTAGCATCCCTTGTGTTGACAGAGTAGGTCAACGCCAATTGTTCACACTCACTGAATTGAAACTTGGCTGTTAACCACTCCTGCCGGCTGACCCTTTCTATGTTTCGGTTGCTTCATTCACTATTATTGGTGTACAGAAATTACGTGGTTACTTTCCTTGCTTGCGTTTTGACAAGTAAGGATCAAGTTTTGTCTGCACTGCCGACCCATTTTGAGATGAACAGCTTTTTCTTCATGTTTCACGAAGGATGAAAGGTGCCAGAAAAATATGCTCGTGCCTTAGCGATAATAATGATAATAAAATGTATTTAATGCAATATTTGAGAACACGGGTAGAAATTGTACTGTCCAATTAGGATGCGATTCATCCGTGTGGGATGGAGCTGACTACTTCGGTCCGAATACCTATGTGTATTATTCGAAATACCCAAACTGATAGGAATCGTTGAAATCGCTCTCATTTGGGACTACGTAAACCAAAGTAGCAAGAACTTCAAGGTTGTGGAATAGCACGGTAATTGCGTGGCTGAACTGGTTCGTATAAATATGTCAAATCAAATAGAATAATTGGTAGACTAGAAGATGACCAATCACGGGGAGCTATTGCCGTCTTTGTCCTCGGCAATCCTGGTTGGTTGAGGCTAATCCAAGTGTACAGCTACGAAACTGTACTTGGCCGTATCACGTGTGACGGCGGCTAAATCACCACTTTATGACGGATTGAGCCCTGTTCCCCTCGATGGACACGAAGCTACGGAGTACCTTGTGGCCCAAAGATTAGTTTGAATCGCTTGAGGCTCAAAACATTCCATCCCGGAAACTAATCCAATCAATATCTGTTAGGGTTTCTAACGAACCGCATCAGATAGCAATCCCGTGAGTCCACGCTTGTTTTCAAAGGTGAGATGGGCCGTGATCCAAGATGAGGAGTTGAACCATTTGTTACATGAATCTTATGCAACCGGAACTGGTGAACTTCTTTGGAGTACGGATTTCCTATGATCAAATTCTCAACCCGATAAATTGATCTTGTAAGTTCACCAGACCTACCATGACCTAGCTGTACGTCAACCCGCTGGTTCACTGGGTTTCAAGAGTTACAAGCTAGCGGCTCCGGCTGAACGAAATACATTGCGTGCTGAAGCGGTGAGCATTGTTCCCACGTTTGTGAATACTCTTTCTCAGAAAGACGTACCACTTTGTTGTCATTATTTAAGTAGTACAAAACCGCATGCTTTCGTTTATGACCATATTTCACTTTTTCCCTAATAGTCATAGTTGACTCTCTCCCATTTTCGTACCCCTGTCATACAAATAATTAGTCACAAGTTTTCCTAGTTACTTAAGTTAAATGGATTCTTCAGTGGCAAAGTAAACGTAAGCAGAAAATTAAAACAGTCAGCTAAACCGCTTATTTCACTCCTATTTTAAGAAGCACAGCTAACAGTGTGTTTAGAGCAAGAGTTGGATACAATTTCCAGTTTGGCTAACTTTTCTAACTGGCGCTTCGTTGAAGATTGGTAAAATCATTGAACGCTACGTACGTGCATCTGGCCGCATCACCGTCTTTCTCGCGCTGAATTTACACAAACTGATTTCAAGTTAACCGAGAAACTGTCTGGCCCAACAAACAGCATCATGAAAACCAGACGGTTCGAAAAAGCGAGCGTCATCATTGTACCGTCTGCTTGCGAGGCACATTGTGTAGACTTCCGCCGTATGTAACATTATTAGTGCAAAGACGAAATAACGTAGCCATCAACGTCTGCATCTTATTTATATAATTATCGTACGGAGAAAACACCAATATCAAAAACTCGTTTGTAGTGGCATTATGCTTGGGACACAGGCAGCTTTAGTCACATTTTGGAAACGCATAATTTATGAACATATCTGTGAGCCAAAATGCCATTTAGTAGTCATGAAAATTGATGTTACGTTCTTAGAAAATAGGTGGGAGGACGATTGTTGTTGTTTCGTGGTTGGGACGAGGTCAGCGAAACAATAGACATGGGTTCTGGGGATTATCTATTCGACGTTTCGACCCAAGAATCAGCATGTGGGCCTTGACTGAATTCGAAGGTCCGTTTCGGATCGTGGCCAGGGCAATAAGAGTGTTTTAACGAAAGGCTTTTGAAAAAGCGTTCGGCTAAGTAATCTGATGGCTACAGACTCTGACCTTGCTAAATGTTGTTTTCAAGGGACTGGCGTGTTCATACTTTAGTTGGGGAATAGAATACTCCGAGAGACAATAGAAAGTCTACCGATCTACTGTCAATATGCTGACAGTATTTTCTTTTCAAGTGACAAGCAGGCTCAGTTGGAGTCATTCATTCAAGCCCATAATATCGTCGATTTCAATTCGGAAATAGAAAAAGGACACACTGTCCACTTTATAGATGGACGTCCCATATGAGGGAACCATGGAAACTGATTCCGTCGCAAATATCGCAAACCAGCGCGGACAGGCCAGCACACTAATTTTCCTAGTTTCTTCCCTTTGGCACGTAAACAGAACCTAGTTTGCGCCCTCACAGCCCTCCTGCAAATGATTTGCTCGGCTGAGAGGGTGAATGAAGAATCACATAAACTGAAACAAACACATTTGAATAAAGAATACACCGAAATTTTCATCCAGAAAAACATAGCAGTTAGGCCAATGAGGCAGACACTGATAAGTATTAAGAAGAAAGAACTATAAATTCAGCTCCATTTTAAATGAGGTGGTAATAGAGTTGATGACGAGACGCCCATAAAAGGTAATCACGCGGGCTTTTCTCGATGCCACTTTACGTGACTGCTTCACCCGCCCGTTTATGATTTCACTGGACTTGAAAGATAAGTTACCTGTTCTTACCTCTTCCATGCTAACCTATTCGTTTGTTTGCTCATGTTTGGCAAGCTATGCGGGAAGAACGAAGCGGCATCTGCCACAAAGGATCAACGAGCGCAAATCTGTTTGGCAAATAACAGGGAAAACAGGAGGCCCCGTGACCAGTGGATTTATGGCACAACTTGCAGACACCGGATATCACGTAAATGGAGACGCATTCAATTTAGCCTGCAAAGCCCTTAACAACACAAAAAAATCACCTCGAAAACAACCTTTAGCAAAGGTAGCCGTGGGCCGTGTTTCGAAAGGGACCTTCGAATTCAGTCAAGGCCCACATGTTAACTCTTGGGTAGAAACGTGAAGTGGATAATCCCCAAAATCCATGTCCATTGTTTCGCTGACCTCGTCTCAACCGCGAAACAGCAAATATTGTCCCACAACGCAACACCAACTTTTGTGTCTACTAAATCACTTTTTGGCACGCAGGTATTGTTCACAAATTATGCGTCTCCAACAAGTGAACCTAGCTGCATTTTTCCCATGGATGATGCCACTACAAACGAGTTTTTTTGCTATCCGTGTATCTTATATGCCGTAAAATGGGATGATCTAGTGAACTGTTATTTCGTCCGAAGTTATTTCTTCTGCTTACACTTTTGTCTTGCTGAACGAGGACACACGGTTCAAAGTTTGGATTTTCGTAGTAAGTAATATGCTGTCGTATCTGGATGACATGAAAAAAATTTCCCCAGGAAAGCACGGCCAATTTCGCGGTTATTGCTGATCACCAGATATGTGTACCAGAAGTTACGCTCTCAGATATAGATAGCCAAGCCCATCTTTATCAGTCAAAAATTGAGGATTGTTTATGAATTTACTTAACTCCGGCTCGCTGAGTCTTCCTTCTTTGTCCTTGCAAATCGTGCGCGTGCAAACCCCACGGAAAAGCATCGAATCGAAAATGCTATGCCAGGTACTTTTCTGCTCAATCATCCCTATGCTCGAGCACTCCACATTTGGTTTATGGTTCTAATCTTATTCGAACAGTAAGGAGCATGCGTGGAGAGTGAGTGAATTAAGCCGTATTAGCTGACGAAACAACTTTGAAAGAATCCCCTTGTGATAATATACGTGGACTCTTCATCCATGTATGCTGCTTAAGATTCAAAAGAGGTTACGGCCGTAAACCAAAGGTGGAGTGCTCAAGTACACCGATAATTGAACAAAAGAGTACTGGGTACACATATCTGATGAGTCTCAACAACCACGAAACCGATTGCGTTGTTCCGGGGGAATTTTTTCCTGTCTTCAGGATACAATACCATCCTATCTATGACAAATTAATACTTCGCCTAAGTTGGCTATCTGCTGGTGATGATTCGTGTGTTATCCTTAGAGCCTCATTTAATCCTTGTTTTTTTAAAGTAAAAGATGATGTTATGGATGGGTGAAGGTGTAGCTAAGATGCTTTTTGATCAGTTTATCATGGTTTGCAAGATCGGTTTGTTGAACATCCGACTGTTTGTTGGACTTGGGCCGAAGCATGATATGGAGTCAGAACGGTCATGCGGCCCGTCCTGACAAACACACCCTAATTAGTTTCTATTTTCCGGGATGGTCTTTGATATCTGCTGACAGTAAAGAAGTGAATGTTCGGATATGCTTCTGGCGGCGAATTTCGATTTTTAAAACTGACTGGCTCGGAAAATTCATATTTGTTGTTCTATCGGTGCAGTACAGTGCTTACAAGACCCGGTGAGCGAATCTCGGACCACTACGGATAAGTGTTCCCTAAGGCCAGGTAGGTGGATTATAAAAGTGATTTACCAAAATCAGTGTCTATTGGGGTGAACCTTTATTTAGGGTGCTGATGAATTCTCTACCGTCATCGGCTACAATCCTAGCCTTGTCTTACAGAACTCCCATTACCGTTAGTCGAAGGGGGTATTAGATTATGTTTCCGAGAAGACGCCTAAAAGTTGATGTAGCAAGAACACGCTTTCTCTCACCGGTTGACAGTTACAGTAAAAGCCTGTCAGTTTGCCCCACATTGTGACAATGTTACCCATTGACAGCCTTGAACTGGCCACAACCCCCTTCCTGAAATTTTGTATAATTACTAATTATTGAAAGAAAGTAAAGGAAAATAAATCAGTGCCAAAATAATCTTCAGCTTTGATGGAAAGTTCGTGTACAACTGCGATGATGATAAGAAACCGAGTGGACATACGGTATCTTACAAAAATGGAAAATGGGACTGTAAGTATCCTTTTTTTACTTGCAATGCATATATATATATATATATATATATATATATATATATATATATATATATATATATATATACATATATATATATATATATATATATATATATATATATGTATATAAATCAACAAGTGTTAACACTGGCAGGCCACTTAGTGGCTAATCAGAGTGCCATCTGATTTTATTTAGTTAAAGTGGTGGAAATTACCGTTGTTTGAAGCTGTGACATATGATCTTCTGCTTTCCTTTAGAAAATTAAAAAATATGCTATTTACCTCCTTCAAAGGAATGCACCCAGCTCGTTTCTAATAGACCGCTCGGTTCAATGAAGCAAACGGCACACGATCGGCCGACTAGAATGACCGACAAGATTAGAGCTCGTCAGGCGATCAGTGGATCAGCCAGGGGTCGAAATTCGACCGGAGCCGAATCAGTCAATCCCGGGGGCAGCCAGATAAACCAGCCAGAGGGTCCTTTTAGGTCTATTAGTAGACCAATAAGCTTTCACGCACGGTTTTGGTTATGAGGAGCGCATAACTTATATAAACAATTTATTCTTTACCAATAAAAAGAAAGTTGATTCAGAGGCAGAACTGAGTTCTCACTCGACTTAGTGGGAGGGAACAAATCACCTCTTTTTTGTTTTTTATACAACAACTTCCAACGACTGAGGAAGCGGCCATGACCAGTGAATGTCTGAAAATCCGTGGAGATTAAAATACAACTCGGTTTCGTTTTTTGCACAGCAGTCGAGATACGTTGTAACATTTCATATATGGGGGTAAAAATGTAAAAATCCATCTTAATCTCATTGCTATCGATCCGTACAACACCATTTATTGGATAACTGTATGTGATGGAAGGCTGGTATTCTTCTTGACCGGACAGCCCCCACGCTTTTACTCCGTCAGGTACGCTACGATGTTATACCAAGGGTTTCGGAATCTCTGCAAACAGGGGTGCAATTTATCCACCCAAATTATATTAGCACACAGCATCAGCCACGGTAAACTAATTTTTTAAGTGACTACCTGCTGCAAGACTAGCGAATAAATCGGTGTGGACCGGTCGAATAAGCGGGCATGCTTGGTTTCGAATAGCTGTTGAGCACATTTAAAAGTTCGACTTGTTGTTCCATAGATCTAAATGTGCTAATGTAATTTGAACCGGTAAAAATTTACAATCCATCTGTGAAAAGTGCGAAGCTCTTATTGTAATCTTGTAGACCGGCTGGTAATGTGTACACGGTACTAAAGCGTGGGTGAAGTCCATGCGAGGGTTTGAATCCCGCAGCCGTCGAAGACGTTTGGTGATTGAATCAGTTCAAAATATTATCAATTCTATCAAATTGCATTTTATAACTAGTATTAGTTACCTTCGATCCGAAGCACGAATCTTCAGAGTACTGATTTTTGATTTTTTTGAACAGAAAATGCTCAAAAACCAGTAATGTGTACCGTTTTCCTTTTAAATATCTTGACTTCAAAGTAGCGTTTTCACGACAAAGTTAACCGCTTATCAAGATTCTGCTTTCTTTTTTTAACGTTAGCTGGAAGATTGCTCTCTCGATAGACACACGAACTGTCAGCAGTACCGCTTCTATTCCAATAACAGTGCGCCAAAAAGATGCACTGGGATCGATTCCAATTCTGTTTTTTCTCATCTCAGCGGATAAACTCGCCCGACATCTTGATCCAACTTCATTCACTACTTTTTTTCTCTTCTTTCAATTACCTTAATGTTCGCGGGATCAGTTATCTCAAAAATAATCCTATCCGACTTATTCGTGCTTTTGAATAGATCTAAAAGCTGCAGCTTAAAAAAGCTACACTGTTTAGGGATGAACACTGAATAGTGAATAAATTTATACCTTTCCTACTTCAAATTTATTTTCTTAATGACGTATTAGCGCATGAGTCCAGCGGAAGGGGTATTTACCCCATCACGACAAAGAGTCACCGCACTATTAGGGATAATCAGAAACCAGGCCTTGAGAATTGGGGTGGAGATCCACGTAAACTCCCAATAGGTCAGGAATGATGACGAGCCTAATGACAGTGGATTACTGTCTACCACCAAGTCACCGGTGATGGTGTGGATTCGAACATCTGACCTCCGAGGTGGCAATCAAACGCTCTAGACCACTCAACCACCACCGTTTCTGACCTAAAACGACCAAATTATATAGCATTCTAACAGCATCTTGAAATGAAGACCCATGAAATGTTAAAAGAGTGATAATCTAAAAAGATATTTGCCAAGAAAAAAAATTTAAGCTGTAAATACACATTGGCTATATGGCCTAGTTCATTATCAGAATCAACTCAAATTGTCTCATTCGTGGCCTACCATATAAAGACATGTAAAGACATGCTGAATACACCACCAAAGATGAACTTAGTTGGAAATCGGCCACCCTGACTGATTACGACCGACTTAAAAGTCTTTCGAGTGACTTTCGGTGGATCTCTATTTGCCAATCACTGCCCTCTATATAAGCGTCAACAAAAATGAACTCTTTTCGGTGAATATTCGGAAGAATCTGTCTCGGTCAGTTTATTGGTTTGCTATATACGGATGCCATATTTTAGCCTGAACAGTTATTGTGATCAGATTTGTTTTTGATGAATTACAAATGAAGAGTCTCCAATGTGGGATGAGCTTGTATAAAAAACCGGCGAGCACACAATTGCCGTCACAGACAATAGGCGAAAAGCATTGCTGTATTACACGGAATCAATTCCGATTTCGCAGGACATTTAAAGGAAAATCGAGGATATTATTTCATCGGCTAAGTCAGTAAGTCCGTCAGTCAATCAGTCAGTCGGTCAACCCACCAGTAAATTATTAGAACGATCAGTCAGCTTGTCTATCTCTCTCTCATTTGGACTCCCAGTCAGTCATCAGTTTGTGGCTTTCACATGTTCTAAGGAAGTTCACCATAAGGCAACTATATATCTGACACTGTTCTTTCCTCTGCAGGTAAAAACACTATTTTCGAGTTCTCTTCAGCTCACGTTTTCTGAGGAGCAGTTCATTACTGGTTCAATTGTTTTTCATTAACATTGTTCTAGATGTGATGCTCGAAATGCTTTTAGAGTAACCCATTTTTTCTGCAATTCCTTGCGAAAGCTTATGCTTGGGTTCATGTAATTTGGTGTGCTTATGTCTTGTCCCATCATCAAATTGAGATTGTTTACGGATTTGAATGCTGACTAAGGAGATTCAATTTTGCTGCGAATGATTTGCCTGAAGGGTGCGAAAAACTTTTACAGTACCCTACGATTGCAGTCGAAAAAAATGCATACTATAGCTTATTTAATAGGTAGAAAGAGTCCCACATAGCCGTTGTTTTGAGGGATGCTTCGTGATGTCATTGATCTAAGTTCATACAAGAAGTGTTTTGTAAATGGACCCCACCCTGTTCAGTAAATCAAATCAAAAAGTCTGACTTTTATTCATGGAAATAAAGGATTGCCACAAGGAAGACAGCTATCTTCTATGGAACAGTGGAGAACACTCACCCACAAAGACCCAGAAATTAGTATGAGATGACCAAAATAATTCACTGGTCAAAGAAAGTTATCCGGTGCTTATTGAAGGATCCAAGCAGTTATACGTCTAAGGACAAACGTGGAATAAGAAGGAAAATTGCTGAAGGGCCGAAGTGGCAACTTCCACGTGGTGCAGCCAACCAAAATAACAACTGTAAAAAAGTTGCGTTTCACGCAATTGGATATTTGTGTTCGTCGTGTACAACAACTGCTATAAGCAGCAACTCATCTATGGTGCAGAAAGATGAGAGCAGTACTCTGGGTGCCTGGACATCATATTTCAGATGAAGTCAAATAGGTCAGAAATCACATCAGACGGAAGGCGGAATGGAATGAAGTTATACTTTGTGATAAAAAATTCGCCTTGGACGGTCCCAAGTGACCATTGGACTACTGCCATAGCACGCGGAACAGGAAGCTCGACTTCGGCCGTCAAGCTTTCGGTGAGGCTCTGGGATGGTCTCGGTGCTACTTTCGCGGACGGTAAATCACAGTTGGTTGTTCTCGATGGAAAGCAGACAGCTGACTCGGAGATCAGAATTTTCAGTGACCACTTACTCTGAGCAGTTCCGGAATGGTTGGAGGGGTCTATAATTTTCCAGCAAGACTATATCAGTCAAATGTGGCCATTGTATCGGAACAGCAGATTCATTGTTGGCCTAGTCACAGTCCCTATCGGAAACCCACTGGAATCGTTTGAGGTTTGTAGCCGAAGCTATTCTGTGAAAACAAGTTTCGTCAATGCCATTCACGAATTGCGGTCCAGCATCCTCAATGAATTGCAAATGTTTGCCGATAAGACAATATGAAATCTCATTGTATGACCAATCAACGTTTTTCCGTTTCAAACAACGAGGTGGTTACACGGGATCATCAAGCTGTTTTTTATCATTGGATAGGGGGCATTTTAAAAGCATTTCGTACCCTCCAGACACATTATTAGGCATAACATCGATTTTCTTAAGTCAAAATTCAAACCCTTATACGATGCCAAAGTAGTGATGAAACAAGACATATACGCACCAAATCACACGAACCCACGTATATGCGTTCTGCAGAAATTTTGGGAAAATGGGGGTGCGTTGGAAGCTATTGGTGCACTATATTCTTGCAAGGCATCATAGTTTGCTTTACTTACAATTTCCGTTGTCAATCGATTTCAAATGATCGCTAACATGACTCGCTCTTTGGTTCAGTGAGTTGCTACTCAATCTCTTATCTGCATACTTTTGTGAATAGTGCAGTGAACATTTATGCTGATGTACATCACTCGCCAAAAGTACACCTCATCACTAAATGAACTACGATCCTGAGGCAAAACACTGTCAGTTCACAATATTGCCAACAGATTAAACACTTTTGCACTTTTACGTCATACGGTCTACTGTGGCATGGGTTTTGCTCTGAAGGTTGAGTTCACGTGATGTTCACAAAGGTAAAGGTCGTCTGGCGTGCAGTCTGAAGGTGGAAACAAGGGAAATTACTCCACGAGATTACTAAGTATTTTGGTCTTTGAAGACGGACCGTGAGCAGATGGATCGATCGGTTTAACGATGGAAATCCATTATTTGGACCAGTGGGTCGGTAATTTCATCAGTCAAACATGAGTATCGAAGGAGTGTTTAGAAACTAATAAAAGTGGTCTGATGACAGTACCTATGCAGCCCAGTGGCGGGGAGGCATTTTTTTGGCTAATCGTGTAGGCCTATTCTTATCTTTTCTGCTTCGCATGTGCTTAGGAATTCTAATACATTCACATGGTACTGTGTTTTGCCTTCATTTATGAACCTACTTCTCAACTCCCTACTCTCAACTCCCCTCCGAAAACAACATTTCTGGTAGTTCATGCTAGGAATCGCGTTCACGGAACAAAGCAATCCATACTTACTGCATACCAATTGATTTCTACGTTTTTATAACTGCACAGGTCGTGTGAATTAGCAGGACAATATGTTTGCGAACCTTCAGACTAAGTGATCAACATAAAAAGGACTTTCAAATGCACATACTTTTCACTGAGTAAATTGACAGTATGATACAAATAGCTCTCGGTATACGTATGAGTAAAAAATACAAGACCGATGGCCTGAACTTGGAAAAGCACCGAAAACAAACTTGTACGGCACAGTATACGAAACGCTGTCGTTTCTTTCGACTGAGGTAAACGACAAATCTGGAGCACTATCTGGAAAATTAGTTAGGCGAAGACATTACTAACGGAATTGAAATAAACCACCGATATATGTTTAAAAAATGCCTACAACGAAGGAGTTCCTATCAATAAATTTAGGAGACAAAAAGTAAGGAAAAACGAAATCCTCTATCTGAAAGAGATTCGGAAAAGCTTCCGAGGAACCGTTTGGTCTGTGGAAGAGTAATTCTTGTCTTGTTTGCTGCTTCTCTTGGACGGCTTTCGTATCCAATTCTCACATTGATTCCTTTATCATGCGGTTCCTCCAATGTAAGAAAGGAGGCATCACCATAACATATGAAAATATACTGATGATTAAATAACATGGTGCAAATGAAAATATCCAAAAAGTTTCAAAGTGTCTAGCTAGACTATGTCTGTTACGGGACAAACAGATTGGCTAGGTGCCAGTAAATTGTTTGCATTATCTCCACTACACTTCGGGAACCGACCACGCAATCCCGAGGGTGTCTTGTGTCTAAGCCAATTGTTGTACGAGAACTTGATGCTCTTACGCTGACTATAGGTGTTCCCGTCGTGACTCAGCCTTATCCCTTCGTGAGGCTGGCTTTCATGATCATACAAACACAACCCTCGAATTTAGAAGCATACGACAACGGACTCGGAGTCGCTGTCGACTTGAACAAGTAAAAACACGTGCAATGAAATCAATACTAAATGTGGAATGACGATTGTGTGATGTGCCTGGTGAAGAGGTCTATTAAGTCTTTTCCAGCATCTCGGAACCAATATTAAAAAGGCAGGATCATAACTACAACTACAGGGAAAGCTGCGCTGAAAAGCTATATGATGGAGACATTTTGGATGGCTACACAAAAATACTTTGTGCGTTGTTGAACCATAGGTCCCAGTGCCTAAGAAGCATCCCCTTAATTGATTGATTACTGGACACTCGCCATTTAACAATTAATAGAGTGATTAATCAACCTATAGAGAGAAACCAGCAGGATACACCAACCGAGTGGAAAAAACCGCATACAACCGACGGATTTGAGTGGAGAAATGATGTGACAAGATCGACTGACGGCCGTAAAAATACCAAATTCCTTTTCTCATAGTGTCGGCGAGCCAATGATGCGTAGCAGGTCGAGCGGACCTATCATACACTGGTGCTCGCTCATTTCGACTGAAAATTAACTCGAAGATGTTGTTCATCAAAACAGATAGAAGACATAAATTGCGAGATGCTAGCATTTCTTTTAATCTTCTCAGTCGCGTACGTAAAACATGCGATTTCGTGTTCAAATGGAGCACAGAGCAAAACAATGGAATAGATAGTGTCAAGCGAAATTAGGAAACGATTCGGTAAACCTGATTGGTTACCTCCACGGCAGGCACACATTGTGGGTCAGAAGTTTCTGTGCCCACAATGGGGGCCTAAGTCTACTTATCAACACAGCCTCACAAAAAGTTAGAAGCTTTGGGTTCCGATTCCATGCAATCACTCGCAAACCACCAAACGACTAATGTTGATGATATTTTGATTTTTACTGAGGAAGAACGGTTTACTAAGTTCTTCAACCTAATGAACACCATACATCCCAATCTATCAGTCACATGTGAAACAGAGAGTGGCAGCATCCTCCCTTTTTTGGATATCATGATAACAAAACTTGAAAATGGGACAATTCAGAAGACCATCCATCGTAAAGCAACATGGAGTGGACAATATATTCAGTTCTCCAGTTTCGCTCCAGTTGCCTACAAAAGGGGCTTGGTCAAAACCCTGTTCCACAGAGCGCGTAAAATCTGCAGTGTATACCTACTGAAAAAGGAAGAAGAGTTCTTATCCCAAACTCTTTGTGCTAATGGATACCCGGATAAGTTCATTGAGATCCACAAAAGAGAAAGGCCTAAGACCGTACGAGTCGACACGGCCGAGAAAAAACGAGTTACTCTAGTGTTGCCATTTAAAGGGGATCATCTGCTCAATCGGATTAGCCAAAATCTAAAGTGTGCGCTAAAGCACATTTACTTGGCGGCTGAATTGCAGATTTCACAAACCACCAAACGACTAAACCTCCGAGCACATTCAAACAGGGTCGCGAACCTGAATGCCTCTCACATTATTTATCAGTTCACCTGCAGCTGCGGTGACATCTACATAGGCAGGACGGACAGTTGCCTCAGTCAAAGAATGGGGGAGCATGTACTGAAGTGGTTAGTGCAGTGGATGAGCCATCCTCCACCCTGACAACAGACGATGACTAGAAACCCGGCTTCATCGATCGCGAAACACCTTGTGATCTTTCGTCATCGGATTGATCCGGGTCAAGCTTACCGAGCGATTGCATAGAATCGGAACCCAAAGCTTCTAGCTTTTTGTGAGGCTGTGTTGATAAGTTGACTCAGGCCCCCACTGTGTGCACAGAAACTTTTGACCCACAATGTGTGCCGGCAGTGGCGGTAACCAATCAGGTTTACCGAATCGTTTCCTAATTTCGCTTGACACTATCTATTCCATTGTTTTTCCCTGTGCTCCATTTGAACACGAAATCGCATGTTTTACGTACGCGACTGAGAAGATTAAAAGAAATGCTAGCATCTCGCAATTTATGTCTTCTATCTGTTTTGCTGAACTGGATCAAGGGGACCCAATGTTTCGAAGATGTAAATTACTCGCATCGATCTAATCCTTTTGTCCCAAGAGTTTTAGTCCTTCACGCCGATAGCATATACGTGCAAGCCGATGCAAATATCCGGTTTGAATAGGGCCAACTAAAAATGCCAACCGCCAGACACGTTGAAACGGGCTAAATAACAAATAGATGTGCGACACATGTACATACTATGGATTCAGTCACTAGCTGGGCCGAACAGTTTTCGTCTTACCAGTGCTTTTTCGCACCTACGTGGTTTCCTCAATCCTTTCAGTTTTCTACACGTACGTAATTATTCTTCATAATGGGCAGTCCGTTTTTAACTAGTTATTTTTTAAGTAAACTGGTTACTGAATTTCCACATTTTATGGCTCTTTTATCCACTGTTCGTTCAGGGTTCGACTACTGATTATCATCAGGATCAGAGACTGCTGTTGAGTTCCCCAGTGGTCTAGTATTCATCCATATGCCACCGCGATTCCTTCTTCACTCGTCCTAAACCTTCGCCGCTGTCCAAGAGCATAAGAGAACGCTATTCCAACTAGCTTGTTCGAGTATGTACGGTCATCAATCCTGTTTTGGAATATTGTGCTTGTGGACAACACCAATTGGATCTCAACCGGGCTTTTCACTATAATATCCAAATGCAATTTTGTCCATCAATATATTCTCCTCATTCTACCGTACTGTTCTCCCGTAATCCTTCCTGGTCTACTTAGAAAAGATTTTATCACATTAAACCGCGGTCTGACCATTATCAATCATGTTTCTCTGATTCCAGTGAGCTCAATTATCTAGCAAATTTACGATGCACACATTGTAGCCCGAGAACAAATTTGTCATGAAGATTCTTCGAGACCCTACGCGTCCCCTGTACACTTACTTATTTGTGTGCCGTTCGCATCCTCCCGAGCTTTCCTCATTAGGATTCATCCCCAGTCGTATAAATATCGTTCGCAACTATACGTGTCTTACTTAGCAAACTTTCTAATTAACAAGATGAAAGT
Source organism: Fasciola hepatica (assembly GCA_948099385.1). Taxonomy (NCBI): domain Eukaryota; kingdom Metazoa; phylum Platyhelminthes; class Trematoda; order Plagiorchiida; family Fasciolidae; genus Fasciola; species Fasciola hepatica. Next base: position 5,346,878 of record CANUEZ040000152.1, on the reverse strand, counting down.
TCTACAGGAACTTCGCACGAACCTTGGTGACTGAACCCGCGTTTTTCCGTAGGATTTATTTATTGTATTTACTTCAGCGTGACAACTACGTCCAATCCGAATGACCCTTGACCATTTCAGCACAACCACCTCCTATATGATTTGTAAAGACTTGAGAATGAATCATTGAAAACAATTGTTTGTCTCTGAAAACGTGTTCTGATGTCAGAATGTGCATTTCCGGAAACGATTAGTTTCCCCCTTCTGGTCGAAAAGTGGATTTGCTCACTAGTTGAAGATCTAAATACAATACAATACAGTACAATACAATACAATATCCAACACACTCTGAATATCGGTCAAGGCAGATGCTCCTGGAATGCGCTTGCTGGACCATAATTCATGTGTAGGTGAAAAGTTAGTTCAAATTACGCGAATCTCATGGTCAACAATTTTCTCGTGTTGCAAACGATATGTGATGTGATATTGCGCCTTTAAGTTACTTACCACATCATGATAACGCATATGGCAGCTTGTGCTTGCGGATATGGAACGATTTTCGCAACGCTCTACTCCCCAGGAAGACTTCATTTCTGCAACTCCCAACGGCAATTTGCTGAATTACTCGTACATATATTATTCACCCCATACAGATTTATTGAAATTGTACATGGAAATTCAGCTCGCCATAACGACTCCACAAAGCTGGTTCACTCCAGATCCCATGTCCTCTATCACAATTTTGTCTTGTATCTGCCAGACAATTTGTTTGCTTTCCATGCACTTCAAACACTAGTTTCCATGCCGATCACAACCCCTCCCCCCCCCACTTCCACGCACACGTGATAATTTGTTTGTTCAATCCCATTCCGTCACACATTTTTACCCTTGTTTCTATCACAGGTGTCGATTAACCTCAATTATCATTTGTCTAATTGTTTATCTTATCTGTCCGCATTGAACTCTGATTCTACATAGGTATTATCACCTGCGTAATCTTTCTTCCCCGTTTGGGAATACTTGGGCACTGAGCCACTGGAATCGATGACCCGTTCTGTTATTACATCCTAATTGCATCGGTTACTTGACAAGGCGCAAACGTTTGCATGTACTTATATTTCTCTCTCCACCTGCCTTATCCGTGTGAATGACTGAACTTGGCCATCCCTCTATGATCAAGCAACTTCATCATAGCCTTGCTATTCCGTTTGTTTTCCTCCACGTTTGTTGTATGTCCCGTCGGATCACTACTTCTCTTCTGAGCGTTGATTGGTCAAAATGCCGCCCCCCATGAATGAAGACCTTCTCTGTAAACCACTTGACTCGCTCCTGCATTGCCATCTCGAGCGTTTCCTGTCTATTGTAGTCTGGGCGTTTTGAAGTCATCAGTCACTGTTTTGGTTCTGTGGTCATTTTGTGCACAATTCGTGATATGTTATTATTTGATAATTTGTCCTGTAATACACGTAGTAAAGCGAGTCTGTGTTCTCTGCCTTTGGACTTGAGGTTCGTTTATGCGCGAGCCACTCATTTACGGGAAGACAATTCTGTACGAAGCGATTCAGTTGTTTATTCTATACTATTGTGGATTTTGGTTTAAAAAATTTGGTGAATGTCGCGAAAATTAGACCTCCGGGGACAATGTTATATTTCCTCGTCTTCGTCTTTTTTTTCGTCGATGACGGATAAAAGCAATAACAATCTTTCCTTTCCGATTTAAGTAGTACCTACAGATGGCTGAACAAAGTTCCTCGGAAGCACGCGACCGGTTTCGCAGTTGTAGCCTTTCATCAAGTATGCGTATCCGGTACTCCACTGTCCAACCAGTGTCGTGGTTGAGAGGTTAACTCCGTCTAACCCACAATAGAACTATCAGCGAAGCTCTCTTGTGGTTGCCCTGTGGACACTCCGAACCGTACCTTCTACTCACACTTTTGGTGCACAGATTACTTTGCGGTGAGGAAATCTTTCTTTCCTTTCATTTTTATTACAGAAGGACGGCCATATTTCAAGAAAGGTAGCTGAGGCAGATCAGAGGCTGTCTAGTGAAGAAGGGACCGGCTTTGGCAATATTCGAACCCAGCCACATGAAGCATAAAGTTCATCGTGCTGCACCCGCCCGACCATGGTCTTTGTGGAGCTTGGACTCGAATAACTGCGGTCACCTTAGAAAGAATGCGAATGGGCTACCACGATACAATTATTGAGACCCGCTATGGCCTGCAAACCATGGAAGCCAATTTGGTGTGTGCTCTCGTCAAAGATACAGATCCTTCTATATCAGTCGCGTGTATTCTTGGGATGAAAATATCTTCAATGCTTCCGAAGGAAGAGTGCTGACTGAGCGGCATGTTTATAGATCAAATATTCCTTTGGGGGGGGGGGAGGGGGAGGGAATGGCAGCTCATTTCAAGCCCCTTCTCCAGACAATAGCTTTCTGTGTTTACACGCTCGTAATAACCCCACCAGTTTTGACTTCGAAAAAGTTAGACGGAACATGCGCAAGTTTCGGCAAATCCGCATTGGGCTGATTATGAGAGAATCTCATGAATTCGAAAACCGGTGGTTGTTACTAGAATCACAGTCATACACTAAGTTGCAGAATGGTAATAAATCACAAAAAACTAAAAAAAAAAATTTCAGCTGTTTTTTTAATCGGGTTTTGCACACGTTTTCGAGTCTAGCATCCTAATATCTGCATGCTCGCCAAAATGAAATATGAGACAAAGCAAACTTATGAAAATTCCGTTTCTCATGATGTGTTTGGTCAAAATGGACACGAGTATGAGCAGAATTGATTTTCGTCATCGATTCTGCTCATTCTCAGTTGGCACACTTTGAAAAAAGCATCTAGAATATCGTGATTTCGGAATAGACTCCATCCGTATTTACGATTTTTGGTCTGTTTACAAAGCACGACAGATAGAAGGAACTGAAATTCGACTGTCTAGTCGGGTGAGCAAACAACTGTCCAAGTATCAGTTGCTCTTATGAATTTATTACTATGTCCTTAGCGTGACAATCGTCATTGAGTTAATCCAGTCAGAGCTTTTCGTGTCGTTATGCGACCCTGAAATCTTTGTTTTGAAATTTCCTGGGACCACCAAAATCCGCGAAGTCCAACAAAAGGAATTTTTGAAAAAATATCCTCAGTACACAGTCCCACCCCACTCACCTTTACCCAACTTGGTCGGTCTATCGAACTTACGGTAGCATTGAACGATAACGTCAAACTTGAGTTTTATGCTCATTGTCGCTATCGCAACATCAGTCTGTGGTAATTCAGCAAGCATCACGCGTGATACCGCCAGCTACCGCTTCGAAGCTAAGTGCGCTGAAAAACTTCAACCAATAAGGATCGTCAAGGACATGTAGGGCAAAAGCATGCTGTGGTTAATGAACTTGTAATCTAGCAATTATTTTCCTTGGTTTAACATATACAAACCAATTCTGTAACACACTTAACATGCTATTCCGCAAATTCGGTCTTCTAGCTACGTTGGTATGCGTAGCTTTGGGCAGTAGTGATTTCAATAGGCCCTATTAATTCGGTATTGCTAGTACTACACAATCGCAACCTCCACTCCTGACTAACCCCTGATTTGTCTCCGTTTTGAGACCAAATCTGTTTGCTAGTTTGCCGAATTCTTCATTGCATTGCAACTGTTTCGTCCCGCGAATTCGCCCACTGTCCGCGGTGAAGATGACATATTCGAATACACTGCTGATTGTTCGTTGCACGATTTTCCTACCCAAGGGTTTTGATGTTGACGAAATTACCATCTTAAAATCAAACATTGATACGTTTGTGATCTAATAACCAAGTGTATCAATGAAATGCCTAATGGATTATTTGTAAACTTTTCATAGATTTATTGTTGTTTCGAAATTCCCGCGGTGTATTTGCTTGGATACATTTTTGAAGGCTTCAAGACGGACTTGATCATATACTTATGTTATAACAATTGAAAAAATCCTTACTAATAATCAGTAATGGACGCGCTTGCTTTATAGTAGGATCTAAGCCGCTTCTTCAAAGAGGTCGTCAAATGATAAATCGCTCCTAGCACTTCTGTGTTAATACTTTCATTGCTCGTATCTTTGACATGAGTTCGTTCCATACATCTGATAGTTTTCAAACCTCATCTGCCAGCGTGGTTTTAGACTCGATAGCAGAAATCTTTGTAAGCCCCTTATAAGAGGTTCGGGGACCTTTTTAAAGTGCTTCTGAAGGTCTTCCGTTGTCAACGAATGCAATTTCAAGACTATTCACTTGTCATATACAGACTCGTCTGCTAGTCTATGTGGCCTGAGGACAGACTCGCTTCAAGTGGATATTACGGAGGTCCAAAGTAATCAAAATGAACCTGCTAATTTCGTGTTGTTCAGTATTCGCCATATTTATGTTTTTTTCTGATTTTGTGCACATAAGATGTTCTGTTTCTATCTCACAGATGGATCCAACGATGACAACGTGCAATAAGAGGTCGATATCAGATCCATGCGGTTCAAAATCCACTCAAATTTCCAGCTCATGGTTATATCACTGTCTTTGACACTCGTGGATCTTTTTTGATGCAAAGCACAAATAGGTTGTCTCACTTCCAAGAGGAACAAATAATGTCGTACACATCCGAAAATAAATTCCGCTCGTGCGCCTTCTGCACATGAACTATGAACAAAGCATGATTTCAGCAAATGTCACCTGGGATGGTGGAACACGACTTTTGCCTATCCAGCTGTTCCCCTTCACATTCAACACTAGATGTATACATTCAAGCACGCACTCTCATGCCTACGCAGGGCGCCAATACGCACTTATAGACACAAGTAAAAGTGTTGTCGAAATTCCCTAGACATCAGAATTTTTCGAAATATTCAGTCTCAGAGATACAAGATTGTGCCCTTGTAAAACTTCCTAAGTTACGTGAAAAAGTTTCGACTACTGCTTCTTTACACAAAAGGAATAAATTGCTAACCTTAGTGAAATTATGACTTGTAGCAAGAAATTCTGCAAACTAAACCACTGAGTTTCTCTTGCAGTTGTGGTACTGTAGCTTTTTTATAAAAAAGCATGGATTTTTCGACGTCTATAAGATGTACAGCCTCGTGTGAGATACCACCTAGCGCACCATTCCACAATAAGACTGTTTCCCTCGAATAAATTCTGGTCTGACAGACAGGGAAATATCTTATTTCAGCACATTGAATTCTACATCCCTCTGTGTATCTTTAATAGCACCCTATCAACAAAGTTGGCTGTGAAATTTTAGAGCCCATGCCAATCGGCCTGGTGAGTTTCGCCACCTCAAACGCATTAGACGAATTTCGTCAGAATTTTCTTTTTACGACATACACATTCATGAGCCCCGTTATTCTCACCACTGTTCATTCAGAGTAAATCGATGAACGAAATGATTCAAAATGGGATGGGGATATTTTCGTGGTTGTAACTTTTAGCCACCTTGTTATTCGTATAATACTGGCTTACGATCGTTTGAAGATTATTGCAGATGGCGTTTCTCCACACGTGTTTGCAAAGATGCATAGAGGTATTTCTTATCGATTATTCTCTTAGACTAAATGTCTATTGCTCTTTCTGGATGTTATTTCTACCCCAGTGCTGCTAACATGATTATCAAAGTTGGAGATGTTTGTTTTTACACACTACATCTAGCTGTAACACCGCGTTTTAGAAGAATAATGAAACCGTTATGATGTGATTCAGGAGAGGAGTAAGAACTAGTTTTATCACAAGAAAAAGTGTTCGATGTGCAAGCAAGAAGTCAGTCTTTTTCTCTTTAATGGGGCTGGAGAGTTTTCCGTTTGTCAATAATTTCTTCTTCAACATAGTGCAAGCAAAATAAATATTCAACGAACCGCGCTCGTATGACATTGTAGTTCAATTCAGGGGTTCGAAATAAACCGAAAATCTTCCTCCAGTGTGGCTCTCATCTGCCGGGCTTTGGCTGTGTACCAGTTAGACAAAGTACTGTTCTCTTTATATGTTTATATAGTTATTACTTTTTCTGTTAGGTAGAAGCGTGAAGGAGAATTCCGACAAAAGAAAAGTTTTCGGTAGGATCAGTGTTTATTTCTCAATGATAAATCTGCCCATAGTGTATTTTATCTTGGCTGGTTTACCAATAAGCAATTTTTAACATTAATCTCATTTCGGACTTCTAAACTTCAAACCCATTTCCCATAGTGACCAAGGTCATACAATTCTAATTACCAAGGGATCGCCGTAGAACTATCATGACTGACATTAAGTTCCATCGATTTTTTTTTATGTCAGCCTTGTGTTGTGGTACACCACGAAAAGTTCAGGAAAGTGGTGCTGATTAGGAATTCCTAAAAAAAGCGTCTAACGAATCTCGGCAACATCGGCGTATGCATGGAAAGATTTTCTGGCAAAATTTGCTTTCCTTTATTGATGTTAGTCCTGTATTTGGCTCGAAAGAGGCGGACACATTGTATCATTACCATAATAAGTTAGAGGAAAAATATGCTAGTTATTGCCTTTGCCTAAGTGTGTATCCTGTCCCATAATTCAGTTTGATTACCAGTGTACATATCATAGATCGATGCTGTCTAACTCACTATAGTCGGTTGGAATTAATTTAGGGCCAGTTTGTCAACTGATGACATCTGCGAATTTAGCATCTTTAGTTTTGAGCAGGGCTGCACTTCACTAATCGTTCAGACACTTTTCTTGGTGCAGAAATACAAAAGCGCTGCACTACCAGCAATAACCATAGCGATTTGTGACTCAGCCTCATGATCCGACCAATTGTCTGGTTCTTTTAGGCTTTTAACTTGTCTGTAAGGAAGTCGACCGGAGCGCTGTGATTTGTAGTGTCTTTCAAGATGAAAGAAGAACCTTTTGCCGGAAATGTTCTGGTTGTTTAGCTGTTTTTGTCCAGCTGAGCTCTCAAGTTCAGCTTACCGGTATTACCCCAATAGTTCAGTGCGGTTTTGAGGCTAGCACTCACCCCCCTCCCCTTCCATGGCACTCATACTGAACAGTGCAATAAACAAAAGTATGAAATTAAGAGTAGGGTTACTGTGAATATCGGCAAAGTGGTGATAAGGCGAGTTTGAATGGCGCCACTTCTGCCTTTTGGTGGAATCAACGCGGTAGAACAAAAATTGTGCTAATATCCACAAAGCAAAACTGCAACAACTCAGCATGATAATCATCCATGGCTCGAAAAGCGGACATCTCAGTTCGATTTGAGCTCCGGTTTTGGACCACCATAAATTCATGCGCTTATTCACTGACTTGAAGACCAAATAATCGATAAAAGGTGAAAGATTAACGTTCAGTTCAAAAATAGAAATTTTTGGAATCATGGCTTTGGACCATTTTACTTCCTACATTTAATCGGGCACGATAAAAAGCACAACAGATGGTCAGGAACTGTGAACAAACCAGCTTGCGGCTCGTAATTTGCAATTTATTCAGCTGCCACGAGATTCAAGTCGAGGACCCCAGACGGCTATTCCATACTACTAGTATAAACCTTCAGCATTGCGAGTTCAACGAGCGATTCGGCAAGGAGCCTGTAATCGTATGCTAGACACAAGCCACAAAAGTGTAGATCACTCCAACATCACTCCACTGGTCCTGACGTCAAAGTTATCTTCCTCAGTGGCAGAGAATAAGATACAACAAACAGTTGTCGGCTTCTAGATGACATTCAGCTTCGCAGGAGAGCCGTCAAGAAAAGCTGACTTACACAGGATTTCGGGAGAAGGTCAGAGCTAGGGTCCCTCAATAAAGTTTCATGAGTTCCATCAAATTCTGGGATAACAAACACTTCGGCTTTTGTCTCGGTCCAGCGATGCCTCGGGTACACAGACAATCACGAAACTCCCTTGAAACCTACAGGTAAAACAAGTCGTCATAATTGAATTCAAGCCCAGACATGTGTGCGAGGTCCATGTGGAGACTCTTTGTCTCACATTTTGGACACTGTACGCGAGCAGTAAGCCCTTTTATCAGGTTCAGTCTAGTACAGCATCCGGAACAAACATCCCTACTCAATTCCAAGCGGGAGCCTTGTGTTCCTTGAGACCAGTCCAACAGGTCTGTGCGACGGATTTGATTCAGGTTTGTCATACACGCAAGTGAAACACTATCAAAGGGTCTGTGTCCTTGTCAATTTTTTGACTGAGCAAAACAAATGCTGACTTCATTCGCGTCCTAACCTGCAGCCGCGTCACTAAAACCACGAATGTTGTAGCTATATATCACTTCAACATTACCTACGGACAACTGGACTATTATTCAACTATACTTAGACTGAACAATTACATATTTTGAATCATAAAAAACATCACTATCACAAGAGGTCGCAAACGGAGCACAAAGTAGCATTTACTTGAAAATCGTTCGTATCACAAAACGGATCACACAGCTTCCGTTTCTTGAGGAGAAAAGTTAGCTTGGAGGGAGAAGTTTGCATCATACTAATCCAAACATTTTAACGTGTACCGTTTGAACAGGGCTGAAAGCCCCGTTCAGGCCTACTTGAACTCTTTTGGTTCAATAAACTACGTGAGTCTTCTAGATGCGTATTAACATATGCAAATGAAGTACGTCATAATTCATCAAAAACTTCTCATCTGATTACAAGAGTGACAGAAAGGTAATGAGAAAAAGTGTACGCACGGCCTCCTCGAAAGTTTTCTGCTGGTGCAAGAACACCTAAAGATCCCAAGGCATTGCCAGCTAACTACCTGGGGTCAGTCGAGGGTGACAAATTCCCTGAATAATTCAACGCATGTGAAAAAGAGAACTCATGACATGTGTGGGAACATTCAGCGCTCAGCGGTGATTCTCACACATCCAGTACCCAACTATGGTTGTTAAGTCGATGCAATTGTCGCCAGATGTTCGGTCAGGTGCGATCATCGTCAGGCAGTACAAATACCAAAAGGAACTCGCTAAATTTTGTATACCCCACTTTAGCCCTTATGCAGCGAAGGCTTTCTATTCGTTTGGTCACCAACCAGCCGACTATGACTAGGGAAAAATCCTCATCCAACACAAACGGAGCAATAATGCCGCCAGTGCTATCGATCCCAAGGACATACGTACCTTCTGTTCCACAAAGCACGGGCAAAAGTCCATCGGGACAGTAGAGAATGCATGGTTGTGTCCACCAAATTTGTGCTGACATCGTCTATAGAAAAACAAGAAATGTTTGATCAGCTCCGATACCCGACTGACCAGGTTTGATAATGCTTCTAATTGAACAGCTTTCTACCTTTTGTACCGGCGCCCTAAACCGGTTAGAATGCAATCGCACTGAATGCGCTCTGTCAATGTGTCCGATGTCGTCAGGGTGCTCCCTAAATTATCTGTGAATGATCGGTAAGATACTTTTCCGTGCTGGTCTCCAAACAGTATCAGCGCTGTACTAAAATATTATCGCTCTAGAAATGGTCAAACGGAGACTGTGTATAAGATCGTCAGAGGAAGAATTACAACTGGATCACGAGTGTAACAAAATCACTGATGGACGAAGAAGCCACGACTGTGTCATATTGTAACAAGGACGACAACACGCGGTAGGAGACTTGTATTCCAACAAGCAAAACAGTCAAGTCATGAAACAAACAATCGTTTATATAGACTCTTTTCCAGACTGCACAGCACCAACATTGCTCTTACAGCTGCTTGAGCGCTTCGGCTGCGTTCTGGCCAGTTGCCCATGGCCGATAGCTTACTTCTCTTTGGCATCATTTCTATTCGGTTGGTCCGATTTTCTCATTTAATGGCTTGATCGGCAGCCCCTCATCTGAGCTATCTTGCTGGTTGCCGGACACCCCGGTGCTTCCCCTGTGGTAGTCCGTATGTTTCCTTCTGCCTGCTTCGGGAAGCTTACGACATATTTGCCGTCTGTTCTTTTGTCTGTAGCCCTCTTTTGTTTCGTCCGTTCGCTTTGATATTTGCGTTGTTCCCTTGACCCAGAATTCCCCGTTACAATAGGTGCTACCATGCATCCTAGGATCATCCTTGGTAATACGGTTCGCGGTTATGAGACCATCCTCTAACTCTTATCAGCTACTTCAATAACAAAGGAACAAAACCAGTCAAGTTTATCTTAGGGGGTATTGGTGTTCGGATACTTCATAATATGATTCGTTTTTGCTTTCACTGTGCATCTTTAAGAGGCTGGCAGCTTTATTAGAAATCAGAAGAATCACGTAAAACATAAATGCACAAAGGTTGCGGTAAACAGTTCGGATGTCATCCCCGCATGGCCCACGTTCAGACAAAAATCAATTTAAGGAACGCGCTACCATCCGTGTTACATCAGATGTTTTGGGATTGGAAGGCGCCTGTATGAGTTTTCGTGTCTATCAATGAGGACTCGGCCAAGCAAATATTTTTGGCTCCAGGAAACCACCTGATCCTGGTCCAACAGGAAGGCATGGTGACCGACCAGTACATTGTTAACCAAGCGTGTCGCACGTTGCCTCACTTAAGAATTATTGTATTGCATATTAAACTGACGGCTCCAATCATTCACAGTCCCCAAATTCGCAGTTCTACTAACGGTGTAGTCGTAGTACGTGGTCACAGACAAGAGCTGTAAATGAAGTATTCCAATTTGACTTTATTGCGCCTTTGTTTACCTTCATTATTGGTTCACAGACAAGCCAATTATATCATTTTTCATACCCCTATTGATTATATTTGTTTTAAACTTCTACAATGATTTGTTAGAGTAGATTTTACGGTGGCATGGGGTTGTGCAATCGATGTATACTGAACGCTTTAAGCACGTTATTCTACAGTTATTCCCTTCAATACCAAAAGCAACAGACATAAGTCCTCCCACGAGGCACTATCATAATAATGATAGTGTTGCTATTAGATTTGTCGAAAAGCTCCGGACAGAAATAATAAAAACAAAATAAGTATCGATTGCCCATATCAGGATAAAATGCAGTCATGTTTGCTTTGATTACCGTGGGAGGGTGTGGAAAAGAGGTCAGTCGAGACTGCGATTTGCTACTAGTGTGATAATTAGATTATTTTAGGGAACTTAATCAAAATCATCTTTTTGTGAACCTTTTGGGGTCCGTGTGGTGATTTAGCAGCTGTCACATGTGATACAGTCAGCTACAGCTTCGTAGCCACAAACACGGATGAGCCTCAACCAAAGAGGATAGCCGCGGAAAACTCCGACAAACACTCCCTGTGATTGGTCATCTTTGATTCTACCAATTATATTCTCTAATTAAACATATTTGTACGAACCCACTCTGAAATACAACTAACGTGCTATTTCGCGACCTTGGTCTTCTTGCTACTTACGTTCGCGTAGTTCTTGGTGGGGGAGCAATTTCGATACGGACTATCAACTCAGTTCAATACGACTATTACAGTCCGTCACATTCAAATATAATTGTTGGCTTTGACCAAGACACCAAACGGATAGGCCACTTAAATTCAGTCCATCCGTAAATACCGATGGCAGGTTTCTTCCCTGGATTATGTTAGAGATTCATTGGTAGCTGCGCTTCACTTAGACTGTTTCGTATGTATATATGAATTTCTTTGTAGAATCGGCTTATATGGGCTGGTTCGATGAAAGATCTCTCCAGGAGAAATTTTCCTTATTTTTTAACACATACTCATCATTTTATATTGGGAGTAACGGTTCTACTCCATCAACTGAGGTTCTGACGAATAGCTTACCGCACTTTATAAGATAAATCGTATCCTTTTAATTGACGAACACTGTAAGTCGTTATGTAACTTGAAAATATGAATACAAATTTTGCCCGATGTGTGTCATTCTATCTGCACCCCAAAAATCACAGATCTCGTTCGATTTATGACTACCGGAGTAAAAAGCTTATCAAATAGCTGCTTTACGTGACTTTCGCACGAAGGACATCTTGATGCCAACTGCTCCGTTTTCTTGATGATAATTCTCTCATCGAACAAAAGGAAATTTTCAGGAATCAGTCGAAGTAACTTCAAGTTGTTATCGATGTATATCAAGAAGCACTCTTCAGCTCTTTCTCAACAGGATAATCACACCACAGGCATATCATTTCCGTATCAGGAGTCTAATTAGATGCAGCTTGTTGAAAAAGGGAATCACAAATGTGATTCATTGATAGTTCTGTATTGGTTATTTATAATAAAGCTAGACAATGACCACACTGCGGTCGACAATGATGCACAGATGAGAGGAGTTTGAATAAAACACTCTACGGACTGTATAAATAGAAGGATTGGTGGACAAATGAGCACTGGGTGTGTGCATACCTGATAAGCGGTAATAATCACGAAAGCGATTGTACGCCTGAAAGAAACTTTGTCCAACCAACTGTATAGAACTTGTTTACAATAGGTAATAATCTTATTTAGAAGAATGAATATGGCGGGGACCAGAAGGCAGTTATTTCTCCTGGAGACAGTTTTAGGTCATTCATGCATTCTTATTAGAGATCAGCACAGATTTCGAAAAAACCCGGATAGTTTTGCGTCAGTAGCTAACTGTGAAATTCTGCATCGAATTTTGCTTAAAAGACTCATATAACCCTGGCCGTCGACGCAAGAAGGCATGGCACAATCACAAACCCCACGGAAACCACCTGACAATCATAAACAGATACCATCTCTCATGATGCCGACAGTATCGTAACTAATTGGGCACGAGATCGTCATTTTTTGTCACCATGGTTACCAGTTTTCTTGCTGTTCCTTCCATTATGTCAATTTCACTAACAATAAAATACGCTGTATTTAGCCAGTCGTGAATCGTCAAAAACAAGCTCGTTTGCTACCAAGCGTTCTGATAACCGAAATCTCTTAGCCCAAAGGGAGTACTTGGACGAACTGGAATTGGCAACTAAGCGTCCATCATTTTTTCGAGTACAAAGATTTTTCGCCAGTAGATCGCGAACAGAGCAATGACTTATGACGCACATGAAACACGAGTGCAGAGTGCCTTACTATTTACTAAATGTTAATGATTCACAGTCGGAAACCAGATGGTCACAGATCAACCCGTGACATGAAGCATAGCGTGAACGAACACTGTCAATCACATTCTATCTTAGTCTTCCGGCAGACGAAGACGAACGGAATGAGACTGAGAACAGACTAATCGGAGCTGACAAAATGCACGAAAAATCCTCGTATTACGCAACCAATCTAAGGTGAAAACTAACAAATCTAAATCACTCATTTTCAACTGATCACAAGGTACAGTAAAACCATCTTGCACAGTCATCGGGGAAATATTTGTTTTATCACCATCGACCGAACAATAACCTTAAACTAGTCAAGAATAACGAGGAATGCGGTGAGAACCGTATCTAACAGATCAATCGTATCTAATGAAATAATCTGGACTCGGACTACGCGCACTGGAAGAACGACAAGATCAGACAAGAACAGCAAGAAAGTATTCTGTTACACTTGATTGGTGCTAACTCGTTTATATGCAAAAATAGGCAGTCACTTATTGGGAGATAACGTGCTGACCAAACACTAGGCAACTTCTCTGTATCTACACGATCTAACAGTTACGGTCCGGCTTCATCTGATTGGTTGAATACTGGAAATGAAGCTGTAGTGCACTGGACCACTAGTGGAGACAAGTGAATCACTACAAATACCTAGCAGCTGTGCCTAATATTTCAAATAAATAGAAAGCCTCAGCGTGATTGGTTTCATCAGTTGAAGTTCCCACACACGCGGTACTAAAGAAAAGTGTATCCAGATGCCACCTCAAAACAGACAATCATACTGATTAGTAAAAGACCTTTTGGCAGTCTGAATGCAGTTCATTCGGCCCTCATTATCTCCGGTATACTTCCGCTGGCTGGAAAAGTTTGGTCCAATAATGCGCCACCTTGCCTACCTTTCTCATATCTGACATACTGAGACATATTTTTGATTGTAGCCAACACAAATGGTGCTCAGTTGAGAATTTAACAAGCTCTTTAGTAGCACCTAAGGAAAATAATACATCAAATGAAATATTTAAATGTAAATATATGGTTGGCATATCAGAATGTAATCCTCAACTCACATATGAACCTCAGCGTACTCAGTCACACATCAAGGTGTTTTCAGCCCAAAGTAGAATATAAGCCATTGCTTCGGTAGTGTTTACGGCTGTGTTTTCATTTAATAAACCAGAAAGGCAACAGTGGGTGGGATAAAAATATAAAATGACTTATCAAGTAGCAATTTCATAACACCATTCCCAATGTGCGCTTACATCTAGCCGTATCTTCAAGAAGTCGGTCAATGGTTTACAACTCACTTGTACAAACAGAACACTAGTAGTCTATTTACACACATTAGTAGACGTGGCGTGATTTGTTAAATATAACACATTTTGGCCCTTCTTACGCAATGTTTACTGGTCATGACGAGGCCAATCGATCAACGGGTCCCATGAATCGCAATATATACAACGAATAAAAGGGCGAGAAAATGAGAGATCAGCTCACGGTGATTAAGCGGGATGTACTAAGGCAGTTCTGATAAGGGGTCATTTTCCAACGAGCACCGTGCATGTTCAGCATTAGGATACTAACAGTGAACTTATTCCTTCACGGCACTTCAGCTAAGAATCTTCGAAAAAATATATATTTGGTTTAGAAAAAACCAGAGCATTTGAGAAGACGATATCTTTTAGAATAGATAGGAAGCGAGTAGAGGCGAGAACTGTTCAGGATAGAAACAAAAAGTTACCTGTTGTATTTTCTCGGGGCTAGCTACTTTTAATTCGGCAATCAAAGGAACCGCTAGAAAACTTGGCACAGAACTGCTTAGAATTTATCTGAACTGAATGACTATGAACGTACCTAGAAATACCGTTTGTAATAAAACACAGAACTGAGGAGACATGTATTACGAATATGTATTACTCCCTTTTATTTGATACACACATTTTTGAGGTAGTAGCTCAAATCAGAGGGATAATATTTGACGGATGAGGGTCCCTGGGGTAGTTGCCCGAGATTCCAACTCTAAGACCACTGGCGATTGAGTGGTATACAAGCTTACCCCCTAGGAGTTCGGATCTATTCTGTTTAGACAACCCTCTACCAGGCACTGGGTGCAGAGGCTTTGGTCGATATCTCCTAGCGGCAATCTCAAAAGGAAAGATTAAGGAGAAAACCGTACGGAAGGAGTAAGAGGAGAACTACACCAATGGAATTAAGTCGACGAAGAAAGTTTGTGAATAAAAAAGCGCCACTGATAGCAGCATCTAGACATATCCTTCAACATATCTAACCATTGAGTGGGAGGGTCTGTTGGACCCCACTCAGGAAGTCTAACACTCCCTACATGGCCAAGTCCACTAGCTAGGCTTTTCACATCCTCCTTCCATGTCATGGATTGACCGCCCTTACTCATCTTCCAACTGGTAGCCGCCTCAGCAAACATAGCGCTTCAATGAATCCTGTCAGGGGACGTGCGTAACACATGTCCCAACCATCTTAGTCGGATGAGCTCAAGTGTCTCATCTAATGATTTGATCTTTGAACCTAAGACTTTCCGCCGAACCTCAGCATTGCTCACAAGGTGTTCCCACCAGATTCGAGCAATACTACGAAGACATCGGTGTTCAAAATAGCAACAATCTTCGTTTGTCCTCCACCCGCAGTGACCATGTCTCCGAAAAATACAGAAGCACGGGCCTGACTGCTGCAGCATACGCTCGATCCTTGATAGGTGAACGGATGTCATGTCGACACCACAGATGACTCAGGTTGGCAAATGCCAAGCGAGCCTTCTGTATACGCAGAGACACCTCATACGATATCCGACCTCCGAGTGAAATGCAACCCCTCAAGTAGCAGAACTTGTCTACCATGTCCAAAGTCTCCCTAGACACTGAAAGGTTTGGCGTTGGACCAACCCAGTCCTGCAATATCATCTGCACTTTGAAGATGCAAAACGCATACCGAACATTGCTACTCAACCCGTCAAGCTGTCTAGAAAAGCTTGCAATTTACCTGGATCTCCACTTAGAAGAACTATGTCGTCCGTATACTCAAAGTCTGATAACTTTCCATCCGGGAAAAGCCCAATGCCACTAGCCTCACCTGACAAAAGTGCGGTCTTTAGGACCATATCAATCAAAAAAGTTAACGAGAAAATTAGAGAGAGGGAAACCCTGAATTACACCACTTCTCGTAGTGAACTCCGGTTAAAGATCACCGCAAGCCCGAACTCGGCTTCGGCTATTAATGTGAAGAGATTTTACGATGGACATGAATTTCTCTGGTACTCCTTTCTAAAAGAAGCGGCGCCAGAGAACTGTGCGGTCGATTGAGTCGAAGGCCACTTTAAGACAAAGATAAACGGAGTTAGTCTGGCTACTGAAGGTGTGCCTACGTTCTTATATTGAACGAAGAGTGAATATGTGATCAATACAACTTCTACCAGATCTAAACCCAGCTTGATTCTCGCTCGAGCACTTTTCGCGAGCGTTAGATAAGCGACGAAGAATAATACCAACAAGCAGCTTGGATGCGATACTAACCAGACTTATTTCCCTGTGGTTTTCACGGGAGGACCTGTTGCCTTTTTTATAAATAGGTACGATCACCGATTCATCCCAACTCTTTGGAAATTGTTTCTTCTCCCATATCAAACCGAGGGGTTTCGTCAACTCCAGTAAGAGTGCTGGGCCACCGCCTTTGAAAATAGAGAGAGGCAACCCATCCGGTTCGGCAGCCTTATGTCGTTAAATGTAACTTATTTCATGAAGAACCTCCGCTTTTGACGGAGGACTGGTATCTTGAAACCCATTGCGCTAGTAAGCTAATTAGAAGAGGATAAAGGCCAAATAAACCATTTCTCGAAATGCTCCGCCCAGCGAATCAGACAACGTTCCTGAGTTTGAGTCACTGAGCCGTTCGACTCTTTGGTCAATTCACTAACGCCTGGTTTACGTGGGCCGGTTTGACTAATCAGACGGAAAATGTTGCGGCCGCTGTCAATCGCCGCAGCTTTTTCCATCTCCCTAGTCTTCGCAATCCACCACTGGTCACCATCATTTCTCAGACTCCGAATCAGTTGGCCTTTAAGGCATCTCCGTGTCTCATCGTATCTGGAATTTGGAGAAATCGTTCTGTGCACATCTAACAGTGCAGCTGAGGACGCAGTTATCCATCGTTTCTGTGTGTGTCTAGTTACTGGACCTTGGGTCGCATCAGCAGCCGCATTTAGAGCCTGATTATTCTCTGTCTATCGCTCTTCTGGATCCTGGGCATTTTATTGCATCGATAACCTGGTGGATAATTCTGTTCGGAAAGCAGATCTTTGGTTATCGTCCAGTAGCAGCTGCTGGAGATGGTTTGCTTTGGGGTTGCTTCAGCTACCGACGAGGCGCAAGTTGAGGCGCTCGCGGAGAAGAACGTGATCAGTGTCTACATACGTGAATAAAAATAACCGACAATCTTGAATTGATCCGGGCTAGCAGTAACCGATAGAAATATGGTCGATCTGAGTCCAACGCTGTGAAGGCTCAGGAGGATGCCAGGTTAGCCGGCGTCGCGTTTTATGCGAGAAATTTGTACTCACTAGGAATAGTTCACGGTGGGAACATAGTTGAGTGAGTCGATCGCCTTTATCAGTTCGATCGGCTAGAAAGCAATTCCGGCCTTCCATATTCCTCTCCGTCTCGTCTAGGCTTTCGACTTGAGCACTGAAATCACCAGCAACAACCATGATGTTCGTAGAGCGCACCCAACGGAGCAGTTGAGACAAATCCTGGTAGAATTCATCTTTAGTCTCAGGAAAGCTACAGTCAAATGAAGCATACACAGAAACGACAAACGGGCATCGGCGTTTCCGTCTAGTGCTGTTGCCATGCATAAAACCATCCAACCGAAGAGTACACAGACGGCTGCTGACTGGGATCCAGTCGAGCAGTGCACCCTCAGCCTTTACGCTCAGAACGATGCCAACGCCGGCCTGACCACAAGCACTGGACACCTAATCACCTGACATGCGAAGAGTGAAACGAGAAGACGAGCTTGTTCCTGGGGAGGGAAGTGTTAACAGTGAAGTTGGGTCTTGTATGCGTGTTTCGGAGACACAGCGCACGTCAAGGTAATGGTTTCAAGAGTTCTAGCTAGAGCCGTCTGTTACCCCACTTGGCAAAGTGTGCGGACGTTGAAAGCAGCTAAATGGAGAGGATGCTTAAGTCGGAGGATGGATTCTCTTTCTTCCCCTGTCTCTGACTTGCTACCCTTTCCGAGAGCAGCAAGTTTATACTTACGATTCATTGTGGCTACTTGTACGCATTTGGAATTGGAACGTAAAGGACGAAGAGCAGAGAGATAAGGAATGTTTCCCGATTCATCGCTTGATATTTCTGGGCACATCATACTTCGCGGCCGCCCACAACGCAGAGAGGGAAGGTTTCCTTTGGGAACCGTAACCGGAGCCTTTGACTCAAAAGTCTCACCAACAAGGCAGTGGGGCGTTAACCCAGCACGGGAAAGTGACCGAAGAACCCGTGAAGGAAGTTCTTCTGATCTGTGACGTGACACCTGATTTCTGCGTGCTTTTGGTCTTGTCTTCGCTGGTGCTTCGTTATCTATCCGCTTTTTGAATTCAGTCCTTAGCCCCATGCACCCAATGGAGCAAGCGGAACGTGGATGGGGCAGCATACTTTGGGCTGGGGGCTGCCCAGGTTAGGCGGGCGATAGCTGCCCAATGAAGAGTGATGGCTTCTCCCGCCGTCGACAGGAACCCCAGGTGCTCCACTTCTACGTCTATCTAGGAGGGGTTCCTAGACCAGTAAACTGTATCTCCGTGTGTATTCACTGGAATGTCTTTTCCAGGGGCATAGCGGTTAGAACTAGATGTTGCCCAGCAACTTCTTGTGGCCTCTACCCATCCATCTGTCAAGCGTGACTGTATCCTCGGCTTAAGTAAGCCATCGTGCATTGCTCTTTAGGTCATGGAAGCACGTAAGCCATCACACCACGCCAAGGTGCAGTCTCGTCATCAAGGTCTTCTCAGAGTGAAGAGGTATGAATCCTGCCATTGTCGGTACATTTGGTAGATTTTGACCAGCCACATGTGACGGATTTAAACCTTACGCGGCAATGCACTTCAAATCTCAGGGCCAGGTTACTGGTTACCTTTAATAGTGCAATGATTTAATGATGCTATGCGGTATATCTTTCACATTAACCTCAAGGACGAGCAAGTAATAACAGTAATAAGAATATCAATAGTAATATCGATGATAACTTCTTATGCACAGAAGTAGGGAAAATCGGGACCAATTGTAAACAGGTTATTGATTATTCAAGATGAGACGCGGTTTTCCATGGATGACCTGATTATGTGATTTCGAATGCGTCGGACTGTTTGTATCACGTTTTCGTTATGCTATAGCGGAAGGTGGCTCGAACATCGATAGTGGAACTAACCAATAGTCCTTTTTGGTAAACAATTCCATAGTATGTTAACACAAGCCGATGGTACAAGAATCATTACTAAAACAATTTTACACATAAAATGTCTGATTATTTTTTGGCATGGTAATGTATTCAGCTAGCGTCGAGTAAATTTTATAGTATTTACCCATTGATGTGTCAAAAATTTTGAGTGCTACAATGTTTACTGAATTTAATAGTACTCAGAACACGAGTTGCAGGCGAACATATGTTTTCGGTGATTTCATTCTCAAGCCATTACAATCACATTTATATGAAAACGAATAATTTAGAGGAGTTGGAAAAAGTCTCACTAGGTCAGTGTGGATAATTAAGGGTGAGGAGGGATGGAATCCTGTGTGAGTGACCAGATTATGTAACCGGTGCTAGTTAGCTTACGTCACCGCTGCGCCCGGTTGTGTAACACAGTTGGGTGTTGGCCATGGGAGTTGTAGTGCTTGGACTAATTTTCGTTGCGCGCACAGCTCAGGCTTCAAGAGGCGGATGATAATTGCCTCGGCAGTTGCTAGTATCCGGAGCCTAATTGCTCTTGACACATGTTGTGGGACCCAGTAGACGACTTTGAAGGCGGACTGGATGTCGATTGAATGCCCAGTTTCTAACATGTGCGAGACGATTGAGCTTGATACTACTCCATTGCCTCCGTGTCTAAGCCATCGTGGGTGATGCTTCTTGATGCTTTTTGATTACAGCTGACAGAACATTTTGACGTTGATCTTTTGAGCAAAAAATCGACTTATCAATTGACATGTGGCTGACGTGCCACGGGAAGCATCTTCCAGCTGCCTCAGACAGTTTCCGTTGTCTTGTTTCCTTGATACTTATTAATTTCAATGGCAATACCCTGAACGCTTTCTTCTTCTTGGACATATACGCACTTAACAGGTCATAACTACCGGGAATGTGTGTATCAGTGCACCAGCAGCTCAGTACCCATTTGACAAGTTCTTTGTAACAGCACGGAATACGTTCAGACCAAAATATCGTGAGACAGCAGGAATGAAACTTATTCATCTACTTTGCCTTCAGGTCGGAAAAGTTTGCAATATACTTTCACACGAGCAGAATATAAACTCCGTGGTAGGCCTTTCGGAGTTGAAAATAACGTTACGATAGAGCAGTCGTGGAAGGTTATTCAACCTGAAATATATCTACCCACTTTGTATCTTCGTGTGTGTCTTCGCGTTCCTACCACGACACCACACTCTGAAATAGTGCTACCTTGTGCATTTCATTTGAAGTCATTTTGGTTCTGGGCGGGTTATAGGTTGTTTTCCTTCAAATACCGGTTTCATCCTCAAACTCTGCTGGTTGTGTAGGCTAAGCAATTCGCTAAAGTTTGTTTGAATGAGCATACCGTCCTACGCGCTTGCGGGTTAAGTGTCTTGCTGTACAATCACCAACTGCGCACAAGTGTTGTATATGCAGAAATGAAGGCTTTTATTCACAATCAGCGTAGTTATCTTTGCTGCCAAGTGCGTATCCAGCCTTGAATACAGGGAATTCAAAATAGTGACATTTAATGATCCTTGAAAACTTTATCAGGAATGCATCGATTTGCAAGTTTTATGCCACTCCACAGGCAAGCACTGTCAGGCAAACACTTCTGCCAGATCCACGCTTAACAACTTCGATGCATAAATGCGATTCAAACTACGCATTTAAAATAAATTGAAGTTCACCTTTTATGATTCTTGTAGTTTTCTCATCATTACTGTATTCCTTCGGAATCAAATTACGGAATCACCGCAAAGATTTACCGATTTCCGTTGGTGGATGTGCACTGCTGATGATTCCCAACAAGGATGAAACGGCTGTACAGTGCTTCCATGGTTTTCAATGGTGAGTTGAGCGTTGAAGCTGCATGATGAATCATATTATATACAAATCCAATCTCCTACAACTCAATTGAAAGAAAAACGTTACAAGGAGAAAAAAACTAGAGTCTAATCCCTCAATTCTGTCACCAGTTTTTACGTGAATCTGGCTTAGTTAACTTGTACCATCGACGCATGTAGCTTGGCAATCACGTGACAGAATCAATTAATTTTGTATCGGTGACCAAACATAAAAGAATGGTACTATGTCTACGTTAGTCCTAAAACAACAAGGATGAAGACAACCGTTTGCGGAAAGAAATGACAGAGTTCTGTCAATGAAAAGTGCACACACTGGCATGCTTTTCAGCTGATGATCAACTTGGTGAACGTTTTGCTTCCCAGACTAGTCAGTGTCAACTTGGAGAAGTACAACGAGAAGTGAGGGAGTTAGTGTAACTACACGTGATCGGAATTATTCGGTTTAGTAACATGTTGGAGTGCATAAATACAAAGAACAATTATCCGATTAAATGCGAACTACGAAATCGATCCATTTGTTTAAAGCAGTCGGCCTTGAGCACAGAAAATGTAAAGTCTGTATGATATGATATATGTCTGTATGATACACAAAGTGAAATTTTTTACGTACGCGGTAGACAAGAGCAAACGAAATGCTTGCATCTCGTGACTTGTGTCTTCTTTCTGTTCTCGTGAATTGGATAAAAGGGAACCGTTGCTTTACATAATGCTTGAAAAGTCAAGTTCCCTGCTGTGGCTTCGTGGGTCAACTAGTGGAAAGAAAGTGCTGATACTGTGTGTGTGTGTGTGTGTGTGTGTGTGTGTGTGTGTGGTGTTGCAGCATGCATCCCAATGAAACCGCGGCTGACAACCTTTAACATCAGGGCTTGTTCGGAATGATCAAAATTACACATTAACCAAGGCTTTACGGGGATTGGAACCTGATGTGAATGACTGTGAGTCGAATAACCAACCACCAGGCCATCCAGGATGGCCTAAAATGTACTACTTACAAAATATGAACCTGGAGGATAGAACAAAGATGCCACGAATAGGAAGTTACTGCGTTTCTTCGTATTTGTTGAGAATATCACTGAAACTCTTTCGGTTTTCTAATCTCTGGGGTTGGGTCTCAAATGTGCTAACCTGGTCAAGGTATAGCATGATAAATGGCGAAACAAGTGGGCAGCTCAACCGTTTAGTATGCTGAACGTACTAAAAGTTAGATCTAAGTGAAAATCATGAGGACGAAGAAAAGGTTTGAGTGCAACTACGCCATTGCCTAGCTCAGTGAACAACGTACTTCAAGGAAGTCTATCATTGGGTATGCGTATTTCATACCCCATCTGTCTTAGCCTGTTCAGCATGAGCTCATGCCACATCGACAATTTATTTTCCCAAAATCCTACACATAACCTTAGCGTTACTGCTGCGGTGTTACCACCACCTGCAAACAGTACTACGAATAAGTCAGCACTCTAAAACAGGCGATCTTCGCGCGTCTCCTAACTGTAACGGTTGTGTATCTGCGCAGAAATACAGAATGGATTCAACTTCCGCGATATATATTCAACCCTCGATGGAAAATCAGGTGTCACTCTGGCACGTGCGTTACAAAGTGACAAAAGGCGAACAAGATTTCTGCAACTGCGAAGGCACTTCTGAAGACGTCACACTACCCGGTGAGATACGACTTCCCGGAAAACAAAATGTGTCTTTTTCGGCAAGGGTTCCTCGCCAGACCAAGTTTAGATGTAGAGTCAACTGTGGTCATTCAGTCCTACTCATACGCAATCCCAGTAAACCAATTTCGACCGATCAATGTTCTTTCGTTCAGTGTACGCTCCAGTCAGCTTCCGTGCTTTTCCGCACACAAACAAATACACCAGGTGCGCATGACTCATCTTAGTGGAACCCTGAATATTGATTATCACAGTATGCTTGCCTAATGTGCATGATCTGCTCCCACATAGCTTGACATTATCTTGGAAGTTTGGGCCCACCAATCACATTGCTCATAGATAAATACCTGTGTATATGCTTTCCGTTACGTATTTAATGCCTATATAAAGGCCGTATTTTATATGCCAACTGACCAGTATATTTCAGGCCCAGTTGATGTGCCTTCTGATTCCTTTTCAGACAATTAGGTCATTTAATCAATCCAGTCCGGTAGGAGCAATTTACACTTCAGGAGTACAAGAGGCATCCGGATTTTTACTACACCGTCTTTAGATTATCCAGATAAACAGTCAACTTACCAAAATCTTAACACCGAAGAACAGTATCTTCCGCGTATTTCGAGTCAGGCCATTTACCGTCTGAACACAAATTGGTGCCCCTATTCGCACACGGGAATGGGATTCTCTCAATAACCTTTTTATTTGCGAATTTGGAAAGAAAAAGCGAAATAGACTACTCCTCGAGTGAAAGATCACCGTAAGCACGAACTTGGTATGAAACTACCTTGATTTTCTTTCATACGCCCTTCGAGAAAACAGGATTATCCGCTCAAAACAATGCTGTCGATTGACTGGGAAGCTTTTTCCACTGTGGTTTTCCCTACAAGATCTCTCATTTTCTTCGTAAATCGGTACGATCTCTGGATTAATTCCATTCCCCTGGAATTTTATTGATTGGGAAAAGTAAGTTTTTTCTCAGACCTTTTTCAAGGACGGCAGTAAGCCCTTCCCTTCTAGCTCTTTTGTACCATTTTTTGACCTACCTCTAGGATAATCATCGATAGTGATGGAAGAGTAATATCCACCTCAATTGTTTCTCTTGTAGCTACTGGTGTCGAAGATATCTATCTTTTGTAAGACCTGTGAATACAGCACAGCTGAATGAGAGGATCATCATTGTTTATCGATCGACAGGGATAGAAAATCGGTCTCCCGAGTGCCGTTCGAAATCCTTTAAACATTCAATTTAGGTGTTCAAATACCCAGCAGTGACAATAATGTTAGTTGAACACACCATTCGCTGCAGCTAAGACAAGTCGGGATGGAATGCCTCTTTAACCTAAAATGGACTGCAGTTAGTGGGCGCATACACAGACATGACGAACAAGAATCGACGCTTCAGTCTGTTGCTATAGACACATACAGAACCGTCCAACCGAACTGCGCAAAAACGACAACTGACTGGAATCCAGTCCGGCCGTGCACGGTCACCTCTCGTGCTTAAGGCGACCCCAACACCAGCTTGACCACAAGCACTAAAAACCTGATCACTCCATGTGCGGAGAGTAATGCGGAGAGACTGAGGTTGTATCCGGAGTGCAAAGTATGGCCACCGAAGCAGGATCTTTTCCGCGTCTGACAGAGACAGAATACATCTAGTTTCCTGAGAGTTCAAGCTATCTAGCGAGGGCAGTCTCTACCTGAATATTGAAGACAGCCAGGCAAATTGAATATGAGGGCCTAAGAAGTGTGTTGGATTTCCGTCCCAGTTCTCAAATATTACCCATCATGGGACATGCAGTAATAACCTGCAGCATCTTCCCCACCTTTAGTTACAGAAAGGATAATTATTAAAGTTCTATACTCGGAGTTTTCCGGATGTTTCCGAGTGAATCGGACTTTGCGGCTGCCCACAAAGTACAGGGTATTTTTCTTTGGGAACCCTCACCCGAGAGTCTGACACAATAGTCTGAAGTACAAAGCAGCGTAGCATTAACCCAGGACGGGTAGGTGACCCGGGGAACTCGTGAATAAACTTCTGGTCTTTTCTATTCTGTCTTGTCTTCCCTGGTGCGCAAGTATCTACTCGCTTTTCGCGTGCATTTATTGGCCTCATCCAAGCAGTGGAGAAAACAGAACGTGGATGGGACTGAATCCTGCGGAGTTAGGCTGCCCAGCTTCGGTGATGGTTGTCTAATGAAGAGCAACGACTTTTACCACCATCAAGAGAAACCCCAGGTATTCCCGTATTACGTCCATCTAGAGGAGGTTTTTCGACCGTTACAAAGCCTCTCCCCGTAATTATTTGTTGATGTATACTCTCCAGGGACACGGTAGCTGGTGGTGGAGCACCAGATGTAGCCCGTCAACTGGTTCAGTGAGACTGGACAACGTCTGGCATCTGCTAATTTTTCGATGAAGTATGACTAAATCTATAACTTGTAGAGGCAATCTGTAGTGATTCGAATGCCTTCATACATGGTCCAGTGCGCTACAGCTTCATTTCTACTATCCATTTAATCAGGCGAAGTCAGACAGTGACAGTTACTTCTTGTAGGTACATCGAAACCGCTATGCGATGGGTCGGCACATAATCTGCCAAAAAGTGCGTGCCTCCTTTTGTATATAAACGAGTTAGTATGTTACAAATGGGATAGAAATATTCTTACTATTTTTGTCTGATGTCGCCGTTCCCCAAAACGTGTAGTCAGGGTTCCGGTGGTTTCACTGCGCACTACAGGCCAGATAGTTATAATTCTCAGACCATTGTCCGTAGCTCTTTGGGTCACGGCAGGATGCAGTCACGTTGTGGTGGACAACCTCGCTATCTACTACAATGATTAGATCGCAGTAAAATCCTTGCTCCGGACTGGAGCTACGGTGTTATGGTTCCCCTTGCATAAGAACGGACTGGGAAAAGATTTTTGCTGTACGATCATTTTTCTGCAGCCCCGTGAATGTTTTCCACGCCTTGGATATTGTACTGAACAGATTCATTCAACCAATAAATGACTGCACCTAAATGACCAGACAGAATAGGTTATAATTATGAGAGTCAGAAGCGAGACGACACCATCTTCAACGTTGAAAATATTTGTGTATCATTGATCTGTGTACTGGCTGTTAATTTCTATCAGTATCCGTACTGTCCTCAGCTTTGATACCTTTTAACTACCACTTAACGCCACCCAGGGAACCACTAAGGGAATATTTCGAAAGCAATCGATCATAGCCGAATCTCGTCACGCATTCTAATAAAACGCCAAGTGACAACTTCCTTCGCTGAAAAATACCCTAGAAATTATTCTTTCATTTGCGCTGTGTTTCAAATATAAGTATAATCTGCGAACTGACTGCCGTAAATTACGGCTAGTAAATTCACTGCAGATCCAGTAGAGTTGAAAATCACGTGCTGATTCACTAGCACGTGACAGATGTATTTTCTTCTACACCGACGAATAGATGTCCACACCAACATTGACCTAAATAATGGACATTTGAATAGACTGCCTAACTGTTCAATGAAAACCTTCAACGGCGAATTCCTACCCATTTAATATTCCGGTTTAGGATTAATGATGACGTGAATGACATCATGCTGAACGGGAAGATGCCGGAACAATGCAATTATCCGTATACGAACGCGCACACGAACACAGATTCTGAATTCTCACTGCAGGGAAGATACTTTCTGCCTTGATGTTGGCTTTCAGCATGAAAACAGTAACCAGTACGT
Source organism: Fasciola hepatica (assembly GCA_948099385.1). Taxonomy (NCBI): domain Eukaryota; kingdom Metazoa; phylum Platyhelminthes; class Trematoda; order Plagiorchiida; family Fasciolidae; genus Fasciola; species Fasciola hepatica. Next base: position 5,320,164 of record CANUEZ040000152.1, on the reverse strand, counting down.
TGGTTCTGACCACTACCAGAGTGGTAGCACACATTCAACTATTGTCCTGTATGTTTACACACCAGTGTGTTTTCTACGGGACCAATGACCAAAGAAAATTCAGGGTTACTAAACGATTTGATTTTTCTGATAGAAACTCTGAACTAATCTCCGCCTCGATCAGGTTGGTGCGTCCGTCAAACTGTCGTGTTCAACGTCAGTCTGCCAAGTAGTTTGCTACGTGATACATAAACACCAACGTTTGTCGCAAGGGCGAGTACGGGTACTAAATATTTATTGATTATAATAATATTAATATTACTGCCAATATTGTTATTATTATTATTATTGATGTTGCTGTTGTTGTCGTCGTCGTTGTCATTATTGTTGTTGTTAGATGAAGGAAAACTCAGATTCATCGGCCACAGGGCACGTACGATCAGGTCAAATACATCATGCCGTGAATTACCAGGGAGTTCAAGCTGTCAAACCGCGGCGTAGAAACACAAGAAGGATTAAAAAATTATACTCTGCCAATGTATTCAGAAGGTAAATTAGTTTTCACGGTTCCTACTTATAATTTGACTGTTCAGTGGGAGATTACTCACCTGCCCGGTCACTCGGTAGGGCGTAAAGACAGGATAAATGGAGATAGCCTTATTCAATACAGTGTATCAAATAAAGAACCAAGTTGTTAAGGCCACAGAAAATGAGATAGAAGCCCAAATAGAAAAGTAGACTCACTGGAAGAAAAGAAAGAAGCAAAGAAAAACCGGAAAAACAATCAACTTTATTTTTCAGTATATATTTTTTCTATGTACGTCAATATTTGTCATTCTGACAGCGTTTTATTAATCTTACTGTCAGCCGAAATTCTTACTGTGGAATGGTGCTCTGGAGTTCGTCCACCAGTAAACAACACTAATTTTGTCACTTCGGTTGTAAATTGTGGATAAATCAAAAAGCTCACTAAGTAAATAAATGAGTTGGTAACTCACTGCTTTCGTGCCAAGGCATGACGCTTTCCATCTAGAAAAGAATTCTTCCATCAAATGAAATCTGCTAATGTCCTAAATGTAAACGAAGACTACGGCATAGAGAATAGGACCATTGCATCCTGAGCGATAAAAACTTCGTGTCCAGTATCCATCTGGTAAGGCTGAAACAGTATATTACCTTCTGAATACATGCAAATGGTTATATTGACCGACCTTGATTTTGACTAACGCCTTTTGGCCAGCTTTGTATATGTGGCGATTCGGTAGATATTTCACGAGACACTACGATGCATTTTCACAGCCATCCACAATGAGAAGCATCAATCAATCAAACTCGATGTCAATAGGTCAACAGGTCAAAACCAGCTGTGACTATTCAGCTGGGGTTCTACCATCTGGTACCTTTTATATTAAATATTTATGCGAATGAGTTCTACAATGAAATTCACGTACAGAGTTGCAGCCTTGACCCTTTTGTTATTTCAAGCTACGTAGGTCGGGGCTAGAGCGATTTTGATGCATCCTGTTAGTTCAGGCATTAGAAACAGCACAGAAACACAAACACAGTTAAGCACTCGCTTGTTGTTCACATGACTAAAGGATAGAGTCTCACGTTTTCTCACACAGTCTCGATGGTCCTGCTATGGCACACGTTATCTATTTGTTCACTTAGAGTTGCGATGGCATTTAGGTCGATAGAACGTCATAGTTAGGATAATCCAATCCGACGCGTGCAACATGTGAGCTTACTCAATATTCATATGGTTTATTTATTCCAACCTTAATAGTAAATTAACAGTGACCAGTCTTACTGGCACAGAAACCAATCTTAGCTGTCTTCTTCTTGAAGAGAAACGAAAAATGAAATCCGTAGCACAACTTTTCGATCTTGAACATAGCTCTCCCATGGTGCTTTCTTACCATGCTTTCTTTTATAAAGAGAAAAATACCCATCCAAGGTAGAACTAACACAACAAATCGATCCCACCGCTATGTGAGCATATTACTTTCCGTAACAAATGTGAACATTTGGAACAAAATGACAGTATGCACTTTTTGATTCGCCTGCCATCGATGCTTGGAGTGAGTGACAAAATGTTCAGGTTCTTACACGGTTATTCATACGAAAACATGGATATGGAAAGCACAAGAAAGTTTCATGACTAAAATCACATTCTTCTTGTTTTTCATCAGTGTACCTAGTCCTCAGTGAGCTTGGCGATCAGTTGCAAACAAATATCTGTCTGAGTTAAAATCCAGCATGACAGGATTAGATTCCGGTCAAACGATGGATTATCCATGGCAAAATTATTCTAAAGACAAATTAAATCTCCTTCTACTAAGTCCATCGAACTCCACAGGTTTTTTTCTAATACATTCTGCGCAATTACACATGAAACGGGAAAAGATCTCTTCGAAAGCTCAGTCACTGGAGGGGGTAACGAGCTGTATGTGATCATCGGCTGATGACCTTTTGGTGAGGAACTTTAATCTATCCGGACTGCGTAATGTACTGAAATAGCTTGTACCCGGAACCACGCGAACCGGCAACCGATAACACCCGAATTGTCCGTGAGTATTACGCCGGCTGAATTTTATATAAGAAGCAAAGCATGATACTACTGCTTGAAAAAATTCTAACCGATCACAAAGCTATCTGGTTGTATCAGGAAGATTTGACTGCCAGAATCTGACTGTGTCTGACTAGAGTGGAATCCTGGACATGAAGCTATCACTCACCGTGTCGCATCAGGCTGCCTGTACAATCGTCTGATTCACCGCACACTGTCAAAGCATTTACGTCATTCCATCTGTTTGGCTCTAGTCCAAATAGCCTAACAGTTAGCGCTGCGTACAATCTGCACAGGAGTTTCACTTGGGACTTATCAAATAGGCACAGTCAATAACTTAAAATAAGCCAGATGAAATAATAAATTCACGGATTTGTATGTTTCCTAACAAATAATGTTACGAGCTATAAATTACTTAACAATTAGAGACGAAAGTGCTTTGAGCAACCAAAGCCCCCCCCCCCCCGATTATCTAGGAGCGACAATCAGCGAAAAGCTTTGGGTTCACCTGAAAGAGAAGAATGCATTGATAACCAGATGAGTGGGTTGTGAACCTATTGCAATATCGATGGCAGCAGTTTACGAATTCATATAGGAAAATGACATTCGCGTAATTGAAAAGCACACGTAGAATATCCATACAATTTTAAGCAGTAAAAACTCTACACGGCTGGTAATAATTCGACAGACAAGACTATTAAAATCGTTCCAACCCCGAGCCAAGTCCCGCGACACATCAAGAAGGTCAAGGCTACGGAACTGTACGTGAAGTTCACTTCAGAACTCTTTTGCACAAATTTGTTATATCAAAAGCACCAACTGGTAGAACACCAATTGAACAACTGTAGCCGGTTTTTGTGGTACCTGTTCACAGTGATTCTGATTTGTGGATACTTTCCATCGTGCTTTTTTGTGGACCTGTAAGATATAGTGTCTTGTGAACTGCCTACCTAATCATCACTTTTTATTGAGATGTGTTCAGCCACTCTTCGAGACAAATAGTGCTCCGTACTGCCTGTGTGCGCTTCTCGGAAACTGCAAATATACTCGAGGACAACCTTTGGGGTTTTAAGATCAACATACCCAGTTGCTTTACATCAACGACACAAATCTGCTGGTTATCAGCATGAGAGAAACTTCAAGTTTTCTTTTCTTTCTTAGATGAGCTTTGATTGCACATTGTGATTCACTTAATCTGGACTACATCTGAACAATTCCTAATGTAAACCCGTGGGTCCCCTTTATGCAGCTCATCGACACAGAAAGAATATATAATTCGCAGGATGCAAACGTTTCGTTTGCTCTTGTCTACCGTGCACGTAAAAACACTTCAGTTTATATCATGGAGAAAAATAATACAGTGCAATGTGCTACGTTGAAAGCTACTGCAGTGCTTTCGGTAGGGGGAGGGAAAGATCTGCCCGGTTAGTGCTAAAGTAAACAAATATTTTGTATCAACCCTTTTTCAGCACAAAGCTCTGTCTGCTGCATGATTACAGGCATCGCTTCGCTGAACGCTAACCACCTCCATCTGTGATGGCGCAACATAAGTTTGAAAATCGGACCAGGTCAACCTTGTGAGCTGAGACAGTTAAGTGTTTCCCCATTAAAGAAGCCGGATATTAGGCGTCACTCTCTGCGGCCTCTTTGGGTAGCGTCATTGATTTTGCCAACCTGTTGCCAACGCTCGTTGAGCGAAGCAGTGATCCGTTCTGCCAATGTATACGTCACCCCATGTGCAAACGACCTGACGGACAACATGTGAGACGTTAGGATCGACATAAATGTTCGAGTGATTCTTGAAGCTTAATCTTTTGGCTGTCTGTAGCAGGTGAGGTGTCGCCCCTGAGTATGATTGCTTTATGATTGACCTATGATTTCTATTTATTTGGTTAAATAAGCGGTCCCCTTTAAATGGTAACAGGACAAAAACTAGCTTCTCGATTATAGTTGTTTTTTTCGCGTGCTTCCCTCGCCTTTTAGTTCGATTCCAGGAATTTTTCTGGAGGTCTTTGATGTAATTTATAGGAATGGGTAAATGAAAGTTATGCGAAGAAATAAAATCACAAATAATCCACTGTCTCACGAAGAAGCATTTTAAAGAAAAGGGACTCAACATCAACTGAGTACATTTTAATCACAACTAACTAAAATCTTGTCTAACGTGTCTGAAAGTTCAAACGAGTCCTGTGGGCAGAAAGGTGCTAGAAGTTTTCGAATGGGGCCAAGAATGTCACCAAGCCAGTGTGCGAGTTTGTGATATGCCGAGTCTTGCATTCCTAATATAGACTTTAAAGAAAGTCCAGATTTGTGGACTTTTGGTGGTTTTAGTGTACTTTCTCCCTCGATCATTCCACGTACCCCAATGAGCAATCGATCATCAACACGGTACCCGTTTCCAGAGCTGACTCGAAAAAATGCTTAGGCGTTACAATCAGCGGCAATTTCCAGAGGTTTTCTCATTCGTGATTGTGTAAAAAATTACGTAGACTGTCTTTCCAAATTCGCAGGCTAAGGCAACTGGGTGCACCACAAGCAGTTATTCGTTTCGATTTTCCAGCTTTGTATTCTCCAAGTCATACCCGACTTTTCTCCGGTAATCTTTCTAGGCCTACTTAAGCAAGATATGATCACTCCACACCGTGGCTCGGCCATTATCAGTCTTGTTTCTTTGATTCCAGTACGCTGTTTTATTTCCAAAGTGTGCGACTTACACATTATAGTCTGTGAAAAACCGCCATGAAGATTCTTGCTGAACTCATCCATACCCTGTGACATGGCTTATACGCATGCCTTTCACAGCCCCCTACACGTTCCTTATCTAGAATCATTCCCACTTGTATAACTATCTTTCACAACTCTACAGTGCCTTATTTAGCGCGGAAGAGCTTCGCATGAACCTCGATGGTTGAATCAGTTTTTTGTGCACTGTTCATTTTTGTACGCTTGTTTCCAAATGAAAATGATTAGTTTCTCTCATTGTAAGGGGAGTGTGAACTGGTTAACCTGCTGAAGTCCTGAGTTAAATACTATCTGGACAAAATAAGGATGCTGTTAGCAAAATTGCAACAATCTGACCCCCTAGTTAGGACACGTTTGTTCCAACCGTATATAAAATCCTCATTATCGGTGTGTGGTTAGAAGGTTTCTATTATTATGACCACTAGGAAAGCGACGAAACCCCTTACTCTGAAACTTTAGACAGCTCATTCTCGTGTGTCAACTGTCTGAGTTTGCACGCATCGATTCTTTGTGGTATGGATGATTAGAGTTGCGCGCAAAAAGTCCGGCTTTTCTTATATACTTTATTGATGATAGTTATCATCCATATCGAGAAGAACCTAGATGTGAAAGAAATGGTTCATTTACCAATCTCTATTGAAACCTACATTTATAATGATGTCAACCGGAAATACTCTATTTACTGAAATAGTTCATTTGCGGAAATGATCATGCTCCAAACTTCGTACAGCGGAATTGCGGTTGTGTATTGTTCTCAGTATACTCGTTGAAATCGGAACCCGTAACTCCATAATAGCGTACTGACAAAATGCTACACAATCCGTCTGTGTCAGATAAACCCGAATACTGAATTCCGACATTTTTGGACCGGTTGAATCCTTCTCGTGTTGATGAACGCGGAACAGAAAGGTGTGACCCTCGAGTTATGAAACTCGTGTAGCGATTTCATTTATGGGCCATGTGTCGGAGCTTTTTCGCATCCATGCCGTGTTTGAGCACCGATCGATTAGTTTGTTATTTGGATGTCCGTCGTGTCATTCAGAAATCAGTCAAAAATCCAACATACCCGTCACTGAAAAGCATACCATATGAATCAAAATGTAGGATGATGAAATCGTATCTGCCGTTCAAAGACTGCCAATTCACTTTACTGCAGTGATCTATCTACTTGTTTTATTCTAGTGACATGATTCGCTTCGCTTTGTTTGATCGATCACGTGACTCATTCGTTTAGGTCCACTTCCGGCATGCCTGCTCATCTGCGATCTTGACAGCTCTTTGTTCTTGGATTATCATTTGCTGTCGTTCGACTCGGACTGATCGAACTGGAGTTTACACGGTGAGCTTGCTGCCTGATCAACAAACCACTGATTCAACCTTTGTTACGTTCAAGATACAGAACTCATGAACCAAGATCAACTGTCACTTCTTCCCCACTGTAGATAGATGTCGCACTTATATTATTCCTCTCCGATCAAAGCTGAGGTTGCCCTCCAACACGAAATTAAGAGATAATAAAATAGAGAAGGATTTGAATCGTCCACTGGTGCCACACTGATTCATCTCAGGAATCGAGTTTTCATTACTTTCTTTTTATTGTATTGGTGTTTGGCAGATTCTGACAATGTTTAGAGGTGATCCAAAAGTGGAAAGTCTTCGGCTCCGGCGGGACTCGAACCCACTCATAGTTACCACCCTCGCTTCGGTACGGCAAGCGGTCTACCAGTTGAGCTACGACACCACGCCCAAGGACTTCCAACTTTTTGCATATAGGTCACACAGTATACCCGCCCAAATTACAATAGCACACGGCATTTTATTGTTTAAGATGAGATTCAAGTGATGAAAGGGAATTCTTATAAATATCTGTGCTAGAGAAGACTGAACAAAAATTAGGGCATGTTAGTTGGTGGGAATTGAAGGAAGTCAAGTTGGCTTGTAATGCGTGTCCTTTAAGTAAGCATATTTTAGGGCTGTTCTACGCAGATGTTGATGTGGCTATGGCTACGTTTAACGGTTAGTTTCCTATCTGGGAATAACGAAACACGACTGATTTGCATTAGACTGTGCTACAGAATTTTGGAGCCTTGCTTCAGGAGGCCATGTAATATTACAAGCAGACGAAGGGGAAAACTTACTGATGGAAATAGTCAAATATGATTAGTTATCTAATGACGAACGAAAATTTCCCAACACATCGATGTATGTGCGGAGATTGTTATCTAAAGCCATCCCTAGGTAATGTGGTCTCTGATTGAGGGAATGAAAAGGAGTGTTTGCATCCCGTACAACTTTGTCTTCTTTCCATTTTTAGCAGTCATCCGACGGCCACAGGATTTTTTCAAAAGGAAAACTCCTAATGCGAGCCATGCCGGCTACACCGGTTTTCTCTCTAATCCGTTTCTGACTTGTGAATCGGAGTGTTTGTGTGCGTATGTGTGTGTGTGTTTACGTTAGTTTGCACTTCCGCACCAGCGTCATGATCGATCAGAACCGCAGTGTGGTCTGACGTGCAAGGAGTGAGGCTGACCCTAGGTACATGACATACGGACGCACAAACCGGGGCGAAATCGACCAATCCACAGAGAGGTTTTGATGGACCAGGCTTTAACTGGTCCATTTTTCTTGTGCTCCTGGGATGATAGCAGTGCAAAAAACCAAATACAGCGGGGCAATATTCGGGGTTGTTCAACGGTCGATTTTGATCGCCACTGATTTGCACCTACTTTTGGTTGCCATCACAATATCAAGTATACCTGCCGTGCATGGCACTCTGTTGCAGATAAGCATGTCACCTGAGGAGTAGTTCTAATTGCCAAATATGGTTTAAACCACAAACGCAAACACGATTAGCCAATACTGATAGACGATTAATTAAAACTGAATTACGGACATTCAATAGATGGTTGTTTCCTGGCCAAGCCTGAAATTAGATTTCGCGGATTTTATTTTTTCTTGGTTTGTTTACTTTTTTCATTATATCACATTAGTACAACATTTTGGGAAGAGAGTCACAGGCGGAAGTGACTGGTCGTGGAGTGAGGATTCGAACGCGGAACGGAAGAGAAAGCCCACCATGACTACCGATTCATCATTGCCTTTGAAACGAATAAAAAAGGGTTCACATATATAGTTTGTGATTATATATATATATATATATATATATATATATATATATATATATATATATATATATGTTCACTAGGATCTAATTTGAATCGTCTGGAGTGTGAATGGATACTCGTCATTGAAGAGCCCACAAATGAATCACAACTGTGATTTCTTATAGTTATTCGTGTCTGGGTCACTGCTAACCCAACGAACAACGAGGCTGCATGTGCAAGCGCTCATATTGATGGTAAATAGTATGCTAACTTGTGAAGAAAACTTCCCCGGGGGCACTCGACACGAATAACTATGAGAAATCGCAGTTGTGATTCATTTGCGGGCTCTTCAATGAAGAGTATCCATTCACACTCCAGACGATTCAAATTAGATCCTAGTGAACATATAGCATCGGAGTGTACAAGTATGAAGACGAGTGGGCAGAGGAATACCGGGTACGCATACCTGATGAGCGGCAACAACCGCGAAACCGGTCGTGTACTCCCGGGGAAATTTTGTTCACACGTTAACATACTACTTACTATCAATATATATATATATATATATATATATATATATATATATATATATATATATACATTCAATAAATTGCTGAGAGCCAGAAATGATAGTCTGGCTAGTCGACTCTTAAACATTCACCCCGGGTTAGAGTTCTATTGGATGCTTTTCACTTGTGCACAGTTGATAAATACTAAGAAGCATAAAGTAGCTGTACAGTTTTCCCATGAGTAGCAATAAAAATTTAAACTTTAGTACTGAAAGGCGTATCAAATTATGCATAGCGAAACAAAAGAACGATCTTATGAAAGGGAAATTATTGTCGCACACCCTTGACAGTTGTATGATGTGAGACCCTGGTGATTGATCCCAAGGTCCGAGGCACGAATCCTGCCATCTATTGTCGCATTTGGTTGCAGAGGATAATGTGGTGATACTCGGGTTGCTACCGATTCACGACCGACACTGGTGAAGCTGTTACGATCGTGGACTTTGGACAGTAGCTACCTGGGTTCGGTTCCCGCTACCGCAAGTTACTTTCCCATTCGGCAGTTTTTCTTAGGCTGCCGTCCCCTTCCTGAATTGTTGCACATTGTTGTATATTTAACGCTAATAGGGAAGTAAAATGACTAATTCTGACCTGGCGAATCCCCAGAATTACCGCCTCTTGATAACCGTGAACTCTTTCTCTTCATTTATGGAGAAGCGTGGGGCAGTAAATTAAAAGCAGAACTGATTGTGTCGAGCTCGCTGCCCTTGGGTCCTTTGTTATGGCCTGGCCGTTGACACTTGCGATGTTTGACCGAAGGAATTTCCCGTGTTCTTTCTTTTTAGTGATAACCCACTGCAGAACAACTCGTGGTTCGTTACCATGGATTCTGATAGAAGACGAAACTCAGTATATCCATCAATTTGTAAGGCCTCGGTAATCAATGAACGAAAAGTGGTACAACTGACACATACATCTAAAAATGAGCTCTCTTCGTTCAGCAGCCAATATCCAAGCACCTACAACAACTATTCTGTCTTAGACAAAATAAAATGATCGAAATACTCCAGTCTAACATCCCGCAGTCTTTTCAATTCAACCAGCTCTTGAAGACTTAACAAATCAACCACCGTCAGTTGATTTAGTAATGATAAAATGATTTCGCAATGAGCGGTTAATCGAAATCATCAACCGAAAAACAAGACTGATTAGGCCATTTACGCGGCTATATTAAGTGAGTAACTTGAAATTTGCATGAATTTGTCCACCAAAAGAAAGACTAAATGATAAAAGTCTCTGAGAAACCAGCCAACGAAGAGTAAGGTTGGTGTGCTAATGATTGTAAAATAAGCTATATCATTGTAGAGACAACAAAAACTGAGCTTTCCAAGTCGATCGCAATATTACATTATGACGTTTTAAAACACGGCATTATTGCGTCAGTGGATCAGTAAATCGAAGCCCAAAACCACGGTGAAGATACAAGGCGGTATATTTTTATGTTCCCTGTCATAGTATGAATTAAAAACATCCATTTTCGCTCCTTTTTTTGCTAGATCATATACCCACTTCTGTTCTTAGGTAACCAACAACAACTGAATTGCAAAGTTTGTCAAAATTTTGTTTTACCGAAACAGCTTGACTTTCTACTAACAAGTTTGGCATGTATAGAGTAGTCAAGAGCGAACAAGGCGCCGATTGATTTCGCAGAAAATGCTTAATTCGGAAATTATTGATTAGGAGGGAAACCTGACCACAAATTGCGCACCTACTTAGATCTCGTTTATTGCATTTAGAACGCGGCTAGATGATGAGATCCAGGGTCTGCCTGACAAATAGTTATTTTCAAGTTCAACTTAATTTTCCCAAATAATTATTTGTGCTAAGTAGTCTTATTGATTGATCCATAACATTTCAGTGGTTTCGGTAAGCTTTTCGTATTTTTCGAGGTAATCACCGAATGCAAAAACATTGTGGCGAATGTGTGCGCCCACAAGCGCTTTTGTGACCAGGTTTAAGCAGCCTTTGACAGGAGATGTAAAATGGCTCGATCATCATCACACAATCTAAGTGCATGCCCTTCAAATCCCTGGTAAAGTGAAGTGACTTTATGCATGAAGGTATCTGCGGTTCACTCAACGATATCCATGTGCTAACAAGCGCAATGTGTCAATACCCAAACGATGAACGCGAGTTAATAGGTTATTAAATCCTTTTAATTTAACCGTACGGGTATACGGACGAGCCAATAGCATCTCAAATGGTTTATGTACTGCTCGTATAGAGTATATGAGTACTGGAGACACATTCCCTTGAGGCGGATCTTCCCTGGACCTTTCCCTCTCTATTCCTTCAATCAATCGTTGGTAGGCTATTACGAGAACTAGATGGGCGATTCTGATTGTTTGCGGGATGTCTCTTTCTCATGCTTTTATACTCAATCTTCTGTCACAAAATAATTGATCAAATAATTCGAACTCTGTGGTCCGCTTTGAAAGTCCATGGAATCTCCCACCTCTCATGCAGTAGTATTTTTGTTGAACCTGTTGCGAATTACAGTCGAGCCCACCTGTAACTTGACATCCCACAGTCCTTTGAAATCCTGTTATTTTACCACGGAACAGTCACACAGCGAAGTATCGGTGTGGAATTCATGATTCAACTTATCAGCTGTGATAGACTGTACAGTGGCGGATTAAAGCAAATGTTCAGTCATGATTCAGTCAACTGGGCATGAATCTGAATACTACTGACAAAAATCAGTGATACACGGTGCGTGAGGACATGAAAAGTTGCGAATCAAAGACATGTCTTTATTGATCACTGCCGTATTTCTGGAGCCGAATGCTGATCCACTTGTGTGTGATCAGCACTCGGTAAGTTTTAATACCACAATTTGTACAATGGGGTCAACACGAGAGGGTTCTGGAGTATTTCACATACAGCTTGATAAGTAGAATCCTTTATCGTAAACAAATATAGATTATGGAGTGACAAAGGAGGTGATGACGTCACACCTGCAGAAGATAATGAGCTGAAGCAAGGCGTACGAAACAAATAATTACGCCTTCTGACGGAACTAGTACGGGATTGTCTTTACCTGTATAATCATTACCACAAATCAGTGAGGACGTTACAGTCTAATCATGTGAATGTTGTCCCAAAGCACGTCTTTAGATTATGACATTACCGATTATCATTCCAACTACACCATTTTACGGCTGCTGGTCAAGAAGTCCGGTCAAACAAAAGCACTACTGTCAATAACCATCATGTGAGATTATCGGTCCCATGTGTCAGCTGCTGGAACTTTTCGACCGATTCACAAAAGCTTGCTCCTTCGAAGACAAAATATGATTTGGCAACTGTGTGCTGAGGCCCTTTTAAAAGTAACTTGTGTTATTGATGGGATCGCCTATGAGATGTGAATCTACCCGGGTGACCGCAACAATGGAATAATTCTTACCCATACTGCGCACAACAAGAACTGGCAAAGCGAAAATAACAAGTAGGTATTCAGTCTTCACTATCTGGTACAACCTCGTTAATATATCTGCCAATTATAAAGCAACCTCACTGCATCTGGATGACCTGATTGTCAAGGTCCGCTTTCAAGTAATTGGTCGAACCCTGATAAAGAACCTACAAGGCATCGGGCTGTGGGCAGAAATATTCGAAGGACACAACACTCTAGTGCGATGTCACATAGTAAACAGACATTCATCCCGACCTTAGAGCCCATGTTCCATACCCTCACTTACGATTGTGGACACAGTGAGTGTTCTATGAAATAAGATCCTCCCACCAACTATTCACAGTGAGCTTGGCAACTTCTCAGAAATCAGTTGGTTAACCTTGGGTAGCATATAAAATATCATCGGCTTATGAGTTAAGCTTTCTATAAGTTCCACATCTCTAATCTTAGCATCCAAGCAATAATCAGGTCATCTCTTGTCAAGGGGATATCTTCAGATGGCAGGTAGCGGTCATCTTGTATTCCAAGTTCACAAAATCATTGCACTTTTGTATAATCCTGATTGCGCAAGTGAACATGAGGAGTTTAATCATCGACTAGTAGTACCCATTCATGAATTTTGTAAATTGTCTTTTTGATTTTGTCCCAGTTACTTCTAATTTTACAAACTTTGCCTTTCGTTGCTTAGTGAACAAGGTTTATAAATTTGTAGGGATTTCTGATTAGATATCGGTGACATTTGGAAGTTCTTTTATCTTATCGAATTGGTTGGCATTCTTGAGCCAAGAAAGGCTATGCACACAGCTAGACAGTTGATGAGAGTTTATTCAGTAGATCTTTATTTTTCTGACGGCCATCTTGTGTATCCTCTATCGTCCCAGTCGGAATTCAGATGTCAGACCGAGTGAAGCAGTTCCCTCTTGAGCCTGGTGATCAGATTTCAAGGTTGGAGACTAAGACGGTCTGATTGCTCAGCTTTCTCGGGAATCCTTGGTGGTATATTCATTCTCGCGGCGTAAATTAAAATAAAGTTCAATCTTAAATAGCTGACTGCATGAAGACGCCAAAGAGAACAAGTGGAAATTGACGTTAACGGTGGTGTGATGGAGTGTGAGATTGTCTGTTATCTCTTCAGGTTTCGATTCCGAGTCAAATACTACTGCTTCCGAAAATTCTTCCCTAATTCGGACGACGAAAAAACAGATCTGTTCTGCTTTACCCATCGACGAACCCAAGGAGGAGCAACGGGAAGGACGACCGCACTGCAAAAGGAAAGCGGTATTCCTACCACGACTAATAGCAATGTTTTCAGTTGCAGTAATAATCCATGAGGAACAAGGTCAACTTAGATCGGGGTGGGAAAAAGCCAATATAAAACAAGGTCGGTCTACACGTAGTGTCCGAATGAGTGATGTTCCGGATAAGAGACAGTAATAAGCACGCTGACTGAAAGCGCATGTGCGACATTGAGCTTATTCCAAACCGGGTTGTTTTACAATCCGAATAACGGATTTGCATTCACAAAAAGCCTGACTAGGTTCAATGTCATCAATCAACATTCTTCAGAATTAGAGGCAGTAGGGCAGTCTCCCGTAAGAGCCTCGTCACCTCAACGACGGGGCATGAACTTAGGTGTACCTGTCCTGCGATCAACTCTTCAGAAAGACATCCAGGGGTGGCTTGAATAAGCAGTCATTTTCCTCTTCCTCCACTTCTGCTGGCAAAGCATTCGATAGACTCGTTGCCCTCCTGTAGAGGCGGTATACCAGCAGCAGGCCTATTGACTGATATTTCATAAGCGTCCGCGAATGACCTCGAGTACTGTTGTGTACCCGCAAGGGAAGGTATGTCATCAACTCTGGCCCTAAATCTCCTTGGAGAATGTGCCTGATATAAATGAGGTCACCGCGAATTCTACCATATCCCTCTGGGATTGGTCCCGTGGCTTGGAGAAGACCTTCATAACTGATCCCACGTATTACGTTGACGGAGAGAGTGGCAGTCCGCTGTACTCTTTCTAGCTTCGCAACTTCCGTGGAGAGACAGGATGATGTGGCAGGTCCACCGTATTCCAGTCGCAGACGTACATGGGAAGCATACAGTACTCGGAAGGATGACATAGACCGTTGTCCAAAAGACCGACACATCGCTCCATACATACTCCGGCCAGAGGCACATGCCTTGTCCGTGTTGACTTTGGTCTTCAAATCTGATGCACCTTCTACCCCAAGTTCTTCCTCACAATCTGATATGCGGATGGGCATTCCGTGTAAGTTATAGGAAGTGCCGCTTTCTACCGTCCCTACACTCATGTATGCACACTTTCCAACATCGGGAGTTGCCAAGTCTCAGACCAGTGCTCCATTGAGACCAAGTCATCCTGTGGAACCTATCGATCAATTTTTGACCGGATCGTTCTCAAGATTTCAAGATCATTTGCGTAAATGATGCAGAGTGATTAGAAAACAGATGGTAGATCGTTTAAAAACACCAAGAAAAGTAGCGGCCCCAAAACTGAACCCCGTGGGACTCCACTGGAGACACTGAAGGGAAGCAAAAGAGACTGCGCGATTCTCACCGCAAAGATTCTTTCCTTTAAAAAAATCTCCGGTTCAATGAATTAAAGGAGCTTCGACAACAATAGCTTCTAGTTTCAGCAACAGGAATCCATGCACCACCTAATCGAGTGCTTTGCTGAAGTCGACAAAGATTGCCTCCTTGGGGGGCCCTGCGGCTTTGGCTTCCGACCATGCTGTTGCGAGTAGACTAGCTGGTTGCCCCTAATATGTTCACTGAGGCGGAAAGTAACTGCACTTTCCAAAGTCTTGCCAACCACGGACGTCAACCAAATAGGACGATAAACAATACCGGATGCGTTTGAACCGGCTTCGAACAAGGCGGAAACTGTTGTCTGTTTCCACTCTCCAGGCAGTCGTCCAGCCGAAAATGACGAGTTAAAGAGTCTTGTGATTGGCGAAGCCAGCCAGTTCTTTTATTACCAGGAGAAGAACACCATCTGGTACTGATGAGTTTTAACTGATGGTAGCATTTCAGCTACCTACTTCTCGGTGAATTCTGGAAAAAGCATGATAGGAGCACGGCTTTGCTCCTGCTGGGAGCGGCATACTTTCTGGTGCTTACACGGATTCATTTTATCTCGCCCAAATATATGCCCTGCCATCATCCGCCCCGACCAGTTAAGTGTTCCCCATCAAAGCTGGGATGCCAGTTTTAGGTCTTGTTCTACGTTTCAGATAAGCAGATAAACGTTTTGGAACACGCACGGAGTCAGCTGCAAGTTTCCCCTCAAATACACACAGCTTTATCCGGTTGGGTTCGGAGCATTGATTGTGAATTTCTCGATGGTGCTGATTTCCTGCCTCGGTAGCACAAAATAGTTGCCGTGCTCGATTTCTGCTCCAAAGTAGGTTTCTGACCTCTAGGTCAAACCACGGAGGCCCCTTTGTGTGTAGACGACGCCGGGATAGAGGCGCAAATGTTCGACGCAAATGACGTACCCAATCGTGGATAGATCCCCAGGCCCGGTCAATGTCATATGGGCCACTAGGGTACCAAAGAATGGATTCCGCAGACTAGCGTACTTCATCATGCAGCATGTATGAAATATTAGGTGAACCCTCTACTCCGCGAACAGCTTGCACTCCTCGTCGCCAGCGTATGACCAGAACCGAATGGCCACTGCCTCCAAGAGGTGGTCTGAACAAGATCCCTTCGACCTCAGAGCTTCTGTGAGATATGACTAAGTCCAAAATGGAGTTGTGATCCCCTTGAGCACACGTCGGACGAGTCACATGCTGGCACGAAGATAGGTCTTGGAGAGCCAGAACTAGTAATCGAGTAAGTACGTCAGCCATATTGACTAAACAATCCAACCCCGGTGTAGCAGAAACTCCGCAGTCTGATTCTCACGTTTCTGCGACCATACGATTATCTCGCATTTGATGTTTGCTGCCTAAAATCCTATAAGGAATGTCACTTTATGTCTAGTAAAGTTGTTGTCGAAATTCGCGAGGTTGACTTTTATATCCGTAATTAATTCCTCTTTCTTAAATTTTTCTTTGTAAACCGCAGCATAGGGCTGATGTATAGAGCTCTATGAAACTTGATGTTAATTATGCTATGATCCGTTGTCAGTTTAAATTCTGTTTGCCTGGGAAAAGAATCAACCTAATGAGTGCAAACACCTGGCCAGAAAGGAGCTGAAATACTCAGGCTGCCAGAATATGGACGTGACCACATCGCGGTCTGGAAAAGTAATATATAAACGGTTGTACGTGTTTGGCCCATAATTCTTATCTGGCTGGTCAAATACATGCTTGCCTCATCAGTCGAGCCTCATTTGTTACGGTGTGAGCGCGGCCTTTAACTATCCTTTTTTCGCCGCTGTGAATGAAATGTTGATTGAAAACAGGAAAATTTCGCTAATTTATTCAAGAGAAGTGGGATCAAATTGTGCTGGCCCATTGAACATTTGTACCATCGATAAACGTTTACTTTTCTTCTTGTGAATGACAGTCAGTTTCACTTTATTGTTCAAATAAAAAGTAATGTCATATCAAGATGTGGTGCGCGAAAAACAAACATCAACTTTGATAATCATGTTAGCAGCACTGGGGTAGAAATAACACCCGGAGAGAGCAATACACATTTAGTCTAAGAGAATAATCGATAAGAAATATTTCTATGCACCTTTGCAAACACGTGTGGAGAAGCGCCATCTGCAATAATATTCAGCCGATCGTAAGCCATTACTATACGAATAACAAGGTGGCTAAAAGTTACAACCACGAAAATATCCCCATCCCATTTTGAATCGTTTCGGTCATCGATTTACTCTGAATGAACAGTGGTGGGAATAAGGAGACTCATGAATGTGTATGTCGTAAAAAGAGAATTCTGACGAAATTCGTCTAATGCTTTTGAGGTGGCGAAACTCACCAGGCCGATTGTCATGGGCTCCAAAATATCACAGCCAACTTTGTTGATAAAGAGTTATTAAGGATACACTGAACGACTTAGAATTCACCATGCTGAAATAAGATATTTCCCTGTCTATCAGACCAGAATTTATTCGGGGGAAACTATCTTATTATAGAATAGTATGACAAATCATATTTCACATTAGAGTGTCCATATCATAGATTTTGAGAAATTTCTCCACGTGTCATAAAAGATTTTAGTAGCAGAATCACTGGTGAAATCCAATGACTTGATTTTCAGAAATTTCTCCCAGAAGTCGCAGTCTGAATAAAATTAGGAATTTATATCTAGTAAGTTAGAAAGCAGTCATAGCAAGTTTCCCATTTACCTTAGAAAGTTTACTAGGATGCAGCCTCGTATTTTAGAGAGTGAGTATTTCGAAAGACCTGGACATCTAGGGAATTTCGACAGTACCGGATATATCTGACCTCCTGGAATGTGCCAGTACCACTCGATGGAAGTGGGCCAAACAATACGGGGTCCCTCTCATAATTCGAAACTAAACAGCAAAAGAAAATTGGTATCCATCTAGGCACGTGCATGAAATCTCCAAGAACTTCATTTATCGGCTGAAATAATAGGATGCTTTTTCCTCTCTTACTCCGATGATGTTCTTTTTCCTTCCTGAAATTTACCGGGTGGAGCTATGAAAATAACATACAAAACCGATTAGTTCTATTAATTTCTTATCTAATTGGATACTAAATTGATCTAGCATCCATAGATATTCATATCCTTAATCTGAAACGATTTTCCATGTCTCCATCTACGTGAATATTTGAGTAAACTTACCTCGGTGATTCGAATTAGCCCGGACGGGATTGGGGAGCCCTTGTGGTGACACACACTTTCGAGGTGAAAGGGCCCGGGTTCAAACCCTAGCTGTGACGGAGGGTATGCCCTTGCAGTTCTAAAAAGAGTTTGGAGTTTACGAATGCAGGGTTGATAGGATGACCCAAGGTTCGTGTGTGAGAAATGGAGTTCGAAGGACAGTCATCTAAGCAAGAACTATCTAATGATCAATTGAAATCAGTGTCCATTTCGCTCCCAGCCGGTTGTCTCAGTGGCTTGTTCTTGACCTCACAGTTTCATGGCCTGTGCTGAGGCCAGTTGGCTCGTCCTTATGATTCCATCGCAGGCTGTTTTCGAAAGAATCGCTTATTGCTATTTTTTCTTGTTGTTTTCAGCCAGTCACTCTTGACTGGTCAACGCGAGATCGGCTTCATGAGAGTGCCTCTTTCTGTTTCCCACAGAAGCACTTTCCGCTGCATTACCACTGCGACAAAAGAGTTAGACCGAAATGGACGGAACACAAATGATCCTCCAAGAAGTTTCGACCAAATTACCGGAATATCTTTCCATCAGGTTCAGAAGGGATGTACTTGAAATCTGACTGAATTTCAAATTCCGGATCATCAATTTAATGACAATCCATGTGGCCTGAATAAACACGTACGTTATAACGACCAGTCCTGACCTAATTACTCCAGTCAGAAATAGAACACGTACTTCTGGACTAGAACAGTTTAGTCTCATTTGTTGCTGAACGGTTTTACAAGGCAAGCTTATGCGCATACAAATCGATAAAAATGCTTAATTGGATGACACGTGCGAGGGTGACGCAAAAGTAACCAGTAACTAGCAGCCCGATGAGCGCGGACGGACATCAGCTGCAGTGTGAATCGGACTGGTTTACGGCCTCAATGCATTTTACGAATCACATTTTAGAGGAAGTGATGTTTTATATTATGTATGATATACAATGAAGCATTAAAGAATAAATCAAAACTGAAAACCATGAGGTGCTGTCCAGCTGCTAGGAATCAACAGCTGTGTACACCCTTCGAGTCCTTGCACGCACTCGAGTATGAAGTAGGCGATTCTGAGTCTAACATCTAACCGCCATACCATCCGAGCCAGTTCTGGAAGGCGTGCCAAACATAAATAGTTTTCAGTGTTGAAATGAGTGCTAAATGGAAATCATCTAACTTACTACTCACATTCACAAGCGAAACTTTCTCTGAGATTCAATTTCTTCCCATATTTTCGTTCATTTTATTCCACTCTCGATGGAAAAATCTCGCAGAGTGTTAATGTCATTCCAGTGATATTATGAACTACTAATGTATTCGACTCAATTTATAGCGATTCTCTCACTAACCTGGTGATATGAGACAGGGTAATCGGTTTTGCGTAAATATCACGATCCAAGATATAGTCTGCAACAAAATCTCAGTAGAGTTGACAACCTACTTTCGTGATCTGATCGTGGCATGATGGTAAATAACAGATCCACGTGCACCGAGAATGATAAAGAAGAACGCATGTGTGCACGTGTGTGTGTATGTATGTGTGTGTGTGTTTGTTTGAACCGACATCAGATTCGTGCCACCCTCCGTGCGGAGGGCATCTCAGTTGGAATGCACTTATGCACTTATCCCCAAAGGCAAAAACATGTGCCCAGCTTCTGTGCACGTACTATATGCACAATAGTTCGGGGGAAAACGAGGTTGTCCACGCTCAGTCTCACGTAGATCTACCGGGATGAACAACAGTATGAAGCCAACTGATGAATAAGGTAGCCGCATGAAAAGTGAAAGTCGCCTTGCACACATATATCCGATCTCGTTTGTTGGATGACGGGGATACTATAATTTTCTAAGAAAACAACCATATCGGGACGGAGCTCTGCAAAACCGATAGATAGGCCAGTCCTCAGCAGTTCATCTGCTGACCATGTCTTTCGCTTGATGCGTTTCGATGTTAGACGGTATGGCTGGTATGGCTGGTATTACTAGTGCCAGATAAAATCCGTATCGTGAGTGATTTACAACTGAGCGTAAAACAAGTACATCCTCATGAAGTAAAGCCGCCTCGATCACGACGGTAAATCGATGTGGTCCTTCTTTTTCAGCATTGACCTATATCACTTCCACCCTTTTGTCTAATTGGTCTAACCTTTTAGCTTGTAGTAATATATTGTGATGTAAAGGCACGAGTGTGAATCACTGAAAACGGGCTTGTTGTCCATTTTGTGTCCTCTACTTGTGTTTAGTCAGAATAATCCAACACTAATCGGTCATTCGAGGTTTGGGTTGGCTAGTTTATAATTTTTATTTTGACGTATCTTCATTTGAGAATCAAGAAACACATTCCTTCAAATAACGTTTCATTTCACAGTTTGCGTATATTGTACCGGACTCAGGTCCAGTGGTTGGGTGACTGGTATAATACGAACTCCGCTATCCTAAATCAACCGAATGATATTTCAGCGTGGGAATTTCAGAAGGCGAATTGGAAATTGGATATATTTATCCTTGTTTATCCTTGGCAAGCGTAACAACTGAACCAATCCATAGAATTTGTTGAAATCTTTTGTATTCGAAAATCTTACATTGACATCAACCCCATGTTTTGCACTGACAGTTTTCCTTCGAATGAGTTACAACCCAGGCAACCAGTGTGATTCTTTTGAGAAATGTTAGAAGTAAACAGATGTGACTTGGCAGTTCAATTGGAATATTCTACTCGGTTTGAAGTAGTCCATGCAACGGTTGCGCACTCTGTTGACTTGCTGGCAACCATTAACATCCCCAGATTTCGGAATTCAGAATACAAATGTGTTGCTGTCCAGATATTGTTTTCACGGTTCACGGCATGTATTGATGTGATGATTTAACAGGTATTACTCGGGTCACGGCCCGATACGGCTTTACGGCCGCATACCGAGGGCTTCAGTCAATTAGTCAATGTAGAATGAAAGCTCACTCTGATTGGCTAACACATGACCCACCAATTACTTGCCCCGGGTGAAACATATTTATACGAACCATTACTCTAAAATCTTACCCTACAGTTAGGCAGCCTTGATCTTCTCGCAGCTTCGGCTTTATAGTTCTAGGTTGAAGCTATTTCACTACGTTCTGTCAGTTCAAGTAAAGCGAATAGTACAATTAGTTTCCCTCATTTATTTGTAGGTGTACAGTGGTGGACGAGTGATAACAACTGACTGAGAGATTCGAACCCCAGCTATCTTTGGTCAGCTCGGATGAGAGACAGGTTTCCATGGAGCACAGACCACTACTCTATTGGACTTATCGTTGCTTCCTGTGGTTCTACATCTCAGTCCATTGAATCAAGGTGGCTGGTTCTTCCTGATAATACATCGGACTTTTAGGGTTGTGGTCTACGACCCGGCCATTACAATTTCACATATCTATGGACAAAAAAATTAGGAAAATCCTCTGGTAATTCAGCTCGCTCGAATAAGATCGTAATGTTAGGTACTGATAATTTTTTGACACTTAAGTCACACACTGGTAACCGGGTAATTATCGATGGGAATTAAGCTGCCGACTGAGTAAAGAACAATGCGGCTATCGTAATCACCATATTCCGAAATGCTGTCTACTACAATGCGCTTTGGAGCTCGATAAAACTGAATCCAAACTTTTTCGTCAGACTGCTAATGGACCGTGATTAACCAATAAGCACGATGTCGATTTTTCAAATCCTGGTCCCGGTTGCTAAGCGTGTTGTTTTGTTGCCTGAGCGACGGATAACTAGAGCTAACAAGTGCTTATTTCAACCCACTAGCGGAAAAATCAGCAAGCGAAATGTCTTCACACCTCAACTGCAGTTACCCCCTTGCTAATACGTCGCACTGTGTCATTTCACGGCACAATCAAACTTTCCAGCTATCACTCTCACTTTTAACCTGCCTCTGACAAGCAACCCTAAAATTTCAGTTCTATTAGGAGTCAGTTTGCACTGAATATCTATATTCTATTATGATACAAATTATCTGTCTGAAACATCATCTTGTCATCTCATTTAATAGTACGTTTACTTACAACTGAAATTGCGGGAGTCATTTCGAATTTTGTAACTTACAGTATTTCTGCTCTCAAGCAGGACTACCGATATCCTCAAGTACGACGACAGCATCAGCAGTGGCATCAGAATAATTAGTAGGGCATCACTTTCAGCAGATTGTTAGTAATAGCAATATAAACAGCAGCAGTAATAGTAGTGATAGCAGCAATAGCAGTATTAAGAGTAGTAGTAATACTAGCTGCGGTGCTGGTATAAGTAGTAGTAGCAGCCGTAGTAGTAGTAGCGTCATAATTCTCAAGTCGTGACTCGGTAAAAAGCTTGTTCGGGCAAAACAAACACGCTTATTTGAAAAATCTCTTTCCTGTTAACCTGAGGACTATCACCATCTGACGGAGGAGTAGTCGTGAGGTTTGCCTGTCCTCATTCACCTCATAGTGGTTAGTCTCTTGGGCACAGGGACGTTCGTAATCCACAAATGTCCATAGTTACGTTTTCAGCAAGCAGCTACTTACTAAGTAGTATATACACTAGCCACAGTAGTAATAGTAGTAGTAGTAGCAGTAGCAGTAGCAGTAGCAGTAGTAGTAGTAGTAGTAATAGTAGTAGTAGTAGTAGTAGTGATAGTAGTAGTAGTAGTAGTAGTGATAGTAGTAGTAGTAGTAGTAGTAGTAGTAGTAGTAGTAGTAGTAGTAGTAGTAGTAGTAGTAGTAGTAGTAGTAGTAGTAGTAGTAGTAGTAGTAGTAGTAGTAGTAGTAGTAGTAGTAGTAGTAGTAGTAGTAGTAGTAGTAGTAGTAGTAGTAGTAGTAGTAGTAGTGTAATGATCATCAGAAACAGCCCGGTAAAAAGGTTGTTTATAGGATATTCCTTGTTCGGACATCAGCAAAATCCATCAACGAATACAATACTGCATATCGGCATAACAGCTTTCCGGTCCACTTGTAAATGGTCGCTATTCAATCGGCAGATGCGATCACGTGGTTCATATGCACCTTTTTAACTTACTGCATTTGGTCCGTCTGACGCATTCGCGTTCATTGTCAGTCCACAATTGTCCATAAATTTGTTTTGAGTAATCAACCACTTGCTTATTCTATAAATAATACGCATACTCCATCATAATGGTAATTTTTATGAAAGATCTCTACCGAAAACAGAGGAAAGAATTGCAAGTTGATTGGTTGAATAAAGTTTGCAGAATCCAGATTGGTGTTATTTGGTTCTGGTTACGGAATACATTTTCTTCCTGCCACCCTATTGTCGGACTTCTAGCCACCAGGCTATCAGGGTTGTTGTATTTCACTAAGCCGAATAAAAACTTGCGATGCTACCAGATGAAATCTGACTTCAAAAGAACAGTTAACGACCGGCAGTAAAAAAGCCACCAATTGGCCTGGTACAAAACAATTCGGGTTTTACTACTAGTGAGTAGTGCAATGTAAAAAGGGAAAAGGAATCCCCATGGTGTTTATATATCATGAGTGCCCAACTGTGCAGATGGCGAGAACGCATAACCACCTTAGCCTTGCCTTCATAACGTGATTTTACTTGCTGTCTTTTGTTGTGTTTGTGTGTGTGCTCGCTTTTGCCTTCAATCTCAGGAGAACGTTCGATTTCCAATTTATGAATGATCATACTGATTGCAGTATGCACTAGTATAGAAGCAGCTAGTAGTTCCAGATCATTTCGTGAAATCTACTGCTACTGACTTCTGTCCTTAAATTTGTGTCGAGAAAGCAGATATTGGGATCTGGCGGAGGGGACAGTGGTTCTTTCACCAGTGGTGTAAGTATCTGGGGGATTTTTAGGACCAATAATGCTTCGGCCTCGTGGTAGGTGCGGTTTGCTGCAGGGTTTGAACTTTTTGTGGTTAAACGGAAAGCATCTCCAAGACACCCTGGTTTTGGGGTGAGTTCGGTGACTTCTCCTTATTCTCTTAGGCCTGGAGTATCCAGGAATGAACACCACTGTGAAGCAGTTTGATGCTAGTATTTTCTTAACAGCTTCTCCCAAGTCGTTAATTTATCCCCTTTGAAAACAGTACCTGCTCTTTGGAATGATTTTCTGACATGAATGACACAGTATGCAAGTGAAGCGAAATCTGCGAATTCCTGATACTGTCCAGACCACTTTATTTTTCGCAAGCCAGATCTTTTGATCAATCTATCCGGTTGGTGTGAGAATTTCTTGTCTGCAAAGATGATTAGATTGGCTTCTTCCTTTCTGCACGCCATGAAAATATTTACACTAGTCCTGCTGAAATATTCATAGAGATAATCTACTTCATCAGTGTTTTACTTATAATGGATGTGTCATCAACACAAAGACGGTATACACTGAGTCGCTCGATACTGTCTCCCTATGTTCTAGCTCGGTAACGATGATATCCGCGATACCGGTAGCAGTGGGCTACACATTGCGACCAAGTCTGTCCACTTGTTCACCTTCTCCTTAAGTCCCCAGTACTTTTTAGTTCGGCCACAAATTTACCTTCTTCAGGGTCCATTTTATTCTCACTATATCAATAGTTACCATACCTGCAGTAAAGGCTTGTAAAGAAGAGGCGAAATAACGCTTGACACATTATGCAAAAAGGAATCTTCGGACTTCTTTACTCATATGTGTTTCGGGTAGAAACTGCCTTCCAAATAAGTAATTCCCAATTGAAGCTGACCGATTTTACAATGAACTGTTAGGTTTCGAACAGAAAATAAAAGCAGTTTCATGATAATATAAATTAGGACAATGCTACGTGTCGTACCTACCTCCTGTCGTTCAGGTAGGATTTTTCCTTTATCTTCCTTCGCACCTATCTCGCAATGAAACTTTCATCTTCCGTTCCATTTTAGCATTTTACTCTATTTCGCAGGACAGCAATATCCCAGAGCCATATATCTCACTCACTCCATGAATGTATCCATCTGTATTTCACCATGAATCAATCACTCGATTAGCATCGCTAATATTTCTCCTAAGATTACACGTCCCTCGAAATCAAGGGCTTTTGAACTGGGTCAATCCGTGTAGTCAGTCCTTCATTTGATCTTTATCTCTTAAATAGTACACTGAAACTTTAGGTACAGATACTGACTTCTCACTAACCACATACAATGAGTAGGAGAATGCGTGAGAACATCTAGCGTGCTTCAGGCCAGTTGTGGATTTCATCAAGTACATCCTACTGCGCCTCGTCTCTGCAGCTTTCCAAGATCCGAATAGTAATCAGGTACTCACTAAGAGATCTCAGGTGTAAAGATTTCCTGAAACTGCATAAGAAAATTCAGCTCTCCACATCGAGAAACTCCGTTAAACTGGTTCACTCAAGATCCCATGTCCCCTATCACAATTTTGTCTTGTATCTGCCAGACAATTTGTTTGCTTTCCATGCACTTCAAACACTAGTTTCCATGCCAATCACAACCCCTCCTCCACCCCCCACTTTCACGCACACGTGATAATTTGTTTGTTCAATCACACTCCGTCACACACTTCTACCCTCGTTTTTATCACAGGTGTCGATTTACCTCAATCGTCATTTGTCTGATTTTTTGAGGTGATCCAAATGTGAAAAGCCTTTGGCCTCGGCGGAGCCTTTCTCGTGGAACTAATTACCGATCCTGGGACAAGAAGAATTTTCCAGTGATGTGAACCCTTTCAGTTTGTGCGAACAGTTTGCATTCGATATTGAAATTCCTCAGTCCCAGGTTCGAACCTCACCAGTGAATGTTGATATAGCACGATGCTTCACTCGAAAAGCTAATCATATATCCTTCTACTTATATCTTTTATACTACTGTTGAGGAGGTCTTGAGATGAAGAGGTAACACAGAAACATTACAGCGATGACATTATGGTAGTGAAGCAAATGACAAATTACACAGAATTCTCACTCCAGACAACCTAATCAGTGGATTTTTGTGTGCGGGGGTTGTTTATCTGTCTGAATCGCAAGTGATTCATTCGTATATCATTCTGTCAGTTGATTCATGGACTCTTGGCCTCGCCTAAAACACCCCCGATGAGGTTCCAACTTGTTACGGTGATCATCACATGATCGGACAACTAGGTCATAGGTCAAACATAATTCTAGCTTCTGGCTATGGTGTACTTTGGAAATGACCTTCGGATTGTCTAAAGTGATATCGCTTGCCGAAAACAACTTCCCGGAGTGGATCGATTTCTGTGAACCAAACAACCCACGAGTATCGTTTCTCACACAGCCACATGCTTGTGTGGGGTACAGAGACAAACAGCCCACGTTCGTGTAAGAAGCACTAATTTTAGCGTACATCTCGCCCACTCGTAAACGAATGAAAACAGCGAGTCGAAGAGAATAAGGTGACCCCAAACAAGAATCAAAACACCTGATCTGTTTCGACCATATGGAATCGTCATTTCATCCTAATGCGTTTAAAAAAGAAGATCTTGGTGATCGCCCGAATGACGTTCTGTGCATATAAACTACTCGTGTGTGCGTGTCCTTTCCCGCTTGCTCTCGGTCTAACGTGTGCCTTGTCAATGCACATTAGTCTAACCTTTTCTCTGGATAACGTGGTACGACAACCAAGGGCACAGAAATGAACGTCTCCAAACCGACCAACTGGTGGTACCCGCGTTGTTTACCGAGAATCCGAGTGCATGCAAAGTCACGGGCAGTGTGACATGGCAGTCAAAACATTTTTTTGGTTGGAACTGTGTTCGTTAAGCTTAGGTCGGTCCTTCAGAAGCCTCAGAATTTGCGTTTTATTTGACACTCTTCCGCCTAGTGTAAGTGAGACTAATATGAAGGAAAAAGTGAGAAAGAAATGCGATCGACTGAAGGAAAACAAATCAGCAGTTGTCCTCATGACGCATCACATCTAGAATAAATTTATCGTGTTTATACTATCCAAGTAATCCTACGTGTTATACAACATCAAATTTACTTACTAGGCTTTCCAGTCATGATATCTAGCTCGTCTATCCATATTCTGCTTCTAAAAATGATGCCAATGAGGTGATCTGTCTGGACCCATAACAATACATTTTTCCAGAATTCATCGCTGAATAAACTTACAAATCCATTTCTAGCTGCATCGTCATCCAATGCTGTCTTATTTCTTTTAACTCTGTCAGCCGTGTCTTTTATTCATCTCATTTTTAATGAATAATAATGGTGCAGTTTTTCCGGAAGAGAGTAGAGGTATGCTAAAATCTGCCCGTTGGAGGAGGTACCGGTGGCAGTCGTGACTGGGTTCGAATCCGGGACACCATGATGACCATTTGACCACTGCCAGCAACTATTCCAGTCGTTCTGGCGCTTCTCGCGTGCTCGTCAAATAGCACTCATAAATCTCGCCAGTTTATTACACAAAATTTTCCCAGGATCACCAACAAAATTACATTTTCCAGCGATCAAACCTATGAATAAGACGTCCTTATGTTCGGAGGCTTGTTAGGCTTTCGCGGTTGCGGTACTAAGGAAGCTTTATAGGTTCAGTTCTCAAAATTAAACCACAAATGGAAATTCTGAATACGGTTGAGAACTTATTCTCGATATGGAGAGAAAAAGAGATCGCAGGTACTACGTGTTCCCCGCATTGGGGTCTGGTGAAAACTTGACGATTGTATTGAACCACAGGACCTCCATTTCTCTCCGTACTAGCTTTTAAGACCCATTTAGGAAAAGTGGAATTATTCGTCGAGAACAGAGGTCACTTAATTTATTATTAGCCGAAAAATGACACGCATTTCGAACTAAACAGCCTAAGTTTATGTTTAAACTGATATCTGCTATTTTTCTATTCGGGGACTGTATTTTCTCATATTTCTGAGTTAGTGGATTTATTATCCTATGTTCGTCGCTGAAATGAATGGTAACCCGGAAAGCAACTGCACTTACTGGTCACGGAGGTTTTGATAAAGTTAGCGCCATATTTTTGTGCCAATATTCAATTTCGCATGAATGTGATGCATTCAGATCAAGTATTTGAGGACCAGTAGTTAACATCGTGGACTGCCGCGGGTCTGGTGGGTCCTTGGTTAAAATGTCGTCTTTTTGCCGATCTACCGTTACATTAGTCAGGTATTATAAGAAACTTACTCCCTGAAGATTTACTCCAACTGTTAATATCCTAATCTCTGTTCGTCTGTGTTGTCATTTTCGAGGAAATATACCCGCTGAGACACTGATAACGGGCTGGTTTGGGTGACTTCGGCTTCTCTATTGACAGTACTTGTATTTGTATTTGATCAGATATTGCGTGGACCAGTATACGCATTTTAGTCAGAAAAGATTTACTCTTGGCACCCCATCAAATCAATGAGATGAGATGAAGAAAAGATTACATGTCAAAATTGCCGAGAAATTCCGTCGATACTCGTGTCCGGTTTGTGAGGATTCGGACGAGATATAGAACGGTAGAGTACTAAAGTGCCATCAGTAAGGATTTGGTGAGCGAAATTTTCACAAGCGGGCAAGAGTAGTTCGCACAAACAAGCAGACAGTGCAGTTAAGGGTATTAAAAATACCTGACCGATAATAGATAGACCTCGAAGAAGAACTTCGAAATCTTTCTTCAGTAGGCTGACAAAAATAACAGGGGAACAGCAAAGTAGAATAGAAAAAAATTGACAAATGAACAGGGAAATAGCACTCTACTTAACACCAAAACGTCCAGGCATTCGGATTTGGTGAGATAGTCGGCGCAGATTCAGTCGCTTGATTGGTAGGACACAGGTTGTGAATAGTAACTGCATGGGACAGAAGACGTTTCTAATTGCAATCTGGAAGATAACCACGATAGTATCAGTACGAAAAGCAACAAAATAGATTTTTCAATGGTATTTAACTTTTTAAAGTTCCCTTTTCTATAGTATACAGACAGTGGTAGAAGGTCGGTCTAGCTGGAATAACATTGAAACAACTCTTCTGATAATAAGGCAATGGATTTAGAGGCATAATTATAACCGCTGTACTTGTCGGTAATTCCCCTTGACAAATGGCTTTTGACGTACTTAATGGATTGACTGTCCTTTTGGACTCCACGTTTCACGCGCAAACCTCAGGTCATCCGACCAACCTGCACTCGGTCAATCAAACGAAAAATTAAACAATCCCACACTACTCGCAAGTAATTGCGTGACATATGTACTTAATGGAAACATGAAAGCTCAGTGTATCCCGTTTCAGCGAAACGTGTGTATATGTGACCTCAAGTCAGTGCAGAGGAATCGCGCGTGGGGGTTGTGAAGAGCAGCTTCGCTTGGGTTTATTTTAAAGAGGACAAGAATAAGGTACCCATAGATTTGGTGTCCAAGGACAGAACCGAATCACACCTGTTCATAGATCCCGTTTGGCTTTCTAACACCAAACGCATTTCTCTCATCCTCTTATACAAAAAATACTGTAGAAGTGGAGAAAAGAATTACTGAAACTGGACACGGAAATTCGGCTCACCACATCGAGAAACTCCGTTAAACTGGTTCACTCAAGATCCTATGTCCTCTATCACAATTTTGTCTTGTATCTGCTAGAAAATTTGTTTGCTTTCCATGCACTTCAAACACTAGTTTCCATGCCAATCACAACCCCCCCCCCCACTTCCACGCACACGTGATAATTTGTTTATTCAATCCCATTCCGTCACACATTTTTGCCCTTGTTTCTATCACAGGTGTCGATTACCTCAATTATCGTTTCATCAAAACAGATAGAAGACATAAATTGCGAGATGCAAGCATTTCTTTTAATCTTCTCAGTCGCGTACGTAAAACATGCGATTTCGTGTTCAAACGGAGCACAGCGAAAAACAATGGAATAGATAGTGTCAAGCGAAATTAGGAAACGATTCGGTAAACCTGATTGGTTACCGCCACAGCAGGCACACATTGTGGGTCAAAAGTTTCTGTGCACACAGTGGGGGCCTGAGTCAACTTATCAACACAGCCTCGCAAAAAGCTAGAAGCTTTGGGTTCCGATTCTATGCAGTCTCTCGGAAAGCTTGACTCGGATCAATCCGATGACGAAAGATCACAAGGTGTTTCGCGATCGATGAAGCCGGGTTTCTAGTCATCGTCTGTTGTCAGGGTGGAGGATGGCTCATCCACTGCACTAACCACTTCAGTACATGCTCCCCCATTCTTTGACTGAGGCAACTGTCCGTTCTGCCTATGTAGATGTCACCGTAGCTGCAGATGAATTGATAAATGATGTGAGAGGCATTCAGGTTCGCGACCCTGTTTGAATGTGCTTGGAGGTTTAGTCGTTTGGTGGTTTGCGAGTGATTGCATGGAATCGGAACCCAAAGCTTCTAGCTTTCTGTGAGGCAGTGTTGATAAGTAGACTTAGGCCCCCACTGTGTGCACAGAAACTGTTGACCCACAATGTGTGCCTGCCGTGGCGATAACCAATCAGTTTTACCGAATCGTTTCCTAATTTCGCTTGACGCTATCTATTCCTTGTATTGATGGTTGGCAGATTTTGATAACGTTTTGAGGTGATCCAAATGTGAAAAGTCTTTCGCCTCGGCGGGATTCGAACCCACGCATGGTCACCACCCTCGCTTTAGTACCGCGAGTGCTCTACCAGCTGAGCTACGAGGCCACGCCAGAGAACCTTGGACTTTCTGCAAATGGATCACAGTATACCCGCCCAAATTACAGTAGCACATGGCACATGCTACTGTAATTTGGGCGGGTATACTGTGATCCATTTGCAGAAAGTCCAAGGTTCTCTGGCGTGGCCTCGTAGCTCAGCTGGTAGAGCACTCGCGGTACTAAAGCAAGGGTGGTGGCCATGCGTGGGTTCGAATCCCGCCGAGGCGAAAGACTTTTCACATTTGGATCACCTCAAAACACTATCTATTCCATTGTTTTTCCTTGTGCTCCGTTTGAACACGAAATCGCATGTTTTACGTACGCGACTGAGAAGATTAAAAGAAATGCTTGCATCTCGCAATTTATGTCTTCTATCTGTTTTGATGAACTGGATCAAGGGGACCCAGTGTTTCAATTATCATTTGTCTAATTGTTTATCTTATCTGTCCGCATTGAACTCTGATTCTAAATAGGTTTTATCACATACGTAATCTTTCTTCCCCGTTTGGGAATACTTGGGCACTGAGCCACTGGAATCTATGACCCGTTCTGTTATTACATCCTAATTGCATCGGTTACTAGACAAGGCCCAAACGTTTGCATGTACTTATATTTCTCTTTCCACCTGCCTTATCCGTGTGAAGCACTGAACTTGGCCATCCCTCTTTGATCAAGCAACTTCATCATAGCCTTGCTATTCCGTTTGTTTTCCTCCACGTTTGTTGTATGTTCCGTCGGATCACTACTTCTCTTCTGAGCGTTGATTGGTCAAAATGCCGCTCTCCATGACTAAGAACCTTCTCTGTAAACCACTTGACTTGTTCTTGCAAGGCTATCTCGAGCGTTTCCTGTCTATTGTAGTCTGGGTGTTTTGAAGTTTTGTTGACTGTTTTGATTTTGTGATCATTTTCCCCACACGTTGAGGTATGTAGTCTTAATTTTTTTTAGTAATTTGCCCTACAGTAAACGTAGTAAAGTAAGCTTGTGTCCTCTTCCTTGGTGTTTGTGGTTCGTTTATGTACGAGTCACTCATTTACGGGACGACAGTCCTGCACACTGACGTGCAACGGATAGAAGAGAATCAAAATTATATTGAAACTCTGGTTTGTCATGATTAGGTCAGTGTCTCCTATCTTTATCTTTTATATTTTTCTATTTACTCCATTTTATCACTTAATAATTGTGCAATATTTTAGGAAGGGTCGTGACCAATTCCAGGCTGCCAACTTGGATGTGACTAGCTGCGGAAGCATGATTAGAACCCGAGCAAGAAGGGTTGAAAATCCACTTTGATGATCGGTTGACAATCACCGGTCACGTGTGGGCCATTGCTGACGACATCACGTAGAGAAATAGATTTATTTGGGTGTGCTGCTATTTGTTAGCCCCACGAATGATAAATTCTAGAATAGAAAGCACTCGGAAATAGTCATGTACAGATAACTTTATGAATAGTTTTTTCCCTAATGATCAGATTTGTCCGGGAATTACGGATCGGATCAATAGGAAGTAAATCATATTTAACCCTACGGACGGAATATTTTGTTCAGTCTTGTTAATGCTCTGTTTATTGGAGGGTTGTTTATAATTCATCTGGGACTAGTTTCACCCACACACTTTGTCGCTTAACTTTTTGTTTTGATCACGCAACAAGAATATTACACGACTACTGGGTGCGAAATCACGTGGTGTTGATGGCACTGAGAAAGACGCGTTGATAGACCGAATAACGTGTGAGATTAGCAATCCCAAGAATCTATACACGAGTTTCAACCAGGAGTCCCCGAGTGCACAAAGTTCACGGGTATTACGTCCACGATACTCACGTTTCAATCACAAGGGATCATTACAATATCATGGGGAACAGGTAAACACGAAATCGGGATGAGGAGTAAGAAATCCTTAAGGGAGCGATACATCAGGGTTTATTCACTATTCAGCTGCCACAGGAGCGCTGTCCATCATTTAGGTTGACTGAAGATGACGTGGTTCCAAGGTCTTAGCTCGGATTTGATTTTGGAAGACTTGTAGCACTCGATTACCCCCGGCCAAAATCAGGACGTGCATTTATGGCTTTCAAGGGTCAGTGAAGCCTTCATAGCAGTCAAGATAGGAGGAGGAAGTCAGGAAGCGTCGGAGTTAACGGTGAACGTGTGACTCAGTTATTCGATGTTTGGCTTCAGCTTGGGCTTGGAATAGCACAACTTGTCGTCGGGTTTGCCACATCTCAAGGACATTTTCACTTGGCACCTTGTCTATTTCGAGGCTGTGTGGTGATTCAGCAGCTGTCGCACGTGATACGGTCAAGTACAGCTTTGTAGCCACGCACGCAGATCAGCATCAACCAATCAGGATTGCCGCGGACAAATCCGACAAAAGCTCCCTGTGAACGGGCATCTTCGAGTGTACGAATTATCTTTTTTGATTTAACATACTTATACAAACTCGTTCTGCAATACAACTAGCGTCCAATTTTGCTGCCTTCTTCTTCTTGCTACTTTCTTTGGCGTAGTTCTGGTTGGGGGCAATTTCAGTACGTCCCGTCATTTCAGTTCATTACGAATATTACAGGCTGCTCAGACGTTTTACTTCAGTTTTGATAGGCATGGATAGTTTGTTAACGGCAAGATACCAGTGTGATTTGGATTCCTTTTCCCTAGCTCTATGGGGCCTATTCATTCGAGAGGAAGAGAAGCTATCGGGTCGAACATGCTGGGTTTCAATGGGATAAAACAAATCTTGGCAAAATACTAAGCGGTCAATTAAGTTTTATCTGTCTGATGACGCAAAATAAGAAGAAAAACTAGAGAGAAAAAGAACGGTGGTGCCACTAAGTGCCCTAAGCTTATTTGTGTCCTCAAAGATTCAAGCACACTCACGGACGGTGAGCGAGGAGTGTAGACAGCTGTCCGAATGGTTGCTTTCACAGTAAACTTTCGCATAAATAAGGTAAGTAAAAAAAATTCACAAGAAATAATGGGTCTTTTGTGCGGCGAAAATCCTTGGACAGCTAATTATTGATGAGTTCAAAACAGCATCGTAGCTTGTTGGGAGTTGCAAAAGATTTGGAAGACCCACAGCTGTTAAAAAGAATAAGCTATGTCGATTGAAGCCCCTGCTTCTGTGTACAAGGACAGATCAAGACGGGTAATGAGATATTTGGAAGGGCTATCCAAGAAGTTTCTGATATGATCTGCTGGAGTATCAGGTGCAGCACATATACTGGCAAATACAATGTGTTAAAGTTAGTTAAGAAAATCTGACCTACAGAGAACAGCAAAGTAACTGATCTTCATTGTGTTGAGATAAAATCAGAGGTGAAACGACCGCAGCACTGAGATGTCGAAAAGAGATAACCCCACCTCCATGGTTTACTGGGTTCGCAGGCACATCGCCCTTGAAAACTTCATACCCGTTGATATGGACGACATCACCATCAATTTCGTTCTAAAATTAAATTTCCCTGAAGAGGACTGACCTGACGTAATCACACGCAACCGCATATTACATACTGCCGTCACTGATCGAGTACGGTGAGTAAAACTACTTGGGAAAATATGAGAGACATTGGGATCAGCAAGACTGTTTGAGTGATTTTGAAAACATAACCTTTTGGTCGTCTGCAGCAACTTGTGCGCGAGAAAACAATGAACGTGGAAAAGGAGCAAGTTTTTATCACTTTGCCTTTTAAAGGAGATCATTTATTCAATCAAATAAATTGTAATCTCAAGTCAGCTCTAAGGCACACATACACAGCGGCGCAGTTGCGTTTGCTGCAGACGACCAAAAGGTTATGTTTTCAAAATCACTCAAACAGTCTTGCTGATCCCAATGTCTCACATATTGTCTATCAGTTCACTTGCAGTTGCGGTGACGTATACATTGGCAGGACGGATCGTTGCTTGACTCACCGAGTTTCAGAACACATACCCAAATGGCTGTCAAACTTGATGACGCAACCTGCTGGGGCAATACACAACGACGTGAAACCGCCAGCTCCTTCGATTGGAAGACACTTGATTGCATCAGGTCACACAGTTGATCTGACCCAGTGTTTCAAAGCATTGTTGCGCAATCCAGTACCGAAACTACTAGCGTTCAGTGAAGCCATTCTAATCATGATATATCAGCCAACACTCTGTGCACAAAAATGATTGACCCAAAATGTTTGTTTACCCTGGCGTTAACACGACAGACTTCACTTACCCCAACGTACGTACTGTAAGAGCTTTTGATCGTGCCTACTTTACTGTTGCAATTACCCCCCTACTGTACCATGTATATATACTGACACGTTTTACGTCCGCGGTTGACAAGAGTAAACGAAATGCTTGCATCTCGCGACTTATGTCTTCTCTCTGTTCTCATGAATTGGATAAAGGGGACCCAATGTTTCAAAATACTTGGGAAAAGTCTAAGAGATTTACCGAATCAATGAATAGGACTAAGGAAGAGGGTGGCGGTCAGTTAAAGGCCCAAACAAGTACTCGTATATTTTCATCCATTTACTCATGACTAAAGTAAAGCTATCTTCCGGTTTTTGTAGATCTCTCTTCTGGGTAGTGATTATGGGATGGATATTTAATCAACGGAGCTCATATGACCTTGAAGGCTACGTCTTTTATATGAAAAAGAGCAAAATGTTTCTTCCGATGAAGCTACCTTCCAAGGTGAGTTCGCTTTTGGACCGCCAGACAATGCAATATTATCCAAATACTTTAGCTATTTCGCTGTTAGGAAGACACATACTAGGTAATTCGGAAGAATTAGTATTTCCGTCGGGACCAGCCTTTATTTTTCAATAGCAGATTTTGCCTTCATAGAATTAACAATAAGCCACATTCAGTAGTGCCACAATTTCACACGTCTAAGATTCGATCTAATTTGTCACAGAGACCAAGGTAACACTTTTAAAACTGTCAGTGGATCATTGCAGGAATAATTTTTGCCAATTCATGTTCCGTAGAATTTTATATTTCGGCCCCGTAGTATGATATATCATGAGGCTCTTGAGAAAAAGAAATTCTGTGTGGTGAGAATAAATTGTCCACTGAATTTCGACAGCTTCTGTAGAAGTGCCCAGTTTGTGACATAACTGTCAGTGTGAGACCGATGACAAACTGATTGATTTTGAAACTGAACACACATTTTCTGGTCGGTTTGTTTCCTCAGTAAATGCTGAACGACCGATATGTGACGGTAGTTCTGTAAGTATATCTATCACATCCGTGGACAGATTACAGCATTCATCGCGTATCACATTGTGGGCTGCAACCAAAACGACGGCTGTTCTGTATAAGCAGTCGGATATTTTATTTGTAAAAGGTACGACCCATCGAGTCATGTCATGTGCTTTATCTAGAGATTACTGCAAAATATGGAGAACAGTGCACATTGTTCTCCGCTGGACAGTCGGAACCGCACCGGAAATCATTCTATTATTATTCTCCTCATTGAGCTGATTGAACACATCAATACATAATAAATTTATCTTGTTGTGGCTCCTAACCGAAGTGCTACTACTACTACTACTACTACTACTACTACTACTACCACTACTACTACTACTACTACTACTACTACTACTACCACTACTACTACTACTACTACTACTACTACTACTACTACTAATTGTGTGTAATGGCAAGCCCTAGATACATATTCATTTTTAAACTCTCGGTAACCTTGGGATGACCGATTATCGCAAAGGAGCAGATCTTATTTTATTGGATATGACAAGCTGCTCATACCCTCACCGTTTCTCTCTTTCTGTCAAAAATTGACAAATAATTTTTCCCAGTGATTCTGTTGTTGACCACAGTGCATCCTGATTAGTTGCGGTAACTAGTTTGGAAAACGCAAGCTGTATCTCTTACAGCACCAGACTTTGGTCAAATCATAACTATTGTGCTAATTATCGAACTGATTTAGTGGGCTTTAGCAATCACAAAAGCACACCGTCACTAATGGCAGTATATGCATTTTGGTTTCAGTTTTAGGAGAAACAGTGTAATAACATTCATCTTTGCTTATTTTTGAAAAACATTATTGTTTGGCCGCCAAGTACCGTGGCCACTTAACCACTGCCCGAGTACGCTACACGCACACTTTTCCAATATACGCTAACCACTCTCTCGCTATGGATACTGTTTTTCGTCCCATGGGTTGTGGGAAAAACTGCCCTGGTGATCTTGTTGGCTTGTTGAGGAGTACCACTCTAACGGACAGGTGGTCTACACATAGTAGGAAGGGCTAGCGAACGCGCGTAGTGGGGGAATTGCTTGGTAAGGTTTTCACGACCTTACAATATCATATTTTGAAACACTGACTACTTGTAGTTCTTGTATCCACGGTTATCAATTGTATAAGGCTATCAGAGAACCTCCTAGACGGATATGAGTAATCCTTTAAATGGTATGATGGATCAGCTTTACGAGTAGAAACATTGGTACAGACTTCAGCTTACAGAAACCAAGTAGTCGGTCAGGTTAGTCGTTCCACAAGTGATTGCTCATGTATAGACTTTCTTGAATGATCATGTAGCTTGCGTGGAGCTCACACTGTGTCCATGAAACAGATCATCGGCCGTATGTGCTCGAGGGTTGATCGCACGAGAAGCCACTGAGTCAGCGTTTGGAAAGCGTTATTGTCAAGATACAAAGGGGCATTTTCGATTTACTTGCAAATCCCATAAATTTTAAAGAAACAAATCATTTAGGTTAATTTGAAATATTCCGTAATATGAGAGTCATAAAATCATTTCAGTTTTCGCATATGGTTGATCGTAGTCCACTAAGTGTGCAGCAGAACAATCCCATTACTAACTTCAGTTATCAGCCAAATCACCTATTTTCCTAGCCAGCGACAATCCTCACCTCTTTGGTCCTAAATTTGAAGTCAAAAACAAACACTGAATTCAACTTCCTCTCACCCGTAAACCATGGAAAGCCGAGAAGCGTTCCTAAGAGGCCTGATTTCGCAAACCTTGGGCAACTCCATGCGTACTGCATGAAGGTATACCAGTTTTACAGACAGAATCTGAATGATGGCGTCACAGTTTCCTTAGATTTGAAGGATCCACAATGGCTCTCGCTATTCAGGAAGAGTTTTATTTTCCAACACACGCACACTAGAATTCTTACAGCTGCCGAAGTTCTTCGGTTTGTCGAATATCTCTACTAGGTTACGGTAAGCAGTTAGTGTGATGACGCGGTACTTCCAGCCCCGTAGAAACATTCCTCATTTGGTTGGTACCTTCAATAATTCGGTCCGTGTGGCATCCAGCACTGTTTGTGAAGCATCAATTGGCAAGAAGCCTTCTCAGTCGATATTTTTGTTCACTTAGAAGTTGAACACCACGTCTTGTTAGGCCAGATAAGGTACCTGAGGTATACGATGAATGACATCGGCGATATCAAGTGGCGGCGAAATTTGATCGTATATCACAAACGGACTCCATTTTAGGTATCGCAATATTTCGAGGTCCAAAGCGCACATTTTAAGCAATCCATTTCCAAGAGGTAAGTCAGCTCCATACTCCAATATCATCGATGGTTTCGAATTCTGTGCACTTATCCGGGAGCACGAACGCGATAGACCTTTGTTTTAGGTACTATAGATGCTCAACTGACTGTTAAACTTGATGATAAATCAAGGTACGCAAGATATGCACTGCACCCAGTCTCATCTTCACAGCTCAGCTCTTTACGTACAGTTGATGTCTGGCTGGTTTCTGTGAAGATGACATACGCTAACACCAATCCCAGACGCCTGCTCATTGCATTGCACTGACGAATCTCTACAGGGTATTGGTTCTTGAGAAGATAACGAACGAATAATCTATAGACTAATGTGTGTACCAGGAAAGAACGAGGCATGGAATGTATCGAAGAATCGATGCACCATGCGATTTGGCTTTGAAAAATGTCGAGAGCAGCGTTTTCCGCAGAGATTATAATTAGTCGACTTTTCGGTTACCGAGAGTCAGCTTTTTCAAGGCAGGTTTTTCAGTCAATGATCCTAAGTTAGTTGACACCAGTGAACGGTTGTCCCAATGTGTGTGTGTCCGTGTGCATGGGTGCGTTCGTGCGTGCATGTGTATTATTTAGGTGTGTGGTGGTTGGAGGGATCGGTCGACAGCGATAATGGGAGTCAGTGTAACTGGCGCCCAATCCCTACCACCACCGCACACCTAAAGAATGCAAACACACGTATAAGCACACCCATACGCATTAGAATAACCTTTCGCTTATGACGACTACCTTAGAATTATTGACTGAAAAATCTGCCTTGAAAAAGTTCACTCGAGTTAATCGAAAAGTCGGCTAAGTATGATCTCCACCGACAAGGCTGTGATCTTGACATTATGGTACGGGGAAAAGTCTTCGAAAAGTTTCCACACATGCTTGAAAATATCGGAGCATTCGCGACATCTCACAGTTCGAACCAGAATAAAATATCCGTGGTTTTGTCATCTAGCACAAACATTGTGAGAACTATACATAGCCACGTAGCTGTTTCATCGATAACTTCAGTTACCAATACAAAGCAACTGCCAGAGAAACCATGTAAATAATTTACACATTAGACGAGATTGCAAGCTATTTTCTATTAGGAAGTTGCAAGAACTCTTTGAAAAACAAAAGTCAAAGTTTTGTCTTGGAGTTGCCTACAAGAAAAACCTTTGTTCATGAGCAAACTACAATGACAGTTGAGCTCTGTCCTAACTACTTGATATTTCGGTAAAACAGTCAGCCCGGAAGAGATCACGCCTGGTCCGAAGCGCTCATGGCAATTTTCGGAAATCTTTCTTAGCCCTTTAAACGACTAGCTGTCTGATCAACGAGGATACTGTCACTCTTGGTGCTACTCTCGTCTTTATCTAAAAGTTTTACTAACAGATTTATAGAACTCAAAGTAGGTGCTGAATATTTTGCACAAAATACAGAGACTTTAATTTTGTGATCGACTGACTGAGCATCAAGCCGATGCCTATTCATACCAGAAAAAGCTGAGAGGGTCGAAACTCCATCGGTCTTCATTTTTAGGGGTTTCAGCGTTTGGGATTACAATAGATGCAGCAATCCACTGTAAACGTCAGGTAGTGGTCGGGAAGATCAAACGATGGGCAGAGAAAGTGCAGCACGTAGTTTGCGGCTTTTGGTTATATAGCTAGAAGTGTCTGGAAATAGCTTTTATCCGTTGTGAGCAAGGATCCTTCCCAATTCATTCGCAACTGTTATCCCGCTCGACTTGGACCCGTGACTGAAAGTTCGCAATCAGACAAATTCTCAAGTTAAATTTTGCTTGTAATGGTGCGCTTACATCTTACCGAAGTGAATGACATTTTACTTCTGTGTTTCACCGTTGAAACTATACCACTACTCCAGCTGAGAACAAAAATTACCTTCTGAACTAAACTGCCGACAGTAGTTCGATCTAAGAGCGCCTCTTCAGACCAAGCCAGCTACATCGCATTTTCGAGTTGTTAATCTCAGTCTTAAAGTGCATGTTCGACTTGGCAATGACAGATAACTTCCTCCTTCAGCACCAAAAGTTATCCGGTAAAACTGACGTAAGGCGAACCGTTGAGCCGTTTCTGGTGGCTAAATAGTCCGTTTTGTTTGTCTGATTTCAGGTAACAGAACAGTAAACACTTTTTCCAGTGAATTTGAAAGAATGGATGGCGGTATAATAAGGTGAACTATTAAAGAGAAAAACAAAATGATAGAGTTTTATCACGAAACCCAAGCTCTGTTGTGTTCTTCCACAAGCATGCACACTCTCTCGCACATTTCTTACTCCCTGCCTACGTGTCAGTGCAATAGAAGTGGCTTGCTCTATTAGCACGGGGGCCCACTTCACCACAGAAGTGAACCGGCAACCATGACCCTGTTATTTGCATTGTAAGTCCGTATAGGGACACATATCAGGCGTGAACTTGCACGCGACCAGGTCGATATCGATTTCCGAAGTTTTATGCCGGGTCTACCGTTACCGATCCGGTGATCAGCAATTTGATGATGGCGTGACAGCATATGCAAAGGATCTCACCAGTGAAGCGAAACGTGCCATTTTGTTCCAAGTAGGAGGTGAAACCTGTCCGTAGGCACACATCGTGTTTGTCTTTAGTTTATGTTACAGTACGTTAGAGGGAGTGAAATGATTTTTTAGCTGTTACGGCGTATGGTAAATATGATGATTATGAAAGTCTTGGTTTGAACTATTCACTAAAAAGTGAATTATGCTTTACAAAATGAGTGAATCTGGCTTTAGAATATGTCGGTACAGGAAGTAAGAAATGGCAAATTTTTAGATTAGATTCAGAAGCACGCACATGCACACATTGCAAGCACATGTGATAGTGTATCTGTACATCGACTGCAAAGCTGATTTGTCATTTACGCGATGAGATAAGAGTTGGATAGCACGATTTAGCTCAGTGTGTGCATCCATAGTTCTTTTTGGCTTGTCCCAATACTACCCGTCTAAGTTTACAGGAAGGAAAATCACACAGTTAGGAAAACCATATTCCAAAACCATGTCCAATTCTCCGACTCATTGTTCTATCAAAATGCTAATACTTCCGGGAACACAGTTCGGACGATTGGATTCGATCTGATTGTCAGTAAGGTGCATTAAAATAAACGGACACGCGAAGGAATCCGATGGATGGTAGCACGGTTAATATATGATCGGAGGTTCTGTTGACAAAGTCAGTATGTCCAAGTGACAGTTTTGGTAAATAGGAACACTGTTTAATCCTTGGTAGAGGGATGCACATAGCGAACAGTCAAACAGTCAAGAAACCAAAGCGTAATCACTTATTCCCATAGGGTTGATAAAACGTTGCGTAAAGATTGTGTGTTGTGTTCCGAGATGTCAGGAATCGCACACTGGCAGCCACCCAGATCATGTGAGATCATATAACAGTAACAGTCGGGCAGAGATCACCACGTGGCAGATGGGCTGCTCGAACGTAGATGGATGGATGAAATCTCGAACATTTTCACATTTCACAATGGTGCGGATTGAATGAAAATGAAAAGAAACCAAGAACTGGAAGGATGAGTGGAGAGGCACATAAAACAAGATTGGTAAAGACGTATTTTGACACTCTGAATTAACTTGAAGGAGTCGCTGTAATAGATAACCTTCGATGGTCTTACCAGCCAATAAAAGTTGAGTTACTGTTTTAGAGCATAACGCCAAAAACACGGAACCAACGAATATTTCATAATTCCGAAAAATGCGCATCAGGAATAAAAAATTATCTTCAGAATCGTTACGTATTTGACTGGTAAAATTAGGATGCAACATATTCCCTCTTTTGATAACAAATCATATTTCCGTAAACGGGAAAGATCCGCTGAATTATAACGATTCCCGAAGGAATGTTTTCGGAATTAATTGGCCGGGAAACACACTACAATCCATATATCCATGGAATCATCCATTCATCCAACTTCGAACGTGGACATACGCACAAATCCAAAGAACTGTAAATCATAGTTGTGCAAAGTTGTTTCTCAGTCAAACAACTGGATTCCCTGGTCCGCAAGTTACTTTCTATGACAGAGGGTTCGTGCCAATATCTGTGGTCCTTTCTTGAGCTGATTGCATACCTTAGTGCTGATAGATTCATACTCCAAATTACCGGAGGTTTTCCTGACGTGTACAAGTGTTACGGATATGCTGCAGTCAGGAAGGAATCCCACAACAATTGGTCACCAATAAGAGATAACAGTTCTGTGCAACTTAGTTGAAAATTTGATTCGACAAAATCGGATGTCGGCATTTGTGTACGGCACCACAACATCCGTGCTCCAATAAAGTAGCAGAAAACTTGGTGCGCTCTACGGAAAGTGCACAACATCAGTCAACTGGACAATGTGGCTCAAATTAGAGGTGTTCCTTTAGAAGTTCCTGCTGCACTATCGGAATGCGGTGCGTATGACCACAACGAAGAGCCTGATGGTCCTGTTTAGGTCGAGAAGATTGTGGTTGTCGGTAAAATTTCTTCATTCCAGTGAAGTCACATACTTTTTTGGCAACGAACTTCGAACAACTTGGCCTATCTATGGTCGAGATTGTAGATCTGGAAGATGCATCAGTACATCGAAGCCATTTGGGTCGGACTCTCTCCAGAAGTGACGAACAATGATGCGAACGGTCATGTTGCTGAAGTTGTTGACCCACCTACTTCCCCAGGGGGAGGTAACTACCGAACAGACCCAGTCACACCAACGACATCATTCCGGAGATCAGTACGACAAGTGAGTCACACTGATGAAGAATTTTAGAGATAGGAAGACTGGTGTGATTCCGCAAGCAGACAGAGGAGACTGCGCGGTGCACCTTCTTGACCATGCACTCAGGGACGTCAACTAATCAGAATCACGGTGATCAGTTACACTAAAAGCTTGTTGCGATCAGTCGACTAGTGATCTACGAACTAACTATACTTTGATTTAACATAATTTTACAAACTGATTCCGCGATAAAGCTAACGTGCAATTGCGTGATCTTGGTGTTCTTGTTGTTTTGGTTTGCGTAGTTCTGAGTTGGAGTGTTTTCAGTACTTTCCATAAGTCCGAATATTACAAATATTACACTATCCCAGCTCGAAGCACTGGTCATTCTTTTCGAGCACTGGTCTTGTTTTCGTAAAGGAGGCAAGAAACGTCAGTAGGTCCCATTTATGGCAACAGGGTGACAGGTATACTATTTTTAGTTGAAGAACTTGGCTTTCTTAGAGGCGCCCGTAAAACTCTCGCTCTAGAAGCTGAAGGAGCATCTCCTGATCCATGTCTTACCAGTCAATATCCAGGTCAACAAAATGCAAAATCAAATTTGTGCTGGGATGGAGAGCGTTGTGTTGCAAGTGTATCTTCCG
Organism: Fasciola hepatica; assembly: GCA_948099385.1. Lineage (NCBI taxonomy): Eukaryota > Metazoa > Platyhelminthes > Trematoda > Plagiorchiida > Fasciolidae > Fasciola > Fasciola hepatica. Next base: position 5,276,480 of record CANUEZ040000152.1, on the reverse strand, counting down.
GCTAAATCAACAGACCTTCCGCCGCAATAACGGAGATCCTTTCAGGAAACATTTTGTGACCGGCCAAAAGCCGGAATTATTAGTTTTACCTTATAGCAGCGCATTCCGAGGAAAAAAACAGCATGAACTTTGCAAGGCCCGCTGAATCTATGAATATTATGACAACGTGCATTTACCCACCATGACCAATACTACATTTCTGTCTCAATAAAGAACTTCCAATGAAATTCCCCAGCTCAGTAACCGCCAAGTACAAGTCAACCAATAACTCCATTCCGTGTGTCCCAGACCTGTTAACAGATACATGTACTGCGATTATTTCTATTCACGCTCAAAGTATTGTTCCCGTCAGGTAATATGCCATACGTGTCAGAAATCAGGCCATAAACAAAGGATATGCAGAAGATCCCAGGATAACATGTTTGATCTGACGCAAACGAATGAAACCAAAGGAAATGAATATGCGTGTACACCATGAAGATAACTGGCTAGAAAAACCAATTTCTTTGCAAATTGACACCTCTTTAAAGCGGAATCCAATATGAGTTCATCGTAGACGCCAGAAAAGACAGTGGACCAACCAATGCCAGAAACTCTTGTAGGATCTCACCAAAAGTACAGTTGAAAGTTCAAAGTTAGCCTCATACGCACCATCCAAATAATCACTGTTAGTCACGGATGCATTCGATGTTAAAATTGGCGTGGTAGTTGAACAAGATGGATGTCCGAACTTCTTCATTCCTCGATTTCTTAATGTTTCAGAGAAAGGACTGCCCGAGACACTCCAAGAACCACTGGAAGTATTCTAGGGGAAGGGGGATGTGACGTCTATATGGGTATTGTTCGGACTTAAGCTTGCCATCACAGACCACTAAGCACTGCGATTTATATTCAGCTCGAATAAGTCCGTTGCTCAATCGACCGACGGAATACTGGATTTGCCGCCCATAGTTACGGCATAATACTTCGGCCTAGCAAATAAATCCCGCATGTTGATTTCCTTTCAAGATACTCGCGATTTGTGGCTCCTGAATGGTGCAGTTTCATGACACCTGCCACTCCTGGGTAGAGGGAGGAACTATGGAAATACACCTATAGATACTACTCATCGGTGTGTACTGCTCTCAAGAAGGACTGACAACCGGAGATGAGACTAAAATAACCGCAGTTTTTCGAGAATCGGGGGGAATTTTTCGTGTAAACTGACTGAGTGCTGCCTCGTAGTCACTAGTTTGTCATACCTCCTGTGCTGCGTAAAACGGTTCTTGCAGATTTACAGTGAGGTAACTTGAGCTTGGAGAAGATAAAGTCTGTAACTCCTCAAATGTGTTGACGGCCTGAAGAGGATGGGAACATACGCACAACGGGGACGAAATGTGATACTTACTTGCACAAGACCAAGTCGAAACCAAAAGCTGGAATCGGTGGCCCGACAGCTACTTTCCATGACTACTTATACTTGTTGATTTCTACGGTCCGTTCCTGATTAGTTACGATGCACTCCTGTAGGCTGATTTGTGTTCGAAATGACCGGAGATGTTTTTAACATGCCCTTCTGACACACCATTGGTAATCCACGGTCTGAGGGATCACCTCAGTCGTGCAGTCTATGCTCGGTAGCAAGTACTTCTCGGAATTGATCTGGCTATTGCAAATCTACAAATCCCGATGCAACCAGGGTGGGAGCTATTTACAGCCATAAAACCTCGGGGCTTGCTCCGGCATAGAAATTTGTTTTTAAGACTGCATGTGACCTCCGGAATTTTCCAGACTGCAATGGACAGAGTGGGTCATGGTATCGGTGGCACAATTGTATATATACATTTCGGATCCACAAAGGACGGACAGGATCGCCGATGGAAGCAAGAGCTGGAGAGTGCTGTTTAAAAGAAAGATTAAATCAATACAAGTCTGTTGTCATCGAGCTAGCTCTAACTGGTCTCGGGGTTAATAAGATCGGGTACCAGATCCCAATGATGCCTCTGTAAACCGATGACATCTCAGCCAGACTGAATTCATTGTGACCAACAAGCGTATCGACGAGGTCTTTACACAGTAAATGTTCCATGCTTTCCACCAGCGGAGGTACCTACTGAAGAACTCCAACAGGTGAGTCAAATAGAAGAGCTTTGAGTGAGGAAGTTTTTAGTAGGGCAGTATGTGTTTCATGAAGCACCTTACAGTACAGCTTTGTGGTCACGTACAGTAAAAAGCCTTAGCCAATTAGAACCACCGTGATCAAGTACACCAAAAGCCAGCTGTAATTTGTTAACCTGTGGTGAACCAGTTGGTGCACTTGGTCGTATCCATATTTGGATGAGTGATTTTCAAAATGAAACGAAAGTGAACCTAACTGGATTTGTTCATTTCACTACTTCTGGATTGAAGCCGCTTCAATACGTCCCATGAGTTCAAGCATACTGATCAGTACAAAAGAGTAGGAAGACCAACATAAGTGATAAAAATAAACGCGGAGTTCGAATCAAGATCTTCGAGCAACGGAAGGGTCAGTCGGTAACCAGTCAGCTGCTACTATGCCTTGATAAACATAAAGCTCTCTGAGGGCACAAGTACAACCTCATGAAGCCACTTGCGTGCGTGAGAGCAAATTGGGAGTAAACAGTGACTCTCACACGTGATACGGCCAGGGGCAGCGTCGTAGGTGAGCACTCTGAGGAGCTTCAACCAATAAGGATCAGCGAGGACAGGTACAGCAAAACCTCCCTGGGACTGGTCAACTTCTAATCTACCAACTATTTTCTTTGACTTAACACATTTATACAAACCAGTCCTGTAATACAATTAACGTGCTACCCCGCAGCCGAGGTGTTCTCGCCATTTCGGTTTGCGTAGTTCCGGGTGGGAGCGATTTCAATACCCCCTGTCAGTCAGGGTATTGCGAATATTACACAAACTCATCCATATGTAGGGCTATAAGCGACTGAAACTACCTCTCGTAAAATGTAGAGGAGTTCAAAGACCAGTTGGGCAAGCCCTGTTCATCTCCCAAACGAACTTAATCCAAACACTCTATCCACCGACATCATCCTTCCTGCTTCCAATCTCTCTATTAACTTGTAACTTAAGTACTCCTACCAAGTTATTCTACCCTATTATCAATAAATAAGATCGGCACTTGCTATTCGTCTCGTGTTATCCTTTTTCTCCTTCGTATTAACTATATTTTAAACCCAAACAATTCGTTTCTAACAAATTATCATTATTGGAATGAGCCTGTGATACGACGCGGGCTGGAAAAATGTGTTAATAATGGACTAAAGAGCCTGTGAAACTACCGATTCTCTCGACAGAGAACCCTAAAGGCGCCATTGATTCCTCCCACATAAATACCCTAGCTGTACAAAATGGAATGCAAATATAGTTCAAAAACCCATAGGACCGCTTTCAGCAGTGAGCTGTTCGTCCTGCTGGGAAGTAATCGACGAGGCTAGTCCAATGAATAAAATAAGGAGAGTTGCTATGGTTACTAGAATGGTGGCTTATGTATCACTAGATATTCCCTTGCGTTATTCGCGCTCTGTTAGTCATATCGCGATAGTTCAGCTGGTGGATAATCTTCCTGGTAAGCGGGAGATGGCCGGTTCGACTCCGGCTTGCAGAATGGCACCTTTGGATGCTAAAATTGAAAGTGGATTTTTCGTTATCTAAGCTCTAGGATCTTCGTGTCAGTAATTTATTCTGGAATACAAATTTTCAAAGTCCGGAATGAATCAACCGGAAGACCACTGGATCAAGAATCTAACCTTAACTCCCAGGATGAAGCCATAAGTCCTGTGAAGTGACGTGGCCCAAAACGGGTGGATACACGAGCATTTCTGGTCGGAGGATCTACCGCTGTGCGCCGCCATGTCTTATACTACTAAGTGAGTACATCTGACGGAGCCTAAAAAAGTTACCCGGCAAGTTTTGTGCAGGTAATTCCAAGTAGTCCACTCATTTCTGCGAAAATAAAACGAATCACTTGCATCAAATCCCCTCTCTAACCAGCAAGTACGTCGAGAGTCGTACGTGAGGTGCCGGATGCAGGTTAATCAATCTGACATGGCGCGGAATCCCTAAATAACCAGACTGATTTTTTATTTGTTGTCACTAGCTTCGTTGGAAAATTATCCAACATAAGGCTGACATGCAACAAGCAATGTTTGTGTTTATATTAAATCGCGCACAGTCTTTAAAATTAGAGTTTATTCAGCGTTTTCGAACATTGGATGCACAGGAAACGGTACCTTCAACCACAAGGAAATAAAATCAAACAATTAATATGACGTAATACTGATTAAACAACAATCTAATTTTCTCACTGGTTAGTTGAGTAGAATAGCAGTTACTATCAGTTTTTTCGTCAATGTGCTTTAGGGAGAAAACATCGATCAACCGAGCAGACTTTCACGTATTAGCTGCCAACGAGGGTGACATTTTTGGAAGGATAGGTGTTAGACATGATAACGCAGTGTTTACGTGAAACAATATATCAGACGAGCAGTTCAGATAACCTACTTTGTGGAACTCGTTTACGCTTGTGATTTCTGGGTTGAGCCCTATCCTGAAATTTTTTATGATTAGCTAGTGAAAGGGCTGATAGGTGGGTACTTCGGCTGCTTTTTAACGGTAGGGGGGATGGTGCTGAGTCAACTCATTAATCCGTCCAATTTGTCTAACTAGATGCGTTATTTTGTTACTATTTCTGCGACCAACATCCATAAACCACACCGCTTGAGACAAATCAGTGGAACGGCGTTCATGCCCCAGGTAGCCAAAACTGGTGACTGTCGTCGGGTAGGCCCATTGACGTGTGATCTGCATGTACACAAACAACGTAAGCACACCTGTGCACATTTCTGTAGCTGCGCATCATTGCTTGTTATTGGTCCATTGTTCAGGAGTTAGCCAATCAAATATAGGAGTACGAAACGTCCTTGAGACTCTCACGTGTCAACCAGACTAACAAACTTGGTGTGTCCTTGGCTCTAATATAACCCGATTCAATCAACTATGGGAACCTAGTCGGAATTTCAGCAGCGCGTGGACATGGCCGTACTGATTGTGCAATCTCGACGAGTCGGAGTGTTCGTGTTAGGCGCCGCATTGACACTGATCATCGCTGCGCTGGCTACGGATGGTTGGACTTGTGGGAATCTGTACACCGATTGCAAATACAACCGAGACATGATTTTGACGGTTTTCGGCCTTCTTGTCGGTGGTTCAGCCTGTATATTGATCGTATTTATGCTTGATCTGGTCGCATATTGCTCACAGGAGACAATCGTTCGTCGAAGTTATCTTATAACCCGACTTACTCTGCTGTACTTGGGAACAGCAGCTCTGATGATAGCTGTAATACTGTATCTGGTCAAGTTCAACCGTGAGTGGTCATTTTTCCTGGCTGTCTGTGGTTCCGTGTTGGCCTCGCATGTGGGAATCTCCACTTTGATGGTATCCTCTTGTTCTGACGGTCGCTTCATATGCTGAAGAACGAATCTTGTCGAGCGCTTTATTGTATGAATGGATGATCGATTGATTGGCTCAATGATTGAATTCGCGCCCGTTTTCGGGACATAAGCTACCATGCATTTCAAGCTGAAACGTGTCTCATGTTCCATCATTTTTTGAGTGTACTGCTGTCAAAAGTGCTACTCTGTATCACTCATTGTTTTACTTCCCATTTTACCGGATCCCCCGATTCCACTTGGACAATCGTATTTGCACAGATCACTGTGTTTTTCAGAAGGCTTTCCAGCGGAACGCCAGCGTCAACTATATTATTAACAATACAGTCAATAAAATTGCTGCTTTTATTCCTATTCTTATCATAATATATGCTGTCTACGGTAAAATATTTGATTCCGAAGGCATGTTTTGTTCACGCGTTCATTACGTTTGGATGGGTGTACGTGCACTGGATATTTAGTTGTATTCAAGTTTATTCACTGACATCGGTGTGAATTGTTTAACGTGGTCAAATATAGGAGATCAGTCGGATCTCTCCTCTTGTCATAAAGTGAGTTGGATAAAAAACAAATGCCGAAATACTGGGACGTGCGGAGTCGACAAAATCTTTGGTAACCCTTGCAGTATGTGAGTTCACATTTTGCCACACTCGAAGACGACTTGATCTTGAATATGCAGGGGAAAACTGTGGTTGTGGAATTATGCCATTGCGACATTGACGAAATGGTTTAAATCTAAATGGATGTTTGATAAAGCCCTGCTGGACAATTTGGTTAACTCAGGGAGCTCATGTGGATGTGGTTGGTAATCGATTTTCTTCAGTATTTCGCATCGCTCGACAAAACGGAACAAGTGGAAACGTGCCCAATAAGTCGCGCACAGATTATGGGCCGTCCTAGTTTTTTGACCGGAAAGTTTCAGTGACTCAATTTTTTCCAATAAGGTTAACGATGGAAGCGACCACTTTCATGTGCTCATTTGAAATGGAGAATGACCCACGGTCGATAGTGCGCAATGATTAGGTTGATCGTCTTCAATATATCTGCAAACTAAGTAGAGTTAACATTAGCGTGGGCCTGATATTCCTGTGATATCACGTGTACAGTATTTGATCTGCCCGGGTTTTGTGATGTTTACACAACCAGATTTCTGGTGCCAGGTAGAATCGATATGTTCACTTGATAAATAGTACATTCAGGGAATCTCGTACTGTTACTGTAACTTCGTGATTTGACCGTCACTTCCAGTAAGCGGATCTCAATTTTTTCCCAACGTTCCCTGATTTAAGACAACAAGAGATAGATTACTGCAGTACTATTGTGCCTGCATCTTAATCAATTTTAGCCGTGATTCTTACAGACATCAGGTATGTGACGAAATAAAAGTAATTTACCAATGAAAATGCTGAAGGAAGAATGATCTTCACAATTACGAATAAGGAGGTAAACGCTCCAAAACGATGTGAAAAGTTGACTAATTGTACCTCAGTGCCGGCTGTTGCTTTCAGTGCGAGTTTACGCATTAGTAGAAGACGGCAATCAGACAACCATCGCACGAAACTGCCGTCTTTGGAGAATCAGGTTCAGATTGCCCCCTTGACAGTAGATGGCTGTATGTCTCCTCCGGAAATTAGTTGGTCGTGTTTGTGTGGTGATCGGGAAAGTAGAAACCGACTAGTGTATCGTGAAATGCCCGTGAGAAGTGGTACTCGTTATTCACAATTAGGGTAACGCAGCCGAATGGGTGAATCCCAAATCAAAGCAAGATTGATCCGATAATTCTGTTGCACTAGAATAATAAATTACAAGCATATAACTATCTGCAAACCTCAAGTGTTCGACCAAAACGTATTAAAAACGAGAAGCAAGGAACGAGTGTTACGATAAAGCCAACGACCAAGTCAGCCGCATCTGAAGTCAAAATAATCCCTTCAAATAAGCACGGTCAAGTATATTCTATGATTTATGGTGCATGATGAGTGATTCTACTCTTTGAGTAGCCTTATTGGGAACGGAAATATGTGGTCAGCTTTAGGAGAGATCTTTGGTGAGCTTGATACAACGAGCAAACCACGGGTTCTGTAGTTGAATTTGTGCTCTTACATGCGACTGGTTTGCTCCGTCAAGATCACGTATCACTCATTTAGCAAGACACGAGCTCATGTTTAATAATGAGTTCTGACTGCGCTGTTATTTTTCAGTGGGTGAAATAAACAGAAGTACCTATAGGGTTGAGGACTGATCCAGTTCATTCAGGATAATAGAATCGTTCGCCATCCAAACGACAGGTGGTATGAACAGCTTGACCACCCTTCAACGAAGTCTTGTTCCGTTCAGACTGTAGGCATGAATTAACCGAATTGCGGTTCCGCGATTTTCACGAGTTATATTTGCACTGAACAAGTAGTATAACGTGATCTGATTGGATGAAAGCGGACACCGTGATGTTTCAAAGTTCCTGTCGTCTGATTTATATTATGTAGAATATAAGTCATCAAGGTCTTCAAAAACTTAACTCATCTGGCTTTTAAGGAAACATCAGCAGTACCATTCACCAAGTTCTAGTCCTGAGCTCGAACACGAGATGAATAATGCGTCAACTAGGCCAACTCCGCGCAAGTTGAAATGGATGGAACCGGTATGGGAAAGTGATCCACAAGAAACAAGCAACAGATAATGTTCATCCCGATCAAACTTTCCGATAATTATTGCGATCCAAAATTCAACATATAACTGCGTATTGAAATAATTTGATTCTTGTGATTGACCATAGTAGAAGGGCTGCATCGATGGTCTATAAGGCCTGTTGATTTATCAAGGTAAACTGGTGAACATGATTTGGATTTCTTTTGTCCAATAGCAAACAAAGTCCCAACAGGCCAGGAGTTGTAAAGGTCCGGACGACCGTGAAGTTCTGTCTACTAATAATAAGATAATAAAAGACTGACTTACACGGATGACATCGTAGAAGGAATCGGGTAGAGAATGTAGCCTGCATCAGTTCTAGATATCTGGAACATCCTTCAGGGTTGACCTCGGAGCAGTGTCGTTGAGATTAAGGCAATCTGGTCACGTTTATCTGCTGATACGTTTATGGGGGTATTGTTAAAGTTTGAATTACTTGAATAAACTCCTTTTTCAAGCAGTTTTTCGTTACCCGACCGTGGCAAAGCATGCAAACTATTAGTCGGACGAGTTTCTGCGGTTTCATCAGTGCGAAAATTGACCTGTTCACAATAAACGTGGCAAATACTGAGAGAACACTTGGGTATAAATTATCCGACGAGTCACTCGTTACACAGCCTGGGGGTTTTTATCAATACTGGATTGTCCAGAGACATTAACTGTACAGCTGCTTCATTTCTCTTCTAAACGGAGCTCGAATCCCACCGGCAGGGGAGATGGCGGTTAGCGCTATATCTCAAAGGGGTTGCCTCATATATATATATATATATATATATATATATATATATATATATATATATATAAAGGTAAGATAGAGCCCATACATCATTGAGGCTTACGGTGCTACACACAAAAGGAAACAAACCTCGTGGTTCAATAAATTTACTGTTAGAAATAAGGATTTCAATCTAACAAGTGTGTTTTTCCCAAAGCTCCACGGAACTGGGAATAAAGTTTCATCAGATGTTCAATTTTTAACAGAATTGTAGTGCTACCGATGTGGCACACGAATGCATAGACTAACGACTTGTTTATGTAAACAGTTACCAAATTTGGTGGCACCACTTGCTCCGCCTGTGTACAGTGTCAGCACGCCATTGCACTCCTCCAATAAACACGCTATCCAGCTCCATCGTTTCGAGTTCTCCTCTGTGTGGTGCCAAATACAATCGTTATCGTGTCACCAAATGAGGACCAGGGCCTATAGACTCTATACGGGAGCAGCTCCTGACTCAACTTAAGAGGAACCTAATGAATGGCGAAACAACCAATAGAGAACATTCCGTGTTGGCTAACTGGCGATTCCGGCAAAACAAAGCAACTGGATCAAGAATGGAGAAGGCCAAATGGGTAGGTAAATAACGAAACTATACAGCGTTCAAAATCACCTCAATTTTGATTCAATTCCAGCATCACTGTCAGTAATATTATGGATTCTACCGTGCCCACGTTTAAACTTAATTTTGTTTCGATTTCGGCTGGCGTCACAGAGGACAAAACCCCAATCAGTTTATTGGAAAACAAGTTACTGAGCACAGGTATCAGTTACACATTTATTTCTTTGCAGCTGGAAGGAAGGTGGACTCGAAAATGGCCAGTACACAGGGTACACATGCCGACGATATGTATAGACATGGATCCCTATGCAGCCAAACTTTATGTGAAAATGCCACAAAATCGCTACCGTTCGTGTTTCACGACTATTTGTCTTAGTGTTTGTAATCAACCGGTGATGTAAATATTTTAGGCGGATGATTTGCATCCACTATCCTTGATCTCTGGCCCGTTTTTCATACCTTTCTCTCATAAGAGTGACGAATAAAGTACGATACACCAAACTACTGCCTGACTGGAGTACCAATTTTCATAGTCATCTGAGTCTGTTCGATTCTATCCCAGGGAACAATGAATTACCGATGAGGGTTAGCACCAGGTGTAAAAGTATGCTATCGTTGCCCCTATCACGACAATCCCAACTTTTCCGCCTCTCCTACAGAGCCGTGATAGAAAAAGTCAAATTTCATATATAGCTGCCGGAAATGCAGTGTTCTATGCACGACCGTTTATTTTCCCTGAGCCTTCCGGCCTACGGCGCCGGTATCTCCGTCCCAGATGAGCTGCGTCACATTTAAAAATGCTCATCTAATTGATCATTTTCGCCCATTTCTAATTAGTCCCTGATGATATATATCATATCATCGTTTGGTCAAGTATTTTGTGATTGTGACGATTATTATTTTGATAATTAACGCGATCGACGTTCGCGTCGTTCAGGCCGGGAACAGTTCCGATCATGATTTTTCTAGATGACAACAATTTGTCAGCAGATCAGTGCTGTGGGAACAATACAAAATGTTTAGGACGATATCATTAGCGAATTTTCACGGGCCGACATGTATGTAAACACGCATCCAGACCTGTTCAATGTATGCACACGTTATACGAACTGACCGATTGTTCGTTTGTTCGTTCACCCATACAATGTCCCCGTATATGTTGGTACAGAAAACGTTCTACACGCCAATTAGAGCAGATGACACAGAGATCTGATTTGCACACATCATATATTGTGAGAGCTCATCAGTGAATAACTGTTATCCATAACAGAGTTCATCAATTGTTCTCCCAAAATCAACATCAGGAACAAGTTTCCCAACAGTTTTACGTTTTTATTTTCCCATTTAATTTCACTTGGGGTTTGCGCATACACGATGAGCATGTCTCTCAAAGACCACGGAGTTAACTAACAGCTGCAGTCTCATTTGGTCAACCTGTGTCACTTTGGTTTTCCCGAGAATCACACTTTTTGAGTCGATCGATACGAGGCGGAAGTCTTCACCTACCCGGATTCCACTTCATTTGACATTTTACACATTTGTGCATTTTATCACATCAGCTATACACTTCCCCTGTTATATTTCTGGTTTTTCTGCCAAGTAATCCAAAATCTTCACTCGATCAACCACACATCGAAGTGATGCATTTTAGCCAATTCTCCTTAAATCAGAGCCCCACCCATCAAGAAACAGGATTCGGGATAGCTCAAACTATTTCTTGCTGAAAGGTATTGCATATAGGGAGGAGAATAGCTGAAGAAAAATTTTTTGCTCGTAAAAACTGTTTCTTGCTGGAAGGATGTTGCAACTGGGGAGAATTTAATCTTAGGTGGATAGGGACTACTGTACCAAATTTATTACGTGAGGTTTTTCCGAGGGATGGTAGCTCAAATCTCCTCTGAACAGAATTCAGTAATTGTGTATCAACCTCCTCCATTGCGTCTCGCTATCAACACTCGTTTACCAGCCTCAGCACTAACAAGTCCTCTAAGGGTGTCTATTTTGCTAGTTCTCGAGCAAATCTCTGATTTTTCACACCATAAGAAACTGGATTAAGTGTTTGTTGTCTTTCGTTTACACATAGTTATGTAGCTTCTGAAACATTCAGTAGCTGGTTTGATGGGTGTTAGTAGGACCATGAAGCTGACAATGAAGTCAGGCTAATAGACTGGATTTCAATCCGGAGTTGGAAATATGTAGCATGTACAGCCGTGGCCGTTCATAAAGAGCACAACCTGCTCAGTACCTCGGCCGGTGCATCCATTGCTTACTGGCCGAAAACAATGGATTAAAACACTTACCAGAAGCGGCTTAACCTTGTGGATAAAGCGAAATTGGTCGATACTGTGATATTCGCAGTCACTATAAAAGCTAAGGAAGGAAACTCTCATCAATCGATACATCCAGATGTTCTCAATACTTCTGAAAATTGATATCGATTATAGCTAAAGTTGGCGGTCTTCAGCAGCGGGACTTAAACGATCTAAACGCTAAGCTCAGCGATCAGAAGTTATTGAACAATATTCAGATGTCTTTTTGGACTGCATTATTATGATTTTTCAACGGAACAGTTACTGAATCTTTACTATGACCGTTATCCGTTCTTCCCCTTAGCGAACTTCATACATTTCACTCCAATGTACTCCATTTGGCTTCTTCGTCTGTGAATCACCACTGGGTTTACACTGACCAAAATGCAAAGACTTACGAAGTGTGGCGTAGCATCCAACATTGCGGATGGTACTGGGCTGTCTGCTTTCCCTCAAATCTCACCTGAGTATGTGGAAAGCTATTCACGTGGTACTCTGGTTGACCAGTACACACGATTCTATATCAATTGAAGAATGATCATTTGGATTAAGCCATCTTGCCTACCCGAACAAATAAACGAACCTGCCGGAGAACCAGGGAAGCTCTAATCAGATCACGTCAATCCCAACTGATACTTTATTGCCGATTCTTAGCATTCATTTTTGTTTGGTGAATCATGAAGAAACTTCTCGTGTTATGGGACGCTAAATATCCCACGGTTCTTCCTACTTCAAGAGCAGTGAAGTTCAATTCTGACTAAAAACTAGAATAATGAGCTATACCTAGACAAGATGATACACGAACTCTACGCAAGACTACCGATCGAAAAATTCGGTGATCGGGACTTTTATTAAAGAACAAACATGCTGAATACACGGGTATACTCCGCAAGCTGTTCCACTTTATTCAGGGTATCTGCAAGAACAGTCAGAATTAAGCTAGGTGATTTATACGGGATATATATATATATATATATATATATATATATATATATATATATATATATATATATATATATATATATATATATATATAGTGAAAAGCTTTTTACTCTCAGTAAATGTGTTTTATTTTTAAATCTCTTGATTTGTTTTCTCTCACTGAAATCGATTCATGGTGACCATAGCACCGCAGAATTAAAATAAAAGACTCAGATGATCGAAACGTGTCTAATCAAGCACTTCAGGACCACGTACGTTGTTCGTATTTATGTGAATCTCAACCCGGTGAACGATTCTCAGATCTGAACAGGCTCTCCTTCACACATATTAGTCTGAAATGGAGCGGAAAGTTTGCACACTTTATGGTCCATAGATCGCTGCCAAACTTAAACTGTCCTGGACTAAACAATGACGATTTTGATGCACAACTTTGATGTACACCAACAGTTCACCATATCCACCACCTGACTGATGTGAACATGTCCTTGGGTTTCCGATCAGGCATTAGCCTATCCGATCTAAAGTTTGGATTTCGAAACCAAAACACGCATTACACGTAGTCAAACGATAAATCTCATCTGATTATCGATCTTTCCCTGTTAAACTTGACAATGACGCCCGTCGCATAGTCTAGAACGTTTAACGACATGCATGAGAATTTACCTTTGTGAAATTCTCCCTGTAAAATCTCGACTTATGAATGGATTGATGCGTGCGATGCGTCTTACATAACTGGTCACACAGTACTGGTAACAAAATAGTTCGAAGTTCAAGTGATGAGCATTGAACTGTGTTGCTAATTCCCTCCGGTGACTAAGCCAAAGTGGTTCAATCCTAATCTTTCCGTTATCCAGCCCTCACTCGTCTATTTTTTTTAAATTCCACAATACATCAAAGAAGTCGTGCAACCCTGAATCAAACTTCGCGTTCGTCGACTGGGGAGTCACCTGTCCGACAGCCTGTATCACTTGACCCAATGGATCCTCTTGATCGGTTATCTTTGATAGAGGCCATCCATTTCGGAACTCTACGGGTTGCCCTTAGAGTGATAACTATTGCGCGACACGATTATTCGGACTTTTGAATACCGTAATACCGAACTCTACCTTCCGTGCCCTTTCATTTTAGGTTAGCGTCCACATGGGCTGCGAAAAATTGACAGTTTGTCAGTTGTTATTCATTCCTACCAGTCATTCCTTTCCAATACTGTTACATAACGATAAGTATTTGTGTGTTTCGTTTAATTGCTTACAAATAATATTTGATACCTGATGCTGATATCTTCGTCTTTGGCTGCCACTGCTGCCTCAGAAGCCTTTTGTCATACATCTGCTGCCAGATTTCAGTTCACCAGATATCTAATAGGCTAAAATCACTTCCTGCTTTGTTCACGTCCTAGCAAAGATAGCGTCAGATCAAATAACTGTGACCTATGAGCTAGTTATCTTTCGGTCTGTAAAAATATTACTGCAACGAAAGATAACTTGTGGATATTTAGACTGCCCTGGTTATGATAAGATCAGGTGTCAACCATTTGAACTGTCTGTTCGAGGAATGATATTTTTGTTCAGAAACTAACTCAAGACATGAGAAATTCTTATCAGTTGTTCTTAAGCAGGTTTAACGTGTGTTTGATGCCACGGCACGGGTATACAGGGAAGGGTAGACCCTATGATGACAACAACCCACAGCATGGTTAAGAAGGCTGCCATCCGTCCTCGGTGCAGCAGTGGGCTCAGAAGGTATCTGGTGGGGTCGTAACACCGGATCCGTAGTGTTGAGGTTATCTAGGGTGTCCGGTACCGCAGGTTATTCATTACTTAAGGCACTCAATCTCAAAAGCTGGCCGTGTTCGCTAAATGTATATCTTAATGCCAACAAAATATCCCTCGGTGTGGACTGCCATCCAAGGCAGATGGCCGTTAAAATATTGGTTCGGGCAATCACTGCATAACAAGTTGACCTGGTGCGGAAATCCTAGTCAACGCCCTTGATCGATTTAAACCTGTTTCGCTTCCCGATTGGGTTCCGTGCGGTTCACCAACAGAATGTTTTGAAGGCATTAGGTAACATGTCTATTCCCGACTGAATCATTCGACAAGGTGGGAACCAAAGTCAGAGCTTCACGATTGAATGGAAGAAACTGAGCCGAACTGTTATAAAATGCTTTCCAAAGTGGTGAGTTCGGGACAGTTTAAATTCGCATTTTCTAGTCTGAAATGATTAGTTATGCGTCGAGAGAGACAAAATCAATTTGGCAACCTTCTGCTTACCGGGTAGTAGTTCCACCAGCTGAACTATCGCTGCTTGGCCAGTAGAAGGCGAATAACACAGTCGAATATCCAAAGAGGTGCAAGCACTATTCAGATGGTGCACAACAACCTACCTGGTTTTAATCACCGGACTAGCCTTGTCCGTCACTGCGTATCGGGAGGAACCGTATACCGCTGAACCAGATTCAAAAGCGTCTGGGAAAATCCACGAAATTCACTGGTGGTACGAGGGACCTGAATTTTCCATTGCCTACACTGCTATGGCCCCTCAAGCCACCAATATGTTTCGCATGTTGATTTTTACACTCGCGTGAAACCAAAGAGAACTCAGCAAGTTAAAAAAGGAAACAAAATTTCCGGATACATCGTGTATCAAAGCAGAAGAATGACAGAATGATGTTAATTATCATTCATTTGGTTATATTCACCAAAAAGATTCGTTTTCAAAAGGAACTTTCCCTTTTTGCGCAGAAGCAAAGGTGCAAAATCGAAAAAGGTCAAAAGTCCAATGCAAGACGACAAGGGGCCATAGAAATAACTACAGTATTTCACTTTGTGCAAGAATTAGATGCACGATTTTGTGAGCCTTGAGCCGTAGTTTGTGAGACATTCATCAGCATCTTTTAGATTGACTATCTCACATCTTGTATAAACAGTGAAACGTCGAATATTTTGACTCACACATCTAAGTAGATGTTTTAGCGGGGATCCATATTCCAGAAAGTGGTGGATACAGGATTTTCGATTCAAAGGATACATGATAAGCCCAACAACTCAAAGGTACCCTATGCGCGAGTAGAAACTTTCAGTAGCCATGGCATGTGATTGTCACTTTTCGGTGTTGGTAATCCTAGACAAGCTTTCTTATCTACTCAGGGTACCATGTGATCAAGTGGGCTTGACGTGCACAAATGGCATAATAATAATTTGATGCAATGTAAGCACCTTACTGGATGGTGCAATAGGGTGTGGCAACTAACTATCAGTTTTGGGTAGCTCTTATTCGGCCGGTCAGTTTCAGCCTAACATATTAAAATGAGGACGAGAATGGTAAACGGGAATTCTTCAGTAAATCTCGCTCGGATTAAAAAATGTATAAGTCTGAAAGTTCCGGGTTGACCAGTAACGCGATAATCATGACTACTGCACGAAAAACTTACAATCCAACCCATTTAACTCAACGGCATTGATATCAAGGCAAAGCGCATCCAAAATATACAGAATAAATACAAGCACAGGGACGACTTTATGTTGACAAAATCAATTACAACATCTCGCTCTCTCGATCGATTAGACGATCTGCGAAATGAAAACCATATATAAAAAGCTTAACGTCAAATAAAGATGCGAACCTGAATATAGTTTTATGCATTTTGACTTTTGGAATGCTACATTATAAAAGTCACCCAAAGGTAAACAACCAGATTTTCAATAGTTTATTTGAAGCAAGCTGCTCCCTTAAGATGAGCACTGAACAGCACAGTACTGAGGTAGTATTTATTTGTAACTGTGGTCCTATACGTCGAAAGGTATCTGAAGGTCGTTTTTTCGTTAGATATTCTCTCCGTTTTTTTACTCCATACAGTCCATTTTTCAACCCCAATGAGGAGGTATTTATTTGTGTTAGACTTTCGGTAAAAATTTATTGAAAAAAATCGGAGAAAAGCTCATGAGAGTGCCAGAAGGACAGCCAGCTAGGAGGCAAATGTTTCCTTTATTACAAGAAATTCGCCAGAAATCTATTTGCGATATCATAACAAATGTATGTGCATCCTACGCAGGCACAATCTCACATTCGCACAACCATCCAAAGAACTTTTGGATATACAGTTTTGTTCTTTTTGTGAACTAAATGTTATTGTTATTTATAATTTTATAAAGAATTCATTCACTGGTGATCATTGGCTTTCAATGCATAATTCAAGGCTGGTAAACTATGGCACAAGGCTTTTGCTTTGCGACGTCTGGCTCTTAAACTACGGGAAAATACCGCTTTTTTATTGATACAAATTCAAACTGACAAACCGCGTTATTTCAGTCAGGAAATCTGGTGGGAAAATGGAAACGATGCAGATCTCCAATTACCATCTTGTGGTCACCCCAAATCAGCGAACTATTTGCTTTTGATCGATTGAGATTTAAAATCAACGTGATATACAACAAACATTCAGCGCGTATCTAATCAGTCAGACCAAGAGATAGCTGAAATCTACAATGATGGGGTTTCTTCTCCTAAGCTGCATACGATCGAGATTCATTTGTAAGACACATATGCGAATATGCCTTGTGTCATTTATTCATATTATTTTCCTATTGTTTACGACGGATTCAGGGCTTCTGAGTTCCCCTGAATTCCCTCAGTGTCAGCGGGATTTTTAACTCATGTACACAAGCGACTCACGGGTGAATACCAGTTGAGCTGCTAGAATAGTCTGGGGTTTTTCGTTTTATCAAACGTGAATTGGGATACTTTTCAGTGATCCTTTAAAGGTTTTTCGAGCCTAATATTTACAAATTTAAGTAATTCACTCCAGGAGAAATTTTTCACAGGACAGGCCGGAAAATGGTCATGTAGTGCAGGTAGTTAGGTCAGCCCTGAAATACAGATTATCGGTTCAAATTGCAAAGCGACGTACATGTTTCGTTCACAATGAACGACGCGACAAATGACTGCAGTTATCGACAGCCAGCTAGATTTGAATGCGATTTCGAGTAGAACTTTCACTCTTATCAGTTGATCCTATGACATTTCCATGATTAAAGGAATCAAGATCTTGTAATAAATTAATGGTGATATTCAATTCCAATCTCATTATGTACATGTTAGTTTGAAAGTTTCACACTCATGTGCTCGTATTACGTTGGGATCATCAGCTTTTTTCCAGAATCAGCCGACTCTCAGCTTCAGCAATCTTCCCTTAGGGACCGAAAAAGTGGGCTTTGTGGAAAGCAAGGCAAGTACAATGGCATAATAGAGTAATTTGTACTGTATTCCCTGCCGACAACCGGTGAACCTTATTTTTCACACTAGGTGTCAGTGAAAAGAGATGACAGTTGGCTAATTCGAACGGTGCTCATCGGTCACACTTCTGTGTTGATGAAAAAGTACCGAAACAGTTATCGGGGCACGTCATTAAACGGATTACTGAAAACGTAGAATAAAAAATTTGATACCAAGCATGGCCCGTCCAAAGCCCACTGAAACGGTTATCTTAGGCTTAGGACAGTCATTGTGTCGGTAGCATTTCTGGGGATTTTTGTTTTGTCAAGAAACATCTAGAAGATGAGCATTTATTTCAGCAAACGTATCACACCAGCACCATTTACTAACTTTTGAACAAGACCGAACATGATCAACAGGGGAAGTAGTCAACAAAGAATACTAGGCAACAATTTACCGCTCTCTTTGCAGATGACTTCTTTATTATCTCTCTTGCTGGAACATGTTTGCAGTGAAGGGGCATATCCATTTGCTTCAAAGGCCCAAAGCAGTACGAGGGACGACCGGTCAAGTGACCTCAGGACTTTGGCTAGAGACACAAATTTAACTGCAGTCGTTTAGACATGGTACCGACCTGTGTTAAATTACAACGCTGTTCTCCGCAAAGTGCGAGTTGTCTGCTTTCAAAATGTTTGGCAGCTTTTGATGTACGTCGAAATTTTAGAGCTTTGGCCATTGGCTTACCCTTCACAAAAAGGTATCTTTTTCTTCAGCCGAGAATAAAGTGGGAGAACATTATCTTTGTCATTTAGAACGAAGAGCTTCTCAATCAAAATAAAATCTTGCCTATCAAGGGGAAAACCATGAATGGAATTACTGGGCAGCTTACGATTTCCTCAGAGTAAAATTCAGAAAAATGTTTGTGACTGCTTTCACGTCTGGGTTTCGATAGTTCACTCATGCTATATGACGGCATAAGTGCTTTTTGATATCGTTGTCTAACCCTGTCAGCTCAATGATAAGAACCGACGGAAAATTCAGTCTTAAAGTGGCTTGGGTTCTTCACAGGCCACTTTTGATTTACTTAGTTCCGCTTTCATAGGATTCAGGCGAGCTCAAAAAAGACATACTTACCCATATTTTCTGATGTCATATAAAATTACATCTTATGTGTGATGCAGTAAGCGAAGTATTGAAGTGGATAACACTAGACCGATTTCTACACAGATCATTTAGCAGACTAAACGGAGGTCTTCGTTCTTCGACTAATTTTAGAACACAAACACACCTTCCGTAGGCCCACTATCTCCGTTTTTCCTGATCTCAAAGAGGCCTTCGACTCAATCGACCGCACAGTTCTCTGGCGCCGCTTCTTGTAGAAAGGAGTACCAGAGAAATTCATGTCCATCGTAAAATCTCTTCACATTAATAGACGAAGCCGAGTTCGGGCTTGCGGTAATCTTTAACCGGAGTTCACTACGAGAAGTGGTGTACTTCAGGGTTTCCCTCTCTCTAATTTTCTCTTTAACTTTTTCGATTGATATGGTCCTAAAGACCGCACTTTTGTCATGTGAGGCTAGTGGCATTGGGTTTTTCCCGGATGGAAAGTTATCAGACTTTGAGTATGCGGACGACATAGTTCTTCTAAGTGGAGATCCAGGTAAGTTGCAAGCTTTTCTAGACAGCTTGACGGGTTGAGTAGCAATGTTCGGTATGCTTTTTGCATCTTCAAAGTGCAGATGATATTGCAGGACTGGGTTGGTCCAACGCCAAACCTTTCAGTGTCTAGGGAGACTTTGGACATGGTAGACAAGTTCTGCTACTTGAGGGGTTGCATTTCGCTCGGAGGTCGGATATCGCATGAGGTGTCTCTGCGTATACAGAAGGCTCGCTTGGCATTTGCCAACCTGAGTCATCTGTGGTGTCGACATGACATCCGTTCACCTATCAAGGATCGAGCGTATGCTGCAGCAGTCAGGCCCGTGCTTCTGTATTTTTCGGAGACATGGTCACTGCGGGTGGAGGACAAACGAAGATTGTTGCTATTTTGAACACCGATGTCTTCGTAGTATTGCTCGAATCTGGTGGGAACACCTTGTGAGCAATGCTGAGGTTCGGCGGAAAGTCTTAGGTTCAAAGATCAAATCATTAGATGAGACACTTGAGCTCATCCGACTAAGATGGTTGGGACATGTGTTACGCACGTCCCCTGACAGGATTCATTGGAGCGCTATGTTTGCTGAGACGGGTACCCGTTGGAAGATGAGTAAGGGTGGTCAATCCATGACATGGAAGGAGGATGTGAAAAGCCTAGCTAGTGGACTTGACCATGTAGAGCGTGTTAGACTTCCTGAGTGGGGTCCAACAGACCCTCCCACTCAATGGTTAGATATGTTGAAGGATATGGCTAGATGCTGCTATCAGTGGCGCTTTTTTATTCACAAACTTTCTTCATCGACTTAATTCCATTAGTGTAGTTCTCCTCTTACTCCTTTTGATGCTCTTCTCTCGTTTATTATCTCCTTTTGAGATTGCCGCTCGGAGATAGCGACGAAAGCCTCTGCACCCAGTGCCTGGTTAGTGACTGCGTAAACTGAAACGAGCTAAGCTGACATCTTTCGGGTTTGTGTCAAGACGAACGGAATGAATGGTGATTAACTACGAATTGGAGAATTTGATAAATTAGAATTAATTATTGTTAGAATTTATCATTTCTGACATTATTCGAACACAAGAATGGATGCGACCTACTCTGAGCTAAGAAACCAAGCGTAAGGCTTTGAACCTATCGCACCCGCCAAAATTACGTGACTTCCGCCATAGTGCACTAATTTGCAATTCTACTCCCGGAAGCAAGATTCTTCTATGAATGGTTGGTGCTCTATTAAAGCCTACATTATAAAACCAATCGAATGCTCGGAAGTCGCTGTGAATGTGATCAGCTTGAGTAAGGAGAAATTCTCACAGATCACCTTTTATTCAGCTTTCCAGAGCCTACCATATTACAAACACTCATAGGTAAACTGGTACAGTAAACAATAGAAAGTAAAATTAAAGTTTACGTACGGCCTGATTTTTTTTCTCTGGTTGTCATGTTCATTGTACTCAAAACCTGGATACACAGCTGACTGGGATGACTTATCCAAGTTCCCTTATGAAAATCTATGATCACCTGGTCTGATAACGGAGCATTTCCTCATTTCATTCGTCGCAACAACCAGTCGAGACAGCTAAAAGACTGCTTACAGCTGACAACAAGGTGGTTGCGTTGAGATTTTTTGAAAAGATTCGACAGCTATGGGAAATCTCCGTACATAGACCTGCAGTAAATTTGCCAGTCCGTGCGGATATCATCAACTCGTTTCTTTGAATGGCATTTTATGAATTACTTAACCACAAGAAAGTGAAAACGGGTGACCGTTTTGCGACTAGACAACCAACAACTTCTGTACTATCAGTTATGTATATTTTGTGACAGGTGGCTTAATTTATCTGTTTTTTGTTCTGTTGGTATAACACTGATTTTACAATTACGAAAAGGTCATGGGTTTCGGAGAGCTGCCTTTATTCCTTTCGCATATGCTGGGCTACACGACACAAAACATTAGTTTCCTTGTTGGTAGATCACTGGCACAAACCAGAAGCCCGTAGATGTTAGTCTGTTGCACAAAAAATTAGGCTTTTCTTTTTTCAGAATTTTGTTTGCCTCATTATTTAACTAAATGTTCGGTGGGGAAACTGCTTGTTTCATAGCTGGCTGGTAGTCGTCATCTGCGGACACTCTCTGAAGAACTCTATACTTCCTTCAGAATGAGGCAAAAATGGGCTGAATTTTCCACTTTTGGTGTGAGTAATGTGTTGTTGTATTTGGATGACAGGACAGAATTTCTCCGGAAGTACACGACGGGTTTCGCGGTTTTTGCCGCTCATCAGGAATGCGCACCTGATACTCTCCAGTCCAATCATCCCTATGCTTGAGCACTCCACAATAAGTTTGTCATTTTAATCTCATCCATGCACACGCCTTATGCTTCATATGAGATTAGGGCAATAAACTTTTTGTGGATTGCTCAAGTTTTGGGATCATTGGGTGGGACTGTTCCGGGTACGCATATCCGATGAGCGGCAGCGAACGCGAAACTGGTCGTGTTTCCGGGGAATTTTGTCCTGCAACGTAGACGCAATAAAACACTATTTACAACGTTATATTATATTCTTTTGTTTTAGGGATTTATGTAAATTACCAGAAACAATTAAGAATGTGATCGGCCGATCCAACCCAGAGGAGTGAGTCAGATACATAGTGAGTTTTAAGGAGGACTAATTCGCCAATCAATAATAGGTCAGATTTTGTCTTTCATGTGAGAGCATATCTACTCATTTTATTATATGCTTTTACGGTGAACAAACTGTGGCTACTTCTAACGGTTTTTTACCATTAGTGCAATGATTTGGTTGTGATGGAAAATTAATTATCTGTATGGGAGCAGTAAGTTGATGGTTTTTCTCCGCGACAAACTTTGGTTTGGAGCATAATACCTGTAAAGTAGAATCGGATTATTGGTGTTATGGTAGCTCGGTTGGTTAAACCTACGCACATAAAGCTGAAATAGATGACTGAGAATAGACACCAGTCAATATATTATTATCTAGATTATAATGCAAACGTAAAACATTATGAGAGACGTTTACATGTCAATGAACACTATTGATTTCCCTTTGGTGGTTCTCGAGTTTTTGATTGGGGTCACATACGAAGCGCCCAATTCGTTGAACTTACCGTACGATGACCTTCACGGACAGGAAAGATAACTGGGCATGACATTGTACTTGTCATTCATCACGTGTCAAGTGCAGGTTACATAGAACTTTTCAGTCCGGGTTCAACATGTTACGTAGACCTTAGATTAACAGTAGAAAGTTGAGAGGAAAAACTGGCAGAATGACACCTCTCATATCCGCCGAAAAGTACCTTAAACAAGCGAATCTGCTCTTCTTTGAACATTAATAATGAGATCTTCTCAAAGATACCAAAGGTAATATAGGGAAATGGAGCGCAACAGTTTTAATCCATAGCAATAATTCTTAAAACGAGATAGTCTGACATTTTTTGTATATATTTGTTATCCACAAACATTTTGGCAATTAAATACGTGAATTTGCTACACGAAACGTCCAAACACCGTGTAAGTAAACTTACACGTACCTTGATTAATCTAAAGGGCACCATGTTCCACACACTGAAGTGGCACAGACTCTATTGGGGTATTCGTATGTGGTACGTCTTTTCCATTTCCTTTCTAGTGAGTGCTGTTTCAGTGTGAGTTATTAAGGCATGAATCTTCCTTGAGTAAGAAGGCAATCGTATAAGTCACTGACCAATCGCATAAAGAAATGTTTACCACTCAAATAAGATGAAGTGGACCGGGGGTAGCAGATCCACGCGTTCAATAAAGATGACTCCGAGTTATTTTTCCACACAGCCTGAAATGAAATCAAGCTATCCGAAGATTCCGATTCGCATCCTCCGCTTTTCTCCCCCAGAAGCGTCAGCCACGTAGGTTCCTGTTCATTGATGACCCGCGTCAATATCATGAGCTGAATGATTCCAGCCCAACACTCTCTCAGATGAGCCACCAGCTAGAAACCACCCATTTGGAGTGTCCTAAATAGCACGTACTTCCCATATTCAGAATGATAGGTTATTGGTACGTTGCCATGATAAGCGAGAATTCCCGTTGTCGTCGCTGTGGGAATCTAAGATGCCATACCAGAAACTTGACTAGGTCGCAAATGGAATCGGCAAGATCGAGTGACCCAAAAGGGCTTGCGATCTGGTTGTCAGTTTGTGGGGGAAGGATCAGACAACAAACCACTATCACTGTCCGGACAAACACCTCATCTCTCTGTTCTCAGAAGCGATTTTGAGTGTTCCTAGAGTGTGAACAGTTTGATAGATTTCAGTGAAATTCGGATGGAATACGTGGAGCACGCCGTCAGGAGAAATTAAGAAAAAGCGGCGAATTACTATGAAAAGCAAAAACGGTATTCGATGAGCCAGATTACCCTTGTACTACCTCGTAGATTGGGTGTTAATTCGATAACCTATAACTTCACGTATATTTGGAGTGATCTACGCTATCCCATGCCTAGGATTTAATAAGGAATACGTAGGTGAGACAGACGAACAACTACGCACTCACCTACATGAACACAAACTAGCATTACGAAGAGCCGACACACACCCACAGATTTGTAACCATGGCGCACAGACAGGTCACGAGGTCAAAATCGAAAGCACAAGGGTGGTCGCCCGAGCAACGAAGAAGGGGGAGCACCTGATCCTCGAAGCCTTTATTCGGTCAATTCGTTCGGTCGACACGTCGGGGTTGATGAACATTACCTCACCCTGGCAAAACCGATGCCGAAAAATTGAGAAACGGAGAGACGGACAACACACCAAAAACATGCTGAGCCAGCTGTCCCGTTTACACACTCATTCACTCATGTTTGACGAATCCTAGTTTGGATCGAAACGTCACAATAAAAGATTTACAACTCAATGCACGCCTTGACTTCTCTTTCATATATATATATATATATATATATATATATATATATATATATATAATTTCATGGGGTCATCCATTTTTAGCAATGTTCTACTAATTATTCGAAACCCCTGTAATCCCTCATTACGTAATCCTTCATGTGGCTCGTTTTGTATCATTCCAGTTAAACACTTCCATGTCAATCGGACTGTTCTCCAAATATGCCCCACCGGAAAGTATAGTACATCACTGAAATCTGTTATTGAAAACAAGATGTTTTGTCGCATATAGTGTGGTCCTTCTCAATATCACTCGGTAGTGTAAGCTTTGAATGATGTAATAACGTTTACTCGTTGGGTCCTGGTCGCTATCAACCGTCTGATAATATCTTGTGGCACATGGTCTCATTCCTTCCTCAAGGCAGTTTTCAATTATCCAAGATATTGATATTGTCGCCTCTTATCCAGTTTGTTCCCAAGCTGTTTCCAAAAATTTCGAAAAGTTTGAGATCGGGAGAGTGAGTTGGCCACGGGAGCATCTTCGTGTCGTAGTAGGCACGAAACTCACGTAAAAAAGGTATACGATATGCAGGCTCGTATTTGTCCTGGGAAATCTCCTTGGTGTTTGTACTCAACAGTGGCAAGATGAGTCGGTTCAGAACTTCTATGCCAACTTGACAATTGGTGATATCGTCCTGAAATACGACTCCGTCAGACCTTCTCAGCAGATGGATGCTTATACAGGGACTCAACTTCTAGTGTGTTGTATACCAAATTTATTAGTTTCAGAGGTTTGTTTCCAAACAAGTCTTCTATCATTACTTTTGAATAAAGAAAATATTGAACCACTGGTTCAGATGGTGAATTTCACTTGTTGAACCGATAGGTCAATTTCCTTAGTGTCCGTTTTGGAAGACCAAAATACCTGGTAATCTCGCGGTACGATTTCTCTGATTCTCATCTTCTGATCGCATTTCAGGCGATCTTAACTTTGTGTGCTGAGCGTGAGCTCAAGAGAGCAGACAGATGCGTGGGCTGTCAGACAGTGTAATGAATCCCAGAGGTTAATCTTTAGACCATCCGAGTTGGCACCCAGCGTCGCTTCTTATTTGAGCACTATCTGACATAGAGCTCACGAGACAAGATCACCGAACTTGTATACATCTTCGCACCCATAAAGTAGTCAACATCTATGTAAGAAGCATACCTAGAAAGTTTTATTTGGCATCTGATAAGCAGCGTACCTTTTGCGAGTATGTGGTATTGGAAAGTGACCGTAATATCATCCTTCGGGACAGTTCATGGGAAATATGGATTTAATTTATCCGAAAAAGACGGATGATCAACGGCAGTCATAAAATTAACGTGAACCAGCTTAGAAGGATCTGAATATGTTAGTCTAAAACCTTGTCCCATGATCATCTTAGTAGTGCGATGTTAATTAAGTTAACAAAGTGGTTCGTCGTGTAACTTCCAATGTCATGATTTGAGGCCTAGGAAATGATATATGAAAAACAGCTTAGACGGGGTGTAAGTGTGCTTGTATGTGTATTCGAAATGACATGCTTCCGTATCTCGTTACACATTCGGGAATCAGTTGATGTGTGTTGGGACTTACAAAGACTTGGCGTGCTGTTGGCATGGCTATTTTGGTGCGATAGTGGACCATGTTGAATGGAGGGCATGCAATAACCGTTTCTGCGCACGGATGTCACGTGTCCGTTTTCTTATTGCAATAGCATGCCCACACAAATCCGTTTTCTTCAATTTGTTGATATTGATATACGACCATTGAATAGAAGGAGCTCATATAAATTACCTTTCGGAGTGGGTGGGGAAGAATATTTTCATAATGAATTACAGTGTATTCTATTATATTTTTCCGGAAAGACTTATATGCACACAGACTAAGTCGTGTGAACTTTTTGAGGTTATCACTTGTTATATTACAGTTTTATATTCCACAACATTATATTTCATGGTTCTTGTGTTTGCTTTGAACTAGAATGACTTTTTACCCAGTACGATGAGTAACTTGCACATTCTTATAAAATCTACCTGGTTATCGTATAAATGAATAAAGACGACACACTCCAGCTGTATGAGCGCAGTATCTCTTATTTCCTTACGAACTGCTTTCTTGCCACGGAACCAGTGTTTCGGGCTCATTGTCTATAGGCAGGGACAAGAAAGTGGGGAAATTATGAAGAACATGACATTGTGAGGGAAGATGCTGAATGCATAACGGCTGCGTGAATAGGAACGACAAAGTGACTAGCCTTTTTGTGACGGACGAGCAGAGCGCTGGAATATCTTGTAGACTAAGGTTAAACAAGCCTCTGTATGCTCATCAATCAGTTCGGTTAATAGAACCACCGTAGGAATACACGAAAACGACTAATAATTACCAAACAACAAAGCAGAAATTCAAGAAACATTTTTCAGAAGGCCAGGAAGAATTCGAAGTGAATAAACAGTCAGGATAGGATGAGCATGTAAGAAGATTTTAGAAACAGCTGGGTGTGATGTAAGTAGTATGCTATCGTGTCTGGATGAGAGGATAAAGTTTAGCCGGAAGCGTATTACCGACTTCGCAGTTGTTGACTCACTCATCAGGTTTGCTTACCCGGTGCTCTCCAGTCCAATCATTTATATACTTGACCGCTCCAAATTAGACTCATCATCAAAATCTCGTTTGAATCGCGGGGCGAGTACCTGGGCCAAAGGGTTCATTCTTGGAATTACAAGGTGGTTCTTCGAGAGTTATTTCGTTGATTAGTCGAGGACAGCCTTGTGTCTTCGTTGTGAGATGATTGGATGTATTGTTTCAAACTGTCCTAGTTTCAGTATTTGTAAAGATAAACTTATTTTTTCAATGAGGTATTTTAAATGAATAGCCGACCGCTGAGCAGTAAAGAAGATCACTCCCAAAGACTCGAATCGGCTCAATCCATAAAGGGATAGAGAAGGAGAGGAAATGATATCTGTTGGAAAAAGGGAGCTGGATATGCTGAAATTTAGTTTTGGTGCAATGCAGGAATCAAAGTTAAAATAGTTCCGGTTGAAAAGTACCCCATCTTAGAGAAGTTCCTACTGGAGCTCCTTGAATCTGAATGAACGAAGATCGCCTAGCAAAGACCAACACCGTCAACTTATTCAAACATATATGGGGAAGAGGTTGATAAATTACTAGTAAAAGTCGAAAATAGTATCCTAGAGTACTCCAGAAATGTTGACAAAGCGTTTAGACTTTGTTCGGTACCTTGGTACTCTGCATCTTGTAGTGAAATGCGTTTTACGGGCAGACGCAAATTTGCGATGGAAAATAAATGCTCAGTGCTATCAGAGAAAAACAGATTGGGGAACTATGCACTGGACAGATAGTGTGGATCTGCCTAGGGATTTATTACTGGAGTGAGTCAAACGATAACCAGATTCCAATATGGATCTTTTGGGTCCCAGAGCGAGGTGACACAGATTGACGGACATATTTAGGTGAGTCTGGAGAAGAAAAAGTACAGCAACTTTAATACTGTTAGCGGAACTGATGTAAGAGCTATCGGGCAAAGAAAACCATCTGGAATTTGACTGTACAAAACTCAAGTATATTTCCATTATCTACGGGATTCAGGCTCCTCTTGGCAATAGTTAAGGGGACAGATAAATTTGTGAGTTTCACCAACTCGGAGGTGGAAATACGAGAAACAGTAGCAAAAAGGCACCACCGGTGGGTGCTTTGCGAAGAGAGAAGTTATCGGGTGAAAATTTGTAGAGGTGAAAATTTGACTTACTCAGTCCTGCAAAGAATTCATGAAGAATTTTAGAATATATTTTCTGTCTCAGAAGAAGTACACAGTGATGGCTTGAAGAAATAGGTGGTCCCCATCTAAGGCAGAATAATCGAGGATGATTCATGATTACTTTGTCCTATAAGGAATTTTCTCTCAAGGGGATGTTATCAGTATCAGTAAACTCGAAAGAAACCGGTGGGCATGTGATAGCGTGAATAAAGTCATCCGTATTAGTGTGGAAATTTTTGTCCGAAAAGGGGAACTAGAAATGGTACAACAACTTTGTGTGAAGAATTATTGTTCGACTGTGAGCAGAAGGGGTTAATATACATGTTTTTGTCACTGTAGTTCTAAAAACAAGCAAGCCTTGGGAATTACTACAGAATCAGACAGCCAACACCGTTTGGAAAAGGAAATGGATACAGCGGTAGACTTGGCACTTCGGTTTCCTGATAATGGCCTCCATTTGAACAAAACTTATAAGTTCTTGATGGTGTTTGAGGAAGAAATAGTAGCATCTGAACTATGGGGCAAAATTATCTGTGATTCAGACACCATGTTAATTATTTGGATAATCCAAACTTGGGACCATGTGTCCTCGTTCTGAACAATAGCCTTGTTAGTCAGAGAAATAAATTTGGATGAATCATCTTGTGATCCTAAAAGTGGTCTACTTGTCTATGCCCACTTCTTACGACTCAAAAAAGGTTGCAGTCAAAGAGAATTAGTGCACTTTTCCCAGTAAACAGAAAATTTCACCATTGTACAACATTGAACGTGGGAAATTGATTTATTCGAAAAACCACAATTTTGAAAGAATTTCGACAAAATCTACAGTTCAGTTCAGACGGGACAACCGAATTTCACCTAGGCTCGGAGATTCTGGTTATTGTTTTCTACCAGAAAAGAAGCTCGAAACAACAAGATTAAATGATGGCTCTAGCCGGTTTTCATAAAACGATTATCTTATCAAACCTCACACTTGGAGGTTTTGGGTTTTCGTCCTGCCTTCGCCAGTCAACGCCAGTCAACGGCAATTCGTGACAGGCCGAACCTCCTTCATTGCATTCCCATTCATTGCACTCCCATTCATTGCATTCCCATTCTTTGCACAGGTAGATCTTTTAGACTTCACACAGGAAGTAGTACAAACCGTACCCGATCACTTGCCCTCATTAGGGTTTTATGCCAGTAGCAATAGGTTCGAGCACTGTAGCAGTAAATACAGCCCGAAACCCCTTTCCTTTCGTAGTACTGTGAGACAAATGTTAAGCCGGGTGTTTTCACTCACTCTAGTACATTTCAAGCCACACCGGATATCATAATAAAACCACTAGCTGCTCACCAATTTTGATTCACACGAACCTGTTTCCATGTGAATTATCGGTGATATGTAAGGTGCAAAAGGATGTCAGCAACTTTCACGTTGTCAGCTGTAACCATGGCAGAACATCATTGTTTATTTAAGTCGACTAAGGTCAAAGTAACTACCGGTAAACAGAAGGATTTGCTGTAAAAATTCCAAATAGGAATTCAATCTCTAGTCCCAAACCTCTTGCACTTTTACGATACAATAGCAAGGTTACCGCAGCTTGTTGACTCCAGTCTTTTCTGATAAAATCATGGTTCCCATAGTCCTAGTACAATAGCCATGGGCACATCTATTTATTCGGTAGAATCTTTGATAGCACCAAAAATAGAGGCAAATTCAATGATTCAATGTTTGTATTTGTATTTCTATGGAGGACTTTCGCAAGCAATATACAAACATTTCAGTCACTGAATACAAAACTGAAACAAGGAAAATAAATAAAGCTTCACAAATGACAAAACAGTTGGTGAAATACTGAAAAATCATTTCTAGCCGGAGTGTGTTTTGGTAAATGAGAAATAGAAGAAAAACAAAGTTAACAATAAAGTTTTTACGTAACCCAATCATTATCTTCTCCTCCTTGGTCACAGCCCTAGCAAGATAGACTATCGGGTAGTTTACAATGATTTGCTCTAGAGCCTAGATGCTGGAGGGCTGAACATGTGGATGACTGTGTGAGATAAAAGAATAGGTCAGGGTGGAAAGGATGAACACACCCCTGGAATATCTCCTAGGCTAGGGTTAAGTAAGACTCGGGGAGCTAATCAACGAGTTCCGTCAAGGGAGTATGGAATGGGCAGAGATGAAACGTGTCTTATAGTTACCAAGTCTTGGCACAGGGCTTTAACGTCCAGCTTTAGGAGACCAGGAACATCGCAGAGGAACAGTAAAGCAGGATAGGGAGTACACATTTGAAAACGAACTTGGAAATAACGGGCTGCTGTGCCCGAAAAAGCCCGAGTTTCAGCATATGGAAAGAGAAACGCTGAAGTTTTCCAGAGTTTTGCGTGTCAGTTGTCTATTGTAGATTACTATCAAATAAACTCCGAAGTACTTGACGGAGCTGTCTCCGGATATGGGTCTGGAATAAACGAAAACAAAATCTGTCGATAAATTGAAATGGAAATCGCTGAAAACACATTAGGGTCACTTGGAGGGTTTCAGTTGAAAACAAAATCCCCCGGGTAAACCGTCGACTTAAGGTAAGTTGTCGCTCAAATCACTAGAATCGGAACGGTCTGAAAAGAGCTTAGAAAGTGCAAAATGGTCAACGTATTTAAGTGCCTCAGATGGGGAAAACTGGTAGGTTGTTGATACAAATGAAAAATAGGGAAGGGGATACCGCAGCTCGAAGTAAGTTCTCCTTTGTATGCAGGCGCGTGAGTGTAATGGAGAGGGTGTAGCACATAGTCTCAAGGGCGCGCTGGAATACCGGGATAACCAGCAACCCGAACTTGAGACCTGGACTGGCGAATGAGGTAAGACCCCAAGTCAGTTGTGTAATGCTGCAGCCCTTCAAAATTTTTGTCAAAGGGTTTGTAAAATTTGGCTTATCTTGGTTTTTGCATTCTATTGTCAACATGGTTAGAGAGTTGGGCAAGAGGCACATCTGAAGGCTTCAAGTTTTAAGAAAGGACAAAAGATAATGGAATATTGAATGAAGGGCTGTGGACTAATCAAGAAATACCGTGGGCAGATCGAGGAGACCCGTCAAAGGATCTGAAAATAAGGTCGACCAAGAAAGCTACAAAACCATGAGGGGATCTTTTAGGGTTGTAGGCAAACTGGCAAGGCTCAAGTAGCAAATTCAGGTTGGCTGGTAGACAACTGAGTATAGCCGGCTCAGCAACCTTCAGTGCCGATGATTTATCAGCTGTTGGATAGAAAGGTTTCTCGTGCCGTTTGTGTTGAGGTCTTCGAAAATTGGGATAATGATGGCTGGCTACCAAAAAACAGGTATTTATCAATTTGGTAGGGATTTGTTCAACAAAATTATCATGGATTTCGCAAGCTAGGCAGCCCCATGCTTGAAAATTGCAGAGAAGAGACCATCCGGACGTGCAGACGAGGACGCTTTAGAGATGAGAAGAAATAAAAACGTCAGAAGTGGAGAAGGGCTCATATTTTATACTAACACATGGAGAATACAAAGAAGAACAATCAAATGTAGGATGTATAAAGTAGCAATGCGGTGATCTACATCAGTATTATCGTTGCGAGATTTAGTTTTCTGGCCATTGGGGAACGTTTTATTTTGTCAAAGGAACTTTGGATTCTCGGTTCACAGAAATTGTGCAGCAAATGACACGTCTGGGTGTTTTATTTCCGCATCCATTAGGTGCGAGTAGTGTTTATTTTTAGGCATCGGCGAGGCTTCTATGCCCGTCCCTATTTAATCTTCTGAGAAATTTTAGTATAGGAGAGGCCACTCTACCACCAGACGCAGAGTTTGAGTTGGGCAGCAGAGGTTGGCGTTGACAGGAAGAGTATCAGCAAAGAGTTCTGCCACTCGCTAGAGTGAACATGAGGTAAAGCACGAAAAAGACCGCACCGAAAGGTGCAGAGAATAAGATATTTCTAGGTGAGAGGTCGTGAAAGCAAAATTTTACCAGACTGATTTCTCTGACGAATATCTGCGAGCACTCTGTGAGTACATTTTCGACCTGAGAAGGATTGTCATAGTTTGTTGTAGAAATAGATGCCTCCAATCTCGATTTCCTTATCAAATACCAATTTTGCTCTTGTTTTCTGTTTACCCTAAGGGACGTAGTAGGTCGGTGCTATTTCGAATAAATTCATGTACACTTATATGTGTATGTTCATCTGGGAGAGGAATAGAAATGTCATAAATGGTTTGTGGGAATAAATCGTATTTAACTGTAAGAAAGAGTGGTTCAGTGAGCGGTTTGATTATGAATACTTTCATAAACTAATCAAGTCTAGGATAAAACTGGATAACTGAACAGGTAGGGCCATATGAAGTGTACAAAGAAAACTGCAGACATTCCACCTCAGATTGAGTTGATGTAGATCATCACTGCACCTAAACATAAAAAATATTCTCTTTGGGCATACTCCGTTGACGTTAGTACGGAGATTCATATATGCGTACCAGATAGCTGCCAAATCTTAGCGCAACCAGAACTGGTGAACAAATTCTGCATATGTACCTTCATGAATTCACTTACTGAAAATGTGTGTTGTATCCGACAACTGGGAGAAGTGTGAGAGAACGTTATCAATGCCCCCGTAGGGCGCATTCAATCTAACGGAAGGGGTACAGTCAAGAGTTAGAGAAATTTCAGACAGATGAAGCCCGGATTAAGGGACCTATTCATGATCTCCGATGGAACAAGGTAACTTTCTGGTTTTGGGAGTAACTGGTCTCTTCGTGCAGGTCACAACCTAATAACGGTCATTTTACGATCAATAATTTCAAAGATTTGCAGTTTTTCAAGTGATTAAAAATTTCAGAAGGCCGATTAAATACTGTTAAGTAAAATGCAAGTTGTGGCTATGCAGTGTTCTCCGACTACAGTAGAACCTTTTATCGCGTTTCCCTCAGGGCTATGCCTCAGATGGCAAAATTAGTAGGATGATCAGCCGACAGAAACATCAGCATTCGTCCAATAATAAAGTAATCCACATGGATCTCATCGCAAGCTCACGGCCTTATTAATTTTTTCCAAATCTGATGGGTGATTACGTACATAGCCTTCCCATGGTGGCCCTGATTACGCAGTTTTAACTTTCTACAGACGAAATGGGACTAACGTAAACAGAAGACAGTTGGACAATACATCAGCTCCAATCCGTATTGTGGTCTGTTACAGGTAGTTCAGAAGAGGAAAATTATTTGCTAATTTCGACATCTCTGTTTTGATCGCTACGGTTAAGATCAACTGTCTCAGCTCTGTACCGTCAAGCAAGTCTACTTTGAACGTGAGGTATTCCACGTTCAATTTAGGTTTTCGAAAAGTTTGTTTGTCAGCTAGCTCAGCTCGCGATTGAAACACTTGGAATAGGTAGTTCATCCATGTCTGATATCATCGCCCATGCGTATCTACCGCGTCTCAGCAGGAACTCCGACTCGAGGTGTGCCACTGCTGGTCGCACCCACGCGGTACCCACGGGCCACCCGGACGGGCTCTCACAGAATTATCTGTCATCAACACTATGAAGTATAGGGATTAGATGAGTGACATTTTTTCACTCAACCCATGGGACTCCTGTGTTCCATGTCATCTCATTTTGGGCCTGCTTGAAAAAATGGTATTTCAACTCCGGCTGAACAGTGCCGGAATTTCGGGCACGAGTCAGTTAGCAAACTAGGCTGTATCAGTCGTGTTGCGACCAGTTACAGGCGAGTGAGATTTTGCGCCATGAGCTACACACGAAAAGATGCAGAGAAGTGACCTCTATTGTGTCCGAGGCAGTACCTGTACACGGGTTTTGTGGTTTTATGCGTGGACGTGTTTGCGCACGCGTTCATGTATGTGAAAGAAACGATGCATCTTAACATGAAAACGTCTGAGCATGTTGTGAACAAAGCCCGCCTGGGGGTAGTATCGTTATTGTGATAATGTTGGCACGTGGATGCATGCCAGACCGTAAAAGTATTTGCCTGTACTGATTCATACGGTCACGAGTGTCACGAAGTATAGCATTTCATTTAACTCAGACAATAAATCGTCCAGCCATTCACCGTGCATGAGTAGTCCACATGGCTCACGTTGTCATGGTGATTGGTTCTATCACCATACAAGAAAGAATTTGTAGTAAATGGGTCAACGTCAGCATGTTGGTGGAATGCTCAACAAGCACAACAGGTTGAGGTGACACATTAATGATTCTTCTAATATTTTCCAGTCACCATCATCAAAATGAACTAACATGATACTTGTCATACATCAAGGCTTAAACCGTTTTCTTTTCTCGTAGGCAGTTACCAACCCCAGCAAAAAAACTTTTTCACACTGCTCCGCACCACTCATGCAGTGACTTGAAAATATGGTTAGTGGCTGTTCTACTGAGCTGCTAGTGGAATGCATTATCACCTGTCCAAAATGACGGTTCGTATCTACGGAAGATTGAGTAGACGTACAAACACTCTGGTGAACAAAAGATTGTGCTCAATGATTCCGAAAGTTTAGGGAATTAAAAACTGCGGCCTTTTGTTCCTATTTTTTGGTACTTGCTTACGCATCAATGCAATAGAAGGAGTACACCTCCCAGCCATAAATGCCGACTGCGGTATTAGAGACCACCAGCAGCAAGAGCCTGAGAATTGGAGCGGCGAACCGCAGAAGGTCCCAATAGGTCAGTTTTGGTAACGAGCCAAACGGCGGTGATACAGAACTGGAATTTACATCCTCATGATTCTGTTTAAGTGAATCAGCTGAAAATAATTGGGCATAGCCAAAATAGGAATGTCATAGCCCATGCGCAAGAGGGTATCCGGTATCACCAGGCCAGGTCACAAGCCTTGATGCTTAGGGTTGAACTGATGTCGCACTTAAGATGCAGTAATCACTTGAGAAGGAAAAGAAAATTATATATTATGGAACACAGTTGGGAGTAACTGGATCCAAACCTGTCGACTCATTTCGAAGACGTACATCTTCACTCGAACGGCGTTGGTTATGGGATCATAAAATGTGAAAGTGTTGACCCCATCATTAAAGAGATGCGTGAAAAGAAAAACAACTTATTAAAACCGATTTCAGTAGTTTTCGTTTATAGTGTCGTCACCTTGTCATAATGTTTATATTCTGCACCGGACTCCGGACGTTTCAGAAATCACTCACATTTCACCCTTTTTGTCTGCTTCTTTGCCCCTCCCCCCACCCTAGAGGATACTGTGAGGGTAGTGACAGACACATCACCTACGAACGGCTTGGTTCGTTTAACAGACAGCACGTCTTCGCCCGCTCAAAACAGAGGGCGACGTAGAACTCAGCGAAGCAGATCGATACTTTGGCAAGCTGACAACACATTCTTGTCAGTCCAGAATTGAGGATAGGGTTGAAGCCAGAGAGGCGCAGCAATTGATCAATCAGTAGTCCACATTTGTCCCAACCGAGTGGAGTCAAATCAACCAGCCGAATTACGACCAGGCTAACCAGCCAGAAAAGCCCCTCATGACTAAACGATGTGCTAATACTAGTTTGTGCAAAGTTCTCGCCATAATCATCATTCCTCCTTTATACACTAACTGCTTGTTTTGTGCCAATGGGACGAGAAAGTTCGAAGACATAAAATTGTAATGGAAAATACAGATAAAGTTCATGGATCGGACCACAATAAGATAAACCAGGACTAGGATGCTTCAAATCTTCGGGAAATCCCTCACAAACCAGAAGAAAACTACTTACGAAAGACCAGAATTATTTTGTGTGAATTCATAACTGGATGTATTCCTCTGTCGGAGTGGTGGAGGTGTCGGCAGGTTCTTTCAGTCACAGATTGCAGTTTGTGTACATTTTCAAACATAAATTAGGTGATCGTTTCCTGCCAACTCCACTACTATCGAATCGATATTGAAAACAACAGACTTACCTGGATATAACGCGAAAGGTTATTCTTGCAGTAGGCTTCTGCACTGGATGTTAAATTACGTTTCCCTCAAGGCTTGCAAAGCTTTCACAAATGTGGCATTTTATATTGCCAGAAAACCAGGTGATTCCTTTGATATTAGGGCACAGGTGTAGAATAAAAATGTTTTTGCAAAATTCTGCCAGACCATATAGTCCAATAGTTTGATTGCTTTTGGGATCGTTTGGGAGTAATGTTCTGGTGGATGTCTGGTCCTTTTCTGTGTTTAACTCAAGAACCACCTAAGTGGATTACTGTGTTACCAGGTTCTTAAAACGGTCGTCAAGCTTCATATGAAATTTTATCCCTTTTTTGTATTTTTTATGGCAGGTAGAAACAGGTAAAATCTACGTGATTGCCCGTAAACTGCGACACTAACTGTCCTGGACATAACCGAGTAAATAGAGACGGCTTTGCAAGAACCTGAACACAGTTGGTTTATAAACCCAAAAGATCCATCCTTCATGCTATAGCCAGCTTGGTGTATTCTATCATTAAATCTTTAAACAACTCTTAGCGATCTGCCTGCTTCGCATTCCTCAGTTATTATTCAGCGTTGGATTCAGCACCCCGATCTCGTACTCCTTAGAAACTTGAAGCTTCCGATTGTCTGGCATAACTTTCCTGGCTTTTGAGCTATTTTTGCAATCGAGTTCAGCCAACCAAAGTCTGGCAAAACATCTCAAAACCACGAGTTAAAAAAACCGGTGTACGCCAGACCGACAGGCTATCTCCTTTTGTTTGATTAATCTGTATTACCGATCTTCACGTTTCTTCCACATTCGACATATTAGAATATTTTAGTTCGTGAAATATTCCCGTAGTCTGAATTAAAAAAACGTACACATACTTGTGTACTGTACTGGCCTGAGAAGAATTACCGAAAAGACAGATCGGTGTTCGCCGCGTTACGTTTTCCATATTTAAGTATGTTGATGACGTTGTTCATTTTAAAACTATTTCTAATCACCCACGTTTTTGGGAATTCGATGTTAACCTATCTCGAATAGAATTCATCCATTCCCAGTTGGGTCTAAAACTGAATCAACCTAAAAGCCTTCAATGTGTTTTCAGCCTCTCTCGCTCATCTCCTCTTGCAGATCGTGCTATATTGAATTCCGAATTCCTACCCAGAGTGAGTTCCTAGCCTAGACACCAATTTACAATGGATACATCACTTTCAGTACTGTGTCGGTAAACTGCGAAGTCTATCATTTCAAATAAGAAAACTTAGGTTGTCCCGGACACCACTAACAACTGCCTCCAAATTTGATCTTTGATGTGTTCTTCCGGTCCTATTATACTGTTTACCAATAATTATTCCCGCCCTTTTGAAACAAAACCTAAAATTATTTAGCCGTGGATTGGCGATTATTAGCCTCGTTTCATCCATCCCCTTTAAATTTCCTTTGACCGAACTTATCAATCAAAATAATAAATCTTGCGTAGCCCTAGCCCACAAGATATTACAAGATCCAACACATCAATTACACTCTGACTTACCTCTTTATCCCTCTCACTCATCCACCAGAACTGAATTATGACGCATTTCTTCTAGAACAAACGCAAACAAAACTCTCTTGTACCCTATCTGGTTCGGATACCGGCCAACAAGGACAGGACTAAAACGGAATTGCTTTCCTTTCGTGCTCTCATATACCATCGTGGCCCCCCGTTGTTGTATATTTTGCTTATTTTGCCCAAGATGTGCCAGAGCTTCTTTGATTCAAGTGCAAGCGCGTCGCTTACAAAAATCTGTCATATCATTCGATACAATTCAACTCAAGGCAGAACTGACGGAACTTTAAAATGTATATAGCAGTTGAATGTCTAATAGTTTGTATACAGAATTGAGGGAATTTTGACAACAGTTTGCGTATGCAATGATAAAGAAGAATTAAACGTTGCCTTAGATTGGATCTCGGATGAATTACGGCGGCAAACACAAGCTGGGATGTGGCTTTTCTGTACGTGAGACAACAGACTGACAACAGACAGCTCCGGGGAGTTTGTGGACTTTCATGATCAGGCTAAAGCATTGCAAATTGAAATACAACATCGATGGGCTAAGCGGTACACCAGTACGCCTTTTTGTGCCTAAGGGTGAATATACAACTGAAATAACCCTCGCCAACTATACAGCTGACTCAAATTTCTATTACCCATTTTTTGTTGCCATTCTACACTGGATGGAACATACTATCCATCGGGTATTTTTGGTGAGATACGAGATGTGGCAGCTAAAAACATACTGAAATCTTTAGTCAGACATTTACAACATTCTAAGGAGCTCTTGTTCCTTGCTATGAATGCACTAGGAAGTTTTCTATTATTCAATATCAAAGCATGATTTCCACAGTTGAACACGAACAAGTCAAGTTCGTGCTTACCTTCGTCTTGGATACAAGGGATATTTATTTCCGCAGGTAACCTTCAGCTTATGCACATTTGAAGGCTAACCGGAAATACCTTTTAATATGCATGTTCAATGCTCCCTGACACGTTGTCAGAAAAGAATCTGCTACCCATTAACATTCCAAATCACCCGGCTCACAGACGGTATTTCTTGATATCTGAAATTTAGGGGGTCATTGAAGTTGCCCCCTCGTCACGATCGTCCCCGTTTTCTTCTGTTTTGTAGTTCGAAATTACTAGCCTTTGATTCTTTGGCCCTTGGTAACGAACGTTCACCGGCCTCAACCGTGGTCACCCAGTCAACTTTACGTATTCGAAGCTACTTGCATAGAAAAAATTGTATTGAAATTAGCGAATGACTCGATCAAACCCTAGTCACCAATCAGCAGAAAAGCAGTCCGGAAAAGGCATGGCATTATATTCTACATTTTTGATTACATTGGTTTGTCATGCAGAACTTGTAAGAAAAAAAGTTTCACAGTGTGAAATAGCACAATTAGAACATGATCAATCGATGAAATTGGAAGCATTCCACCGAAAATCACCACTGAATGGGTGATTAATGAGGCTTGAACCAGATGCTCGATATGTTGTCACTTCGTGGTTCGGAAACAAGGCAAATCAAACATAATTTACATAACGAGGCCAACTTTTAATCCTTTGCTGACCGCGAGCAATTTTGGAATCGAGTACTTGGTCACAAGCATCGCCGTGTAACTTCTTTCACTGATCATCGACACTATATAGGGACTGTGCTAGTTTGTGTTTCGCCGAAGAGATTTTTCCAAAGTGAGAGTACTTCTCCCCACTCAGTTTCCTAGGCCCTGTTTCAGTTTCTCCTGGAAGAAGCTGTCCTATGATTATCTCGTGAAAATCTTCGTCACCTAGTTTTATGGTTTTCGTGATTTTTCATTTGCATCTGCTTTGTAAAGGTAGAACCGGGGGGTTTTAGATCAAAAGCGAAATAGTTCTTTCTTTCACGGCACCTGTCATGAATATCTTACTTTGGATAGCTTAGTATTTTTGCAGGTTGCACGGTGGATTTACGGTGCAGTGTCAGGCCATTGTCGATGAATTTTGGAAAGTCACAGAACGTTTGTGATTTTCTCCAACGAGTTCACTTTTTAAACCTTTCTAGTGAATTTTCATTATTCTAACCTGAAGTGTTGTTCATAAAAGGTGGCATCCGGTTACTTCAAATTCGTTTCTAATTTCGTTCAAACGAAAAGGAGATATAATGCCAATCGTCGGAAGATAAGAGTTTTTCTTTTCGGTCGAAGCACTACTTAGGGGATTTATTTCAAAGTATCCAGAATCAAAAATTTCAGTACCAGAGCTTTGCATTATTTGAGTGAATTCCAAATTCTCGGTAGATGGGGCAAATTTTGGAGTCATTTGATAGTACAGTAAGTTTGCTCATCAGATGCAATATTCCTATTGTTTAGTAGAGGTAGGGATTACAACAAAGGTCTTCTGGGATGAGTTCGAATTACTTTGGTGAACACGTGTTTATCTTTGAGAAAACTTCTGCTTCTGTTAGTACTCGAGGTACCTAAGTGCTGGGCCACTGACAGTTAATCAGTACAGTAAAAACCCCTAATAAGAGACCCTTGAATAAGGCATCCTGAATATTAAGGGACGTTTTCTGATTCCTCTTCAATTTCTCTACAAGAAGTAAGGACACGCCCCGCTTATCCGAATGGAGACGGTTAATGATATTCCTTGGGACCAAAAGATCTGTGTATAAGGGACAGTGTTTCAGGTTGTGGCTCACTGCCTAACATAGTAATGAACACTATTCCTCATGTGTGCCCGAAAACTCACAGGACTTGGTCACAAGTAAAAGCAGCATCTGTTAGCTCATCCACGTGTGTATTAGTGTGTGTGTGTGTGTGTGTGTGTGTGTGTGTGTGTGTGTACAGACCACCATTCAATATGCTTGCTCACATTTAAACGGCTAGAAGGTCAATCGTTTGACCTACGCTGGTCATATTCTAATAGTCTGTAGTCTGGACACAAATCAGAAAAAAGATGTGTACGCAGCAGTAGATTTACCGTGATCTTCGCCAAGTTTACAAAATTGATTGTCATATAAGGCCTAAAATTACAAACTGTCCAAACGAAAGTAGGCCAACTGCCAACCGAATATAATTTATTCGCAATTTTTGTCAACCAGGCAGAGCTGGCACCGATGGAGATGGAGCACAGAAAGAGGTCTGCTCTCACGATGGACCGTAAGGTTAGATCCATTCGAAAGAATGAAAGCGGTCTACAGATAAGAACTCTTACAAAAGCAGTTACAAGTCAGCGAGCCTCAAGTCCATAATATTTTTAATAACCAGAATGAAATCATGAACTTCTGAAACAATTAAGCCATTGGTAATATTAGGTTTCTTTCTACTGCCAAAGGGTGTTTTAAGATGATGCGGTTGTCTGTATTGACGAACCAGCAATGGTGCAAACACAGGAGGACAAAAGCGCTGGTAAAATCGACGACCAATTGGGAAAATCTGAGGTGAGCCCTACAATACGTAGCCAGACAATTCGGTTTGCCGAAGGTAAACGTTTGTACGCAGTGTACGCTGATATAAATTTATTCCTGAAAATTACACGACTACGACACAGTATGTGCAACAGTAGTTCCAAAGTTCAAGAAACCATAGCGTTTTCATTTTCAGTACTTCAAACATCAATAAGTTTACTAGTGCATTTTTATTTCGTATTATGGGAAATTGATATGTGGAAGTTACCTAAGCAATTCACTGCTATCTCGAGATGACTGCAATAGTTCTATGGAAGAGACACCCCACCCTTGGAGACCTTCTATTCAGCCTCGTGAGTGTCTCCTATTTCTGAGTTTTACTGCACTTCATGTTGCAAATTTTAGACGAGAAAATCTAATAAGCAACAAATGAAATTCCCAATCCTTCAAGACTGACTCGAGAAGTTTTCTCGGAATATGGAGGATATACGGTCAATGGCCTGCTGCGTCACACCCCTCGAATCTCCAAAAACGGGTATAGTTCAGGAACTACGACATTTTGAGTTTTTCAGTAGTGTGTAATTTTGCAAGTGAAGTGTAAAACTACCTGGGATTTGTAGGAAAAGAATTAAACAGAAACGATCAAAGCTCCCCAGCTTTTGTGACTGGTGTTAGTATTTTTATTATGAGCCATTACTTATAATTTGTTTTAGGTCGATTGACTAATCTAATAGACAAGGTTCACGCAAACTGGCAAAAAACAAGAAATTCCGTAACAGTAAATCTGACGGATTGAACTGCAATACGGTAATGAATGTGCTCACGATACGACGGAAATGACAACGACGGCAGTTCGACACGGACAAAAAGACTAGTGGATGTGTCTGATACAGCTCTCTTTCGTGGGGTTGCACACGCATGATTCGAAAAGGGAAACCAGATTAGCCGAAGCCTAGTAAGTGCATAAGCCGGTACCAACACATCCGAGAGAATGGTAATGGCAGTCTATGCCAAGACGTTACAGAACCATACAGTTCTTGAAAATTACATTCAGGGTAGCTTAATTCGAAATGGCATTTGAAGTGGCCCCACGTCTGAATAACCCTGTGTTAAGTCCCCAAAGTATGCGGTCTCAGGTGGTCTTGGTTTGCTAGAGAGCTTGACGGAAAATCCCAAACGTCTCACGAACAGTGTAAACATCCACAGACGTTGACTTGGAGTGTCTGTCGCACACAACGACCCATGGCTCAGTCAAAGTCAAGCCATCACGTAAAAAACCGAAGTGACTTAAATTTCCATTGATCAAACGAGCTAGGATGACCTGTGTTTATCGATCACGAAATCCACGTCCATCGTCATTCTTGTTACGTGACCAGAGGTAAACCTCGACAGGGTGAGAAAGTAAAAGGTGCGATATACTGCCGGGCTGGCATCACATGTTCAGCTCTTACTTCAGTGCACATGCTCCTGTCTAGGTCTGCTGAATATTGAGAAGATATTCGAAAAGGCAACATTCTATAGGCGCAGCATAACTGGAGATCAGCTGTACAATGGTGTAGCACGTGCAGGTATGTTTTCACCGAACATATATAGACATTACCGGATAGTTACTATCACAGTTACAAGTAATAAAAGCAGATATTTGAAACTACAGTGGGAAACGGATGTCGACTCACAAAGCGGTTTCACTTACTTCTGTGTTCACACTGCTTGATCTGTTTCCGATACAGTCGAGCTAGCTACAGTGAAGATAGGATTCCTCAGCCTACATAACACACGCCAACAATTTCCTGGGGACCATCCGAGTTTGACGAAACAGCCAGTGAAGTTTTGTACTCGTGTAGAGTGGAGCCCGTAATCTTGGCGACATACCGGTTGTGTCGGATAATCCATTTCAGCTTTTGCTTATAAGTAGTGTGCGAACACCTTCATCATCTCACTGCTTTCTTCGTGGTTCCTAAGTTATTTTTCCTACTAGAAGGCACAGAAGGATAAAGTTGCAAATCTCATCCCCCCCCCTGGGTGAGCTTCACTTGATGCCCCTATTTCCCTCAAGAACAGAACGACTTGCCGTTACTATGGAAATCCAAAATCAAGACTTATTGTACGTCGAACTACGGAGTACTTGAAGCTGCAGGGAAACAAATAAACTGAGTATTCCGATGAAAATGCAGACAGATTCACCAAGCAAATTATAGAGAGAAAAAATGTTATGAAAGGTGGACAAATTGAACTATTTTTTGAGTGCCGGTAATAAAAAAACACTTTCATGAAGACAAATAACCAAATGGTCTTCGAGGTCTAATACAGATCCGTGATATCACGGTCTATGCCCGAGAATAACCAACAAAGTTGGACAATTTACCATTGTCTAATCAATTGAAAACCTTTGGAGAAACAGGAACTATGGAATGTGGCACTGTCGGGAACCTGATCGTCACAAACCACCAAGTAAAATCTAGTCCGTATAACAGATTTTGTACTGGTTATCTCCGAAGCTCCACTTTA
The DNA here is from genome assembly GCA_948099385.1 of Fasciola hepatica. Taxonomy (NCBI): domain Eukaryota; kingdom Metazoa; phylum Platyhelminthes; class Trematoda; order Plagiorchiida; family Fasciolidae; genus Fasciola; species Fasciola hepatica. The sequence goes on along the minus strand of CANUEZ040000152.1, from coordinate 5,232,813 downwards.
CAATTTCACTTATGCAAGGGCCAACATTTCGTTTCTTCTCTCTCGTAGTTCCCGCTTAGTATATTGGTTTGAATCCGTTGGCGGAGTTAGGCAATCTGACTTCAAACAGTTTATCGCCACCTGAGTCGACGTCATCAGTACTTAAGTGTGGCGAGTGCGTGCGAGCCTTCCTCCGTTTATGTAGGTCGTTTGTCGTCTATAATCACTAACTTTCGCCTTATCACATCTGTCCCATACACGGACAGCATTGTTCAGACCTTTCAGATCCACTCCAGTAGCCCGGATAGTAACCGTATGGTTGCCAGGCTGTAATCATTTAGACAAACGAGTTGTTCCAAACCCATTACGTGCCCCAGGCTCAACACAGACCTCATGACTTCCGATCCATATTGACAAATCTTTTTCTTCCCTAGTCTGTATTGTGTTCGTAATGGCTAGCAGCAGAACACGCAAATGATGTACTCCGTTCATTTGTAAGAAAACAAAAGTAACCCAACCGCAGCCGGCGAGTAAGCCACAAGCTAAGCATGTAAATGAATAAGTGGATGAGAAAGCGAGTAAAACAGCTGAACCATACGCGCTCTGAAAGGCAAATAATTAAGACCAGTCGATACACAGAAAGAACCATCAGTCAATACAGTCCACACTGAAGCAAGAGCATCCAACGCCTGTAAGGGATATTAATTGGTTGTCCGCATAGTATGCGTCACATTAACCAGACACAACCGTCTGTATGAGCACGATGGAGAAAAGTTGAAGGCAACTTTTCGCCTCTGGACGGATATCACATAGCCATAAGATTTTTGCTACCTAGTTTTTGGAATTCTGTTCCTTTGTGCGCATTTGGATATTTCCCTAACAAATAATATTTTGAGGCGCTACACAATGGTTACCAGCCTGCAAATAAGCACAATTTTATGAGCATTTCCGACAAAAGGCGCAATATAACAACAACCTTTCCGAAGGTATAACGAAAACTGCATAATTCGTTGCTTCGACTTTCATTGTAATTGTGGTACTTAAATCTATTTTTTAATGGTGTTCCGAGTTACTTGATAACATATTTTATGCGGTCAGAGTGTACTTGTTATTTGATCACTGAAGAGGTCTATTGTGCATGAGGCATATGTACACCGGGGATTTAGGTGGCTTGGGAAAAAGCGTGCGGGGCTTTCCTAGCCTGTTGTTAGCGGTCAGTTGGGTCCTAGACATCCAGTTGTATCGAAAACCAAGTAGATAGTTCTGCTTGAAAAAACTCATAGAATATCCTCTGGAAGAAACTGTGTGGGACAGATGGCATTAGCGTTAGTGCGACCACGGAGGAGATGTAAACGGAAAAGAACACGTACCAGGGCGTGATCTGAGTCCACAGGCGTAGACTAAAATGAACAACAATATTCAACTGATCCACGAGAGGGGTGATCATTGAAGGCATGGCCAAGCTAAATCCAACGTTGTGAAGAAGCAGAAGAACACCATATGAGTCTATACCGATCCTTATGGGGGATGTTCGTACTTGCCAGAGACAGTATGTGGTCAGAGTACAGCTGAATGAGATGATCTTCACTGTCACCGCGATCGGCTGGGATAGCATACGGGCCTCGTCTGTGCATTTCGTAATCCCTCAAACAGTGAACTTGGGAGTTGAAATCCCCAGCAGTGACCACCACATCTATTGAAAGCAAGCTTCGAAACGACTGAGACAAATCCTGGTAGAATTCGTCCTTGGTCTTGGAGGAACTGCAGTCAGTGGGCGCATGCACAGACTCGGAGAACAAGCATCGACGCTTCAATGTGTTGTTGTTGACACGAACAGGACCGTCCAACCGAACTGCGCGCAATCGCCTACTACCTGAATCTATTCTAGCAGTGCACGATCAGCTCCCGTGCTCAAAGCGCTCCGAAAGCCAAAGACATTGGATGACCCGACACGCTAGGAGTAAGTTGAAGGACTGATTTATTATCTGGGATGTGAAGAGTGATCACAGAAGTGGAACCTGTATGCACATTGCAGAGACTCGGCACATAGTGATTTTGAAAGTTTCAGGAACTCTAGTGAGGGTAGCCTGCTGCCCTATCAGAGGTAATGTGAGAACGTTGAATGAAACCAAGTGAAGTGAAGCTGTAGGCCTAAAAAGTACCTTTAATTTATGCTTGACTCTTAAACTTGCTTTTTCCAGAGTCACAACAACTCGACGCGTTTTGTATCGAGTTTGATTAAAGGGATAGGAAATTAGTAGGGCCACTTATAGTATAGATACCGAGGGTTTCTGGAAGAATAATACAGCACAGCTGTCCTCACCTTAGAAGAGATTTTTCTTTGGGAACACCAATCGGAGCATTTGACTCAAAAATCTGACCTGCAAGGTGGTGAGGAGTCAACCGGCATGGTAAAGTGATCGAGATTCCCATGAAGGAACTTCTTCTGGTTTGTCACGTGAGACGTGACTGTTAGTCCTATCTTCATTGACCTTCTCTGGTGCTTTGTTATCGATCCGCTTTTCAGGTTCAGTTCTTAGCCCCATGCACCTAATGAGCAAGCAAAATGTAAGCGGGGAGCGTTCGTTGAGCCGGGGGCTGTCCACCCTTTTCGAGGGACAGTTGACCGGTGAAGTATGATCAGTATTCCCACAAACGAGAGAAACACCAGATACCGCACTACTACGTTCATTTAGACAGGTAAGCTGCACCTTCCGTGTTTGCTCGCTGCAGTGCACTCTCTAGGGTTGTAGTAGCTAGAATCAGGATTTATTCAAAACCCGTTTTCGGAGGATGAACTTCGTCTGGCTTGTACGGACTGACCTGTCAGTCATGGTTACACCTTCAGCTTAGAAAAAACATCATGCATAGCTCTCTGGGTCATGGAAGCAGGCAAGTCATTACACCAAACCAAGATGCAGTCTTGTCGTGATGGTTCGTACCTTACGGAAGTCCAATTTATCTTTTCGGGTCATAAACGGGATGATGCATTACTGATAGATCAGTTACTCTTTCCTAGTCTGGAGTTGCTTGGAGAATGTTAATCTTTTAGCACCATTCTGCAACTAAGCTACCAGAGGTATGAGCAAAATTGTCGATTCCGTATGTGAATGTTTTGGGTATGACCCAGATTTTGTTCTAATCATAGTGTAACAGGGAATGCTGGGGCGAGGGAACGGCGTAAACATCAAGGCGAACGAACGAACCAAACGAGGGCCACAGACAAAAGAACAGGTGGCGAATATGTCGGAGGCGTCCCGAAGCAGGCAAAAAGAAGCACACAGACGACCAGAGAGGAAGCAGCGGGATCTCCGGCAACCAGCAAGATAGCTCAGATGAAGGGCTGCCGATCGAGCCGTCAACTGAGACAGTCGGGCCAACCGAAGGGAAATGACGGGCAAGAGAAGCAAGCCATCAGCCACAGGCAAATGGACAGAATGCAGCCGAAGCGCTCAAGCAGCGACAATAGCAATCTTGGTGCCGCGCAGTCTGGAAAAAAGCCTATATAAGCGACTGTATGTGTGCCATGACTTGACTTGTGTGACCGTGGGAATACAAGTATCTTGCCGTGCGTTGTCGTCCTTGTTACAATAGGCCTACAAGGCATCATCAAAGTTATCTCACCCAATTTCGCAGAAGATACATCCCACGGTTCACGTTTGTCCCTAATCTTCCCCAGCCAGCTCGGATACCCGTTGTGCATAGCTGAATAGGCTAACACCGAGTCAGACTGTTGGGTGAAGTAGGCAGTCGCTTTTGTAAACAAGTAGATGAAGGTTGTATTATTCACACAAGTAGCTTCTCACTGGTTTTGCCACAAAGCATTCGCACGCATTTCATCACCAGTCTATATGATATCATCGGTGAGCTGGTCATCTTTGTTTTACTCCGAAATAATAGAAAAATTACGATCTAAACAATCTGGAAGACCAATGTTCATCATCTGGTAAAAATCATTAATCTGGACACTGAATAATATTAATATGTGGTTGTTACAATGTTAATTATATGTTTACCACTTCTATTGACCCACAACAAAATACTACGTACAATATGTAAATTCGACATGTTCAGTTGTCCTACAGACAGTAAATCACATTTCGGAAATTTCGTTTGTGATTGAAATTAAGAAGTAGAGATGATGACATATCATACAGTTGTACCAGAGGGGATATCAACTTGACTGAAGTTATTCATATCCAGTACGTTAAATAATAAGAAATGAACTGAAGGATAAATCAGAAAAAACTGCAAAGATATCTGCATAACAGAGGGAAAAAGACTTCGTGGAAATATTGTAAACATTAACCTGACAGATTGGCCAGTGGGATAGCGAACTAGTGAATATGGGTGCTGTCTAAGCAGCTCTGTTCTTATAGACAAGAAGGCAGAATCAACGAGAGCTAGTTCTGATCAGAATCACCACAGACTTGTTCTCGAAGAAATGAAAAATAATTAGTGTGAATAACATGTACTAATAAACCAATCATATTGTAACGGGGAATGTTGAGGCAAAAGAAGGACGTGAACATCAAGGCGAACGGACGAACCAAACGAGGACCACAGACAAAAGAACAGACGGCGAATATGTCGGAGGCTTCCCGAAACAGACAAAAGGAGGCATACAGACTGCCAGAGGGGAAGCACCTGGGTCTCCGGCAACCAGAAAGATAGCCCAGGCGAGGGGCTGCCGATCAAGCTGTCAAATGAGAAAATCGGACCAACAGAACAGAAGTGATGCCCAAGAGAAGTAAGCTATCGGCCAAGGGCAACTGGCTAGAATGCAGCCGAAGCACTCAAGCAGCTGTAAGAGCAATGTTGGTGCCGCCCAGTTTGGAAAAGGGTCTATATAAACCATTGTATGTGTTTCATGACTTGACGTGTTTGGTAGTTGGAATACAAGTCTCCTACCGCGAGTTGTCGTCCTTGTTAGAATGTGAGTGGACATCTTTAAACCAGTTCTTACACGTAAATAGCCGTGCTTAAAACACGTCGAGGCATATTGACGCATTTGGTGCGGTTAGTCCTAACCTGTTCTATGGGCATCACTTTATCGATCTGATGATTTGTACTTGGACAGAAATAACGGTCAACTTGGTTCACTCATGGCTTGTGTCGGTATGTATGAAGTAACATGATTGTTCTTACTTCGTATGTAGTCAGGCATGGCTCTATGCTCAGAGCCATTGAGGTTACTGTAAAATCGATAAATTTTACAATACTGAAAAGCCGAATATTCAAAGTACAATGGCGAATTTCGATCTAATGAACCATTTGACTACTTGTTATTCCGTCTAAATCAGTTCTGATCATATTTGCGTCTCCTCACAATCTGTAGCATACAGTCAACTGGAAGTGGTGTCAGACTAGTGGAAGATTTCTGGCGTGCGGATACAATGCTTTGTAGTTACACAATCTGTATGCGTTTGATTATGTACTGGTCCCTTGAAGAGACTTCACCCAAAACATCAATCCATTTTAAACATACAAATGCTTCTTCAATTCGGGAATAGCAGCCATTTTTAAATCGTATCTTCTTGAATGTTAGTGAAGGACTCATAGTACGCCGTATACAATTTTTGGGAAAGTTTGAGTTCGTCCCTATCCAACTGGCAACAGTAGACAAAAGTTCATGAAACTCTGGATGTGAAGATGATTGTAAATTTGTCTAAGTCAACTTCCAGAACATCACAATCTTTTTGATGGTATTCATACTTACAAAGACCCAACCGCGCGATGAAAGCCTAGAGAAAAACTGGAAATTTATCGGATAGTTCGTGAAAATCGCAATGACCATTGTTACCACAATATATAGGAACGGCCATGAAACTCGATTGTCTTGTCCATGTTTGTATCTAATGCCTCCGAATACCAAATCCGATCACTATCGCCACCTATTGACCCAGGTAGCATCAAAAGGAGGTTCTCCGGCTGACTTGATCTGAAGTCATCTTCCTAATGGACTTTTGTTTCCATCTAGAGACTTCCCAAGAAATACTATCACGAATCACGGTTCATCATTTTCCTTTCACCTATCTTTAACTGACGACGGTTTCTGATTCTGTGGGATTTATTCCGAATACTGCATTCTGAATTCATATAAGGAAATGCGAAGTGTTTAAAATTTTTTATTTTGACAGATTGATTTGAATTCATATTTCCGTTAGCCAAGGAACTTAACAAGTAGCTGACAGTTGATGACTCAATGATCAGGGGCAGTCCTTTAAAAGTGTCTCGTATTTATGGAAAACTGACACCATCCCGGTGATCAAGAACAGTTCGCAGTTGGATTGACAATAATCAGCTGGTAGTGACGATAATCCGCGTTATAATTAGGCTGTTAATTAAATGGCGCGCGATTCAGCGGAACGTCACACGATAGATGGGAGACGGGAAAACAGTTAATCCATATTAGGCCATTACTGTCATCTCATTATGAATACCTGAAAATGTCAGCAATAAAATTACCCGACAACGGCTTGTTTATCGTGATAAAACTAGCTACAAAATGGATTCAGCTAATTTAAAGATCTAAAACCTCATGAGAAAGTATGCATTGAGATGGAACAAAAAAGATAAGCAACGAAGAACCGGTAAGATCAGATACGTGTACTCACATGATCGCACTTCAGGGATTATCCGGTATTTCCCGTATCAACTTCTACACGCGCAGAGTAGTTAACGAATAAAAATTGTCATGAAACTAATGATTTCTGAAAAGGAAAAATGTAGGAACAGATCAAGACAAAATTGATACCGTTTTCTGAGGTGGTGTTACATTTAGCGTGTTCTTGTAATTCATTTAGCAAACGCTTCACATTTTTGGTTTTAATGATATGGTCTTGCAGGTTATCAGTAAAGTACAAACATCAAAAAGTTTTTAAGTACAGAAAATCCTCACGTATTGTTGTCACGTATTGGGAAATGATGTTCCCCTTTGTTCAAATCTCCTTGATCTGGGGAAGTTACCACTTCAACACTGGGGGATAGGAATTAATGTGGGTAGTGTTCTTACAATTTTAAAGGCATTCCAATAGAATGTTTGAGTTGCTAATATTGGATACCTCTGTCATTATTTCTGTCTGAGGAAAATCGGTGGAAGCACTGAAGCATAACTGTTCCTTTAGGCTCGTATGAAGTCATTAGCAGCTCAAACCACCAAATCCGATCATAAGCTTAAGCTTAAACGATGAACACACTTGTGCAAACAGTGTGTCACTCGACCAGGTAACCTGGTTGGCTATCAACGGCGTTTGTCACACCTAGGCCCCAGTTGATAAGATTTCCTTCATAGGAGTACAGTGATGGGTGGGCGGCTGTGACTGATACGCACTTTATCATATGGTTTCGGAATGAAGCAATCAGTTGTGACATTAAGTGCGATCGAACGGTTTCATTTGGAATTCGGTAGATTTTTATCGCTGATGATGATGAAATAACTCTGCGATGCCTCCACGAATTTCAAAGCAATCGGGATAGAGCACGCCAAGTACATGAGAGACACTTATATTTGGTGGTAATTTATTCCTCATTTCCATTTCAATACAGATCGTAGGCCTGAACTTGTGGGGCCAGTTTCGGGAGATAAAGTCTATGTTGATGGACCCAAACAGATTGATATCTTTCATGTAATAAACCATTCCAGCAACAGATAGTGATATCAAATTGAGAAATGGCTCCATGATCTCTGAATACTAACGGAAAATTTCACCGATTCGATCTAAATCATCTGCGGAATGGAAAAAGGAGACAGTTAGGAATGTGTCGAAAAAAGCTCGCATTGAACATGATCAGTGAGGAGATTTTGCTTGACTGCTATCCCTGATTTCTTTTGAATGTGAGATTTGTGTGTCCACACCCTCATTGCAATAGACAACGAGAGTTCGGTAATGCATTATTCATGGTAACAACACCAAGTACAAAGGATTTCCAGCAGAAGGAAGCTGAAGACATGATCTATGTCGCCCGTCAGCCAAGCAAATCCAAAAATATTACCATGCAAATTTGATTTTCCTAAAACGAAAGCAAACATATTAGAGTGAATCGAACAGCTGTGGGGTTGGACTGAGTATATTGGTACTGGCGACTGAGTAGAATGTTTAAGTCTAGGTTGTGTATCGAAACGAATAGGTAAGGTGTTATAAGGTAGTCTTGATTAAACTGATGAGTTGCTGAACTGTTGTTCCAAACCATTGAGTAAGAAGTGATAATCATTCAGAAAATGTAGCTAGATGTTCCTAAGATAGTAAAATAGCCCCCAAATTGCGCCCTCCATGATTAGAGTAATCTTTGTGCAAGAAACACTTTTGATGTGCGTTGTCCGTTCAGTCACGCGAACGACAATCCCAAAGAAGACAAACTCCAGTTTGTGTTCGAATAAGATTCTTTCCAAAATAAAAGACGAACCTCAACAAAGCCCATTCCAAGGATTAGAGTCGGCCCAAACGAGACGACTTCTGCAACTGACTGCAAATAAAGCGAACAAAACTGTCGCAAGGGTCTATGTAAAAAGGGTCATAAATGACCAATGCACTAGTCCAGTCTTCCACTGAGATCAGCTTCCACTCGGTAGTTCATCAAATGAAGAAAGTGGTGTAAAACATTCACAAGAACGAATACGAGAAGAGTGGGAGGAAGTATGATTCGGATCACGTAGTTTCCAACGGAGTCAATCTGTCGCTCACGCAGCCCGCCACTATCCCAATACTGAGCGGAATTTCAAGTCCCGTCTCCCCTACCTACCTACCTATGCACCTGCAACTTGAGGTGTCAAGATTTATAGCAGTACAACAGAACGTTGCACTACCTCTTCTGTCGCACCTCAACACAAATGTCACTGTCTACTATTGCCACGAGAGCCAAGGTACACACTAAGCGACGGCACCATCTCACAGATCCCGCTCTAATAGACACACTACTTACGACCTGGCTAATGAGCCAGTTCTTTGTACTAATGAGGAGCAGCAGTACCAATCCATCTTTTGAGAGGTTGCACTGATCTATGATACCTGAGAGGCACTCATTCATATCTGTCATATCCGACGTGACCAGTCGTTAGGTTTCGAATTTTTGATATCCACTTCTGTCTTTTCGGATTGTTGGGACATACTATGTCATCCATCTTCGCCACAACACCGCGGTAAGGTGAGTGATTTGCTGTCATTGTTTAGCATACACGCACGTGCGATAAACAGTAACTATGACGCCAGTAAGCCGTTTTCCAATAAAGTGTTCATGAATTTCGACAGCGCGTATCGCAATGTCACCAGCAGCGCAACACATTCAATCCTAATGGAAAAGGGTTGTTGTGTCAAGGCACACCAAAGAGAAAGCTTGTACTAGTCGGTGAAAACGTTTCCGGTACGTAAAATGCAAAAGATCCGTTGAACACATTGTTGTGGTGCAGTCCGTCCGGAGAGAAAGTAAAATTCGTAGTTATCGATAAAACTCCAAGTCCAAGATTTTTCAAAAATCAATCGCAATTTGGAGTTAATTATGAGAACAGTCGCAAAACTAGAACTGTGAAGAGCATATTCGAGGGCTGACTGAGACTCTGGTGGATGTCAACTACTCCTCTTGATTAAATGTATGTTGTAGAGTTGTTGAAAAAGGAAAAAAGCGTATTTATTAGTAAACACCACCTCAAAATGAAGCTCCTTACGTGACTAATTCTTTTTGTCCAACTACCCCCTCCGTGATTCCAACACCTCTCAGTAAGAAACAGTTCGAGCGATCCCGGACAAAGTTTTTTTGATTGGGGACTACTGCAGTTGGAAATATGTAATGAGGCTGGTTTGTTTAACCGTGAACTACGACCGCAGTCGCATTTGGTGAAAATTATACATTCAAATCAGGACCTTCTCTTCCGGTCTGTTATACGGAGAACAACAATGACCGATAAACGATGAAAATTCTAATGATCGACAAACTGATCTGGGGCCGAACGAGATACGTAAACTTAACCGTAATCCATAGGGCTCGCCATGAGTGTATGGCATTATCAATCGGTCCATCCATTCTAACTCACATATCGAAAATGCCTTCAGCATGGTTGTACAGGATTTTGGCCCCGTAATTGGATGACTCGCAGATAAACAAACCCCAAGTCCCAAGACAGAGAACACTGGCTCGCTTTACTACGTATATTAGAGGACAAATTGTCAAACAATAACGATAACATACCTCAGATTGTGGATAAACCCACCACCGAATCAATACTGTCAAGAAAGGCTTCAAGACGCCCAAACAACAATAGATAGGATACGTGTGAGACAGCAATACGGGAACGAGTCAAGTAGCTTACGAAATAGGTCCTTATTTATGGGAACCGTTTGGCCAATCAACGAACAGAAGAGAGATAATGATTCGGGGAACACACATAAGCGCGGGTGAAGAACAAGCGGATTAACGTGGTTATCACAAAGAGCGAGATCAGCGGGAGGCGGCTAAGTTCATTCGTTCACACGGATGAGACCGACGGGGGCAAATTAGCATCACAACAGTTTCATACTGTATTTTGTTGATTTACAAAAAGGATGAAACATCTGAACACTGCTTCCATGGTTTTCACTTATGAACTGAGCGTTCACATTTCATGCTAAATCATAATATGTGAAATGCTATCTCGTACTGCTCAAACACAGTCTGTTTCAATTATGTTGCTCCCAAAGTTATTAGAACATGAAACAGCACGTTCTTTGTGCGCTATTGGGAATACTGAAAGGAGTATTTATTCTAATGAATCTGTATTCGACTAGTTTTATTATGATCTATTTAAAGCAATTTGTAGTTTTGTGTTCATATTAACGCACATCTACTTTCTGCTCACGGTGATTTTGATCCATTTGTAGTCGATTGAGATTGATCAGAAGGTGAAGTACATCCAGCAATTATTTGAGGTAAATGAAAAAATAGTGCATTCCATGTTTTCATTGTCAAATGTCGCTTCAACAGATTCATGGTGTTCGTTCACTTTTACACCATCTCTTGTGTAGACTGAAACCTGACAAAGTGCGGATAGAATATTTGCTACGCTGTCTGTCCACGGTTCCCGTGATTAACAACGACAACCGGATTTTCCTGCGTCTTTTTAATTCCTCCAACATTACTACTTCCAACATTTTGTCAAGGCTTTTCTGCCCCATGGTCATCATTTCTTCTGCCCTCAAGCTGACCAAATATGCCATTCTTGGCCGATGGCTTTGCTCATTTTGTTCCCATTGACCACTATCGGTTTGTGCACAAGCCCAACGGATGCATTCTGAAAGCAGTTGTTTCAGCTTGCCAATTCCTTTTACAGAGCTTCAATGGTTCCGTGAAATCCGTTCGCTACTTTTCCGCTCTGATTCCCTTCCCCGTTCTTTACCTCTTCAAAAGCTGGTTTAATATGGGAGGATTAGTGTTCCTCCGAAGGAGATGTGTTCGATCCGCAAAGTAAGGGGAAAGAAAAGCTCTATGAGCATGCAGACTCAGTAAGTGCATCCACAGAATCCCACAGTTATCCAAATCAAAACCAATATGGCTGCCAGAAGCCCGCTCGCTACACTGGAGTCTTTCGACTGTCCCACTTCTTGATTCTCTTGGTTGGTAGACTAATTTTCCAAAAAAATTCAACGTACTAAAGCTGGTACAAGTTTATCGAATCCTTTAGCTAACAACTCTGGAGCTCCTCAGGGTGTCATCCTTTCTCCCTATCTTTTTATATAAACGAGCTTGTATCCACCAGATCCGAATGAGTACTTTCCTGCCATTCCTTCTTGTCTTTTGGTTTCCTACTGCGAGAGGTGCGGGAACGACCTATCCCGTTTCGTACCACTCACCGGGTAGATACAACTGTCACTTCTAGCCACTAAAGTTCATGTGAAGTTCCCTGTGAGCTTCATCTTGTGCACCGGAATATGTGCCAACTGAGGCACTGCAAAGTTGCTAAAGATATACACGAAAGGGGACTAGTCTAAATGAAGAGCGTGTGGGGGGATGCGAACTGCATGCAGATAAGTCACGGTACAGGGGACGGGTAGGGTCTTGCAAGAGACTTTATGCCAAATTTTTAGCTAGGTAGGGTGCGCATATCGCAGATTTTGGCCATGAGAGAGCTTACGAGTATAAAAATAATATGACTGATAACGGCCAAGCAGAGGTGTGGTCTGATTACATGTTTATTGAGTGGGACAGGGAAGATTACGGGAGAGTAAGATTGGGAGAATACAATAATGGACGACAGAAAAAATAATATCTCGTGCGACCTTGCGAGTTAAAAAAAGCAGTCTACATATATTTTTAAAACCCTCAAGAATATGAGACCACTGTAAATTAGTGCTGACTGTAATGCCTGAGAATTTGATCCGGTCAGTTCTGGATACAGGGGCAGTCTGGATACAGGCGGACAACGGCTGACTTGGGTAAAAGAAACGAGAGAAGGAGAAAGTACCTTCAAAACATTTGGATGTGTTGAGATATAACCCAGAAAGTGGGAGAAATTTCTCAATATTGTATAAGTTCTCCGAAAAAGAAGTAAAGTCGGTTTGGTTGAAGATAGACTGACAGAGCACCACGTTATCGGCGTACTTAAAAATTGTAAAGGTGCTGTAATGGACAAGTCATTGACATATGCGGTGAAAAGATAGGGAGAAAGGATGACACCCTGAGGAGCTCCAGAGTTGTTAGCTAAAGGATTCGATAAACTTGTACCAGCTTTAGTACGTTGAATTTTTTTGGAAAATTAGTCTACCAACCAAGAGAATCAAGAAGTGGGACAGTCGAAAGACTCCAGTGTAGCGAGCGGGCTTCTGGCAGCCATATTGGTTTTGATTTGGATAACTGTGGGATTCTGTGGATGCACTTACTGAGTCTGCATGCTCATAGAGCTTTTCTTTCCCCTTACTTTGCGGATCGAACACATCTCCTTCGGAGGAACACTAATCCTCCCATATTAAACCAGCTTTTGAAGAGGTAAAGAACGGGGAAGGGAATCAGAGCGGAAAAGTAGCGAACGGATTTCACGGAACCATTGAAGCTCTGTAAAAGGAATTGGCAAGCTGAAACAACTGCTTTCAGAATGCATCCGTTGGGCTTGTGCACAAACCGATAGTGGTCAATGGGAACAAAATGAGCAAAGCCATCGGCCAAGAATGGCATATTTGGTCAGCTTGAGGGCAGAAGAAATGATGACCATGGGGCAGAAAAGCCTTGACAAAATGTTGGAAGTAGTAATGTTGGAGGAATTAAAAAGACGCAGGAAAATCCGGTTGTCGTTGTTAATCACGGGAACCGTGGACAGACAGCGTAGCAAATATTCTATCCGCACTTTGTCAGGTTTCAGTCTACACAAGAGATGGTGTAAAAGTGAACGAACACCATGAATCTGTTGAAGCGACATTTGACAATGAAAACATGGAATGCACTATTTTTTCATTTACCTCAAATAATTGCTGGATGTACTTCACCTTCTGATCAATCTCAATCGACTACAAATGGATCAAAATCACCGTGAGCAGAAAGTAGATGTGCGTTAATATGAACACAAAACTACAAATTGCTTTAAATAGATCATAATAAAACTAGTCGAATACAGATTCATTAGAATAAATACTCCTTTCAGTATTCCCAATAGCGCACAAAGAACGTGCTGTTTCATGTTCTAATAACTTTGGGAGCAACATAATTGAAACAGACTGTGTTTGAGCAGTACGAGATAGCATTTCACATATTATGATTTAGCATGAAATGTGAACGCTCAGTTCATAAGTGAAAACCATGGAAGCAGTGTTCAGATGTTTCATCCTTTTTGTAAATCAACAAAATACAGTATGAAACTGTTGTGATGCTAATTTGCCCCCGTCGGTCTCATCCGTGTGAACGAATGAACTTAGCCGCCTCCCGCTGATCTCGCTCTTTGTGATAACCACGTTAATCCGCTTGTTCTTCACCCGCGCTTATGTGTGTTCCCCGAATCATTATCTCTCTTCTGTTCGTTGATTGGCCAAACGGTTCCCATAAATAAGGACCTATTTCGTAAGCTACTTGACTCGTTCCCGTATTGCTGTCTCACACGTATCCTATCTATTGTTGTTTGGGCGTCTTGAAGCCTTTCTTGACAGTATTGATTCGGTGGTGGGTTTATCCACAATCTGAGGTATGTTATCGTTATTGTTTGACAATTTGTCCTCTAATATACGTAGTAAAGCGAGCCAGTGTTCTCTGTCTTGGGACTTGGGGTTTGTTTATCTGCGAGTCATCCAATTACGGGGCCAAAATCCTGTACAACCATGCTGAAGGCATTTTCGATATGTGAGTTAGAATGGATGGACCGATTGATAATGCCATACACTCATGGCGAGCCCTATGGATTACGGTTAAGTTTACGTATCTCGTTCGGCCCCAGATCAGTTTGTCGATCATTAGAATTTTCATCGTTTATCGGTCATTGTTGTTCTCCGTATAACAGACCGGAAGAGAAGGTCCTGATTTGAATGTATAATTTTCACCAAATGCGACTGCGGTCGTAGTTCACGGTTAAACAAACCAGCCTCATTACATATTTCCAACTGCAGTAGTCCCCAATCAAAAAAACTTTGTCCGGGATCGCTCGAACTGTTTCTTACTGAGAGGTGTTGGAATCACGGAGGGGGTAGTTGGACAAAAAGAATTAGTCACGTAAGGAGCTTCATTTTGAGGTGGTGTTTACTAATAAATACGCTTTTTTCCTTTTTCAACAACTCTACAACATACATTTAATCAAGAGGAGTAGTTGACATCCACCAGAGTCTCAGTCAGCCCTCGAATATGCTCTTCACAGTTCTAGTTTTGCGACTGTTCTCATAATTAACTCCAAATTGCGATTGATTTTTGAAAAATCTTGGACTTGGAGTTTTATCGATAACTACGAATTTTACTTTCTCTCCGGACGGACTGCACCACAACAATGTGTTCAACGGATCTTTTGCATTTTACGTACCGGAAACGTTTTCACCGACTAGTACAAGCTTTCTCTTTGGTGTGCCTTGACACAACAACCCTTTTCCATTAGGATTGAATGTGTTGCGCTGCTGGTGACATTGCGATACGCGCTGTCGAAATTCATGAACACTTTATTGGAAAACGGCTTACTGGCGTCATAGTTACTGTTTATCGCACGTGCGTGTATGCTAAACAATGACGGCAAATCACTCACCTTACCGCGGTGTTTTGGCGAAGATGGATGACATAGTATGTCCCAACAATCCGAAAAGACAGAAGTGGATATCAAAAATTCGAAACCTAACGACTGGTCACGTCGGATATGACAGATATGAATGAGTGCCTCTCAGGTATCATAGATCAGTGCAACCTCTCAAAAGATGGATTGGTACTGCTGCTTCTCATTAGTACAAAGAACTGGCTCATTAGCCAGGTCGTAAGTAGTGTCTATTAGAGCGGGATCTGTGAGATGGTGCCGTCGCTTAGTGTGTACCTTGGCTCTCGTGGCAATAGTAGACAGTGACATTTGTGTTGAGGTGCGACAGAAGAGGTAGTGCAACGTTCTGTTGTACTGCTATAAATCTTGACACCTCAAGTTGCAGGTGCATAGGTAGGTAGGTAGGGGAGACGGGACTTGAAATTCCGCTCAGTATTGGGATAGTGGCGGGCTGCGTGAGCGACAGATTGACTCCGTTGGAAACTACGTGATCCGAATCATACTTCCTCCCACTCTTCTCGTATTCGTTCTTGTGAATGTTTTACACCACTTTCTTCATTTGATGAACTACCGAGTGGAAGCTGATCTCAGTGGAAGACTGGACTAGTGCATTGGTCATTTATGACCCTTTTTACATAGACCCTTGCGACAGTTTTGTTCGCTTTATTTGCAGTCAGTTGCAGAAGTCGTCTCGTTTGGGCCGACTCTAATCCTTGGAATGGGCTTTGTTGAGGTTCGTCTTTTATTTTGGAAAGAATCTTATTCGAACACAAACTGGAGTTTGTCTTCTTTGGGATTGTCGTTCGCGTGACTGAACGGACAACGCACATCAAAAGTGTTTCTTGCACAAAGATTACTCTAATCATGGAGGGCGCAATTTGGGGGCTATTTTACTATCTTAGGAACATCTAGCTACATTTTCTGAATGATTATCACTTCTTACTCAATGGTTTGGAACAACAGTTCAGCAACTCATCAGTTTAATCAAGACTACCTTATAACACCTTACCTATTCGTTTCGATACACAACCTAGACTTAAACATTCTACTCAGTCGCCAGTACCAATATACTCAGTCCAACCCCACAGCTGTTCGATTCACTCTAATATGTTTGCTTTCGTTTTAGGAAAATCAAATTTGCATGGTAATATTTTTGGATTTGCTTGGCTGACGGGCGACATAGATCATGTCTTCAGCTTCCTTCTGCTGGAAATCCTTTGTACTTGGTGTTGTTACCATGAATAATGCATTACCGAACTCTCGTTGTCTATTGCAATGAGGGTGTGGACACACAAATCTCACATTCAAAAGAAATCAGGGATAGCAGTCAAGCAAAATCTCCTCACTGATCATGTTCAATGCGAGCTTTTTTCGACACATTCCTAACTGTCTCCTTTTTCCATTCCGTAGATGATTTAGATCGAATCGGTGAAATTTTCCGTTAGTATTCAGGGATCATGGAGCCATTTCTCAATTTGATATCACTATCTGTTGCTGGAATGGTTTATTACATGAAAGATATCAATCTGTTTGGGTCCATCAACATAGACTTTATCTCCCGAAACTGGCCCCACAAGTTCAGGCCTACGATCTGTATTGAAATGGAAATGAGGAATAAATTACCACCAAATATAAGTGTCTCTCATGTACTTGGCGTGCTCTATCCCGATTGCTTTGAAATTCGTGGAGGCATCGCAGAGTTATTTCATCATCATCAGCGATAAAAATCTACCGAATTCCAAATGAAACCGTTCGATCGCACTTAATGTCACAACTGATTGCTTCATTCCGAAACCATATGATAAAGTGCGTATCAGTCACAGCCGCCCACCCATCACTGTACTCCTATGAAGGAAATCTTATCAACTGGGGCCTAGGTGTGACAAACGCCGTTGATAGCCAACCAGGTTACCTGGTCGAGTGACACACTGTTTGCACAAGTGTGTTCATCGTTTAAGCTTAAGCTTATGATCGGATTTGGTGGTTTGAGCTGCTAATGACTTCATACGAGCCTAAAGGAACAGTTATGCTTCAGTGCTTCCACCGATTTTCCTCAGACAGAAATAATGACAGAGGTATCCAATATTAGCAACTCAAACATTCTATTGGAATGCCTTTAAAATTGTAAGAACACTACCCACATTAATTCCTATCCCCCAGTGTTGAAGTGGTAACTTCCCCAGATCAAGGAGATTTGAACAAAGGGGAACATCATTTCCCAATACGTGACAACAATACGTGAGGATTTTCTGTACTTAAAAACTTTTTGATGTTTGTACTTTACTGATAACCTGCAAGACCATATCATTAAAACCAAAAATGTGAAGCGTTTGCTAAATGAATTACAAGAACACGCTGAATGTAACACCACCTCAGAAAACGGTATCAATTTTGTCTTGATCTGTTCCTACATTTTTCCTTTTCAGAAATCATTAGTTTCATGACAATTTTTATTCGTTAACTACTCTGCGCGTGTAGAAGTTGATACGGGAAATACCGGATAATCCCTGAAGTGCGATCATGTGAGTACACGTATCTGATCTTACCGGTTCTTCGTTGCTTATCTTTTTTGTTCCATCTCAATGCATACTTTCTCATGAGGTTTTAGATCTTTAAATTAGCTGAACCCATTTTGGAGCTAGTTTTATCACGATAAACAAGCTGTTGTCGGGTAATTTTATTGCTGACATTTTCAGGTATTCATATTGAGATGACAGTAATGGCCTAATATGGATTAACTGTTTTTCCGTCTCCCATCTATCGTGTGACGTTCCGCTGAATCGCGCGCCATTTAATTAACAGCCTAATTATAACGCGGATTATCGTCACTACCAGGTGATTTCTGTCAATCCAACTGCGAACTGTTCTTGATCACCGGGATGGTGTCAGTTTTCAGTAAATACGAGACACTTTTAAAGGACTGCCCCTGATCATTGAGTCATCAACTGTCAGCTACTTGTTAAGTTCCTTGGCTAACGGAAATATGAATTCAAATCAATCTGTCAAAATAAAAAATTTTAAACACTTCGCATTTCCTTATATGAATTCAGAATGCAGTATTCGGAATAAATCCCACAGAATCAGAAACCGTCGTCAGTTAAAGATAGGTGAAAGGAAAATGATGAACCGTGATTCGTGATAGTATTTCTTGGGAAGTCTCTAGATGGAAACAAAAGTCCATTAGGAAGATGACTTCAGATCAAGTCAGCCGGAGAACCTCCTTTTGATTCTACCTGGGTCAATAGGTGGCGATAGTGATCGGATTTGGTATTCGGAGGCTTTAGATACAAACATGGACAAGACAATCGAGTTTCATGGCCGTTCCTATATATTGTGGTAACAATGGTCATTGCGATTTTCACGAACTATCCGATAAATTTCCAGTTTTTCTCTAGGCTTTCATCGCGCGGTTGGGTCTTTGTAAGTATGAATACCATCAAAAAGATTGTGATGTTCTGGAAGTTGACTTAGACAAATTTACAATCATCTTCACGTCCAGAGTTTCATGAACTTTTGTCTACTGTTGCCAGTTGGATAGGGACGAACTCAAACTTTCCTAAAAATTGTATACGGCGTACTATGAGTCCTTCACTAACATTCAAGAAGATACGATTTAAAAATGGCTGCTATTCCCGAATTGAAGAAGCATTTGTAGGTTTAAAATGGATTGATGTTTTGGGTGAAGTCTCTCCAAGGGACCAGTACATAAACAAACGCATACAGATTGTGTAACTACAAAGCATTGTATCCGCACGCCAGAAATCTTCCACTAGTCTGACACCACTTCCAGTTGACTGTGTGCTACAGATTGTGAGGAGACGCAAATATGATCAGAACTGATTTAGATGGAATAACAAGTAGTCAAATGGTTCATTAGATCGAAATTCGCCATTGTACTTTGAATATTCGTCTTTGCAGTATTGTAAAATTTATCGATTTTACAGTAACCTTAATGGCTCTGAGCATAGAGCCATGCCTGACTACATACGAAGTAAGAACAATCATGTTACTTCATACATACCGACACAAGCCATGAGTGAACCAAGTTGACCGTTATTTCTGTCCAAGTACAAATCATCAGATCGATAAAGTGATGCCCATAGAACAGGTTAGGACTAACCGAACCAAATGCGTCAATATGCCTCGACGTGTTTTAAGCACGGCTATTTACGTGTAAGAACTGGTTTAAAGATGTCCACTCACATTCTAACAAGGACGACAACTCGCGGTAGGAGACTTGTATTCCAACTACCAAACACGTCAAGTCATGAAACACATACAATGGTTTATATAGACCCTTTTCCAAACTGGGCGGCACCAACATTGCTCTTACAGCTGCTTGAGTACTTCGGCTGCGTTCTGACCAGTTGCCCGTGGCCGATAGCTTACTTCTCTTGGGCATCACTTCTGTTCTGTTGGTCCGATTTTCTCATTTGACAGCTTGATCGGCAGCCCCTCGCCTGGGCTATCTTGCTGGTTGCCGGAGACCCCGGTGCTTCCCCTCTGGCAGTCTGTATGCCTCCTTTTGTCTGTTTCGGGAAGCCTCCGACATATTCGCCGTTTGTTCTTTTGTCTGTAATCCTCGTTTGGTTCGTCCGTTCGCCTTGATGTTCACGTCCTTCTTTTGCCTCAACATTCCCCGTTACAATATGATTGGTTTATTAGTACTTGTTATCCACACTAATTATCTTTCATTTCTTCGAGAACAAGTCTGTGGTGATTCTGATCAGAACTAGCTCTCGTTGATTCTGCCTTCTTGTCTATAAGAACAGAGCTGCTTAGACAGCACCCATATTCACTAGTTCGCTATCCCACTGGCCAATCTGTCAGGTTAATGTTTACAATATTTCCACGAAGTCTTTTTCCCTCTGTTATGCAGATATCTTTGCAGTTTTTTCTGATTTATCCTTCAGTTCATTTCTTATTATTTAACGTACTGGATATGAATAACTTCAGTCAAGTTGATATCCCCTCTGGTACAACTGTATGATATGTCATCATCTCTACTTCTTAATTTCAATCACAAACGAAATTTCCGAAATGTGATTTACTGTCTGTAGGACAACTGAACATGTCGAATTTACATATTGTACGTAGTATTTTGTTGTAGGTCAGTAGAAGTGGTAAACATAATTAACATTGTAACAACTGCATATTAATGTTATTCAGTGTCCAGATTAATGATTTTTACCAGATGATGAACATTGGTCTTCCAGATTGTTTAGATCGTAATTTTTCTATTATTTCGGAGTAAAACAAAGATGACCAGCTCACCGATGATATCATATAGACTGGTGATGAAATGCGTGCGAATGCTTTGTGGCAAAACCAGTGAGAAGCTACTTGTGTGAATAATACAACTTTCATCTACTTGTTTCCAAAAGCGACTGCCTACTTCACCCAACAGTCTGACTCGGTGTTAGCCTATTCAGCTATGCACAACGGGTATCCGAGCTGGGTGGGGAAGATTGGGGACAAATGTGAACCGTGGGATGTATCTTCTGCGAAATTGGGTGAGATAACTTTGATGATGCCTGGTAGGCCTATTGTAACAAGGACGACAACGCACGGCAAGATACTTGTATTCCCACGGTCACACAAGTCAAGTCATGGCACACATACAGTCGCTTATATAGGCTTTTTTCCATACTGCGCGGCACCAAGATTGCTATTGTCGCTGCTTGAGCGCTTCGGCTGCATTCTGTCCATTTGCCTGTGGCCGATGGCTTGCTTCTCTTGCCCGTCATTTCCCTTCGGTTGGCCCGACTGTCTCAGTTGACGGCTCGATTGGCAGCCTTTCACCTGAGCTATCTTGCTGGTTGCCTGAGATCCCACTGCTTTCTCTCTGGTCGTCTGTGTGCTTCTTTTTGCCTGCTTCTGGACGCCACCGACATATTCGCCACCTGTTCTTTTGTCTGTGGCCCTCGTTTGGTTCGTTCATTCGCCTTGATGTTTACGCCGTTCCCTCGCCCCAGCATTCCCTGTTACACTATGATTAGAACAAAATCTGGGTCATGCCCAAAACATTCACATACGGAATCGACAATTTTGCTCATACCTCTGGTAGCTTAGTTGCAGAATGGTGCTAAAAGATTAACATTCTCCAAGCAACTCCAGACTAGGAAAGAGTAACTGATCTATCAGTAATGCATCATCCCGTTCATGACCCGAAAAGATAAACTGGACTTCCGTAAGGTACTAACCATCACGACAAGACTGCATCTTGGTTTGGTGTAATGGCTTGCCTGCTTCCATGACCCAGAGAGCTATGCATGATGTTTTTTCTAAGCTGAAGGTGCAACCATGACTGACAGGTCAGTCCGTACAAGCCAGACGAAGTTCATCCTCCGAAAACGGGTTTTGAATAAATGCTGATTCTAGCTACTACAACCCTAGAGAGTGCACTGCAGCGAGCAAACACGGAAGGTGCAGCTTACCTGTCTAAATGGACGTAGTAGTGAGGTATCTGGTGTTTCTCTCGTTTGTGGGAATACTGATCATACTTCACCGGTCAACTGTCACTCGAAAAGGGTGGACAGCCCCCGGCTCAACGAACGCTCCCCGCCTACATTTTGCTTGCTCATTAGGTGCATGGGGCTAAGAACTGAACCTGAAAAGCGGATCGATAACAAAGCACCAGAGAAGGTAAATGAAGATAGGACTAACAGTCACGTCTCACGTGACAAACCAGAAGAAGTTCCTTCATGGGAATCTCGATCACTTTACCATGCCGGTTGACTCCTCACCACCTTGCAGGTCAGATTTTTGAGTCAAATGCTCCGATTGGTGTTCCCAAAGAAAAATCTCTTCTAAGGTGAGGACAGCTGTGCTGTATTATTCTTCCAGAAACCCTCGGTATCTATACTATAAGTGGCCCTACTAATTTCCTATCCCTTTAATCAAACTCGATACAAAACGCGTCGAGTTGTTGTGACTCTGGAAAAAGTAAGTTTAAGAGTCAAGCATAAATTAAAGGTACTTTTTAGGCCTACAGCTTCACTTCACTTGGTTTCATTCAACGTTCTCACATTACCTCTGATAGGGCAACAGGCTACCCTCACTAGAATTCCTGAAACTTTCAAAATCACTCTGTGCCGAGTCTCTGCAATGTGCATACAAATCCCACTTCTGTGATCACTCTTCACACCCCAGATAATAAATCAGTCCTTCAATTTACTAATAGCGTGTCGCGTCATCCAATGTCTAGTGGTCTTTTTTGCTCTATCTCTCTGCATACTTTCCCATGATGTTTTAGATCTTTGAATTAGTATTTACAGTCTCTTGATATGCAACAGGTTCAACTAGCTCAATAAAACATAACAGACAAATAAACGGAATGCTAATCCTACCGACTCATATGCTTAGCGCCCAGTTCTTCGCGGGAACACCTCAACCTAAATGACCTCAAGACAACTCAGTGAATCAAGGCTATAGTCAAGAAATAAATGTGAAAACAAAAGGACAAAAAGCCAACACAAGAGCAAGACAAAAAGGCATGGAAATATACAAAAACCCGATATAGAAACCTATAAATTTACTTATATATCAGGATAGTTTTCAAGAAATCAGAAAGCACTGCTAAAGGTTAGAGGCCAAGTTACTATATTTAGTATTTTTCCCTGAAATACCAAAAAGGCAACTTTTTATAAGTAGTGACTTTCTAAGGTAAAGGTCATTCGAGAAGTCAAGGTCGATTTAAGGAGCAAACCCCATACATATGCAGATGGGCACGGGGATCGCCGCCCACGCACTGATGGTGTCTTTTCGACTGGTGATGAAACGTTTCGACCTAAACACCAAGCTTAGCGATCAGGAGCAGTTGAATAATTCGTTCAACTCTATCGATTTTCTTACTTACTGGTTCCTTTTCATTATGACATCGGTTTATGAAAGTCATAGTTCTTTTAATGTACCGATATATCTCAAATACAAAACTTAAAGTACAAAATCTTAGGTCGAAGAAATATGTCTTCCAGAATATGCTACACTTCTCAGTAAATACCAAGCTGACCGAATTTCGTATATGTTTTGTTCATATAATTTTTGGCAAGCAATCAATAAATCCCAAATGAAAGAAACCAACGTGTGAAGTATCTGACGGCGAAACAGTTGCTCCTCTCCTAACCTACCAAATAAAGCTTATGCTCTAATAACAATAAAATAAAGGATACATTTATCTTCGCTCGTGGGATGCTTCATTATATTCTCTATCACTGTTTGGCCATCTGAACCGTCTCGGCCGGTGATGGTCTAGTGGTTTGTGTCACTCATATTCGGGCTCCAGTAAGGGGTCATACTCTCCTCTGAGATGATAAACTTTAGTGTTGGATAACAGATGGATGTCCAGTTCGTTAGAAGTCTGGTCTATTGAAACTTATGCGAACCTTGGCTCCTGCTCAGTGTCATGGTGCTGGTTCTTCCCGATGGTGCACTACATCCCTGGTCATGAGTTAACCAATTCTCGTGGCTAATTAACAGCCAGAGAAGCTCCGTTAATTATCCATTATTCTATGAAGATAAAAAGTAACGGAAAAACATCCACAAAGAGTTTGGTTTTCTGTGGGTCGCCGGTAAGGGTCCAAGGTGGTGCTACTGGGTTAGATTGTCTCTTGACGATGCAAAGGAATTCGTCGTTTTCTGCCCATAACAAGTTTGAACTGAATGAAAAATCTATCACTTTATAATGCTACCGACCCCCATTTATAAGTTATTGTGGCGATTATTGTCATAAGCATAATAATACAGAAAAATCATGAGTACAAAGAAATCATTATCACAGACTGCTCATGGGAGGTACATTATTCCACCACAAAATCATAACTCTGAAATACTAAATATTCCTTGTTCGAAAATTTCGCGGGACATGACCGAGTTTCTGTAAAAATGTACTCTAAGGATCATTATGCAACACGACAGAAGTGGGGATGAATGAATCCACGGAATTGGTAGTAGTTTTGAAAATATTTAGCGTTGGTATATAGTTCTTGTGAGCGTGGCTATGATGAGACAAGTGGCTTGGAAATTGACGAGTTGGTATCGTCGGTCGTAGAAGTCAGCTCATGAACTAATATAAAGGAAATTTTGATAGTGGGAAAAGTATTTGACTTGAGCCATCTGTTGACCCACTTTCTGAGATGGTTAAATTTCATTGGAATTGAGCAACCCGACAAGCCGAACTTTCTAGAAATCGTTTTGTTATTGGAACTTCGTCTTTGAACTCAACATTTTAACCCCTTCTAAGATTCTTTACGAATAATCGTGGCATGAGGTCAACGATGAGGAAAATTTGGTTCTGTTTTACTGAGACCTTATTTGTAGTACACAATGACGCGTCTATTGATTGAGGTTTGAGGAGAATTTACTGCTAAAGAATTCCTTCTACAACCACGTCTTTTTGAGGGACGTTGAATATGAACATGAAAGCAACTGAATCATTGCGTTCTCCATCATTATCGGTGATCGTCCGTTTGCACAAAATCATCCCTGGAAGAGAGTTTCTATTTGTCCACTGTTTGCTTGTCTTTCAGTGGGTCTGTGCTGCTTTCGCAACTCTTGCGGCTATTTCGGTAGGTTTTGGATAATCTCACAACTTCGTCCAGGCACACTTGCGCTCAATGAGTGGATTTTTGTAGACTGTATATAGGTAGGAAAAAACCGCGTATGAAGTGGTAGAAGTTTCTCACAACCTCGTGCAACCAAAGAAGTTCTTTTGCCAACTGATTTCCCACCAAGCAGGTCTTTTTGTGCAGTATTTCTTCCTTTTTACGTTTATGCTACTTATAACAAGCAAGTAAATAAATGAATATATCCAATGTATTAGACATTGGGCAGTGGAAATGACACGATGTATACCCCAAGGCGATATATTTTCTCAATGTGGTAGCTACCTCTTGTTTTTTCACTAGAGACTGAAAAATGGCATTATTAACTGTGGTCTTGTTTCTTAATTTACTTTCGTACACATCACAAGAAATATCTATTTGGATTTCAATGTCATATGGAGGGAGATCGGATGTCATTATGCGAAACATGGTTTGGTAAAATACAGCTAGTCGGTAACAAAGATGCATATCTCCGGAATTCAAACTAAAGCAATGTTCGCCTACTCATCCAATTAATGTGTTTTGTATCGCTACGAATTCGGCAAAAAGGACTGTAAAACAGGCATTCCTCCATCGTAATTTCACATTGTTTTTGCTGATCAACGAGAAAAGTCCTCACCACTTTTATCTCCGATGCGAAGATAGTAAGTACCTGCAAAGTGTGTCTAGATCAGCAGAAATGATCATTGATCACTGCAGAAAAGCACAGTTTGGTTGAGTACCCGTGTTGTAATAATTTTTCATTAGTCGGATGCAGATTATATTTCCTAAAGAATTTTGCTTTGTGTGTTGAGATATGGTAAGCGAATCTTTATTCGGTTAAGCAGAGTGGTGACGCCATGCTCTCACACATGTTGAAGTTCATTGCATTTTCACAGAGCTTGAGCTAGACGCTTGATGCCAGTTTTTCACCTACTCATGACAAACATTCATGTGTTTTGTTATTTAAGCTTCCGAGGATCCTGCATCCTCGCACCACTCGCAGCTATCCCTCGATCTGACTAAAAGACAAGTTTTCACGGACTCACTAACTTTCACTGGCTATTTATTACTCATCTTAGTCATTAGTGAGTTAAATGATTATCTCGAATTCACTGCTGATCACAGTTATAATTTCTGTGACTTCAGCTTATTGCTGCCTGATTAGAAAAGTTTAATCATCGGGTGTGGATAATCAATGCTCAGATTACGCATACGTTTCAGCACAAGGTAGCAGTATAAACTGTACCACATGACTGTCTGAAATATAAATTCACCTAGGTAATTCAGCCTTCTAGATCAAAACTTCTGATTGCTGTTGATCTGGTCCTTTTAAGTGATCCGATCACCCTCGGATAAACCAGTGACTTCAAGCTTCTTCCGTCGACAAAACAGCTTTCAGAGCAACTTAATTAAACTGATCGAACCATTGTGATTTTCACCTGGGTAGCCTAACAGACAAAAATCGGTTATTTGGCGAAACAAAACAGGTGGAAGCTTTAGTACAGCAAGTCTCGAATTTTTGTCCATAGGTACCGTATCCGGCCAACCACAAAGATAGCGCTGTAAATATTTTCCATTATTGTTACTTTTGTGGTTGGCATTTTGTCAACAATGTTAGTACTAACACCTCTGATCTGAATTGCAAAAGTTCTTTTCTTACAACTCTGCGTATTAGATACGGGGCAGGTCAGCGGGCTCCTCACTGCTGTGTATTCTCACGTTTCACTGACTCGTTGAAGTTATCTGATTCTTTTGTCAAATTGGCATGCATAATACGCTCATGGTTACGTTCAGTCAACTAAGCTATCCAAATATATCTTTGCTTATAAACGTACACATGTAAATAACTAATGTAAGAAGTTGAATGGAGATTAGTCGTTTAAACGGGCCTTATTGAATTATTGGGGATCGATAAATCTGGATTCCACGTGTGTGATGGATAGTACACGAATGAGCACACATCAAGATGCAAGGCATTTCATTTCGCAAATCCAAACCAATTTTCTGACCTTTTCTCAGTGATAATGTAGCCATCCATCAGACTTTTCGTCAGTCAGCAAAAATCTCTATTTTCATGCAGTCAAGTATTCACAACACATTTTGTGTTCTTTTTTAGTCTGGAAAGTTTGGTTCGTTATGAGATTGTGGTTGTTGATGGATAAATCATGCAAGACTCCAGACCAAAATAATGACCAACTGACCAATGGGACAAAGCGCAAAGGGGTAAGCCAAAAACTTTGATTTTAATGCGTAAAAAGGGTGTTTTATTACGTAATATTTTCGTTCTCCATTACGACGAATTTTCACCATGTCTTATCCTAAGCTGTACACGGTGGAATTTCAGCCTAATAGTCTAGAACTGCATGCGCGAGGTTCACCTGTTTGCCATACAGATTTGGGTGGACGGTAAGAAGTTGTTGTTTAAAAGAATTGCTAAAAAATACGGGAATATATGTAGTGAATGGTTATCACACTACAAGTCCAAACACCCCCCCCCCCAACTACAAGCCCACAGCAGTCGCAAGAGGTGAATTAAGTTATCACCGAAGCCTTATTTATTGTGCCTTTACATGGTTCTCCTACCTAGTCCCCAGGATTGCTTCTTGAAGAGCAGAAAAAGCTGAGCTCTGGAAACGAAGATTGATCTTAAAGTCCTGGACCACTTCACGAGCCTAGCATAGGAAGGGTAGTCTGCGGATCAGGAGCTCGGTGGATTTCTGGTGGCGATGGATCTCACGGACAGCAACTGTAGACAGCCCGTAACGGTGAGTCTTCTTCACTCCTACTGTGGTTGGAGCACCCTTAGGAGCGGCCTTCGTTGCCAACTGCCTGCTCCGTAGCCTAGTGTAATTATGATTGGTCTCCATCGATTTTTTTCATCCAAAATAATAAATGGAAACTGTAACACGTAACTCATAAACACAACTAATCGACTGTGGTGGATGTTCGGCAACGATTTAGTTTAAAGTCATTCATATTTCATGAATAGAACAACCAAATAAACAAATAATTCAGAAATGCAGCAGTTCTAAATCAGCACATTTTTAAGTAGAGAAAAAGATGGGATAACTATTCTTCAAGAAGCACTGAGCAAAGTAGTTCAGGAAACATGAAAAACGACTGACCTCAAACCGAATAAACCCCAGAATATCTGGAAAGTCCAATCATTTTTCGGGAACAGAAGCCAGTACTGTTATCCCATGTTTCTTGATGTGCAATTTCCTTGCAGTGATGACAAGTTCGATGCACTTGACATACGATGACACAGCTGGACATCTGGATTGCTTCTGAGTCGTTTCTAACATCTCCAAATTGGTTTTGTTCGTTTATTCCGCTCACACTCAGTGCAACTTGATTAGCATTGTTGGCTTTTCTTGGGAATGGAATCGATTACACGTTTCGCTTAGAGTATTAAAGCTTCTGCACTTGACTTTACATCAAACAGATCTTCGTGACTCAATTTGCTAACTTCAATAGCATCTAGAGAAGTCGCGTGTAGTGGCAGTAGTCTGCGACTAATAGCTTTATTCTGGGTTAGTCTTGAGTAATAGAAGCCTTAGTGAACACAAAGCACATTAATAAGACAGCCGAAAAATCACTTTGGTGTAAACCTCACCAAATTTACTGATGAAGAAAGGAATCAGTCAAGCTCTCTGAAAATGTTTTCAAAAAGTACACAGGCTTAGCGTGGAAGTATGTCACTTCATCACCAACACTACTTTAGCCAATAAAGTATTCCGTACGTAAGCTAGTTTTCGAAATTGCAAATCACAAAACTGGCTCTTGGACAACTGCTTCGAGAGTGCTAGCGGAGGTCCGCCAGTCCTGTGGTGCTCTTAACTAAGAATGTTCACTATTTTCCCGTTCTATTTATCTGCAGATCTTATGGCCAGATCTATTCGATTTTTGAAGATCTTCCGTATTCCTGTCGTTGGGCTGGAACGATTTTTAGTTGACTTCTGTTGTTTTAATTACAGGCTGGGTGATGTCTTCGTGCACTATTTCCAACTGAGTTACTTCCTCAGCCATGTAGAAACACACTGGGACAAACATATTCCATTCGTGAACTTGTATGGTAGACCTATATTTTTTTGAAGGTGCCCATACAAATTAGTCCGAAAATTGAAGAAAAGCCCTGAGCATGCTCTAGTCGGAAGTTTTAGTTTCTCTGGAAAGAACGCCACTGTTACATCTATGTCCTTCCTACGGAAAGCCTAGAGTACAAAGTGAATCAGCTTAAAAGTTCATCAGCTCCGTGGTACATGTTTAAGTGCATTTCATTACGAAGTTTGGCTGTTACCAAGACAGCACGGTCGTGTAACAAAATAAAAAAGCAGCTCAAATCTTGTTTTTATTCTTAACGCATTAGTACTGTTATAAAATTTATAAAAAAGGCTACGTTTTACATCTCATTTCCAAGCAGCTTAAACTGAATTGCGTGCATGTTCGGACACTGACGGCAAGTAAAATTAGTCCCGATACTTGGACAGCATCTCACTCAGCTGAGCGGTAAAACTAGAAGGAACTCCCACTAGAGGTAGATGTTAAAGAATTCAATGAGAACTTCACGGTGGCAGAGACTTAGCATCAGCCGCAGGTTTCGACGAAAATAGCTGTTTGGTGCCTATCGGTAAATTCTTCAATTCTCTCGACGTATACAAAGAACTTTCCCAAATTCGGCTTGATAAAGCTTGTGCCCTGAAGGACTATCACCAACTGTGCTGAAGGAGTGTGCGGCGTTTTATCCCGTATCTGATCTAACCTCCTCAATCTCTGCTTAATCCATACGAAAATCCTTGACAGATAAAAAGTGGCCTCCATTACACCAGTACCCAGGAAGGGAACTAACAAGGCCTGCCCGGTGGCACGCACCTCCGTTACCCTCAAATATTGTGAGCGGTTATCAATACGGCAAATATCTTTTTATCATAATATGCCTGACCCTAACCGATTCGTCTAACATCGTTCATCTTAGCTCCTTGATACCTGCTGTCTAATTGCGTTTCTAGTCAACAACGGTTTACAAGATCTAGTGGTAAAACCGCTTCCAAGCTTTCATCCGCGCAAGGTGTTTTACGAGCAGCAATCCTGTTTCCACTTTTGTTGTCTACTTATACCTTCTCTGTGCCTGTCTACAACGACGCCATGGTGATAAAATATGCCGATGATAGGATTCCTGATATTCTATACCCAAATCCGTTCACCCAACCTCTTCCACAGGACAACGTAACTGAGCTTGTTAACTGGTCCTCCATACACTGCCTGCGAATGAATCTATCGAAGTCATCCGATATACTGCTTTATCTTCATATAGGGGTCAGGTATTTCAATCTTTTGGAATCCACCCCCTTCCTGTTCATACAAGGTGAGTGCATCGGGAGCAGTTCATCAGTGGAGCGCCTCGGAGTTATCAGTAACCCTGACCTTAACTGATCTGAAAACATACGGCCGCGGTCTTTCTGAAGATAAGACGGCTTACTTTTTATGTTGTAACACTCAAATACTCCAGTTAGTCCTATCTGAAAGTTTGTTAACTGCTGAATTCTACCCGACTGGCCCTATGCTTATACTTTAATATTCCCTGAATTGCATGGTAAAGGCTTTAAGCATTTCCTGAAGAACATATCCAAAGGTGGCACTCTACCTCGAGATCAGTTAACCCCGTTTCATAATGCACCGGGACATCAATTCATATTCAGCATTCTCCCGTGGGATATTGGCTGACGAATCGCACTTCCTTCACCCCGACCTCCATAAATTTATTTCTACATCGTCTACGCGATTCCACTGTTACCATTTATATGTTCGTAGGAAAACCTAAAAATCCTCCACAGTACTACATCTTATTCACTTCCATGCTAAGCCTGATGCCATAATGGAGCAACTAAACTCAACTCTGAGTTTATATCGTATTTCACTCTTTTTATAATGTTCCAGTTAAAAGTGATCAAGTAGTTGTTGAATATTCATTTTCGAGTGTGTAAACCATCCACTAAGTAAATGTTCGGTCACTCTCAGTCGAAGTTATCATTCGTTTCGGACCAGGTACGTGGCTGGGCACGCGCACGTGGACATGTATAGGAGGTGTGATTTGGTATGAACTAATAGGGGTTATTTGAATGCGGGAGAGGGGGAATACCAGTTTGCATGTGTCAAGTAGGACGTGCTAGGCAGTCCCGCCTGCTCGCTTGATTGCTGATTTGAAGCGATGTGCGACCAACTAAGATTTTGCAAAATCATCTTCTGGCTCCTCTCATCAAGCGCCTTGATGGGTTTGTAAAACTGCCCAACAAAATCAAAGTTTCATGGAAAGAATATCTTGGTCAACCAGTGCATCAGACAGAACATATTCTCAGCAAGGAATTGTAAAACTCACCATCGACAAACTGCAGAATTTGATGGTCAGGAAGAATGTTCTGAAGGAAAGATCTTTTCTTGTTACGTGAAATTTATCAGATTTCGCTTCCTTGCAGTGGGAAAATCAAAGAAGGATGTCCCTTTGAGGTATTGGCCACTTCTGAATCAAACCTGAATGAACCAATATTTCAAAGTAACCTTGAGAATTACATTCGGTCGAATGCTGAGTCGAGGCCCTTTCTTTCCTTTTGAGATACTGCATCCCACCTGAAATAAACACCAGCGTAAAACTACAAGCTCGCTTCAAATGATTCTCCTACTAATGGTCCTCACTGAAGCCGAATTTGGGGGAAGTGAAGGCACGGTCTAAAGCAAGGATTGTTGATCTGGATTGTCATTGCAGGTATACTCCATCTCAATAGAAGAGATTTTGGATGAAGTTTATCTAAAGACATCGCAAAACTGGGAAGTAACAACGATTTCATCATATGCAATTGAGTAGTGGAAGATTAAATTTGTATAATATGATTCGTCATGCAGCTTCAACGCTCAACTCACCACTGAAAACCATGGAAGCATCGTACAG
The DNA here is from genome assembly GCA_948099385.1 of Fasciola hepatica. NCBI lineage: Eukaryota > Metazoa > Platyhelminthes > Trematoda > Plagiorchiida > Fasciolidae > Fasciola > Fasciola hepatica. The sequence continues at coordinate 5,201,132 of CANUEZ040000152.1, read as the reverse complement.
CTGTCTCATCCTTGTTGGGAATCATCAGCAGTGCACATCCACCGAGCCCCTACGGGAACTCGAACAAGGGGTGAACGATTGTGAATCGAACACCATCACCACAAGACTATCCGAGCTAGCTCTCAGCGGCTTGTTGGACATCTACACTACATGATATAGCACCTTTCCGTCACTGGCTTTGAACGGAATGCCTTTGTTGTACTTAGGCCCCTACAGAGAAGTCATCCATGATAGGAGTCAATCGCTATGCAGAAAGCGGGTTGTTACTGTTCAAAGCAAGTGACGGGAGGGTGCTATATCACGTAGAGTAGATGTTCAACAAACCGTTGAGAGCCAGCCCGGATAGTCTTGTAGTTAAGGTGTTCGATTTCACCATCATAAAATTTTCAAAAGTCAATTTGAGTGTTAAACGTCGACCTCTATTTTGCGGTGCAAAGAGGATAGGTTGGGTTGTCTCATTACGTGAGGTTGACAGGGTTGATCGGAATATCAAATTGATTCGTGGATTTTACTTTTCGAGAAAATTTATAATAAGATCAAGCTTTCCACTTACCGGAATTTTCGAAATAGGTCTTTTTCAGAGCACGACCACAACAATCAGATTATAATGGCATTTGAGTAATCCTCACTTGGCCCTTGCCGCACAAAAAGCATTTCATCTTTTGAGAAATCTGAGTTTCTTCGTACGCCGCATCAAATCCGCAATCAAGCTTGCAGGCTTTACCGCCTAGCATGACTTACTTGACACATGCAAAAGGATATTCTCTGGCCCCTTTCAAATAACCCTTTTTAGTTCACACCGAATCATACCTGCCATACATGTACTCGTGTGGGTGCTCAGCCATCTACTTAGGCCGAACTGTACGGCAAATACAACTGAAAGTGACCAAATATATCCTACATTGGACGGACATCAGTGTCAGCCAATGGAAAGCCCAAGGCCAAATATCACCGACCAACCGGATGCCAGCATCTTCCATTGCACCTAATTTACTGGACACGAAGCACTGGGTCGACCTCTAAACTGCGTTCTCAGTGTTCTACGTTGCCACCGGCTTAAGTCTACTGCAGTTTGCCGAAGCGAGTACAATGCAAGCAGGAAGGTATTCATTTCCCTGGTTTTGCAGTGACAAAAAATGACTATTGTGAACTCGTCGCCGGTAATGTTACTCTTGACACTGTTATCATTAATATTTCATTATCCATAATATGCACCTGATAAGATACATTGAAATCTATCCGGAGGCATTCTGCAACGTTACTTACCTGTGTTCTGTTTACAAATGAAAATCACATTTAGCCATATCGCGAAGCCAATTCCAACGAATACTGCAATGACAGACTCGTCATAAGTTCATCATAGACTAGTATTATGACATACGTCATGCTTTATCACCCAGCACTACTCTGTTCCATTTCTTCCTGCTATTCTCAAATCCCACAAGTGGGCTTTCCATTGCTTACCTTTGTGAATAAGAATTAATAAACTACCTAGTTGACCACGTATCAATTCACCCAGTTTTATCGGCTTCTCGTTGCGTACTCAGGCTTTACACGAGCTGGAATTTTCATTCGAGTGCAACAATAGCTAATGTTTCATCTATGGTTTGTGTAACAGCGATGGTTTATGTGATGCTCTGGTCACGGTAATTCTGTGAAATAATATTATACGCACATAAAATTATTGTCAATATAGGTGACTCGTTATTTGAGCAATGGGCTCAATTTTCAAGATTCACATCCAAATTTATTATCTAAATAATTTGGGCAAATTTTTTTAGGGCTTGCTTGGTTTTCCTGAATAAAAGACTAGCAACGTTGGGCCTGAGAAACGGTTTGTAGTTGAAGATACAGTGTTCAAAGTTAAGGAAATTTATTCTTTCATCCGAAGCTAATTATGATTATGTTGTGGATCGAGCGTGAATTTTCTATCTTTGAACTTCTCTGATTAATGCATCAATTTTAAGTCAAAATAAGCGAAGCTTCTTTGGTTTTGTACTTGGTGTGTGGCAAAACGGAGCCAGTCCCAAAAGAGTTTCTATGCTAAAACCTTCTCTTGATTTTAACTTACTAATATGATTTTGACCACCAGATAAAATGAGTCAGTCATTTGACAGTTTTGATCTGACATTATCCTGTCTTTTCGTGAACTCAAACATATATTGAAAATTTTTCAGCTTTGTCACCTGCTTGGGCGGTGTTGGTCAAACTGTCATCATCGTCATCATCGGCTTTTGACCATCCTTTATCGAGTTCGAGTCCTCTCTGGGACGCTGGTCACTTCCTCAGTTGGTAGCCTTTTATTGCCCATAACCCCATTCTTGAAATATTGTACAGTTATGGTGAAATAAAAAAGGAAGTAATTAAAACAATAAAACAATACCAGAAATAATATAATGTAAGTCAGTTTGTACACAAAATAACATCGAAAGCTGCACAACACAACACGAAATATGTGACCACAGTGGACACCTGTCATCAAAGCGACCCAACTCCGTTTCCAGGCATACTCCCTTCAAAGTTCCTCGTGAATAAAACGCTTGAAATAGCTTTCTTTTTTCAGCTTAGTTCATGTAGAATTCAAGAGAAGGCGGTGGGGGTCATTATCGTTTTAGTAATGAGATGTTTGGTTCTATCGGTTTAAGCATTGAGAACTTTCAGCTCTTACTGATTGACCAAGAAAGAAGTTGTAAAGTACACCTTACCATCACTAGTGTCTGCAAACACATTGCATCTATTTCATCCAGTCTGTTGATAATTCTCGCCGTGCTCTGTGTACGTCGACTGCACTTCAAAATTGTATTTCGAACAAAGCCGGCGTGTGCATTTGTGAATCCCTCAGCTAACACGAGATGCAGCATACAGGGCCATCTGTCGAGTGTCATAAAGCCTTTCCAAAGGGGCCAGATAATGAATCCTATCCACAACCTAGGTAATTTAGATCAAGTTGCATCGACTATTCTTGTGTTCGCAAAAACGGTTCGTCAAGGCGCTGCTTCTTCCCTGGCCAAAGGTTCGCGAAATGGTGAGACAGACACACGCAATCAGTGCAACCCGTGACGTAGCTGTTCACACGAATGCATTATCATCAGCCTGACGGTTGTAATCGTTGATTCCTGCAAAACTCATGTGTGTACTTTATTAAACCAATGTAAAGTACCGAAAAGACAGACCTGTATTAGTCACACATTTTCTAAAATATCCCCCATTCATTGGAAATTTTATTATCCAGATTGATTCTTGATCACATGATTTTATTTTTGCGAAGTGAGCTACAGAACAATAGTTACTCATTTCGAAACTGACACAACGAGTACTTTTAAGATTCTCATACGTCTGAGCAGTTACTTTCTACCATTCCGTATTACTTGATACCTAGTACTGCGGAAAGCTCCAAATCCCTAATCTATTGGGCAAGCTATCACCGGCTAATACTGAATGATCAAAACAATGTTTAGAATTCGGGTCGCTTCACACACACAAATGCAGTATTGACCTAGTGAATGAAAAAGATTGTTACGTGGGTGTCAGAAATGAACAAAGCAATTTCATATTTTTTGGGGGAATCATGGTGAATTACGTAACAGACAATAGTTAGTCATGTCTTCTGCGAAGTACGTTTACTGTCAACCACGGCTGGAGTTGTAACTCCGCATTCTTTTTCTTCTGGAACTTATAATAATTTTACTCGAAAAACACCCTAACTAAGTGAATAATATTTATGATTGCTTTGGGATTTGAAGCCGAAACTGAATTGTGTCCGGTTTCATGCGAAAACCACATGATACACAGTACCCGGAATCCATCCAAACCAAAGTGAGCGAATACGCTAGTAGGCATTCGTATTTAGTGCTCCATTTCTCTGTTTTCAACAGACAGATGCATCAACTATTTTTACCATCAACAGTTTTGAAACACCGAAATAAATATTAATACATAATAGATAATCGAGTTCCCTCAGGATTTTTCTGGATACATGGAAGTTTGTATCCTAACTTGAATGGATACCAAAACAATTACTGTTTACCAACTGAGTTCCTAATTTCTAGCGGGATTGTTTTTGGCATTTTAGAATCGCCTCATGGCTTTGTGAACTCTGCAGTTCACTAGCAATCCTGTAGTTAGACGGTGAAACTGCTTAATTTTGTATATATACATTTGGTGCCCGGTTGTGGTCCAGTCGTTTGGAACGATTGCTCACCCCCCCGGGGGTCAGGGGTTCGAGTCCCCCTCCCCCACTCGGCCGGTCATTTTGGTAGTAGAAAATATTCCACCGTCTTCCGACGGGTTTCAATATCTGATCTAGTCAGACCTCATGTGGTTCTATAATTCGAGCCTCAGGCTCTGGTTTCTAACTATCTCTGATCGATTTGTAGGTTTCCGAGGTCCATACGCTCGAGTGCAAGTGAATAATAACAGCAGGAAATCTGCAGTGCCGCAGCCAATTACACAAACGTGAAATGTTATGGGAATTTGGCTTGTCACTTGCTGATAAGTGATGCAATAATCCATATAACGCGACTACTGTCATCTTTGGAAGGATTCAAAACAAAACACTAGAGCTCCCTGCCCAAGGTAATCGTGCGCTTTCTACCAAGTAGACGACGAGGCCAAACGATACCAAAACTAACCAGGAAGTGTGCTAGCTAGGTTCACATTTATAACTGAATGACCACCACAAATTCAATTCATTTGACCCTTATAAAACCAAAATGACAAGTTACATCTCTTGTGCCTTACTAACCATTCTTCACCAAGCTTCTAAGGCGTATTCACTAAAATGATCAGAAAACAAAACGGTGGGTATTTGAAGCATTTGCCAATTGCAGAATACTTTGTTCTTTGAAAGGTAGAATTGTTAAAAATTGCTACACTTGTTGACAAAACACCGGCTTGCCAAATTTCATAATAAATATTTCTGTATACGTGATCGTTCGCTCATATTCATTTGGTAGCATTTTTAGCCTAATGTATGAAAGTATAACCGATCTGGCTTTAGCGGCTATGAAGTATTACAGAATAGAAAAATTTTCATTTTGTAGAAAGTGAACTTACTTTTGAGCATCATTATATCTCAATAATGATATTCATGATGCATTGGGAAAAATGAGACCAAAACAACTGATCTCTAAATGTTCTGCAGATACAATCAGAGAAGAGTTTCGAACAATGTCTGTGTGGTAAAATATGATTGGTTGCCCATCGAAATTGTTGTTGCGTAGTTAGGAAAGATGGGAGAGGAATTGCTATTGTTCCATGGTTAGGAAAATGACCAGTGAAATAATGAACACGAGTTTCAGGATTGTTCATTTCTGGTTCCAACCAGAAGGCCAGCGTTTATGTCACGTCTAGTTCCAAGGTCGGTTTCGGACGATGGACAGGGCAGTCTGAGTTACTTAACAAAATATGTTTTGGAAAGAAAGCGATGAATTGAGTAACCTTATTGCTACAGCCTCTGCCGTTGCTAGATGTGTTTTCGAGCGACTTTCGGCGCGTTCGTAGGAACTCTATAGACTATTTTGAACGCGTCGTCGTTTACGTTATACACAGTGTCCGCAAGGTGCACTACAATTGCAATGATAATGGAATTTCTGTTGTCCGAAGTCAGCCAAGCTGGTTTGTGCTCGTTGATCTTCTATGATAGTTGCTGTGTCGTTTTACCTGTACAGCAGGTGTTTTGTCAACAAGTGTAGCAATTTTTAACAATTCTACCTTTCAAAGAACAAAGTATTCTGCAATTGGCAAATGCTTCAAATACCCACCGTTTTGTTTTCTGATCATTTTAGTGAATACGCCTTAGAAGCTTGGTGAAGAATGGTTAGTAAGGCACAAGAGATGTAACTTGTCATTTTGGTTTTATAAGGGTCAAATGAATTGAATTTGTGGTGGTCATTCAGTTATAAATGTGAACCTAGCAAGCACACTTCCTGGTTAATTTTGGTCACGTTTTGATGAGTAATCAATCTTTTTTGTGACAGTCAAATTTTGTCTGTAATTTTCGAGTTTCTAACCTGTAAGTATAACTGTGTTAGCCAAAAGGATAAAGTTATCGAAAACAAGCTTGTTCGCTATTCGTATTTCCAATACAAAACGAAATTGGATTTTCGCGTGAAATGTAGGTAAGCTACGCTCATCTCATCACTGAAAATCAATGTTTTCACTGTTAGTTGAGCTGGATTTGAAGAAACTGTCAACAGTTTTATTACACTACTACCGAGTTCCAACAGCTGAGCTCATTGGGGTGTCGGCGGACATACTCGACCGAAAATGGTGACGAAGATGTAATAAAACCCATATCATTGTGGTGATCGAATGACCCTCTCGAAATTCGCATAACATGAAAACTGGCATGTAAATGTGTTAAATTTTCATGCTCAAGATGCGGGATTCGTACCGGGCAGGAAATACATAGGGGAACACATTTGCAAACATCAGTTAAGTTGCAATCACTGTGATTAGTGGTCACAAACGTGTCAAAAGCTGTAAGGTAATGCAAAGCAGTTCGACTGTTGGATCGCTAGAAATCAGTGGCCAAATAACGCAAATAAAGGCTTGTGCTGACATAAATCAGATATGTACAGTAATGTTCGTTGTGTGAACATGAAAGCTGTGTCATTGATCACATACTGGTGATCTGTGGTCTAGACTGAATTGATTGTGTTCTGCGTACTTATGACATAAAATCACCCATTTTTTCTTCTTTTCATCGCTTTGTCGATATACTGTTGGCAAAATCCAGTAAATCAGGATCAAAGATGGACGGTCGCACAATGCAGGAGGCAACTCACCTTTCGAACTATCAAATAATAGATAACTAGGATTATAAGTACTGTTTGATCAGCATACCATCTATGCACTGTTCAGTCATCTTAGTTTGTAATTTATATCGTTCTTGATGCAGATTATCTAGTTATATTATTCTTTATTGACCACAGTTTGCAAAGACGAAAATGAGAAGCACGTGTTGAAACCAAACATTGAGTCGACGATGGTAGTTTTATGCAGTTAAATTACGCTGGGGGGGGGGGGTTCGGTGAACTCGCTGTACATTTAAAATTCTGGGGAAGAATTTTGTTGCATTGTCTAAGCCCAGGTTCTGGGTCGGTGTACGAAGAATTCGCTTTTTCATCGAGGTGGATTCCCCATCAACCGCAAATTTTAGTGGATGGATTGTAACCTTAATTTTTGAGTATGAAAGCTTGGACTCTTGTAAAAGCACTGTATCCCACGCGGAAGCGTCGTTGCTTGCATTTGATAGTCTGCACACCGAGGTAAAATGGACTCTCCTGGCCAACAGAAAACGTTAAATGTGTTTCAGGTCACAATTATCTTTCCGAGCTTTCAAGTCCTATACATCCAGTAAATTGATCCAGTAGCCGGTTATACGATGTATCGGAAATACCTTTTTCCTCATTTCCATTTGGTAACTGAATGATCAGAATGAACTCAAAGATGATTGTGTACTTCACGAGTCAGTTACCAGCTGGTACATTGAACTGAAGGCAAACATAATAATTTTGTGAATACACTGGTGGTCAAAACAACGAAGAAGGAATGACACAGCAGGAGTATTGCGAACGAAATATTTGTTTTCAACCAGGTTATTTATCCCAACCTAATAAACCTTCATTGTGTCTGCTTGACCACAAGCAGCATGTCGAAATCGGAACGCGTAAGTTTAACCCACCGCACCGGTTGATATGTATGACGGAAACAGATGAAAAGGAGTGATTTGGAATCTGCATCTGGAATAGGTGAAGGAGAAATGCACAATTAGTGCAATGGGTTCTGTTCTGAAGTTTGATTGCGGATGCTTTAGAGGTCTCTGTTTCCAAATAAACATATGGTTTACAAATTCTGCACGCTTACACTAGAGAGCTTTCCTTGCAGACTTATCTAGTTCATCCCATCAATGAGAAGGCCGTACAGCAATCCTACAACATTTAGTTTACAGCGAACATCGAATCGATGCAGTGGAAGTGATCAAACTAGTCCTGACAACTCTCGTATTTCGCGCTGAAGGACTGCGCCGGTGGTTGCCCATGACGTCATATGCAATGGCAGTTCGATTGTTTAAACCTGAAAAGTGAAACCAATGAAACTTCGTGCAAAAGTGGTTGATGTGATCGTAACAAGTGATCCTTCCATAATTTCCATGACAGACCCTCATCAGACTCTCCATTTTCACAAACCTTCATTTCTCACACCCGTTTTTTCATCTGTGTAAAAACCTGAGGTGATTAGTTGTAAACTGGGGCTAGCAGTTTTTTCGCGTTTGGAACTGTCTGTCTGGTTAAGTGATCACTCTGGTTTTCCTCACAGGTCACGAATAAAGAACGTTAATAGAAAGTTTATCGGCATGATCCTAACGCCAGTATTACTGATGGATAATTTTGTAATGTTGGGTTTAACATACCGAATAAAACCAATATTCCGTTTCATAATTTTTACTTAAAAGATATTATTCGATAAAAAATTAAAAAGGTAAAACTGAAAACCCGCAATTCTGTTCAAGATCTGACGAGCTGGTACTGGACGGTTTAATTCCGAATCTGCTTCGTTTATGTTTGCTTCAAGCAGCAGAGAATTTGCCAACATTGACATCCCATTTTCGGGTTTTTGTTGACTTCGTCCCAATTTACCCAACACGAACACGCGTGGTTTCTTTTTCATACGAACTGTACGAACAATGGACCAATGTGTGGAGAGTATGCATATTGATTTTCTGGGATGACCTTGTCAAACAGCCCATTGGTCAATAGGCTGAGGAAAACCGCCCGAATCTGAACATCTGGTCCATCTACGTTGTTTATCGATGCATCAGCATTCATGTGCAAGTGTGCGCGTACGCACTTGTGACGGCGAACCGTGATTTCCCAAAGAGACTGGTTGATCCGGCAGGTTTTATGCACACGGTAAGGCCCGGAGATTGACCGATCTGGAAACATCTGCCCACCAGATTTTCCGCTCATCTTTTCAACCACTCTATGACATTATTTTCAAAGCTGACAATTATTCATCAGATATCTGAGATCGATGTTATTGTAGCTGCTGCGGATGTTATGAATATGGGCCTATCCCTACAGTTAGGGTATCACTGTACTGGACCGATCATACAGAACTCAAACAATACTAATCTTGATGCGGTCCAGGATAGATGAGGCATGAAACGACAAAATGTTCGAACCCTCTCGCTCATAGTGGTCACTTTTACCTATCTATTACTCGGAGCTGCCGTGTTTGACGCGTTGGAATCTGAATTTGAAGGTCAAGAGGACAACCGATTACGAGAACTGGCTAATCAGCTCAGACGAAAGTATAACATGTCCGATGAGGATTTTGATGAAATCACCCAGTTGGGTATACACATGAAACCATACAAAGCTGGAACACAATGGAAATTTGCCGGTGCATTCTACTTTGCCACAACTGTGATCACCACTATCGGTAAGTAAGATTGATTGAGACTTTCTGAAGCACTCAATAGTCTATATATTTTGCCACAGTAGGAATATGTAATATTTTTCACCATTTATTATGCACCGCTTCTGACCACGCGTAGGTAACAGTGAACTAACGGAATCAAGCCAAGTACCAACTGATCGGTATGGTAAAAACTCGTATTTGTGATTGCCAGCATAAAAAAGACACTAGTAGATGGTACTAACATATAACAACTTAGCATAAAACAGTGCCAACACCGTCTGATGGTTCTGAAGCAAATTTGGTTATTTTTCTTCTCTGAATCGACTCTGACTTTTGACCTCATCGCACACTGATATCACCGTCATTTAATAAAACAATCTTCAGTCTGGCTGTATACGATTCACAGAGCAAAATAAAATGCTCAGAACTAACGGAGAAATTCATCATCATCATCATTATCGTGCTGCTTTAAACAGCGGGACAAGCCCCACTGACCCCTGCATATCTCACCACGTTGCACCTAGAAGTAGAAAGACTGAATATACCAGATGGGTAGGAAGTAGACCTTAGCGCAAGTTCGTAGCTCACAGCCTGAAAATTTCTTTGGGTATTCTCCATTATCTGGTCCATGCCAAAATTGAACAGAAACGGAGAATTTAGAAATAGCATCTGGCTACTCGTCTCATAATATCATCACATCTCGCAGGGGACATGACTGCCATGAATTCCAGTCGTGTAATATGTGCACTAAGGTGTACCAATTACTTGGCTTCAGGTAAGATTCGGTCAATCACTCAAATACAATTAGGCTTATAATAGGTATACGATCTAAATCATTTTCTGCAAGGCTTTGACTTCTCATCCAGTCTTTGCAATTACCAACCTAGAACAGTCCGAAATTTTCGCAAACGGTGTTGATAACGGTACTCGCATCAGAGGAGCTATGTGAAAACGTTTGTGAGAGGCATCAGTAACAAAAGTATTGATGCTGTGAAAACAGGAATCGACTAGAAGAGGGAAATCAACTGGTTTATCTTTTGTTCAAATTCGGATTTCTTATCCCCAGTTTTCTCAACCATCCAGGTAAATGCGTTTTTTTGTATTTTAACGGATCCTCGTTCACTTGAATTCGCGGAGTTAGTCCACCACAGAAAAGTTGCAAAGACCATATATGGGCAAAATATATACAAATGGGAGTGACTTGAATAAACTCAATCTTCTCTTACGATTTCGGGCTAAAACTTAGAAAAACGCAGTTCATATCCTGCAATACAAGTGAAGCTTCAGTTTTATTCCAACGAGTGTTGAATTTCTGGGATTGGATATCACCTCTTTGGTAGCCAATCTACATCACAGACAGCCATAAATTAGATGTGGTTTAATTTGTCATCTATTGAAATCTCATCTGCATAATTAACCATACATTTCGTAACGTAAACAGTGTTCTGTTTTGCCTGAATGTTGACGTGAAATCTGACGTTCACTATGTTTAAATATTAGAGCATACAACGCGTAATAGTCACACTGAAAGTTCGATGTTTGATGCCTACCATTACTTATCCATTGAGTAGACTTTCACAAGATAGCCCAGGCCATTTGTTAGTGACACGGATGAAAAAAATCATCTCTCAAGGTAAAGCGAGCTATCAATTATTTTTTCAAATGCCGCAAACGTGACAAGAATGTCATCAATCTGTCTGATTCCACCAGTGGTTGATATCTTCTGTAATCCTCTTCTCCGCCTTCTAGATGTAACTATTGCTACATCTGTATTTCTTTACACCCTAAAAATTTTTCCACGGGTTGTATAATTTCGTCATATTTGCGAACCTTCTTTTGGCATTATCCCGGACCAGGGAGCAGCTTCCGTCTATTTGGCCCGTACGTTTCTCCGCCGTCCTAACTTACCAGTTACTAGACCACAGTGCTTGTTATTTTATGGATCCTTATAGTGTACATGGGTTTTCAAAAACAGGTACGTGATTTGTTAGTCGTCAATCAAGTTGAAAGTGAAATCTGCCCTGTAGAATTCTGGGTCAATGGAGAGAGCGCCAGAATTAACTAGGTTTAATGCATCATATGGCTCATATCTTCTCAAGATGATGCATTCAACATCCCGAGATTAGACGACAAGTCTTATCCCGAAAGCTCTTAAGCAATTTCAAGAAAGAAATCAATTCCTGAAGAAGTGTCAGACATTTTCTTCTGAGTAACAGGAGAGCTTAAAACTGATTTTACTTTGAGCCGGTCTATTTGCCAGTTGACCTTCACAGTAAAATCAGAGAAACCATCCATCATGGGAGTCGGTCGCTGTGCGGGAAGCGGATTGTTACCGTTCAAAGCCAGTGACGGAAGGGTGCAATATCATGTATTGTAGATGTTCAACAAACCGTTGAGAGCTAGCCCAGATAGTCTTGTAGTTAAGGTGTTCGATTCACAATCGTTCACCCCTTGTTCGAGTCCCCGTGGGGGCTCGGTGGATGTGCACTGCTGATGATTCCCAACAAGGATGAGACAGCTGTACAATGCTTCCATGGATTTCAATGGTGAGTTGGGCGTTGAAGCTGCATGACAAATCATATTATACAAATATAATCCCCTACTACTCAATTGCAAATAAAACCAGTCTTATTTTCCAGTTACGAGAAGATACGTGACCTTTTTCCAAGGTGCTTATAACAACCCGGTAATTCAGTGGTGTTTTTTGACCAATCTAGTGACGTAACACACTTCGTTGTGCTTACTTATCAAAACTTTCATCAACTATAGCGTTTTGTCAATACACGATGAATGATACATTTCCCGGTTGAAGCTCTGATGTAACAAGGAAATTCTATGCCGTTTAAGCCTCTGTCAAGTGCTTTTCCTTCTTTCATTTAAGCCAGAAATATCAAACTTCACCAAAAAAGAGTCCGTGCCGAGACACGTAAGCGCTCAGTATTCCAAATTGCACCTGGACAAGAGAGCAAAAGTTTTCATCACATCTGTTGGACTTTCATAACTGCCATCCGAAGTGATCAGAACACGTGTATACATGTGTGTACGCGCGCAGTTGTTTGTGTGAACACTGAAGAGCAGGCACATTTTACGTACATGTGTTAGACAGCAGGCTAACAGAGCTAGATAGTGGATAAATCAAAGTCATAAACACTTTTTATTGAATTGAATATTGAACCTGTGGTTGCAAATGTACGTTCTCAAAAATTGCACCCAACGAACCTTGCAAGACTTTCATTTTTTTTCACTCCCAGGTTCGTGCACCGTATAAACTCATCAACGTTACAACGAAACTCCATCTCAAAAGAACTGAAATTGATAAGAATGAAATACCGTTTTGCTTTAGCTTACGACTGACAGACAGAGGTATTTCTCATGGAGTATTGATTTTTCACCCAACACTGAAAAAGAGTGAATGCATTGCAGAATCGTTTATTTCCTTTTTATAAGCATGAATGAGTGCGTCATCCCTTGAAGCGATAGACAGACAGCGGGAAATAGAACGAGAGAAAAAAATGAAGCGATCAAAATTTTGAGAAAATTTGCTTTCCCCTGGACATAAATGTCGTACGATCTAAGCTATTCCGGTTGGGTCATCGTACCTTGTGAAATTATCATTTGTCAGTCTACTTAAGGACACTCAAATGATCATTCAGTAACTTACAATACAGTGTTATTGAAATGACTTTTGAAGAACGAAGCACAATGAGAAACAAGCTCGTTTCCATTTGTTTGTACACATTTCAATACATAATCGTGAACGTGAGTAAAAATAAAAGGGTGCCGGGTTACTTTTCTAATGACCGAAATTTATCTCTGAACGTGTGCGTGATACTGAACACAGTACGGACAATAGGAGCCGAAAAGTGACCCGCATATATGTGTTTTCGGTTCAGAGGATATATAAAAGCAGAAGTAGTATGGCAAAGAGCAGTTCAGAATTTCATTCACATCCAAATAGATCGTGTGTTTTCGACTGAAGGACAGAGTGCAAAATTCGGCAGCTTCTTTTTATGTATGCTCATTCACCTGTTCCTCTGAATCACGCACTAACAGACTCTTGTCGGAGCGCGTTCGTGAACACCACCCAGCTTGGTTGAACAGAGGAGCAATAAAGATAATTACGATCCTTTTACGTTCACACATTTTTGAGTGTGACCACTCAGTGAATGGGATAACACGTTTAGCAACATGCAAACGGTTCGAAGCGGGCAGTCGTGGACACCCAATTGTCACATCCCAATCAAAGCCCAATTAGCACATATTCATTTCCACCATCCGCCCTTGCGCGCTCAGAAACAAGCTGTGCAAATAATTATGCTCCGCCTCGTGTACACTCACCTGAGCGCTGTATAGTTTGATCCGTTTTACTCCTACTCATGTATACCCTGAAATGGTTCCGAATTATCACAACAGCCACGTGTCATTCTCTCTCTTCTTGGTTGGTTAGCCACTTTTACTCTTGTATAGAAATATGAAGAAAAATAATGTACAATGAGTCTTTTAGGAGAGTTGTGTTCTCGGTGTGTTCTGCGGGATTTTTCAGAAGTTGGAAACGTATCTAATAGAGAACGATCGTCAATACTTTGCAACTACTACATGTATATACAATAATACTCGTAAGACTAGATGACAGAGAATTAGGTGTAGGTTTGCAAAAATTATTGTCTCACTCCACCAGCGGAAAACAAAGGGGATTGGAAACGTGGCGATGGACTGGTCAGGGTGTGAAAAATAGCACTGAAGTTACATAAACAATAACTGAATCTCATCTCTTGTGCATTCACATTTGGCGTTTTTATTATTTGGATATATTGGTTTATTAACTTGATGGATCTTCCATTAGGCACATAGATTTGGCCCTATAAAACTGTTGTTTGTCGCATCAGTCGTTAACGTTCCACTTAGTTCGTTGTTCTTATGAACTCCATAATTATTGAGAAGAGCAGAATCACTCCTCTCCGAATAGTCCATTTCATGGCTAGACCAGCTGATGGTCCGACATCGGATTTATTGCCATTTGGTATTTGCAAAAGTCATGTTCGTTTTCTACTAAGTTGAGCCCCCTATGGCGTCCACATTACATCCGCATTTCCATCAAGGACACACTATAGATGAATCAATCCTTTCTATATGTTTCACAGACTTGGCCGTCTTGGGTTTACTCTGTGAGGGGACTGTCGATGTTTCACCATCTTTCTTTTTGCAGCATTGACAGAAAAGATTTGAGAACACCGAATCAGCAATTCTGTCGTTAGATATAAAGCCCTGGAAAAGCCAGTCGGGTCTCACGTCCTAGTACTTGCTGATTACGATGCTTCAAATGTTTTTACGCATGTCCGCAGATGGATATCCTTGGCATACATTGATTTCAGAGACCGGTAATGGTTGGAGGAAGAATCGAGATGTCCAGTATATCATACGGTGATGACATATGGATCTCGGCAGCTTTGTTATGCCATTATTTTCTCTTTAGGCCTGAATTTATTAGGCCCGTATTTTGATGATGTTGTGGTATGTCAATCAGGTGAATAAAGTTGGTGATTAGTAGTGAAACATATTGAACTAGACTGTTCTCAACAGCAGAAAAACCGTCTGTCTAAATGGTTTTCCGCAAGTATTATTAGGAGAGTGGAAACACGATCTTGATATGGGCGAGTACATATGTGAATCAACTTACTGGTATAGAATCTGTTAACGAAAGTTCTAAAAGATATATTGTTAACATTTAAGCTCCACATTTCGAGTTCGAATACCCCCAGAATGGTTTGATGGTTGCGGGCTGCTGGTAACACTGTTTCACGCAGACTACTTAGAACGGGTCAGAAAATCACCGGAACAGTGATTTTTCGGAGTTTATAAAACCAATGTACACTTTTTGCTGAAGGGTGGCTTCTATCTGGTGACTAAAACCGAACATTTTAAACTGGTGTCAAGTCTGTCATTGGGTTTAAATACGGAGCTTGATTAGGAATAGTTCCCCGAAGTGAGAAAATGTTCCAACTAGTTTTCCTGTCTTTTTTGCAGCATGTTTGTCAGTCTGTGACACTGTTAGTGAATAGCATATCTGAAAGGAGAGCAGCTGATTTTCATATTTGATGATACAAAAGGAAGGCATGAAAACCAAGTCAATAAATCATTGTCTTTAAGAAAACAGTTATAATTCATAATTATTTCTTACACTTGATAAAACGTTTGATAGTAGGCTGAAAATCGTTCACTTTCTCTTGATCATCATTCGATTCTCATCGACCTGGTGATGACGTCATCAAAAACGAGGGTAATCACTGACCAAGGGTAACTGAATATAACCAGTCGAAGATATTTGCATATGATCCTCCATACTTTAGCTTCATTTTTCACTAGTCTACTGGAATTTTGTAGACTCATTGGAGCAGAAGAAGAAATTTCTCTGGTAAGAAGTCATGAGCAAAACGTATTTATCGGCTTGCAGTTTTCCCTTTTGCAAAAGTGTAAAGTCAGCCAGTACACCTTCTTCATCCATTGAATCCGCCCGGGTTCGTTGACTCGACGTTAATCGGAATCGGAAAAACAAACTACCTGCGTTTTTTGTGGCGCGAGAATTTTTGTGGGACGTATACATTGTCTAAGGCTGCACATCGTTTGTCCTGAAAGTGAGTCAAGGGTAAGTGGGAGGATGCCTTGTATTGAAGTTTTTTCTCTCATCAGAGTACCACTGGAAAATCGGGTAAATTTAGAACTGAGAAGTATTTTAGGTAAATTCTTTCCGGGGTTTCGTTTCATTGATCGTTAGAAAAAGTAGAAGGTGAGACGCTCAGCATAAAATCAATCGATTTTATTCGGTAATAATGGATTTATAATAACAGGTTTCAATGGTTTCACGAATAGTATTTGTTGGTAGTAGGGGATCATATTTCACATAATATGATTCTTTATGCACTATCAACGCCCAGTTCACCACTGAAAATCATAGAAGCACCGGACAACTGTTTGACTCCTAATCAGCAATGCACATCCATCAGTCATTCTCGGGGCTCAAACCCGAGGTTAACGATGGTTGATCGAAAACTGGGTTGGTTAATAACAGTTTTGTTCATGTTGACATCAAGTGCCCTTCAGGAACTGGATCTTGCGTTGTAAAAACACTTCACTCAAACAGTATTTTACGTATGTAATGTAAGTCATCCTTATTAGAGGCCAAAATAAACCGATTACATTTTCGACACTGGGGGACTACTTACTCAACGTAAGTAGAGTGATACCTAAACTTTATTTGAATGAATCTCCATGTGGTATCACTTTGCTTCTGTTCATTGTGTTTCGTTTTTGCAAAACTGCGTATGAATCGGAAGCCTTAGGTTAGCTTAAAATATTTCTCTGTATCATTCGTCAAGTGGATGACGCTTTGTTAATTTCCAAATCCAAGGATGGATCGATGGGCTCCACATTACTTAGTGTTGATATGAGAAAAATCCTGTAAGCCCGCCCAGACAGACCAACTGTGCACGACGGGAGGATCCCAATTGCCTAATTTAATCAGATTTAAGTCCCCGTGGATTGACTGTGCAGCTGTTTGCAATGAAACAAACAGAAACTGGCACGCATTGCTTGTTTGTATTTTCCACGGCGGACTGCACGATGATATTGAATAATGAGTCAATCAAAAGCAGTTTCGGTTATCCTCTGCTAAGCTGTTTGACATATCAGTGTAAATATAAAAAAAGTTTCCTGCCCCTATGAAAATGAGCACATAATCAGCTGTATTAAATCCTTATACCGATTATGCAAATTAATGTGTTTTTGGACGGATTTGTTTGGTGTACCAGCGGGAACACCGGATAGAGGTAAACGCCAAAGAAAAGTGCTGATTTAGTAAATTCCTGTCCTTGTTCAACTTTGCTGATGTTCATCATCGCTATTAGTACCTGCAGTCAAGTGGGTGCTTTTGGGAGAGTTTGCGATACTCCAAATCCGGTTTCAAGGCAAACATTTCCCATTTATTTGCAGTTGTTGCAATTGTGTCCTAGATAAATTGTAGTGACAAAATCACCTAGGACTAACTGTTTATTAGTGATGTGCATAGATACAGCGTCCAGTTTTGTTCGAAAACGCTATTCTAAACTAGTTCAGCTCCAGTTAACCTGTCACTGGTAGTTGCTTGTTCAAAACATTTAACGTGAACCATGCACTGCGTCAATGTGTTAACCTCCATGTAACAGACTGTTTGATGAAACAACGAGTTTATTAGGTTACTGGTGAATGCGCTCTGAGCTGGTTAGAAGTTACTGAAGAACAAATAATGAAATACGTAACTGGTCAACATTATCTTCCGGTCACTAAGTAATCACATTGTTTATGCAGTCTATAAACTTAGTAAATTTAATTACCTCGGTAATTTACGATAACTGAACCATTCTTCTGAACTCAAAAAAACAAAACAAAAAGTGGCAAACCCAAATGACAATCGACAAGATGATAGCTACCGGTTTGTGCAGCAGAACATGTTCTGAGATCTTGGTCAATGATCGTACATGGTAGACCGGTGGGATTTGAGCCAGATACAAGTGGCACCCCCTCTTTTCATTTCAACTTGTGATACAACAGTTGGACTGCAAGGCGTTATTGAGTGCTGCAGATATTCCACGCTGATCATCCATTAGAAAGAAAAAGGCAATTTATCAAAAGTGTCGACGGGAAACGAAGCTTTGAGAGGTCGCTGGGTTAAATTTATTGCTAGGTGTTTCACAATTTTTCATCCTTAATGTAAGCCTCTATGGGCACTCCGCGGATACGCACTACTGACATGAAAAAGGTGCACTTTGCTTCCACGTTTTATGGAGCGTGTAACTGAGTGTCCATAATACATCATGCATATATATATATATATATATATATATATATATATATATATATATATATATATATATATATATATATATATATATATATATATAGTCTTCCGTTCGATGTGGCCCGTTTTTGCTGTTGATCTTGTTATTTTCTTCTCTACCCCTATCTAAATCGGATAAGACTAATCACACTCATTTTTAATCGTGTGTATCTCTAGCTTGGGCTTTTGCAACTAGTCTCTCTCTCTCTCGCCTGATTTCTCATCCTCTGCTTCTTGCTTTATAAATCACGTGACTTGAGATATATGCGTGTGACATTTCCCGCAGTGACTGAATCACGTGATTAAAACGTATCCATCCCGCCGGGCCACAAATCGAATATAATGAGTATATTCGCTGACACCATACGGAAGTCAGTCGAATCAGTGGTCTCCGTTTTTCTCCCCTTCTTTCTACCCAACAAAAAAATTTCTTGCAATTTCTGGTATGACGAAACAAACAGATGTCAGGTACTCACCAATCTGGTACACTATTATCAACAGTGAAGGAATATGCGTAGCTTTCATCATTATGGTGTGCACAGTTGATAAAAATCAATAGCCGCAGTTAATTAACTCGTCCTTCATAGCGATGAAGATTCTACTCGTACACCAGCCCAGTTTACTCCGAAAGTGATGACCTTTATAAACAAATTTTAGCACTTCAAATATCGCTGATGATGGGCAGATGAGATAGATATTCTACCTAAAACAGTAGACATTAGGGTGTTCTCTGCTGTCCACAAATCCTGGAGCAGACAAAGTGAAAACAGAAAAAACAAATCTTGAAATCATTAGACATTAATAGAATGACGTAGCACAGATAGGTTGGTGTCACTTTGTGCCCACCATCGATCAGCTGGAGAACGATAGGCGAAGTGCGTCTACGTGTCGCGGTCAATGCTAGGGAACAGGGATGACTGATCACTTCTGATGAATAATAACTGGGTATTTCACTGAAATAAAGGCGATAGATCCTATGTTTACAAATTCACCTTTACATGTATCTAGGAAACAATGGCAGTCATATATTTTCACACATTCCTTGAAGGTACAGGTTTTACGATTGTTTAAAAGTTGTCTAAGATTTGCCTTGAATTCAAGCGAAAACGTTTCTTCCAAAGATTTTACTAAAAATAACAAAGGCAAATGCGAAGAAATTACATTTGGACATTTAGCTCCATGAATAAATATAAATGAATGATCATTAACACGGGAATAAATGGATAGCTTACCTGTTTCTCTGTAACCATCAGGATGTCATATCTTCCGGTGTGACAGAAAACTGAAAGGACGAACTGCACTAGTGAAGAGAAAGTTATCGGCAATTACTAGTGGTATAGCTCTAAAGAAAGAACAAGAGTGAGACTGAATGCGTATGTAAGGAGGAGGTTTTGTACAAAAAGATTGTGATGGGAACGGTAAACTCTTATGGTCATAGCAGCAATCACCTTTGCACCAAGTTGCGTTGCTTTCGTTATTCGGCACCTGAATAATAAACGCTTTGGTTCCGACTGTTTTGGGTAAGCTATTGAGTATTTCTTGAAAGCGGCTGAGAGGTCGATTAGATAATTCCCGTCAACCGGATATTGCGTCAGATGTTTTCACCTGTACCTTTGCAAAGGGAGGCCGGCGATTCACATCAAGAGGCGCACTGTATTGTTTCCGATAAATTAATCTCTGCACGTACAACTAAATGGACACAGAATGAATGATTCGGTTCAGCGTGGCAACACATCCTTCGTTAGTTAAAAGACGAATAACTCCGTTTTCGATACAATCCTGGTTTGCTTCGTAGGATAGCACTCGTCCACTGCTTTTCACAGTTGTCGATGGAGGATTTAGAAAGGTTCAGCGCCATTGGATATAAACGTGATGTAAACTTATTTTCATGTAGTCCAGTGACGTTTGATCAGGACCGAATGGGGGAAGGGAGGTTGTGAACTGGTGAATGAACGGACTGGATACACATTTTCCTCGAGGTCTTCAAAGTGTAATGACACTCGTTGATCAAAGCGCTAGGATAGCAGTTTTTAGTAGCCCCATAGAATGGAAAATCGAATAAATTGCATTTATAGCATAGTGTCCAAAAGCGCAAATAATGTGTGTACGATCGTAGGAAGGTGCCTTTGCGGGATGCAGTCCTTTCGATGCAAATGTCAATTTTCCACCTCGCTTCTATGTACAAAAAGTAGGCATGCCGTTTCTTTTACATCTTTATAACAAATCGTACCATTTAGTGAGTCTTGATGAACGTGTTTCATCAATTTCGAATATATGTCTTGAGGTTTCAAAGGATACACCTATCAGTCATATATTGCTAGTTTATTTGTAAAATAGATATACCGGCACCTAGCAGTCCCCACCAAAGTTTTGCCACACATATCTGCCAAAAACGATGTGTTGAGAACCCATTGCGACGTAATCATTCCGTTTACTGTACATTTCACCCAACGGAAGTTGCACAACCACTGATATCGCCACAGCCGAAACAGGTGGACGTTTCCATCTTATCTTCCGCTCTGAATTATTTTCATATCCACATTCAATCTGATGCTTGTCCTCTGATTGGAGATACACAAACTCCAACTGTTCACATGTTTCTCTTGACTTGTGAAATTCTCCCATTCATGATGTTATCATGCCTATAGATATGATGCATTAAAGAACACAAGCTAACAATAGAGGCGTTTGGTTTTATCCTAACCCATAAACTTCTATATTTTTATGCTTCAAGCAAGATGTTAAAAGTGGATGTACCCACGGTACTACCTCTCTCCATGCATTGCGTTTTCGCAATTAGCATAATGAACGATGAGTAATAGTATTGAGCAAAACGTTCCGAGTTGCTGTAGCATCAAGATATTGAAAAATTGAGCGATCAAACAGAAAATCTTTTACGTTCTGTGAATGAAGTGTCAAAGTTCTATGCGGTTTTATGTCAGAACGATTTTTTTGATGATTCTTCTCCTTACACAAGGCGGAGTAGTTGTAATCTGAATCCGTAACTACATAACTTGAAACGGGGGTGTTTACGCTCCGACAAACCTGTTGATTATTGCCTATGGCTAACTAACAGATCGTGCACTTTGCCAAAATTCTATACTGGTTGAAACCAATAGATATGCATTGCTGATTGAATGCAGCAGCATACACGTTGCATGTTCAACTCGCTGTCCTTATTTTATCTCATGTTCCGTGGGTCGATACGATTTGCGTCAGGTTCCTTCAGGGGATAGTTGGCAAATCGATTTTTTTCGGTTCTGGTCCATGACGCGAGTTGCAAGTCTTTGCAATTCAGTTCATCTCTCAAAAATTGTAGGTCCATGGTGTGACTGAAATTAAAATTTCTACAAACTCTGTTCTCATAGCGATCTAACTACGGTAACATCTCATAATCCGGGGCTGTTCTAGTTATCTAGAGAGTTAGCCTACTAACTCAGTGGTCGAAGATTCGAATTCCCCGTCATAATCGGTTACTTTGATGGTAGATAGTAATCCGCTATCTTCCGGCTCGTTACCACACCAGGCCTGCTGACACCCCATATGGTTTTCCGCTCCAAATCTCACGATCTCAGGATTGCCGGCTATGCTCAGTAGTGGAACGAGGCCATTTTGAGGTTATGGGGGATGTCTCTCCTATTGCACTCATGAGCAAGCAAGACAAAACCTATTCGGAGGAAAAATAACAAAAATATGGCACGCAACAGAAACGTGCCCTAGATGAGCGTAACGGTTTGGCTTTACCAATGATGATAATTCTTCACCTATCGATCATCCCTCTTTGGATTGAAAACTGTGCGCTACCTGTCAGAGCGGAAAATTTCAGAGCCAGGCACTCTTTCATATCATGCTGTTGCAGAAAATAAACCGTTTATTTTTTTTAACTTTTTTTTAAAATATGAGTGAGTTTGCCTCTACTTTTCTGGCTATTGGCTCGAGT
Organism: Fasciola hepatica; assembly: GCA_948099385.1. NCBI lineage: Eukaryota > Metazoa > Platyhelminthes > Trematoda > Plagiorchiida > Fasciolidae > Fasciola > Fasciola hepatica. Next base: position 5,178,897 of record CANUEZ040000152.1, on the reverse strand, counting down.
TATTTTCTGGTTGGCAGTGATGCTTTTGAGTAATCGCCAAAATCAGTCTGATTTTATTCGGTACGGGTGTGTAGAACCTCTTTGATTACAATCGATCGCATGTTCCCTGGGTTAGTCACATGACAGGGCACGGGTGCTGGAAATATGAACAGCCCGTCTAAATTTCCCATTGTATACACATCACCCCTAGGTACATGGATGATTCATTCTGCCTAGACAGGTAAACAATGGTTTTTAATAGCTCAGGCGTGTGACCATGCTTTTCCATAGGTGTTCACCAATATTTAGATTGTCTATTTCATCCCCCAGATTACACCTATGCTGAGTTAGAACTACTTGCTACGGCCTAGGCTTGCTAGACGGGAAGGAAGGAAGAATGAGTCGCATGCAATCGGCGACAAAATAATTGATCACCTAGGCTGGTAACGAATGCAATTCATTAGCGGCAAATTCGAAGATCCTCGGGAGTTTTCCTATCTCCTCACTGTTAGAAAGCACGAGCTACTAAAACGCTGAGTACTTGGATTAGATTTGTATTTTTCATCGTCTGCTTATAGTTATTAACGGTTTTGTCGACTGGTAGTGGCAAAAATAGGATTTTGCGCACATTTTGGGCGTACCTGATCGCCCCGTGGGTGGTTATACTATAACTTAGTCACTACATATTGGATTGATAAACAATTACGTAGTTCCGTGTTAATACTGCCGTGTAAGTAGACGCTCGTATGCGCGAGTTCTGACAGCATCTGTATATAAATCACTGATAGCAAACTTAATCCTGAAATTGTTGGTCTGTCAATCGATCATATTATTTTGATGTGAAATAGGTCGTGCGGAGCTAGTTTGTATCTCCTTTACCGGTTGATGTATCGGACTCAATGTTGCACCTCTTTTTCCAACCATCGTGCGGACTCGGTAGATTTACGAGCTGCAGCTGAGTAGTTTCTGCCTGGATTTCAAAGTCTGCTAATTCGAGCGTTGTCATTGTACGTTTTCATGACCATTGAGGGGTGACAGTACATGACTTGAATGAGATCCGAATCCGTCTGATGGTCCTCAACGGATCGGCGAATGTACATTTTATTGCAAAAAAAAAACTGACACAACTTCATGTATCACATATTTTATCGGATCCATCACGTAATTCTTCAAAGACTGATCAATATTCTCATGAGACCTAGAACAATATTGTCAGTTTTGGTTCATCCGTGTTTACGTGCATACAAATGCACAGGTAGAAACGAATATCAACGAACAAACAGACCTGCACACATGCACACATACATTTGCACACAAATTTGTTCACAAATGCACTACAGAAAAGTCAAATGATTGCTTTACTACGAGAAATTTGGCACGAAGGTCATTTCACGGCCTCAAATTTGTTGAGGACAACTGGTCAGCAAATTGGAAAGGCTTTTTGTATTAACAACAGTTCGAGCCTACAGAGTACTCCAAAGAACACTGGATGGAAGATTGCGGATTTTACTTATTTGACGAAGAATTACAGAGGCGTAAATTACAAATGTCAACAAGTTTAAGTAAATCCATATGCTTTTGTTACAAATATAATCAAACTAGAAAGGGTGTCCGTTCTATCAAATAGGCACAAGACTTTGAAGACATACAGGATGACTTTTTGATTTATTCTTTGCTAGAAGAGTTGTTGCATGCTAAATTCAATTTAAACTTTGTTCCAGTCTCTCCCATAAATTGCAACCAAGATAAGTCAGTCGAAATACTAGGGACACACTTACCTGTGTTTCTATGGCTGAGCCAGTTGACTGGTACGAATTATCTGAGAGCAAATTATCTTCGCAAATCTCGGACGGCATCACAAAAGTCGATATCAGTGCTGCTTTGAGGTTAGTAGAAAATCGAAATATCAATGCAATAACACGTCAGATGATAGAAAAACGATTAGCTTTTCGTAAATTGTCAGGTGACTTGCTGACACTTGGAGGATGTGCTAGTTGCTGGTAGCAGAGTTGGCTTGAGGCATACAGAGTACACACACCATAATTGAAATTGATTTGCATTCACTAAGCTGGTACAGATTCAGCCTTCTGGGACACATAAATATCTCATGCACAACCCATGACATGAATGTAACAATGTTTATTCAGTGGATAATTAAGAAAGAGTTCGAACAATGCAGAAAGAATTGTTCCCATGAATACCGAGCATTGGAATACTTCAACATGTACTTCAGTTGCAATTATATATTAATTAGGCCACTCCATTTTTACTACAATGAGAAAATATCTTGTACAGTACGTTATTTGATATAATAAATAAATAATCACTTTATTGTTGGATCGATAGTGTGATTTTGAACTCTAAAAGGAGTGTTCGTGATACGTGGCAGCTAAAAATTGATTCCTTTTTCACATTTCGAATGTATGGAGAACTTCTCTTTAGGTTCTACTGTACTATCATCTCTCCGTCCTATCGCAGATAGGATGAACTGCTATCTGTTCTGACTCAGCATACCGATTAAAACGTTTTGAGGTATATTGTGGATGAACAGCCAATATCCGTGATTGGGCTGGCGAGTGTACGTCTAGATGTACAGAGTTTTTTTACTCAAGACCAAACACAACACAACAGGTGGTTTGAATCAGTTTTGTTTTCCGGTAGGCTGGTCACAAGCAATTGGGCATGAAACTAACATAGCGAGTACGTTTTATTGAAATGAGATTGTTCAATTTCGACGTTTATTATGATAAACGTGTTTAGATGGCATCATTCAATCAGAAAAGCTCAGCATTTTGTGAAGATTCTGTGTGCAAATTCCAACTAGGAGCGATTGCTAAAACTTGATACAATAATTTTCGAGAAGTTTAACGCAGATTGTTCCTGTCTGGACAGACGTTTGAGAAAAAATTGGTTAGCCGTAAAAGCGTTCGTTTGCTGATGGTCAGCGTCCACCAGGATGACTTTCAGCGATCTGCTACGAATTACCGTATCAGAGCCGGGATTACTTCCAAGTGTATAAAAAATGATGTAATGTGTGGAGTTACATTTTGCCATTTGAAACTGGGTAAGACGATTTCATGAAACAAAAAGTGTTATTTGATTGGTTAAGATTGATCTTTAAACCGGTCTCAAGAAAGGTTACCCTCGATAAAAGAGAAAGATTTAGACTTTAACAACTCCTGGGATAGATATAGTCCCACAGCTTGAATAGTTTATCGTCCCAAGTGAAACTGGTGGTAGTTGTACTTGTCCTAACACAGTTAGTTGATAAGGACAAAAACCTGTCATATTTTCGTGGTTTTAATTGCACTGACAATACATGTTGAATTATCCCACATGGTTTATCCAGTGAGAACTGAGAAAGCTTTGTTCGAGGTCACGTAGAAAGCTTAGCAGAGATTGTTGTTTAAAATGATTGCAAAGATGCACTTGCGTAACCTAACCATCAGCTCCACACTCGATGCCCTCTTTCCCGAGGTACATTACATTCTGCCTGCATTAGATGGGAAGAGTAAAGCAGTCAGATGATGTTTCCTGGACTGCAGTGACTTATTGGGTGCCTTGACAGGAATAAGCAGCCTTTCTTCCTCTCCTATTCTGGAATTGAGTCTCTCTTGCTCCCTTGTTGTCAGATAACCTTCAAAATCTCCAAGAGATAACTCATCACAATGCCAATAGCTCTTCAGCATCTAGGAAATCGATATTTATATTGTGCCATCAAAGCAACACAAACGAGAAGGAATATTATCAGTCTAATAAATCGTGGGACCGTGAATTGTAATGAAATGTATACCTCACGAAAAACAGCCTTTCCGTCGGCTAATTTTGTCATCCGTTTTTACTTCTCTACATCTGATATCGTCTAGGCAATCGTGTTTTACCAGTTCTTTTGAAAATACAACTCATACTGCGCTCACTTTACTAGAATGAACCATGTTCGCGGAGGAATAGGTTTTAAAATAAAACAGAATCAGCATTTATTAAACCACAAAATGTCATCAAATAAATTTCCGCATCCAACGAATTCAGTCTTTCTGTTATTCTAGTCATACTATTTATCAGTCGTATTTATTCAATTAAATTTTATCTCGTGAATAATTTTATTATTAGGGAAATTGTTTTATAGTTCATATTTTCGACTAGTGGGAATATAAAACAATTGCCTGTTTTACCTGGAGAATGGAGAAGTCAGCATACGTCACCGTCATTTTTCAATCGAGTCGGTGGAAACGATAAGTTGATGTTGTTCTCCGATTGTCGCAGGCATGAAACCCTTCTTGATTACCCGCACAACTGTCTACTAGGATGACACCAGAATACCTTCGGAGAGCAACGGTTAACAAGCAATTAGGAAGTATAAATCAGGACAAGTGTTAATCACAAGGCGAGTAAGCAAAAAATCACACCGTGTGAAGTGGAGTTATCAACTTTCGTGGGCTAGTTGACGGAGATTCCGAACTATTGCCTATTTGTCTTTGATCTGAAACGATCAAGGGGTTTCAGGAATTTTGACCTGTCGTCATTGCTGACCCTGGAAATTGAGCTCCTCTAATCGTGATTATTAGCAATCACTTATCAGATCTACATGCCACATCGACTTAAATGGAATTGGTTTGTGGTATTGTTTTGGGGAATTGCTCGCAGGAATCAAAGGCTAGTGAATGCGTTATCCTTTTTTTCCAACTAACTTTAGGAATCTCTATAAATAAGTATCCACAAGTATCTACGCACCAGTTCATATATGAATCGCAATATACCTAATTGCACGCGCTACCTATGGTACTATTGGTATCCAAACCGAAAAGACGCTGTTCAGAAAAGTTTCACAGGCAATGCTTGTCCAACTGTAGGCAAAAATAACTTTTTCGCTTACAAGCTCTTTTGAACCTTTCACTGAGATAATTTGGCCCTCGAATTCCTTTGAATCACATTGGGAAGATGAAATGAAGCAGGATATAATCATGTGTGGCTTTGAAGGAACCTCGATTCGAACTATTACATCATACAATTGACTCCTTCTAATTTCCTGTAGATGAAAACTGATCAGATAAAAATTTCAGTTGTCATCATAACTGAGTAATGGTTGGTTTTCTTGTACGCGGTAGTTGGCAAATCAGTGACAAGTCGAGTGCGGCTGCAACTGTTTTAGGAATAAAGCGTGAAAAATTGTTATACTTTCAGACAACTAAAATATCCTATTTCTGAGCGGAATATCAACAGGAAACAAGCAGTTACCGGCTAGAAATATTCCGTCTTTGAATAATTTTGCTGCTCTTATGTATGTAGTTCCATTCTTTGTATAAAAAGCAGAAACCACAGCCCCTTTATTCTTGCTGCTTCACCAATAGAAAAACAGTCTACCTTTGAAGATGCTTACTGATACTAATTGAGTGGGTCACTACTCACTGACTACGAACACTTCCCCCACCCCGTAAAAATTACTATATACTTTTCGAAGCGAACTGCTTGGTAGTTATTTTTGTCCACTCTTTATAGATGCCCCGTTTTCGGTGATGCACACGTCACTTTTGTGGATACCTGCGCAATTTTTGGTTCCCCCGGATTCTGTTAAACCACCTTAGGGTTACTCCAAATACGAGACCGACGTAATGGGGATGCTCATTGAGGATTGGATGCTACATCTTCGGTTCACTTCGGTTAGATATTTTTTTTTATTTCGACTTCTCATCAGTTTTAAAATTGCACGTTTTCTTATTCACGTAGCTTGGCCAAAATGTGTTCTGACATGACCGTGCCTGAATCAAACTCAGGCCACAATTTAAGAACAGGATGTACTGTAAAGTCAAACGGGCACCTTCTATATACGGATTTGGTCGGTAACCTTACTTGTAATAGGTACCTATGAGGATATTCGCTACGTGTCCACTTCGTTTTATCCAACCAGTCCGCTTATTTAGATCGTTTTTCTGGTCTTGTCTGCACGTTAACAAACCAAAGGTCATTCCAAAGTGGGCACTGGGATTGCAGTTTTTATGTCTTGGCTTCTCTCACTGGAAGAATACTTGGGTTTTTTATGAACATTAACATGTTTGAAAGAGACCAAAATACTTCCAGAAAAATTTCGTGATAGCATAAAACGTGCAAATCAGATTGTTCAGAGCTGTATCATGGAAATTTAATTTGTTTCCTGATTGTTCTGCTCTTTTGAATTAGTTAGTTTAAATATTTCGAAAAGAACTCCTAACCCTTAGTATCAGTGGCCACGGCATCTCTCCCCACTGTCCAATGCAGCTAGTTGACGAATATCGTGATCCGTGGATCCCATTAGTCAATAATGTTTAGTTTTGTATCTCATTTAAAAATCGGTCATACGAAGAAAACGTTATTTTTTCTGCGCATCTTCCACCTAGGTTATTCTGAAGAAGTCTTCTCTTCCAAGCTTTGATTATTCTCATGTACTTTGACGTAGGCTTTATCTTTGTTCACAACCTGCGAATTTCCTTACAAGTGGTTGTAGGAAGACAAATTAGTCCTCAGTGTACATTTTTAACCAGGTTTCTGTGTGAGCTTCTGTGACTACGTGGCGTAATTGTGTCCAAGAAACGCCACTCAGACTCCAAAAATCCATAATCAAGATGCATTTGGATAATTTATTTTACCATTTGCCGTCATTAGTCCGGCAAGCAAGGATTTCCTATAATTAACAAAAATGACTTGACTCATAAATACGTCCAGTAGACTTGCAATATTACACAAAATATTTCGCAATAAATTGAATATCTCCCATTTTTTGAGTAATATTCAATGTGAATAAAACTTCCCGCTCGGATGTTGGGCTCCTTTAGGGCTGAGCGGTAAACAACTAGTCTTGTGTAACATAAACAGGAAAATAAATTTTAAAGTTGTTGCCATCCAATAAACGAAAACCAGATGCATTGTTTTGGTGTCGAGCCAAACTCACGTTCATCATATTCTGAATTCCCGTTCTTGTCACCCTGATGTTCGTATTGAAAAGTCTCTTCGTAATAAACAATGCGAGTGGAATGCGGGTCGACGATGTGATTCTTGAGGGACAAAATATTGCTTAGCTTTCTAGATACGGTTGACGTTGTAGTGAACTATTCGGACGGTTTGACAGTTGAGGGATATGAAAAGATGACAGTCAGCATGAGCAGGTACGAGATGGAAAAGGTTTGGTGAGAGCACTTCAATTCGTCCCTAACTTATGGTCACTTTCTCATAGCTGGAATTTTCTCATTTTGACAAATGACCGGTCTAATTTTCAACAAGTCCATCACTTCAATGAGGACCCCTTTTTGATCCACATGAATTCAGCTTGAATCTCGGCAAGAGAGTTAGTGAAGTATGGTTAGCTTTCAATGGAGATTTGAGCGAATGAAGTAAACTCGATATAAAACAGGCTGCTGACTTTAAGTCCGGATAGACTCATGCTTAGCCTACAGAGTAGGGGTAAGTAGTTTTGTGGGCTGGTGGGTTTGGAACCAAGATGCTGAGATCCGGTTAAAATCTTGCGGTCGATGATTTCTAACGGGCCTCATAAGTCATCTACGTGTGCATCTTCAAATTTTTATTTGTGGGCTGCTTGTCGGGGTCATTTATCAACATTGATTTTTGCAAACATTTTTGCCTAATTGGGAGATATCTGATCTATGGGGAGAATCGGTACACTGATCGTGGGGACTGACCTAAAATGACGATGAACCCAGCTTCCGCAGTACGGGTCTATCACCAAAACGGATCCGAGGTAGTGATGGTTGTGGTGAAATATATGTTAGGTTTCACATAAAACAATGTTTCAGTCCTCCGTGAAACAGTCCATCTATTTTCCTTAAATAGACAATAATCTACGGCAGTCCGACTCGTAACCCCACATGACCCATTGGGATCTTGTTTGGTTCTCTTCTTCCATTCTTATGGTCTAGTTGCCGGCTGCGCGTAATAGTGCATTGGGCTATTTCGACTTTTGGGGATGTACCCCTTCCATTTCACTCATGCGCAAGCATATATTGCAAAAATAACAAAAAAGCATGATGCCTCATTCAACTCCGTTGTGACACATCACGGCAAAAACTCATTTGACTTAGCCTAATCTCTCAGAATTACGCGAGGCGATATAAGTCAGCAATCAGAATCGAATGGTGTGAGGCTCTATGAAATCTATCGTACGGACCTCCCAGCCCGTGACCACGGATCATTTTGGTGATAGACCATAACTTGCTTGCCCCTAAAGTGTCATAAAGCTGGATCTGTTGGAACCTGATATGATTCCTCGGTCAGATTTTTCCGGTCATAATGGCCAGTTGTAATTGATAATGCAATAATCCTTTGAGGCCAGGAGAAATGTTCTTCCAATTACATCTATGTTTAGGCATCTGATAAGTAACCGATTGCTTTTTAATTGTGTGATATTTCCCTTTATTAAAATCGAAATGATATTGCTTTGCTCTCCCGAATTCGAGTTTATTTTTAATGATGTTTTCTTTGTGATAGTCGAGGTTTAAGGAGTCATGACAGGCTTTTACCGTGAGGACATGGATCGGCACGTTGCCGATAGACAGCCTAGTTTTCGTGAATGGACCAAAGCCGTCAAAGTGAGTCTTGGGATGCACAAGCAGAGCCTGTCCAGTATCGAGATCTAAGCTGGAGACAATGGGGCTGCTAGCGACAGGGCAGCGCAGCCACCAAACCAGTAGGATCAAAACGTTCTCTGCAACGACCGGGTATATGGATCACGTCCAATATAATCATTGAATTATGTGCCCATCAAAAAACGGTTCAAGGGCCAAAGATTCTTCTCGTTAGAGCTATTGAGAGGCTATAAGACATTCGCTAATTGATCGATGGTGGATAGTTAGGGTTATAACTTTGTGAATTTTTCTATCATTAATCTAAGCAAGACTGAAACGATTAGATCAATGAACATTCAATGGAACACCAATAAATCCGTTCAAAGAGTGTTACCTAAGTCTATCCGTCATTACAAACGAGTTCAAGTTTGAGACAATTTAGAGCAACATACGGACTGCACATGCAAGGAGAAATTTGATCTATCGCAGTCTTTTATATCCAAATGATAAATCCTGTCTCGGTTCTTGTTTACTATTTCACCTTATTTGTCAGTAAACCGAGAGTATCGATATTTCCCATAGTAGCACGGCTTGGAAGAAGTAACTAATTTTAACTAAGACCAAAAGAACTTTTACTGACTTTCTTGTTGCCTACATCGAATCATTTCATTCAACAGTGCCTTTTGAAATTATGGTTGATGAAAGGTATGGGGGAAGGACGGTTGCAAAATGATTTTTTTGGGAGCGGAAAAGGGGGATTTCTCAATGGCGTGAGTCGCAATCAGCCGGGCCCGATGTTTGAGACTGGTATTTCCTCATCACTTTTTTGAAGACGCACTTAATGGTTTCTTCAATATGTAGTCATACTGTATGTCCAAATCTTGACACAAAACGGTCTTGGATGCCTAAGATGACGACGATTTCAAATGACCGAATTGCTGGATTACCCACAGAAAAATTCACAAAAAATGCAATCCAAGTTTATTTGAAACAGTTCATCAGCTTGTATCTAACTAATGATTCTCCACCTGACATTAAATCATAAATCACCCGTGAAACGACTCACTGACACAAAGAAGCTTGCTATTAACTGTAAGCAACATTAGTGTTCGATCATTCTGAGAACACCTCGAAACACGGTTCCTCAAAAGAACTCGAACCCATGCGATCAAATGTGATTTCCACACACCATCAGATAAGCTGTTCAATCGGCCTGGTTCTCAGCTACCTGTTTCTCGTCAACAGAGCATGACTTTCCTCCCCTTTCGTCAGTGGTCTGTGAGGTCAACAATCCATCCATAATTCATTGACATGTTTAGTATCGTATCTTGAAGGTAAAACAGTCAGTTGTCTCTGATAGTTGGACGTTGGATGGTTACTATGCACGTGCTATGGTTAAAACGTTGAATGATCACAACAGCCAGATGCGCCAGAAAGTAGATTTGAAGCACATTCTTATGAACATTCTAACTTAGTTCATCAAAAACTCCGCCTGTTACGGCATTTATTGAACAAAGACTGCAGCTAATTTTTGGTAAATTACGAAACACTGCTTGAGTATCAACCAATATCCAGATAAAGTAGATCAGTCACGCGCAAGCTGGAGTGTTTTAGTCCTGTGAATTGCACATGGCTGATGTACCAGTTGACAGAAACTCACCTGTTCCGTTTCTTAACTGTAACTCCATCCGTTTGTCCAACGGAATTTCGTTTTCTAGTTTTTATCCTTTTATTGCTCAGTGTTGATAATACTAATACTAATACTTTCTTCTCAAACTCACAGGTTACGGTCACAGCACACCAAAAACAACGGAAGGCAAAATATTCTGCATGTGCTATGCTGTACCGGGCATACCACTCTGTCTCATCATGTTTCAAAGTATTGGTGAACGAATGAATACCATAATCACGTGGATTTTGCGACAATTAAAAAAACTCCTGTCGTGTAGAGACCGATCAGTTTCACAAACCAATCTAATGCTGGTCAGTTTTACCACGGGTTCAACAGTATTGTCCATCGGAGCGGCTGTTTTCTCGCGTTATGAGGATTGGGGATATTTGGATTCCTTCTACTACTGTTTCATCACTCTGACCACTATCGGGTTTGGTGATTTTGTTGCTCTGCAACGAAATGATTCGTTGGCGAAACGACCGGATTATGTGGCGTTTAGTTTGATTTTTATACTGTTCGGTTTGACAGTGGTTAGCTCGGTGATGAACCTGCTAGTTCTTCGGTTCCTAACCATGAACACTGAGGATGAACGTCGTGATCAGATGGAGGCAGCTGCCCAGGCGCAAGAACTGCGCCGTCTCAGAGGAGATGTGATCTGGGTCGACCAATCAAATGTATCAGACATGGGACCAAAAAAACATAATTGGTCTTCATATCCTCCTCTGCCTCACTCTCCCCAAGCTGAGACACCGCCGTCCCCAAAGTCAGTATACCCGTCTGGCCCATGTGACGATTCTTCATCATTTCTTGGTAATCCTGGTTCCCACGACTTTGAAGCTTATAATTCAAGACTTAAGATACCAGATAGGAGCCTAAGGACCACTTTCAGTTCGTGGCTCACCCCGTCAGGCAGTGCAATTTCCGTGCAAGACAAATCACTCCCAACAGAAAGCTCAAAATCCAATTCCCCAAATGGGGTAACGCACAAAAATCGATACAAAAAACACATCTTCTATCCACGTGACACTCGTGCGTGCTTTGAGAATAATGATGCTCCATACATGTGTCCGATTTCTGCTCAAAATTATTTAACAACAAATAATGTTTGCAAATCTAGCTGTCAGAATGAATACGTAGATGGACGAATTCCCTTCATGACTTTGAATGATCCTCGAGAAAGTGGTGTGAACCGTTTGCCGTCTGTCAGCCCTGTCACCAGATCATCCAACCTGGACGATATGAACCCACTACTGTCAGGAAACATAACCGATGCCGCGCCGATATCTGCTCATTCAGAACTTGGCTATGGTAGACATCCCCATTGTTACGTCCACGGCGAAGTCAGTTGCAATCCACAAAACACGACAGCAGGTAATCAGATTTGCTATGTGGTAATGCATCGACCGAATTTGCTTGACTCCTGGCACGACTCAGTGAGCAGCATTGCTGGTGCTGATTCCGTTGTAGCTGGTGGTCCCGATTGCTGTTGTTGGTGGCATCAGGGTCAAAAACATCCGAAAACTGGACCTGATTTCCTCAACAGCAGCACGATAACCACTGAGAATTCAACGGTCAGCACCAACACAAACACAAGCAGTATACTCGCTGCTGAAGATGCTGGTGCAATGATGACGAACGATAACCATGAAGGTAAAGCATTTCATCATTCGTGTCCTGGTGGTATCGATATCGATATCGATGTCAAACACCACAATAAAGAACGGGGAGTTCTCACTGAAAGTAGCTCAGTTCACGAACCACACGTGCCTAATTCAACTCCAACTCATCCCTTGGGCGAACTATGGTCAGAAACTGCGCTTCCTAGAATTCGACCGCTGTTTATTGCTGCGTCGATGGATAAAGATGAAGTTTCTGTGAACCCAGGAACTGTAAACCACGTGTTCAACTCGGGGACAATTAGTGACCAATATCTGCAGAAAGCTTCACACAGATCGGGGAGAAACACATCGCCGACGCTGGAAACGAGTCGCCCTAATCGTTTATCCATATGATTTTGCCTGTGTCTACATCTCGTTTATTACCCAGAAGAAGTCCGCCAAATTCAGCGCACTGCTTGTCCTAATCAGCTGTTTCTTGAATGCTTCAGTTTATAACTCAAAATCCACACATACAAACGCACTGCAAAACACGTGAACGTCTGTACACACACAAGCACACACATACATAGTTCAAATGTCAAAAATATTTGTGATAAGATGGATGCGTTTCCGTTTGAAACGGTACGCCTTATAAGCGCTGTACAAACCACCGTGTCAAAATCTCTCTTTGTAACCGTTACCATAGAATGTGACTTTCTCCATTTGGTGTGGATTGATCACATTGTATGAATGATCGGAATGGGTGTATAAAAAATTGCAAAGTATGTGATCATGTCTTGTACGAGTTCATATTGTATACTGTTCTCTGACGGTGAGTTTGGCTTGGCTTCAGAAAAGGATGTGAATCCCGATGATATTAAGAAGTGTTATTATTATTATTTTTATAATGTAGGGTTAGCGGGAGGAGGACGCAATCGGTTGGAGATTGAAAAAGTAGAGAAAAATCAGTTGGGTCTTCGCTACAATTCTGGTTACGTGTGGTCAGTCTACGGTCGATGGTTCACATCCATATTTTTCGTAATCATCAACTGGCAAGTGTCACTGAGTAATCCCTAGACGCTTCCATCTTATGAGAGAGGACTGAACAAACATTCTACTATTATTACTGCGTCTTCCGTTGTGGTTTACAAAGAAGTCATTTTCCCAAATGGTAGTGACATATAGTATTCTAGGGCAAGCCTGGATGACTGTCCACGGAACTGTGACACAATGCGACATTGTCCGCACCATTGCGTCAAGCCGAAGTAATTCGATAGTGTAGATGTGGACACAGCCTACTATGGATCATATGATGCTTGCGCTGTAAAGAAGAACGATGTTGTACTTGTCGAATTCAGTTTATTTTCTATGTTTAGTCGACAGTATCCTAGTTAAACTGAATGTCGTTCGCCTTGCAGTTTGATCAGCTCTATGGTTTGTGACCAAACTGTCATTATCGTTTGACGAAGACTGTACGGCGTACGAATCGAACCTCTTTGCCACGGAGTAGGGGTCAGCATTACGACCGTTTTGTTTTCATCCCAGACATAGTTTAAGGACCATTACGTCTATAAATTATACTAAACATTAAGGTTGTACGCGCTAGTTCCATGTGGCTGAAATTGCTAAATTACTGAAATATAATTTATGACACAGTTTTATAAGTATGAAGATAAAATTATCACAGACAGTTTTACGTGCTATCACTGGATGTCTTTTCTTTCCATGAGCAGTTCATTTTTACTGAGTTGTCGAACATATGTGTGCTCTGCAGAAAGAAGCACAAACCACGCAAACACATTTGGCCGAACATGAAAGTTGCAATTGATATCAGGCTCACCGGATAAATAATTCAGTCTTTTTCGAAACATGTCCTGGACATTAGAGTATATCAGCGTAGTCCGTTGAAAAATCATGTTGTTTTTGCTATGATGGATTAGAATGCTTTCGAAATCAGACGATCCCACTGCTTCAGTGAGTATGGGAATTGACGAATACCGGTAACAAACAGACGTTGCTCGGAATCTCTTCGTAAGTGACAATACTCCTGTTAGAGTTATCTGTGACACATGACCACAGAACAAGACGCGTTGAACAAGCAAAACACATTCATAGATTCCTCTTACGGAATCCAGACCAAAGCAGGACAACTGAGTGGCACGTGAAATAACGATTCCAATCCTGTGAAAACCAAGACTGTTTTGTGAGACGGTACAACTGCGGGACAAAAGTTAATGATTAATTACATAAATCACACAACACTTGAATAGTGAGGTGTCCATAGTATTGTAGCTTCAAGTAAAGTTACCCATTGTGCCCTCTAAATACAAACCCGTGAGAGGCTTAACAGGGGTCATTATTAACCTAAACACTAAATCTTCCCGCCCCTCAAGACTCTTTATGAATGAGTTAAACTGTCAGATTTTAAGTGCAAATACCTGTGTGGGCGGAATGGCCGAGTCACTTGATCGTTGCGCATTTAGGAAGCGGGTGACAGCTGTTAAACCAGTCAATCTGCAGAGAGCAGTACAACTGATGGCATCAACTGAAGTTGCTACGGCTTCAATTGAATTAAAAATGCTATAATCCCTAATAGGTCATTTAAAGGCACTCAAAAGATGATGCGTCTTTTGGATTCAGAAAATGATGCTAGAAAGCACGACAAACTCAGTAATAGCAAGATATCACGCGGAATGAAAGCAGCAGTGTGACCGCTTCAACACGATAATTCATTCCTTATCGAAGAGAGCTTTCCATATGCATTGGCTTCTTATCGTCAAGCGAAGACTGGTGTATATTTGTAGTAGATTGGAATTGTGTAATGTGATTCATCATTCATCAAAGCTTAACTCAATACTGAAAACTACGGAGGCACTGTACAGATGTTCCACCTTTAATTTAAACCATCAAACAACTGTTTAGAGCCAGTCAACTTGACATGGTGTTTGGGTGTTCGACCCTCAGTCACTCACCCCGGGGTTCCGGCTCCAGTGGGCCTTGGTGGATGTGCGCTGCTGATGGAGCAGCTGTACAGTGCTTCCGTGGTTTTAATTGACTTGGTTGTGGGTTTTGCGTTTGTGTGTATGTGTGTGTGTGTGTGTGTGTGTGTGTGTGTGTGTGTGTGCGTGCTTGCGTGCGTGCGCCTGTCAAGTGGCGTTCGGCAAGTCAGTCAAGTGATAACGGTGTTCCGAGTCTGGCCAAAAGTACAATGGCGGAAGAGTCAAACAAACAGTGGCGGACAGGATCACCAACACTGGTTTGCGTGGCCCACACAAAACAAGTCAGATGAAGTTGGGAATGAAATCAGTTATTCTACTAGGCCGAGTAAAGGGAATTAATTTTGGAGGAGTAATAATTTCACCCATTGAGAAGATTTTCTAGTACTTTGCTACTCGTTATTGAGAAGTGATAAAATAGAGCATAATGCTTCATGCTTGGGAGGATTTACAAATGACATCGAGTGCTAACAACGACGGGCTTCTGTTGCAATCGAGGGGTAACGTAAATCAACGCATAAATAGTCATGGTTATGAAATCACTTTATGTTTTATAGGGAAACCTACTGGATTCACAGTACGTAGCTCATGATGACAAAGAACCAAGAAATTATTAATTATGACTTTAGGGTCGCAAAACTGCCTGTGCCAGTTGACACTGGCTATACTGAGTCGTGGTCATCGTTGAGAAAGCCATGAAAACTACAACACTCTTCACAAAGCTAACTCACTGGGCTTTAAATATGCATATGTTCAGTCTCTTAGATCTGAATTCATCTGAGCAGACTATCTTACTGTGATGATATTTTGTGGACAACAAGCTTGTGGATACCCTACCGTCGTGAATAGCCCCTTTCGCTCTTGGTATGCCTCTAGACTGGCAAAAACCATGGACACGTAAAATATTCAGTTTTTGAGATTGCCCTAAAGAGCCTCATGGAGAAAAACATTGTGCTGGAATTTGTAAGCGAAAGCGTTGACTAATGGTCTCAGAACTAGATTGGTGAACTGTATGTATGAAGCAAGTCATTGGGACTAGAGTAGGCCAACAGATTACTAGATCAGAAATAATATGAACTTAAAACACTAGTTTGTACGCAAACTAATTCTCCATGTTTTACTATTTTCGGTTTAGATATTTACATACTAGTGACACGATAGCACGTAAGAAATGACGAATTTGAAAACTTAATGGTGTTACATTGCTCTCCAATAGTTGGACAACCACGATTTACCTCCAAGTCTATTGGTCATGAAATGGTTTGTATTCTTTAAATAAAGTTGCCGTGCCACGGTGCAGCTTTATGCATGGAGAATTGGCGCTCTTCAGAACCCGAAAAGCTATTGGAATTTCTAGATCACTTGTACATTTTCTGTGACGCTGACCCACCAATCACAAGGAGTGGAAACCGCTTTCATTGGTTCATCTTTTTATAAAGGCATTGAATGAGAGGTTCCTCTCCGAGTGCAACTGCTCAGATCTTGCAGAATGATCGTCACTCTTCTGGCATAACATTCCCCCTTGATCGTCGGTGGTCAAACAGATATCGTCACGGCCTATGGACAGTAAGATCCCGTCATTTGCCGGTCACTTTCCAATTTAGCAACCTTTCGCTGGCCGCGCCTCTCTTCATGGATAGTTGTACACTTCTGTACAATAAGTGAAAAGGAGTGAAATGAGTATTTGTAGTTATTCAGCAGCTGTCGCACCTGGTACAGCCAGGTACAGCTTCGTAGCCACGCACGCAGATCAGCCTCAACCAATCAGGATCGCCGCAGACAGGTACGACAAAAAAACCCTGTGATTGGTCCCCTTCTAGCTTATCAATTATCTTCTTTGATTTAAAATATTTATACAAACCAGATCTGCGATACAACTAACGTACTATTTCACAGCCTTGATCTTCTTGTTACTTCCGTTCGAGTAGTTCTGAGTGCGGATAATTTCAATACGTCTTGTCAGTTCAGTTCATTGTGATTACTACAGTATTATTTATTTTAATACGTAAGCTTTCAGAAGGAGCATAGAAAGAAACCGTATAAAAAGCGAAGAATACAAAGTTCCGGACAGCTAACTGGTTTATTATTGTGCAACTAATATCTCCATGTGTTTGGTAATAGGTAGGGACTTACCTACCTGATCCCATCTAGGATGTGAACACGTGACAATGCACAATGTGAAGGTCTGTTGCGGCCCGATTGCATTCTGATTTATGGGACACAGAATCTGTAATTCGTATTGTAGACCATTCATGGCACCAAACCCAACTGACTGGAACACAAGATAGTGGATAACGGAAGTCGGCAAAACTCAGTAGATAAATGTTAAGAGGTGTATGGTTTGGTGGTAGTTTAGTCGTAGACGGTACTTCCCACTTTTATCCGGCTAGCTGGCACTTCTGATCCGTTGGGACCTTGTGTGGTCCTCCATTCCAACTTTCAGGGTCCGGTTGCCGGTTATCCCTAATTGAGCAGTGGGCCTTGGTATCTGCGGGGTATATACCCCTTCCGCTGTACTCAAGCTCCAGCAAGTTATACAAAATTCAGTGTTTTGTCTGTCTGTGTGTGTGTGTGTGTGTGTGTCTGTGTGTGCGTGTTTCTGATGTACGATCACAAATTCCTTGATATTGTCCTCTTTTTTTCACATTACTGCACCACAGAATATTCGAAGGTCAATGTGCACATGGTGATGAGAATTTACTTAAGAAAAGTATTTCTTACAGGAACATATATCTATTCAAACAAAATTTCGTGCTCTCACTCACTTACTCAATACAGAAAATTCTTTTATTTTTGCTAAGATCATTCTGGTTCCATGTTTGTGCTAAAGCAAGTGAACTAGACAGTGCAGCTTGGTAATCTACTGTGTTCTGACCACTGCAAAAGCAGGATGTAACCGCTGAATAACAGTTTTTGAACCCCTTCAACCACACACGAATTCGTCAGTCATGAATTGATCGGACCAAATTTATAGGTCATCCTGATCAAAAGATGAATAAGGAAAATGAGCTTAAATTTAATTTAATTTTCTCCACTCACTTTATGAATCACTGCCTCAAATCCATTTTACGACTGTGATGTTCAAGGATGAACCAGAGAAAACCTCTTTTTGTTGTTTTTAATGTGTTCTGGGACTTATGAATCTGTGAGTTCTATGTATTCTTCATCCATCTCATTGTTGAATTTGCTAAAAGCAACAAAATTTGGTTCCGCTACTCGTTTTGTTAGCAACCAATAGTAAAAACACGTAATCGTAGCAATCCATCTGTTTGTACGAGCTTAAACACAAAACCCGGCCGTAGCCGGCAGGTAAGCAGCAAGCAAACAGGGATATGCATAAGGAATGTCTGTGAAATGAGTTACGTACACTCGCTAACGTACATTCGCACCAAGTCAAGCGAGGTCAATCAGTGCATAGCGGGATCAATCGGTCAAAAATCTTAACATGATTAAACATCAAAAGCGCAAGTCAGTGAATGAGGGAGATGTTGATCGATTTTCCACTCAGTGTGAATGAATTTCTACTCCGGACACAGCACCAGCGTTTACCCTTACGGCTGACCCAGAATATCCCACACAGGTGCCCGGGTGAAGTGAACAAAGCCAGTTACATTCTCTCACCACGCCAGTGGGACTGTGTTGCCGCTGTAATTCTTGTCCCACTGCCATTGTCGTCATGTTACAGACTAACTGTATTCCCTGTGAGTCCATTTCACGCCATTTTGTAAGTGCTTTGGTTTTGTAAGCGAATTTCATGTGAATATTGAATTGTTTGTTTACCATGCTCTTATCAATTCATTTACCATCCGACGCTGTTTTCCGTTCACTCTAACCGTTATTAACCTCTCACATTATTGTGAAACCTTTTTTTGGTTCGTCTTTTTTCATCCGGTTCGCCTGTGAGCACCTCTCACCCCAAAGCGAGGGGTAACTTGTTGTTCCATTGATTCCCACACAGAGTAACAGGATAACCCCCTAGTTGGGGTATGTAGTCATCCGTGTCTGTTGGATTCTCCTGGGAAAGATGATTAATGGTAACGTCCGGGTTCATTCTCCATGAGCTACTGAACCACTGGCAGATGGAAAAAATGAGTTGACAAATCGGATTTGATAAGTTCTAAGTGGAAAAATCAGTTTTGAAACATTTCACTGGAAATTTATGGACGAATGTGACATAGTTCAACAGTAATTTGAGGTAATATATCGAGTTTGGTTTGAAATGTATCGAAAAAGCAATGCGCTTTGTGATGTTCAATAACAGCTTGTGTTGATAGTGAACTAACGTTTCGTTTACCACGGGGACACATTTATCAAGTCCAGTTCACTGTCAAACCGACAACCATCATTCCCCAAAAATGCTGCACTACTGAACACGGAAAGCTTAAGTGGAATAATCTGAATTTTTTCACCGGATGGCGACTCACTTCACGACCATTAAAATGTCTGTTACTGTTACTCAGGTTATCCAAGTATCCAAGTTTGTGGTTTACGACCAATTTTTTGTATTCCTCGGATTCTATTCTGTGATTTCTATGGTCCACCTACGCACCTGACCACCGCTTGGAACTTCCATCACAACAGCCCGCAAGTGTGAATCAAAAGGATCACAGCACTTGTCAAATGATTATCCTATTTACTTGAGTGCAAAACATGGTAATTAAAGCAAAATTAGAACAATATCGACCTTTCGGATCGATTCCATTCCTAAAAAGCCGAGTAGCTTGACTCAAGTCCGGTTTCGTTGGGCCGTCCAGAAGGTCCTATCAGCGTGGAAGTTAAGCCCGTAGGGTGTGGAAGTTTGGCCAGCCCGGTTAGGCACACCAAAAACGAATTGGTAGCATGATCTCGGGCCAGTTAGTGCGACCTTATACAGGCTTCTTCATAAAAGTCGACATTTACAGAGAAGCCGTCAATCGCACCAGTCGACTTCCGTTTGGAAGACGCGTTGACAACATCTGAGGCTAGGGCAAACCCAGACATTACCACCTGACCCGGATATCCATGTACTTAGAGTGCGTTGCTCACGATTCAACCATCGCTCCAACAACCCAGTTCCATTTTAGGATTGATTTGAGAAACTATCAAATAGATTAGTGAAAGTAACACTTAAATTTGCGAATTTATCACAGAGATTTGGAAAACTATAGGTTCAATTTGAGAACTGAATGCAACAGTTGGTTTTCGTATCGTTAAAGTGCATTTCGTTGGTCAACTGGCCACAAGCCTTTCTGGCCGATCATTGTCCGTTGTGACCGCCTGTCTTACCACGCTCTTCCCGTGCAAAGATCGCACAGACCTCAGTCATGCGACTTGTCGTGCTCACGGACGGACGTCAATCCAGGTGAATCAGTGGGGTCACGTGATCTGAGCCAGAAAACCAAACTGTCCACAACCCATCGAATGAAACGACGGCGCACTGCGTTAGACGCCTTTGGGCTAGCGAGAATTTCTTTGGTTAAACATATAGAACAGAGTTCTTAGTATGGATTGGACAGGTATCTGGTTGCTCTTCCGAAGTATTTTGCTCCACAAGAGCAAGAGTAGGAATATACACATCATGAGTTGGAATAATCAGGCAGCCTGTCTCTGAGTTTCAATTGCAGGCATGGTTTAGTTTTGGACGCGGTTTGCAGCTCGGCTGCATAGAACGTATTTGTCACCGCATTAGACAACGGGATGGGTCAGTGTTTCTGCATCTCTATCCCTTTTGAATTCTATACCAGAAACAGCGCTCTTTTTTGGGACGTTTGGATATCTTAGTCGAGGATCTGCCTTCATGTATTGTCTGAGAAAGCTATTTAGGTATCCATTTTCTCTGAGTTAGTTGTTGATAGATCCCAACACTTTCGTAATTTGGCCCTTGGTGCAATTTTGTCACTCTCTGTAGTTCAAGCAACGTACTAAGTTTCGTCTATGCTGCAAGAGAGAGAAGCTTTCGAAATGAGTGTACTGCTCGGTTCACGCTGGTTTATGATAAATATTGCTTTCCAATGACCCCGTTTGTCTTTCGTCGCCAGAGAACGTCAAGGAATGGAAGCTCATCATCCTGTTCCACTTTTAATGTAAGTCACCAAGTTGGATGTGCTTCATTGAGCGTTTGTAGTTGTTCTTATGCGTTACAGTTAGGGGGAATTAGACAGAAAATATCGTCTACTTACCTCTTATAGATAGGTAAACTGGTGGTGACTTGACTTATAGTGCGATTTTCGATCTTTGACAAGAATATATCGGCAAGCAGAGGACCAAGTGAGGACCCCATTGCTATGCCGTCTTTCTATCTACAGATGTTTCCTTCAAAACGAAATTGCCCATTTGTGGTTCACAGATTCAGGAGCTCCTAGCCAGCATTGACTGGTATACCTATGCTGAAGTCTTCCGTCGATAAGTATTCACAGACACAGTCTATTGTTTCGGCCTAAGGTACATTTGTAAATAACGAGAATACGTCAACGGAATGCATTTTTTGCTTTGTTTATTTCAAAGTGACTATTATCAGTTTCCTTCCTTTTCGACTGAAAAGTGAATCTAATGACTTATTGAAATCCTTAGTATAATGCAATTCAGTTTAAGTTCTACTGAAAAAACCTCTTCGTGAATGAGGCGATATGATACACGTGCTCAGTGGTGGGTTCGCAATCTGTAAAGTATTATGAATTCGTTGTAACTGCATCAGCTGATGAAGCATTTTCTCTGTTCCCCTTATGTACTCGTCATTGACGGTCGTATTGCCGATAAGAGTACAGTTTTGCACAGCTAAGAATGACACAAATGATCATGTTAAGGATGCTTTGATGCGAATACTATTTTCTCCTGGATAATAGGTAAAACTAACAAGCCAGCTATCGCGTATTCCAGAAAGGGTTGTTGCTAACAGCTAAGGTTAGTGGTTTCCGCGAACTCCTAATGGTTTTTAGTTTACTAACATCTCCTAACCTGTGGAAATGACGTTATCTGTGTCCAATGCAAAGAAGGATGGTGAGAAAAGGTGTGTGAGTGAGCGTTCTGCTTTCATGAACTCTTCAAAGTTAGCTCCTTTCCAGAATAGATGGCATTATCTGGAAGGCAGAATTTACCTGGATATGGATATCATTTACGAGGAACATACAGAATGTTTTGCTGATATGTTTCGATAGCCAATAGTATTGAACTAAATGTAGTAGTAGTATACACCAGGTCCGGAAAAGTAATGAGTAGTATTTGTTAAATGTTTATATAAGAAGAACATCTGGAAGTCGAGCCAAAAAGTCCGGTGCTTGTAAGTGATCTTCAGCCTTTCGAAATGTGTTTCAGTTTCATATGAATCCTCCAAAAACAGATGAAATCTCGGGGTTTTTTTGTTCATTTTTCCACAGAATAAATAGCGGAAAATTGAAGCCAAGTTATAAACGAATCCTCTTCTCAGTAGGTTCTAACTATAACTGTTAATCCCTTATCGTTATACTGGTGGATTTTCTTCGTATTATTTTGAACTTTCGTAGAATAGTCTACAAAGAACCATCGTGAAATCGTTCTCTGGAATAGTGCTGTTATACTGGTCATATGTGTGAATGGTCATCTGTACAAAAACCCATCCATCAGTTCATTTTCTCTGACGAGGTAACCGTCAAGTGATCCCTTGATTTGGCGGTCTCTTACCGTGCATTAAGTTTAACTTAACTTGTTTACGAGTAACATGCGAAAGTTCGTGTCCGATTTTGTTCAAATCTATATCAACTTGAGGGCTTTTAGTCCAACATTGTCCATTTACTATCCACAGTGCACGAAACCAATGCCAAACGGTATCGAAGGCCATGATTGGGGTAGATTATTTTGATTCATAATGCTTCAGATCACATGACACGTAATGTTCATGCTTCCGACTGTAGTATTCGATTCGACGAACTAGTAGCAAAAATAGAATATTCATAATTACGAACAATTCACCCTAACAAAGGAGTCTTAGATGAACATCTTATGCCTGATGACTAGCACACGTCTAGGCGACTATTTAAATCGCTTTGGCGAGATAGAATATCCAAGCCACATCATTCTGGGGTCATTCGTATCAGCATAGAAATATCCACAAATTATTCATGCCAAAAGATACAGTTTCCGGTTCTTTAGACTGATTTCATAACATTTGGGAATGATACTCAGGGGGAGTATTTCATTTTTGTAGACCCTTTCCAATGAGCATGATCGTCACAGAATGACCATATCCATGTCATTCCCGACAGGTTTTGTTGAATATGCACCGTGTATAAGAAGCTTTTGGACAATAGAAAATTATGACGCATGGCTAGGGATTTACCGAGCATAAAATCACATTTGCATTTTCACTTTCCGCATAAATCACTTATCCACAACCTGATAATGTAGAGTGCTATTCCAGTTGACCGCTTGTTCCTGTCTGGGCAGGCAAGTATTCGGCATACCAGAATTACACAAAGAACAAACCTAATAATAACATCAATTGCGTCTCTGGTCAAAAATTCATAACACTGATGATTCTGTCCTATTCATACGCAGTTCTAGAAACCCCTTTTCGATCAATCAGTATTCATTTGTTCAATGTGCAGTTCAACCTGTATCCAAGCATTTCCACACACAAACAAATGCACCACACGGGTATGCCTCATCTAAGTCCAACCCTGAATATTAATTATCTCAGTAGACATGTCTCATAATATGCGTCCATATCACATGACAATGTCTGGAGAGTTTGCGCTCATCAATAAAGTTGCTCATGGATCATTGCTTGTGTGTATATGCGTCCCGTTACATAGTTCGGGGCTACAAAAATGCCGTATTTTATATGCCAAGTCGCCAATGAATTTTAGTGCCAGTTGCTGTGTCATCCGGTTCCATTTCGGGCGAATCGGTCATTACAGTTGACATCCTTGCGCGGAATAGTGTCAGTCGATCGCCGAATTTGCTAAGTGATCCGTCTCAGACGGAAGATTGGGTGAAGTACCCGTTTTTCGCCTCGATGTGACGATCTGTGATAGATATATTTACTGTTAACACTGATTTTGTTCTTCGAAGCAATGATACTAGCGTCCACCTGGTAACTCAGAAGGCCTCGAACATACATGAACAACTTGAATTCATCGACCAAGGTGATCCTTTTGTGCAGTCTAGTCTTAAACACGCACTTCTTAGGCATGTCAGCTACCATGAACCAGAATCAATCACAATACGCGAATTTCCATTCTGTAAAACACCACTTACTCTACAGTCTGGAATCTTAAACATATTTTTTACTCTCATCGTGGTTTATATTGTCACCCCTGAAGTCACGGTTCGTAAAAGCCAACGTCGTACTTCTTGCTTTCAGCTAGACGATCTGACAATTTTTTTCGCAGGACACAGGAAAACCCAGATAGTAACTACTGCCATCTCCATCAGTAACCAAAATAGACTTTTGAAACTCTGAGAATTGGCCAGGAACTCTGAACACGGCACAAAACGGTGCAAATATATGGGGACTGGAAGTGCATCTACATAAGAATACGCAAACGACGCATGAGAGGAGCAAAGAAGCAATAGATTGTTTCATATGACTGCGTCGACGACACAGTGCCACTTGGTATGAGGGTGGAATCGGAATGTAAGTGTGCGCTGATAAGCCATGTGCTAAATTTTACTGTCGAAAGCAAATTCGAACTGGGTGGCATTGAGCTGGTATGTAGATCGTGGAAGGAAATTTCTCCGAGTAGCTTGGAACTTCAGCAGAAACAAGTCATTTCAATTTAGTTTCCTGAAATATCGGTTTAAACTACCAAACGACTAAACCTCCAAGCGCATTCAAACAGTGTCGCGAACCTGAATGCCTCTCACGTCATTTATCAGTTCACCTGCAGCTGCGGTGACACCTACATAGGCAGAACGGATCGTTGCCTCAGTCAAAGAATGGGGGAGCATGTACCGAAGTGGTTAGTGCAGTGGATGAGTCATCCTCCACCCTGACAACAGACGATGACTAGAAACCCGGCTTCATCGATCGCGAAACACCTGGTGACCTTTCGTCATCGGATTGATCCGGGTCAAGCGTTCCGAGTGATTGCATGGAATCGGAACCCAAAGCTTCTAGCTTTCTGTGAGGCTGTGTTGATAAGTAGACTCAGGCCCCCATTGTGTGCACAGAAATTTCTGACCCACAATGTGTGCCTGCCGTGGAGGTAACCAATCAGGTTTACCGAATGGTTTCCTAATTTCGCTTGACACTATCTATTCCATTGTTTTGCTCTGTGCTCCATTTGAACACGAAATCGCATGTTTTACGCACGCGACTGAGAAGATTAAAAGAAATGCTTGCATCTCGCAATTTATGTCTTCTATCTGTTTTGATGAATAAGAATGAAACAAATTAAAGTAGTGTGATCAGCTTTAGCTAATATGAATGTGAAGTTTCACTCTATCGAATGAATGTGAATAAATTGTCTTCCGTTTGCCTTACTGTAAAGCACTTTTTTGGAAGGAGGCCACTGCCAACCAGCGCTTCTGAATGGGAAAGTAACTGATGGAGGTAGAGAGTGAATAAGGGATGGCGCGGTCGGAAGTCTACGACGACGACCCATTTTCCACCACAGGTCGGTTGACTGACCAGATCAATATGAGTATATGCATTTTTCCGCCACGAAAAGCTGGATTTTGAATGTAAATCCTAGGAGTTAATTTACATCTTGTCACGGCCATCGAGTTTGGAAATGTGGTGCGGTTCTCCCTTTGCTACTAGGAGTCGATCTGAGTAGGCAAATTTGATTTAGGATATTTCATACTTCAGCCTTTTTCCGTTGCTGCACCACATGAAAATTTACCAGGCCATAAGTTATAGCAGGTCATGCCGAAAAAAATCCCAACACTGGATCGGAGAGTTCAGTGTTTGTATACGCGATCTCAGCAGGGTTCAGTATTTCCAACCCTCACGTACTCATTCAAACTATCTGCACATTTGTGGTTGACGATCTAAACTGGAGATCAACATGAAATATAAAAGATACTTCGCAAAAACTTGCGAGTAAAGTGTGGGGTTGATGATATTTTGCTTCAGTGACTGCCCCCTGGACTCTACTTTAGCCCATCCTGTGAAAAAGACCTGGAGTTTTACCGAGGAATCATGTTTTGTTGTTCCTATCCCGCTGTTCAACCAACTAGCGAAATCAAATGTTATCATACAATCGCATTTCATCTTGTTTTCTACCTCTTCCTAGTGCATAACGGAGAGTTTTGTGCGCTTTCGAAAGCAGATAGAGTTCGCGGTAAAGTCTGTTACGTAAGGTTTGCAGACACCAAAGTAAATGCCACGTCAATTGAATAAACACTCTAATATATTATATTGTTATCCTAATTGACAATATCAAAATTATTGCCATAAATAGTTCGTTATTTTAGTTAATTTCGGTAAACTATCAAAATCTATTTGAAAACTGAATGAAAAAATTCAGAGAAATTCTCCTCCCAGAAAGTTCCTTGTACAAGTGAATTAGTGATTATAAAGTCAACCAGAAGCGTGAATTTCATTTAAATCGTACCAAGTGTACATAGACGAAGGGTCCATTGATAGAATCACACCGTAATAGTTCCGAAGTTGTGATTCTAAAAATGGACTGTCCTTCCACACACTCTCCATGCGATTCGAAAGGGACTACAGCTGTAAATCAACTGTGGAGTGCTCAAATCTGGGAGTGATTGGGCAGAGGAGTACCGGGTAAGCATACACGATGAACGGCGAAAATCGCGAAACCGGTGGCGTGCTTCAGGGGAAATTTTGTCCTGTCACCCAGATACAACGCCATATTACTCATTTCAACTAGAAGCTTCCAATTTTTTATGACTTCATTCTTAGTATATTACATGAATATCGTGTAATAAAACAGAGTCGAAAAAGAATAAAAAGCAGTACCGATGAGCACGATGCCTTCAGGGTTGATTGGCCTTGAATCAAGCAACTTGTAGATGGAGTAATAATTATATCCCTTCTCAAGCTGTGAAAATTTAGTTAACCCTCATTTCATTTCAACAGGGTGGATGTTGGTAGCATTACTATTCGGTGTAGACCACCGTGCGGGGCCTTCACGGTCTCTTATGTCACAAAAAATCAACGACTATTGAGATAGGATGAGGCACTAACAATTAACTACCTTTACCACCAACGGTGAAAACAGCAAGAGTGGATAATTGAGTTAGCCTTGCCTTGCTAACGTGATTTGATTTGCTACCATTTGTTGTGTTTGTGTGTGTGTGAGCACGCGCTTTCGCGTTTGGTCGGATGAGGACTTCCATTTCCCATTTATAAATGATCACTTTGACTGCAATATGCAGCAGTGAAGATGTGACTAAATGGTCCGGAATACCTGATGAAATCTAATGCTATGGACTTCCATATTTGATTTACTTTAGCCAGTATCGACCTAAGATCTCTGTCATTATTTGTGGTGCATCTGAAACTCTCAGTAAATTTATTAGCAGTTCATTGATATTTATTCCACCTATCCAACTAGAGGTTTTGATTATTTTCTATGCATAAGAGCTGTTGAATCCTATGGACTTGACATATTCTTTTCATCCGCTCTTCGTTATATAAATGATTGACGCTGATCAACTGGCCAGAATTCTTTATTGGTTAGTGCTCTGCGTATTTTCGTGATATACAAGGGTGCCTTGATTGGCACTTCTGATCACTGTACTAACGCGGAGGGATGCGACTGTGAGGAAACTACCACTCGCACTGGTTCCGGTTTGGGCTTTCTTTCTTTCTGATTGGAACAAATGTGTTGTTTACAAAGAATGTGAAGAATGAATCTATGAGGAATGATGCTGAGAAAGATGGCATTAGACATAATCGAGCCTCATGTATAGCAGTTTGTCTTGGTGGAACCTAAATCTAAAATCAATATAGATGGTAGTTTGTTAGGTTGCACTGAGAAGTTCAAACTCATATATCATAAAAATACACGTTGTAAATTACTTTTTGTAATTTGTATTTTCGACGACATCTTCGCTTGTCTTACTCGTGAGTAGCGTGTATATCCCTCATGAACCTCGAATACTTGTGATCCAATTCCCTGTTTTTACTGTACTGACACAGTTCAGATTTACCCCTTTCCGACGTATGGTGCGTGAACATTTTACGTTAAGTTCCCGACTCGATTGTTCTATGATTGTACATTCCTCTTGTAAGAAAAATTTGCAGAACGTTTCACTTACGCTTCTTGACCCACTGTCTGTACCGCAACCGTGCTGCGCTACAGTTTCGCATGACTCCTTGCTGAGTGGACCGTTTATGACCGCGCTGTCCCGATTTATCGGATAACTTTCTGTACTGTTGCCCTTGGTTGCTCACCTGGCTGTAAGTCATTGCATTTATGTATTGTTATGTATTGCATTGTTTAGAACCACGAAATTACGATAAACACGGTTATACATTTGGAATTTGTTCTGCTGCCCGTAGCCGTGTACAGCCCATATCGTGCGTAAAGCTAGTGAGACCACGTTTTCTGTTATATTGAAAGTTCAAGTAATCGGGATAGTTTCTACACACGTTTTTTCACGTAAAAGTGTTCTACTCCGCCACTAAGCCTTACAACTATTTTTTAGGATGCTTATAGTGTAAACGCAATCATAAAATATTTGCAGTCAAAAATGGGACAGCCCAATGTGCTCTAAGAAGAGTTCTTATGCATCGAAATGACCCAATAAACCAATTATTTTACGGAGTTCTCATCCAGGTCGCTTATTTTACGATTTCTACAGTACTCGTCACACAAAACATGTAAAAATTCATAGATAGAATAAAAGTTGGTCGATTCACTGTTCTTGCGAGAATAACTTCAGGTCTATATGCACAAGGTCTTGTAATAAACAAGCCTTTCAAGGAGTATTTACATATGGAAGAGAATCCGTGGATCAAACGTCGAGCACGGAGACAATATGGGTTTCTATATACAGTCATTTTCTTCCTCACGAGGACCTGAGATTTTGTATGGAAGATTCGGGCGTCTTTTGGAAAAAATGGAGGTGTCCTCCAAAGCTAAGCTTCGAAGCGTTTTGGGATAAAAAAAATAATATAAAAGCAAGTTTTTGCCTTTGGGAAAATGAAGTAACGAATAAACAACGTTAACTTTTGGCGAATTGGTTGTGACTAACGAGCTGAGAGATCTGTAAACGATGAACCACAACACCCACTGTTCCTCTCACTACACTCAAATGGATAGTGGGGAAAAAGGTATTCTGGCGATATTACTTGTCATTAGTGTGTTTATTTATTGTTGAAAGATACTTCCCAAAGCAGATACTAGCTGAACAAACGCATTTCTTTTCTCGTAAAATGATTCATATTTACTCAAGTGAAAGTAAAATTTTTGGTACAGAATGTTTGCAAAAAATCATTTCGTTGCTTATCTTGTACTGGAATCCTTCATGTGGTACAAGGTTGAGAGAAGCGCGTGACACAGTGCATTCGATCCGATGGAAAACTGCATGTCACGGAGACCGCTTGTTTGTCTTTACAAGAATAGAGCGATGGCAAGCTTACTTGCGTAGATAAACCAAAAACATTGGTTTGCGCAGTGCGTCCAAGATCATCTGGCTGCTTGTTTTCGAAATGCGCACAGCAGTCATGCTAGATGATTAGGAATATTATTTTCATTTCTACACCAGCTCAAAGCCACCATTACTGTCTTTGATGGTTGTCTGCTTCGCGGGCTATTGTACTACTCAGCTGCCTAGTCCGTCATTAAAAAAGTACATAATAGACAAGTTTGTATATAACTGAAGAAGCTGGTGCAATTGAACCTGAATGAGGATTAAAAAAAGTTAAGAAAATTCCGTCCAAGAAGAAACTGGTGCTCCATTCCCACTGTCTTTTTTGTGATCAGATCACTGCTACATTGTTTGGCCAAGTGGTTAGCGCGGCTACTCAAACTGGTCAGAAATGTGATCTGTCTATTGAGTATCAACACGGATTTGAAATTTGTCAACAACTGAAAGAGAAAAACACGAAACCGGTCAATATTTAATTCCCTATCAAGTAAGACTACATTACGTGAAACTATCATCATAATGTATAGAAAAATAAGCCAATACGTCCCGCAAGTGGGATTCTAAGGCAAGTAGTTCAGATTATATTGCCATTCTCGTAGGACGTCAAACTTATTTTTCTTGGTCCAAGTTACCAGGAAATAAAATGCCTTGTACCCATACAAGAGTATAAATTTGTTACCGGCCTCAAACAAAGCTTTCAAACGGTATAAATAGCCTCAGCGGTTGCTCTCAGTTAGCAACACCAATGAGGACCGAAAACGACTGTTTAATGAACTCCGTGTACTTCACCGCACTACCATTTTAAATTTTCACGCAGAAAAATGACCTATTCGCTTTCTGATTATTAATATCACTCTCCGAATGGATGGATCAAGTAGAAATCATGTTTTCAAGGAAACGTATGGCTTTGAAAAGTTTGACTTCCACAGGCCATTTTCTCATAAAATATCAAGTCAGTTCTATGAAAGTCTTTATTCCATATACCACGCGAGTTCGCAAGGATGATAGGTGATGGCGGGGCAACCATAGCATGACTACTTACTTCCGATAATCAGCAAAATATTCCATGTGACGGCTGATGCAACGACATTGAGAGTTTGTCTAGAATAACCATAGAAAGGTGAAGACCCCAGTCACCTTATTAGCGAGCGCCTGAACTCAGATGTTGAGCACAGGTACTACGCAGATGAACTGGTAATCGTGTCCAGAAACATTCATAAGTTTACACTACTAAGTGAAGATCTGCTGCTTCCTCTGGACCAAATCAAATTGTGTTTATCGGCTCAAGTTTGGAAGCTTAGCTATCTTGGTGGACACTTGCGTCATCAAACAGCTGAACACATCCGAGAAGGGGTTAGAGAGACCAACGCGTATTATCTTTTCACCATTCACGTCATCAAAGGTACGAAAACATTTCGGATGGTGTATTATGCAAAAAGTTTGGAGGTATAGACATAGCCTCATTTCATGAGAGATTTGGGTTCTCCAGCTCCGGCAAAACCTGAAGCTACTCAACTATGCATAGGTAGTGGTGATTTGTAATGAAAACTCCAATCTCTATAAGCAACATAAATGACTATTCTCCTTTTCTCTTCTATCCTAATAAAAATATTTCCTTTTAACTTCACTTTTCCCCATTTGATATTAAAATTTGTTTAACGTTATATCTCTCGAGGATAGTTTTCTTCACCAAGCAAAATAGTACCGTGATTGCGGTAAGCCTGGTGTAAAAAGGTCGCAAAAAGGCTGCGCAACCTAAGTCTTTTGGATCTCCATGCAAATTTGTGGGGTTGGGAAGGAGGTATTTCAGTTTCTAAGGATATGTTTATTTGACATGACCATGAAAGGGAATAATTATTTATCACGCAAAAGCTGTGAAGGTTTTTCGTCACAAAAGTGCAGTTTTGCTTGTGGAACATTCTGGACCGCGATGACTCAGAATTGTAGGGAAGTCTCAATGTCCTATGTTGAATTCGAGTAATCTTCACAGTTTCAACTAAATAAATTCCACCCGAAAGCTTTTTTGGCGGAGTTGATCGTGGGATAATTCAGCCAACGATCACCTTGAAGATGAGGAGTTTTATGAGCTTGAAGTCTGATATACAAGCCAAAAGGTAAGAAACATATGGCTGATTCTGTTTGGATAGCCCTCTGTTGAGACTTTGTTTATTGGTAGCTCGCTTCATTTGAACTATAAGACTAACAGTTGAAGCAGATTACATTTAATTGCTGCGCAATTTTTTCATACTATAAATAAAGTAAAGAGGTGTTTGACTTTTCTTGTTTTGAACGCATCTGGGGAAGCATTCGCTATCGATTTTCCACGGAGTTCCCCATTGAGGACGGATTCCACAAAAGCATTCAAACGGAGATAAATAAACCAGAAAAACTGACGAACTAATTTACTCACTGCAGGTCTGAAGTCCGCTACCTGCAGAGTTGAGCGAAGACGTAGACGAATTCTTCACTTTAAAAACGAATAATGACATATGAGTGGTAGGAGATTAGATTTTACGTATACGATTCACCATGTAGTGTAAACGTTCAAACCAATAAAAATCAAGGAAGCTCTGTACAGCTGTTTTATCCTTGTTAGGAATCATCAGCAGTGCACATCCAACTAGACCGAACTTGGACTCAAACACGAGGTGAATGATTTTGAGCGGAACACCATAACCACAAGGCTATCTGGGCTGGCTCGCAACGGTTTATTGACCTCATACAACACGATACAGAGCACTTCCGACACTGGGCTTGAATAATAGCAAAGCAATTACAGCACAGCTGTGGCTCCTATGCTGGACAGTTTGTCTGTAAAGAGCTTAAATACAAGGAAAGCATTACGTTAGACGACCTACAGAGCTTGATTACTATAGGAGCAGTAGAAGGTTAGATTTTACATAACGTGAAATTCACTTTGCAGAGTGAACATTCAACCCACTGAAAACCATGGAAGCACTGTACAGCTGTTTTATCCTTGTTGGGAATTATCAGCGATGCACGTCTAACGGGCACAGTTGACAGATGAGTATAGTTTTTGACAGCTCAGTCAAGCCGTTCGGTATGTTCCTAGTCTTGAGTTCTTTGCTTGGTATGTAAAATAAATACAGATAAAGTGAAAATTTCCACTTTAACCAGCCAATACCATTTAATCATTTGATCTGCCCATTAGCGAAACAGGTGAAGTAGGTTTTCGTGAATATACGGTGGTTATGCAGATGGATCTCTTAGAAAATCCCGGAACTTGATGATAGTCATGTGGTTATCTAATACGTCGTCAAGCCGCGAGATCGCATTTGATTTTGCCAGGCATGAAAATAAAGTTGAGTCCGTCGTTCTCCCTCGAGGAAATGAACGATGAGACAAAACAAAAGCCTAAACGTGTAATCTGTGGACGAACCTGAATGGTGTTTCAGGCAGTGACCCTTTTAGGTGAGTGTATAATCCGCGAATACATTTCTTTGCACGTGTGATGCAAACATTTTATTGCTTCAAGAAGAAGGCTGTGAACAGCACTTTCCACGAGATAACAATAACCTCGTTTGGCTGACTGTCCTTTGGACTCCATCTTCCACGCACAAATCTCAGATCATCCGACTAACTTGCACTCCGAGTGCAGGATCTAATTTGAATGGTCTGGAGTGTGAAAGGAAGCTCTGCACTTAAGAGTCCACAGAAGAATCACAACTGTGATTTATGCTATATATTCGTGCATGGGTCACTGCTAACCCTACGAACAACCAGGCTGCATGTGCAAGGGCTCATACTGTTATATATATATATATATATATATATATATATATATATATATATATATATATGTCTGGAAAATACCCATTGTATATCATAGAAGTCCAATTTAGCGAAACAATTGTTTTTCAGTAATTCATTCTCAAGCCGTTTACAAATTACATGGGAGACGCTAAGCAAGAATCATGCGGATAGACATGGAGTAAACACCAATCATGGGTAGGGGTTTGTCAACAGTCACATTGTCCTTGTCATTTGATTGGTTTATCTAACTTACGCCCTGTGAGTGACAGGACGACAGATTTACTCGACCTCGATCGATCCTAGGCCATGGAAGTTGAAGTGCCTGGACCAAACGCTTTTGGGCGCAAAGGTCGGGGGTCAGCTTCCTGATTCCGATTGCCTCGGCTATCGCTAGAGTGCGCAACTGCACACCCTTGCATTTGCTTGGGGGGACTCGATACACAACTTTGAAAGCCGTGTTTGGGTTCACCTGATATCCGGTGTCAACTAGGTGTGCTAAGATTGCGCTGTTTATCGATCCAGTCTGTCCTTGGCTTAGCCAGCGTGGGTGATGCTCTTTGATCCGAGTGGATAGCTATCGTGCCGTTCGACCTACATACGATGCGTCACAAACACATCTGAAAGAGTACACATGATTCTTGCTTAGCGTCTCCCATGTAATTTGTAAACGGCTTGAGAATGAATTACTGAAAAACAATTGTTTCGCCAAATTGGACTTCTATGATATATATATATATTGTAAGTAGTATGTAAACATTTGGACAAATTCCCCCGGAATCACACGACCGGCTTCGCGGTTGTTGTTGCTCATCAGGTATGCGTGCTTCCGGAGAAATTCTGTCCACATTTTTCATAATACTTGCTATCAATATGAGCGCTTGCACATGCAGCCTCGTTGTTCGTTGGATTAGCAGTGACCCAGACACGAATAACTATGAGAAATCACAGTTGTGATTCATTTGTAGGCTCTTCAATGACGAGTATCCATTCACAATCCAGACGGTTCAAATTAGATCCTAATAAACATATAAATGTGTACCGGATGTTTTGTGGGTGAAGGAAGGTGTAGTGACCGGATAGAGTGAAACAAAGTCAGGGTACAAGCAAACTAGCACCGAAAAGTACTAGTTAATAGGCGCACGGAAATATGGCATTTTTATAGACATGAAATATGTAAGGGAAATTATGTGAACCCATAAGCAATA
This sequence comes from Fasciola hepatica, assembly GCA_948099385.1. Classification (NCBI taxonomy): domain Eukaryota; kingdom Metazoa; phylum Platyhelminthes; class Trematoda; order Plagiorchiida; family Fasciolidae; genus Fasciola; species Fasciola hepatica. Next base: position 5,144,601 of record CANUEZ040000152.1, on the reverse strand, counting down.
TGCCTTGTAGGCACAAACCAAACATTCGCACGTAATGTGGATGCAGACCATGCACGCGAGACATACGCACTTCGATAAATAATATCCGAAGTCACACCAAGATGAGTCATACGTTCACAATATATTTGGAAGCGTAAAGAAATGCATGAATGTTGACTGGAGTGCAAACTAAATAAACGAACAATGACTGGCCCCTTGTAGGAATTCTCGTGCTAGGAACGAGTAGAGCGCGAAATCACCATAATAGAATAAATGAACAAAACTAGTGAGACATGAGAAATTTTAGTCATGGAAAGCTGATACAAGAACAAGACCTACAAGCAATACGACAACCGCTGAGACTGACCATAACACTATCTGTATTCGCACACTACCAATATTTATATTACAAAATCTGAGAACTAAGCTTCATTGGACAGGTCTCTCTGGCTCATTACCACTTGGAACCTAATCGAAACTCTGGAGAAGGACAGAAAAATGTGACTTGTTGATAATAAATGGATCTGGCTGATTACACTATTGGATTTCAAAAGCAGACTCATGTTGAGACATTGCGAAAATTGCTCCTCACTATCGGCAAAACAAAACCTTCTTCGTGATGAAGCAGATAATTTGTAAAAGAGGCAAGAAAGCTAACGAGAGAATGCTAAAACGGAAGGAATACTGCCGTCAAAAATAGATGCCATCATCCAGTGAAGGCTAGAAATAGAAAAAGTCATTCACGATACTTCAATAACTTTGTGTGACAATGTATAACCGGTGCTTGTTTTCGCCTACTTCCCTTAATTTTTCTAGTCGGAAGTAGAATCTAGAGCAAAATCAAGCACCATAAACCACACTGTCTGTCACAATGCATCCCCGAACATATTTATGCAAACAAGCTTATGCTTACGAGACTTATAAGAAAAAGAAACAAAAAATCAATATTTACTCTAAGTGATTTGTCTGGCAATGTCAAACAGAGGATAAATAACGTGCAAAATGTACCATTTAAACACTGCGGTCTTTAATGTTCTTTTGAGTTGCAAGAATGACTGTGCTGGACGACTTGTGTTTTTTCTGTCGGTGATATTGTAAAGCTGAATTAGTTATTCTCCGTATCTGCAGACAGGCCTAGTCAAGTTCGTGTAAAACTTTATGCGTCCATCTCAGGGTCTCCGGATTACAGGTTTCTTTCCATCACCATTCATCAAGGGTAGAAACGATTCAAGTGCGGAAAAATTCTTATGTCTGAACATGTTAGTCCAAATAGTTTAGTGGAATTGACCCATTCTGAAATGATCCAAATGTGAAAAGCCACTTACACCATACGGTTGGGGGAATCGAACCCACGCATGAAAGTACCCACGACTTAGTACCACCTGTATTATACCAGATAAGATAGACAGAATCCGTGCGAATATGTCTTTGTGCTCTTAAATCTAAGCTATAAGTTAAATTCAGTTATCGCGTAAATCAGACGATTATACAGCTGTTAATCTAAAAGATCACTTCGGTTTAAACAAAGTACCTCCTTATTCAGTTGCACGGAATAGTCATTATAATGAGCATTTTCTTCTTGTTCTAAAGGCTTCAGTTCAACGCGTTTGGGTCATTGGAATATTTGCTGTCGGAACGTGGTCGGTGTTCCGAATGACTGTTTTGTTGATGTAACTGGAAACGCTGAATATTCCAGTAACAAATATTACTCGCCCACTTCGACAACAGGAAAAGAGGCTTAGCGGTATTGCATGTCACCTATTGGGATACTTCATCACAGGACAGAAATTATATCCCCGTTTTTCAATGGCAGAAGGACTGCTCTGCAAATTCGTTAGCTTACTGCGCTGTCTGTAAGGCAGGACGTCAGGTATAGTAGCTCCATTGCTAGACATGAACTTAGAGTGCTCACGAACTGGAGATGGAATATACTGGTTACTTATTTTATAAGGTACGATGAATCTTTAGGCGGAAAATGTTTTGTTGGAAATCAAACGAGGTAGCTTTGGATAACATGTGGTCCATGATTGGTGTGGACATTCAGCTGTGCTTTGATAGCATGAGGTTTCTCGTGTCTGGTGTGGGTATCCGGTGAAAGGAAATCGGTACTACAAATTTCTGTGAATCTGATTCCATTACAACCTTTTACTATCACGTCACTCACTTTTTTTTGCTCCTCGTTCCGAGGAAGTTTCATATTACCGAAAAAAATCCAGAAATGAAATATTTCAAACATTTGTGCTACTCATGAACTACCACAAAATAATGTTCCCACAAATCAACTTAAAAGTGGCAAAGGAAGGAATCAAGTGACATGCTTACTTATATTAGAAAGAAATACTTTTTGCAATATCTTGAAAACTATTCGAGTACTTTGAACTATATTTATTCATTGTTTTTTTGATTTACTAGGAACATTTTTGTGGCTACTGATACGAAAAGCTGTGGCAAATACCTATTCACTATGTACAATTGTTTACCAAGGGTAATAACTACGAATATTGATCCAACATGTGCCGTATATAGTCCAGTTTGATTTACGACACGCGCGTGGAAAGGCTGCATTGAAAGCTTTGTCCATGTGCCGGTGAGTGTTTCTTAAGCAAAACTTTTATAAGCCAAAATATAAATGTTTCCCTCTGGATGTATCAAGTTGACGTACTGTGTGATCCTATTGACTGAGGAAAATGTACTCTTTTCGAATTGATGAGAAGTTAGAGAATGAGACAGTTCTGACTCGCACAATAATAAATGTTCACGCTATGAACTTATGGAAATGATGCTTTGCTCATCAGGCTGTGAATAATATCGGATAATGATGCGACGTCCGCCACTTGAAGCAGAACTTTGGGTTTTGAGGTACGGGGCCTTTTAGCACCATCTGAAATATGATGCGCACTCAAAATCTGTACTTTCCTTTATCGAGTGAAATTACCTGTATTCAAAGCATAATTTTCAGCGTGAACCTTATAATACTGGGGATGATGTTCCTCTAGTGAGAATAATTCCGTTTTAAGCTCCATACCCAAATTAAGTGGTTAGTTGAACAGCTTTGGAATTAAGTTCAGTGTAGTTTTTAATTTCCCCAGAAAGAGTGGATGCTTCCGGGTATACCATTTTATGGTTTGCCAAAGCTATTCCTCCGGTTTAGAGAACAAAGTTTGGATCTCAGTTGCATCTGTAGCCCACTTTTCATTGTTCAGTAAAATCTGGAAACTAACAGAATAACCTTCTAAAAATGAAGACTAGAGAAAAAGTAAATTCACTCTGAACTCCCAAACTAATCTTTATCTGAGAGTCAGAAAACAGGGTAATTCCCCAAACTCTCTCTTACCGTCCCTCAGAAATACTCGAGTTACCAGATAGTCAATATTTGTCAGTTCATTATTGAACAAAACCAATGTTACGTTGTTCCGTTCATGATACACTCCAGTATAGAAATCAATTATCACGCTCATCATGAAATACTTTAGAGTCTGACAAGCCCAAAAGAGCAGAATTTTTCAAAAATAACGAATTAGCAGGTATTTTATCCATCATTGTCTTGTCGGTCTTTCATTTGGTCTATTTTACCTGGATAAAATTATTGTGATCGTTTGACAATCAACATCTTGAAAATCGAAGTGGCTATTTGCATTTTAATGAGATACTCAAAACAAGCAAAAATATCAACTTTGCTATTAGCATCAACTTGGCTCTGGTCGATGTGTCGGACGTGGATAAGTCACATGAGTTGATACGGTCACGTTTATCTACTTGCTGGTCACGATTGTATGATTAAATTTCCAAAAGATTTTCAAAGACTCGTTCAAGTATTTCCGGCAATTACCAATATATATATATATATATATATATATATATATATATATATATATATATATATATATACGCATATATATATTTATATGTATATGCACGGGTAACATTATGAGCTTTAGACAGTAACGAAGTGGGTTCGATTCCCGCCACCACCAATCAGTTTCCCATTTAAGTGCTTCTCATTGGTCGCGACCACATTCATGAATTGTTGTACACTGTTTTATAGTGTATATACAAAGGAAGTGAAAAGAGCATTAGTATTAGTATGATATATAATCACTGATGACGAGCCGTAAACCTTGAGATTAGAATTCAGATATCACCCCCGTTGGTCAAGTTATCCCATCAGCAGCCTCTGATCCGTGCCCTACTCTATCCACAAGTGTTGCATAAAATTACATATGTATAGAAGCAGCGGAAAATAGCGATTATTGGCGGTATCAGTTTAAAACTCCAAAAGGCATACTAATTAGACAGTTTTTATGGAATTCCTCTGGTATAGACAACAGAATTTCGGAAACATTGTGTGGCTTCCACAAGTCCATGCAAACCTTCTAAAATAGTATTCGTTGTGGATTTTTTGTACATTAAATGACAACTAGGCTCCTGTCTATCTAATGATTGCCCGGGTAACTGATTTAGTCTTTAATACTTTAGCTCCCGAATACAAAAATATAAAGGGAATGGCGGGTGATGAGAAACCGATTTACTGGTGCTTAGTTTGCGAAGTTACTTTTGATGGATAATTGGAAGAACCGGGTACAGTGAAGGAAAATGTAAATCAAAGTGAACGTTTATACACTCTTCCAGTGAATTGGTTTTTAGGAAAGCCCCGGAAAACCATGGTATCCTTGATTCATTTGACCGCAATTCAATATCAATATATCGATGTACGGGAAAGATAAAGTTTCTAATACCCCTAGCAAATGATAATTGTGACGAACAGAAAAGATTGTGCTGCATAACTCGGGTCTACCTTGTAATTACTTTTGAATAATACGCCATGGCTAAATTACACCAGCTTGATGCATTGGTTACCAGTGTTTGAATTTCCGCTTCTAGAAGCCATTTACTGATGTGTTCCTAGAGGTTGTTTCGCAGTTTTTGACTGGTTGTACATAAGTATAGTAGTTTGAAATTAAAGGATAAAGTGTAAATCCAACAGGAATTAGGGTTGCATAGTCTAAGATATCCGCGTAGAGGCAAAGTAGTGGCCATATGGGAGAATAATGTTATGCAATATTGTCACAATATCTATTTCATGAATGTGTCGTGAGTCGTACAAATTTCTATTCAGTTGCACATGGCATGAATGGGTATGATATTCAGACAACTTATTCAAGAGAATGAGTCTGAATACACTCTATTTGCCGAATGGCCTTCAGGTATCTTTGAAGCACGTGTTCCTTATCTAAGTCAATAGAGTTTGACGAATACTTCCACGGGTTTAGTATATGAGATGTTAAAAAAATGTACAAAATATGTGCCGGTAATAAAAGCGGTAGTCAGGTGAATCTTGCTAGCATTCCGTGCATCGTAGCTATTGAAATGCAATCCATTGTAAATCTTTACAATCCCAGAGTTATTTTCGGCAAGTTTCAGTGGCCGACTAAAATGTCGATATTCAATGCGAATCAGGATTTTTTGGGTAAAGGCATGTGTAACTAGGAAACAGTGGTAATGATTCACCTGCAGCTACGCATACGAGTATAACTGATTGATAGTTTGACAAACCAGCAGTATTTTTCCGGAACTCTTCAGAAAGACTACTTCGGCATCGGCAACCGATTTGCTTTTGTAGTGACGACAGTAATCGGCTAAAAATGTTTCATTCAAATTGCACACAAAAAGGTGGCTGGAAAACGGTTATGGGTATGTCCAGTTGTATTTGATTGACGTAAGTATTCCGTCAACAAAAACGTTTTTGTTTTGTTCATTCGCAGCCAATGCACCTTCTTCAGTGTTCCTATAGATGGCCTTCTTCGTTGGCAGTGATTTGTGTTCTTTCTTTGACTAAAATCCTATTCGAAATCCGTTTTTACTTTATTCAAAAGAAACTAAAGTTTTGTCAAATATTTATTTCGATGAATTCCTCTTGATTCGGTCTGTTCCAGATTTCCACCGTTTCCTTTTCTTTTGGCCACCTATCCACCCTCCTTGTTCATTTCACTGGGAAATAAACGCATCCAAATGATCCATTTTCTGGACTAGTCCTATCTCTAACTGCACTGCTGATCTAGATAGATAGGTCCGTTTTCTGAATAGAGTGAAAAACATCCTCAGAGGTGAAGACGAAATATCCGTATCCTGAGCCCTATTAGGACTCCGCACAGTGTTAGTGCTGTTGTATGTTTTGTAAATGAAGGGAAAATCGGAATCCTACATCGAGATTACAAGCTGCACATCATGGGACATAGAACTAGGCTATTAGCGAGCGTGAACTAAATGTAACTTGACATTGTAGATAACAAGCACAAATTATTGTTCACAACTGGTTGACTTGAAACAAGATCAATGCCGAGCGACCAAAATGGAAGGAGACATAAATGAGATAAATTCGTTTCAGATGAGCTAGCCTGCTCATTAACAGGTTTTGTGGGGAAAAAAGAGCTACAATAATTAAAATTTCAATTGATCTAGGTTAGAAATCAGGAAATAATTTTTTTTAATGAAAGGAAAGTAATCATACGGACCATTTATGGAATATGAGAGCAGAGGTTCTCCCAGAGGAGACTAGTTTAACGGCGGGTTATATACACCTAGTTTAATGGGGCTCAGATCTCATTCTGAATGATGGTTTATTATATTCGTAGAAGATATAACTAACTGGAGTTTCTTCTAGTGTAACTGTTAGGATCTAAATGGAGTTCTCAATGACTTGGGAACAATGTTGGTGTCAGAGGCATAGAATGTCTAACAAAATATCCACACTCCCGATTAAGGAATGTCTGCCTCTGCATACTATCCCTTATTCGATCCACAAATTCAAACGTGGGTCCGGAGACACCTGTAGGACAAACAGGGCAACAGTTACTCCACAGCTGGATTGAATGCAACCTAAAATGAATTCAAAGTGCAGTAGCCCAGTCAGTGTTGAGTCAAAAGCTTGGGGACAATGTCATAAACCATATGACTCCGACAGCTTCTACAGGTGGTTGACATTTGATGATGCAAAATCAAGTTGACCGGAACACTGCGTTTCGATTTGTCTGCTCATCGAAAAGCACAAGACAGATAAGATGCTGCCGGGGCGATTGCTATTCATTGGCGGAAACCTCCCTTGAGACAAGAAAAAGAACTGTTCCTCTGATCGTCTATACCGTAGTGCTATGGTTCTGTGTTTTTGCTCGATACCACATAGCTACTACCCCTACAGTAGGTATCAAGTTAAGATAAAACCTCACTGTCCCGGAAGTAAATCGTACATTTCGTTAATTTTGGCTCTTCTTTTCAAGGTTATCTCGAGGAGGATATGTTCCAACTGATGATCTCCCTATTAGTTGTTCAGTTACTTCAGGAACAAATCAAAATCAAATCGAGCATGTGGAAGAAAATACGAAAATTAGTGATCCGATTCAATGATTATTGTTAATCTCCAGCGGATGATTGATTACTGCTTTTCTAGAGACGCACACCTTGTCATATGTGGAGACTGTTCTCTTTATATTTAGGAGAGCATATCAATATGTTCCTTGTGGCAGCCAATACTGCTTGGGAAAGAAGGATTACATTCTCTTAAAAAATTGTCTCACAGTGTTTGCGAAGTGTCTGTGTACTCATCCACGTGAAATGCCGAATGAAAAAATCCGTGCAAGATTGTTTAGTTTTTTTACAGTTGTCTGAAAGTGAAGCTTCCACAAGAAACCTGACTACATTTAATGAGCTGGAGAGAACGAATTATTCTCAGACCTTCCTTCAGTTTTAATCCAGCTTTAATCAAATGGCTTACTGAATCAATTCTCACTGGTCGACCAGGACTGAAGTATTCTTATTTCTTCATAAGAAATTCACGTGTTGTTCCTAATATGCAGTCAAAAATATCAACCTACTTGTGATGCACAACAGCGTAATATAATACAGTATATTTAAACAGGACTGTGTAAGGCACAAACCAAATGTGAAGTCAGTTCGGTCTGGGGAAGATAGCAGTTACCAAGCAGTCAGATAAGACCAAGTGCCAAAACCTACAGGTATTCAAAAAATGTTGATTTTTGTGTTTTTCGCGTTCAGCTTCTTGGTAGATTCTGATGCCTTTAACCTTGTGAGTTGACATTTACCGATGAACGAGGTGTTTGCGATTTTGAACACAAAATATTTGTATGGAAAAAGGTTTTATTTCACATCAAAATTTCACTGATATTCTCTTTAAACAGCATTGTCTGAAGAGTTGACCTGATCCGGGAGGCGATGTTGGTCATCCTAGTCATTTTCTATACTTCTCTCAAAGTAAATCAATCAACTAGATCTTTGGAAGTCTGCCGTCTTCATCTTTCTGTGAATCAGCCGTGGAAGTCTGTTTGCTATATCGGATTTGTTCGTGATTTAGGCTGGAATCCAAGTATATTTAGACGTGCGAAATACAATTTATTTGTTGCTGTTTGATAGTAAGGCGACAACGCCGATGGAGATAGTTAGCAGTTCAGAATCCTCCTTTGCACAAGAGCTAATTGTCCTTTAAATTCCGGTAAAAGAATTTCACAAGATGGTAATCAACATTTAATTTGTATTTACACCAACAGTATATTAGAATGTTAAAATATAAAGGCTCCGCAGACGATTTATCGTCGTTCTGCTTGAAATTATAAAGAATATCGAGCTAAAAAGTGGGTTTAAATTGCATTGATCAATTTCAGCGGTAAAAATTACCATAAGTGCTCATCCACAAATTGGCTAGTTAGAGGAGCCTTAATATCACTGGCTGCTTATAAGTCGCAGCTTAACACGAGACCATCAGCCACTAACTATGAAAGCCTTGGTACACGACAGTGTAACATGAAAGCCAGCCCTGCTTCACTGTTCTTGAACATCAACAGCGTGTCAGATATACTTGAAGGAATTCCAAGAAGGACATCTCAGTAAAACTGACGGGGCCAGGTTATTTATTCCATTTCAGTAGTGAGATATGTACAGAATTTGCCGAACGATACACCATGCAATACTGACACCAAAATCGACATCAAAACGTGGAGAGATACTATAAATTATTTCAATGATTGGAATCACCAACAGCTTCTTTGACTGCTTCTCTGTGTAAAAAGGTTTTCATTTGCACGCTTTTACCTAGCGTCTCTTCAAGACCCAACTCATAAGTCGTCACTCCATTGAATTCGATTGCCGTTGCTTCTACGCCTTGTCTTGCGGTGGCAAAGAAGCACTTATTTGTGGAACCGATCGAGTTACTTACAGAACGCGATGAACCAGACTGGCGGACGAAAGCGAACTGCATCTTGTGGGTCGACCTGTGCCATCTACAGCCACTTGGTCAAAAAGCGTCTCCAGGTGAATTTAGTCATTGGATTCATATTTTTGTTACTTAATCATGGCAACAATAGGTCAAGTATACTATAAGCATTATCAAGCGCTCACTTTAAACCCGACATGTTGACAAGGGCGTATGACCACAACTTTAGCCAGTAACCCACAGCCAGGCCGTGTACAATGCCATTTATTTATCTAGTTGGTTTTACGATTGATGACTTAACCTGTTGAAGGAGTGCCTTTGCAACCAATACGAGTATAGTATACCATATACTATGCTATACTATACTATACTGTAGTATAAGAAGTCCTCTTGTAGTGTTTTTTCTGAACAGCTTAACCAAATTATTCACGGGATTCAAATCGTTTTGTATGTGATAATCGGTGTGTTTATGACTCCACGATTTTTATTATCGATTACCCATAATGCAAAAGCAAATTTATGGTGCATTCTACTGATGGCTTACGAGACCTGTACACAATATTTATCCACTGATTCCCATGATGCGTCAAGATTAAATCGAACGACTGGTCAGTGGGTCATGTCGAACAGTTTGAGAGTCTCCACTCGAATGTAATAAATGCATATCATAAAAATACAGTAAGTATCCGCCGATCAGATGGCTGTTCGTCCGTCACGGATAAACAAATCTCCACACAGAAGTAAGGAGTCTCCATAAAACCAATAAGAATCATAATACATAATTCTAAGGTAGTTTTACCAAAAAAAACAAAAAGTAGAGATAATATCACCTATCCCCCCAAAAGCGGGTAATGAATTCAGTCTGATAGGTGGTAAAGAGTTACCACTACTGATAAAAACTTTTTATTTCATGAAATGTTTCATTTAGTTTTTGTGATTTTTTTCAAGGAAGCAAAGTCAATTTCGGTTACCATGGTTAAAATGGTGCACATTTTTTTACTCTTACAAATTTTGCGTGGCACAGATGAAAATGGGACTTCCTAAAAATGTTTGCTGTGAAAACGAAACACAACGCATGATAAAATTGTTGGTTAACTACGATTCGTTTTCACTTAAACGAAATTTGAACGATTGGTGAAAGTTATTAACGTAAGTCAAAAATTTAAAGAAATATAGAATGTCCGCTCTTTTTTCGAAGAAGACAAATTTCAGTGCAGCCCTAATGAATTTAGGTCAAACTAAATTTTTTTGGCGGTTATTCATAGTTTCTGCGTCCATTTTCGAAGTCAAACCTGGCCAAGGTTCAATCAGTTCTCGCTCTCGGATCAGAACCCCTTGGAAATGATAGCAACTGTTCTGTCAATGTTAGATTATATTCCAATGCTAAGAGCCACAAAATGATAGATGTGGGTCTGCATTAGAAGACACTTAAATGACTGCGAGGCTCAACGCAACAACATCTAGCATCAGTGAAAAACTCTGTAATCCTGTTGCAACAGCTCCGTATTAATTACAACGAAGAAAAAGAGTTGCAAACGGCGATATTCATGATTTATTCCACTTCATCGGTAACCTTACGTGCTGCCGTCAAGAACAAAGCTGACTATAGTTGACCTTTCAAGGAAATAAGTGATTTCAAGAAACAAAAATTAAGTTTCTACCAACAACAAATGAACAAAAAGCGTGACTGACAGTATTTTCAATCGCAATATGCTTTTAACTGATTACTAGCCATTACCATACCTTGTGTTGAACAGTGATCGTAAGAAGGCTTTTAGTTTATCTCGTAAAGCAACAGGAGTATTTACTGCATTATGTGGTACTAAAGCACAGTAAAATCTTCCTCGTGCTCCCGTCTACAATGCAGGAGTTATCTGAATGTATCCGCGTGGAGCACCAAACAGCAGCCGTGGAAAGTGTAAATTTTCCATCGATATATACCAGGAAGCTGATTATGATTATCGAATGAGCATTACACGGAAGGTAGTTGTAGTTCTAGCAAGCTGAATATCACGTGAGATTCTCAGGACCTCATTTGGAGGGTGGGGATGGGGTTGGCTTGTTCGAGAAATTGTAAGGACAGAGTTTCGGCTGAAGGTTGACCGGGACGAAACAGAATATAAAGGACCTATAGCCTTGCCATATGTTCGCATTAATACAGCATCCCATTTTTCTCGTCCATTTGTGATTTTTTTCACCCTTCCAGACGGTAAAATTTCACTTTTAGTCAGCATAGGAGAGTAGTGCAATGAAATATATTTTATTTGTTGTTTTTGGCACCCAGCGGCTTTGTCAAAAGTCCGGTAGAGATCATGCATTTTCGATTCAGTTAATCTTCAAAATACAAACTTGCTACCCGGTCATATGTTCTGAGTATTGTGGGAAAGGTAGATTATTTTCCTACACGTACTAGGAACAAATCCATTGAAATATTCAAATCGTGGCTTTTAGTAGCAAATTGTGAAGAATGATTAACTGAACTATCCAGTGGTTCTGTAACCGTAAACAATTATAACTAGCAGATAGACGTGTCCACTGCCTTAGGGTGTTCGGCCTCGTGCGAGATAGGACCTGATCCATTATTCTACGGCAAGATTATTATCCTAGAATGACTCCTGGTGTGACAGACTGTGAACTCCCCTTTTTCGGCTGGGTGTATTCTGCTTTAGTGAGGGTGACGTTTAAACCACTTCATCAACAAGAACGACTTTTATTTAATGAAAACCATTCCAACTTGTGTATTGCAACCTTAAAATCACTGGAAAGATTTGAATACAATCCCATTTGTTTTAAGGGCAACGGTTTTTATCTTTCTCTTTTGAAATTTACAGCTAGTAGAAAACATTGTTCATGTGCCCCTTCATTGTATCTTACAGATAGACCGAGACACAAAGTGGTCCATGAAATTCTATGTTCATTCTGGACACAGGATTATCTTGATTGTCACCAGTAGTAAATAAGTTAACAATGTTTTAAGTGACCGTTTTAAAAGTTGGATCCGCATTTTACTTGTAAAATATAGTATTTTCATAATTATCATTTACCTCATGAGAATCACTTAGCAACTGAATAGCAATAGATAACGAAGTAAGGTTCACAGTAAGGTTCAGCATGCCCTAGCAAAAACGAACTCACTACTGAAAATAGTGGTAGTAACGTGCATGTTTAATTTGGCAATGGGCACTCACTATGCCCCTAGGTTAAATCGAACCTACGAGTGGACGAATGAGAATGGAACATCGTGAGACTGATATATCCGGACTGACTTTCAAAGGTTTGCTCAACATTCACACCATGAGAGTTATTTCATGCCATGTTCATGCTAGACAACACCTATATCTTTCGATTTTCATAAAAAGAGTACGGTTTGCATGTAAGATAATTTGACGTTGATTGGATCATAAAATATTAATTCGTTTACAGCTTAACATTATCGAGCATTTTTACATAATGGAAAGGGGATGTTTTTTGAAACCCTTTGATAATGTTTGTTATGAGAAGTCATCCCTGTTGTTTCAGAAACTGACTCATTTTTCACAATGTGTCATTTCTTATGATAAAATCAATAAAACGTTGAAAGTGGCGCCACAGATATGAAAAAATAAACAGCCGTGTTTGATTTCAAATTGGCAATCCAGGCACAGTTGAGGAAACACGTGTAAAGCAACGTTATCCTGCCTCTACCTCACAGAAATCAGTGGAAAGTGAAGTCACGAAGGTTTTACTAGAACAATCATATTTTCTCAATTTCTATTAATTTACTATATATACTAAATGTCCACTAATAGTCTGGCGGTAGGTTTAGTAAGCACGTGTAAGGAAGTGAACAGAATTTATTATGAACTGAGATAAAATTGCAAGTGTCTCTACAATTCGCCAAACGGACATTTTCTTTGTAATTAAATACTTTTTTCTGGACACTTTATAGCATTTGACAACTCGAGATTGAAATATACAATTCCTACAAACTAAATTTTAGTAAAATTAGTTTTACTGCGACCCGCTGGCATCAAACTTGTGTGACTTTGATCACCATGGTGAATGCGATTGAAGTTTAAAAGTCCAGAACTAGTTGAATATTAAATTGAAGCATTTTAATAAACAGATGAAGGTTAAACTCACCGAAGGTTGTTCCCCTGATGGATAAAAAATTCTGACCACACTGTTAGTATGTTTTCGGACTTTTAAACAAATGTCTGCTTAACAATAATGAACTTGAATAGAGCTACAGATTTGGAGAATGCTACGTTGTTCAACAGTTTGACAATGATCGCACTGTAAATGATAGCTTCACCGGAGTAAAACGTCTGGTCTATTTCAGATACCTGACCTGAACTGCAAGATCATACGAGCATTGTTCGATAACTATCCAATTTGTTTTCGCCAGGTTGAAGGAAATTTATCATAAACCAGAAAATTGTGATATTTTCAAAGAGGACTGGAAGGACCCTGGGCTAGCCCGTGATAAAACTTTGCTCTTTTCTTCTTGTGGATGATTGCATGTCTGTCGAATCATTTACTTGGAAGTAGTATCATAGTAAGAAATGATATGCAAAAAAACAAAAATATCTATCTGCTTACTGGGAATAAAAAGTAGCTTCCAAAAAGCAACGTGTATCCAATTAAGGATAAGATCCGATGATTAATTTCTGCCGGTCATTTTAAAAAAGCGTGGGGTAAAGTAAGTTGCTTTGGCCTTCGATCTATCGAAAGGTGGTACTACACGAACAACAAATAAAGCTGCTTGTTGCTACCACCAAAATATTCGAATCCTACTGTAAATCGTATTGGTCACTAAGATATTTTGCAACAAATATGATGAGACTGGTAACTATATCAGTCTTACATTCAAATTTTCGAGGAAACTCATTTTATTGGGCTATATAATAAATCACGACCAACCCTGTTGATGAAGCTCTACTAAAAATATCCTGAAAAACGTGAAATTCAACCGGCTAAAAGACGAAAGTTCTCTATCCTGCTGATAAGAAGGGTCTTTGTAGAAAGAATATCTTAGAATAATGCTCCAGGTCATTTCATAAGTGAAATTGTAATATAGTAGAAAGCGAATGAAGTGTAATGAGGTGGCAACATCTGATTGTTTCCCATTATATACTTCAGAAAAGCAACATCAAAGATCAACTGCTCGCGTCTATCAATCCGAGTCCAATACATGAGTCACGAATATGAGTTCCGCATATCATTAGTGACATGCTCTCTGTGATGGAACTTTTATGTCAGCAAGGCAAGATCTGATAAACATCCACTCTATATCGGCCATGAATATTGCCTAACATTAAGTCACAAATCGAATGAATCCGAGGGCTAACGTCTTTCGGATAGACAAGCCCACACAGGAAGAAAGAAATCTGGTGACAACTTATTTCACACAACAGTTTTGCTGTGTTAACAAACGTATCAGTTATTGCTCGTTCTTGGCAAAATATGCCACACTGATGGCAAGGAGACAATATAAGTGTAGGCTACCTTCTGTGAAGTGCTTACTCGACAAAGTATAATATGGAAAGTAAATTTTGAAGGCCGGAAAAGTGAATGGTAGAGCAGGAGTACGTAAAGGATATTAAAAGCAACTGTTATAAATTGTATGGAAAGTAAATAGGGACGGAAGGCGGTTGCCGTAAAGACAGAACTGACAGTAAATGATACTCTGCACAGGAGTTAAATGTCGATGTAATTAGTGTGGTGTTGTATCCGTATGACAGGACAAAGTTCCCTGGCAAGCACACGGCAGGTTTCGTGGTTGTTGCAGCTCATCAGGTATACAGACCTGATATTTTGCCTGCCCGAATGTGCTTACCTTCTTCCGCATGATGTTCTCTGAATGCGACAACCACACAAATACGCCAAACAACTCAGCCCTCTGCAGTGATGACAATCAAATTGGATTTGTTCTGTATTTCTCAAACTGTTCAGAGGTTTTATATAGGTTACTAAAAATGACACGATCACGCTTCCAGTTCTTGGAGTGATGGAAATCACAGGATTATGCTCAATTGTTTATCTCTATTTTGGCGAATGTCAATTATTTGGAGTAAAATCAGTTAGGCTTTTCTTGTTGAGAACGTTTTTCTGGCAATGCCTAAATTTATCACCATAGAACAGAGTATTTCCACTCATAGGTGTTCACCTCGTTTTAAGTGTTCTCCTTAAATCCGAATGAGAAACACTAAGTGGCTTACACGTCTGGTTGTGTAAATGTACGGGATCCAATCACGTACAGTAAAGAAAACTTTGAAAATTAAGAACAGATGCAAACTGCACGATCGATAGGACCGAATAAATTGAACGGTACTAACGAGTCACCACATCAGATAGTAGGGGAAAAATGTTCAGCTTTTGACAGCAATATACTGAACGGTCTAACATCAGGAAATCTAGTTAGAATGACAGAAGTAAAAATGATAAGTTGTGCCTTTTGGCCAAACAAGTGGTGGTAATTCAGAATTTTATTAAGGTATTGAGGAAGATCGCCTCTAGTTTGAGTGTTTCGTCTACGACCGTGCGCTTCTTTTTTGAAAAGTGCATTACTCTTTTTAAGTTAAAGAAATTAGCTGCATGTTGTAGACAGTTACCTAGAAGCGTAAAACAGCGATGCTATATGGGAAGCAATAGTTTATATTCATAAAGCTAAGAACCAATGCCGAATCACGCTTAGAAAGAGGTACCGGAGGAAATATATGATCTGTTCTCTTTGGTGAAAAAGCATGCCAACCAATGATCCCGCACTATTTCCGTCCACCCGTTCATCTTTTCAGTAGTTCTCAACAACAGTGGTGTATGATACTTCTCTGTTGTAATTTCCTAATGTTCCTTATAGGTGAATATGGCCGCCCTGTTCGTAACGGTACAAGATTAATATATGTAAAGTGATGTTTACGAGCATTACCATACCGATTTTCTCGGTTTTTGCTATTTCAAAAATGATATACCAGTTGTCTCAGAAAAGCACAAGATAGATTGTCTAGCAATTTCGGTTTTCAGTCCCAGCAAGCAACGTGCACCCAAAGTGAACAGTGGGTCACTGCATATACCGTCAACTGTATGTAATAATTTGTCGGACACTACATTGTGAGGGTTAACTTTGATCGAATACTGCCCTCTGGCTTGTGCTAATGCATTTGGACAAGTTAAAAGATCAAGTCACGTGATCATTCAATCAAAACAATCACGATCAAATCTCAGCACGGAGTCCACATCCGAATATAAATAATAGAGAGTTAGCTCTAAAATCGTATCTGATGAAAGCTATTTTCGAAAGCAAGTCTTGTCACACGGGTTATTAATCTGAATTTGCTATCGATACTGGTATCAATTTACCGGCACACACTTACTCATTGATCGTCGAAAGAAACCTTCCATTAACTTGAACTTCGGTGTGACTGTGTGCTGCCGGGAGTGGAGTTGATCTTTTTTGTGCAGTGTACACAGGGCACTCGCCAACGTTCTAATCCGTCTTCCAATTTAGGAAGTATGAAATATCAACCATAGATTTACCTTTTGATAATTTTCACTAAATCCTTGTGAGGATTATGTAAAATGTCAGCAACGTCTACAGTTATGTTTCCTTGTATTATCAGGAAAATAGGGACTGAATGTCAGTTCCCTGACGATAGTAATATTCAGGCAAATTAACTAGCACATTCATCGGCCTTCAGTACGTTTGCTATAATCTCCTTGACACTCGGCCACTGAAGCTGTAGTGGTTCGATAAGGTCTTTCTGGAACTATAGGAAGGGTCTCTGACCTAATAAAATTAGCCTTAGACATCGATCGGATTCATTGTTTGATTACTTTTGGGGCGGTCTGGTGACATGGAACGATCCATCTGGTGTTATTGTGACCTTTATTAATTGTGTGATTCAGAATTACATTAGTTACTCTGCAGAAATTGCGAATTATCTGATCAACACACGCGGTCAGTGCCTGTGGACCCTGTCACCAGGTAAAGTCGTGAAGTGGTGGCGGTGAAGTCAAGGGAGATAACCTCTAGTCTAAAGTGGGAATTCCAGCTGATCGTCTACAAATTGGTCTTTTTATGGGTATTTTGAGTCACCGAATGAGGAACCATGTAGAAACTGCTCACTACGAAAAACGATAAATATATCCATTTTATAAATTGTTAGCACATTGTTCGGAAGCTCCCATGTAAAATCGGTCGATTACTATAAACAACATGAATAAGTTGCGTAACAAACAAACAAAGTAACAAAGGTTTTTTTCAAAGCACAGTTAAAGAACTCTAACCGAGTTTATCTGTTCATAGCGAACTATAAAGCATTTACAATTTCGCTAGGGGTAGCGGTGGTTGGATTGCCCACTGTCGGTTTTGAATAAGTTTTATTGAAACAATCAAAAGTATATTGTATGAAACATTTGATGGACTAACTGAAAAGAATATAAATGAAAAAGGCACGTTATGACTATGAGCACTATTTTTAGGCCTATGAACTACTTCTTTTTGTTGCTCAAATTCATGTTTGTGTCTGAAATTCAATATACTTGATGACGTCGGTTTGCGAGGCACCCAATACGGTTTATCAATAAACACTGCTCATATTTTTATCCGTAGTCTATCCTACGTTTTTCCCAGCCACCTTATCCTCAATTTAGGGCTTTTGCTTTTAATCTTTATTCCATATTATCTACCTTAGAACATTCATGTTCAATCCGAAAAGAAAACAATAATTATGAAATCCCTTTATCACAGAACAAAATGAAGGGAAAATAATGTGAATAGGCTGGTAGCAGTTATGTCTTTTTCGACTAATGTGAGTGTGGGTTCCCGATGCCACACCTACTGAGCATTCTGAGTTTCCTCTGTTTTTATTGTTCCAGGTTGAACACGAGAAATCCTCAACCCCCTCGTTGGAGGGAACACCGGTAGTTGCATACAATAAAAAAGACTTTTGACTTAAGTCATAAATTTCAGAAAATACCAGGTTGACCAAATGGCACTGAAATGTGTAGGATTGCATCGGAATTAATCAAGTCCACAAACAACTCAACAAGTAAAGAAATGCTTCAAGCACCATCTGCGGAAGAGAAAAATCACCCAAAATAGAACCCAGAGAACGTTCTTCTGGCTCCTTACAGCTAACTTTTTCTGGAAACAAAAGCATTGCAATCTTATCTGAATACCAGTGCCACATATAGTACTGAATCATTCGCGTTTTTGTTCAAGCAGATCCTCACATTATAATTACCTATTTGATGATGCTTTTCGTAATCGACCAAAAGCTCACGTTCAATTTCTGCTACCTCATTACAATTATCTGACATCCATTTTCAAAACATACATTTTGTTATAACGGGTGAAAATATCATCGGCTTTCAATGATTGGTACGTATTTCAAACACAGCTGCTGTAATGGGCAGGGCGGATCCGGGTGAATAGGCGAGATGGTGATCGGTCTGAAGTGAATCCGAGATAGATTCGGTGTTAGTATTCGATAAACAAACACTGGGCCGACTTCCAACTCACCGTTCTCTGGCAGCTCACACACGGGTAGAACACAGAAGCCAACAGAGAGCGTATATTAGGCAAAAGCCTCTTAACATCCTGGGCGCCGGAAGCCCCAGGGACAAATAGTTGCGTACCAAAGTGGGAAAGAAGGATATTGGGATATCAGCGGTCATAAACACCAACAACGGCAACGTTCAGGCCCCAAGGGGATGAAGGAGAAGTGAGGAGTACAATAACAATCTAGTGGTGCGTTTACGAGTAAACTGTGGCCCTAGATCCAACATCGCCATTACACTATCAGTTTTTGATTTTGACTTGATAGGCATGCGCAAAACTTGAAACAAAATAAACGCCGATGCATTCTGCTGTTTTAGACGGTTATTTTCCCCGTTACAGACAGGAATTCCCATGATCCTATAATAAAACAACAAATTTTGTTACAAGTAATAAAATAAACAAGATACCAATTGAGCACCTTGTTTCCCATATCTCCTGAGAATACTCCAAACGAACTCATGCGGTATTTCCAAAGTACTTCATATTCATGAAAGTTTTAAAAGTGTTCCCTGATTTTGCAGTACAACCGCCGAGGTATTTATTGGACATATTTTTATATATCTAGCAGGGTTTTTAATTCGCTTCCAACGAACATATTACACAACGTGGTGGTTCTCACAAATTGTACACACCTAACAAGTAGTTTGGCAGAAATACTTCCATAAAGATGTTTAGTCAATGATGCTATCAAGTCGCACGTAGTTACGATAGGTTTCGACTAATATCAGTTCAGTCCTTTGTGTGCTGAAGATCGGGAAATGACGCATAGCGTGATCAAAGTAACCGGCTGCTAGATGGGCTTATCTATATCAGAACTTGTTTTTTAGGAAATTTGTGGGTAAACGTGATTGACGAGTAGTTAGCCATTTATTTTCCGAAATATTTTCCGTGCTATTTCAGTCAATCATAAAGTCTGTTGCTTTCTGTGTTTGGCATCGTTTCTATCATAAACCCCATGGACTTTTTTAAAACTTCTCGCTTATGATTGTAGTGAAAAAATGAAACAATCCTGCTCATTCAAGGAGAGATTCTAGTGTGCAGTGAGTTCCCTAATGAAAAACACGTCAATCAACTGAGGACGATTACGCGAAACACGCAAGTGCGGTCGCAGTGACAGAAAAAAGTCGAGATCATCAATACGTTATTGTGACCATCTGGGTTTTATTCTCACGTTCGAGATGTTGCTAAATACAAAAGACAAAAGTAGTAGGTCATATAGGTTCAATTTTTGTCTTAGTGTTTGTCTAAAGCAAATCAAATCATTTGAAGTGAAACGTAAAACAGATGCAAATAACGACACGTACTTAGTATGGTATTCGTCTTCCAGAGCATAAACTGATTCAGTACTAATGATAGAACAACAGTGGGATAAATTATAGCAAAAAATGGATCGAAGCAAAATGCCATCAAATTAGTTCAAGTAGACAACAGCCCATGTTTTTTCAAAGAGATGTAGAATGGGTCAATAATGAATGAAAAAAGCACGATGCACGGTAAATTTAACCAAGAAGAGAGCATCTGATGCACAAAGTAAAACCCAAACTGATCAAAATCACGGGAACTCCAAAGGTACCGGAAATTTACTAGCTAAATTCTGAGTTTGATTATGTTTGCCAAAAAGTCACCAATACAAAAGCGGCCCGGAAATGCGCGTTGTTGATTGCTCGACAGGAAATCACCCTTCAGATGTGAGTGGTAGTGGACTCCATCATTTTCTATTGCACGTTATCCCCACCCGATTTGAAGCTTACCAGAAAATCCAAAGATTTTGCCAAAGTCCTTTACAAGTAGTGTTAAGTGAGGGCTTCTGACGGAAAAACAGACAAAATTGATGAGGTCACCAGGAGCAAAAGACGCTGAAGATATTACGAATAATTATGTGTTTAAGCAGATTAAAATTAAGTCTTTGTAAAAATAAAATGTTTCTTTGATGAGCCATCCAGTACGTTGTACACTCAATAACTTGATGCAAGACTTATGAAAAGTTGCTCAATACACCCATCCGTAGTTCCTACAAAAGCCACAAGGTATACGGCATAGGAGTTTCTTCAATTTTGGCTCATACAACAAAGGCAAGGGATAGATAGGCGGTTTTGATACGATCGCAAGTTCATTCAAAATAACAGAGAGTCAATTGAATTTGCATCGAGTTCCATGTCAAGGAACTGAATATTTCGTGAATGTTTTTTGCTAGTTCAAAGACATAGAATGCGTCTTCACTTTCGAGGCAATATCATAAAATAGGACTCTGACAATACTAACGAAGCAACTAGCCTTATCGATCTGTATTCTGTCTTTCCATCTATTAGGAACTATTGCTTATGGTGTCATGTTCGTGTTACCAAGACTGAACAGTACGACGGTCAAGTCATTGAATAATCGTCACAAACTGTAATAACGGGGGTGCACAGGTGCTGAATGCGACACCACTGCATATGAAACATGATTATCTTCATTTGTTGGATACCAGCTCAAGTCCATTTGCATCTGCCAACCCAAGGAACGAGTGCATAGCCACTTACATAGAGAGAACGGAGAGATAACGGCATAACCGAACAGGCAAACACATTCTAGTTTGGCTGCAATAGAGACGACAGTACGGGCAAAAATGTTGACCTCATCGATCGAATGCAAAATAGTCACATAGTCCATTACGCATCTCCAGCGGATCACAAAGCAGTGTGTTCATTTAAGCACGTTATTCACCGTCATTTAAGTCACAACATGTCAAAGACTATAAAGATACGCATAGGCACCAGCAATCAGCCAAATTCGCCCAGATTTGTGCTAACAGTGAGAACGGTTGATCGGTAATCTGTTTACTATTGCTGGCTTCTGTCGTATGACTGTGCTTGTATTTGCCTTTGGTTTTATGAGAAACTTCAATTCACCCTGACTTCAGTAATCACTACTGATGATGCAGCGAAAAGCTCCGGAATAAATTGTGCTACCAAAATGCTGTTGACTTTATGTTCATTTTGTGGAATACCACTTTCTTCCTTTTTCTCAGGGAAAAGAATTCAGATTTCAAATCGATTTTGAAGGTCTTTATGACTACTGGACATTTTATTCAGTGAATTAACTAAAGTATCGAATGACTAAAACATCACTTACTGAACATGAAAACGCTTGCAGTTGATGAAAGGCAAAGTTATAGGGTGTATTGAAAGCACGTCAGCACCAAGCATTATAATTGATCAGGATGCACAAATTTCGGAAACGAAACTGCAAATATTTTCAAAAGACTTATAGGCATACAGTTTTCAGATTGGATTGTCACTTGCTAAGTTCAGTAAGTCGGGCGATATTTTTACAATAGGTCTCGGTAGCTCATTTTCAAACCATGCACCGAGAATTTAGGGAGGAGTTACCAGCTGCTTTTATTTATAATACCTGAATGGACCATTTTCCCAACTCTTGTCTTTTGTGGGTCGAATCGATGATTTTTATTACACTCCTGATCATGGAACATGCTTTTTGTTTGTTTCATATCACCGGCTGAGAGGATATAATCAATGCCATTTCATCTTGGCTGGTGGGGAAGTAATAGCTACCCAAGTCGTCAAGCAAAGTGGTCAGGATGACGTAACAGCTTATTAACTGACAGCGGCTTTTGCCTCATCAGCGTTGGACAAACGATCATCATGGCGAATCGCAGAACTATTGGCTGCCTTATTGTATCCTGGCACAACAAATCACTACTCCTTTGTAAGGCTATAAATGATCGCAAACTCCCTACCCTATAAAACGTATCAATTCTGTATAATGAAAAAAGGTAAGTAGGACATAGACAGATCTACTTATTTACATGAAGTGGTAAATATGCGTTATGTTGGTTGTCGAAGTAAAATAGTCTGAATAAAGCAAGATGTGATTTCCCAAGTTATTTTCGTAGAGGCCAGCCAATGTAGCTTTTTCATGGTTGTGCCTATATCAGAAGTCCACAAGTAATGTTTTTTTGATTAGGAAACTGCATGTGGCAAGTAGTTTAGTATTTCTCAACTTGTCGGGATAGGTAAGTTTCAGCTGGAATCAATGTTACCATTAGGATAATTTAGGTGCACTTCGTTAGCCACTTATATCCTTGTCCACGTAACTAGACGATCTAGTGAAGCTGAAGTTTCCGACGACCGCTGTTAAGAAGAACAAAATTGGAAGCACTTTTGTGCTTAGACTTTCTGAGACGGATATTTCCTAGTGTCATAACGTGAATATAAGCATCAGCTCTCGGGTAATTCACCGGAAGCTCCCACAAAATACACATTTCTGAGATAGAAGACGGTGCGTATTCAAGTATCAGAATGATTTTCGTACAGTTCATTCAAAAAACAACACCGAATATCTTCATTCCTCAAACCAACGGGAGAATATTTCCAGGCACTCTCACTCCCTGTTACGGATAACGATGAGATAAATTTAAACGCCACTAGTTTCAGCTGACTTGAAGCTCATAATTAAAACCAACAAAGAAGGGAATGTAACTATTATCGGACTATTCAGATCACGATGCTCGTCTTTTCGGTGATCGGTTTATTTTGCAGGCGAGTGCTTGACGTGTGGCGTACGCGCGAAGCTCAAATAAAAGTCATTTAGCTGTTAACTTTCATCCTAAAAAGTAACCATCCAAATACCATAATATCATACCCACGAATACTACTAACTAGCATTGGAACAAAACAGTGCTGGCCCGGTTTGTGAACTCTGATTAGAGGTGCCGGGATCTGTGTGACTGAAACTTCTGCAGAACAAATGAATAGTTTTTTACACGGATCTTTACTACTTTTTGAAAAAGCTCTGCATCATATTTATGGAATTGGCAAATCGTGCGACGCAGATAACTTCGATGGTGGTGCTAAACATTTTGTATGGACTACAAAATTTTCCAGTCGAATTTCTCACTTGGTGAGAAAACAGAGAACAAATGAAGCTTTAACCATAAGCTGGGCACTTAACAGGGAAATATTTCATCGCTACTCATCAGTACTCCTATAAATCAGGAATCCCTGTGGCCTAAAATGAAATGTCTAGAGAACACATTCTTATATGACCAACTACTGAACGTCGCATTTACAATTTGAGCATTCCCCTTGATTCAATGGCTGAACCCACCAGTGGACACGTAAGAGCATCAGTTATGGCAGCCGTCAATCAAGAATAACTGACTTTGATTCCAATGGAGCGAATGTTTTGCATTTTGCAAATATCGTTTGGTTTATTTTTTACAAAACCCATCGGAAATAATTTGAACAGTGCAAGCCAAGATCATCGGGTTCCTTGAGTGGGGAAAAATGATCGGATAGTAGCATTTTATTTCGAACGGCTTGAAAATTCCCGATTATTTATCGAATTTCCAAAACTTCATCGAACCATTGGGGAAAAATAATGTATTTTTCTCACGTCCAGTCCGAGGCGAACTTTTGTATAATAAATTATTTTCAGAGAAACCAAAAATGTAAAAAAGATTTCAGCGCTTTTTTATGTTAGGAACCACTAGAATACATAATTCAAGCCAAGTATGCACGATGGTGAAACTACAACATTTAAAAAATACTAAAATACGAACTTCATAAATGGGGAATGTGCAAGAATAGAGGTTCAGATTATTTTCTCCGCCAATCAAGATTTGTCAAACCTAATCATTTTTATTATTGTCCAACCTGCTTTGATTTATTGTGTGAGTTTCCACTTTGCTTCCACCACGTGTTAAATAATACCGAGCTATAATTGTTGCAACACATTTAGTAAAATATCCACAAACGTGTTAAGAAAATAAAGTCGTTGAATTGGAATCAGTCTCTTGCCAATATTGATATAGGCTGCACCATTCATAATGACCGTAATCGCGCATGCAAGCACAATATGTCCAGGTAATGCGATACATGTTCAACGGGCCTATGGCACTGAGAAAAAAGATAAAGCGAATGCTGGTTTCCATTACTGATTTTCCCCATTGTGCATGAAGTGAGTTCGAACTAGCTGTTAGGATAGTCGCTTTCGTCATAGCGAAGAACGTTAAGTGACTGATTTTAGTCGGTTCCACGTGCAGTATTCACTGGATTGTTTAGCATATATATATACATATGTATTTAATGTATAAGTGTATATATATACTGTAGATTGAATGTCTGCATTACTTTAATAGCGAAAAAAATTAAACCCATAGACGTCAAATTACTCGACCTTTTTTCTCGATTACTAAAGTAAGTTTTTAATAATTTCATATTCAGAAAATAATGAACAAAAGATTTATGGTTCTTGATGTGGATAGGAACCGTTCTAGTAACTTCAGCATTGATCACCTCAGACCGGGGTAAATTTAACTTGCTCCGATATTATTCAACCAGCTAATATAGCAGAAATAAATTATTCATTTCTATTTGTTTATATCACCCAAGTTGACAGCTGTTTGCTTTAAATAAACTGACAGAATTGGACTCGGTTGATGTGGAACGCATCAAATACTGGTTCTATAAGCTTTTTTTCTCATTGTACTATCTATTCTTAGTTAATTTTAGTCGAATGGATGCTCACTGCAAATTATTTACGTCAGACAGCTTGCTCAATGGACTGTTTCTCACGTACATATAACATGCCACTACTTAGGAATGTAAAAATTAGACGAGAAAAACAGTGACTTAATCCATAATTGCCAAATAACGAAGGTGCAAGTTGTATATGCTTAGCAGTGACATTTGCATGAAAAACGAAACAGACGGAATGGACAAGAGCAACTGGGAACGGTATACAGGGGTCATGCACAAATTGTCTGAGATGTTACTATCTGCGAATAACTTTTCGATGGAACGACGATCGATCAGGGGTTGAATCTCAAGTAAATTTTTACTAACGAAATATCTTATAAACTTGTAACCTGGTAGCATAATTAAATCTCGTACTTTTACCACTAACACCATCTCTCCGCGATTCCCCTTCATCCTGCATGGATACGCAACAAAATTTCCGTTGTTATTTCTCTCGAGAAGCGGGATTAACTAGTGGTTCTGTGTGTGTGTCTCACAATTACTTGTGAGTAGTAGGTGGTATTGAGGATACTTTGTTTCGCTGACTGTCCTTTCGAAGGAAGCGGGATGGCGCAGCGGTAACCCACACCTTCTAGGTGAAAAAGACCGGGTTCAAACCTTAAGAGGGTGATATGCACCAAAAATGAGATCTAAGAAGAGCGAAACTTGAGTCTGATGCTTCACAGTGCCGGCTTTGGAGCGTGAAAGTCGGAGTCCAAATGGCGAAACAAAATTAGTGAGTATTCAATACTGCTTCAACTTCCTCAGTCAGTATTGCTCCAGACTGATTTGAATTTTGTCCATTTTTGGTCCGCTTGCACGCAGGGTTAGTGATTGTCACGGCCGACGGCAACCCGTAGGATTGAATTACTAATTCGGTTAAATCAAATCAAATGACTATAGAGTTTGAATTATAGATAGGCAGTGGTGCTTTAAAATCAGACGTTTATTTAGAGTGAGACACAGTTAGAACTGTTTATTGCTCTATTCGAGACATTATGACTGCATTCCACGTTCTTCACATAAACCTGAATTTCTGCGCACATTAAAGCTAGATTTTGCAAAACAGTTAATGCAAGAGAAACTGTGCCTAGATAAAAAAAGGTTTGAAAAACTACGTCCTAGATTGCAGTTTCATGCACCGTTGCGTCAGCATATTATTCGCTAATGAAGAAATGCGATTTTTGTCAGCGAGGGTGAGAGAATCTATCATCGAATGTGTTATGAGTTCGATCACAACAGCACTAAAATTTATAATCAGATATCTCGGCTCGTTTTGGATTTGTCTCTAAGCAGCATACATAGATGGACTTTTCAAGCATTAGACAATGAAACTGGGATTACTTTCTCCCGTTCCCTGTTCGAGTGTTCATGCCAAGCCTATTTGCAGACACATTTGGGCAACGTTATATAAAAGAAATAAAACCTAATATAAACAGCTCTTTTCGCCAGAGATATTACGCAATGCAGTAAACCGTTCGTACCTTTGCAATCACTGGAAGAATATTTTTAATGGTTGTATGAGACTGACGTTCATCAACGAACGGGCTCTCCCTGGACTCGGTTGGACTTTTGTCAAAGTAAAGCTGCGAAAACTACGCCGGGGGTCTGGCTAGCAGCAGCAGCAGCAAGAAGTTACCTGATGTGTCAAGCCGCACGGGACAGTGATTGATCGGATTTTCGATTCAGTTTTATCGGTGCTGGGCCAATGTAGATCATATGTGTATGAAAAGATTGTTGATATTTAATTAGGTACAAGTTTGATTATTGTGGTAAGTGTAACTTCGCGAAATTTTTCTCACTGGATTATTTATGCTGGATGCTAACATTCATCACGTACTGAAAATTGTTCTGTCTTTTTTTGCTTACAGGTAGTTTTGATCACACGGTGGTCCACTATGATTCCATGTCTTTGATTCGTATCTTATAGTCATTAAGTGGTGCATAGTTAACTTTTACAAAAGCTGTCAGGCAAATTACTAATTATATATATATATATATATATATATATATATATATATATATATATATATATATATATATATATCAGCTCTTTTTCCAGGAACGATCATTTTCTGCTTCATATTGGAAACGTGATTTAACGCCACGTTCTATAGGTCGGAGCCACATAAAAACCAGAGGTTTTTCACCAGTGCAGAGTGCACTCATTACCAACGCAAATGTATCAACTTTTGTTGGATTCTATGACATTATATACACCGTCAGTGGAGTGTGATTTAAAAGGTGACTGTTACCAAATAACTTACACCTGTCTGGAGTATTTAAACCCACTGAGTCAATCTGATGATAAGAAAATGTGAAAATCTTGATGATGATTTTCATGTAAGTTGCAGACTTTAACTTCGGAACAAGCACCATTTTTTGAAGCTTACACTTAACAACCACAGGCTCAAAAGTTTTTCTTTTTGAAAATGTAGTTTTGACCAGTATTTAAACAAGATCACATTGTTAGTGAGTCTCCAAAGCTTTTGGATCGACGGGTGGTCAACCAGAAGTCAACTACGAATGAAATTCTTTAACCCACAGTTTACATGAAAAATATGATACTCAGTGAAGTATATATCCCATTTTTCGATGTTATCTCTACTAATTCATTTGAGTTGTCCTGCGAAGGACAACAAGAAAAATACTGAATTTTACTTCAGAAGAATCTATAACCAGGAATCTTCTACCCGAGAAAAATGGACTAACAAATAATTTAAAGTGGGAATTCATCTAACGAGGTCTCCCCAAAGAGCTCAATTTTGGACATTCTGGTGTTTATAGCACAGCTATTCCTAAGCTTAATTGAAAAACCCAGGTTCAGTCGGACTGCTAAGACTCACAATAATAATCCCGCTTGTTGTTCGCTGAAAACATTATTTTCTGCTTGAACACGCCGACATTTGACAGCTTACTCCTGTTTCATATCGACCTGATTTATTTCCGATACAATTGAGGACAGGCTTCTGGTTCTGAATACGCTTAAACTTCTTGGAACTTCTTGTAACACGATTCTTACCCGAATCACTTAACTACCTGTGGTGTTGAAGTAAAACTGATTTGCCCCCGATCAATAAAAAATTGAGAACTATCTATTCAGATAGCCGTAGGCAGATTGCACAATCAAGATAATATAGAACTAGAAATTCCTTTTTGAGGTTGCGATGCCATGCGAAATCCACCCCGCCACTCTACGAACGTTTCTGGACCCTTTGAATTTACCATTTCGCTTGATTTCAAAATCAGAAAATTCTAGTTAGAACGGAGTACCCAATATCCTTCTCCAAATACCTAAATGAGCGGTCGAATAATCTGCATCAGCTGCGTCGATCTTGGCTTCACAGATGCAGTGGCTAAATTTTTTACTTCCGTTCTTCTGAGTCGCTTTATTTCCGCATGAGAAACATGAAAGTATCTCCACTAACTTGGTCAACGCTGGAAGAATAGTTGTGATGACCGAATCTTCACTCTGCAATGAGTTCGTCAGCATCGTCTCAGCTTTCAACAACCAGCAGCAACCTCATCTGCTGAAGTAGGTGCCCTTTTTGATTCCTGTTAAGGACAGATCCTCGGGTACATATTCCGAGCTCAATAAAAGCCAAAGACTGTTGAGATGGAATCATCCAGTTACGCAAGCGCGTATCGGCGCGTTTCAGTGACAATTCTGTGGATTTTTGTCCAACTTCGTTGTATGGTAAGATTGCCCTCTCGCATCGTTCCGGTTCGTGTGTGTCATAAGTTTTATCAGAAATTTATAAAAGGTCCACAACTTCGGGTTTCTCCGATCTGCCATGTAACTTGGGCTTGGACCTAACGTCACGCTGATGGTGCGAGTTTGCAAACCACTATGCTCCAGTAGTGAAATAAGTTCAAGCAAAGTCAGAGGTGTTCATAGGGCCACTATTCACCTGTCTTCACGTATTTAGGTGGGACTTGGCTGCAAATGGTAGACGCTACACGAAAGCCGTACAGTCCTGACAGCCAGTGCACCAATAGATAGCCAAAATAAGCAATATGACCGCCTCCCCCTCGCTGTCGTCTGAAAAACACTGCTCGAAAAGGAAACCGCTTCCACCCTTCCTTCAACGACCCAACGTGTAATACTTCAACCATGTCCGCCGCATGCTGCAAACAAAATTCACAACAAGAGGCTTTCCATCGACACTTTACCCAGACCAGAGGTGAAACCTTGGTAGTTTGTCTCCGGACTGTTTGTCTGGATTTCACTGATGTCAGTCTTGCCGTCTGTCGCAAAGCATAGATCACCGCGATCAGGGGCATCCAAGAAGTTGAATCACCCTCACGCAGGAGTTACCTTTCTAGAGGTAGAGTGAACCATTCATCTTTTTGCGGTTACTTCTCCTAGGAAAGTATCGCAGATATCAAATTTTTAGCATCAGTATATCTGAATAATTATTCCAGTATAGTTTAAACATCATAACATCAATCGACTGAGTTCTATCATATGTTGTTTTCAGCCGTAGATCAGTCCATGAGGCAAAAGCTTCTCCTCAACCGTTTTCGGTGGTTAACACATGGGTTATACCTGCTTGTAAAGAAACTTTGGACGCTTCCTTTGTTATCCAGGTAGGGAAGCAGTTCGAGGGGATATTATCCTAGTGAAAACTTCACTAGTGGATGACCGAGTAGGCTTTAAGTGACTCGTTCTGTGGGGTCCTCGGTAAACAGTAAGAGCTGGAAAGCAACATTCCTGCATATAGCGGTCATTGCGATAGTCACATTCAAACTATTCACTTTGCTGGTTCATTCTTGTCTATTTTCCACTTGTAGATCTAATTATTCCACTTTTGAATCGGAGGTGCTGCGAGGTAGCAACCAAAACCATAGAAACAAGGCAATAAAAATAGTTGACAAGCACCGATTAACTTCAGCTCACCAGAAATGGCCAACCGAACAGACTGTTTCATACTACTCATCACTGCATAACCCTGAGTAGTTTTTCATCATTAAACAAAGTAAAAACTGCACGGATCAAGGAACTAAAACGTGCTTATAATACCATGGATTTGTCTGACTCAAACAATTTTCACAAGCTATAAACGAGATGATAGGTTCTGAGGAAAAAACCCAGCTTTTGCCTGCAAGAATAGAATTACCGCACCATTGGCAAAGCTTTTGTCACATCTTGCTGAATACCGACAGTTATCTTGTGATCTGTGCATATCAAATGCACTACATTTGTCCTCGGGAGATGGGTCATCATACTTTAGCAAACTGACATTTTGACAAGTTAGGTTCTTCGCAGGTGGCTTTTTGTTTGTCCATTGGTTTGCTGTTTTCCTCGTCGTCTAGCGAACACCGACAAGGATGGTAGATATGAAAGCAGCTATGATGATGCTTATGAAAAGCGGCACATACATGTAAAGTAGAACAAGGGAACCGGTCATAGAAAAACGCCATTTTTACCGAGTAGACACACCGCAAATAGCATAGAAAACACCAAAGACCAGCTTGTTTTCGAGGAACATGACGTCCCACGGTTGTTTGTTGAACCGAGTATAAGCCGCTTCTTATATGGGCTGTGGACAAGGCAAAAAAATTATACGATTGTTTTTACATGAAAATGTCTACGAGAACGGCATTGTCTATACACTGTTTTCAGTTCGGTCTACCATAAAAGAGGCACGACTGCGGCAAAATTGTACTTGGTATTAAGTATATACGAATCCAAAGTTATTTCCTTTGTCACTCTTGATAAACGCAGATTTTCTATATCCAGTTATACTGCTTTCTTAAACTTTACAAATTTCGAATTCCAAGACAATAAATACGCTTTTGCTTACCTAAAATTAACATTTAAGACGGCACAGGTCATAAGGGGTGTACTCAGAACTTATCCTAAGATGAATGAATCGTTTGAGAAAATCTACTCCTGGGCAGGGTGTTGTCAAAATTGACAAAATTATCATTTCGAAAGTGAACAAAACACAAGCTAGATTTGTTCGTGTGAAAACGGGCAAAATATTCTTTCTTCTTACTCCGCATTACATTTTTGCAGGCTCCCATTGAGGAATTAAACAAGCCAGTGTAAAATGATCCAAAGCTTTTCATTCTACTGCGTTATTCTCAGCTAAATCCATTTTCTTATGTTCTTAACAGTGATGTTGGGGCGCAGACGAAAAATTTTGGAATAACTGTGAAGTTATCTCAGAAGTCATCATATGGCCCAGCATCTTGTAACCAAACTGCGCTCTCAAAGTAAACTTGGCTTGACATTTCACTAGCATGTTTTGCAATGATCCGATAAGTGCAACACTTTTAGTTGGCTGATGGAAAAGCTCAATAGACAGGGAATATAATCGCCTTCATCAGTGATCAAAGAATCAGGGAATCGGTCTTGCTACCCCAAACTCAGCAAGGGGTCTACTGGGCAATTTCTTTACACCTTACGAGAAATTTTATTCCCATCTATGCAGATGTTCCTTAGCAATGATTCAACACCAAAACAATTTTAAAGTTCTCAGGGCACTATCAGACGTGAAAGGGTGCAATTCTGTTCGTCGAAAGATTATACTGATGTGACCATCTTGTAGCTTCACGTGATAACGTGTAATGTTTCGTGAGAGTATTCAGATTGTTATCCACCATGCCCTGTACATGGCGATGCCACTGTTTTGGGCGTTTTTCTAATCACCTTTTTGTTGTCAAACCTGCACCTTTTTCGTATTCTCAGTAATCTCGCAGTAAAGAGATGAACTCGCACGCGAGGATGAAAACGAATTGCCAAAACTGAGTGATGCTGTTTATCAAAAGTCAGGTTGTTTTGCAATGGATAGAATCACTATAACACGGATATTTCAAATAAATCACCAGGGATGACTGGGATTTAATAAATATGATAACGCCATGTTTAAGCTTGGGGAGTCATTGCGCAACATACGTAGCGGATGCTGTTTAAGACCACCTTTGGTGTTCATATTTCTACGAACGTGATATAACAAAATCATTGCAAAACATTGTATATCAACAGGTTCATGTCCGCTAGTCAAGGGTGAGTTGTGAACTTTATTTCGAATGTCAGCGAACAGTGCACAAGAAGAAGTATTAGAGCTTAAAGAAATCTGAGGCTATGACTGCTTGGTAATATATCTTCCCAGACAAGGAAATAGAGCCCCATCCACATACGACGATTTAGGTTCGACTAAAATATGGATAACAATTCATATCAGAACATTATGGGCACCACGAACAGCATCCAAAATGACACTTTCTATGATGAACATTCACGTAGTAAATCTGACGGAGTTATTATATCGTATTTCAGGACAAAATATCATGTCCCACCGGCCTCTGTGTGAATTCAAACAAAACCTTTCAATCGATAAAATCCTTCAGATTCAAAAACACCATCTTAAGGGAATACCATACATATTCTCATTTTGTTAGGGAAGAGCTGTTACTATGCATCCAGAGTATATACTGATGTCACTTCCGAAGCAATAGTTAAAGGTTATTTGTGACCATTGTCAGAGAGACAAAAGAGATAAGAAAACCAACAGTACTGGAACGAGAGTTTTTCAGGATCTCTTTTAGAAAAACCAATTAGGTAGTTTTGTTTGAATCGATGAACACAAGTTCTTGAAGCTGTCATATCTTTGCACAAACCAACTGTTGTCATTAAAAAATTGACAAGCTATTCTACTACACCAGGTTCAATTCACTCCTTTATTTTTTCCAATATCGCAGCTCAATTAGAAAGAAATTCAGTGGAGCAGCCTTTCTGATGTTCTCTTCAACTCACCGCCATTTTATTCACAGTTTCTGCCTCAAAAGCCAAAGTATGAATGCATATAACAGGACAGAACGAACTGTGTACTCCTCACTTCTTAATCCAGTATGAACAACGCAGATCCCATCTAATTAATTGCTTTCCAGTAAAATATAAGAAATACTCCAACAATTGCACTGCATCTACGGGACAACTTGCGAAGCACTTGATAACTTGTTTAAGTGTTTTTGCTGAAAACGGGAGTGAGGAACTTGGCCTGATCGGGTTGCTAACTTTAGTTGACCTTGTTTTATTCTGTTTCAATATGATTTATTTCGCATCTCCGGTGAGAAACAAATTCCTTCACGAAATGCTTAGATACACAATGTTTTCTCAAACGTCTTTTTTGAGCAAAGGTACAGAAATGACGTTGACTTTGAATTCTTTAATGTGCACTATCAAAGTCATCTTCATCACTGTAATTATATGAAACCTCACTACCAATCTCTTACTTCTGACATTTGAGTGATCAATAGCAGTTCACATCCTTAGAAATGAATCTATACCATAGAAGCTTAAAGCGGTATTTTGGTTCCAAAGCGTTGCTTTTTTGAACAGTACAGACGTACTTTAAAAAGCGTAATATAATTGGAACTAACATGTCTAACGGCAAATCGTCACGGTTTGACCGGGTTATCTTTTCATACCGTGATATTCTTCTTGGTAGGAAACTAGGTGAAATGGAATCATTCAGGATGCAAATTATTCTTCATGTGATAACGAGTCATTCATTTAACCAAACGACTTAAGTAGTATGCGCACTGAACTCTTTACACAATAACCATTCACTAATCGTCAAGTAATGATTCTAGTGTTTATCTGAAAAAAACTTCATAAGTTATGCATTACCTACAAATAATAACTAATTTAAAAAGGAACTTTAATTTGAAAATGTCTGGATCAGGTACTGTACGTATATTCTCATAAGAAGAAGCTGTGATTGGCCACGGTATGCTGCACTCAAATCGTGACTTTAATACGAATAATTTTCACTGATAACTATTGTTCACACTACAAACAGTCACCGAAGAAGAGTATGGAACAATCGAGTTTTTCCATCTTCTTATTGCTGATGATCACTCTTTAAACAAACACCGTCGTTCTCCCTCGACTGAAAGAATTGCATTTCTCGTGTTAACCGAATAGATATTGGTAGATAACACGTGATTCTATTACGCCAGATGTGTGCCACAGAGCTCAGACAATTACGGAAGAAATTATTTCAAAGCCGGCTTACGCAAACCACGTATATTATTTACTCATATATTGATTTTCTAGTCTAGACAATAATATGATCGTAGAATAATCTCGTAATCCTTTTCTCAACTAAATTTCTACGACTTTTAGGGTTCAATAACCACAAACTCTTTTTATAGTTAACTAATGTTGGAAAATGAATACTCCATGTTAGATATTCCTAAAAAAATACTCTCTCAATGATAAAACAACACATTTACAATGTTCTGTAGTGGTTTTCTAAAACATATAAACTCAATGCCTGGCCTAATGACTAAATAATCATACGACAACTGGGAATCAGGTAGATGTCTACCGTAAACAATTTCTAGTTTGTTCTGAATCTCTGCCATTTGCAAACCGGTACCAATTGAACCATGGCGCACCACTTGTTTATAAAATCCCCTGACAATCTTATATTTAGTACGAATAATACAGGCTTATTCATGCTTGTGTAAAAGTAGCGATGCGACCAAATGTTTTTGTAAAAGTAAGTATTATACTCAATGTACAGTATTCTTTGAAACATGTATTTCGCCGATCACAATGCTAAAGTGTTTTGAGAAATTTTACTCAACTCATTACGTTGGTCTTTCTGGATTATATTTACCAATTTTTAAACTGATATCTCCTCAGGACGTATGCAGATTTATTCAGTAATCTCGTTTGTTGTAAGCTGACGAACAAAATATAACTTGCTCCCTTACAAAACTCATGAACGGACCGTTTTCCAACCCAGCCCGAACCATTAAAATGCAAATTGGCTGTGAACAACGTGCAACTGTTCAACAAATAATTTTCTGCCACAAACCAGGTCATTTGGTGAACAGAAACAAAACTCAATTTACAGAATGTAACTGTTGGCACGAGGAGTCTGAATCTTATGTAATGGAAAATCCACTTACATTTTTCACATCGAAAAGCCTGAAGCAGCGAGCCGGAATCGAACCGGTGACCCTCCGCATACCGGGCAGATGCTCTACCAGCTGAGCTACCGAAGTCCGGACAGTCTGCTGTGAATAAGGCAAGTAAATAATCTGTGATGCGCGAACCATTATTCCAATGATACACAGTAACTATCTTGGTTTTAATCATTGGGCTAGCCTCGTCGTTCACTTCCCAATGGACCAGCGGCGTCAGAATTTTCGACGTGAAAAATGCAAGTGGATTTTCCACCACAAAAAACTCCATTTGTTTGTTTTCCATTTCCACTTCCGATGCTTTGTAGTGTGTATGATATTAGGTGGCAGGGCACTTGACGATCACCCAAAAGTCAGGGTCTGCTTGTTTGCATCCAGGAAGATGTCTTACGAAACACGACCATACAATTTCATTTCTGATGCTACTGTAGTAGTATCCGGTTTAAAGTTATTCGCAATTCATTTGTCCTTAATACATTCCCACAACTGAAATGTAACTTCCTGCGACTGGAATAATATAGCACCACTCCGGATCACCGTTTTATGGCATTCCATCTCCTAACGAACAGAGCAAATTGTGGCGAAATCGGTGTTAAAATGTGTATTGATATCCCTTGTTGGCTGAGGTGTTCACGAGTGTAAAGCACTTATGTAAAGTTTTAAATGAATCGAGAATCGTGCGCGTGGTTCTAAAAATTTCCATGGTAGCACGTCATGGGCCCCAGTCGGTAATAAATCTGAAACCAAGCCTCCGCATCGTCTGTCCTACCTCAGCAGATTCGATACGTGAGACCGAATCTTTCCGCCTAACTCGCGAAGTAATCAACTTCGTTCTACTCAAAGTTTACGGTCATTTCTTTGACAGTCGTAAAAAGCCTAATTACTGAGAACTCATGCTATAGTTTGACCAACTTAATAACTTAAAAATCAAAATAACCGCGGGAAATCAGTTCCGGTGAAAAGATATGTTTTGACCCAAGGGAAAACCACATGAACAAATCGTATCGGTTATGTACACGAAGTTCAAAGATGTCCATGAGGTCTTCAGATAGTTCGTACTAAGTCATTTTACGCTACTAAAAGCTGGTTTTCACTCGGCCAGACTGCCTGAGTGTTCTGTATATAGAAGATTAACGTACGAAAAACCTAAAGTCATTTGTGTGAATCTGTATCCTCTGGGGAATTACTGTGATCTAGGTTGAATCAATATTCTTCGATCAGTACATCTACTTCAAAAGCGTTGTTTACCCTTGAAGCCTGCGGCAAGGACATTGCGCGTTATGTTACACTAAAGCTGACCGAAGATGGACGGGAAAAGCTGGAAGCGAAGCAAGTCCCTCCGTTAACAGCACAAACGAACTGCTTTATTTTATTCCGTGTTACATCGTTTACTGGACTGATATGGGTAAAGACTCGGCCTGATCATTTTGTTCCAGTTTATGCGCCAAGAACGAAAATGAGCCACCGTTTAAGAAGCGTCAATCACTGCTTCGATGTGTTTTTCAAGTTGCTAACTTTTTTTGAAAATAAAATGACAGTGATATTCACAAATTTCCTGGTCGGAATTTTGCTTGAAAGGTGAAGCAAGACAGCATCTGTCGGAATCGAGATGAGAATCTAGCAAAGTACCTGCGGAGTTGAAGTCATGAACATTCAATAGTCGCCGTCAACCTATTTGCAAGAAGCTAAGGATAATTTGCTTTTCTGGATAGATAGAGTATTTGAAGCCAAAATCCACTAACTCAGGTAGATTTCAAATCAAAAACATTCAAAAATTGAAATTTATATCAGTTTGATGTTTTTCTGTTCGGTCTAAACTGTCTCGCATACTTCACGGACTACCAGTCCACGTCTCTCTGCGTGTACCTGAGTAGCTGGAGGTTAGATTAGTATAACGTGATTCATCATACAGCTTCAAAGTTCAGGTCACCACTGAAGACCACGAAAGCACTAAACGGTTGTCTTGCTCTTGTTAGGATAAAGTAGCTGTACGGTGCTTCCATTGTTTTCAATGGTAATTGAGCATTGAAAGTGCATGACCATTCATATTATGCATCTTATGCTTGGACGTACTTCTACCGGGTGTTGATATTTAGCCAAATTTCAACACTGGCAGCCTTGATTGATCGATGCTGCAACGTATCGATTGACGATATTTGGTTACTCATGAAAGCACGTGATTCCGCTGACTTACTTATTAGCATCTGCACTTGCCCACTTGCTCACCCGCTACGGTCCGGTTGTGCTTGAGTTCGTGGAAATAAGTAGAGTACGTACACAACGCGTTTTGCCAATGTTAATCACAAACACAATATCGGTAATGAATCCTTCGTCGGTCATTGGCCGCAGTGTACGACTACAGATTAGTGATGAAAAGTGTAATAATCGTTCGTGAAAAAGTCTGGTTGACAAAAGGTGCCTTAGGACACCACGAAATGTCTCATACATTTAAAAGGTTTCACGGAATATCAAGATTAGAAAACGGTTTAATTGTGGCGCGCAGTTTAACGGGAGGTACACTGAGATATATGTGTAAAACTTCAAGAAGGAAGTATTTTACTCAGTTTCAACATCGAATGGGTAGTCAACTGTCAACAAAAAAAAACATATATAGAACAAGATAGACTGTGGCAGTCAAATACATGAACCCAAAATAAAGTCTCCCAATAATTGTGGTATGTTTGTTCACAAGACCATGGTTTGCTTCACTCTAAATTATTCGTCTTTTCGAACAGTGGTTGGATTCTCGGTTGATTCAACAAAAACGGCCTTGCCGATTTAATAGGCAGATCACATGTAATTTGCTAGTGATAACCAAACAGCTCGCAACAAGAAGGACAATGAAGGTGAACGTTCGTTGTGGTAGCCCCACCTCCCTGTTTTCAACCTCCAAAAGCAGTAAAGGTAACGCGTTATCTCTTATTTTGCTGACGTAGTAGGAAAAAGGTTTGAACCAGGTGTGATGTTCTACGGATTATCCCAAGCAGTTTATCAATCTCAAGAACGAGCCGGTTTGGCTTTTATGTCCGTACCTGATGAAAGGCACTGCTGACAATTTCTAAATGCTGGAGTGGTGAGGAGAATTTCGTACATAGATGTGACCCATTCAAAGTAGGACAAAGCTTTTTTCACGAACTCAATTCGGAAACAGTGCAGCATTGTATTCATTGTTTTGCCCTCTTTTCATTTCACAAATGAAAATTTATTTTCGTGGGGCAATTAACTTGTAATCGCTCTGATTACGACAATTTGCGTGTTCATCTGGTTTGTCTTTGTCAATAAGTATGGTATTCTACGGACGATTGTGTAGTTCATGACGGTTAGATGGTATCATTAACCTATACTGTTGTTCCTAATTTTTTCTTAGTAGATACTCAACCAAGCTTTCTGTTTTAACTTAAATGAGCTTGTACGTCCATAAGTTCGCTTGTTTTCGGTAATTCCCTGAATTAACTGCACGATAATGCTGGTTGTTGTTTGACAACACAGATGAACAGTAACCTCTCGCTGGAGTACAACAAACTCCTACTGATGTTTTCAGTCTTGTTTAAAAAAAATGAACTGTCTGAGGAAGAACGAATTTCTTTTATTGAACCCAGGGCAGATGGTAGCTAAGCCAAGAATGCAGATACACCTAGCCCCTTGATAAGTGGTATGATGATTTCCAAAAGAACGCTACGTTATCCGTGATAAAAGTCAATTCGACATGTTCTTTCAGGTCCGACCAGAGCTACTACGTTGGATATGAGGACTGTTGAATAAGCTATCGTTGTACATCCCATGATACCCTAAGGTAGACGGTGAAGTCCTATGAAATGCTCAATGAGCATATTCGACAAGTGTGCAGGGTTGTAGTGTTTGGAAGAAGGTTCTATGACTTCGGGTAGATAAAACGGCTAACATTATATCCAAGCTCAAAAGGACTTCATTCAGAGGAGAGTATATCCCGTGTAGATCGCCACAAAATTATCAAAATATGATTATGTAAACTGTCAGTTCAAAATTATGATATATTGAGAAAAAAAAATGCACGGTGGTTTTGCAAATGAAAACGTCTGACGTGGTCGATCAACAAAACACCTTTGTAAAGAATGAACTCACTCCTGTCATCGGCGCTGGGACATGTTACGACTTTTGGTCGTTTTCATTGGATTCCTATGTTCCCAGCCCGATTTCGATTGTTTATTCCCTAAGATTGTATGAACTGAATGTCTATTGTGGAGTTAGTCACAAATCAGAAGTTAAGTCACGAGGACCCAGAAGGACTCATACGTCACAAATGAATTGTCTACCTAAAAAACACTAAACAGATATACCATTGCGGTCAGTCTGTTTAGTTGCCAACTCTCCACAACATGAACTAGCAAATTATTCGCCAAATAAATGAAGCCAGTCTGGAACGCGGTCGTGATTCGTGGAGTAAAGGACAGTCTTGAAATTAGCAAACTATCGTGAAAAATAATCAAAGCTGACTTTCGTCTAATACTAATATTGTCTTGCTATTTAAAATACCTCCCTGCAGGAAACTATCGACTTTATAAGCCACATTCCTTTCGGATTATCGAATACCGAACTGGCTCGTCCATTGTTATCACGTACGAAAAATGTGAAGTATCATTTTGTCAATAAAGGAAGTCGACAAACAGGAGGCACCAATGGCAGTCCAGCAGGCTCTAGTTTCATGAATTTTTTTCTTACTCACTAAGAAAACTAGATCAGGACGCCCTGTCGCAGTTACGCGGATAATATTTTTGTTATCATAAAGAACAGACAAGTAGTTAAAGAACGGCATGTCCTATTCAATGACATATAGAAATATGAGGCTGAAAATCTACTATTAGGATAAGGACACAGTAATCCTATTAGGTATTGAGATTGGTCTCCGTGAAGTTGATTCTGTTGGGAGATCTATTCACGCCCAAGACACTTGGTAGGGGCAATATCTCCTTTTCATCAGTTTTATTTCAGTTAAGTACAACATAAATACAGTACAAGCACTGTTTCTTAGAGCACAGACTTCCACAACGGGTGCACAAGAGTTGGAAGTAAAATCAGATAATCAAAGTTCTGAAGGCAGATGGATATCCAGCATCATTCCTGGCAAAGTACTACTACCTGGAGCCATAGGGAGATATTCCAGGTACAATACCTAGAATAAAAGTGTATCTGAAACTCCCTCACGAAGGAGGTAAAGTATGTTGAACAGAAAAAGCCTGCCACCAGATTTCAGCCATGCCTACCATGCTACCGATCTGGTAATCGTGTTTATGACTAACCGACAAACTATGCCACTCAATATCTGACCCCTCCGACCGAATCAAGCATGAATGTTCATCCGTCCATATAAACAGGACGGAAATGCAGTTATATCATCCCATGGTAGAACACATTCCAGTGTGGCTTCAGAAGACAAAGAACATCAAGTTCACAGCCGGCTAGTCGTCAGCCGAGTAAAGGTTAATCAGATCGCCAATTGCTTGACATCTTTAGGAGATGAAGCTTTGTATGGTCGCAAGTCAGGAGTATCAAGTGATCTACAGGGCTACAAACACCAAATTATTCAGACATATACAGGCCCTGTTGGCAGGTATATGGCACCTGAACTCTACAAAAACCGTGAGTACGATCACTTTGAATCTGCCGTAGTAAAGTAGTGGGATCATTCTAGTATTTGTATCCTATATACATATATGTGTAAGTCAAGTGATTCTGCTTTCGTACCTAAACCTTCTGTTCATTCCGTCTGCCATAAAATTAATCTCTTTGACTGCAGTATGCATTCTGTGAAGATATAGCAGTACTTTCCCAGATACACTGTGAGGAATACGTAGTTGATTTCTGTCTTCATAATATCTCTACCAAC
The DNA here is from genome assembly GCA_948099385.1 of Fasciola hepatica. Taxonomy (NCBI): domain Eukaryota; kingdom Metazoa; phylum Platyhelminthes; class Trematoda; order Plagiorchiida; family Fasciolidae; genus Fasciola; species Fasciola hepatica. Next base: position 5,103,529 of record CANUEZ040000152.1, on the reverse strand, counting down.
TTAGATTTCTTTGTTTCTGGTGTGTTTTATTAGCTGTGACTTTTGCAAAACTGAATTGGGTGGAACCAAAGTAAATGTTTCAAAACTCTAATATTTCTTAACTTGCATTTCATCCTATTTGCCAGCTTCTGAAGAAGTAATGAACAATTTGTTGCCTATAATAACCCAGGCTCCACATGCAAGGTATTTATCACAGTTTTAATTTGGACTTTGTTTCTGTTCACCTAATAAATCATCAAAACCTGAAATTCGGGGAAAAATACTTATCTTCTCTGTACCATATCCTATTCCTTACTCGGTTTGTAATGGAAAGTTCCATGGTCTAGACGTGTATGAATCCTTTTTGCTGTATGTTATCAATAGAATGGCGATGGAATAGCACTGTATCGTAGGTCGTAAACACAAGCTGTATAGACATAAGTAAACAGAAATGGAAAAGGGTTACCTGTCGATTGTGAGTATGACTCTGCATATCAGACACCACATTATTGGTAGAGGAAAACCTCAGTCTTTACACGAATTCCTAAAGCCAACTTTCCAACCCAGGTTGCAAAAATGGTTGAAATCGGACATAGAAAATCAGCTCGCCTTATCGAGAAATTAAATTAATCTGGTTTGGTTCAGATCACACGCAATCTATCACTAGTGTAGTTTTTATCAAACAGTTCTTTTGCTTGCCATGCTTTCTGACCACCTGTTTCCACGCTGACCACAGCTCTTTCGCTTCCACACCAGTGTGATAACTTTTTTTGTCCAATCCTATTGCTTCACCCAATTTTAGTCTTGTTTCTATGAGAGATGCCGATTGATTTTAGTTGTTATTCGTCTAATTGTTGATCTTATCTGTTCGTAGAGAACTCTGATTCTAAAGAGATTTTATCACTTACTGAATTCTTCCTCCCGATTTTGAATCTCTTGGGCACTGAGCTAGTGGTATCCATGACCCATACTGTTATTACATCGTAACTGTCTGGGTTATTTGACAAGGCTCAAATATTTGGACATAGTCATATTCATCTCTCTGTCTGTGTGAATGACTAAACTTGACCATCCCTCTATGATCATGCACCATCTAATGGCTATCCTATTCTAGTTGTTCTTTATCACGGTCGTGTTGTGTTCCCTTGAAACATTACTTCTCTTCTGACCGTTAATTGATCAAGATATCCCCAATAAATGGGAACCTCCTTCATAAAACACTTGACTCACTCCTACATTGCCCTCTCTATTGTTGCCTGGGCGTTTTGAAGCCTTTGTTATATATCAATGTGGTCGTTTCTTCCACATTTTGAGGTATTTTATAGCAACCGTTTAACAGTTTGTCCAACAGAACACTTGGTAAAGTAAGCCTATGTACTTTGTCTTGGGACTTGGGGTTCGTGTATCTGCGAGTCACTCAATTAGGGCAAGACAGTTCTGAACAAAACGGTTCAGTTATTTATTCCACACAGGTCATAATCTCAATGAGAACATATAAGATCAGAAATTCAATTGAACAATTAGACAAGAGATTCATCTATCGTGGACGTTTGTAAATTTTGTTTGGTTCAAACACTTGCATAAAGCTATCTTTTTGATTAATCACAACCCCGTCCCCCCCAGCACTAATTTTCAAAAAAGTAAGGTCCATGGCCTTTCGGTGATTCGAGATTGGTCACCGGTCTACTGACACCTAATTGATTTCATCACTTTTTTACTGAAATTTAATAGAACTGCTTACTATCTTTTCCTTTATTTTGGGGAAAGTGAACGCCCGAGTAGTAGGAAACGTGACAACGCTTCATTTCCGTCGCAACTGCTCATAAACCACGATCATAATGATTCGAATTTCCGTCAGAAATCATTTGATCTTACATGACGTATTCCGCTCGCGGTGTAGCAGAACCGGTGCAAAGTGATTCGATCTTCTGCTGCATTATAAATGAACCAGATTTACTAAAATATATGAACAAAACGAGAAATCTCGGCACTTTCCTTTTATAAAATAAATGGCTTGGGCTAATAGGAAGGTTATGGAAGTAAAACGTTTGCTCTTTAAACAGAGAGAGGCGAATAATGTAGTAATGAGAACGGTAGAATCAAAAATGTTATATGGTTCGACTGGAAAAACTTATGCATGAAATCAGAGTCGAAAGAAATTAGGTACAACAGCTACGTTTACCAATTCATACCCATAAAATAATAAATTAAACATTTTGAAGCCAAAAAGACAAACATTGCTATTTTATATGCATATTTTGTTTAGGGTAAAATACAGATAGTCTAGATATCTGAAAGTCTGGTGAAGTAACCACGAACCGGGGAGTTGAACGCCCGGGATTGGTCGGAATGCAATCAGTCAAGGCATATAAGACGTAGAATATGCTCCTCGAAACGAACTGAAAAGTATATTTCCGGCTTTAGGAATACGACGACTGGTCAGTGCATGAGTTTCTGCATGCTACTGGCAGTCAGAGTGATACACGCGGCGAATAAACTCAGCCGTTCTATACCAGAATACGAGTTGAATGTGCCCAGGGTCGTATTATTCCATCTTAATCCCCGCTAGGGCGGAATGACGACTGTTTCGAAGTCACATCGTAGAAGTCCGTTGCTTATATTTTTGGTTATTTCCTATACCCTGGGATTCGCATCAAATATGTCGTAAGTCTTATCTATTTTCGAGACTGATTTTTATCTTGTTCATGTGGGTTAAGTTCCCTCTCCGTTGCTAAGCAATGTGTACATCAAATCACCTGGTGATGGTGGTAAAAAGATGCAGTAATAAAATTAAAAACAAATAGCAATATCACTGAGTTTGTTAAGGAAGACGCAAATCTATCGAGCTTGCAACGTAGTCAGCGTAAATAGGCTTTGGTTGTAAGCTTGGATGCTATCCACGGGGAGGTTTGGAATCCACACGTATTACAGATGCAATTTAGTGCACTCAGGAACCAGGTTTAGAAAGGAACAAATTCATTTGATTTCGTTTCGTACTCACTAGTTTTGGTACGTAAATTGAGGTCGATTGAAAAAGCATTCACTCAGATCAGCCGAGGTGGAAAATGTTTTATCCAAAATCAATCATGGATATGCTGTTTTCGGATCGCTTTCTTCGGCAAACCCTTGGTCAGTAGTCTAGTATCGGAAAGTATCACTGCGAACCGTTAGAAACTTTTAAATTAAGTGAAAATTTCTGCTAGCCGGATTTTAATATACTAAAGAAGTATGGATGAAAGGTTATCTTTCAAATCATGTAAACCCTTACCAGATGACCTTTTGTCCTATGGTATCGAGGTAGCTGCCCATTTCATCACGAGACACGTTCTAGAAAAAAGGGCATGGAGTTGACCCAGACAAAAAGTCCGGTTGCATTATTCGATCTTAGAAACCAGTGTAGTGAAGTTCAGTTGAGATGTGGGTTATCCACAAGCAAAACCTGTGAAGATAACATAAATTTGTGACAAAACTCATTTCAATGTGTTGAGCATTATTAACTCTATCACACCAATCCAAACCTTGATATTGTCCTTTGCTTGGTGCGATGGTTTGCGCGCTTTCGTGTCCCAAAGAGCTGTGCTGGTTTGGTTTTTAAAGCAGGCGATGTACTCACGCCTGACTGGTCGCGGAACAGATGCCAGGCAAGGTCTAGCCTCTGAAACAATTGGTGATCAACATCTGGTTGTAACCACTACGCCTAAAGAGGGAAACTCCGATTAATAAACATGGAGAGAAGCAGTTTACCGGTCAAAAGACCTCTATCAGATGGACAGAGGAGGGGATAATACGGTATTTCTCTCGATGGTGGAAGAAGTCATCGTACCTCATTGGGCAGTTATCGCCCGCCTAGTCTGGGTAGCCCCAGGCCCAAAGGATTTTATCCCGTTCACGTTCCGCTTGCTCTACTGGGTGCCTGGTGTTAAGGACTGAATCCAAAAGATGGGTGGATAACAAATCACCGGCGAAGATAAGTCAGGAAGTGTGCAACCATGCAGTCCCAATCGATAGAGCAAAAGAGATACCTTCACAGGTAGTTCAGTCACTTGATCGTAGTGCGATAACGCCCCACTGCCTAGGGGGTCAGACTTTTATTTCAAAGACACCAGTTAGAGTTCCTAAAAGAAAAAAACCCTACTGCGGTGTGGGAAGCCAAAAAGTATGATCCTCTCATAAAACTCTAGTATCCTTTCTTCCTTGCCACCTTTCCTTCCTGTTATCAATCCAAAAAGCCGCGATTTATTGCGGATCTGAAGAAGACAGTAGTCCAGGAGTCGGGCATAAATTGGGCGCACTTTTTAATTTTATGCGCTTAACTCTTCTGGTTATCTTCAACGTCCGAACACTATGTCAAATAGGATAACTAGCTGCTCTTGCTAATAATCTTGAAACTTCCAAAACAGATGTATGCTGTACCTCCGAATCATGCATACAAAACCTCCGTTCTGTGACCACTCTTCGCATTCCAAATTCAACCTCAGTTTCTCGCTTCCCTCTTTGGATGTCCGGTGATTCGGTTTGTACTGCTCGCGGTCCGACTGGAGTTGAGATTGTTTTGAGCATGGGAGCTAAACATGCTGCGCTAGAATTGATATGTCAGCAGTTCCATTGGACGGTTCTGGGTGTGCCACTGGCTAACACTGGAGGGTTTGTGCTTGTTCTTTGTGTCTGTATACATACGAACTTAGTACAGAGACACTGAGACCAAACATGAACTTCTGCATAGGAAGTGGCTTCCTTCTACGTCTTCCCAGAGTTGGACTCAGCCTAACCATACTGAATCTGGTCACCGCTAGAGTGGATCAATTGAAGATTGTCGTTCATCTTGGCCCACACCTGTGGAATCAGACAACCCCTTAGTACGTGCTCGTTTGTGTTTCCGTCTCGTCTGTGGCCACGCCAACGCTAAAGACACCCTTCCAGAGCAGTTACTTGTCGACGATAACTGATAATTTACTGCTCAGGCAAAACTGTCTACATGCTCATCGACGCAGCCGCATGTCTAGGACCAGGATGAACACTGGAAACAGCTCAAGGAAGCATTGGTTGCAGCTTCTAAAGCCACAATAGACTCTGGTTCACGAAGGCCTGGAAACCAATGTATATCTTCGGCATCAGTTGCTTTCAGATTCGGCCTTCCGAGTGCCACATTCAGTGAGGTGCAGAAATCTCTGTGACATAAAATTACGACCTGGTAGACCGCGAAGTACTTCAGAGCGGCCTCTCATTGAGGGGTGTGCCGGAGAAATATATTTCTTTTTTTCTAATCCTTGCCTGCAAACAGCCAAAGCCGAATTTGTGCTTACAGTGTTCTTTCACCCAAGTTCACCACGGAAGGTGGTGTTCATTACATTTGCCCTCTATCACCCTTCTTTTTCTACTTTGTAACTGAGTTTATTCTTGAGACAGCCCCATCCTCGTGTGAGAAAAGCAACATCGATGTGTTCTCAGGCAGCAAACTATCTGACTTAGAATACGAGAAAGATATCATTCAGCTGAGTGAAAATTCAGTTATTTCGCTAGCTTTTCTCGATAACCTAAACAGCAGTGTAGCAAAGTTTGGGATGCACCTTCAAAGTGTAAAATGTTTCTGCTGGACTGCATTATCTCTACACCAAATCTTTGATTAAGGGGAAAGCTGTAACTGAAGTAGATGTGCTTTATTACTTGAGTAGATGCATCTCACCGGGTGTTTGTATATCGGATTAGGTGCCATCGCGCATACAGAAGGCGCGTTTGGCTTTCGTCAACCTCAGTCATCTGCGGCACCGGCTTGACATCAGATGGTCTGTCAAGGATGGAGTGTACACGGCAGAAGTTAGATCTGTTCTTTTATATGGCTCAGAAACATAGATGGTAATGGTAGAAAATAGACGAAGACTGTCGGCACTCGAGCAATGACATCTCTGCAGTACTACCCGAATACGGTGAAAACACCTTATCAGCAATACTGAGGTTAGACTTAGGGTGCTGGGAAACATTTATTATTCGTTATAACAAGCATATAGTTTGAAAAGGCTAACGTAGTTAAAATAAGTGTTACACATGTCCCCTGATAGAATTCCTAGGCGTACGCTGTTCGAAGGAGCAGGTACTGCTTAGGACATAGATCGAGATGGCCAGTCTATGAAATGACTCAAACGTATGAACACCTTTGCAGAAAGACGTGGCGAGTTAGCACGTATGAGACTTCTGGGTTCTGATCCACGAAACCTGCCCACCAGGTGGTGGAAATCAGTCTGTGATATGACTCGGTGTCGCTACTTGTGGAGTGGTTGCTTTCAGTCTCTTTCCCTTTCTTCATGATTCTGCCTATTATGTTTTCTGCCCTTTGTGCTTCCATTCTTTTTGCCCTTGGATCGACGATACTGAGAGGTCAAAACCAAAGCCAGAGCATGGAGCATGAGGTTAGTGGATGAATGAAATGAACTGAACTGATGTTTATCTAATCAAATCTACACTTGTCTTTGCTGTCTTTCTGTCATGATTTCGGAGTATACCACATCCGGGAACCATTCATTACCACTTTGCGCAAAAACCATCAGCTAGCTTGCTTTTATGAAGCTGGCTGTTTTGGTTGCACTATCAGAAAATTCAAGGAAACCATCCAGCGTGGATGATATAAGGGTGATGGAGGCCGCCAGAATCTTAGCAGTGGAACATCTGGTCAATAAGAGACCTCCATTGAACGCGATATGTTGTTCTCGGTCGTCGGTAAAACTTCTGTGAACCAATCTGATTTGACCAAACTGAGGAGACTTATGTATGACAGAGCCGACAGCAAACGAATTTTTTCGCGCTTGAACACGTCGACAAAACGAACTGTTGCACCAGATACACCCTTCATGGAGTTACCAAGATGACGCAAACATTGTTCTGATGAGAGCATCCAACCTTGTTTTTTAACTTTCGACAATTTTGTCTTATTAAGTTTATTCTTCGAAGTTGTTGCTGAAGTTTGATGGTGAAAGTTGGAAAACACGCCTTTGGTTATCAGTCTCCTGTGAGACCGTCGAAAGTTATCATCAACTACCATGGACTTTCGTTTTTCATCACTGCTCGCTGATGCAACCAGCATCCAAATTTCACTGGTCAGCAGAAGAGACATACATAACACGTGTTTGTCCTAGATAGATGAACATTTTCTACACATCTCCTTGCTTTTAGCTTCAGGCTTCAGATGCTCATATCTAATGAACCAACACACCCCTGTTTTCGTTCACGTTTGATTTTTTCACTTCACACGGCTAAACGTTCATCGGTCGATTGGTTTGAGTTTCCTTTGCATCAGTGCATGTGCCCCGCTTTGAACTTATTAGTGAAACCATCAACACCTTCTGAATACGGATGATAACAAAGTAAGGTGAGAAAAACGAAACAGAAACGCTACAGAGTGAGGATGTTCGTTCATTCAAATATGATGAGCAAAGAAGCAACTTCTTCATTTGAAAAATACAGAAATTTTATCCCATATACTCATTCACATAGATTTGTTTGCTAGTGATGCGTCGATCAAGACTAGCAGCACAAAGTTTTATACAAACGCACCGATCGCATTTATGTGCGCGCTATCTCCACTGCCAATAAGACACACGAGAGGAAGAAAGTTGGGCGAACCAAGCTGATCTTCTGAGGTTTCCAAACAACAGTCTGACATTTTGGGGGATGCCGTTTGTGTGGTTGCTCTCAGTGGGATTTCGGGATTGAACACAAAACAAAACTTGTTAGAGCAAACATTGCTGAGCGAACTGGACAAAGCACGAGAAAAGTACAGAGTACGACTTTGATGTGTTAAGCTTCTACCCCGATAACATTGGCAATATGGAATTTCTCTACAATGGAACAAAGAGTATAAAATCCCATCGCACAGTCGCATACATTTTGAAACTAGCTGACAGAATTCTTAGTCAAATGTGACTTATTCATCAGCCCGAGGCATGTAAAAAAGTCGACGAAACTGATGCAGCTCCCGATAATGACGAAAAAGAGAATACGTATGAGTCGAGTGAAAAATTTGGTCTCGTCGCTCTCATTGTCATTGTCCGATTAAACAAGGGTTAAGAGACTTTCTCATTACCGTGGTTCTTTTAGTGTTTCTTGTTAGTGATGGTGAAGCTCCATTTATGTGAACAAGCCTAAACAAGAAATCCGGTCATAGCCGGTAGGCCAGCAGCAAGTAAACGGAGAAGTCCATAAGTAAATTCATTGAGATAAACTGCTTGCTAGCACCAGCTTATATTCGCTTTGGTTTAGGCAAAGTCAGTGGATACGTACCTGGATCCATTAGTCCCCGAACATTGCAGAAACTAAAGCATGAATAAATATCAAATGGCACATAGGAACGCACGAGAAGGATGTTAATCAGTAGCCCTTGTAGTATCTGTGACTGTTGCAACCGTCCACAACAGTCCTTATTATTCACAATAGGTACGGAGGATCCTACGCCATGTGTCGAAATTTTCAAAATCACGCTTTCACGTTATAAATAAATAATTGATGAGAATAGCTGGTTTCATCCTACTACTGCAGAAGGTTAACATGGAGATGTGGTCAGATAAAATTCTTCATAAGCTGTTTCGCCTAATATAAAAAGTGGTACACTGCCAAAACAAGATGTTTTACCAAAAAATGAATTTATCTGAACCAGATGATTATACTAACCACATGGTCTGGAATCATCCATCGGGTATAGCAACCATCCGCGAGATCTTTTCCATTTTGCCTCAGACATTGATAATATAAAAATCAACGGGGAAATTCTGGTTGCCCTAGCCGTGGAGTAATCTTAAGCCGGGATTAAGCACTTTGAAAAGGATTTATTTTGAAATCGATGAAAAAAAATCAGTCTTCACTGTCGATTTACTTTCCCAACGAGTGTTCTTTATAGGTGCTAAGTTGTGGAAAGCCCACACAGGATGTAATTTTTATCGGAAAACCTCTATAAATTTATCCCATAAAATATTTTTGTCGCAATATTCATTACGCTGGATAATAATGACTGCGCCTGAATATGGCCGAAATTCTCGACGGCTGACTGTTTCCGTAAGCATCATCCGTGCACCGATCATGTTGCCTCAGTTAATGATGAAACGCTTTCTGCCTGAAAACCGACCAATCGCGGCGATCAAACACAGGAAAATAATCATCTACCTCAATCAGTTGCTGTCAACATCATATATCAGGCAAATGTCACGAAACTCATCCAGTGAAAGCTTCAGCCTGTCATATTGTGCACGTTTCTCGGAAGACTATTTTGTTGAAGTACCGCGAGCCAGGTCATGTTTCCCGTGAGTTCAGATATACAGAACTCGTAAACAGATGCACGATCTATAAGGCTGCGCAGGCTAGCTCAGTTCACATACTCGGTTTACGTAACTAGGGTAATTGCCCTGACTTCCACTTTTTTTGAGAATTGCAATGACTGGAAATAAATGAAGAAGCTGCGTGCTTCTTTCGAGAAACGCATTGCCTGTAACGAAACTGGTCACCTCAATGCTAAAAAAAACATGAATAAATCGTTAGGAATAGAGGTTGAATAGAATATAGCCGATTTGATAATTTGTTATATTTCCAAAATTATACTTTACGCGCCGGATAAACCTATGGATTTCCACCTTTTGTTTGTAATTTTTGGTGTTTATGGGTCTTTGGTTTGCTCTAAATGATGAATTGTATGTGGATTAACCAGAGGCACACTTTCAACCATTACCAGTACTCCTGACTAACGATCTGGAGTTATGACTTTTAATTCACTGGGTAGATGCATTACACTCATTTGATTTGTAATGCGTATCAGTAGAAAAAAAAGGATGCAAATAGGGCTTTTATAGATTACCGCAGAGGGTACCTCTACAGTAACTAAATTCGGTTCCACTTGGAAGATGAAAATTGGCCATCCTTGAAAAATAACACGTAGGATATGTCTGTGAGTAGCAAGCGGTCGAAATATGATGACCAATTCGTTTTAGAGTTTGGAATAAAAACATGAATACGTATGAGATATATCGTACTAGGTTATTTATTAAATGAACAAACTTTTCTGATATGCAAGCTTAGATTAGTATCGTAATGCAGCACGTGAAGATAATAACTCTAGAAAAAAAATAAGTCAGTTTTGACCGTAATGTGAAGAAAGAAATCACATAAATCTCACATAATTTTGCATGGTGAACAACTACAATAGTACCCAGTGTCGTAGTTAATTCCAAAGCAACTGAATAAAGGATGATTTATTACACATAGGCTTATCATTGGAGTATCTGAACCCTTTTATCCCCTCAGAAATATTATCCAGCACTTTGTTATCTCCGCGAGAGATTATAGATAAAGCTGTACCATATTTATTAGTTGCCGTGCCATAAAGAATCAGTGTACTACGTGTGACTTTCGTGATCCATTCCTTCAGCAGCCAGTTTTTGTACAACCACAGTCGGAATTGGTTCAAAGGAAAGCGAATTTTGGAGGGCAGTTGTAGGGGAGTCGCTCATTCGAAAGTTATTCATAGAATGTATTATGTATGCGAGGAGGCTGTCCGCTCCACTATAGCTCACCTGAAGGAGCATATATCCGGTTGGTGAAATGTCGTCGATTTACTTGTGGCTCGCGGAGCTGAAATTTCGGATGTGAAAAATCGAAACCTGTACACCATTATATGATTTAAAGGTTATTAGTCCAAGCAAGCTTCTGAAAACGAGGATACTTGCTGGTTTTTCTTTGGACCTAGGTTCAGTAAATGGTTGGTCATGCAGAGTCAGGCGCGATTTTGTGGAAGACGGAAATCATTCTAAGCAACTCTCTTTTTAGAAAATTCTTTTGGCTTGCCTAGATATTACTTCCTGGTTTCCTGTCAGATGGCTCAGACCGTAGTGTTAAGTAGCTCCGATTAAATAAGGAAATGGTTGTGAAAAACGGTAATTTAACTTACGAAACCATTATGATATCCTCAGAAAAACATATCTCGGTATTCACACAGCTTCCACGTGGACTAAAACATTTTAGTGATTCCCCCATTGTCAACTGAGTATGCCTTGAACTTCAAACTCGTTTAACAAGGTTACATTATTCCAAAACAGTATGCGTATACGTACAGTAGTGGAACTAACTAAGTCATTGTAAATTTCGTCTCACGATGAAATCAAAAGCTGACAGAACAGCTGATTTTACAAGCAGTGAACCAGAGAATGAACGAGAAAATCACCTGATTTTATGTTACATTACCGGACCCTGTACTTTGACAGCCTCATGTCCATGAAGTCAAAACTTCCCAAACTGGTTATCCTCCAACAGAGAACAACATATTGGTATAGGAGTATGAAAGACCGTAAGTTGAAACGACCAGGAGCGGTTTTATTATCAAAACCATGTCTAGACCCGTTTACTCTAAGATATGGCAAACCTGAAACTAAGTCACCGAGAGCTTTTACCAAAATTCCAACTACAGTAAATGCCGTGCATTTATTCTAGTCTACAGCGATGACATTAGCAGGGTTTCAATAACACCTTGCTTCGGCAGCCGCTTAGACTTCAAAACTAGAAGAGGGAATGAATAATTTTCTCCTCCGGTCAGTGTGCAATATTTTCCTCAATCAAACCTAAGTTTATTTCAAAGCTACATCGCGTTTTCGCTATTGCATACGAGAACCAAAGAAAGCAACGGTGGGGTAGACACAATCGAAGGAATTCTGAATTGGTTTGAACTTTGATGGCTTCAGCCAGTGTCGAAACCAAAACAAGGTGATAAATACTGAAACCAAAATGTCCCATCTTTTGCCAAAGTCCATCTTCTGTTGTCATAATTGGCCGAAAAAGGACATTTCTAATCTGTCAATCAACGTGAAATACACTAATTTCTATATATCTGAACGGGGTTCCACCCGTTGATTTTAATGGAAAGAACCACGATTCTTGACGAGGGAATTGTATATTTCCACTTTTGGCTAATTTTTTGCTTTTAACAAATGCGCAACGATAAGATCCTTCAATATGGTCATTGGAACTCCTCACTCATTAAAGGAGCATTGGCACTGCTTCGCAATACAGCCTTTTATAGTGGTGCTTTTCGATGAATTTCTGATGACAAGGCAACCTTCCTACGCATCGGAAGTTTTTAAATGGGACTGAGACTTGCTCCAGTTAAAGTATGTTAACTGTTCCAACAGACCAAATCGTCAGATCTAAAAAGTACTTCGTCCATTCATTTCCAGCTTTTTAATTACTTGTCACGAAATAACCAACGTCATACCAATCCGTGCGTTCCAACCCACAGACTGCGAATAAGCACAGTCTACCGATTTGGATTCGTGACTAATCAACACCACCATGTTGGAACTGATTACTCACGGGATGAAAGAGATTCACTTTACATAATGAGGACCCCCAGTTGAAACGGTCATGGCCCGAGTTTATCTCCGTTAAGCTTCATAGTCGGTGGTTTTTCTCCTTCAAGTTATCGAACCACCAAACAGTCGAATGGTCTTTTCGTCAAATGCATACAAACACCGGGTTTAGCTTAAGTAATTTGACGACTGTGCGCATAGATCTTTAGCTTAGTCTTCTTTCGTCAATCTGAATATCCCTATATGTTATTCAAGTGCTTAGTGGTCTACGATAGATAGCAAAATCTTTTTCTCTCCGGCATGCTTTGCGAATCACGTGACTACTGTCCATGCAGTGATGGGTTAATTGCACCTACTTAGTTGAAACTCTCTTTTGAAACCCCTCAAGAGTCATAAGTTTGAGATGTTTCTCTCCGAAGCAGATGCCAGTTAACAATTTTATGTCAAGCAAACAACTCAGTGAAGACCATAGCCGAATGTACCTGATTAACAGATTTGTGTTAATTTTGAGATGCAGATTTCCACAAGCAGAAAGTGCGTCTGCATAAGAATATATGAACCATAGCATGACCAAGTAGAGATCAACCTTATATAAGCGCATTGATGAGTCACGTGGCATGCATGTGGAAGAGAAGTATACTCGCGTGGAGTGACATAATCACGAGTTCAATTAGGCTGGCAGCTTTTGGTTTAAATAGTCCAAGAGGAGCGCTTATGCTTCGAGTCCTATGAACAAAGCGCGGTCAAATGTATCAGAAAAAGCATTGGCTGTGATAGGTTGTGCTTGGAAGAGCAAAATAGACTTTAATTGCTAGAAGTGAAATCCACTTTGCTACTGGCGAAGGATACACAAAACCACCGCAATATCTCTTAAAAACAAGATACATTAAGCTGTTTCAAATTCTCGACAGAGGAACTAAGCTGTTATTTTCTATGTGGAGTAAGGCCAATAAAACAGTTTTCCAGCAATGAACGATACTCTAATGCCAGAAACCAAAGGACCGTTACAGAAACACGTCGCAAAGTATATGCACATTCTGTGTGGATGCCTTAATGTCATAAACACGGCTTCGACGGTAGAGATAATAAATGGTAGACTTTTTGGCTACCATGGATAACCTTTTATTCGAAACAGGTTTCGTAGTTGAAGGGTTCTAAGATAGTTATCACGAACTAAAGGATGTCCTAATATAAATGTTTATTTTACCCGCAGAAATTCAAGATTGTGCTGTACATTTTCTTCAAGGGGCCTCCTAAAACCCAATTGCACAGCTGAATAGCATGACAGTTCTTCACAGACTTTACTCGGAAGGATTTTGGGAATGACTGTCAATCACTGATTTTACGCTAACAATTACCATTGTAGACTCTGAGGCATAAAACCGCTCATTTTTGCTACAAAGTGAGAATATTGGTCATAAAATGAATATACCCGAAAAGATCTGAAACAGTATAGCACGAATTCTTTTCTTAGGGTAAATACTTGAGACAATACTGACGTACTTGTTGCCTTCTTTCGAAATTCAACATAAACCAACTGAAAGGCGAGTCGATAATTATTCTTCTGAATCTTTTGTACCACAGTGTGCTGACAGCTTGTTACTTATCAGCCAGACAACTATACACTTGATGAATATTAAAGATTAGAAAGAGTAAACCAAAATCATTGGTTTCTACAGTATATCCAGGATCATTTCGCTGCATCTTGACAAGTGCCAGCTGCAGTCTCGGTTTCTGTGTTTGTCGTCAGAATAAAACGGACTTTGAAGGAGGAAAGTTTGCGTTCAATCATACATCAACATACTGGGGAATAAAAGAAAGGATATGTGGCCGATTGTCACCATGGTGGGGCTCTGTTGATGATTCGTTCATGTTGCTGGAAGATTGAAATATAAAAAGTCAAGAACAATATACAATGGGTGTCAATTTTCTATTCACTAAAGTCCCACCTAATGAGAATATCGATATATTCTGTCAAACAATAGGGAAAAACTACCTACAGATTGCATCGCTAGGCAACGAATTGGCAAGACTGTTACTACTCTATACTTCCAATGACAGATCGAACTTTCTCGATCAAGGTTACAGACAAATAAACGGAGTAGCCATGCGTAGTTCATAGGGACCGATATTGGAGAATATCTTCGTTGCAGAACTCAAACACAAACTGACAGACAAAAATCGAGGGGGGCTCTATCTATATCTTCGGTATGTGGACGATATATTTATTATCAGCAAAATCAATGAATACAGAGAGCTCCTGGTTGACCAACTTAATAACATTCATTCAAATATTTCCCTAACAAAAAGAAATTAGGAAGACGACCAAATCAATTTTTGGACATCGAAATCTCACTCCGATCGGATAGATTGAGTAAAGGATCTGTCTTCCGAAAAGACACATGGGCTGTAAAGTATCTAACTTTTACGAGTTCCGCTCCAGTCGCCTACGAAATCAGCCTTGTGAGAACACAGTTCCACAGAGTAAGTGGAATTTGTACCGAGGAGGAAGCTATCACGAAAAAGGTACAAGCAAACTGGTATCCAGCCTCGTTCATTCGTAAATGCTCCCGACCTATGGAGAATGGGCAGATATCGCCAGACGTGCCAAAACTGCAGACTGTCTTGGAATTAACTTCCAAAGGTGATGACATCAGGTGGTTAATCAAAAAACGGTAAAAGTACCCATTACGTGGTCGAAACAAAGGCTGTCTTCAAGACAATCCGGATACCCACAACACCAGCAAGAGAACCATTAACCCTCTCAGCCAAACCTAAACACATTTACTGCTTTAACTGAGCATGCTCAGTGGTCTACGCAGGCAGAACAGAGAGGCAGTTGCATCGTCGATTAACCGAACACATGTCGGTGCAGTTAGGTAAAATGAAGGAAACCAAGTTGACCACATTCAGGTCATCAACAAAACCCTCAAGTTAAAATCATCGGTAAAAACACATTTGTGGAAATCGAAACATGGTTTCAACCCTAGCATCACCTTTCAGATCATCTACTTAAATACGAACATCTAAGGGCCCAATGTTTCTGGAGCCCCGGAAATTTATTATCGTATCTGTGATCTGTGCCAACCACGTGAACGGACCCTCAACAGAGCCCCACCATGGTGACAATCGGCCACATATCCTTTCTTTTACTCCTCAGTATGTTGATGTATGATTGAACGCAAACTTTCCTCCTTCAAAGTCCGTTTTATTCTGACAATAAACACAGTTACCGAGACTGCAGCTGGCACTTGTCAGGATGCAGCTAAATGATCCTGGATATACTGTAGAAACCAATGATTTTGGCTACTTCTTTCAAGTTTGCCTCAGCAAAAACTGTTTTATTCATAAAATTACATAAATGAAAACCAAAACATTTACTGAGGTGCCAGTTTTCCAACCACAGCTTCCAGAAGGTACTAAATTCCTCATTATTACTGCTTCATCAGAGATATATTTTCCTTCAGATCGATTGGACATAGCGCAAACAATTGTTCACCGTTATACTGCATTTTGAGTTGCCATTCAATATACTTGTATTCTTATGGCTTTGGCTAAAAAACTCTCCACTTAAATCACCCAACTGCTTACCTTATACGGCGGAAAGAAATAGGAAAACCGCATCCTTTTGAAGATCTTTGCTTACTCAAATTTAGTTCAGTTTTCTTCCACACATCTGTAACCGTTCAAAAAATAGATTTATTGACCGGAAATTCACTTCACTGACGTAAGGCTGACGGTATTGGTTTTTTACCATTTGAGTTTTTTAATAAATATAAATTTGGTTAGTAGTTTGACATATAGTTAGACTGATAGCGAAATTATTGTGAAATTCTATTCACCTAGAACTGACAACTTTCCCTATGGAACTGGTTGATCAAACAGTAAAAGCCTACCCAGTTCAAAGAAATCCATCAATAAATCGATGGATCATGCGTATTCGCTCACATGCCACCAAATATGAACGGCCAAGAAGCCGTCGGATGACAGCAGCTTGAATTTGTGCAGCCTCGGTCGCATTGATAAGCAATCAGAAAGCTTCGGTAGCTCATCAACTAAAGCGCATAAGCAATACTCCATCATCAGCTACCAAGACTCAGGTAGTTCTGTTTAGATGCAGAAAAAACCTAGTACAACAAGGTTTATTATTGCAATTAAAAATGTTTGCACTATCATACAAGAAATAAAACTCTGAGTAGAAACTGACAATTGGGACATTTTACAATAGATAACTCATAGAAATTAGTTTACCTAAATAAAAACGAAGGAACTACTTCGGGTAACGGAGCTGGGAACTGCACTGCACTGTACAAAAGTATCAGTTTCACGGACACTTTATTAAGACAACGAATCACGCGGATATCGGAATGCCATTCCTAGTGATCGACCGACTAGGGCATGTGAAGAAAGTGGTGTAGAATTGAAGTTGAGGAAATTCGCGAAGGATGGCAAAATTCCAGGTCTTCTTTGTGAAATCTTGTCTGATGGATAGTACTGCAATATAAGTAAGACTGCGATGAGGCATATTAAGAAAAACGACGTCAAAGGCGAGAGAAGTCAACTGCACTGAACATTACATAGAACGTTGTATTGAGGATAGAATCAACATACTTCCAAAATATGTGTGTTCATGGAACACAATTGTTCATATTTTCACCTTAGGGATTAACTTAATGCTAGTTGCTACCCAAGCCTTTGACTTGTTATCACCAATGGAACACTGTTTTCGTAATCGAACAACATTCAGTTTCATATCCGAAAACTTGACAGACTGTGAGTCGTTCACTTGACTATTTGGCTGTTTGATTTTACCCTCAATCGGTTGCTTCGGAGCAAAGCTATCAGTTAATTTGCTCAAAAATGCTTACTTGTGAACAATAATTAACCCTCAGCTACTCAAAGATCGATGCCCATCCACTATATGTTTAAGCGCTTTAAAACCATGAGGGACTATTTGAACTGCGTTGCTAATCAGATCCAGAGATTTATTTACTAAGCTTTATGAATAAGATGTGGTGTCAGTTTTCAATACTCCATGGCAACACTTTACACTTTCTTTGTCCTAATGGGGAGTTATTAGATACAGATATAGGAAGAAGGGCTGAGGTGGAGAAGACCATTAAGAGTAAGTCGAGAACCAAACCACCATGTTATTATTGAACTGTTAGTCCAGTACGCGTTGTCGGTCCATGGGAGCTGCATCTCATGGGCAGAGGTGTGAAACGGCGGTGAATGGAAAGTAGTCCATAACAATCACAGAAATATGAAGCAATTACCGAGGTTGTTATCGTTGAGTGTGTGTGTGAGAGAAAAATTGCAGAACATTATCAGTTCACTCTCAGAGTCAAGACAATAGAATGACATTGTTCGTGTGAGCACTTTCCGTCCGCCGACGAATATACTCCAAGCAAAACGATAGAATAGTAAAATGACCAACCCATAGAGATCTTTAAAAAATGTGAAAACTGCTTGTAACTGATTAAACATTTCATTTCCAATAGTCCATATCAATTTATGCTGAGCTGGGTATATAAAGTTAATTCTTTCTCACTCTGGAGTATATTCCTTAAGACGTTCTACTCCCTCAAATAGATTGAAGGAGATGACGATATCAAGGTCTGCTTACGGTTTCCCAGCATTCCTTAAAACAGTATCGAATGCAGAATTAGTCTTCTATTGAACAACATCGTAATGCATCGGCTAAGTCATGTGTCAGCGGGAAATGAAACCGAAGACCCAATCCATTTATGTTTGGGTTGTTATTGAAAAAATATATTGTTTTTTCTCAATGATCCGTCAGATAAAGTTGAAGAACTGTCAAGTGGATATTTCTTCCCCGTCCAGCTTGAAATTATAATGCTGGTTTGCCACAACACAGTTTACATGGTTTTATCAATTGCTATTTTACTCCTTAGTGTAGAAAATCTCGTCTAAGTGTTCAGGATGGTGAAAAAGATTTCCCTCTTCTAAATAGATTATGAAGTTTCGTTTGGGGTTCAACGTGCTCTGGATCCCTGTTGGAACTACCTAATTTTACCATTTGTGCTCCATTACTCAAGAGGTTTACTTTATACGTGCATCATAATAACAATAGATTGAGGCTTCCTTTTAGAATCTATACCAAAGTTGTTCCTTCATCAGCAAAAGAAATATGCAGTTTTTTCCCCTATCAGTGGCACTTTTGTCAGCCGAGAGATGAAGTCTATTGGTCACTGTGTCTTTTCGCTGATGTTTGCATCCTCCTTAGGTGATAAGCTGGAACCATTCACTGAACGGGTGATGGACAATCCCTCTGCATACAGGTACTGAACATCCGCAAGTCATACCAGAATTATTATTATATGCCAAATTTGCTAAGCAAAGAGTGGTATGTACTGGACACAAAGGTCACGTGAATCAATAAAGGAAAAGTGACGGTATGATGGAGACTATCGTTTTCAGTTTTTTGAAAAGTCTAGATAATATATGTCCAATGGACTTCTAATGTCGTCAAGGCGTTTTCCATTTGTTTCTTTTTGTTACAGTCTACTTCGTCTTTCCATATAAACCTTTTGTAAACGTTGATTCTTCGCTAACAGTTTGTAATAATTTTGTGATGTAGTTACAAAACATCCGTAATCATATTGCAAGCACCTTACCCTAACCGATTCGGAATAACTTGGTAGCGTCTTATTAATTAGTTTACATGAAATAAACAAACAAATGAGTCATAGGATTAAATAAAGATTGTGTAATATTTTATTGTTTACTATTTCGCAGTTGTCTTTTCAAGCAACCCACCAGGTTGGTGATAAGTCCTATGGTTGTCATGCGCTTCATATGTGCACAATTTGGAGTAAAACTGACGAGTTCTTTTGCATAGTGCACGATAAATCCTTGATTGTGTTTAGGTTCATGTTATTCGTGTGTAGTTGAGCACACTGAATCCGTAGGCTTTCAAAAGAGCAAAAATGATGAATTATTGAAAGTAAATGTCGAAAATTTGAAACTTCTAGGACACCGTATGCATTCCACCACAATTTACTGTATGACAATTAATTTACTGTTTTAGATGAACGTGAAACAAGTCTGGTGGAATGGGTTCCATTGGACTTCGCGTCTCTGTTTTCTAGACTGTCAATATGCGTGCAACTGACCGCTAATTTTATCACCAACTTCTTGTTAGGCTTTGTGCCCTTTTCATTCTTTTTTCAACTGCCTACGTGGTTTTTTTCTCAAAGACCAACAACATGTTTTCATATCATTGAAGAACTCATTACATTCAGAGTGCTGTGCTGTCAAATATGAATTCGGCAGTCATTAGGCCGTCATCGTAATAACTGGAATGAGTTTTAATTTGATCAGAAAAGATCATGCTTCCACACTCTACGTTCAATGTATTGATTTTGGAATTTACTGTGATACCTGAGGACAATATTTGGGCAACACAATTCCCGGTAAAATCCCCACCCTGTACTCGTGTTCTAGAAGGTTCACGGTGTGCATACCATTACCACTCGAAATAATGCGAACAATGTTAGGCATCGTTGCTGAGAGCCGACTCAATAACGTCACGTCAGAATGCCTCCAGCTATTTCGAGTCTTTTCACTTAGACATCTAGAGAATAATTCAGTTGAATTTGCATAATTCTCAGTCTATTATGATTTATATTGGTACGGAAAATGGTTGAATATATCTACAGGAATGTGTAGAGTGACTGACAATCAAATATTGATTCCTTTCCACAGTAATATGTACATTTTCTTAACTTTCCGATCATGAACCACGAGGCATTGGATCAAATACAGAGCTAAGCACTGTTTAGCCGGCAGTAATCAAGTTTGCTTGTAATGTTTTTCCCCATTTGTTGTTCTTTATCTTCGTCCCAATTTTCAGACAACGAGTTTATGTGCAACAGCAGAGACAGTTTTTCTGTCTTCACCGGTGCTCAAACCAAGAGAGTGTCAAATAGGTTGCTCAAAACAACTGCAATAAATGCACAGTAACCTCACATCCGGTCGTGAACTTCACTTCCCACACAGATGTTTAGCATCGGCATGATGTAGTGTGACTGGTTGTAAAAGTGGTTCTTTTTTTCCTTTTCATACAAAATACTACTTCGTCGTAGAATAAATTATGGGAGGGGCTAATTCTACATAGCGTGAAAACAACACAAATCAAATGAACAACGGTTCCGAACCAGAAAACACGGTAAATCTGATATCGAAAGTTTTCCATTGTTTATATAACTACATACAAGTTTATCCCCTGACTACTGGTCTAACCGAATACGGGGCTAGAAATAATAACGTGAATCCATCTGGAATAATACTATTCCCAGAGAAGAATGAACTCTCTTGATTGTTTTGAATCTTTATTTGATACCTTCTGGAACGCTATTAGCACTCTTTGAAGAATTGAGCCATTAGGTTAGGTAACATTTATGGAAGTCATACGATAATAGAGAAAAGACAAAATACAAGGAAAATTACTGCAGCAGGACTGACTTTTATTTTCGGGTCCTAAATTGTTGATAAGTTCCATATAAAATCATCGTTAAGATGGTATTCAATGATGTATTTATTATAAAAGTGTCCCGATTTAAAACTGAATTTTGCAAGTTCACAATGATGATAAACTATCTTCTTTGGAAAACAGCAAAATGAGAAGCGGACTGCCTGAAGTGGAATGATGATCCACCAAGCGCACGGATTTCATTACAAAATGGAAACTGATATTACTGGTCAATACAAATAGCGATGTGACGCTTCAAAGGCATTCCGAAGTAATAAAACGATAATCTTGCTTGCTGAAAAATACTTTCAAACCAGCTCAAGTCAACGATCACTTTTTACCTGAAAGTCAGAGATGCATATTTATAACTTTTATGAAAGCCGGAGGATTTTATGAAAAAAATCCTACCAAATTGTTCAATTTACGGTGAGCTATAACGAAAGGGGACAAACATTGGAATGCCCGGAGAAAACGACTACTTCATTTAGTTTTCAAAATATATTGTGCAGTCACATACAAACTACTTCCTTGCCGATGCCTTTTTGATATTATTTTATGTGACTGAAACTGTCTTTTAGACACCGCAGATTCTAATCCGCAGAGCAAAACTGCATGCCTTTTTATTTCACCAAGGACGATTGAAACTTCGGATTACTTTGAAAAATTCCGCAGTGTAATGACCAGATTGGCTCACATAATGCACTTTGCTGTCCACTGAGCCAAAACCCTTCAAACCTCTGAGAAACACGTACCACGTAACTATATGTACGCCGGCGCCATATTTGCAATCAGCAATATGCAGAGAAATATGAAATCATTCCTTCATAAGGTGGACTTTTTCCTGGTGAAACCATTCAGGCTTAGGAGTGGAAAACGGAAACAGAATTCTTCGTTTTGGCGCCAATGACAGCTGGGCAGAAAGCACCGGAGTGGCCGGTTTTGAAAGCTACCACAACATTGCAAATGAGCTTCACAGTGGTGCTTGGGCTTGTGGATTGATGTGTTTAATATAGGCTTCAACCGCGTTTTGTAAATCCTACTCCGATAAAGGTGAAAATGGAGTAGTTCAGTTGGAGGTCAAATGAAAATGCTTATTCATATTGTAACAATCAGTCCGACACACGGAAGTTCAAGCCGTTGCTGAAACACTCTCCGTCGGCGACAGTTCGACTCCGAACAAGTTACAGGAACCAGCGGTATGGTGTTTCATTGGCGCTTGGACAAAGTATTTGTTGACTAACATTGATTATTCTTCTAATAAATAATCTTTTCTTCATAACAATCTGATTTGTCTACCTGGAGGGTGATTTAAAGCTTCTTTTCGAAAAATCCTTAGAGGAACCACAACGGGTGGTTCACTGATAATTCTATGTGGATTAGAGGCAGCTCACCTGATGAACGAGGATACTATGTTGTTATGGGTTGGCATTTTGATTTAGGTAGTATCTACAGATGGGTGAACAAAGATTCTCGGAAGCACACAACAGGTTTCAAGGTGTCCTCGTTCTTGAAGTCCAATGACTGAAACCCACATCAGCAAATCACTGCTATGGTTTCCCAGCGGATACCGCAAATAGGAGCTTCCAATCAAACTTCCGGTGCATAAATTAGATTGTTGTGAAGGAACACCTACTGATTGGACAAGTGTCAGAACAAGTGGACGGGCAGAGGAGTACCGGATGCTCATACCTCATGAGCGATAACAACCGCATAGCAAATCGTGTGTTCGGATGAAATCTTGTCCTGTTACCTTGAAAGAACTTCATATTTTTCATGCCGTAAAATATTTTTACTTTTCCTAGCAGTAATTCACCGTTTTTGGCACAGATACAGAACAAAGAATAAAAACAAATGTACATCAAAGAGGAGTAGTACAAATACCTAACAGTCAGCAAAAATTGCGCTGTTCAATGCACACGAAGGTTTTCTTGTACTAGTGGATTTCACATATGAAGATCAACACTAGCTCGATCGTGAAGAACTCACCGAGATAAGGCAATTTTATGCCTGCTACAAAAGAAGCTCTCCAGATATAGGTCTTTCTCATAAAAAAATTAACACTGATAATGTATAACTGAAGAATATAAAGAGCTTTCAACTTTGGATCTCGTCCACGTTTGAAAATAGAAAATTGTTACGTGAGGTTCTTCAATGGCAAGCTTGCACTGATGCCTGTTAGTTATTAATACGTCTTCTTATTTGAACCGTTTACCTGAAACAGGAGATGCCCCGTCGCAGTAGAACCCACTCAGAAACTGGTGGCGAACAACTGATTTCCACGTCTTAGTCAAATCGTAGTGCACACTTATTTAGCATAGTGATTTAATTGCAATATTTTATTCAGTGATTATCAAACAATGTCAGTGATATTTATTGGATAAGACGGATGAAATCCCTCTCATCTGAGTATCACGTTAAGTAATTGGTAATAATTTTGTCTGTCACTATTACTTTATACGCCCAGTGAATCGGAGCAATGAGCCACTACGAATTGAATTCACTTTTTTTAAGTTAGCTTTTTTTGACTGACCAAGCTCCATCCATTTTGGCTATGGAAAAATCATCGTGTTTTTATCACTATTATTTGCCCAGTATACTAGTGTACAAATATGATGGCACTGTGCTATGTGCACCGAAAACATTGAGGTTACGTATCACAGCCTGTTCAACTGAATCAGGCAAGATACGGGACATACGTTGATCATGGGATTACATGTGACTGAGAGTGAGGATAAGAGAAATTAGGCTAGGTGTCATAAACTATGCACCGCTGCTAACTGGGGTAGTTCATACATGACAAACTCAGTGCCAACACAATATTTAACACAACATTAGAAGTGCGGGATGTTACTCTGTGGTTAAAACTGACCTTTCTCACACCAGATGATAGTTTTCTATCGTGGACTAAATAAAACTGAACTGTAAACATAAAAATCATTGTGGTTTGCCTTTGATATCACACCAGTGGATGCTGCCCTTCAGTATCGTCTCGTATTTTTCTCTTCATTAATGGAGAACTGGATAGCTAATATTTGTTTACAAATTTAAATAAATCTTTCTGACTTCACTCAACAGAATACATTCAACGACGGCATGAATACAGCTGGACATCACGGAGACATGGTCACCTACTGGTTTTAACGGGAACGATAGCACAGACAGTTTTGCTGACGTTACAGCATTCTGTGACCACAAAAAAGGACATATTCAAGCCCGATGATCTCAAATGAGATGCAACCGTTCATATAAGTTATAGACCCAGCAAGTTCATTCAACCATAAAGAATAAAGAAAATTAAACACAGCCACAATAAATGATTGACTATAATACTACAGTGCGTAAAAGCTGAATTGAGTGGCAGCCGCTTCTTGTTCTTCCGTTCCGTACACCTGCAAAGCAAAGAGTTCTCAAATGCATTGATTTTTCGATTGATATAATATCGAGAAAAAGAAGTTCGGTTTAGATGAATTAGAATCAAGCAGTGCTTCTGAGTGAAACTATTTCATTATCACTAAAATGTTCAACATATTATTAATTGCCAAATAATATTCAAAGACACAAGACATTGCAAATATTCTTACCTTTACTCGACTGGGAAAAACGGTTGTCACATGGGGCGAATTAGCAAGTGTGTTCTTGATACTGAAGCGAGAGGAACACGTAGAAATACAAGTGAGGTTCTGTGTTGTTGTGATTCCTACACTATGTATCTTTGTTGTCAGACTCATGTTGGTTAATAGAGTACTTGGGAAGATGATGATGATGATAATATGTCGTCTCCGTACCATTTTGATCTCTTGTTAAGTAGAACAGTTGTTTCCAAAACCTTATCCCGTGGCCTTATAATGTACATGACCGTTATTCGAAGGACGGATAAGCTGTTAGCATCATGTATAATCAGTTGATTGGAGGCCTTTTTAGTGGCGTCCCACCGAGACACGTGGTAGAGTAATTTTGACCTTCAGGTCAGCTGACTCTCATTGAATGCAGTATGCGACCTTTCCTGTGCCTTCGTTTTTGCACGCATCTGTGCGTGTATCGGTGTGATCGCTGTTCACGGGAGGTGAAGGGCATCTACTGGTCGTTTTCGTGCACGGATTTCAAATGGCAGTTGTCTTACGTAAATGGCATCTACGATAACCCGTGTGCTAGAGTTCTGGGTTTTTCTGCCCGAACATTCTACAATGTGCCTTATTTGCGTAGAAATCGAAGAACAGCCTGTTATAGTATTCAGCCGACGTTATATCCTGTCAGAACAACAAATGTGAGAACAGAGATCCACCTCGAAGTTTCCTCATGTCCGGCGGGCTATTCTTTATGATGAACCAGTGGATGAGGTTTTGATTAACTATTCGAGTATAAACAAGTCCATGTGCACTCAGTAACAGTAATTGTCTAGGCAACATTGGTAAATGCTTCCGGCACTTCTGCTTTTGTTTCATTCCATAATTGGAACCAAGTCATCAAGGACGCATGTCGTCAGAGTCGTAGTCTAGGAGTCACTATGGTCAAGCAGTTTATCAAAAAACATTTCCCATGTTTAACTGGTAAACAGATTTTCCTTGAGTGTCCTATTCTGAATTCAATTGTCTTATCACAGCACTACTGTCTGGTAGATCAGACCATGAAAAAACTAATTAATTTTAAGAGTTTGTAGGCTGGTGAATGTTTACTGAGGAGTCTACTTAATTCCTCCATATACTAACAATAATCCTTGCTTTACATTCGACAATCGTGGATCAATGAATGTTTGTTTTCAAACACATCGTGTCACCACAAAACACGGTTGAAGATATACGGGTAAAATGAAAGTCATTAGTGACAAAGCTGCTCAAACAAGTGGTATTTGCTTGTCGAAGAGAGGAACTATTATCGAGCTATATAGTGCTTATATTTTCGTTGGGAAAATGGATAAATTCTGGACTGCGCTGGGATGCACTTGGTTGAAAATCGTAACGAAATAAAGAGGATATATGTCTATGTGTTATGTAGTGATGAATTTCAGTAAATCATTGAGAGCCAGCTCGGATAGGCTGGGAGTTAAATGTTCTACTTACATTCGTTCATCTCGGATTTGGCTACCAGGGAGTACACTGCAGCTAAGGATTACCAACCACAATGAAACTTCTGTCCATTTTTTCCATGGTTTTCAGCGGTGAGCTGAACTTTATTAACACATGTTAAATTATTAGGCAATTAAATTCAATATCCTACCACTGTAACTGATATTCGTGTTTATTAGGATTACGTATTCCTGACGATCACAGATTGGAGGTACAAACACACTTTCAGTGCTTCCTAATCACGTTAACACAATTTCCTATGACAATTTAAGGGATTAAACAAAAAGGATAAATAGGCATATACGATGTGAATTATCTACGATGAAACTTGCCAAAACCTGGTCACATTTGAGGCCATCGTAAACCATTCACGCAATTCTCCACTCTGCTCAAGACAATATGTCTGTGCTGAGCAGCTCCCTTGACCTGCGCTTTACCCTGAGACAGTCCAAGATTAGACATGAACTCATTCGGAAGGTGTGAAACACTCCATACCAGACCTAGAATGAATCCCATGTCACAATGTGTCTGATCATTATTTCCCATCGTTTCCACTTATTTGCCTGGTCGTTTAGACTCTTATATTTACCATGCCATACTGCGATCGGATGACGTGATTACGAATCTCTGAAAATAACCGCGTTCACCGGTCCCTGTTCTACAAAGTGTTACTTACCTGCTTCATATTGCTGCAAATATATATTCATAAGAGTCCTTTAAAAGTAACTGATGCATTGCTCATTATCCTACCATTATCATTAACGTGAATATGGTTACAGGTAAGTGTTTATTGTTCGGTAACACAGAGTTATCGGAAAAGATGGTAGTCAGTCGACGTTCCGGTTACCACGGGTAACCTCTCTCAAGACCAGTTTGAGGAAGGTTACCCGTGGTAACCGGAATGTCGACTGACTGCCATCGTTTCCGATAACTCTGTGTTACCGAAAAATAAACACTTACCTATAACATCATATGACGCGTCATTTTTTCGATACACTCCGAACGGATCTGGGATCTGATACATTAACTGAAGATAGTTACTTCATAGGATCGGTAACGAGACCTAGGGTGCGGTATCCTGGTGCTTCTGGAAGAAAGGAGGTCGTTCAGATGACTGAGGTGGTTTCAAAACGGAGTCTTTGCAATATTCAGCTTATGACCGTTTGACCATTATGGTGTTTCTTTGTCACCATTGCGAGTATGGAAATAAGTTGAAATATCCTGTATTCTGTGCCGAAATTTATTGATTTGAATCCCAATATGGCATATGAAACTTGATTTTCCCTCTGACACCTGAAACGAGGTTTCACTGTTCTTGTTGGAGAAAGGGAATACACTTTAGGAAAAGCACAGAACGTAAAAACCAAACAAAGCTATTGGGTGCTATGTTTTTGCCCATTAGCCTTCAGCTAACTGTTTAAAACCTATATCGGTTACAAATAATTCAATCATAGCTTCTTTCATGACAACAAATTTCCCCACGGAAGACCACATTTTCTAAACTTGCTTGGACCGTTCAATCCCGTGAACAGGGATCAATAATGCTGAGGGCTTACCTGAACTTCATGCAAAGAGAATGTCCCGGATAGTCTATTTCTTCAAAAATATTTCTGAACGTTTAACGGTATTTGCAACAAATTTTGCCCAATGGCATCACGTAACTGAGAATATGCTATTTATGGAAAATTTTGGATTCTCCTTGGTGTTATCGTTTTTATGGTGTTTCTCAACATGTAAGACCTATACCAACTGAAAAAGCAATAGAAAACTTTCTTGTACTTAATCACGTAATCGCATCGATTTGGTATGTACGTAGAATATATACTGTAGCACAGTTCACTTTATTCATTGGGACACATATCTGAATTGGCAGACATTCTCATCCCACTGCAGAAGTAGCCTTTAATGGGTGGGGAATTCTCGAGATTTCGATACGGATATCCTCAAGAGTACATGGAGTGTACACATAGATACATTGTAAATGGGCATAAAACTATGCACAAATAAACATGTCGTATACGTTGACTCAGAATGGTCATAAAAATACGGTAATTTCAACTGGATTAGAGTGAGAAACAAGGACAGAGAAAGTGCTACCGATCACTGCTCGTCAGGGTTCTATCAAAGTCGATGTCTTTTATTTACCACCTTACCAAGTAGGAATTTCCCTACCAGTCCAATTCGGTCGTTTTTCCTCCAAGTTTAGTGCACTTGAAATGGTTCGTTTTTTGGGGCACAACAAAGTACTTGGCTAAAAGAATCAGAAGAAATTGTCTGACAGTCTTCTGCAAGCTTTCTTATAAAAAGCCATACAGCGCTAACTCCGTAGCTGTCAACTGATAGTGGACCGAAAGCAGACATCACAACCACCGTTCGGACATTGAGAGTAATATGCATGTTTTGAACCAAGTAACTAAACAAACCGGCTTATATCGTATCTGAAAAAAAAATGAAACCCAAAAGTGTGAATTAAGCCAATAATATATCATTAGTAAGACAGAGATAAATCGATAACAGTAGAAGGCGAAAGCTGCCACCTACTACTCTTTTACTCTTATGTTCGATTTGTTTTGGAACTCGCTTTCGTTACCCCGGAATTTCTGGGTACGGCTTATGCAATGGACCTTTGCACGTGGCTCTCTCCACTCCAATCTGCAAGGACAAATCAAAAAACGGCAATGCAGCCTGCCAATACCACAGTATGTTTACATAAATTAGCAACACAGTAATTGAAGCGGCATTGGAACGGTCTGAAATTCGGGTTTCCAGTCAGGTCAAAGCCTTGAAAGGGGGACTGTACACCGGACAATTTGTTTATTTTACCGGATTTCTCCCTAACTGCATACAGCTGTTCCGTAAGCCAAAGGGTGTTAAGTCTAAGTTAGTCCGACCGCGCATTGGTTATTGACCAGTCTACCCGGCCTGGCCTGCTCGAGCTGGTTTGCGACTGGTTTCCCGGCAGGTTTATTTGGTGCCTTCCAGACACGACCTCACACACGATATATCTCGTGACATCTAGTTTGTTGTCAAGTCAACAGATGTTAAGTAAACACGGTTAGGTATTAACAATAGAGTTATCTACGTAAACTTGCGCTTATCAGTCCATATCAGTAACTTCCTAGTGCGAGATGATGAAAGAATGTGTTGTCTTTAATAACCGCTGCTTACAACTTTCAATCTCTTGTCTGTGATCCCACGTATGTGCATGTATGCATATTCGGCAACATGGTTAGGTCTCTATTATTCCGACGTTTTGAATCCCATGGTTAGGTGTCCAATTTACCACAATGTAAAAAAGTATGATCTAGTGTAATTTAGTTTAACCCCCTAACAGAATAACTTTGATTTTGTCCTCAATTTATTTTCATTTGTCTATTGTGCGCGTGGATGACTTTCCCGTGTGTTGAAGATTCTTTTCGCCCCTGTTTATTTTACCTTTCCGGCAACGTAATTTCTATCCGACCTGTCGCCACTCGGTTGATTTACCCGAAATTCATTGACGAACTGGAAGCACTACACACTGAATCGCACACACACACACACACACACACACACACACACACACATACACACCATAACTTGGCTGGCGGACCCTCGGTTCTCTACCCGGTTCGTTTGTGTGCACCCGACTTTCTTCATTTGATTGGTTTCCTTCTTGAGTAACTTATCACCCCCACCTCTGCGCCCTTCACGCTCACCATTACCACTTTGAATGCAGTTGAGAGCTGTCTCATACCCTTCTTGAGACAACAGCGAGCTGTCGAATTTGACACACCGTATTTGATGGCGCCTTTTGCCGTTGTTGGCAAACCCTTCGGGCACCTCTGCGAGCTGTCTTATCCCCACCCACCCCCGGTGAGTTATACAATTTTATTCTTTATTCTTTTGCCAGAAGACGCACCTCCGTCTGGAAATTGCTTTGAACGAGATATTTCCCAATTCAGTGTTTGTGTCATTTATCTCGCAGATGATTGATTATTGTTCAATAGAACTGGACATTCAGACAGCCTCGACTTTCACTGAGACTGATCCGGGGTTTTACGCGTATGTCAGTCGAGTGGCTACCGATGGAAGGGCAGTCTCACTTTATCCCGAGGGCTAAATTACCAATTTGTCCAATACATTTAATCACACGAATGACAAAGTTGACTTCAAATCAACCGTAAGAATGACATATTATGCGGCGTCATACTGTATAACGCAAACCAGATTTAAACCACCGAATCATTTTAAACCAGCTCACTGGGCTATCACTGAGCTTAATATCTCACTGC
Source organism: Fasciola hepatica (assembly GCA_948099385.1). Lineage (NCBI taxonomy): Eukaryota > Metazoa > Platyhelminthes > Trematoda > Plagiorchiida > Fasciolidae > Fasciola > Fasciola hepatica. Next base: position 5,073,387 of record CANUEZ040000152.1, on the reverse strand, counting down.
ACGTTTATGCGAAGGAAATGACTCCCTTTGCCTGACATTAGTTATGGAGCCACTGCGATGCCCTTCTCTGTCTCTCTCTCTCTCTCCCTCATATATATATATATATATATATATATATATATATATATATATATATATATATACCATTCTTTTCCGCTGAACACATGGTTTCAACCTGATAAAATATGCAGGGTAATCTGTGCACATTGTGATAATGTCTTACTGAAACACTAAGAATAAATTCTCGGCTTTATTCAAACCGGGGCTGTTAGAAGGGAATTCGAAACTCTTAATCATGAAAATATTCAGTCGTTTCGCTGTTGCAAGACCTATTTGAAAGGGATAGACTTATCCACAGCTATGATATTCACAGCGTCTTGTGTGGAATAAACCTGGTGGCTTTTTCTACAGCACGACAGTTTTTAACGAAATTAGTCCGATCTGACGGACCCACAGTTTTCGTTTTATGAGCCTGCCGAATTCTGAGTCGTTCAGGGCATCTTCAGCAAAACTCTGACAACAACGATGACCGAGATTTATTGCAACCTGCATGAATGAGTGAGGGGGATTTGCGAAATTAAAGGGATTATGATGAATTAGCTTGTAAATTTCTTTTCAAAACTATGATATTGGTGAGCTTTCAAGGTTAACACAGCTGGCGACTGGTAAATCGATGACCGAATGACTCACAATGCGACTGGACTATTTTTCCGTTTTCAACACGTCCGTTTTCGTGGTTCGGTGCTAGCATTCGACTGACCGAAGGCTAGAGCAATTTTCTTTCTTCCCCCCGCTTGTTTTCAACGGGTCAATGGAATTAATTATCAGAACATCTTGATGCTCTTACCTCACTGAAGCTAACCGCACAATTTGGGGTTGGATATTCCCCATTTTTGCTCACAATAACTTGTTATGACACCATTTTATGCATGAGTACTGAGGTAAAACGTTTTATTTCGCAAAATAGATTAGGTAATATATCACAAAACGAGTACTTGATGAGCATATACGACATAATCCCTTTCCGTTTTAGTAGTGTAACATTACTTTTTTTTAGTCAGCCTATTTTTAAGGTAGAGAAAACCCAATGGATGTTTATCGGACGGTTTTCATACGACCTTGGGGTCCAATACACAGGTTCAAAATACGTCAGATGTTTTCCTCCGGGCAGGTTACCATCAACTCTGATATTGCTGTTGAAGTTTTTAAACGGCATAGTATTCGCCAAACATGCCTCACTTTGATTCTTTCTGTAAGTCAGACACGTGTTGAACAATTCGTGCAAGTGAAGTAATTCTAGTGTGATCAGCATTTATTTATCAGGAACTAAAATATCAGCTACAATTTTTTCATCGTTTAGAGCCTGTTTTCGTTGATAAATTTCATATTTCCTTACATAGACGAAGCATATTTTGACATAATTTTGGCCAGTAAAATATACTGTGTACACATTACTGATATAAACCTAAAACGGCACATTGGGACGATCAGTTTAAAAAAATATTACAACTTTTGAGCGGTATTTATATTAACGAGGAAAGATTTTGGACATAAGTTTCCCAGATAGAGGAGAAATACTTTTTGTGTAAACGTATCAGGTTTCATTGGAAAAGACAACTTTGCGTGCTCTGGAGGAAAACAAAAGAATAATTCTCAAGATAGCTGCACCTTCGATTCATTCAACATCGCAATATTTTATTATTTCTCTTCCAGATCAACACAAAATTTGTTTTAAACATGACCGCGGAAAATGAGTTTGTTTTTCATAACAATCGTCAATGAGAATCTCAATTATCTCTCGAATTCTTAGGAAAAGCATATTGCTTCCCTAACTGCCTGATCCATTAATACAACGACCAAAGCTGTAGATATTTCTCAGTGATGATGAGATGTTTTCTGGGCTGAAAACAAAATTGTGAAACAATGAATAATCAAATTGAGTGGATTTAAATTCGCTTAACCTAGATCAGAAATGATTATTTTCATCCTTCAGTGAAAAATTTAATAGTGTGTGAAGACGGTCCTCTTCGGTAACTGGTTTTTTGTACCTATCTGAACAGTCACTAGCTATCAGTCATATTTGGTATCCAAATGCTGTGAACTGAAACTCGATACGGACTTAGATGCCGCTTTGTAGATATCCCATATCAGTCATGTTGTCAATAATATTTGATCGCTGAGGCTCAGTTCAAATCAACACTATTCGTAACCTGTTTGAGAGAGAATGCCGTTCGTCAAATGAGTCAGTCAGAAACTTAGAAAACCAGCATACTGAAGGCACTCGAGAGACTGGCTAGAAATCTCTATTTATTCCACAAAATAGTTCTTACCTAGTTTTCAGCGAAACTGATTTGACAGTGGCTTTTGACATCGGCTCGAACGGGAAGTGGTGAAAACTCACGGAAATTATGATTATTTTGAAAACGAACGGGTTGGGCATATTCTGTAGTCAGTCGCACTTTATTGAGTGCAGATATGAACTCAACAGACAGACAATTTCTGTTAACAAATTCCGTACGCTTAGTGATATCTGACTTTGAAATGAGTTGGCGTATGAGCGCATAATCATGCAGTGGTTACGTGCAAAGAATTTCTCACACCGAGATCGGAATGCGGAACACTTACGCGTCGAACTCCTAAACACACAACCAATACTGTTCCGGTGTATACGTGTTGCCGATTAACGATCTTGAACCAAAATATTGGCATCTACGGCTTTCTGGGCAAAGTTCCACGTTGATAGTTAGTAAGTGTTCATTATACATTAGTGACTTTTCACTACAACTTATCAACCATTGATCTGACTCCACTGTCATATTCAAGTTCGAATATTAAAGTTTACGGTAAAATCCGTTTCCTCCTTGGTTAGCAACGTCTCATTGATTTCATGATGTAAATGCCGTTTTTCGTGATAGTTTATTCAACTGTACAAGAGAATGTTACCACTATCAAGTGAAATTAAATAAATATCTCCTCATTTCCTCTGTTCATTGTAAGACGAAAAGGGACATTGCTGGGAGGGGCTGCCGTCTGGGAAAAGCAGAAAAATAGGAAATTGGCCGGCAGTGGAAAGAATGGAATCCCGGGTAGCAAATGTTCATCGTCCACGATGGAAAAAATGTGTGACCACAGCTGTACGCGTTGCGATTCCTAAGCTACTGAGATTAGAGATATTGCAAAACATGGACGAGTTGTAATCAAAATTTTTGCCCTAATCTCAAACTGTTTTCTATTTTATACTCTCCGAAGGTGAGAGTATGAATCCTGGGTGATTCAGTATTTGTCACTGATGGTTAAAGTTTCATTTACAGTTCAGCTGGAACATTTCTCTTTTTTTGTTGCTTACCGAGAGAAACTAAAACCAATGCAACAGGCAGCACGTTAACCAAAACTAAGGTAGCTTTTGTTTTCTTTTGCTAATGTTTTCTATTCTAAACAGATTGGACGACAGATTGGTTATCCGACGGTTGAAAGAAAAAAAAACAAGTTTGAATGTGACTATTAAAAGTGAGGCTATGGTGTTCCTGATCAATACCTAACAAATTGTGGACGAAGAAACGCTTTTTTGGTGAACTTACTAGTTTAGAATAGAAACCTAAAAAGCGGTTCCGCAAAGACATGTTGGATCGGCCTAAACTGCGAAAAACTGCCGTCCCAACTTCTCGTTTCGTTCCCAAATACAATTTGTCAAGTCACTCATGTCCCGTTGATCGATAAACGATACCACGTCACAACCATGGCACCATGTGACAGAACGACGTAAAAGAAAGTGCTCATTAGATCCACAAATTAGACCTACAGGAAAATGACCAATTCAACATTTTCTAACCACAATCTCTAATGATACTGATAATTTTATGACCATCTATGCGGTCATGCTCTACATATATATCCTTATAATCTGAAAAGGGTTTTTAAAGTAATCAAGGTTTTTGTTATTTTCCTGTTTTCATTGTCCAAATGAGCAATTTCGGTAATAAATAACAACTGTAAGCCCACTCATAATAAATGAGTTATCGACTCAGCCATTTTGATGTAAGGTAAATTTCTCCTTCGAGTACCGTGTCTACCGACTTCATTAGCTGTAGTTTACTGCCCATTTATTTTACCAACCCATTTTTGTTGTGACTATCAATTCTTACTATGTGTGACAGCAGTTGTTTGCGCAACAAGAACACGGAAATGGAAAACATGGTAGTCCTTGCGATAGTATTGCCAAGAAAGACACTAGGATACGCAAAATATATTTTGTATTTGTCGACTCTTGATTGACTGGTGAAAGAGTTCAATGTCTTCCCAAATGGTTTGCAATATTTGACAGTTCTATGGCAAACAATGGTCACCTGGATGTTGTATATGTGAGTATCCTTTATTATTTCTTTGCAGACCCACTAATTTTTCCCATTTCAAAAAGCTTTTAAGGTAACATTTCAAAAACAATCAAAAATAACCAAGTAAAATAAGTGTGTAAGTGAGCATTTTGTTTCTAGTCATTGGAATTTTCGGTAATTACTTAGAAGAAGTCTTGATATATTCGTTTGAAAATATTCGATTTTCCGGAATCAAGAACCAGCACTCACTAACACTAACATGAATGAACTTCTATGTGGCTAACACTAAAAGTTTGGTCCTTTGGGACAAGCATTTTCTCCAGGCTTACAGACATACGCTTTGGAATGGGCATGATGAATCAAGCATTTTCCACTATAAAAGCTGCTGTAGATGCTGATTATTTAAGTTTCTTCAAAGAACAGTTCTCCTTCTGTAAGCATAACATGGGGTTGAGCTTCAAACTAATCTAGAATAGTATTTAGTGGGTTCAAAATACACATAGTTTTCACATGGAATAGTTTCTGGATTTACGTGATCCGGAAACCTACTACTGCATTGTGTTATTCGAACTACTTGAAATGTGAATTCTAATTGCCATTTATTTTTGATTCAATCTCAACTGGATGCCTGATTCAATCCGAAAAGTGTAGTATTTACACGAAGGTAAAATCTTTCAAAAGGAAAGAAACGAAAGAACAGTGCACCATCAAGGTGTAATTTACGTCAAGCACAAATTATACGCTACGCTGGATAATGGCTGGATTAATTGAGCAAATACTGTAGTTACTCTGCACGTTGATAACCCTTTATTCTATATCATGAAGCGGAAAAGTGATCCAAAAAATACTTAATGTTCAAACACTTAGAAGTAGTCAACCTTAGGACTGAAGGCACACATCGGAATAGTGATGCTCGATTTATTGAACAGAGTTTGAGTCGTGTAAATATAGAACACATATTTATCAAAGTCAGTAATTCATTCTATTTGCAACAGAATAATACAACTGTATGCTCAAAACATTTGAGTAATGCACTATTCTTGGTTTAATCATGCCACTCATAAAATCAAAATTACAATGACTTACGAGACATATCAATCAGTCTTCAATAAAAGGTAATTCAAAGCAAAAGTATTTCCGTTGAGAACAAAACTGTCACCTCCAAAATTTTGGTGTGAGATGGTTTATTACAGAATTCCTACCTTTTTCAAATTATGATTAGGTAGTGCAACAAGCCGTCATCATTTTTGATAACTTCATTTCCATTATATTTGACACAAACATAGGGGTACGTTATTATCATCACTAGCATTCATAAGTGATGGTAACTAAAAATAACTAAGTTAACCGAGCATTCTCTATCGTACTCCGCGGTTAGATTGGTTGATGAAATTAGAGTTTATTGGGATATCAATCTTTTCCAACAACGGTTTATTCCATTTGGGGCATAGCCCTTGAAAACGATCGCTTAGATAGAAGTTTCTTCAGAATAAACCACAACGCGAAGATCCGTCTTTTCCGAATCAGACGCTAGAGAGTACTTCATTAATTGATATCGAGGTTTTGCTTAAATGGTCACGTGACGTCTTCACTTTCGGTATATTCCACTTTGAATCAATTTCGGTTATATCTGCAGTAAGACGTACCTTCTCAAAATACCCTCTTGCGAATACTGAATAAGTGTGTGCAACAATTGCGCTTTACCAAGTCTCGCTGCAGGCATTGACTGATTTGTGGATAATCATCATGATAATGGTCTAACACTCGAGCCGAATTCTATTGTACAAAGTTAATATCCTATTACCTGTATACACTTAGTAAATAAGTTCTCCAGATTGTTCATACTAGAATGCTTTCATTATACTCGGACCCCTACGGAGAAGCCGTCCAGCGTAGGAGTCTCTGGCTGTGCAGGTTATGCTCTGCTCCCATTCGAAGGCAATGTCGGAACGGCGCTATATCATTTGGGGTACAAGTTCAATAAACCGTCGAGAGCTAGACCGGAAAGCCTAGTTTTTGATGTGTTCGGTTCACTATCGTTCACTCCGGGTTCGAGTGCCAGTGCACCGCTGGTGATTCCTAAAAAAGATGGATGTACGGCGTTTTCATGGTTTCTAATGGCCAGTTGAGAGCTGTTGCAGTATGATGATTTCCTACACAAATCTAATACGCAACTACCAACGCTATCGTTTCCCACCTAGCTGAGACTGATCAAATAGTGGACGACGATCAGGCTTTCCCAGCACCCTTTGAATAGGGTCCGAGGTCGGTTATCAAGGTTTGTGAGAAGTTGCTATTTGGTTAGAGCGGAAGCGATCAGGATTTATCTCCACAACCTCCCTCCTTGTGCTCAGAAGAAATCCGACCACGCACTCAGTCTACCATGGCCCACTAACCACCCAACATCAGGTCCTAGAACGTCCCAAAGCTTATACACAGAGAACACGTTAATCCACTCAAACATGATCTCCGGATAATCCTGTATCACTACCGATGAGAACAACTACTCCTAAGGCTATTTTTTGACTATGCAATTATGCACTTGGTCATATATATATATATATATATATATATATATATATATATATATATAACGTTGCACTGGCATGATTAAGAACCACTTGAAATAAGCTTGCTTGTGAACCTGGACTTTCCAGATATTCTCTGTGGGATTATTTCCGACAATATCCTACTACGCACATACGAATCTTAAGACGGTTGGAGTTCCGTACAAGTCCGCATCATGCAACTTTCCGTAGTTTAGTTCCGTGGGATCAAATTCATCTCATGGATGATATCGAAAGAAGAGTGACGAAAGAGAGTGTGGATTATAAATTATGCTTGTCTGTTTCACTGAGTAGCATATTCTAGTCTATTTGTTCTTGGCTTGAATATTTGTTTCAGATAAACAATGTATTTCTATTATCAGTAAAGTCACTTATTCAAGGCGAACGGTAACAATATTGATTTTTCAAAATTACTTTCAAGCCAAAAATTTAATACCTTCAATCAGCCTTAAAATCTTTCAGTGCATTTTATCAAGGACATGCCCTTAGAGAAGGTGAACTGTACGAAGTCTACTCGCTATTCATTTACTTTCACCCCAGATGTTACAGTAAAGTTTGAACCAGATTGACGTATGAAAGCCAAAACAGAAAAGCACCTCTTCATTCCGTATAAATGTACTCTTTCTCGACTGGCAGTCAGACAGAGCGAAGAAACGTGGACTGGTGGTAGTGTCTGGAGTTTTCTTCACCTATGTCTGCTCAATAATGCATCTCGTTACCGATTCTGGAAACAGGTCGGTCGCTTTCAGTTTTTCTGCAGTCTTTGATAGCTGTACAGTCGATCGGGATTGCATTTGTAAGTTTCTGAAGTAAAAACAAGGGTGAAGTCAAGTTGTGCGAAATCAACTAAGGCTCCCATTCATAAATCATTTTACCTTCTACACTGCTTGATTCTGTGTACCATGAACGATCGTATATCGCATTAACTTTTGTTCGCTGTCCTGATTCACTAATCGATGTTCTTTAGTCCGTTGAGCAAAAAGCGTGCTCTTTCTCAGAGAAAAACTGACGGTGAGCGCAGTTTGACGAGTCCCGAAAATAAATGATTCGGTTGAAACTCCAACCGACCTATTTTCACAGTGGGGAGCTGACGTCTGCACAGAAAAACCGTGGATAGAGGACTAAACATTCCATTGATATTTACAGAGGATTAGCTTATTGGGATTGTGAATAAATTAATGGAAATAAAGACACCCTGAAAATGCACTTAAATGACATTTCTAAAGTCTCCTTTTTCAACTATTACAGCATCATCTTAAATTATATATCATAATGAAATATATAGCACAGTGCTTGTGTGTGTGTTTTGTAAAGGTTTGCAAAAAGCTATACAAACAAAAATGAGTCATAGGTCATTATCTGCCGGCGTTCCCGTTATGTTTTGTGCAACCGGCACCAGGGTTGTTCCGGCAATATTGACGTTTATACCTCCCATTAGATGCCGAAATCTCCCTAACCGGGATTGGGAGCTTTAAACCAGCCTTCGTCTTGGGTAGCCCATGTCATTCCGGAGTACGAGATCATTTAGAAATTATTGTGTTTCGTGACTTCGAAGTTAACAAATGGAGTTCGGAAATTTATTTTTACTAGCGGTGTGTTTGTGAGCCTCCTAGATCTCACCACAGACGGTAACAAGTAAATCGGCGGCCGAAACTATTTATCAAGATATTCGAATGTTTTCGTGTGTGCAACATGTAGCCACCTCCGTAGTAAGTTCACGACTGACTTTCATTAGACTACTGGCCACCACCACTTGTTTTTCTCCACCTTGTTACCAAAGGCACACGGTAATTAATATTCGTATGTTCTCCTCGGTTAAATACTTTTTGCTAGCTGGGTTTTTATTTTCCTATCCCAGTGCAGCGAGCCTCATTATTTAAATCGTATCTATTAGTAGTTTGCACACCATATTTCGTTTCGACACCATTCATGACCAGAATAATGCGAAAAACTTGTGGCAATTCACAAGAATAACAGAAAATATATTTGTCGCAAGAATAAATGCTCGATTTACTCGCCCTAATTCGCCCCTTTGCTCTTTAGTGAAGTGGCAGAGTTTTCCACTTTTCTATAAGACTGTATCCGGTGAAGCAAAAATAAAGTGTACATTTAACAGATTTCGCTCGTGTGATCTTGAAGTTCAGGTCAGAAGTTTATCTCCGGTGAGATTAATATTCACCGTGTGTTGGCTGCGGAACGATGAGACGATATTCAATTCCCTAAATGAGCTAGCTTTTTTCGAATATTTCCGTTATTTAAACATATTCTGGATAATTCGGAAATAATGAGTCTCTAGTGGGAGCAGCATTCATTCTTCAGAGACAAACGTCAAAAGTGGTGAATTTTACCTTCATCGATTTCACAATAAGCGATATTTAACACTTTACTAACTTAGGATATCTGAGCTTCAGTCTAATTTCATCATAATGATCAAGGTTGCACAATTTCACTCGCCAATTTATCGTAGGAAACAAAGAGTTGCCAATATAGAGCTTCATGGATTTTGCATTTTACTCTTCCGTCATAATATACTACGAAAAACTTAGAAAAAAAGGAAATATTCAAGAATAAAAACTTTCGTGAGGAGAATTCCGACAAAAACAGTTGTATTCTATCGCGTGGGTGAATACAGCATTCGATGAATAATATCTCGGGTGTAAAACTGGTGGCATACGTGCCTGAGAAAAAGGTCTTTCTTTGAAAATAAGTTTAAATTTTGGATCACTAGCTATTATTACTCTTCGTCAGATTCACCATTCTTAAAATAAATTGTAAAACAGTGGTCTTTTTTTTCTACTTCTATTGCAGTTCGTAGGTGACGATTACCACTGGTGACCAATGAGTGTTGTTACAAATCAATATGATTTTGTCACGGACGCTTTCTTTGTTGACAAGAGATCCGTATCAGCTTTTATAGCATCCGTATTTTGGTGATTAGGTAAACAATTCTGCTGGAAATAAACAAGTCACGTTTGGAACGTATGGTTCTGTTGCGGTGTTGTTTGTTTCGATGAACAAAATGGCTGCATATTCTACGGGAATTTTTTTGTGCACCTTGCTTAACATAGAGTTATTGGTGGAGCTGTGTAGCTCAATTGGAAAACCATGATTTAGAAGCGTATGATGATATCACGGTCAAAATCCCTTAATACCTATCACGGTGGTATATTCATCTTGTATTACAATCTTGAATTATTTGTACGCCAATCAGTTTTCTCCTCATTTTATAAATTTTAATGTCCAGGAAATAAAAGCACCTCCATTTATATCCTGCAATCAGTGGTACGATGACTTCCATGGACATCTTACCAACAGCACTTCTAATAACGCTGTGAAATATTTGACCTACAAGCAAAACAAAGGGGCTCAGAGGAAGCATGTTAGCTCCTTAGAAGAATACAGCTGAACGGCGTAGTTTAGTTGTGACAAATTCGATAGTTATTATGGATCTTGCTTGGAAATTTATTCACAAAAGTATATTTGAATGAAGTTTCTTAGGGAGCAGTAGTACTGAAAATGATGGGATTGATGCTGTGGACACTCGGCTGAATAGTTTCTCTGATCCAACGAGCGACAGTGACCCATAAACTCATGAATGGCTGTTCCGGTAAAGTCAATGAACGATCGTCAAAATGTTCGAAGTAGATGCTCATTTTCTGAGCATTCCACGGAGTATGTGGTGGATAGCAGAAGAATAGATCATTCCTAGTTGATCGACCGAGCGAGACATCGCAAAAGTCAGCTTATTACTATACAAAAGCTGTGTTGTGCTTGCGTACGTGCATACATGTCTATTTGTGGGCATGAATGAACACTTCACATCTCTCATTCAATGTGAGCTTTTTTTAAACAGTCTGTCGTCAGAGGTTACTTTCGTCACAACATAGGGTGTTGTTTGAGACCACAGCTGGAGGCTTCCCGTGACCCAGACTGTCAAACTGTCAAAATAAAGTTCAACGAACATGTCAGTGACGGTCATTCACAATCTCAGTCCGACTTTGACTCCGTCTTGTGCGCGGTTTCACTGGTTGTTCCACCTGACGCAGAGACAGATGTGCAGGTGGCCACCCTAGCAGCCGTGTTACCTGCTCCATCCAGCTTTGATTTGGCCGATACCCGACCAGATGCTGAAGCCGCGTTCTCCTGCATGCTTCGCATATGCCTGGAGGTAGATAAACCGAGCAACTGCAGATCCTGAACGTTATTCATTCCCGCCTCAGCACTTGCGGCTGCTGCAGCTACACCGGGTAGATGCAACCCAGGACCCGGAGTGCTTGCAAATCCGGAGCCTAAGTTGCTGAGGAACGAGAAAGGCGAATTTGATGAAGCTGTGTTGACCAGATGTAACAAGGCTCCGTCCAATTCATCACTAGCTTCTTGAAGTGACGCAGCGAGGGCGCTAGCGGCCGCGGCTTTCGCAACCTCTCGGGCTTCAGTGTACAAAGTCAGGTACACCTCAGAGCGAATAAATCTACGATAGGAGTCTTTCTCCATCAGGGCTTGGATTCGTTTTTGTGCATTATCCAACGTTTGAATATTTGGATTTGCGAGGCCTGCTTCCGTTTGGAGGCGCGTTTTTGAGTCCAAATTTACCTACGTACAGTACGAAAGGAGACATTAGTGATGTTTTATAGAGGCAAACAATATCAGCATTATGATCATCTGAAGACCATGGATTACCCTTGTTTAAACTGCTAATCATATAGTCAAATTTCTCTTTAGCACGACTGTAACGCTTCTACGGTGTCCCATTAGCGACTTCGATCTTCCATCACAGATCACATTTCACAAGATATTCTACGGGGTCAAGAAGGCCTCCGCGGATTCATTTACTAGGACTTTGAAGCATACACTATTTGATCGCGGTCCTAGGTGTTCTTCGCCAGATACTAAAATTGGGCGTATCAGTGATAAGCAGTGAAATAAAATGAGCTCATCGGCAGTTGTTCGAAGAATGTTTGTGAACAGACTACTGTTGCCGAGATGCAGTAGCGCGCTATGGAAGAGGACGATTTAAATACCAGGAAAAAGATTTCAACAATGGGTTCGTTACATTTGCTTCAGTTTTCTGTGCATTACTGCTTCAGATGGATTTTATATTTGAGTAGCAATAAGATATGATTACCCACCACTGTGACTCAAAAATTGGAACTCTACAAAAGCCAGTTTTTTTTCACCAGTCGTGTGATATCGGTACGATTCAAGTTCCTTCGTTCCTGAACAGTAACCAAGATCTGACTTGAAGTCAAACAGAAACCTATGACGTTTACCTGGCAACATTACGCGAACAGAAGTACTGGCGGAAAAATAAAGGCGGTCCCAAGACGTATCTATTTTCGCAGCTGGTAGGTTGTTCTCTGGAATACAAGTCTAGTCGGAAGAAAGTAGCTTTTGGTCAAACAATCATTCCTTTGCTGGCGATTAAGATCTAACTGGCATCCAGCCAGTCGATAATGATAGAAAAATTAAAGAGGGACGTGAGGCGCACAAAGTGTGAAGAATTCTGCCTCACAATAAGCCGACCTGGTTAACTAGGAAAATCATACCAAAAAATAGCCGTCTAGTGCATCATACACGAATTCGTCACTCCCTTTCATTAGAATCTTAAGCATGGCTGCAACAAAAATCCGGTGTAAATAGGCCCGTAAACACAACTGCAAAATTAATTTGTAGGAGGAATCCTATCCTTTTTAATAAAAACGAGATCTGAGTCAGTCGTACTGACTACTTAAGCTAGAGTTTATTATTGAGAAAACTAGATTTTGAAACGGTGTTTCTATGATGTAATTTTGAGAAGAAACCGTAAAGTCTCTTGGTTGAACATTCCAAGCTTCTACTCCGTTTACCCCCGGGTGAAAACATGCTTATCGCAAACCTCATAGTTTAGTATAATCAAATAATCAAAAAGTGAGTACCGAGGAACCTAAATTACGAGAACGGAGAGGCAGTTACATAACCACGTGTCAGAGCACATTCCAAGTTGCTTCGTAACAAAGATCTATACACGAGCAGTCTGAACCACTTGACGTAAGAAACACTGGCTTCATAAACAGCTAAACAGTTCTAAAAAAACAAAGCAAGATCCGATCGCGGCAAGTTGTACTAAATTACTAACCATATAGTCTACCTACTGTAGGAATAGCTATACAGTGATCCGTAGGGATTGAACCTTTGGAAGTAACTCAAATATCAACAAATAAAATGAACTGTCGATTCCCTAATTAGAACAATAATATCATCGTCAAAATCATCATCCACATAGTGGTCATCATAATCATCATCTTCCGAATCATCATCTCTGAATACCACGCATAAGCGAAATTGTGCTGCAAAGCTAGTGAGTTCACTGAACATTCATGTGACAGTACGCGACCAACATATAGGGGAGTAAAAGTTTGTTGTTCTCAAAGGACTAGAAACCTAGAGTCAAATTATTCCGAATTACACCTAAATTGTTGCGATTTTACTGGATAAAGTACGAACGAACCATTCAGCGAAACTAAGGCAGCCGACTCAACTTTCATTTGCACTGAATCCAAATGCCTGCGTAGATAAATACAGCAGATGGCCCAGTTCAGCCTAGCAAATACATCTGACAGGTTTCTTTTCTGAGATAAATTTTCGCAATTGAAGCAACCCAATTGTAACATTGGGGGAAAGAAATGGAGATGAGGTGAAGGTCAAACGATGCCTTTGTGAGTCAGAATATTATTCAAATTGTGGCTTTTATTTCAACAATATTAAGATGAAAGAAGCAGTTACATAACGTTGATAGATTTCAAACCATCAGTGATTACTGAAAAGTGGGAATACAATTGCTCTGCTCACAGTATTGATCCCAGTGGATAGCGTGTATATCGGATGACTTCTGTAACCAGAACCGTAATAGTTTTCGGCAAACTACGCACGCCTGCCACACTAGTGAGTGCAATCATTTGTTTCTCTCTCTCTCTCTCTCTCCCTCTCTCTCTTAACTTCAACTCACATCCACTTAACCCCGTTGGTGTATTACCTACAGATGCTTAAGTGTCTTGAAATTATTGTTTCGTTCCTAGTTTGACACAATTTACGGACTTTCAGATTATTATTACTTTAGGTGGGAAGAACCGACTGAATACTTTGGATTAATTTCAAATTAAATACTGATCCATCGAATGTTCCCATTGCCTATCGTGAATGACGGGTTGTTCTGAACTTCGTGTTTAGAGGTTGATAAATTGTGTGTAATTTTCTCTGTAATTCTGTTCAACTCATAAAGCCGGCAATCGAATTGCGAACAGTGGGTTTTATTGGGCAGAAATACCCAGTTTGCATGCTGCAGTGTTTCACAACGAGTATGAATATCTTGCTATCTTGCTTTCGATCAAGCCATCGAAAATGTCCTGGAAGTTAAAACGATAAATGAAAGCTGTAGTAAAAGTGCACTCCTACCATTTGAAATAATCGGACCAAATTCCTCGTATTCCAAAGATGAACTACCAGCGGAGTGGCTCACTACTGAGTCACATGTAAAAGTTTTAACTGAAGCAGACCCATAAAACAGTACAGCCGGTAGTTATGCCTAAAATTATTGAATAGGGAAGGGTAAGAAATTATTCGGTTTCTCGTGGGAAAAAACATATATCAATTGTTCATTGTTACCTCCGAGCCGGCCTCATGAGGGCAGGTAAACGAGAGGCAACCCTGAGCCCACCGTTTCACTCACCCCTTTAGCTCAGGCTACCAAAAGACGCCTGTCTGATCACATTTGGGAACACCATGCCAACTTGACTACGTTCTTAATTCAAATTCAGCAACAAGATGGTAATTATTACGCATCTGGCCAATGCTAACTATATCATTAATGTGCGTGAGTCACTTAGGCCCTTCTATAGGATAACAGTTTTACGCTAAAAAGAGGTAGATTATTAACTGTTAACCACAATAAAGAACATTACTGTCTGACTGAACAACGATCAAGCAATTGTTTACTTTAAAAAAAATTAGACCGAACCATTAGATACAAATTGACGGTCTGCGGTCAAATTGAAGTCAATACGCACATTTGCACATTTGGCGAGATATAACTGACTGAAGCAAACCACCAGTTAAACTGAATTTGCCTATAGTACTCCTCACCATAACCACCCCGGAAATTTATCCATTTTGTTCAACTTCAGGCAAGTACAGGTAAAACCATATGATTTTAACTATCGGCGGCAAGGAATAAAACTTGATTGTCAGTGGTTCGTGGAAAAACCAGGCTACATGATAGAAAAGTAAAGGCATAAACACAATAATTTCAATGAACAATAAACATTTTTCCCAAGTCTTTTCCATGGCTAGTCATTTATGGTTCAACACCAATGGTCGCAATGCAAACGTGTGTTGTATACTTCGGAAAGAAACAGCCGAGTCGGCCGAAAAGCTCACCTCTCGGTTGGCTTGTACAGCTATAAACTCCGCATAGATGCGTTGTGCCCGGGCGGCCAGTTTTTTCGGGTTAGTGATTTGTTTGTACTCCTGACAGGCAATCCAGAATGCAATATTTTCATCACTGAATTCAGTGCTCAGGAAGTCCTTGAACAAAGCTAAACCAACTAGAGACAACGGACGGGAAGAACAATACAAACGGACGGAACAAGGCAGAGCAGCTTGTTTATTCTGCACGAAAGTATCCAATATTCGGGAAATTGAAGTAGGTAGCGTTAGTGGAATTTTACATTCTAGTGGTGATTGCAATTTTCCAGCGACATTCCGTCATCTGTGGACATCTCAGTTTTTAGACACAATTATGGTTATCATTTTCGCGAGATTACTCTCCCTCTGGGATGAATAAATACAAAAAGCTCGAAAACTGCCGATGAGTCGGGTTAACCTACGGCTTATTGATGGGCTTCATCACGGGCTCCAATTAAGAAGAATTTCAACATCACTGTGTTTGTAACGAACTCTTAGCATCATCATGTAGTTCTAACTTCGATGAAGCAAAAACTTCTGACAGCAGTATTTAAAAATCCAACTGGCAACGGCTGATTTTAGTTTCACGGTATCGCGTGAGATAATCAGTTTATTCTCAAAAGCAAGGGGTAAGTAACTATTACTGACGAAGCTACGTGACTGCTACTCAAGACTGTAAAGTGAAGAATATGTTGACTAACAATCATTTTCCTCAAAGAAGTTCATTAGTGATGGTAAGTTGCTCCCTTCTGGGTAGCAGAAAAATCGTATTTTATCACAGAATATGCCTAAGCACCTAAGTCCTTGGAGCAGCAAGGATTTTGCAAGCGAACTGTTTTTTCTGATCAACAGCCACAACTTCACTTTCGTAACAGTACTCTGAAAGGAATTTTATCTATTCAAGATGGGGGATATGAATTAAAACCATGGAAAAGAGAAGAAATCAGAGGAAAATGCTGCAATTTGTTCAGCTTAAAAGCAGACCGTTTACCATGTATAGCATTGATACGTCGCAAAGATTATGAAACTGATAGGCCACAAAACACCTCGGTTGGTTAAATCAGCCTTTTCTATCGACGATTTTTACCGCCTAGAAGTGAGATTCCGCCCTAATCTAACCGTGAAAACACTTGGTATATTCTTGAATTAGATATCACTAGTTGCGCACATGCTATCATCGACTTAACTGCATTTGAGTAGTGCAAGAAATACGGTAAACGTTAGCGTAACTCTTAGTTTACAGTAACCCATCAGCAATAAAATTATTTTCAAACGACATCTTTGGTTTTTATTTTGCTTTCACAAAAACACTCAATGGACTGCTTTTAGTTTTTTACCACCTGTTGGACATTATTTGATTAGGCCGTCTCTGTTATTTACATTATTAACTGAAACTAGGGTTTTGTTTCAATGTTTATGGCTGAATGGCTTGGTTTTCCTCAGGCTAGTCTGTGTGTGGTTATTTCTTTTTTCCTCAATTCCCTCGGAAGAGAATATGAACTCCAACCCACAGAACCTCCGTCTGTCCACAGCTCCCAACGAAAGTACTGTGCTCATGGTTTCCAGGGAATATTCTACTTTGTTGGCTATGATCAGCCGGTGTAATGGTCTGACGAAATCTCCTTCAGTGGCGAACTTTATTACGGCAACTGAAATCTCTACTTGTTACGATTATTTTCCAGGACGTTGATATCAGCTGTTGGTCTAGGCAATGGGTTAAATCTTTTGGTAATAGACAGTCGTGATTTGAACATTTCAATCATAACGATACACCAGATTTCGTTTTTATTGTCTTAAGTTACCACCGCTTAGATGCCACTCTTCTTCACTAAAGACATGTTGGTACCGGATACACATACTTAATGAGCGGCCATAACCGCGAAACAGGTCGTGTGCTTCCGAGTACCTATTTCCGACCATCCGTAGACATCACCTAAATGAGAGACATTCGAATAAGTTTAAGAACTATTTACTGGAATATATCCAGTGTTTGCTTCAAAACACAGCTCATAAAAGTAGATTAGTATTTTTTTGTTATATATTAGGCTCACCTATATTACTACTTCATCGGGGTGATTCATTCACAATATTCTGCATTCAAAACTACTTTATGCCCCTGGTTTTCATTGTAGTTAGCCGAACTCATCGGCTACAATATGATATCACTTGTCAACTCTGGGGCACATAAACTCTAACTTTGTCGAAAACAAATACAGTGCCATTTCAAACATCAAACAGCTGAATAAGATAGGGGAAAGAAGGACAACAATGAAAACAACAACAGCGCAGTAGGTGCAGTTTGTAGTTCGGCAGGTTTGTCAAACCAGCTGATGTCCGCACAGTCAAAACATTACGCGATTAATTCCACTAGCGCCAAAAACGGTCAGTGTGCAAGAATTAGAAAAATAAAAAACAAAATCAGGCTTCATTTTTAGTGTTGTACACATTAGTCAAACTATACCCAACAGAAACTCACATCGGTCGTTTAGTAGGGCTTCAAATGAATGTCCCCAGCTGTGAATTTGTTCATAACTTGGTTTTCCGGCACGAATCATTCGTTTGAGTTCTTTCATTTGGACTGACTTGCTCTGATTGGGTGATGACGGTTTGGGACGGAAAAACGGTATGCCACTGTGGAAAAAAGTTGGTTTGACGGTAACAGTTTGTTCTATGACGGTTGATTTCAGTTTCATTACGGACAATCAAGCCTATTTTTACTGGAAAATGTAAAGAGAAAAAGCCTTGTGCTTCTGTTATTCTTGAGTATCATTTATCACCGTTTGATGATTTCACAAAAAAAGACATCTAACTGACTGAAGCCCGGAATGCCCGGAAAGATCCGAGTAACATTTCATGCAGCAACAACTTAACCTTTTTTGCACGACTGATGTGTCGTTTGAGACTGAAAATGAACATTGAAATAACAAACCAATCTTTTGATTCAAACCCAGAAGAATGCTGCGAATGACCAATTTCAGTGAAGGGAGCTTTCATTCACACATTATATTGATTTCTTTGTCAAGCTCGCACATCTGCATATCCTTACTTATATTCTATTTTTCTATTCCTAGAAATTTGCGAAAAAATGCAACACAATGAAAGAACACATAAGGCAGTACCACTAAGCTCATTACTGTTACCACTCCAAAAGGATGATGTGAGCCCGATCGACGGTAGAACATTTTACATTAAAAAACTAAGCAATGACTCCAAACGTGTAAAAACCAACAATATGAGTGACTTACAAGCTAGTTTGCTTAAAGCCTTGAAGTTTCGTCAAGGGAAAAGAAGAGGTAAATCAATTCATTGTGCTTTTTGTATCTTTTGGCCTTTCCATCAACTTGCCAAGCCTATGAAACCACCAGCCGCTATGCACCTCTGAGAAAAACATACTATGAAACAGTTTTTCTGTAGGTATAGATGTCATAAGTTCAACTTATCACAGCAAGCTTGATAAAGCTACATTTAGATAATGAGGCTTAGGTAATCCTAAATATTTCAGGCAATCGATCAATAATAATTACCAATTACAAAGCCTCAAACATAAGACGAGACTAATTAATTATTATTACATACGGTTCGTACTCAAACACCATGAAAACCATAGCAAAATCTCTATGGTTTTCTTTTCAAATAAAGGATTTGCCGGACAAATTTAGGGCTGTATTTGCCAACAATAAACTATTTCAGAAGCACTACCCAGGTTTATAAAATTAACCCAAGAAGCAAGAAATCCAGTGATGTTTGTTCGACTGACTAGTTTACTTCAGCCCAAAAGTTATAAGGAGAACTTTCTCCGTTGTGAGAAATTACAATAGTTCAGGAATCCACTCATCTTGTAGATTCATTTTGCCACATTGATTGAAACTATTGTTCATCTAGCTTGTAGAGAACTGCCATGAAGTGGAATATATTGTGACTTCTTTAGGACTAATAGTTTGCATTGAATATAAGTGAGGCACTATCAAAATGGTATCCGCGACCAAAATACCCCAACGGATAGCAATGATTGGCAATGTAAGGTAAATCAAAAATGGAGTGACTGTAGTTGGCATTTTATTAGCAATGCGCACGCTGCGGGAATACAAAGCAACAAATGTGATCTTATCACTAGAAAAATTTGTCGGTATTTGTAAATAGAAAGAGCCATCCAGTAAACAACACCAAGAAACAGATAATTTTCAGCAGCTATGCTAAAAAATTATCAGATTACGGTTCAAAAATGTAACGTCTTTGGGTCGCACATATCGTGGATGGGTGCACCTGTACAAAATCAACTAGTCAGTTATGAAATGGTTCCATAGGTGTTTTAGTGTGCTGACTTGTTAGTGTCAGGTTCGCAGTTTCTAACTGTCATTGATCGTAAAACTCAGAACGACATAATCGGTTTTTCCACGGGATCCACTTAATCTGCTGCCAGACCGTTAAATGAAATGGTGGCACGGACTACGACATTTACCAGTCTATGTGCACTGTACCTGACTAAATCTCATTGCCCGTTTTAAACCACAACGAAATTCATATTGAAGCGGAACTTCTGCAGTTGTATCAAAATAAAATACCCTATTCCTGACTGGAAACGAATTCATATTCAGTTTGATTTGGACGGTATTTTAAAAGCGGATCTCGGTCGTTTTCAACAAGGGGTACGCGACGGATTACTTGCAACGCAACTGAAACGGATTTTGTGTAAAATTCTTATTTACACTGTAATTTGTGAATTTTATTTCAACTTCCCGGAGGTAAGTAAAATTAGCAGTTTAACTTTGATGGCCTATTAATTTAATTACTAGTAAACCAGAACATTTCAATGAAATCAAAGGCTTATTTGACCCCAACAAGCATGCTGAGCACTGATTCCAAATACGTGAACTATTTTGACTCAGAATAGTCTAAAGTAAACCAGTCACCCGAAAAACAACGCAGCAAAGTCCATACGCTTGTTTACACAAAGAACTGACGCGGAGAATTTTCCTAGAAAAATGATCACGTGACAGTTGTTTTGGTTCTATGCAGATTCTCAGTCTTTCGCAAATCAGTTGTTTTACAATTATTAGGGAAAACTTGCTACTGTGCTGTAAAATAGGAGCGAGACTAGCTAAATGTCAAAGGTGTGAGGAACGGTCGATAAAATGTGCACAAAATAATCAACTTTTCGGCTGGACTGGTTATGGATTAATCAAGTTATGTTGAAGGAATGTTACGCGATATAAGCTTCTCTGGTTTCAGCTATCCACGTGGTTAAACTCGTTCATTACAAAGAAACAGGTATGGAATGCCCCAGCAATTTGCAATCTTGCTGTCAAGTGACAAGTGAATATCCGCTGAAGAACATATTTCGACATTGTTCTGTAGGCATCATTATTACTCATAGATGGCATACAAACAAGCAGGATGACAGTGCGAGAAAAGCTATGGTCACTTCTGTACTGTTGGACTTTTAAAATTGGAAAATATTTATTTTTTCCTCATAACTATTGCACTGACCTCCCTTCCCCCTATCCAGTATGTTGTATGAGCTTTCAACGAAACCGAATCCTCAGTGGAGTTTCACAAGAAGTACCGTAAATAAGGGGGTATGTTTGACATATATGCTCAGTAAGAGTAAAAATATTGTTTGTATCTCGATTTTGGTTCTCTATAAATTTCTACAATTAGTGTAAAATCCCGTCATTCGTCCAGACCCACAATAAGAAGCACAAATGAAATCTGAGAAATATACAAAATGAGCCGGGGACCTTGAACAAGGAAACATTCGAATTGCAGTTTTTGTCCTTACACGAACTACTATCCTAAGGCTGTATTTTTCCTCCTTCTTCATCAAACCTGTTGATACTCGCGAGCTAATAGTGCAGATTTCTTGGTCATGCAGTCAAACTAATCAGCCACACTGTCTACGCGTTACGGTCGGACTGCACACACTGACCACGTTATCAGTAGCATATCCGAAATAGTCCGTGGGAATTATCCAAATGTTCCCTTTAGTCAAACTTGTCTGTGAAAGTGATTGATTCGATCAGACCAACGTGCAGGGTTCAAATTACGTCCCGATGACCGGAGAAGTGCAGCTTCCTGGCCAAAACCCAACTGACAGGCAAGATTCTCTACGATTCTCGATGACGCTTTTGAAAACGTCCTCACTGTTTTGAGGTCTTCTTCAAAAAGCTCAGGTTTGATTGAATCAGGAAACTGCTGATCAGACTAATTATGCTAATTACACGAAATCGGACAGATAAATCCGGATCATGTGTCTGAGCCACTTTCTATCTCATATCGACCTCCCGGATTTCACATTAGTGACATGAAGTGAGATGATGACCGAACTCTTCATTTGGATTGCTTTGCAACTTTCCGCAGTTTGCCCATATGTTCCCTGGGACTTCATATATATATATATATATATATATATATATATATATATATATATGCCAATGGTATTATATAACGGTTTCTGAACAAAGACAATAAAGTAAATCAACATGAAACCAGAAATTATACAGAGTATCTTAAACTTTTCCACAAGTGTTATGCTCTATTCAACAACTAAACCAGCTCTTTGTGCAATAAATAAACAGCATGAGATTATATTACCAATGTAGAATTACTTACATTTTTGTTCGTTTCGTCGAACTTGGTCCAGAAGTTGACCCGTAAAATCTGGTTCCACCCTGTTCGGACCCGAAGAAATCTGTGCTTGTTTGAACACAGTGAGCTGAGTGATTATCCACATCAATTTTATCTTCGGCTGTAGCCGGCTGATTATATCCGACTGTGGAAGGTCCGCTCTGGGAGGATTCACGTTTTTGTTGCTTGCCTGTACTCGATAGAGTCGTCACTTTTGGGGATGATGATGTGTCTATTTTCTTAATTGAGGGATGATCCACAAATGAAACAGAAGAAAATGATCATCAAGAAGATCGGAATAGCTCAGTGTAAAGTGCTTGGAACCAAGAAAAAGATATCTTATGACCTTTAACGAGTTGCGGTTTTCCCACATGCTTTATTGTATACTACATCAGGTCTCTATGTTCTTGTGACTCTCAACAACCAGCGTGGATTATTCATCTATAAAACTCCTATTTATCAGTTTCGACATAGATGACAAAAGTCCAATTACCGTGAGACTATCCTGTTTCCCAGGCAAAAGTTTGTTACAGTTGTGGTTTACTTTGTTGATGGGTTACTTCTGTCTCAGCTGTCAACTGGGTGGGCAAAACCCTTAGGGAATTCACAGCATTATTTTACTGTTGAAAAAAGGCATGAGATCTCGAAAAGTATTTTGATTTCATTTAGTTGGTTGAATCAAGTGTGCAGCGATTTTTGAATATACTGTTATGCATTTAAAAATCACGGGCAATGGAAAATGTTCCAGATTGATCTGAAACAACAACTTGAAGAGTGAGAATTGCAGCTTGAATTTTCCCAGAAAGGTTTATAAAACCGAAAAATCTGTTAAAAATGATGGAGCATTTTGACGCCTGTTTTAAGTAAACAGTAAGCAAACTACTACTCAATCATATTTCACAGACAAATGAACAATACAAATAACGGACACCTATCTACAAGCCAGTTACCCATAAAAAAGGGCCTTAATATTGGGGGTTCATGAGACTGATGTAAAGACTTCGGTCATATGAGAATGGAACGGTAATCGATATGGAATACCAAACGATTGATTACTAGTTTATATGGGTATATTTCCGAAACTTGGAAGCTATAAGAGATGGCGGCAAATGAAACTAAACGCACTTTTACGTAAGTAGTGCTTGAAGGGTCCTCGCTACTTCAGGTAAAAATAACAGAACTTTGGAGTTTCTATGACCACCTATAATAATCTTTATTGGCATACTGGAGAACACATTAGGAGCGCCACATTTTTGAGTAATACTGTAAAATACTTAAATTGTTTAAAGAGAAAACACCACATTAAAAAATAACGCGAAATACTATGGTTGTGGACGGTGAGCGGGCTAATCCTGGAAGAAAAAGAAATTTGACTTTGTAGGAGCTCCCTCTCAGAACCCCTTGACACTTAGTGGATGACTTCCGAAATGTACAACAGTTAGCCTTTCTACAACCGGTTACATGACCAGTATAGTTTAGCTTTCGGACATGTAAAAGAAAAACAAAGGAGAATCTGGGGAGAAACGATCGGCCTTTAGTCAGAATATCTTAAAAACCTGGAGGCGAGGAATATAGATTGCTTTTAGTTGCCACAGCACTTGCAATGGGTACTGAATGTTATCATTGTTGACAAATAACTTATGACACAATAGTTAGAATAAACTCTTTACACGATGACAGTCATCAAAAATGGAGACTAAGTGTGAGACAAGCAAACATCAGAATACATAGTGATCTTGAATCCGTACACATTATTCATCTTGATTTATTGATCAATATTGAGCCTTTTACACTCGCAAATGTTCAGGTTTTCCATATTCCTGCTTCAATCTATGATAATCGGTTTTGATGCCACCGGTGTACGCTTCACATTCATTGAAACTGGCTCACATTTCGCTGTTCACCTTTGGCATCAATCTAGATACGAAAATTTCGGGGATATTAAAGTGAAGTAACAGAATACTTTTATCTGTTGTGGTATTTTCTCATTCAGTAATTTGCAAATTACGAGCGGATTTATGTTTTCTTATTTTGTTGACAACTTTATAGACTACTTCAGTATTCAATGAATCGGTTTTAGTTAAATAATTTAATGAATGTGAAGAAACTTTACTAGCATTTTGATTCTGGTGTAACAATGTTTGCATATAGCAGAATTATGGGTGACTGTCTGCATTTCACACTCGATCGAGTTCTTTGTAAGGGTTCTAAGAACGCATCACGTATATCGTATCTATTCATCTGTGAGTAAGTTCTCGCTTGATGAATATCGTGCTACGTTATACCAATACTTGGGCGCGTGCTTCTGTTTATCGAGACTCTCATAAATAGTTTACATATCCAAAGCAAAGATTACCGGTTTATCCAAACACTGTTTTTAATTTCCAAGAACAACTGGAAAGACCTCATTGATGATGGACATACGATCAAATTTATTGGGGTGAAAATAGTGTAACTGTTCAAAAAGCTTGACTTCCTATGTACTAAGTATCACACAAACTGTTTTAGAGCATGTTATCACTAAGTTTTGCTAGCCATTACCAAATCATTAAACGTTTGAACCACCTAATGCGGGCTCAGTGCAATCTAAAATGTGGCCTTCAGCTAGAAAAGTTATCTCATCCTGATTTAAATCAACAAGTTGCTCGTTGTGAAAATCTTATCACGGCAAAACTCAGACTCAAAATATTTGTTACGTAGCTTGTAAGAACTTCTATTTAGTGATTATTCAACTTGTGCTGAATTGGTAAAAATAGACTTATTAGTTATTCCAAAGGACCCTGACTTTAAACAAAGTATTGTGGCTCACTTATAGAAATCGTCGGATTTTCTCGTGACATGTGGGCGTCACGCGTGCGTAATGTCATCAACCTAACTGGCTGTTCCTCTCATCCTAATACATCCCATTATTAAGACCCATCTGGAAAAGGTCGTACTACTCTTTCAGTAAGACACTGAAAATGGGAATCGAGTGCGATTTGGTCAACGAAGAAATTGGTTAACTTCTAGGAGTAGCTCATGATGGCCACTGAGCTATTCTCTGTTCACTTGAGAACCAGTCCCAATGTTTGTGTATGACCAGGGCACCTGAGCTACCGCAAGGTGTATGTTCCATTTGTTGCCAGCTGAAGATGCGTTGTCACTGATACGAGTGCGAAGGAACCGCTGTGTGCGAGTCTCTCGTGCGTTTCCAGTAGTGAGATGAGCCTTCAAGCTGCAATATGAATTGATACAAAGCTACAACTGATCCATTATACTGAAATGGATATAAATCGGTATCAGATTTCTGGCAAACGACTGCTTAAATAGCTAATAACTATCTACTTTGAAAACGATTCTAGTAAAGCTCAGAAACATGAAGCAACATATTACGTTCAACCAAGTTTTCACGGGAAGAATATTACGATATGAGCGATCTCCACAATAAATTATGATATGCTTAGCTGAATGCAAAACTAACCCTTATTAGAAAGACTCATTACCTTAGAAATGAAATAAATAAGGAATCAAAAACTAGTGACAAATATCTTATGGCGAATACCCAATGAAAGTTATCTGAGATGGAATTTTGCGATTTCTAGTTCAGAAATGCCCTTAAAGTGACCTTCAATTATTGGAAGCTATGACCTGATCAATTTATTTACGTATTATTTGATCGATTCCTTTCATAGGTGTTCTTCCAAACAGTTTCTCAATCTAACAGCATTCGCCCTGTTTGACACCGTTCATTCCTAGTTGAGATCTCCAGGAAAATATTTCAACCAACAATTTTATGCCGTAATTAATTCCACTGGTCTATCACCCTGGGAGAATATTCACATCGAAAGGTTTTGAACAATGTTTACGAACCTATTTTTATGTTTCTTGAATATTCCATTTCAAAGATTCTTTAAGTAAAATTATTGAGGATAATAAAAACACGAAGTTGATGAGACAGTCAATAGGCTAGCAATACGCACCAAAACACTGCGCTAGTTCGCAAACAGTTGATTTTTAACGAATGAGAATAAACAGCTACTGACGTTAGTAACGGTTATTTGTACAAATGTTATTTGCACCAATGGTGTAAGTTTAACCTCTTCTGAGTAAAAAAATTAAACCATCCACTGATTGTTTGTTGTTATTTCTCACCCTTAAAAGATACCGAGCAACTTATTGGTGGTCAATGTGAATCTATTCAAATGCCTTAAGTACCAAAATCCAAGGTTCCGACAAAATCAATTTCTAAATTAACCGCAAGCTACTCTAAAACAACCCATAACCCGACTTGGAACACAAGCCGCGTCGTCACGAGCAGACTACAATCGGTGGCAGGTAGAGCTTAGTTTAGCTCTCAAAACGGAAATTTTGTCCCAACAATTGTCATTCAACAGCAAGCTTTTGTGGAACAATTTTACGAGAAGTAATTAAAGCATGCCAACAAAGAAAATTCTCAAATAGAACCCATTATTTTGTGAAATAGAAAGACAGTTGAAAAATATCAGTTTTAACGGATACAAAGCCTGCATTCCATTTGGACCTAACTCTTCCCCTGGTTCACTCTACAACCATTCACTTCGAGATCCTATATGAAAGCTCTTCGATTACGGAATGAAGATGTATACTGTTAATTGAATCAAGGACAACAAATAAATGATATGGAAGATGTACTGTGCTCCGCCATTCTGATCACACTCCTATTTTTGCGTCCTGTAATATGAGATGGATCACAAGGTTCATCCAACTTAGACTTTCTACATAGTTTGTCGTGCCAAAAAGAACAAATTGTGCACTGAGAACGTTCACCTTAATTTCGCTGATGATGGCTTGTACCAAACTCAGATACATCACCACCAACCCCGTTCTCCACAGATCTGTGTCACCCAAGTGCCCGCTTCTCAAGTCATCGAATATGCAATCTTATGTTCATCCCATTTCCTGTTATGAATTTTCTTCACGGCAGTTTGTACGTGGTCTTTAGTCTAATTTTCCTGTCACGGCATCATACTTATCATCCCCTCCCACTTCTTTCCGCCTTGCATCAAGGAAACTGTATTTTACAAACGAGCAAAATTCATACCTCGATTTTAAAATATACCTTGATGTAACTGAGTACATTTGTACATAAAACTGTACTTACATCGCCTGTCTTCTTTGAAATAGTTATCGCCAACAGTAGTTGCAAACGATTATTCAATGGTAATTGTCATATTTAGGAAGGTAGAACGCTGAACCATCATCCTATTTTTTAAGTTCATTGTTTTCCTTTGCGCTATCCGACTTTCACAAGACGCGATTTTGGTGAACCAAACCTGTGGACGTTGGATTATCTCCCCAAATGCAACTGGACAGCAACTTAGGCAGCATTTTGCCCAATCCCACTTCTTTCACCATAGCTACAGTTTCACGACTCTTTGATGGGATGGTGGGAGTTACTGACTCATTTCGTTAGAGCCCAGTATGTCTTCTACAGAACCAGGACAAACAAGCTCGACTCTTGGAAGCATTTGCCGCACATTTATCAAAGGGCGATGGGAGTCTCAACTACGCAACCAGAAGGAAAGACTCGGGTATTTTGTCCAACTAATCTTTGGTAACAGCCAAAAAGAATGGCTCGCATCAAAGACTGTGATTTCGTGATAATCTCTAGAAATGGATATACAAGAACCGAACTAAATACAGCAAAGTTATGAAAAACAAAATGTGTGCAGTAAGGGTAGTATGCTTTTGTGTTCTACGTTAAGACGAGCTACCCCAGGATGCAGCCGAAATTTTGCTCATCTAGGTATTCCGGATAGACTTGAACAACTTGAAAGCTTAGTTTGGATTGGATTGTGCACATCTATCACAACACCCCATTCCTACTTGTGAGTGAGGACGGTTTTACGGATGTCCTTATTAACTAGAGATCAGTCGTCGGTCTTGTAGCCGCTAGAATGTGGTTAAACCTGTAGAACAAAACACGAACCGATTAAGTGTAGGTAGTAGCAAGTTTAATAAAAAGATACTTCATGCACTATTGCATTTGCAAATCTGTTAATCTTCCAATAAATGGAATAAAGAATGCAATATTTGTTATTTTCTGTTCTATTATGATCAGCTAATTTCTTTCCCGTGTTCATCAGTGGTAATCATGTCAGACAAACCATCTGCGAGGGACCGCAAGTCCTTACTACTAGGGAGTTGATGAAACTTACTTTAAATTTCAAAAAGTCTTGCATTTTGTGCTCTGAGGCGAAAAATATGGTAATTGTATGCCGTAGTCCTTTAGATCGAATCTTATCACATGGCATGCGCACAATATTTTCACCATATTGCCAATGTGAATATTCAATCATGAACCGTTTAAACCATGCTGGCACTTCGACTATACCGCAAATCATTCATCGCCATATGTTGATGATTTAGGTGGGTAAAATTAGATTAGTGTTTAAGAGGAAGGCTTTAAATATAATGAAACTGAAGTTTTTGTGTGGGGAAGAGTGCATTATTAATTGGAACAATGGTAGCATGCGACTGGATTTAGGAGACATAAAACAGATGGAATGGTGAGCTTGAGGGCAATTCAGTTACTACAAAGTCATTGGCCTACGGCATACATTATGAAGCGTAATTTAGTTCTCCCACGAATTAAGTTGGAGCAACGAGGAGTCGGTCCGAGACATAATTTACATACGCAAGATATTCATGACTAATATAACCTGAAGATCAGAGAGAAATTTCGGGAAATACTCAGAAGCGTGATCTCATTTGTTCCGTATGAGTAGGATCTGGATAGCAGGACGAGATTTCCTCGGAAGCAAACGATCGGTTTCGCGGTTGTTGCCGCTCATCAGATATGCATACCCGGTACTCATCCACCCAATCTCCTCTATTATTAGAGGCTCCACAGTTGATTTATTCCTGTAAACCCATTTGAATAGAATGGATTGTGTAGGAATGGGGAGTTCATTTTTATAATTACGCTGTAAATCTTCCAAAGTCTATTCGTCAGTTAACACGGCTAACATTGAGAACGGAAACACCTGGTCTCCAGTACGGATTTCCGATATGATAGTCATTTTGAAAGAATCACCGAGTAATTCCAAAAATGGACATCCCATCCATTTACGTTCCGTAAGATTCAAATGAAATCACAGCTGAGGGGCGATACATTTCCATAATGTCTCTGATGTATTAGTTGTTTGCTAAAATTAAATGAAATCGAGCTCCAATATCGAAACACTTCGACTTGTATCCTTTCTCATTGCTGTCATGTCATTCACTTTGAGATATTATGCTTTTCATCACTTGCTAGCTGGAGGCGTAAGTGGATGGATTTGATCGATTTTTAGTGATTCCACTGTATCCCTGCTTTGAGGGGCAAAAATGCACAACGCATTCTTTATTCCTTATGACACGGCCGAAGAGGATATTTTTTATGTCAAATTCAAAAGTGATACTGAAACAGAAATAGAGATGGACGTTTTTCAGCCTTATAGCTTTACATGAGTTAGAATGTCAGAAACTGCAAAGTATAATTATTATAGAACTATAGTTTCTGAGAGTGGATCATTTAAAAGATTATACTTGTTGACATGAAAGAGTGATTGCGGTAAAATGGAACCTTTTTGATTGCAAACTTGGAAGTATGCATTCGCACAATCCAGTCAAACCCAGGGAAGAAAGTCTTGAAAATATTACCCATCGGGGCCTAGAATGTGAATAAGCTACATTTGTAAAAATCTCTACACGCTTCGCAAGATAGTCTACTAGATAATGATTATATATTACTCGTTCGTTCTCGAGAATTGGCATTAAGATTGATCTTTTTCTCAAAATGTTTGACGTTATTATTCATGTTATGTATATTCATTCCCGTACATACCAATCCGGAATGCCAGCATATGTTCCGCTGACTCGGTTAACAGAAATCATTTTTTTTGAATTTACACAGTGCGGATTTCTTATCTGTCACGTAAATAATTGCAGAAAATGCAGAGTCTCTCAAATCTGCGAGTCCAGTTTTTGTCGCACTACACGTTCATCGTTGTGGCTTAGTTTCAGTGATAGTGTTGTGGATAGTGTTGTAGTATCTTCACAAGGAACTTCTTTGGTTCACATTAATGTATGATTTATTGAAAGCAAAAATAAAGTGTGTTCTAATACACCTTTTGGTCGGTATTCTTTTTTATTTCATGCTTGCTACTTTTTGCCAGGCTGGTTTTGGGGACAATATTTTAGTACGGATGGTTTGAAACAATTGTTCTCAGGACGCTGATTTGGCTTTTTATTGGGAAGAACCAGGTCAAGAAATTCACTAACTGGACTCATAACAAATACGTCGATAACGCATGTAGAACAGTACTGCCATCTACTTCACAATGCTGGAAGTTATAAATCTCTGTTAAATAATACTAAACTAGTGACGAGTCAGCAGTACCTTTAATTAACTTAGAGGTTATGACCTGAAGTTTTAAAACCTTGTTATCATTTCTAATCCCGTTTCTTTGGAGATCAATATGACAAAGTAAGGTTGAGTATGGAGTCACTGACATCAATGAAATGATCTATAACGTGCGGCTATGCTGTAAAAACTCGTAACAGAACGATGTAAGAGAAGCATGACTGACGTCACTTTTAAATCACAATAAAGTCCATAGTTATGTGCAAGTTGACAGCTGAATGTCAGGAGCATTGTGCTGCAGGTGACAAATCTCATACGAAAAGTGAGTATTGTATAATTTCCTCCAGATGTACTTACGCATGCTCATATGCATCAATGGCTAGCGGTTGATCTCATTTTGTATACACAGGTCAAATCACTTCATACGATAGAGAC
This sequence comes from Fasciola hepatica, assembly GCA_948099385.1. Classification (NCBI taxonomy): domain Eukaryota; kingdom Metazoa; phylum Platyhelminthes; class Trematoda; order Plagiorchiida; family Fasciolidae; genus Fasciola; species Fasciola hepatica. Next base: position 5,042,626 of record CANUEZ040000152.1, on the reverse strand, counting down.
CATCTACTAACTATGAGTCTGCTTTACGAGGTTGTACAAAACAAAAGTTAGCAACAGCACCTTTTATGAATTAGCCCTCGTAATTTGTATACAAAACTTCTTCCGAGATGTATCTGTAATTTGTAATGATACACGCATGTAAACCAAATGGCTTATTCTCGCTGAACAGATAGAGAATTTCTGCTATGTATTTCTGAAAGTATATTATCATCACTAGGACGGTCACGCTGTTCGAATGTGCCCCACCCCCCACCCCCGGTCTGTTTTGCTGTTCAGTGCCTACGCCGAGTTCGATAGGGTTGTAAACAGGTACGCGCGCCTCTATACAGACAGACTATGACCCTGATATTTTCATTCCTAACAGAAATTGTGATTTTTCAGTCCTAGTGTCCAATTTACAAGGAACTGCAGTTCAAGGTGGTAAGACGAACTCAAAAGTCAGTCATTGTCGGATTCCAATTGTTCAAGATATTCTTCAAACAATGTTCATGCTACGAGTTCAGTGATATGAATTCCAACCGCTAACTACTGATCAGCATCTAATACGATAATTAGTAGAACCACATGTGGTCTCAAATCATCAACTGCCTATCGCTTTTTAATGCAAGTGAAGAACTAGAATAACAAAGACTTTCAAATCATATACACCCAGTGTGATAAGCTGATATCTTGGTAGCACTGCACATCACGGACTAAAGTCTACATTCCCAACTGTTTTTGTGCATGTTTTTCTATTTCACTTTTCACGTGGCAGCGTGCAATTCAGACAAATCGAAAAATAGTTTGCATTCAATAATCACCCAAACAGTCTCCACTAGCTTTAAATGCATGTGCTCTGCATGATCGTGTGATAGACTCCAACTTCGAGTAAGCAATGTGACCAATAGACCATTGGTACAAAAGCAGTGGATTTAAAAAAGAATGCAATTTGGTTTATTGGACCTTACCAATCCAAACGATCCGCATCCATGGTCAGCATGTGGTAAAGCCGAGGCAACTGTTTGATTGATGAACATTGACCCCGTTCGCTTGCTCAATCTGGGGCCCGTCAACCGGTAATATTATTCCAAGTGTAAATCACCGGTATGTTTTCTAACTGCAGTCTTACCGATTTTCTCGAAATATATTTTCTTTCGGTTAGACATTAAGTAATACTCAATACCGTGCGACATGGATTGGTTACAATGTGGTTTCTGTAACAACCGTATGTCGAAAAACATTATCTTCCAAGGTCAAATCTTGAGATGATTTCGTTAAATGAACTGTATGCACTTTTTCCCCCCGTCGTTCAGAATATTCTACATTTCGGATAGAAAACTGCTGCGTTTTTACATTTATAATTTGATTTTCCTGATTCAATATTTTTTTTCATCCATTGAATGGATTTAATTTACAAAATCAAGAAGGCACAAAAATAGACAATAGAAAATTTTGAGGGGCGATGCATTTTTCCGCTATTATATATTTTCATGAGCAACATGGAACTGTTTTTCAAGTTTATTTCATTATTTCATACCAAGCATAATAGTGAAAGAGATAATGCCTACTACGTCACCTGCACTGCACTGAGGGTCGATAAATCCCAGAGGAAAATATTGAATAGTGGCAAAATATCATCTAGTGCTAACGGAATCAGAAAGATCTCAATTTTTCCCGGCTCTGATTCATCCGATTGTAATTTATTTTCATTTAGATACTGACACGATAAGCAAAATGTGAGATTTCAGTTAGTTACACTTGTTTTGTAACAAAACATATCAGGAGGAAATCACTTTACTTTAATCTAACCTAGGTAGTTTTTCTACAAATGTGATATATTTGTCCTACTCAAACTGTTTAGCGCCCAGTTTGGTGAAATAATAGGATTTTAATTTCCTGGAGCGGTGATTTTCTGATGGGTAGTCTGCTTTCACTAAGAAACTGCAGAGTTATTCGAAAGGATATACAAATTTTTGCAAGCAGAAATGTTTCACCGCAGTCGTTTCATAATCTATTCAGGCAATATCGGTTACTTATTTTAAAGACCTGTGATAAGTGAACATCTCACAAACGTTTATTTGGCTTATAGGAAGCTATTCCTTGCAGTGACACGAATGACCACATATAATCTCTTTTGACAATATAATCCCGTATAACCTCACTCCGATGCGTAATATTTGATTCATTATATATATTTTTCAAATTGCTTCAGCCACCTCTACATTTACCTTAACAAATGTCTATTTCAATCCAATTTATATCCACCTTTTTAGCTATATTTTGCACCATTAAACATAGGTTCACAAATTAGGTTCAGTAATTTTGTAAGGGTGTCGAATGTACACTCATTTTGTATCAGATCAAATTATTTTGTCCGGAAATGTCTCATCCTTGTGCTACAAGTATCCTCAGTCAGTTGATCTAGGAAACCATTTCATGAGCTTCAATAATCAGAAATGTCCCTTCACTCTCTGTGGAGTTACACACGGAAATCCAACAGTCCTGGTGGTACCGGTCAGTACTCTGATGATTTATCTTATAATCTGCCTGCGTGCCTTCCCGAATTATAGAGCTGAGTGCAAAATAGATGATTTGTTTGAAACGTCATCCCGACACGCACGCATGATGGAAAACAGGAGAAATAATAGGGACATTTAGGTGTTTTTAGTCCTCTACCCGCTAATTAGCTTAGTAGATCAAATTACTTGATCAACACTTGGCCGATTGCGTTTTCCTAGAGTTAGGGATATCGAATAAAAAGGATTTAAATCCAGTGTACGTTGAGCCACCAACAAGAACTCCTCCCTGCTTGAATAGGTGTTAAAAATGGGTCCTTATTGACGAAGGTGCTTGAATTGTACGAAAACAACCTATTTCTTCAACTTAATTTCAAATCGAACAGGTTTCGATCGCTTGAGACATACCCTGATTAGGATGACTTTATCTTCGGCGGATTTTAGTTCGTCTTTCCTTATGCGTAATAACAGAAGCCCCTCGGTAAGCTTACTGAAATACGAGGCACGTACACACTCAGTTAGTTGCATATTCACTATATAGATAGTCTCAACTGAGTTAACTTTGGATGACGTTTCATCTAAATGATGTGTCGTTGATCTCTACGTTACTCAAATCAAACACTGGACGATACGAAAGCTTTAGCCGAGTTAAGCAATCCGCCTCTGGGTACTCAAAAACTTCACCAGCTGATCAAACTTATGACCGGATTCCATTTTATCGATCGGTGAAGCAGTTCAGCCAGCAAGGTCACTTTAAGCAATAGCCAAGTATCAACAGTCAAATAAAAGAACACGAATCCTACAACCTTTATTCCGAAGTCCGTTGGTCTTTTTATTGTTTTACTATGTGTTGAACTACGCTGAGTAGAACAAGTAAACATTAATTTTTACCTTTTCAGTTTGTTATACAGAATGTTTGTTTTTTGCTTGGGGAATACTATCCAGCAATTGATCCATTAAGGTTAATCGTTAACCTCGGACTGATTATCAAACGCAATTTGGTTCAGAATACACACGTTAGTGAGATGGCTTCTGAATGATAGTAATCGTGCTCACTAGCTTGGTAATTATCCTCAAGCAGACTGGCATAAAGCCTCTGAAAATTTAATTGCTTTTCATTGACTGAACAGGACGGTTATTGCAAATCAAGATATCACAAAACGATTGATTCCAAAACCTTCCAATAAACCACAAAAATTTTACGGAGCACTTCGAGAATGATTTTGTTTTCTATGATATGCCACTTGGTGCTCTTGTGACATGTCTGAGTCAAACGGAAGAAAAATATGCAAAAGAAATTTTTATTCACTAAAGGTTTTTCATTACATTTACGAACACTTAGTGCTGGTGTTGTGCTTCTGATAAAACAAACGTCAAAACTACAATATTCATCTAACCAGGATGCAGTAGCCTAAATAAACACCTGTAATGAGGTTAGTTTAGGAAAATTTAGTTGTTAGAAAAATGACACAGAAACGTCAACCTGATGATCTACTCTTATACCAACCTTTCAAACATCTCTGAGGTAAAAATCCTACCTGAATAATAGCTTCAAACCACTTTTCGAATGATTAGATTACGTGAGCGAATGTGTCATTCGTGACACCACTACGAATATTCGCCATGCGGATTCCAAATCTTCCTTGAATTTAGTTATTTCGAGAAGTTTCAGCTAAGTACGATATCCGAAAAGAAAAAGGTGCATAAGAATGTTTCGCTGGGCTCCGTACGCCTCTTTGGCGATTTCTTATAAAATAATTAATCTCGATGACAAACGAATGTCACGTGCATCTACCCTTTCCTTCTCTGTTTCAGAAATAAATGAGTTTCTGTTTCTGTGATCTCAAGGGGACGAGTATTTTCGCATTTGCACAAACCTGGAGTTAATCCGGTTTCTATTGCAGATAACAGGTGGCCAAAAGCTTGTTCAATAGGTCCTGAGAACTCATCGGTCAAACACGTGATCAATGATTGCTGCTCCGTGGAAAAGCCGGCAACGAGAAAAGCAAAACCGGTCTAAGAAAGGACTTCAATCTGATTGCTTTCCCTAAACGGCTGTTAGATTTGTTGTATGCTGAGGAATGTGAAGGAAAACTTAGACGTGAATAAAAAGAAAACAACTAGCTCATTCATTGGTTACCCATAAAGCAACCTTAAAAATTCACGGATCATATTCTCTAAAACAACCTGTGGTTTATCGTAAATCAAGAAATACGGGTATTATGATCCGTTCTTCTGTTCCACTCGAGTTGTAGAAACGATTGCCTGAGTCGTTTCAGGTTAACGGGCTTGGAATAATACTATAAATCCCTCCACGTTTGTGAGTAACAAATCACTCCACCAAAACATCCGATTAGACCCACCCCCGTTTTATGTTTTGAAACAAAACTGTGACCCGAAATATTGTTTTATTTTAGTTTGAATACCTGAAACAAATGAATCATATGAAGCACTATAAATGTCCATCGTTTACGTTTATTCCGTAAAGTGTACTACGAATTATTTCCATCCGTGTTTGTGTACAATTTCAAATGTCTACAGGGAAGGTGAGATTAAGTAACTGGAAGTTCAAATCTGTACCGATGGTCGTGCATGCGAGGCCTTCGGTCGTCCGATTGGACTAAGCCATACGGGGTATTTTTTAAACTGTTTAAAAAGCAACACGAATAAGATCGTGTTGACAAAACGGCCCACAAAAATTGTAGGCTTTTCCATATTGCTTTCCAGTAGTTTTATACGAAGTCGCTGGAATAGACAATGAAAAATCACTTTTCGATTCGGCCGAATTACCGTACAATTCAAGCACACTTTGGGTGAAGTTTTTTTCTAATTTCAGATTGTTATAGCTGTGCCGTTAGTACCAATCCATCTTTTATTGCTCGATGTTGTCTTCAGTGGTTAATTTCAGTTTTACGCAAAAACTTGTCTTGACAAGCATTTTTTTAACTGGAGGGAAAATTCCAATTCTGGCATAGTTCAGTTTACAATCGCAATCGATTTGAATATGCTACGCTTTATATGGCTTCAACCGATCTTTTAGTTACGTAAGCATGATGCGAAGCAGATGACAAGAAAGACCTTTTCATGAAGTGCTGAGAAGAGCTGAAGCTGGCAAAATGAAACCACTGTACCAAAAGCGGTGAAACTTTTGGGTCACTTGGATTTTGGGTGGCCGTGAGCTTCTCAGTTTCCAAAGTAGTCTTCGTTTTCATGCTCGCCTGATCAAATAGATCATAGACAGACATCGGTAATGCTGTCAGAAAAGATTGATACAGAGCACTTCATCGAATTAAGGGCTTGCAAGTGTTTGAATAAGAGCCAAAACTGTTAGGAAATTCAGCTGGTACTCGAAACTGATTTGTGGATATTTCGGCAAGGAAAAAAAAATACTTTCCTTGCATGTCAAACCGAGAGGTTTGGAATAAAAAATCGGAACCTGCGAAGGTAAAGGTGCTAGATTTGATCAAATCGCAGAAAGATGGATGGGTGGAGTGTGAAATGAATTTGTAAACTAACTTGCATTCAGATGTAGTAGATAAATCGCCTAAAGGTGTGGAAAGAACACTACTGATAATGAACAGACCCCAGCGAAGTCTTTAAAGATCTTCTTTCAGTAGAATAACAAAAAATTAGGAATATTACAGAAGGATGGTAAAAAAAAAAGCTGAACGAAATGGAAGACAATGTTGTGTGCAGTGTGCACAAATACTCGAGCTAGTCATGACACGATTAGTTAACCAATGCTTATATTGCAAAATGGTTTCTGACTGTTGGAGATCAGCTTCGATCACACCGGTGCCTAAGGAAAGAGCAGAAAAATTCCGTCCAAATGCCTGTACGTCCATCGCAATAAAGGTGCTAGAGAAGTTATTACTCCAGGAGCTGTCCAGTGATTTAACAATACGAGACATAATCCAGTTCGCCTACCGCCGCTTCTAACCTACCTTGGATGCTATTGCTTCCTTGACTCATAATGTCTTGTCTTTGTTGGACAAAAAATCAAAAGCTGTGCGTACCCACTTCCTTTATTACAGTGATGCATTTACCAGTGTTGATATGCGAGAGCTTATCGATGTACTCTCGAGTAGAGGAATACGGCCCTCACTCATTGGACTTTTGTCTGATTGCATTTTCATTTGGCAACAGTTTGCAAGATACAGAGGCAGCACTTCTTCCTTCTCTATTTCAAGCCAAGATGTACTACAGGGGTCAGCAATCCTCCCTTTTCTGCTCTCCGCCTAGACATCGTCCATGCCTGTCAGTGACCTTTCCTTCATTAGAAAGTATGCAGATGGTCTTGCCGTTTGGTTACCCCCATTTTATTGCATCAGCCACACCTGAGTTCTAATCTGGTCTCTTAGATGTTGACCAGCGGTCCAAAGCCCGCAACTTGAGCTTTAATCCCCGTAAATGGTCATATGTTGTATTTTCTCCTCCTAAAGGCTCTAAGTGTGTGAACATTCCGGAGTCCTGTCCAAACTTTTAAGTAGGAAACATCTATGTTTCTCGTCAACTGTCGATCAGTTACCATGGGAGTGTGATCACCCATAATCTTTTTTGGACTTAATATGATGCCTGCTGTTTCACCAAAGTGAGAAGACTTACCTACTACGTTTTGGGTCTGAAAGCAATGTATGTACCCCTTCACATTATTCAATGCTTTGTCGTTGCATGCGGAGAACCTTATTGGTTGTATTCCTCTCCCGCTTTCTCCCTTGGAATACAAGCTAAAGACTTCACTATATCGAAAAAGTTCTACGCAAGTGGTATACCTCGTAAAGATCTCACATGCTCCATCATATCCCAACATCACAAAATGTACAAAAGATTGGCCGAGAGAAAGATTTTTGAATGAATCACTTCACTCGCTTCAAAGGGACCTCAGCGTGGGTGCTTCCTTCTGTTCCACCAGCAGCAATTATGAAATGATTTATGCTCGTATGACTGCCTACCGGTCTTCCGTCGTCCCTTACCTTGCTCGCCTCTTATATAGTCCTGCAAGCATCAAAGCTGAACCTAGACAATTTTAATTGTCCTAGATCCTAAAATGCTCCTTATCATTGCATTTTTTGTTGTTGTAACTGCCTCTTTCTTTTCCGTGTAATTACTGTGACTATAGCTACGTACTGCTGAATATTCATCCATCGGGGTGCATAAAGCAAAAACTTGACTTTACTTGACTAAACGTGTAAGTAACCGTATCTGGTACGATAGACAACTCCCACTACTACTACGAATATTACGAATGATAATGGTAATAGTAACACTAGTAATTATGCTAACATCAACACGAATACTACCACTAATACCACTAATACTACCACACACTTTTCGGTCGGCGGTGGTCAAACGGTTATCGTCGCCCCGGGTTCGATTCCCACCACCCCCACAGATCAGTTGCTCACTTGGCAGCTTTCTGTTGGCCACAGCCATCTTCCTGAATTGTTGTACACTGTTGTATAGTAATTAACAAGGAAGTAAAAGGAGTATATATTATGTAAAAACTAAAATGAACACCACCAATACCAATATTGAAATACCCGTTTTGGATAACTTGGAATGGTCAATTAACTTAGCATGCTCACCACGGTATAATAATTTTTTCATAAGGCATAGAAATGCGCACTTTCTTGAGGACCTTCTTGAAATTCTGCAGTTCACATTGACTTGTCTTACCATACCTTGCAGTCAATCATGTTGCTGGTAAAAAGTACTTGATGATTGATGAGAAAAGAACATACGGATATGAAGATATCATCAGCCTTACATGACATATATTTCAACCGCCTATCAGTGGCATTGCCTAATCTTCACAGCCAGTTATATCATTGGATTTGTCTAGTTGCCTGAAGAGCGGAAGGTCCTTTCACAGCAGTCCAATCGGGGCATAAGGCGTGTGTGCGGATGCTACATCCGTGGATACTACTTAGATCAAACCTTCAAACTCCTTATTTAAAAGATTTCCCTAGTATATGGATAGACGTAATACAAGATGACATTCCCTTACGGAGAGTTCTGTTCATGAGCTGTGTGCTGACTATTTGACGCACAAACGTTTTTACAGGAGGAACTTCAGTGAGTTTCACATTTTCCACGTGTGACACTTGATTTTTTTATCGATTCCTTGTTTCTTTTCAGTAAGACTGTGCTGAACATTGTCATGAATTCACCACAGACCAACGCGTGTTGGCTAGGACAAACATTACAGGATATAAAAAAATACTCCCCTGCATTTTGTTTGTGCACATTAGCAAGTTGCAAATCTGAAGACTCAACACTTTATGACAACGTGTGTGAGGGAGCCGATTTTCATTGTTTTCAAAGCACTCGTTCAGTCACTGAAGGCTGTGATCACATAACATCCCCGTGATTGAGGTTGATGGTGTATCTGTTCGTATGGAAGACAGAACGACATAGGAAAAATAATCCAACCAAGGAATAGTAGGGAACTCGGGTTGGAGTTGCAACGTGTACTGAATGTTTTTACGGAGAAAAGTTGCTTCTTAGCTCAATTAAGCAGGAAACGTGTGAAGTCCTAGCTTTTTCAGTCTTACATATAAAAACGCTTTATTATTGCGTCAATTTGTCGAAAGCTACTGAGTCACAAATTACGTAACTTCCTAATCCTAGATGATTTCGTGGACTAATACCATGTGTAGCCAAGTGTTTTTTTTTGCAAAAAAACTCTTCCTGCGATTTATTGCATTTGTATTACAATTGATCAAACAACAAGATAGGAAAACTACAACCAATCTGACGCCAAAGATGTTTTGAAAGAATTCGAAGTTTTTGTTTGCTGAAAACTTCCGCTGTTTTGCATTAATTCGCCACAGCTTCTGGTCAAGTGTCGAAGGAAAACCAATTTCACTTAGGTTTCTTCAAGTGTACATACAGTAAAGTGTTCGATACCTTTCCAAAATCGTATTTTAATCACGATGACTTTGCCCATTTTCCTCGAAGAAGGTAATGCGATTTATGACTATACCAATTGAACGTGATTTAGAGAATATGCTGTTTCGGTTATTCAAACTGGGTTTTAAAAGCCATACCGAAAAGTTTTTCACTTCAAGAAGTGATAGATGAAACACTTTCGGGTAGTGAATGGTCGATTCGAAAAGAAACAACCGTATTTTCAAACTGCGTGTCTCATAAATATCCATGATTCACTTTGTCACAAGAGTCGTATAAACTCAATGTCACTGATTGGCACTTCAAGGAAAACAATAGAAGCAGCACATAATCATAGCGCTTTTATCTGTCCTAGAGGAGACTGCCGTGGATTGCCGTAAAAACTATAGTTATTCTGGTGCAAACATTCAAATGGCTTACGTCAGGATAACACCTTAGAACATTACCGATGCCTTAATTGTTAAATAGTCACACATTTTGAAAGGCATTTATCAAGGAAACAGCAAAAAGCTCTATGCATGATAGGAATATATTGTCTTTCGCAGGGCAGAGAATTATCAGAAATATTATTCTCTTATGATTCAAAACGAGGCGACCAAACGAATTAAATTCTGTTCCCCTAATGGCAAACAATTTACCACCGTCATTTATTGATATTGCCCTAAAAATGGCGATGAAAACCTCCTTCGTGATGATTGTCGTGTTAGTTTGTACAGTTTAGTGCATAATGAAAGGAATCTTTACTTTCAGCTGGTAGGAAGCACCACTTTTAGTGGATGATTTGGAACTACTCGTTCTCTGACATCTTATTCCATCTAACATTCTGAAGCTTTCGACATTATCTAAATAAATCCGTTCTTCACTGTTACAGAGGCGACGTGAGCAATCAATAAAAATGGATGAAACTGGATTGCCAAATGATGTGCATGAACACGGAATGCAAAAAACATGTTCTTTTAGAAATTCAAAGGTAGGGATTTTCAAGCAGCTGTTCTCTGACTTCCACATCTGCCGTTGTACTCGGCTTCTGAAAGGTTAACCAGGTTCCGAATAAACAGCAGATACGCCCTGGCAAAGCTAGTTTGTTTGATATTTTAATTCTCGTTAGTTTCCACAAGTCATTTATCAATGTGTCTACATGTTGACCTGTAACTTTGCGTTTGCCACTCAACATATATTTGCGTCCATATAGTGGATGTCCGCGCCTGACCTGTCTGTACGTTCCGAGATTGACAGGTAACGTTCAGGGTATGTCCTACACAACCTTTTGGGATGGAGAATGTCCTAATGCTGTTTTTTCAGGGGCGTCTGTAGAACAGTGAAAAATGATATCTCATGGAAAAGCACATGTAGTAGACAGATTTATCAAAACATATTTCATGATTGATTGTTTACTTTTAGCGTGTATGGCGAATAAGAGCCGATAATAAAAGCCGTTCAAGATAATACATTTGTTCACGAAATTACTTGCCATTAGTTCGAATCAGAGTAAACATGCATGAATGCATTTCTGGCAAGTAGAGAAAAATGTCGCACAAAACACATCCAATAGACTTTTTCTAATTTAATTTATCTAGTTTTCATATCTACAGAAGAAAAAATAAACCCTATCGAATACCGTCAGTCATTGCAAATCACGTTCATCGTTCTCACCAACTGTGGAGGATGGAACTGGGCTTTCAGGTAATAAAGATGTTATAATTCATCATGCAGCTTGAACGCTCAACTCACCATTGAAAACCATGGAAGCACTGTACAGCTGTTTCATCCTTGTTGGGAATCATCAGCAGTGCACATCCAGCTGTACAGCTGTACAGTGCTTCCATGGTTTTCAATGGTGAGTTGAGCGTTCAAGCTGCATGATGAATCATATTATATACAAATCTAATCTCCTACTACTCAATTGCAAATAAAGATGTTGTCAGCTGTCGAGGAAAACCAGTAATCTATCCAAATTCAACGTGTCGGAAAATGTTTGACCAAAAGGCAACATCAAAGCGGCAAGAATAGTTTGAGTACCCAACCGAGATGATTTTTTTGACGGTATAGAAAGCCAGGATGATCCAAGTATGGGAATATCCACTTGTATCACTGCATATCATTGCGCAAACATCTGCTTCTTTCGTGAACCATTTTTCTTATTGCCATAGCCTGTTTAGTATAGCGACCATCTGGTAAGCGCAAATCATCCAGTTTGACTCAGGCTCGCAGCACGTATGAATATATATATATATATATATATATATATATATATATATATATATATATATAAAGTAGCCAGACAAATGTTCTACTAATTATTGCTGGCACGCTTTGACAATGAACTCTCCGAATGGCACAGCTACTGGACTTCATGTTGTCTGTTTTACGGTGTTTGTTCACACTCAGTGCGCCTGGGAAAAAACTTTCAGACTAGATTCGAATGTCAAATTAGATGAATATCTCGGAAGACGTCAAGGTATTCAACTCGCTTATTGAGTCTTATGATGCAGTTGCAGTTCTACATAGAGAAGCACACCACAACGAGAAGATGGAAACGAAAGTACAGCAATAGTCACGTGGTACAAAAAACCCGGGGTCTAGGTAGCTGCACTACAAAGTGTCAATGATAACCGACAAAGTGAAATTCAAAAGAAGTCTATCGAAGAGAAGGAAGATCAATGGGAGGCGTTCACATGATCTGCTTGATGTAAGAATATCTGACCTAGCTTCACGTACTAAAGTGACTTTTTCGACGAATGAAACATGGGCAGAAAAACACACCCCCTCTTGTAAATATTACGATAAATCTATGACCACACATCCCGCCAAAATGGCCAACTGACATTTACTGTCTTTCTGTTCTAGCTAGATCACTACTCGGATAATAATCAAATGTAAAAAGTAAAGCATAATAATGCTCAGTTCGTCTACGGGGAACTAATTCACTCTTTATTTTCCTCTCTTTGTGATGTGTCGTTCTTACACTCGATTTTAGTCTATGCGGGCAAAATTGGAATTATCATCTTGATCCCACAGGTCATCATGAGGATAACAAGGTACAAGTACTTATCAGAGCATAACCGGACGCAAAACGGCAGACAAATGGACCGCGAAAATTTACCGAACCGTACCAATATTGTATCGTATTGTACTGAAGAATTCAGCAAGCTAACAAGTTAACTTTTCAGCCAAAAACGAAGGAAGCTGAACACTGACACTTTGAAATGAGCGTAAATAAATAAAACTAGTCGATCCACCGAGCTTCGTATGAATTTCATCTGTGAATCTCATCTTACTAGCCAGAACAAGCTCTAAACAAGGCATTGGAGAGTAGCTAAAGTTGTTTATACTACAGGCGATGAATCTAAACACGGAAAGTTTTGAGCGATTTATTGGCATGCAGATAAGTCACCGCCGGATGGTGGATGGGGTGACCAAGGTTTTTGGCAGCTAATCTTTCACAAGCTATGATGCGGAAATCGAAAACTTTGGAGACAAGAGATTACATGTGAATCAAAGAAAAGACTGATAACAACCAAACCTCAGTGAGATTAGATGAAATCTTTCCTTAGTAGTCCAGGAAGGACTACTGGAGAGCAAAAGAATAATATCAGTAGGATACACCGATGGGAAGGGGAAACAAATAACAGCTTGTTTGGAATTAAACTGCCTTAGCTTACGAGTTTGAAAAGACAGTCTACAGGTCTTTTCAACACAATCATGAATATGAGAAGACCATTGAAAACTGGTGTTGATTGTACCACCTAAATGTCTAACCCTGGCCGCTCTAGAAACGGGGACAGTGTTAGTGATCGAGTGTTCCGTGGGGTAGGTGAAACGAAAAAGAGGAGAGTACGCTCAAAACATTTGGAATTGTTTAGAACCTCTCCAGAATGGGGTGAAAAATCCTGGTAATAGTGTAAGTTTTCGGAGAGTTCAAGTCTGATTAGTTGAAGTTGGATTTACAGGGCATCACTTTGCTGGCCTACTTAAAAAGTAGCGCAAGGGGTGCTTTGGTCAAATCGCTGATATAAGTAGTGAAAATATAGGGGAAAAGTCGGCAACCTAAAGAACAACAGAGTTTCTTGGTAAAGGACTCGTTAAATTTGCACCAACTTTAGTACTTTGAGTTTTATTGGAAAATTGTCTTTTAAACACGAGAGCGAATAACTGGGGAAGCTGAAAGATACCGGGTTTTGAAGTAGAGAAGAACGGGGATTAGAATCAGAAGCACATGAATGTGTTCTGTTCACTCCAACCAACGAAGGTAATCACGGTTTTAATTCTGACGGAAAATAATCGGTTTCTAACTGCATGATGTTCACCTTTTTGTCGGTAGAATAAGAAGTAGATCGCTCTGTCGCATCGATTGTTTACACCACGTGAACAATGCACTACGAAATAACATAAACAAATATATAAATGGTAAAATATTCTTTTCACGTCCTTCGTGTGTATAGTACCAAATGGTGCGAAAATTTTGGAAGGAGGCTGAATGAATGTCACATAGCGAAGTAACCAGAAGAAACTAAATCGGGGTCGTTACTTTCTATAGTCCACCATGAAAACCGCTTGACTACCACCAATTCCTTTCCAGTCAATGGGAAAGACCTTGGTAGTGATCTTATTGGAAATAATAAGGGGTTTTCGGAAGCTTTTACATCTATGAGACCCAGTGCGACCACCTGTGTGCACCAAGACCCCGAGTTTAATTTCAAATATCTTCGCATAATTTTAAGGAAATGTTGTATCGGTTATATACAGTCTTCATGGTCAGTTTCATTGACAACTTAGGATCAGAAACATATTTAGAATATGAAAAATCTGAAGAGAGAATTAAAGGTAGATCCAGTAGCTGAGTAGCGTGAACATTCCTTCTATAACAAATTAAAATAACACCAGTTCAAGCATACGAAAAACCCCGTATTTTGAAAGATATGAATGAGGAACTTAATGGATTCATTGAAGTTGACATACTAATACTTTTGGGGTCATTTTGACGTGAAGCAAATCATTCCAATCGAAACTGACGTGCACTGAGAGTGAAAATCAATTCGCCATAGATGCGTCTACTCGCATATGCCAGTCCATCGATTCGTGCGACTGACAATTCCTGACGCTTAGGAACGAAAGGTATCGGACGCATGAACCAATCTAAAATATAGTATAAATTGTACCACGTTGTTCTCTGAATAAAAAGAATCTCTATCTCTTCCTTTCCCATCCATTCTGACAGCTCATTACCACAGTAGTTCAAATTTCTCTGTAACCGCAGTTCCTCGGCAAAACTAACTTTTGATAGCACACGATAGTCACCACGGTATTTAGCCGTTGAAGATAAATGTGCACTTTGGGGCACGCAGAAAATAATATCAAGAATCTGCAACCACATCATATTATCATTATTATTTGGTTACATTTCGTTCATGAATCCGGCACATTATAACATCCATCGTAACGTAATCTTGTCACTGAGACAGAGGAATAAATGAACTCATTGATAGAACTGCCACAAGAAATGCAAAAACATTGTATCACATTTTTCATTACGAAGAAATAAAAGGTTTAAGCTAGTACCCGGGAATCCTATTTTGTAAAAGCCGCAGTAGTTAATAAAATTACAGGCGGTTTATGCATGCTCAACTGCAAACTGACCCGACTCAAAATTATCCATTTCCCTGCTCTAATATCAGTGCAGGAGTTATTAGTCCTGTGAAACATTGTCGTCTCACTTGCAACATGAAAAAAGGCACACAAGCACACACATACTATTTACGCAATGTTTCACAACGTCTAACAGATGGGAATTCATGTTCAACGTAATTTCCATTGCTATGTTTATAACACGTAACTTACGGATGAGACACCAGTTAATCAAATGTGCTATTGGGAATGGAACAAGCATGCTACAAAACGAACGAATCGCGCGTTGGATGTCGGAGGTGAGTCACAACCAAACTCGAGAGTTTGTGATATCGGCATATTTGATCTACCAATGTACCAGCGTTACAGAGTAGATTCACAAACGGGTTTTTTGAATAACCGTGCAAATTTTTGAGCCATGTTATATCCCAGCACACGTACGCAGTTTTACCTATTCCAACCAACTCGTAGTAGGTTCCATCAAAGACTTTCCGAGTTGCTTCTTCACTGAAAAGCAGAAGTAGCGTTCAAACTTGAGAAGTTGAGTATCATAACTATACAAATTACAAGCAGTTACCATTGTACATGATCAGCTGTGCTATCAGGAATACGTTGACCAGTTTATTCTCCGTTGAACTGTTTCACCATTACAAACATTGAAACAATCAAACTAGTTAGCAGGCCCCAAGTTTTCCTATGTTCTATAACGCGCACCATTTTGCATTCACAGTTCAATACTGATAAGCTGCACTACTATATTTCTTCAACACACTGAAGTCGGAGCTTTTATTATGCTACTGTGGGAAGTAAACTCTCTAGCTGTTCATAATTTACCTAGTTTACACAAACAGACAGATCCTCGGCCATCGACAATCAGACATTTTGGTGAACACGAAAAGCGGCATCATTCCGCAGCAAAGTAGTCCTTTCAGAAGAGTATCTGGTCTGACACAGTAAAACTTTGATGAATCTAATGAGTTTTTCCTTGTTCAAGTTAGTATAAAACATACAACCTCAAAGTTACTTGTGAAATTTTATCTCATGAGTCGCGTTTCGCTGAGTTCTCCAAACATGATCATCGGTCGCACGAAATAGATCTATAGATGAAACGATTTGCGAAGCAATCTAAATTCCTCTATGATATTATCACATGCCCACTTCAGGTGGGTGCATGGAAATAGCTCCCAACTTGTCAAAAGAAGAAACCGCCCACCATTATTCAACATTATTTGGAAAAACTCAGAAGAATTTACTTGAAAAGCTCGCTGGATATGTACATTGCCCTTTCAGAGTTCCCTTTTAACATGATAGGGATAACATCATATTTTATGTATGATCTGGTGACGGTTTACCAAGCACACCTTGTTGTGACACCATTTTTGCATGAGTAATGGGCACAAATTAGTGGATACTTGTAGAAAATCAAAAGCAACGTCTATTGCAGAAATACGCATTCCGTTTGTTCTTAAATTTACAAATATTTCCAATATATCACACATCTGGCTCATATAAATTAAAATAATGGTGATTTGAGGAATTACGTCGTAAATAAATCAAATCTCCTACTACTTATTCGTATAATACCCACCATCTTGGAATTGGTTTTGGTGGCCGAACGCTTTTGGTCAAATGGTCAACCGTGGCAGGCTTTTGACCCTTGTGCTCCGGGTCCTACCCCTAATTCCACCGCTGATCACTCCTCATATGGCAGCCTCAGAAAGACAGCGACACCCTCCCTGAAACTGGGTACCATTATAATATAATAAAAGGAAGTATATGAAAAAAATATCCAGCCAAATTGCACATCACTTTGGTCAAACACACTGCGAGCAACGGACTGCTACCCTCCAGAAACCAGTGACAGAAGGATTATGTATCCCTTTGTGGCGAAGTGAAACAGACCTTCGGTAGTCATTGCAGATAGCCAACGATTTAGATATTTAACTCATAATCGCTCTTCCTCGGTTTAGGTTCTAGTGACGGAATAGTAAATGTGCACTACGGACGATTTGTAATATGCCAGTATCACCACAGTTTGATGATTCCATAGTTTCCGGCAATGAGCTGGGCGCCGATAGTTCTCGATGGATAATATTTATAATATTCAAAACCTCCTGCAGTTTATATTTCTTGCTCTGTTGAAGCACGTGAGAAGCATACCATGAAATTTTCACCCTGAACAAACGATATTTGCATAATCTAATGAAACTGGGCTAAACGGTCCCATGCTGAAATTTACCGACCAATTAAGTCGATATTACAAACCTAATTAGGGTGTATTTCGTGAAAGTTCAATAACCCAATTACCGAAATCTCCAGAATTTAGTAATGCCCATTCAATTATAATTCGTTGACGATTTCAAACAACCGAACCAGAAGTCCACAGTGGAAACTGAAAACCGATGCCAAACCCAGATTTATGTTTGAATAGTTAATCGCATTGATAATCCCGGGTAAATTACCAAAGCTACATATTTCACTAGTGTGGTTTCAGCCTTTAGAAGGTTGGCAAATTAGGAAACAGCTCACTGATAGGTTTACTTTTTATTGATCGGTACCCAACTTTCCGACAGGTTTACCACATATGCCTCGTGATAAATTTGGCTTTTAGTAGGAAGATATCGATCGTATTTCTTTACTGATATTCATAGCTTTGTGTATGTGTGTGTGTGTAAAATGTCTGCTAGTAAACTAGCGTTGCAATCGGTTGACCTATTATTCAGAGTTTATGGGATCCGCTTGACGGGCAGCTATCTTCAAAATGACAAGAGGTCAATTCACTCCACTCTCAGAGAGTATTAAACGACGGCAGAAGACCGAAAGCTACAGTGCCTTTTTCCAGTTTGTATAAGGGACCTTTGCTGCAATGTGAACGTAGATGAATTCTTTTCTGAATCACGGGATCCATAGATTGTTTCCACACCATAACTATTTTTCTGGTAAGACGTTTGCTGTAATCACAAAACTTCAAAAGTCGATGAGAAAACTTCACATTCCGTCGTTTAGTATCAGATCCTGTACAAAACCTACCAACGTGAGGTTTGTGTGATTTCACGTGAAAGTATCTTGTATCGTGCTAGGCTCATATGAAGAATACTGAAAGGGTCCAAGAATTGTGAACATAGGGCATTTGTGTATAGACTTCTCGCAGTCCACATTTGTTATCCGACAGTTACGTGACACGTATGTTTAAAGGCTTTTGAATACCAATAAAAACGGTGAGAAAGAAAAGTGTATTCAACAAATCAATCAAATAATCGATGAAACCAGACTACAGTGAATAAATTTTGAAACTATAAGTATTTAAATTCTTTGTTGTAGAAATCACTGGCATGATATTTTTTTATTTTATCCTCCTTTTTTATATTATTCAACGCCATTTCATTTACCTTAGACAGACTAAAATCATTCAACAATTGAATATAGAAGTATCAGTTAATAGATCATCGTCAAATGGAAGTGCCTTTATTTCCGACAGTGATTTTAGACGAACATGAACTTACCAAACCAGCTGTTTTTGATTCTGTATTACACAAAAGCTCTGAATTACTAATCCAAATTGGATCTGATAGCGTGGACCGTGGACAACTGAAACTCAAGTTCTGCAATGAAACTGGTTTTCTTGGACCTGACTCAAAATTGGTCATGTCACCAAGTTCGGTATGATGGAGCGCATCACTCCTTGCCATTGTGTTCCACGTTGTTGCTGTTGTCATAGTTGTAGTTGGTACTGGTGACGTCTTTGTTGAAACGATATTTAGCGGACTTGGGTTCGAATATGTCTCATTCAGACTCGATTTGGAACAGCATAAATGTTCGTCACTGCCGAACTGAATGAAGGGTATGTCCGAATGAGGTCCTGTTTCTTGAGAGGAAGTGCGTAGTAATTTCCGAGTTGAATTAACTAACCGTATGACGTCATCGTTTGTTTCTGATCGATCACTGGAGCTGCTCTCCGTGTCACTGACTGCGGCCAGTAAGGCATCGGATACGGGAGAAAATAGCTCTTTAGTTTTGCAAACGGCAGATGGTGTTGTCTGTGACATGTTTGAATGCAGAAAAAAATATTGTTTTACGTTCCGAGAGATCAGGTAAAGCAATTTATTTCACAAATTCCCGTCAGTTAGTAGGCCTTTACTGATCGCCTTAAAAATGTAAAGTAAATAAAGTAGATGGTAGCTTCTTTACCTTTGTAGGACCAAAACATACATTGGAAGATGTTTGACGTAAATGATTGGTCTTAACTCCGGCTGGACTGTAGTCCAATCAGACAAACGGCCAAATTGCGTTAGTAGACCAATGAAAATTGACAGTTGATTTGTCAAGGCTGTGTTGGCTAGATTATTGACCAACATGAGAAACTGTTGGTGGGACAAACGCGAAAGTATTGACCAGGAAGAAACGGATATCAGCTATCGGCTAAATAAATTACACAAGCATATATTGCTCCCGTACATTTTTAACAGTGAGGATGTATGATAAGTAAATCTTTTTTCCGGTAACTGATTTGGATCAGCTGATCTCAAAACAAATCAAAACACGATTCTTTTGCATATATATTTAAGTTTAGTCAGCACTTTGGTACCATACGCTATCACTGATCATGTGAGTGACATTTGAAAGCCAGAACAAAATACAGTGTGCACATATGTTCTAAATGTTTTATTAATCACTCGTGAGATGTTTTCAACTGTTAGCAAAAATGACCTATTATCAGGCCATTTATAGATCTCGCCACAGTACGTAAACTATGATCGACTTTTTTAGCAAACACGGAGTAGTTTACAAAGTCTTGTACGAAAGTGCCAAGGTTATTAATGAACTATGCAAGATGGTTTGCTTTATCCCGCCGATAGATTAGTAAGAAAATACCGTTTGAACTGTGCATACACTTTCTGTCCTATTTATCAAATAAACTGCTTGTGTGATCTACTGTGGTACATCGGAGGTTTTTCTCATCTTACTTCAATATATATATATATATATATATATATATATATATATATATATATATATATATATTGTGCGAGAATCGTGACTGAAGTGAAGTAAACCACAGCATCAGCGGGTGACTTTATTGTACTGAGAGTTTGCTCTCATTTGAGTTGACTGTATACGTCTCTACTGTTAGTTAGGAGTGTGTGCGACGAACTAACTCAGGAAAACTGCATTTTCTCGACAATTTCGCATAGGAAATAAATGTAAAACTGCGGAAGCCCTTAAGTTTGAAGTTTCTCTGACGAATGTTGTCCAGTACTTTAACAGGAATGCATGGGCCTCTGGGTTGGATTCAGTCCAATCAAATGGCGAACGAGTTTCTATGGCAACACCGGCAAGCATGCGTCAACCGACTTCTGTCTTGCACCCCGCAGTTGATTGTGCACAGACCATAGGCATGCCCTGAAAACAAGTCCAGCGACGCAGGAGATGTATCTTGTACCAAATACCCGCGTTTCTTCGTGATCATGTCATCCCTGTAGCAGGGAACGCTGGAGCAAGGGAACGACGTGAAAATCAAATCGAACAGACGAACCAACCGAGGGCGGCAGACAAAAGAACAGACGGTAAATATGTCGGAGGCTTCCCGTAACCGATAAAAGGAGGACTAGTAGAGGGAATGCAGCAGGACCTTCGGCAATCACTAAGATAGCCCAGACTAGGGATTACCGGTCAAGCCGTCAACTGGGACAATCGGACCAGTCGAATAGAAGTGATGCTAAAAAGAAGCAAGCTATCGGCCACGGGCAACTGGCCAGAACGCAACCGAAACACTCAAGCAGCCGCAAGAGCGAAGTTGGGGCCGCGCGGTCTGGAAAAAGGACTACGTAAACGACTGTATGTGTTTCACGGACTTGATCTGTTTGGCCATTGACATACCATCGTCCCATCGCGTCTTGTCGTCCTTGCTACCATCAAGAGCCTGGCTTATCACCTCTATGGAGCCAGCTGCAGTAAAGCAAAGAAGTACGTGTTCTGACACGAACAGAAGCAACGATTTCCGGATCATTCACGGAAAAACTCCCCTACGAAGTTTTAGAGACAGAAGACCCAGAACACCGAAGGAAAAGGATGGTTTTATGCGCTTTCTGCTCAAGAACAAAGCCGTAATTCGTTGCACTCTATCGCGCGTGAAAATGTACCCAGGTACTCTTACTTCTTTTTGCATAAAGGGAATTACCAATTTCAAATTCTGTTCTTGTCAAGTTACATAAATGCTACTTTGCATGCCCAACAGAGTAAGGCAGGTATCGATTGCACTGAAAGATTATTACCACGAAAACTGTCATTTTAGCGTTCGGTTTATTTTTTAGTCGAGTGTTTTGTGCGGAATAGGTGAAGAAAGAGTGGAAAAACCTTTTGTATTAAAAAATACAATTGACTACTGAGACCAAGATATCACATCGATCGAAAAAGTGGATCTGGGTTGGAGTAGACCATGACTAACCTCGTTTATGAAGTTGGACTGCAGACTCCTGAGATGGTGCGGAACCCGTACAGTTGAGACTTAGAAATTCCTCGAATTCAACGAAAATAAACCACCGTTCTGCACAACGGTCCACGCCGTGTCTCACAAGAGTTATCATCTCAGTGATTCACAACTACTTGTTAATTGTTATTGATATACAGTTATATAGTTCTGAATGTATGCTGTCCTGTAAACGAAGAGGATGTCCATAAAAGAGCCATTGTGCATTAAATTCGAGTAGACCTGCAGATCACAAAATGTCAGCGCATAAGAATTGAATAGTTCAAAATAGGTTTGAACGAAGGTACATCTATGAAATCAATGAAAAACATTTCATGGCACTTGGTAGTTGGACTAAAAATCTTACATTTAAAAACTGCCGTTAATAGCCATGGATAATCTCCGTGCTATCCTCGCATTATTCGACTGACATTTTATCATATTTTTGCTAGATAGTGAAGATTTTGTAGTCAATATCAAGCAGGTATGACCAGAGTGGGAAATGCGTCATTGATAATATGATTTCCGTTGTGTCTGGTTTAAGTCACACGCACGACTCGGACAACCGGTCAATATTTTTCTCATGAATGAACATACGCCAGCCTTGCCCGGAACTTTATTCGTACTTCACCGCGAACAGCATTAACTTATCGACTTTGTCATGTATTGATTGGCTTCACTCTTTTGCGTGAGACAGCACATGTAGTTTAGCTCTTCTTGCTAACTTACCTGCTTGCTCACAGCTTACGGGCCGGCTACGGCCGGGTTTTGTGTTTACGTCCGTACAAATAAAACAGTGCTAACATAACGTGTTCCACTACTGAAAGCAAACATAACAATTTCAATCACACCAAAGTGTTTGTTATTATTTTCTAGTACGTGTTTTACAAGACGATCCGGTTTTATTGACTTATGGATAAATTGCATGCCCAAGTAAACAAAAAGCATGCTGTATGAAACCAACTCACAAGCTATATTACTTCTCAACATGGTTATCAATCGGGCACCCTGGGACGTTTAATCTTGTGTTTATTTAGTTTGGATGAGCGAGTTCACCAATGGGAAATAGTATTTGAAGACGAATAAACCCCGGACATGCGACTGATCACACTTAAAAACAACCGACCTTGTTCATATTACTGTTTGTTTTCGCGCAACCGTTTTATCAAGCTGGGTGGAACGTGATTGTATTTCATAAAATTATTTCGCATTGGAAACATTTTCCAGAACATCACTCATCGATCCCTATTGACCTTTCTCAAAAATGTATCAGCAAGTTGTCATTACTTCCTGCATTCTTTTTCGGGCATCTATATACTTGAACTCTGTTATCTTCAGGGTGAACAATTACATAATTCACATCGGCTTGGGCATAAAAAAACGTGCGTAACGGGACACTGTCAGTGAACTGAAGATTGACTTGGTGCTCCAAAAAACTAGCGACCCAGGAATGGAACCATGTCACCGTCGTTCACTCTTTGTTTTAGCTGTTTTATATCCCCTCTCCTAGAAGTATCCTTTTGTTTTATGAAACGGTTGGATATAGAAGACTATTTTTGGATTATCTGCTGTTTTATTATCGACAAAGAGCATTGTGCACCATCGTATAACCATGTGTTAGCAATCTTCGGCTTAGAATCAACATGGACAAACCTGTGTAGCAGCTGCTCTCTAATATGCGAATAACCAGATACACTCTCTCTTGAAAAAGGACCACACAGTTATGCAAACAATCCGGGGGATTTTCTCGACGAGTGGATTACATATAATTATTCATCGTAATTTGCTTTCAGTCTAACAACCTGCTGCAATAAAAAAGAGATTCCCGGTGCTCTGACATATATACACCAGATACATGTGAGACTAGGCAACATTCACAAAGTGCATCAGGCATAGTATTAGAAAGTTAGTCGTGCGCAGGTTGCAGTCCCGAGGTAAAGCACGAATCAGTTTCGTAGTTCAGAATATTATTTGTATATAGCAAGTGAATAGTTTGGTTTATAATCTGTCGAATTCACAAATACTTCATGTGAACTTAGAATTTTCTCGAAAACGTTACATAATAAATATTAATAATCCTCTTCTGATTTGAATTTCAAACAGAAATATTCTTTGTGACACGATTAGGCTCAGGATGAAGAGAACAAATATTTTTCCACAGTCTTCATCCTGAAAGGCCAACATAACTTCCCGTATACCAATCATGGAAGAAACACGAGGCTATTTGAAATCAGTGGAATTGTTGAGAAATGGCCGGTGGCACGTATCTAGCCCGGGGCTTCAAAGTCCATGGCCAATGGTCATCACCGTTTGACCACTGCTGGCCAGTAGGGCTGTATTTTCCACTGTCGGGAATACTTGGATTATCAAGTGATTGTTTTCGTTTCTAAATATCGCAATCTGGAAATACTTCCAATTGAAATAGACTGTACATCAGTTGTTTTGGTCAGTGAAATTTCCACATACACTAACAGTTAACGTCTTCTCCTGTTATTTGCCATAGAGGGTAGCAAGCGATCCGGCAATAGAAAAGAGAAGCCGTCGAACGGTAAATCTTATGTTGCAGTTTATACCGAATAAATTATCATGGTTTTTCCCCTTTTAGTGAAAAGTGGGTTTTTGCATATGAACCTGCGCAGTGAAAGGCACCGCATCCCCAATACAATTTATCCGGTATACGAGCTACAAAACCTATTTATTGATGTCAGGAGAAGCCGTACAACTTAACTTCAAAGCCCTTCATGTGAAAAAACTAGCTAGATTATATGTTCAATAAAATCTACCAAAATGAGACATTTTAGGCACATCACAATCTATTCATCCGTTCATAGATAATGTGTCATTTATTTCTCCAGTTTGTTTACGTAAAAGGCTATTTTGTTAGTTACAGGGTTGTATGAAAACTTCCTTTCTAACTTTCCCCTCTCAACCAGCATAGAAACGCAGTCTGAGTACTTCCCAGAGGCAATTCTCGATATCGTATTACCTTTGTTTATATTTGTGTAGGAAGGGTGAATAGATCGAAGTATATGATCGTACACATCAATGTTCTAAAGGCAGCGATTGCTAATCTAGAAAAAGAGGACGTAAGCAGTTTGATATTCTCCTCATTTGGTATTAAGTTGCGCAGTTTTCCTCTTTTACTCCTCACTTCCTGTCCTTTATGTAACCATAGTACAATAATTCAGAAAGACGGTCACAGCCAGTTTAAGGTTGTCCATTGAAAAAATTGACCTGTGTTGGTGCGAAGATTTGAACCAGGGTTTGAAAGGTCCAAAGTTCACGATGTTAGCCATTTGACCACGGCCAATCAACATCTTCAAGGATGTGGGTACACCATCTCTGTGAATCGCAATTGATAGCGCTGTGACGGTGCTGGGAACTCATTTGAAAATTCGGAATTTTTTGGAATAACATTTACGCATCACAATAACCGATGATTGGCAAGGTGCAGTTTCAGTGCACTGGTCGTTGTTCATGCCTCTGCTTTCACCAGGCTTTTCCACCTGATTCGAGTGGTACTTTGACGGCATTTACGTTCATCTGACCTCCTCCCACTGGGGCTAGGGTTTTGAGATGTCGAGAGGTACTAATCGTAGTGCTGTATTGTACACTG
This sequence comes from Fasciola hepatica, assembly GCA_948099385.1. NCBI lineage: Eukaryota > Metazoa > Platyhelminthes > Trematoda > Plagiorchiida > Fasciolidae > Fasciola > Fasciola hepatica. The sequence goes on along the minus strand of CANUEZ040000152.1, from coordinate 5,017,515 downwards.
TACATTTAACGTACAACCAGATGACTGGATTTGACAGCAAGAGGCCACGTCCATGTTATGCGTAATGACACGTGATCCCGCGTACAGCACCTGTCGGAATGTTAGCTGGATGATCTATTTGATATCTGCCAAGGTCATTTCAAGTTGATCTATTTCTTTCAATCACATTCTGCACTGCGGACGGCCACAATTCTTGTACTTTTACTACTGAAAATATTTACATGCTACATCCGTAAGTGATAAAACGAAGTGAAACAAAAAGGATGTAGAAGAACAGTATGCATATCAATTCTCATGGTGAACTAGGGTAAATGTATTAAAGTTTGCCGAACAATGACGATGTGATTGACATAATATTGACTTTGTCTGAACAGTCCTTGCTCGACAAGCAGGCAATGTGTGAAAGTATAGTGCTTATCAGAAACATGTTGTGATTCATTTCTATCCGAATTTTACACAGAAAACGAACAAACAGACTTCCGTTTTCTAATTATTAGACTAAGCGCAACCCCATTTTGTACCAGCAAATCTATCATGCTTATATTTTTCCGGACACTACATTAAAGGCTTCATTGACAGATCCAAAAAGATATAAAAATTGGACAGGGCATAAACACCACAACCAACAAAAAACGTTCGCACAACAGTGCACAGTGTGAGAGGTCGTCAAAATTGCGCAACCAAATGATTATTTTGACCAATGGTAGGACAATGCTATGCATGGACTTAGTCAGCATCATTTTTAAATTTTGTCCAACTACCTGTAAATTTCGTCAAATCGGTAATTCTAAAGCAATCAAATGGGTATATCAGTCTTCGGTTAGCCTGCGAACGGATCAGGCAACGCAAAAAATAGAAGAGGGTTAGGAATTCTTGTGTGGACAATTGTTGGAAGAGAATAATCAAATGCCTCAAGTTCAGACTTAACGAGGAGAATGAAAATAATGTGTACATTCTATCCACGTGGGTTTAGCTAGATAGATTCGCGCGTTTTATAGCACAGAATTACGACAGAATTTCTGCGAACAAATAACAAGCCATCAATAAAAGACGATCTGAAACAAACGAGTCGCGTGAGCAGTCGGGTTAGAGACCTTTTCAGTCCATGATTCCATTCACAAAGGCTCAAGAAAGCTTTATCTTGTTTCTCTTTTTCAAACGGAAACAGAATTCTCGTTTGCGATAGCAACAACTGCTCAACTCGTTACTGATGCTTTGTCGATAATCAGTAACAAAACCGTCATCAGGAAGACAAATCTGCATTCTGAAGACAAATTCTAGATAATGCGCATTTCGTTCGTCCTGCGATTCATAAAGATGAAAAATGTCTTGGAAAGCATGGTTTTCCTTGACCATAAGGCCTTAGAAAAGGTTTTACGATGTTCGTCTCGTTTCAAAGATTTTGTCTGCAGAGAAACCTTTTTTGGTAACAGGATTTCAAAGTAATATCATAAATAAGTTGAATTTGCGAACAATCTAACCGAGTATCGACAGCTTAACCGTTCTTCTTTCTTTTGAAAAAGCGTCAAGCTATTGTGATAAGCATCTTCCAAACACATCGCATTAAAAACAAAGTTTCACTGCACAGAAAAACTAAAAAAATGAAGCATAACATAAAGGTAAGTTGCTGTGAAATTGTTTATGGTCAAATAGCGTGCGAATGCTCGCGTAAGTGCATACGTAAGCTTCCGTTGAGTGCAACTTAGAAGCTTGTGTGGTGTGACGTAAATTGTAGACCAGCTGAAAGAAAACTCATCACATTGGATTCACTTTTATTCGTCAGCAGTGAAAGCCATCAGAAATCAGGCTAGAACACTTATAACCTTGTACTATTTCGCAAAGCTTTTGGCTCCTAGCTTGTCTACTTAGGCGAGCGAGTTTGGAGGAGCTTATTCTTGGTAAAAACAATATAACATATTCTTGACAGAAATTATTTATCACCAATCACAATATCAGCCGTACTTATCATCCGCCAAATCACTGTACGCGGTTGTGTTTGTGAAGCAACTGTGACAGTCTTACGCCAGGTGTTTCATCAAAAGTTTTTCAATTATGCATGGTAACGGCAGAATGCAAAATCACGTTGTCTTGTTTCGCAAAGCAAAATGCCTTCTTTCGAAAGAACATCGCAAATCAGGACGATCCAGTACCTAAGGCAATTTACGAACCATAGCAACTACATCCTTCACGTTGTTTATTGTGTTATCAGTTCGAATTTTCATATTGGGAATTTAAAGGAGTCCGTTTGAAAAACATTTCGCCATCCAAGTGGCAACTAGCTATTTCCATGGTTAGTTCTGATATAATTGTCACCAAAAGTAGTACCTATGTATAATTATCGCTTTCGAATTATTGACTGCACTCATAGTACAATCACCGTATTGTGTGGAGTTTTTCCAGCGACTGAAATTTTCAGTTGTACAACAAAGAATCAAGTGTAAAAAAGGTAATTTTATAGTGGTCAACCTTAAATGAGAAGAAAAGAAAACGATTCTACATTTATTCAGACAAACAAATAAATAATTAACACTTCTCTGCAGGCAGATGCACTAGTCAATTTACTGTTCGACTATCTCCGATAATCATAAAGTTTTAGGCTGCAACTCTGGCGCAAAATATTGCAAAAATGTATTGTCTATGCTGTTTTTCAGACGTCCCATGTGAAATCTCATTTTCATATACAAGGTTCACAGAAACCCGTCCAAATCGTATTCTCTCTTCGTAAAGTGAAAAATATTTTATGTCGTACAGAACTTTTGGGGTACACATTTCAGTGATTCCTGAAGCCACTACTTATCTGAAGAATGCCGTTCACTTTCCATGCCATCAAACCTCCTAGGAGATAAGGGCTGACACACGGAGATTTAGGTTCCCTACCGGAAGCATTTTAGGTCTGGGATCTGATGAAAATCGTAAATATGCAAACTTTTCTGTCCTTGATGGACGTTTACCAGTAAAGTGGAATTTCAAGACCGACCATCAATTTTAGGGGAAATAGGATCCTTGGAGTTAATGGGTATTCTGCTTGTGGAACATCTCTTCATGTGTCATTTTTTGTCATCTACCGGGGCGTCACATAGTCACAGGTATGATCAAACGGTAGGAGAGTGTAGTACCTTTCGTTACCGACTGGTTACCTAATGCCAGTCGATGCTTACTGAAGCTTAAAAACGGCTTGGTAATAAACTTCATTGAAACAGAGAGGAAAACTGTGAAATTTCTATTTCGCGGTGCCATAGATAAGGAATCATTTTTGTTTGTTCGTAGACTATTCGGTGTCCATGGGCCACCTCCCGAAAATATGACAAGAATTAGTTCCTTCGTTCAATACAAAATACCGTTCAATAATAAATCAAATAAATCGAACTTGTGCATATAAGAATGCATTCTATTATAACACACTGGTGATGAGAGGTACCAGTTTTACAAAGGCATCGCTTTATTACATGTGAACATTAACAAACGTTTCATGAACCGCACTCAGGTAACATTCAAATGAAATTCGGTTACCCAGTAATGTGCTACTACTAAGTGAATAATCGCTGTTAGTGACTGAACGAAAACAGGATGTAACGGGGAATCGTTGTCAGAGAAATAATTTTTCAATGGGGTACTGATAATGTTTGATTTCTTCGCTAAACTGATTTCACAAAGCTGAGGCTTTTATTGTGACTCGTAAAACAAGAAATAAAACTGAAAAATAGAAGCGTATATTCGTACTTTTAGTTTCCTGTTTTGTTTAGGTCATTGACACGAATGTTATCGTGTAGCCTAAGAACTATAGGTACTGCCATCTAAAGCATTAGGCATATTGACCCGCATACGGTGAATTACACGCGACAGAACAGCTGGCGCTATCGTGGTGACATTTAACCCCGTTTCGGGAGCGGAAGTTTTCAGGGGACACGCGGGTGCAAGAATTATCCGGTCTTTCAAGCCTGATCTATAGTTCTACCAAACTTTTACCACACGGTTTTGCACTATTCAACAGATATATCTATAAAAGAGATAGTAAGTCCACTGAGCTACGTTCATAAAGGAACTATTTTTCTGCTCATACCTTTCATGAATCATACAATGTGGTCAAAATTCACTAGATGAAAGTTTTTTCCTCTTGAATTATTTTTGTTCCCCAAACTTTTCACGGTACATCATAACACAAGGCTGAACGACAAAATGCTACAGAATTTGATGTCAGTAGTGTTATTGGTGTAGCGATCCGCTGACTGTTGTAATTGTGTGACCCTGCTTATCGTGACGAATTAGCTTGATGTTCAGAATTCCGGAATTATTTAGGGGTTGAATGAAGGTAAAATTCACCGAAAAATATTTTTATTCTTGATAAATGAATGCTGGTCCCAACAAAAAAACGCCTGTCTCCGCTGAATTGTCCAACATACGTCTACCTAAGCAAAAAAGAAGCGAAACAAAGCAAATATGCTAATGGGGAAGAATACCTTGTTTGTCTTACTGTTCGGTGGTAAACTCACGGTGAATGGTATTCCTATCGGAGGAAATCGTTTTGGGTTCATATCAGTTGTAACTCGGATTTTATGTTCATGTGAGCACAACTCGTTAAATATATACTTCATTTTCTCTAGGTTTAAGAAATTGTTTGCTGAAAACAGGAAAATTCCACCAATTTATTGAAGAGGTGGGGGACGAAATTTTTTAAGCCCATCGATCATATTTTTTAGTGAAAAGTCCATTTCATATTTTACCTGTGAATGGCAGCATATTTATTGCAATATTCAGGCAAAAAAAGTATAACGGCAAACTTTTATGTGCAAAAGTCAAAAAGTTGTGACTTGATTCTTGACTTTAGCCTCAGTGAGATGGAAGAACTTTCACGGAACGAAACTCTTATGCACAGAGAGATTTTGTTATTAGTCAGTATGTCATTACAATTAAGGGTGGAAAAAATCAGGTTGTTTCAACTTTCGGCCGATAGGAATCTAGCATTATACGAACGACAAAAGCGATTACTTGTTGCACCGGTGAAAATAAGCGAATTACTTCGTTATCAGTTTTGACCATCGAGTTACTTTGCCCGAACGGTGGTGAGACTTAGAAGGCTCACAGATAGGTCAGTCATGCGATGGCTTTGTTGTCGCAAAATTTACTAAACAATAAATCAAGAGTAGGTGTTTTAGTGGTGTGTGGTCAAAGATATCCGAACAAAGCAGAAATTTACTCAGCTCAGAAGATGAAAGTATCCAGTCTTCCGGACCAGAAATTCTAGGAAATCTGTCTTCAAGTGAAATAGTTCATTTCACACATGAGACCCTATATATTATAGCCTTTGACACCTATCTATATGCTGAGTTTTTACAGCGGTCAAACAAATGGAAATTCCATGTTTCGGTGTTTTTAATGTTCCTCCAACAGCCCAAATGTGAGTGAAATCCAGAAGTTATTCCTGGTGTTCACGAAAGAAGTTATCACTATTTTCCAAAGTGAAAAAGGAAAATTCAACTGAATGAAAGTTTGTAAGTGGGAAATAGAATATTTTGAGAAACGGCAATATCTAGGGAATTCTAACAGCACCAGTATAAGCAACTTCTTGTACTGAAATGGGTATTTGTTGGCTCTGTGGGCCGTTTTGTAGGAATCTGTAAGTAGCAGAGAATAGTTGCTTTAAAAACTGTAGAATTCGCAAGTTGTGGTATGGCTTATCAACATTTGAGCCCAATGAAAACGCTTGGTCGGCAACAATTCTTATTGCTCATGGAAAAGCTGTCCAGTTTATTCATTTGCAATGCTCCTAAACTGATTTCCAACCAAGGCCCCAAGCCTTTCCGAATGATCTTGAGACGAACTTGTTCCCATTGAGCTTTCCAAACGGACTATCAACTATTCACTTTGCAATAGCGCTACACTGTACGGTATCCGATCATCATTTGTTTACGATGAGAAAAATCCATCAAGTAATGGACTTCTTGGATGGACGACGCGAAAAAGCTCGTGCAGCTAGAGAGATTCACTGGTTTCGATTGTAGGACAATTCAATGCGAATAAAACTATTGAGAGCCGATCCGGATAATCCATACCTTCATTGTTTGGTTAAAGTTGTATCTCGGTGAATTTTTGCATCTAATGTTCCCTAGAAAGGTCGAAACAGCTGTTGATCACTTCCAAGATTTTTCATGTGTGCATTAAGCGTTGAAACACCAAAATAGTTAATATACAATCTACCCAAACCTGCAGATACTCAAGTCGTTGAAAGTCGTCCATAATTCAAACTCACCAAGCCCTAACTTATCAAACCCAGCTTGCGGGATGGTTTAGCAACCAGTTTGAAATGGGAGTGCACAGAAGTTGATAGGAGTGTATCCGAGGAGTTGGTAAACCAGAATAATATCTCAAACGGAAGTCCTAGCACTCAGTGGTGACTTGAAATGCGCCGTCATTCAAGACCAGCTCCTTGTTACAGTATGAAACCTAAAGTTCTACTAATGGGGTTGGCATATTATCCGAGGTTATATATATATATATATATATATATATATATATATATATATATATGAAGTACGATAGGTGCACACCTTCACATCCCATTAGACGCAGTTCAGGAATAGAAAAACAAAACCGAAAAAGTCCGTTACGCTATTGCAGCTGATGAATTCTATTAAATTATAAATGATTACTAACCACCTATTTTGCCGAAGTCAAATATTTGACGAAAATATCGGAGAGCTTTCATAACCATGTAATTTTGACCAGCTCCGGTACACGTGGTGTTCCAGATACACTTAGCTCTGTTCCCAGGACTAAATTTTCGTTTGATCGTACCCCACTCTTTATTTTTTCGAATGCCATAAGTCAATTCAGATCTATCACGTATATTACCAGTCGTTAGCTTGAACAAGTCAGAAACATTTTTGTTTATTCCACAAGTTTCTTTAGATGTCCCATACACGGATGCAAACCCAAGTTTTCGAAAACATTTGGCTCAGTCCTGCTACTGAATGTATATATTTCCTCCAGATATTCCTCAATGGGTTACTTAGAATTCGTTGACTCAGTTTCACAAGTTTTGGTAACGTACGCTGATATTTCTTTGTGCATCAGTACTGATGATTTCAATAGTTCTGATGTAAGTTTCCTTTAGCTGTTCGCCTCGGTCAAATAGACACACATTTCTGGACTTTGTTTAGTTAACAGCTCAATTTTTTCCACTTCTAGTCACTTTCCACTAGGCTCCTCTTACCACGCAATGAGCAAAACCTTATCCAAGATCTACCGTCATACCAAACATGCACATTTCACGTGAGGCCGTGATGGCCTGGTTAAGAAGAGGCAGATTTGTCCTGAAAACCTTTTGAAGCTACGGAAAATGGTTACTCAGACAGACTTTTCTGCGTTCTCAAACAAGGACCTTTCAGTTTCCTGAGACCATCTCACCGGCTACTTAAGTTTTTGCTTCAACCGTTGCTGCCCGGTCAAAATTTTGTATTCGCGCCCTGATCGTCTGTCTTCTGCCCACCTCAAAAACAACTTCGTCGAAAGGAGGAATACGCTTTCGAACATCATAATCTCCCAGCTATCAAGATCCTAATGAAATCAGTCAAGACTGAGTTACCGCGCCTCAATTCCATCTACACGTGTACCCATCTAGCCAACAAAAGTCACCGCGACAAAAGAAGGCTCCTGAAAGGCCCAAATGGTGGCCCATCCGCAAGCAAGTCTGCTACCTATAACGTAAACGAGCTCAGTAAGTTAGTAAACAGAGCAGCTGGACCTTTCGTTCCTGTATTCCTTGAAGTAAATCAATCTCAGGAACCTCCATTTTGCATTCCCATTGTGGACTTCTACAAAGAACAGCTTCGCCTTTGGAGCAGAAAATCATCCAAACCAGAAGGACTCAACCCCATAGTGCTCATGGAGTGTGCAGTTACCCTCAGCTGTATTCTCTCTGAAATTTTCGACCGAGGTCTAAAGGAAAGAAAGATTCCAGACCTCTGGAAGACAGCCGCTATAATTTCTAGTCTCAAGAAAGACTCTTTGAAATTCCGTCCCACTGCGTGCACCTCTATCTCCCTTGAAGTTTTTGAAAGGTTGGTTCCCCAATGATTGTACAAACATTTCAAAGTTCCAGATTCTGATCCGTTTGCTTACCGAAACTCGAGCTTCACTCTCGATTCCCTTGCCATCCTGAAACACTAATTTCAGTTCGGACTTGACAAGGAGAGTAAAACAGTAAGAATATGCTCCCCAGACTACAGTGATGCATTCAACCGAGTCCTTTAATTAATTCCTTGTTGGCAGATTATTTTCACAATCGCCAGCAGTTCACTCGTTACTACAGCAAAACCTCCTCTCTTGTTACGACTACCAGTGGCCATACTGTCCCCAGTTTCATTTTTTGCTTACATTTCTGCTGTTCCTGTGAAGAAAAATATTCTTCTAATCAAATATGTGGATAATGTCATATTTGGTAAGCCGTATACCTGAGATTCTACTTCATCTTTCTTACAGAATGGCATCGCTCAAGTTTCAGATTGGTCTCATGCTCACAACTTATGTCCCAACTCAATCAACTGTGGTGACTTTCCATTTTCTATTTTGGACGGTAGCAAGCGATCCTATTTTCCAAACGACTGCTTTTCTATTACAATAAATGAAGACTAGCTGAACCGACTTGATTCAATGGAATACCTTGGAGTGCTGCATGGCAGTAATCTTTCTTGGTCAAAACATGTTACTTTCATTTTTGAGAAAATAAGACTCTTGTCTTTCTACGTTTCATGTCCTTAATTCCACTCAGTGTCGACTCATCTTATCAAGCGCTTATATTCTCGTGTGTCCTACCTCATTGGCTTTATACTTCACCCGCCAACACAGGAAAGCTTGCGAAAAGCTGTCTACAAAGGTACTCAGTAACTCAGCTCATCCTCTTCACAAAGACCTAGGGAAAAGCGTACCCACTTACCCCCCCCCCCCAGTTTTTAATACAAGCATCTTTACGCATGCTCTAGGGCTCATAATAGTTCTACCAATTCCTACCTGGCAAAGTACTTGCACAATCCCACCTTCTTTATATCAGAACTAACGCTTGGAATGACACAAGTGCTTCCTACCCAATTCCCCAGTGTTCCATTTTTTTCAGGACGTTGGCATGGTAACGTAAAGGCTGAATATTCACCTCTGGGGCGCATAAAGCAATTACTTGACTTGACTTGTCTATAAGTTATTCCCATCATGAAAATTTGATTAAAGATGTTTAGTTCTCGGGGAATTGGTTTTTGGAATAGAATAAAGGCAAAAAGCTGTGCTGCAATTTGGTCTGTCATGTCATTTAAATAGGCAGCAAAAATAAGCACTTCAAAAACGAGCTGGTAATTGCTTGATATTTCCTAATACAGTATCATATTTCCCTTTGAAATAATGCATTCTCATAAGTGATTTGAACTTCTACTGTTCTCATATTCTTCCGCTAGATAGGAACCCAGATCAATCCTTTTGCAAACCTCTGAAAGCCTGAAAGTCACGTAACTCATTCGCCACTTTTCTGACATTCGGTCACGTTCTTTGCGCTCAGCCACTTCCTCCACGGCAACGACATCACTGAATACGAAATGGAGTAATGTGTCAATACTGGAAAACGACGCTTCTTTCTCGATCACTTAGACGTAACTAGTGCCTCCGAAAAGAGGGTCTGATTATGCCAATGAGCTGTAAATCAAACCGAAAATGATAAAACAAAGGATTACAGTAAACAGTTCGCTTATTTTGCCTAAACACATCTGTTTCTTGAGTTTGCAATAGACTACGTTAAAGAGTTGTTATCAGATCTAGATGTTAGAGCGTACCCGGCATTTTGGCGTGAGTGATATCGAGGCTTGGGTCTGAATCGTACAGCGGCCAATAACTTGTCGTTTGTGGGTCAGTTCAAATACTGACTTCCATTGGACACGTCAATAGTCATCACCAGTCACTCTTGCCTAAAATAATTGCCCTTTCGTTCAGTGTTATCTAGCTTTATTCAACAAATCCTGTTCATTGTAACAAGCTGCAGGAGCGTGCATTCGGGTACTGATGAAGGAGTTTTAGCACAGACTGAGTTTTCAGTGACTCGTACATTCTACCATCTCTAAATGAAACAATTCTGGAGTCGTTTGAAGTAAACACGGCTATGAGCGTTTGAAAGACATAGGTTGTCCATCACGTTCTGTTGCAAGTTTCGTCTGAATGATTTTCTCATTTTCAATAAGCCGAGTCTAGAACGTTTTTCTTCAAATTTAATCGTGAAAACTCACGAACAATAACAAGAATAACCGAATTTGCGACCATTTATCTCCACTGAATCAAGACAGTTTATGAAGTTCAAAAAAAGTGAATCTTTCTTGAAATAATACCTACTTGAAGGTATCCAATGGGAGTGGCACTTTGTGACAGTCAAGACACCCTTGAACCACTGCCTGTGATCCTATATCGTGAAAAATATAACGTTTTTTCCGTTCCACTAGCTCTAGTGAGAACTCAGTTCTGCCTCAGAATCATTTAGGTTTATTGGCGAAAAAACAAATGTATAGGTTGCTGTCACGTGTCCACTCGTTGCACACAGCGCATTGGTTCCACTTGTGTAGGCGACTACATCTTGAGGCTTGAATACCGCTGGCAGGATTCGATTCACACCATCGATCGGCTGTCCTGCTGCCGTGGTTTCGTGGACTCGGTAGGGGCTGGTGCCGACGTACTGTCGGCCAGTGAGACTAAACCGTCCATCGAACGGTGTCGGCCCATAACCTCACACACAAGTACACAAGTCACCATCTCAGGACTGATTTCAGTTGAAAGTACATATTGCGCCTTTCACGAAAGGAATTTAGGACAGTCGCGCGTTTGAAAGAGACAACTGCTGTGGGTCAACGCGGGCAAGAAAACAACCTGCTGGATATTTGCGTGTGCAACTGTTTGTGTTTGTCGGATTGCGCATGAATAAAGCAGTGGTGAAATATGTACTCTCAAGCTACAACTCATGTGAATCCGTTGGATTGTCTACCCCTTTTAAAGCATGACAATTTTATCTTGCGGCAGAAGTGAACGTACGCAACTCAATGACAAACGAAATACCGACTTTCAGTGAACAAAAGCCGCATTCATCCCGCACAGGTGCATCCCTGTTGAACTGACCGGTCCAAATTTGTTTTCATGGCAAGTGAGGTCAGTAGATCAGAGGAGATATTTTCATTCTCATTCGTTGCGTGTTTACCTACCTCAGGATAAAAGGTATTATGGAATGAATGAATAACCTTTGAGCATACCGTTGTATATGTTTTCTTCGTTTTTGGAAGTGCATCCCGACGGTAAGAAATTGTTTTGATGAAATTATAGGTCCATTAGTCATATTCAGACAATTTTACGTTCCCATTTGTGCAAAGCTCGTTGATATGCTCATGTGATTCACTGCAATATGAAACACAGAGTAAAGAACCACATAAATGGACTATAGGTAAGGCTTGAAGTTCAGTCCAGCGAGTATGTGTGATGGTTTCGACAGTATCAATGAATTATTTATAGGCCCAGTTAAAAACCAGCATATACTTGTTGAAGCATTTTGATCAACACTGGTGCTTGTTTTCCTCATTGTAGTCGGGGGTGGACATTTCACTCTCTTTTGGCTACTGGTCCCAAACATCTGCCGAAATGCTCCCAAATGACCGTGCGTCTGCCACAGCCTCTGCAGAATAGGTCCCACTTACTGCCTTCTCGGGACGGAGGTGTTCCCACTAAAGTAATAGGACAAGAAAATACTTGGCTCTCTCCACCGGCTTAGCCGACCAATAGTCTGTCTAGGGGATGTGAGCGTACGTGTTAACTCATCGTTTGCAGACAGATAAGCCACACTGGCAGTCAGCACTGGTGTGGTGCCAAGTCCAAAGCTTGAGACAACGGAATCTCGAGTAATAGGACACCTGATTAGTGGCGTGGATCGATAGAATGGGTGATGATTCCTGTAGGCTGTGTATGAACTTCAAGGCTTGGTTGCCCACATTAGTCGGACCAGTACGCCAAGGCAATGACTGGATGCACGAATTAGCATCCCATATATTCATACGAGTGGATTCGAAGGTAGACGAGACTTCTCACTAAAGTTGGTGGGGCAGTTCAAAACAGGGAAAATATCTAAAACCTGATTCTTAATCAACCACGGGCGGCGTATGTGGAGTACAACGACTTGCTCACTGACATCTGTGGCGGATGGGTGTACTACGCGCCCAGGATGTCTGCCACCATTATGAAAGGCGTTTAAACTGAATAATCAGTCAACGGCCCCCAGTGGGTTAAGCACAGCACGTTTCGTCTCACAGCCTTGAGGGTTAAGCTTTGGATAGCTAAAGGCTTCCACTGTGGACCCCTAATGAAACCACCTGCTTTGGTTTGAGCAACCTGGCAGTAATGCGCCCGTAAACAAATCGTGGAATCGGACTCTATTCACCCCTACCTCCCAGGCTGCACCATGTTTTGTTTGGCATACAGCCTGAAATGAGGCGGAAGTGGAATATGATTATATATATATATATATATATATATATATATATATATATATATATATATATAGTTGATTTATGATCTCATAAGCTTGGGAATAATTAGGAAAAGATAATCTATTAAAATCGATCGTATGTTGGCTTTTCAGATGTATTTGATTCGGAACATCTCACCTGAGTTCAACAGAACAGACGGCACCGAGCTAAACGGTTCGTATTATTAGTTTTGGCACGAGCAAATGCCCCTACCATTTAGGAACAAATCCATTTTCTCACATCCATTAATTAACGGACTTTTTGTTCAAAAATCAATCACTTTTTCCGCAGAGCGTAAAGTTCAATGATGCATAAACTGTTTCTGACAGCAAAACAAACTATCGCAAGCTGAAAACCCCTATGGCTGAATGGATCATGTGAAGCATCCGTTCCGTGCTGCTTAGTTTACATACGTGCGCACTGAGCTCATTGAAGCATTAGTTTTAATTTCCGGTGGTCTGATAATGATAAATGACCAGGGACTTAACTTAATTGGATGTTTCAATGCGCAGAACAGGTGAACCATTTTGGTTAAACACGGGTAGGCGAGTGTAGTATAAAGAATCAATATCTAATTATTTCAAAAATTGTCGCATCCCGCTTGATTTGTTGAATGTAATCTGTTGAATTTCTTTTAATGTTACTGGTAACGGAATTGTGTACATAATATCTGTATGAATGGTCTGAAAAATCCCACAGAACACATTGGAATAAACAACGTGGCGAACAAGCACCTCTTCAGTTATTCGTGCTCATATCAATACATAATAATATATATGACTCACAAAATAAGAACGGGGAATGATAATCCCAAATCTGTTTCTGCACGTGCGTGTGTGCATGTGAAAATGATCACAGTGTGGAATGTCCAAGTGTTCGCATGCCTGTTCGGGAACAAGAAGTGGACCATGGAAGTTTAAGTGCTTGCACAAATTGTTTCTGAGCCCACAGGGAGGATTGTAAAGACGAATAATCACTGCTTCGGTGGTGGCTAAGATGCCATACTTGACATGTCTTAATTGCTTTCTCTGGACTTTTTAAATTGTGCGAAAAGCGTTTATCACCTCCACTGAGTGGTTTGACTCAACAAGGTGTGGGCACACTGCACTCGTATTTGTCTTAATTGCTTCCGTGTTCAGCCAGGTCGGGTGGTGTCTACGAACGCGTTCCGGTGAGAGCCGAGTCACGCGGCCAATGAGCCTAGTTCCACGGGAACAGATGAACGAATACACACAAAACGAGGTTGCAAAATTTCACAGGCGCAGACGCATATGCGGAGTCAGATTTGGAATTATCACTCCCCGCTCTCATTTTGTGTGTTGTATATATATTTTATGGATTGGAATGAGTACGAATAACTGAAAGCCAGCTTGTTCGCCACGCTGTTTATTCTCAATCTTTATGAATATTGCACTGTACCATGGTTCACTTGTAAAGAAAACGTGCGTCTTTCAGCGCAAAAGCAAGAATAATATACAGCCTCCAACTGACAATTAAAATACTCAAGTTTTCTATAAAGCAACTCGGCGGTGGCTTTGGAGGAAAGAGAGCACCTTTCGTCATTTCCAACTCTCCCGAACTTGATAAACCACTGAAATCACAAATTCGGAGAAGCGATAGACCTTTTATAGAAATTGATAATACAGTATTGAATTAGGGCTTTTATTCCATTTCTGAAATCAGGTATGTCAGTGTGTGAGTAGTATGCAAATGAGAACCTTGTTACGGGTGAGTGAGATTGGCTCGAAATAACCGATAGGGGAAATAATTTTATTAAGTAAATCCACTATTCACGGACTAGTTTCGTTGCGGCCTTAGCCACGACATGAAACGAGAGCACAATTCATTGCTGTAGCGCTCAAATCGACTCAACTACGAATTCATTCGAATAATTCATTTGTAAATTTCCCAGAATATGCGTTATTGTATTTCGGCTAAAAGCAAGATGATGGAAGCGTGAATCGTTGTTCAGAAAGATTCTTAGTTGCAATCAGACAAATACGTAGGGAAAAATGAACAGAAAATCACTGTGAGATCTACTCATTATCCAATATGAATCCAAGTCTTTTGCGAATCCAAGATAGAGAGACAAGTATCTGCTGCCCACCACAATTCGCACAACTAGGAGCTCATTCATTTTCGGATTGAAAGCAATTGCGAGGTTTTTGATGCCAGAACCCTCGGTGAAACCACGAAATCTAGCATAATCGGAGTTGAAGTTATTATTCGTGGGCATAAATAAAGTGAGCATAGTAGAACCTTTGGGCAGACGCGGTGTTCAAACGGTAGAATTATTACGGGTTTACTACATACGAAGCTTTTTTCATCACAAATAATATAAACGAATGAAAATAAAGCTGTTTTGCATATTTAATTAAAATGTAGGAATGAAGATGGATAAAATTTACTTTTCGATGAGAAGAATTCAAGTGGATTTTCCAAAACATACTTCTTATTTCCGCAAAAAAATTAATACGATGCCAACCAAATATTGATCAAGATTCAGAAATACAAATTGAGAAAATCATGAATACGGTGAAAGTTGTTATCTGTTCACTAAGGCGGTGTAATTCAAGTTTGCCCCCGTCATTATCCACACATAGTTCACTAGATGTTTTATCTTTGTGATTTTGGATCAAATTTTCACACGGACAACGTTCAAACGTGAATGTATATTGTTCCAGAATGCAAGAATAAGTGTAGCGGTTAGTCTGCGAATTTCTGTTATACGGACATTGGATATGATATGCCTTGTGAGGGGATGAGCTTGCGTGTTGCCGATAAACGCCCTAATTCCGCTAGCAGAAAGCATGTTGTGGGCTTAGCAAAATCAATAGCCTAGCTGGGGCCAGCATAGCAGATTGATGACCTGTTCGGTTCAAAAAGAACCGGAACGAAATTATCCTATTTGAACCTAATGGTCACCCTCACAGAACGGAATGGAATCAACCTATGAACTGCCAACAACCGGGTTAGCCGAGCGGGACGGAATCAACGAATCGAGCACGTAACTAAAACAGCCAGCCTGAAGACCCGGTTCTGGACCCCTGCGGTTCATACATTGCGTTAGACTGTGGTCATCTGGCTTCATATAAACTGTCTTTTTCATATAATAAATCAAGATGGTTCGGAAGCACGGGAGCTTTCTTTCCAGTTCAAGTGGGCGGTGATAGAACATTGGTGCTCTCCATACCACCAAAAAGTGACGACCGTAATAGAACACAAAACCTAGCTGAAACAAACCTTTTTGAGCATAACTAGTCTGTTGATAGATAAACAACCAAATAATCTCAATCTGCAATATGTCTTCATTGATTTGATAATATTGGTTAACTCTAGAAAACAAAGTTAATCACTGAAAAATCGCGGTTAATCGAACCAATATATATAAAGACCAGATTGGAATCAACTGATGGGTAAAAGAGTAAGGTTGAGCGAAAGAGTGTAATGATCTGGAAGCTTGATTCTGACCTATCGTGATTAAAAATGAGGTTCATCAGCGCAATCTGCTTCATCAATAAATGCTAGCCGATGCACTAGAAAATTATCAAGGAAGGTTAAACATTTCTCCGAGGGGTTCGTGTTCGTATAAACCGTGCGTCACATCCTGGTCAGTTTAAATACTTTGTCCAAGTTGATGAATGATTCGCAGATATTTGACAAAAGCAGATCATGAAAAAATCACTTCCATTTTCACACTTAAAAATCCTGCAAAGCTAGCTGGACAATAAACGAAAATAAGAGAAAAACAAAATATTAAATCACGGACATGAGTGGTATGAATCTGTATCTAGTTAACAGGACCAGAAAACCTATGCGGTCAAACAGTATCAGTCTTAGAAGAAAGAAACAGCAGAAGTTTCGTGGAATGGGGTAGTGTATGTTAAAACAGTCCCTCCAAAGTGAGGACGAAGCACTCTTTATCCGTGAACAATCTCATTTTATCTGTGTAAAATAATTCTTATGTGGGAAGCTGATCCTTGTAGCCAGTAGTCGCACCAAAAGCATTCGTCCGACTAGTACAGCCGACCAAAACTTGCAGTGGGTTTTATTTTGGGAATGAAAACCACTCGACACGATTCATTCCTCATTCTACCGATCACCGCCATCGATCGGCTATTCCGTCTCTCGTTATTCCGCTGTCTGAAGCCTTGGTATCGATGTTGGACAAGTATTGACGTGATGACTGATAACGAGACTTGGCTGCCTACTGTATAGTGATCAGTCAAACCCTGATCTCACAATGCAGCTATTGGATGAACGAGTCTAAGATGAACGAGAAAGGAGTGAATCACGAACGAATGTGGATGACGCATTGATAGGCCTCAATTTATTTCAATACAACACTTCTAGCATCTAATCTTAATGCATGGTATACTTCATCCATCATGTGTCCGAATGTGCTCCGAAAGTTAGGGACTGACCTCACAAGTAATTGAAATAGTATGCTTTGAAGCATTTAGATCCCGTGATGAATCTCAACGAACAATTCAGAAGACGAACATTGTGAGAGGAATCCCTTTCCTATGCTCCTATTGGTCACGTACGTAGAAAATCCTTCGTGGAAAATAACCACGATATGAAATGGAATGACCGATGAGAGTATACGGAAGGAGTTCCTCTCCCAATGTTTGTCTTCTGAATTGTTTATTCAAATAATTTGCTTTGCTCAATAAGATGAATGCGCCTTTAATTTCAACCTGAATTCGCAAAATTATAGCCAATATTACGAAATTATATGCAGTGTGCTGGTTGCTATTTTACTGAAGTATTAGTAATTTTGTGGGAATTCTCATTAGTCAGTCCTACGATAAGAGGACATTTTAGGGCTCGACCCTTTTGTACGTCAGATTTCGTCAGGGATTAATCATAGTGAATAATATTCGGGTAAAGTGGGTTGATAATGCTCCAACGCTTGCCTGAGTAGTCCAGCAGATGGGTGATGAGATAGTAAAATGTTGTTCTCCTGAAAAGCATTCTGGTCGGCGGTGGTCAAGCGGTCGTTATAGTGAACCTTGGACTCATCCACCTCGCGTTTGAATCTTCATGCTAATGTCGGTCACTTTGGGTAATTGGCAGCCACTTAATAACCCCAACCCCTTTACATGTAGTAGTATGTAAACTTGTGGACGAAATTTCCCTGGAAACCCACGACCAATTTTGCGGTTGTTGCCATTTATCAGCTATCTGAACACGATATGCCTCTGCTCCGTCGTTTGCACATTTGTTTACTCCGATGTAATATCTTCACTGAGATCTAATTTGAATGGTCTGGATTGGGAATGGATACTCTTCAATAATGAGCCTTCATTAAATCACAACGGTGATTTCTGATAGTTATTCCTGTCTGGGTCACTGGTAACCCACCGAACAATGGGGGATGCTCGTGCAGGCGCTCACATCAGTAGTAAGTAGTATGTATTATATGAACATAAACGTATATATATATATATATATATATATATATATATATATATATATATATATATATATATATATATATATATATATATATATATATATATATAATGACATCAGTATAAGAATAATAAAGACAAGTAACTCAAAGAAGAAATGGGTAAAAAGAATAAAATAGGAATAATTAGAATAAATGGTTCGTTGATTTCACAATTAAGCTCCCGTATCGGGAGCAGTGCATCTGGTACACACACACGATTAGTGGCAAAAGCTGGGACTTTGGTCATTTGCTTCCGGGAAAATTTACTCTTGTCTTCTAGACGGGATACCATAATACTTAGAAAAAACCTAAACTTCTGACACTATTTCCTCGTTCTGAAATGTCAGTCTTGTTGACCAAATAACTAATGTTGGAAAAATCTCCGTGGGATTCGAAAAATGAACTCTGTTCATTCAAGATTCAAATGAGACTGATGTGATAAACCCGCCACAGAGTGCTCAGTCATAGGGCTGATTGGGCGGAAGAGTACCGAGTGCACATACCTACGAGCGGAAAATCTGTGAAACTGGTTATCTGCTTTCGGGGAATTTCGTCTTGTCATCCAGAAGCAGTGGCATGCTTGGTACATCGAAATTCCGTCCAACGTTTATTCTGCAACTCATTCTACCTTTTTTTCTCTAACGCCTAATTGTGCACAGGTTTGGAGGAAGGTAGAATTATCGTAGATTAGGATTCGAACTCAGGACATTCTATCATAATTCTTCTTGTTTGATGTATTTAGTCACTCTTACCTGGTTTGCAAAATACCTCATTGCTTTGATATATTTCGTTGACGTTGAAGAATCTATGAGCGGACTTGGTTTTATTCATGTTTTCAGCGTATGAAGATCTGCGGCACCGGGAATATCTTCTGCGCAGGGTAAATGCATTTGTGTTTATTGATTCCGTGACACTATTAATCTTGTCACATTAGTCATAAGAAGCCGACTCCACTCCACTTTTACCGCTTCGTTCAGTTGACTCATATTCACACAGCTATGAACAACCTCATTGTTATTTTTGCCGAACTTTTCGCTGTCACTTGATATTTCCCAAATCCCAACACCAGTTTATGAATTACCGTTCTCTCTGTCATAAATTGTCAAATACCACACTAGAATTGGACATATAAACTGTTTACAAATTAACATCGCACTTGATTCAATGCTTCTAAGATAATTATTTCAGTGAAACAATGGGAAATAATATACTGACTGCAAAACACGTTCAGTTCAGTTCAGTTTATTCAACTATTAACCTCGTACTTCTGTGCTCTGGTTTCGGTTGCTATCTTCCGGCATCGTTCAGTAAAGGGCGAAAAGTGCAGAAGTATAGTGATAAAAGTCCAAAAAGTCGAAGTATCAAGAGGAAATCAAGAGGACAAGGAAAGAGTCCGAATGCATCTACTCCACTGACCACTGCACCTAGCTATTTCACTTAATGTCTCCAGCCATTTAGTGGGAGGATCACGTGGACCCCAACCTGGAAGTTTAACACGCTCTGTTCGGTCAACTCCACTGGTCAAAGTTTTCATGCCTTTTTGCCGTGGCATGGACTGATCACCTCGACCTACCTTCGATTCAACACCTGCCTCAGAGAACAGCGTACGCTAAGGAAGTCTATCCGTGGGCATGAGTAACACTTGTCCCAACCACCGTAACCTGTTTAGATTCAGCACTCGATCCAGAGACTGACCTTTGGCTAGTTGAAGTATTCTTTACTAATGGACTTCCAATTCTGTTCTGTACTTGGCTACGTGTAATAATCATTTTTTGGTAAAAAGGCACATGATAATGTAATAAAAGTGACACCACTTTTGCTGTACAAAGTGGTAATTGACGTTATTTTTCTTTTTCGAGAAAAGTAGTAGGAGTGAATTTTAGTGTTTGTTTGTTACGAGTAGATGTCAGCTACATTCTAAGCACTATTACCAACTAAAACTCGCTTTTGTAGCTCTAGCCAACATCGATAAATCACTACTCAAGGTACTGAGGAGTGTATGATGTCATCTGCTTAGATGCAGGTGAATCTAGAAAGTGCGTAAGCACGGTGTAGGGCAATTCAGTATAAATTACCACAGTTCTTCTCATAAAAATGATCTGATGGATCCATAGTGCGGAACACATTTTCAGTTCTATTTTGCGGTCCCCAAAATATCTTTGCTTTCATATGTGACTTGTGAAGTTTTCTGTCAGTGGTCTGGTGATATTTTGCGTTTTTATCTCATTGAACACCAATAGGTGTTTTTGATTTAAATCTCTGGTAAACTGGAGTGAATTGATATGCCGATAATCAATTTCGATATCTATTTCATGATGTTGATCGGATTTCGACTTCTTTCAAATTTTTCTGCAGACTCAACTACTGTATAAGTCCATTTACACCGACAACGGTAACATTGACAGAAGAAATTGTTTACAAGTTCCAACAGAAAGGGAGACAAAGAACAGTGTTTTCAGTAATTTCCACCCATGTTCACACTTGCTGTCATAACTATCATCTAATCGGATTACAAAGAAAGGTGGTACCGTAGGTTGGGGCTGAAAAATGTTTCGCATACTAGATCCACTTCTATCTCCCTACCAATATTTGGTTTGATTAGGCAGTTTCGACTTATCAACTGATTTCTGTTGAGGTACAATTTGTTGGGCTGGAGTGAGAAGCTTCAGTGCTCCCAAACTTCCCACAGTTTTTGCTTTGGCCGGGACGACAGTTAACCAACCCAGCTTGATTATTTCGCATTGTGTAGGTCATATCTATCAATCCGGTAAAGTCACATCTTGACTTATAAATCTACCCGGTTGTTCACTCAGACACGATGGTGTTCACAGACGCATTCGGATTAACGCCTGTTTGTGAGACCAGTGCACTCTGTTTCACAAGAACAGCTAAATAATTATACGAAGATTCTTAATCTTTGTGTATTTGAGCCCCAAGTAGAGAACAAAACAATTTGGACCTGCACCTCTCAAAACATTTTATTGACCATTGACGATGGTCTACAATGTAGAATACTCAATGCAGTATCCACATTGAACAGAAATTTGATGTTTACTGATTTATTATTGTGGACACCTGTTTCATTTCTTCTCTCAGGTTTTGATTTTCGCTTGAATCTATGCGTGGTTTTATTGACCATTTTGTTTGGTTATGTTGCAAACATTTCCCTTGCTCAAAAAACAATAAACTAAATGCTTTTTACTTCATTCGGCTGGGATATGTACGATGGTACACTGCTTTTCTGTGCTTCGATAATTAGACGGATCAATTAGCCGGTGGATTTAAGTACTCTTTCAAATAAGCTTTTAAGTAGTATGTTTTCGTTTCCAGGGAAAATTGAACAGCTTCGTGTTTTTTCGTGGGTCGGCTACAAGCAATATTCTGTGAATCTGTAGCTCATAAAACACACAGTCTTCAGATTCTAGTTTGTTAATTCTACTTTTCGACTGAAAAACGTCAATTAAAATTGATTCATAGTTGACCTCATATCAATTCAGTTTTGTTTTCAAAATGTTCTGTTGAATCTGCGAGTTGCATATTCAAGCGAAGTGGAGCACGTTCAGTTCGTTATTCTCCGAAGCCACAAGGATTTTGTTTGGTTGAAAATACTCACACGGCTGACTAAGCTCAACGAATCAGTATGTTCTTGAGCAATGGGACAATATCGACTGAGAACGTCGGTCTCTTCCTCCTGAACTCACTTAGCGGATACTT
The DNA here is from genome assembly GCA_948099385.1 of Fasciola hepatica. Classification (NCBI taxonomy): domain Eukaryota; kingdom Metazoa; phylum Platyhelminthes; class Trematoda; order Plagiorchiida; family Fasciolidae; genus Fasciola; species Fasciola hepatica. Next base: position 4,995,813 of record CANUEZ040000152.1, on the reverse strand, counting down.
CCCACAAAACACAATGAGCGGTTTTAAATGGTCTGGCTTGTGCTAATTACATTGGCTCAGTGATCAGTGGGTTAGTCTACCTTTGCTAGATATACGTGTTTAAATACAGCCCGCGTGATATTATCATTACCGTCACGGTTGATAGTGTACCTTTGAACGCGGGAGAGCAGATAGACTATCTGTGTTTCAATGATTGTCATCTCCTGTAAATCAACTTCACCTTCTGAATCAAAATGTTTACTTCTGAATTTTAACTTTGATGAGTTCGGAAGCATCGTGAAGTATTTTCTTCGTCCTATTGGTGATGTGAGCACTTCCATCGATATTTTTTCTCTCTTCATACATCGTTTGTTCAGTCTACTTCGTTTGCTGATAGATGTTTTCACGATACTCGAACTCCCGAAATGGGAATGAAACCTGGTCTACGAGTCAGTAGAGAAAAATCATCAAATCTGATTGAATGTTCTCACAACAAAACTTGGGTCCTTGAGAAACTAATGTAAACTACGTTTTATCTTAGTTTGTGCATAAAATTCGGTGAACGCATGATAACAGATCAGGGAAAGAAACGTCAGAAAACCGGTTGAGTTGGATAATATTTGTTGGGAAATCAACTGCAATGAAATCCTATTGGTACCCTCTTATTTACGGTAGGCTTTGAGCGATTTATCATTTTATAGCTGTAATCTCATTCGAATATTATGGAGAGTGAATAGACGGAAAGACCTTTAGGGAATCGCAAGGTGATTCTTCCGAAGTGACTACTCATATTGGAAATCCACACTTGGGACCACGTGTCTCCGTTTTTAAGGTTGGTCGACGAATTACCTTTGGAAAAATCACCATGTGATTCTTAAAACGGACTCTGCGTCCATACACGCCCTATTCCATCCAAATGAGATGACATCTGTAAACCAACTGTGAAATGTCAAGTTAGAGGGATAAATGTGTAGAAAAATACTGGAGGCGCATACCTGATAAGTGGCAACAACCGCAAAATTTGTCGTGGGCTTCAAGGGAAATTTCGTCCACAAGTTTACATACTACTACATGTAAAGGGGTTGGGGTTATTAAGTGACTGCCAATTACCCAAAGTGACCGACATTAGCATGAAGATTCAAACGCGAGGTGGATGAGTCCAAGGTTCACTATAACGACCGCTTGACCACCGTCAACCAGAATGCTTTTCAGGAGAACAACATTCTACTATCTCATCACCCATCTGCTGGACTACTCAGGCAAGCGTTGGAGCATTATCAACCCACTTTACCCGAATATTATTCACTATGATTAATCCCTGACTAAATCTGATGTACAAAAGGGTCGATCTCCAAAATGTCCTCTTATCGTAGGACTGACTAATGAGAATTCCCACAAAATTACTAATACTTCAGTAAAATAGCAACCAGCACACTGCATATAATTTCGTGATATTGGCTATAATTTTGCGAATTCAGGTTGAAATTAAAGGCGCATTCATCTTATTGAGCAAAGCAAATTATTTGAATAAACAATTCAGAAGACAAACATTGGGAGAGGAACTCCTTCCGTATACTCTCATCGGTCATTCCATTTCATATCGTGGTTATTTTCCACGAAGGATTTTCTACGTACGTGACCAATAGGAGCATAGGAAAGGGATTCCTCTCACAATGTTCGTCTTCTGAATTGTTCGTTGAGATTCATCACGGGATCTAAATGCTTCAAAGCATACTATTTCAATTACTTGTGAGGTCAGTCCCTAACTTTCGGAGCACATTCGGACACATGATGGATGAAGTATACCATGCATTAAGATTAGATGCTAGAAGTGTTGTATTGAAATAAATTGAGGCCTATCAATGCGTCATCCACATTCGTTCGTGATTCACTCCTTTCTCGTTCATCTTAGACTCGTTCATCCAATAGCTGCATTGTGAGATCAGGGTTTGACTGATCACTATACAGTAGGCAGCCAAGTCTCGTTATCAGTCATCACGTCAATACTTGTCCAACATCGATACCAAGGCTTCAGACAGCGGAATAACGAGAGACGGAATAGCCGATCGATGGCGGTGATCGGTAGAATGAGGAATGAATCGTGTCGAGTGGTTTTCATTCCCAAAATAAAACCCACTGCAAGTTTTGGTCGGCTGTACTAGTCGGACGAATGCTTTTGGTGCGACTACTGGCTACAAGGATCAGCTTCCCACATAAGAATTATTTTACACAGATAAAATGAGATTGTTCACGGATAAAGAGTGCTTCGTCCTCACTTTAGAGGGACTGTTTTAACATGTACTACCCTATTCCAGGAAACATATGGAGCTACTCGTTTCTGAGACTGATAATAATGAACAGCTTAGGTTTTCGCGTCACATGGTTATGCTCGCGCTCGCGCTACACTCTTCGTGACTAGATACTAGTTCACATAAGCACGCTTTTTATCTAGCTGCTGATTTGTTATTTCAGCAGTGGTCCTGTTTAAGACATTTACATTAAACCGAAATATTTCGTGGCCAACGTTTTCAAGCTATTAACATTCACTCTGTATGGCACCGTTTTTTCAGTGTTCTGCAAGGCTATTTCATCTTTTAATGCGGGCAGAAATAGGCTTTTGTTTGCATCGAAATGTTCTCTTATCTGAAAGCCAATTTATTGGGACGATTTTGCGGGTGATTGGATTTGTTTAACATGTGCACATACGGACATAATTTCATTAGTTGCTTTGGAGACCAGATTTTCCGGAAGCCTAAATAAATACTGCAGTTATGAATTTACCAAGCCTTGTTTATAGCATTATAGGGTTCAGTTATTTGCATTTATAATGAAAGTGCTTGTCAAAGAGCGTCACAAATTATTGTTTCATGAAAGCTTTGTGAGCGTTCATTTCACGGAAGCGGATGAGATAGTTAATTCGGTGGATATTTAACTTCCATTTGACTCTCCTTAGTTCCTAGAATTTCTTTGGATGGATTTCAGCTGAAATCTGGACAAAAACGCATATCGTTTTTAAATCAACCTTACCGGAGAATAATCACTCGCACAATCTGAGAGGAAAGAAAGCCGCTTAATTATTAGTTCCTTGGCTACTCAGTTTGTCAGAAAATGCCTTTATTATCAAACGTCGACTCTCCAAAACAAATTATCTACGTTACCCAGTGAAATGACTTTGATTGGTAACTGGACGTAAACCAAAGTGCTCAAACAGTGCACGACCTAATGTGAATGAAACCAAAAGCCTGTTTTCCAGAGTCGGATTGTGTAATCAATGTTGACCTTATTCCGCGGATGATACGAGTAGCAATAGGCATTCCTACAGGTCCATTTCCACACAGCTTGACGAGATACATGGTTTTAATGACGCTTCGTTTAGGATATCACTCAGGCGGTGTTTGAGAGCAAAATAAGCACTCGATTGTCGGTCATTCACATGTTTGCTATCCATCGTGCTAAGTTCATTACGCACAGTAATATTTTTACTCCAGTAACCATTGCGTAGTTGACTTGATTTACGTAACGGCATGTTTATCATTTCTGTCCCCTGTTCTCCTCAGCCCTAATGTCATTTCTGCCCACATTTGGATGAAAGCAAAGTGCGTCTTTTGGCCAGAAGGACCAGTCTGTTCCACTGTAGTTTGCCTGTTGAATCCCACTTCTCAGTTCGATTTATCTATGTAAGTTCAAAAATGCCTTATTTAAATAATGTCTAAACCTCATTCGGCAAGATATTATTGATTTCAGGGAGATTATGATCTCTTCTGCTCTGTCTTATCAGGTAGATGGATAAAGATGAGTAACATTTACCGTAACTAAATGTCAATTCTTCTTAGATGTAAGGCCAGTATACTGTTTCCGCGAAATCAATAATTAGCCATTTTTTCTGTCGATCTTCACAAAACCATCATTATACTAGAAAACCTCTCCGTAATAAGTGTTCAGAGACGGTGATTCTATCCATAGGTTGGGTAATATATACCTTGCTATTTCTGGACTACGTATTTTGAGGCAGGTTCTGTTCAAATTCGACCCTGCTGTTCTTCTCATTCATGCAGGTCCGCCACAAGCAGACCACGGCGTAGAATGATAAAATCTTTCTCAAGTAGACCGGAAAAGATTACGGGAGAGCAGTAGAGTAAGATTGGTAGAACCCATTGATGGACGGTAGATAGAATGACAGCTTACGTGACACAAAACTGCCTCATCCTACGAATTTGAAAAGACAATCGACGCGCCCTTTTAACACAATCAAGAAAGCGAGAAGGCCATTGTAAATTTGGTCACTTTCCTGCGCTGAACTAACTTCCACTGCCTTTTGGGTCAGGCTTTTGAGCTAAAGGCTCCGGTTGGGGTTCCCAAAAAACATCACATTTGTAGCGTGGGCATTAGCGAAGTATGACCCGTCCAGAAAGCCCCAGCATCGTTCCTGTAAACAGCCTTACCAGTTTTCCGTCCTTTTGCTTATAATCGATATAAAACTCCACGAATAATTGCGGCTCTGGAGAAAGCAATATTTCAGAAGTCGGGCATAAATCAAACTCTCTTCTCAGGTCTGAATGTTCACTTTACCTGACTACATCCAATGTCCGCACGTCATGTTAGGGCAACAGCCTGCCCTAGTTGAAACTCTCGAAACCCTATAAAATAGATGCAAGCTGTGTCTCCAATGCACGTATACTAGACCTCAATTTGTGTGATCATTTTTCACACTCCGAATGCAACTTCAGTCTCTCTCTCTTCACTGTTTGCGAATCAGGTGACTCGGTATCTAGTGACCGTGGTCAAACTAACGTGGGGATCGCTGTGAGAACCAGAGCTTAGCATTCACTGGCGCACTGGATAGCGGCTAACAGACGATTTCGTGCAGTTCGGTTGAACCGTTCTGTACCTATCAATAGCAATAGGCTGAAAAATTGATGCTTGTCAGTCTTATAGTTGTACTTTCCCACTCCCTGCATTTATTTGAGTCCATGGATGAATTTAATCGGGATCTATCCCGGTTGCTTCAAAACATCCAATCAAGAGACGTGGTGGTGATTGCGCCTGTTGACAATAGTTGCAACTTTTACCGTTTGGTTACAAGTACCGGTCCACCGAAGCCCGGTGTAAGTGAGGTAATCAAGAAAACCGAAGGCCCACTGATTCACTCTCAGCGATGTCGTCTGGATCACTAGTCGGAGCAGTTTAGATAGCATTTTAGTTAGTCCTCTTCCATAGCAGATCTTCCGAATATACCTACGGGGAAAAACGATTCAGCCAGTTGTCCATTCTCCTTCGAAAATGGAAGATATGTGGGAGATAGTTCAGTTGAAAAGGTATAAATCTGGTTCATCGGATGGTTTGTTTGTTTTGTTTTACAATGATAGAGGCAAAGCTCTGAATTCGGAGTTAGCGAAAATCCTCCGGGTAATTTGGGATAGCCAACAGGGTCCTAGGGAATGGTGTGAAATCGTGACTGTTCCGATTTACAAGGGAGTTAACAGGTACTTTGATGAAATAAACAGAAGAATAAGCTTAGTAATTATGGCATCTCAACTCTTCACCTGGCTAATTCTCCACCGGTTATCCGACGAGTGAGGATCAAACCGGTTTCAGAACCGGTTGGGATTGTATCGACCACATCTTCACTCTTCGACGAAGTTCAGAGTACAGGCATACCTTCAGTTGGCGGACAATCTCCGAGCATTTTGGTCTGGAAACGGCATTCAACTCAGTCGTCTGTACTTCTAGCTGGCTCTGCCTGTCGTAGTAAGGTGTACCAAAGAAATTTATTCCCGCTTCCTAATCCTTGTATGCAAACATCCGAAGCCGAATTCGTGCTTGCCGTGGTCCTTCACCCGAATTCACCACAGGAAGTGGTGTTAGTCAGATTTGCCCTATAACCTCCTCCCTCTTCAGTGTTATGATTGATTTTTCATTTATTGAGATAACCCTATCCTTATGTGACAATAGCGGCATCGATTTTTGCTCGGGCAGTAAACTGTCTGACTTGGAATACGCAGACGATATTGTTCCACTGAGTGATGATCCAGGTAATTTGCAAGTTTCTTGAGGATGCGTTTTAAACTTTCGAAGTGTGAAATGCTGCTCCAGGACTAAGTTCACTCCTGGTAGGGGGAAGTTCTCGCTGAAGTGGATAAGTGTGTTCGCCTGGGCAGTTACAACTCACCAGGTGTTTGGACATCGGGCGAGGTGTCCTGGCGTACGTAAAAGAAGCGATTAGCTCTTAACAACCTCAGCCATTTATGGCACCGGAGTGACATCCGATTGTATGTCGAGGGCTGAGTATGCATTCCAGTGGTTCTATCGGTTCTTCAATACGTTCCAGAAACATGTCCCTTAAGGGTAGAATAAATGCGAAGACAATCGGTGTTTGAGCGTAGATGCCTCCGCAACTCTGCCAGAATATTGTAGGGTGTTGGAGACTAGTATTTAGGTGCAGGAACAAGTACTTAATACATAAAGGTTAACGTTGCTTGGGGAAGTATTACGCATGTCCACTGGAAAAAATCCTCAGTGTATGCCGGTCTCCGAAGCAGGTACCGCTTAGAAGATAGGTGGAGGTGATCAGCCCAAGAAATTGGCGGAAAGGTATGGAAACCTTGACGAATGAACTTGGTCCAGTAAGATGCGTGAGATTTGCGGGTTTGGGTTTATGAGATCCGCCTACCACTTGGTTGGGAACTTTGAGTGCTATTCGTTGAATGTCACGGTCAACGGCGCACTTGCATGAGATCCCTTTCATTTCCTTTATGATTTCCGTATATTACCTTGTTTTCGGTTTTTTCTACTTAGTTCTTCTCTCCATTTTGTCCTTGACTCGACGGCGCTACGAGGTACCAGCCAAGACCAGAGAAAAGAAGTTCTAGGTTATTGTTTGAAAGAACTGGACTGAACTGTACCGAATATCATCAAAGTCTAAGTTCACCGCGCAACTTGAAATTGTCTACGGAACTGCCACAGTTTGATTCTAGGTTAGAATGCTAAACTCTCGTACATTACTTCTTGTTAAACACCGTATTCCGATTTGTTTGTCGCCGTTTTTCAATGCGAACAAAGAACGGATGCAAGCGTGGTACGCAAGATGGGGCACCTATGACGCACAAGACTAAAGGTCGTAGGCCCCTGGATTGACCTCAATGGAAAATTGGTCTACTGTAAAAGTACACTCGTAGAAGGACGGTAGGTGAACTGAGAAAGGTAACCGGTTCACCATGGCAAAGGAAGGGAAGACATGTAGATTGGATTGGTTGGCAAGGTCCGGGCAAAGAACTGATTCGAGTCACGTGAGTGAGAAAAGGAGACTGCGTGGGAATTTCACACAATGTACAGATCTACCGTTACACAAACAGTGATATGTTTTGACAATGCACAAGTCACCAAGTGAACTAACAGGGTGTACGTGATACACAAGCAAGACCTTTTTCGCCCAATTGATGATCCGTATCAAATGTGATTCCGTGGTCATGTACTCTGGGCTTAGTGCTAGTTTATTAATTATTTCGCATTATAATAGACTAAGTAGGACGATGGAAAGATTGACTCCAAATTAGTCATAGCTTTTCGATTTGGATTCGTCTCGGGCTCAGGGTATTGTTCACTGACCCAGCAATGATAGCCTTCAGGGAACGAACCTCGTTGCACACTTTTTTCTTTGGAACACACACAGTACGTGCTCTGCAGACTATAGCTCTGATAAATTCACAATATGAGCTACTAATATGAAATAATGACCTAGTTCCGTTTGTGGCAAATCATGAAGTTTATACGTTTAGGAATTAACTCGAAAGGTATTGTTGACTCTGACATTTCCCTTGCATATCAGTGATTTCATTTCCACTTACGTCAAAACAAATCGCATCCTGGTTCACCGATTTCCAAATAGTTTCCAAGTTCGATGGAGTAGCCAGTTGTGGCCATACGGAAAGCCATAACACCCCCAGCTCTCTTGTTTGCATAATATTCGCCTCCTATAACTCGTCACTGTAGATCAAACCGTACCTGTTAGACTGACGGTGAACAATCCAGAAAGAAAGTTATTCAGAAAACCGATGTTGGTAGTCATGTATCACAATTGGTTTTGCAAGTTAAAAGTTCAACTGGAATAAAATTAAGGGAAAACCATTCCGACTAGATGATAAAGTTTCAGTGTGTTATCTTTAAGTAATTGTAATTCAAAAAAATTGTCTCATAACTAAGCAATGAAGCATTTATAATCACGATCATTCTAGATTAGAACCAAAAAATTCGTGCTTGTCAATTATTGAATGAATTCGAAAAGTGAAGTTGTTAAATAACCAAACAACCAGATACCCCACTGCTCAATATTATAATCCCGAAAGCATTCTCGTACACAGGATATTTAACTGTTACAACTTTTCTCCCACAGACTTTTGGTCATTTATTTGGTTGAATCTGCTCGCGACTTCACGTGGTGAAAAATTTGACATATCCTATTTTAACGCTATCAATTCGCATTTATATATCTTACCCAGAGACTGACGAAATTGCATTACGTGACAATAGTAGTTTCGTTCTACATTCTGTCGACAGACTCCGGTACTGGTCGAGCTATTTCAAAAATATTCCTTCAACCGGAATCGAATCAGCCCGATCATTTTTTCTCAATAAATGAACCTCGAGTTTGCCACTTTTCTAAAAGCTCTGAACTGACGATTACGGATCTCGTCTTTTTTTGTGGACAAGTGTCAGCTTTATCAGTGTGCGTTTATTCTCGAGGCCTAGCCATGCTAAACGGTTTGCACGCTGTTTTACTCTTCAAAAGCTAAACTAGGGAGGTGACTTCGACCATTTTGCGTATATTTCAGAGCATTCGTGTAACGCTACCCACACGTAAAATAGAAAGAGATGTGTGTGAGGCAATGGCTTGAAGCATCGTTTCACAGACTGCCTAGTCACGCTAACAGACAATATGTCAGCACCTACCCAGAATCCAGGTCAAGACTTGAGGCAACGGATTAGAGCTCGACAGAATGGCTAATCAATAAGACGAGAAAGGATTCTTTTCAAGTGGTGGTTGGTCGTATCCCTAATCAACCAGTCAGAAGAGAGAGTATCGAGTACAATTTCGAACCAACTGATCTGTGTTGCGAAGACTGGTGAGTGATTCTTCCTTCCTGTATAAATCGTGTGTTCTGAGGTTATATACCTAGATGATTCGAAGACAGAAAATTCTTCTCATTAGAGTTAGTAGGGGCAGAATAAAACAGTAGTTCTGGTTTCTTCAATCAAATACAGCTGTATCAAGCTGTTCATCAAAAGCGCAATTCGACTCAACGTAATCAACCTCAGCCACTCGGTAATCTATATTTAAAACCGTGCAGTCGTTAGCAAAGATCAAATTCACGCAATCATCCTTGGACATGAGTTGAGTTTGCGGTAGCTGTCAATATTGGTTATCGATATTTAGTCACACCAAAAATTCAAAATTCTCTGTTACTTTACGCTGAAAAAGGTCCTACGCCATCCTAAACCAGTTTTGTGTACGGCGTGACCTCTTTATTTCCTTGCCGTATCACTTCGTGTATGAATTAGCTATTCATCCCTGATATGGTTTATGTCCTCCATCATCTTACCATTTATCTAACTGAATATGAAAAATATGGGAAAAAACTTGCTTTTACTCTGCTAAGAAAACAGCAGGAGATTCTGAGTACTTTCTGATGCTCTGGATAGTTTCCGTGGACCTTTTTACCGTTGATTACTTTCTTGTAAAGAAAGAATAATTTACTATCTAAACATGATTATATGAATGGATCTGGAGGTTAATATTGAAGATGGAAGGATCAGGTGCAAGCTTCTTCTAGAAACTGACGTATTTTGACCAGTCAGTATTTCACACTAACACATTTGCATCCCTGCCAGACACGTTTGTTGGTAAAATATCATTATCATTTTGTCACACGAAATTGCGGCGATAGAGACTGACAGAGCAAAAAACGACTACCATGATGCGTTTCTAAGCACATTCCGAATGGTGGATAAAGCTGATTACGCATATTGATTCTGACGACCACCACAAACTCAACCCAAGACCTGCAGCCAATCTCGTTACATTCTATTTTCACGCTCACTTCGTCATGGGCTCGCACTGGATCATTACCGTATGGAGATACGGCCGATTGCCTGAAGGCTATAACTTCAAGGCTAGAACCGGTTGGGGTCACCCGGCTGATAATATCAGAAAGTACATCACCAGTGCAATCGGCATCCCGTGCAGGTGAGCAACATCGTATCTCCTCTTCAACATGAAAACTTTCACTACCAAACAGGTAACCTCTTAAAGCTCACCAACCGTGGCTGCCATCCCCTACTGACCCAGGTCCAATGCTGAAATATCAGCCGGGTACGCTTCAGTCTGCCGAGACCTTTCCCCTCCGTATTGGGTTAGCCATTTCAGCGTCGCAGAACAGCTTCACGACCGGGATCCGGAGAAATGCACCGGTTACATGTGTAGCAAGGGCTGCAAAACGGGCTGCTGGATCCCATCTACTGGACCTCCATATGACTGGCTCCTAGACCAGATTTAGGGTCAATTCACGGGCCGCCTCCCATGTCTGGGACCTGGATCCCCCACCCGCTGCCCCTCAAACGGACGAACTGTTTCCACCAGCTTCTTGGGCGCTTCATGGGCGGGACTCTGAAACAGCTAGGCAAAAGCCGCGTCCCCACGACTCAAGACACCACTGCCACCAGTGTATGGATCTGACCAGGGAATGTCACCACCCCCGGCAGCAGAGAAGAGATCTCTGCGCGCGCTTGACTCTTGATCAATACAAGGACTGTCACCACAGTGTACCGCGAGGAGGTAGTCCGCGCGAGGGTCGCTCGCAGCTAACTCCCCGGCTCATACAGAAGGCTACCACATCTCGCACATGACCCCGAATAGGGGCGAAGGGAAAGCAAGCTCAACCACCATGCGTTAAGAGACATGGAAACTCCTGACGTTCACCAGGTCACCAGCAAGTTCCATGTCTGCTTCCGCCATTACCCGTGCTGGCTTGGCCAAGAATCAATCCCAAGGAGGTTCTTGATGGAAAGTCAAGTCATTGCGAAACGTGGCTTTATTGGTCCCAAGGGATAAATTACCAGCACTATCTCCAGCGGCACATTATTCGTTACACAAAATTATTATACACTGAAATACTCAAGGAGCGTAAAATGAGTACTTGGTTCAAGTAACTTTAACAATAATGATTGCGAAATGAATTAGGACAAAACGTTTTTGAGTTAACCAATTACCATTGATGAATTATTGAGGCAACTTACAAGATACTGAAGGACAGAAAAACGATGGTAGTTTATCCGAAAGTAGAATGGGCTATATTTACACCTGATGGATGACGAAGAAACATATACAGTTAAAACTATGTGCACTGGATAATGGAGCAAAGTTTTTCGGTCGAAAAAAAATGCTTTTTTGGTTGCATCAAAACGGGAGATACCACTGGATCGTGATATAACTTTGATAGATCTGCGCAAAATGACCGTTTTCCTTTTGAAAGCCAGCAAAAGTGACTGAGAACAGTAAATGAGCTGTGGAATCAAGCAAGAATATACCAAAAAATGGATAAATTGTTGTGCAATGTGCAAGAATCTCAAGCGCAGAGTATAAAAGGATGATTACCGAATCTTTGTGAATGCACTAATTAAGCTAGGACCAGATGAGGTTTTCAGAAGTGGTTTCGCCAAGATATTGCACTGAACGAACTTCTTGTACTACCTTATCGTCAATATGTATAGAATAACCACCGCTTTTGATTGAAGTCAGAAACCTTCCAGGCAAAATGAAAATAGAATGTCATTTCATTTGGGAGAGATAAATTTAACGAGGTGGAACACAGGATAACAGAAGAAAAGGAATCACTCAGTATAGAAAATTGTAATTTATCGTCAGGTTTGCGTTTAATAGAAACGCTGTACGAGTAGTAAAGCAGAAGATCATCCGAAGCTCTGGGTAAGCAAAACCCGTAAAACGAAAGAAGTATAGGATACAAAATGGAGTCCTGAAATACTCCTGTACTGACGAGTTGAGAATCACAGACGCCGCTTAGAAGTGTTGCAAATTGAGTTCTATTGATGAAATATTTTCAAAATCAATTGCAACAGAGGTGGAGATACGCTTGCTTTTTGTAATTCTGACAACAGTAGATGTCTATCGGAACAACTGAATGCAATGCTGTAATCAAGCAAACTTTCAGAAAGGCTATCCGGCGCAATCAAGGGAGGATGAGATAGAGTGAACTGAATATACTAGAGCATTTGTCGTGAAAACTTTCGTTGCAATAAACAAATTGGTAATTGTCCTTAATACCAATGAAAGATTTATTGCGTTTAAAAATACGTTTTCCGAGTACTTTTGGAAGAACAGAATCACGCACAACAGGGCGAAATTTACCCATTTCACTTTTTGAGTATAGGAGTGATACAAAGTAGTCTCTAGCAGTCAGCTATGGTGCTTTCTTCAATACATATGTTAAAGAGTACCGAATGAGGTTGGGTTAAGTACGAAGCGCACTCTTTGAGGACGGTCGGTTAAAGTTCATCAGGTCCTGCAGCCTTCCTAATTCTGAGTACTTTCATCTCGGTCACCAACTGTAATGGGTTGACAAAAGCGCATTCGAGTCTGTACTAAGGTCAAATTTTAATTTCGGTAGCGATTCACTGAGTGTCGACGGAGGGGAAAACACTTGAGTTTGGTGGCTGTCTTGGACATCCCCGAAGTGTACAGCTTCTAAAAATAGAAAGAGTTTATTGTATTCTAAAGCTGGTGATTTTCGGGGTATCCAAGTATAGTTCCTGTGTGTCTTAGCCGGACTTTTGATCGCAGATCTAATTAAATACGTCGTTTGCTTCATTGTCGTACGTCTTTTAGTCGTGTAAGCATACTCCTTCTGTTGTCTTGGTGCTTTCAAGTAATGCGACAAAACTCTAGTGGGTCCGATTTAAACCAACCCTAGTGGGCAACACATCACAGCAAAACTTCAAGTAACTCGTCGGATGATAGCAGTAAATGAAGACGTCAGGGTTGTAGAACTCGTCAAAATCAATTTCCCGAACTATTTCTCGTAGCCATGTCGGGTTTTCTAGGTTATATTGTCTATGGAAAATCCTGCGGTCAGAAGAATGAGTATGCATACCGTGGCACAACTTGGAACAGATCTTGGAGTAAGCCTCGATCATCCAATGAACAGAGCGGGGAAAAGAGGATTTCTTTTGGACGAAGGTTACCTCGGTTTCGTTGACGCAAAGAAAATCGAGTTTCGTATTCTCCCTTTTGGAGAGGTTTGCAATGTCGCTCAGCACCAAGCAGTTTGGAAAACTGACATCCGAGTGCTTAAAATCTACAGCGATAATGACGAGTGAGGCTGCGATATGTCCTATCATTTCTGATTTCACTATATCAGGGAATATAGGAAAGCTATTAGATGAGCAACATGGTCAAAAGTAGACATTCCTGGTAATGGTCGATCGATATTTGCTGAAGAATCGTGGTTTGCATTCCATCGTTCTTGAAGACTAGCACGAGGAAATTCCAAGGTAGGTGACGAGGCCACATCCAAGATCCCGATACTTACAGATACGGTCAATCTAGGGAAGTTGTGTCCGTCGAATTATATTAGGGTGTCATCAATATTAGGAAGAAGCCATGTCTTCTGCAGAATTATGAATCCTAATACAGAAAATTCAGACTGATTTATGAAATTTGTCAAATCGCTAATTTCTCCCCACAGTGAACCCGTGCTGCTTGAGTGGATGATGGGTCTAGATAAAATTTTGTGGTCTTAATGGCGCAAAGTTACATACCAGTCAATGTTGTGCTTTTTTGAAATACCATATTGTTTCCGCTTTAGTCTTTTATATCTGCTTTACACTTATTGGGGGAATTTTTCGATAAATCCATAGTCCAACGATAACACATATTGCCTGCCGCATTTTAAAATATCCGGGGGGTAGGTAAACATAGTAACCACACAATGAAATAATTCCAACGGGCTTGGTGTACACAATGATAAATCGGTGATAAGCATAAAAAGCTGGGCCCATTTCGAAGGCCCCACCGAGCATGACACCCAGGGTGAACATCTTTGTCATCTGAGGGTGACACTGTGACTTTGGTCATCCATAAAGGATTTTCAAGAGTCATTTAAGCAACTTTCTACGCAGCCAAGCTCCGGATTTCGTTCAAATCCAGGTTGACAGTGCTTTTGTATTTGAAAGAAAAATTACTTAAGTTGGCCGCATAATTCTGTGTGTATTTTCCACTCGTTTTTGTACGACCGTGTACATTGACTGAGTGGCCAGGTGCTTGTAAGAAAGCATCTGCGCAACACACTGCACGGTTTAACACTGGAGCAATTATGTCTCGCAGGATCGTGGTGGTTTCATGAAATCCCCTCTCCAATCATAACGAACGTGTCTGAGTCTCTTCTCATATGGTATAGTATTTGTATTTGGTAATCAAGACCAGCAAAATGTCACTTGTCGACCATAATTGAAGGTTGTTATAACTCGCTTCGACTAACCCTACCCCTTCCTCTTCTGTGCACTCGAAATCATTTTGTCTCCACCAATTTGTCCAATTGTCCAAATCCCTTAACGGAGCGTACCGCATTGTGATGCAGTGGTTTGATTATGAGTTGGTAAAAACAAGATTGCTCGCCAATCGTTGTTCTGTAATTATGTTCATTGGGAGTTTCCAGACAAGTAGACTGAATAAGTGAGTGAATACCGTCGCATTATTCCGTGCCTGCGGCTACGTAGGCCAAATGAGAGGCAACGAAATCCCCGTACGGAGAAAGATTTTATGGAGAACAAAGTAGAAACAAAAGTTAATAAATCGGAATGATAAGAATGTGTTGAGATTATCGGGATTAAGAAGGCGTGCACACGGTACGCACGAGTTGCTTCGGTAACATATTGCATAGGGTTGGCATAAAGCGCACCCAGTACAGAAAATACCTAGACCAACCGATAACCAGTTTACGACAATATGCCGTGTAATATGAATAGAAAAACCATCACAATCCCCTGGGGAGGAAATGGAAGAAATCTCTAAAAGGCAAAGCATTATGAAGTTCTGAATGACAGCTTGTCTTACAACTCTACTTGATTTACTTAACTTATAAATTAAGAATTAGAGAAGTAGGAAGGTTTTGTGTGACGATGTCTCCGGACCGCTCTACTTGAAGCGAATTGCGTAGGCCATCAGTACGGAATATTGAAGGGTTTTGATGGCTGTACCAAAGCGAGAAAATACAAAAGCACTTCGAAATTTAGAAGGACTCATAATTAGATCGGACGTGTTGGGAAGTATGTGAATGAAAATTGTACCCTTGAAAATTGGAGTTTGGTTATCAAAAGTGCTTCACTTAGACCAACGAAGTCTGCCTATTTCAAAAGATAATCTGGAGTTTTATTGGGTAAATTTTTGATGCAAATAGAGAATTCAGGGAAAATACTCACTTGTTTTCGAGCATTTTAAAACTAAATCAACCCGAGATGACTGATTTGTAGAGAACTAAGCGTAATGGTCCATGTGGGCTTTGTTGAAGGGAGACCAATTGCTGTAATTTTTCTAGAGCATTATTGCTGTAGAAGAGCGTTCGCTGTTACAAGGAAACGAAAGTGCAAAAGCTGAATAAAGACGATCTTCTCATGCGGATGATATTCTGTCTCCCTGGTTTTTAGAACGCTTGAATACTTGGTTAGTTTTGTTCACAAACTAAGCGTTGTTTTGTATCAACGTAACTGGGGTTTACGCCCGTGTTTGGTCTCGCTCTAAGCCCACGGAGGTTAATCCCAACCCTGCTGTTTACATTCCGCGAGTTGTGGTTTGGGGGGAGTTCTTAGTACTCCATTAGTCGGCCCTTATTTCTTTGAAAAATTTAGTAGTGATGAGTAACATTCCAGGTGACGTTTTTGCGGGAAACATTCATTTCTCAAGCTGAATGAGCTTACCGACGGTGACCGATACACTACTTTTCGTCAACATGATGGCGTTCTATCACACACTACCTCGCCTCTCGGCAAATATCTGGTTAAAGTTGTCCCTGGAAAGTGGATGGGCATAAATTTCACCAAAGAGTGGCCCCCATCGTCATATGACTTATCGCTGATAGATTTCTTTCTCTGGGGACATCTCAAGACCAGAATCTATTTGCAGAAGCAAAGATTGGCCGATGAGTTATGAATGTATGTTACAGAGGAAATACAAAATTTGCCGGCCTTTAAAGTTTTCACAAATGATGTATGCGATACGTGAAAATTACTGGCCAGCTTCTCCGTGCTTCTATGTACACTATCTGAAATTTACCGGAGGTTTTCTTCTGATATAACACGTTGCAACAATGATCTCATTCCTTCTGGTCACTTTCGATTTGCCAGACATTTGTTTCTCGGAATTTCCATATGAGATTGAGAGGGCTCTTCCGAGAGAGGGAGGCAGACGATTTGCATATTTAGCAGTGAGAAGTCAAACTATTTTTATGCTGTTTTGCCTCGTTTCATTGAGCAACTTCTAAACTTTCAAACTTGTATCTCCCGTAAGCAGTACCAACGTTGTCTGCCCTGTGCCCCTATTATGCTGAGTGAATCAGATTGGGCTACATTTATTCCACCACTTCGAGTTGATTTAACTTTGCTAGGTGTCTCGCGAAGAAGCTCGGGGGTCATTCTTGTTCGACCGTAGCTTCGTTGGCACACATCACGCTTCACACCAGTGACGTCACTAACTGAACGGAAAGGCCTCAGATTGTCGATCACGCAACATCTTTTGGAGAAAAGGTTTTGTGTCACCTCATGCAACTCTCTTGAGGTCATCTGCTCTGGGAACAACCGATTATTGCTCAACTATGCAGAAACACTGGCCATTCGCAATCAGGATCCCGATCTATGTAAGCAACGTGAACGGTTCATCTCGCTAGCTCTGCCTTGATAACAAACATTTAGATTAATCTCTCATTGACCTTTGTTGCTTTTAGTTGTTCGCTGTTTCGTCTCTCAGTGCTCGGTTTTCTTGACTATATGGACAACTGTCGTGACAGAAGAATATGCCTTGTGGAGACGTAGTGGAATGATCACAGATACATCGTGCAAGCCAATCGTTTGGTGTCTCCATTTAATTGTGTCGGGAATTAAAAGCTTCCAGTCTTATTTGGGGTTGAAAGTACGGGTTTGCTGTCGTATCTACTGCCAAAATTCGAAAATTCACCAAGACTCAATTGACCGTATGTCTCCAGGTTGGCAATCGGAAAAGAAAATTGGATGACTTGGGTTTCGTTGTTGTTTATATATGAAACATTTGCAGAAAATAAAACTCAACCATCATCTGCCAGGAAATCTACGAAACATACTGAATATGGATTCGTGTATAGCTGTGGCCCTACTTCCAGATTCCAGCATCACTGACTACAGATGGTTTGTTCGGACTGAAAATGAATGTAACTTTTTACCTCTTTTGTCCAAGATGACCGATTCTGATTAGAAAACCATCAATCACGCGACTATGAGTGACGTATTCTACAAAGCAAATCCGTCGAATGCATGTGTTCCGCGGAATAAAATAACGTGATATATTTTTTTTCAAAAATCACTCGTCGTATTTGCGTCTTGTCTAATACAAATTGGATACCTAGCCAAAAAGGTCTCATAGTGCTAATCCCCATAGTTTTCTTATCTTAAGGGACCAAACATCGTTCCAAATTCTGGATGCATCTCATAACAGCACCCAATGGTCACTATTTTAACTGAAAAGATTAGGCATTTATTATGGTTTTCAAGGTTTAATCTTTTTGGTTAGCAATCAAGCTGAATATGTCCTGATGAAGACCCCTTGTCAGTTCCTACCGTTTGAGAAATATTGTTGGGATGAACCCTACAGCAACTTAATTTTCATTGGAACGGCTTGTTTTCCGTATAGCTAATTAGTTTAGAAAATTGAGATCCCCTTCCTAAGAAGGAAGGTTAGAGACGAACCTTCGGGCTGCAGCTACGTATCGCGCAGTATTCTGCTCAGCTTAAGATGACCAATTTTACGACCAGACACCGCTGTCCAACAGTATTGTTAAGCTTTTCGGCTTCGGCGGTGGACTGCTCTACGTAAAAAATGACACTGTCCGTTTCACTGGGAGACATTGCTGGAATCAGTAAGCTTGCCTGAGATTGTCTTTAAAATCACCGTTTTGTCTTCCGTCCAGAGCCCAAGGACAAATCAAAATCGAATGAAACTGTTCGTAGGAGTCAGTATCTAAAAGCACGCTAGCATATATGAAACCAGTTATGAAAATCAGTTAGCCGCTAATCTCTCTCTCTCTAGGTTGAAATTTTAGGGCAAATAGAGGACAAGTACGGGACAGGAGATTTCTCATAGTAGTGTCTGTGCACGGAAATACAACGAATATTGAAAGTTTATTCGACGTGCAACCAGTGTTTTGTTGATAATGATGCTCTCGACAAAGGTTTTGTACAACTAAATATGTCTACCGAAAAGTTAATCCATAAATGCCCTATTAAAGATTAAGGAAACAGGCATCATACTGGTAAACAGATGCTCATTTTGCTTTGTGATTCCCGGATAAAACTCTTCTTGAAACACGTAAAACATAATATTCCATTCAAGCTGCAATCTAATTGTTGTTCTTATCAAAATGTTAGCCTGTATTTTCCGTACAGATTATCTGGCCTCAACAATTAAAGTAGCACGTTCACCTGATGTAAAACCGAGAGAAACTGGAATAATTGATCACTTCTAAGGAATAAGAAGTCATTATGGTAACAGTTTAGTGGGGAATGACTGAAAAAATCGTAATCATACAACAAGCTAATTAATCAACGGTTGATAAATAAAATTCTGTTTTCTTGTGGGGAATTCTGTGTTCAAAAACTGGCCGCCTTTGAGCTTCTCTTTTGCAACAGAATGAACTGTGAAAATTGCTACGAAAATTCTTATATTTTATGCAAACTTCCCTGTAGCAGACACCTTGACGGCGTGCTATTTGTTTTTCACTTACACACAGAAAGCAATCAAACACTTTCAAAGCTGTTTGAGTGGGTTTTCTGTCTTCGCTTGTTTTTCACCACTATATTCTATATGTTCACAGTAGCTTTTGTATCCATGCTCTGTTGTTTGTTCCAGACAGCCTTGATGGGAACTGTCAAAAGCCAGTTTCCCCGGAAAAGAAATCCGTATATTGTTGCAGCTTTCAACGAGGAAATCTCAGTCATTGCTAATTATTCAGTAGTCTGAAAATCTTCCTGCACCAATCAGATAGCTCGATTTATAACGTGTCAAGCAAAGTCTCCTGTGGACCAGTCAGGAAACCTCAATGACGTGGTTAAACAATAGCTTATCCAACACGGGAACAAGTCTACTTTACTTTAGTTTTGAAACCTTCCCCATACTTATTATTGTGCACGTATACTTCAGTTAGGGAAGTGCTGCCTTTCCGTTGGTAGTTGGAATATGCACAATAAAAGCAGATGTTGATAATATGGTCTTCAGGGTGATCGAATTCTGCGTCACTCATAGAACGTATTGTTGGTATGAGAAGCCTATTTCTCATAGATAATTGAGAATCCACTTCAGCAGCCCAGTGCATCTTTTCTACCCGATTAGTCATGGTGTCATATCTCAACTGGAAGACCATCTGCCCCGTAAGCAGAAAGTTGTTGGTTCGACTCCCGATTGTGGTGCTGAATCTTTTGATGCCAAACATCATGGCGGATTTTCCACTTCCTCACATCTGTTTCGTGGGACAACTAATTTTCACGAGGACAAACATTGTCCTTGTTCTGAATTTATGTTCACAAACAAGAAAAATTATACATGGGAACGAACAGAGTTTCGAATCAAAGAGCAAATTAGGAAACTTGAAACAGTCAGGATAAACTGTCCATGTTATTCAATTTGAGAAAAAAACCGGTGGCTCAAATACTTTTATTACAGAGGAAAAGATGAAATCGGAACCCTTATGAAAGACAATAAAGCTGTCTTCTCGGTCTAAAAGTTTTCAAACGCAGCGTATGGAGGGTAAACAATGTGAACAATGAATGGAAAGGTACGCAAATAGAACGTGGTAAATGAGTTATGACTAACGGCTAATTGGGATAAGTTTCTTTTCATAAATGATGGCAGCTAACAAATGACTCACCTGAACTCCTGTTTTATAATGCCACTCAATGAAATGTTCACCAGTAAGTTTGGTTTTAACTTGGACGCTTTGGTAATTAACACATCAGGATGGTCGTGTAAACAGCTTTTTAGATCCGAGAATAATGCGTCTGATAAAAGAACACGTTCTAAACGTGTTGATCCAAGTAAGCGTCACTTACATTGAAAAGATCGTCATATTTCAGAAAGTACTATAGGAAAAAAGTTCAACTGCATTTTTAATAATTTATAATGTAAATTGTTCGTGATGTAATCAAACGGGTTACAGGCTTTTCCTGCCTAACTTCTCTTACCTTTCTTATACTTTCACCAATCCGCAAAGATATATTAAAAATTTCTCCACTGGTGCTGTAATGATCACGAACATTCTGAGAGAATCGGCTTTTTCCTAACATTCTTTTGGATTTATTTTTTTCCATACGATCTTTTCCAACGCTTGGTTTCAATCACCATGTTTTGTTCGGTTGCATACGTTTAGCCGAACTTCGTGAGGTTTCTGTCGACCTAACTTTTGACTAACTTTCCGTCTTCACCGACTGTACGAGCTCGATTCGCCTTTGAGTTCCTTTGCTTTCGTGTATTTGTCGTATCCGTACCGTTTCGGTGCCACGATATGCAGAATAAATCACCGCATCTGGCTTCCAACTCCATGCATTTGATCAAGGGGATTTCGTTAGTAATTCATTTTGAGACCTGATAGGAGATATGTTCCTAGGCCGTCAATCAAATGTCCTCTATAGTGACTTCTTTGAACGATATGTTCTCACTGCATTTTTCCTGCCAGTTGCATTTTTGCTTCGGGGCTTTTCGGTGTTGTTCCTAAGGTGATAGGATAACGTCCAAGTTCCTCACCTGACCCAACACATTGCACAGTTTGAATTGTGTCTGTACAACTGCATTTTGGGAATTTTCAAGTCGATAAAGACCACAGACTCCGAGTTTGTTTTTGTGAAATCGTAGAAGATGGGGTTATTATAGTATACGAATCTGTCAGTGCACTTTCTGAAATTTGTTGATTACCACGTGTATACACATGTCTGGTGGCATAAAATGCTCCCTAGTGTTATGATCTGGAAGACATACCGAGTTAACTATTCATTTATCGAACCGACATCTTTCGAGAACACTAAAACTATTTAACCAAGAGAAAACTGTCTTTTTTTGCATCCAGTTCATCATAAGCCACTCCTTATTCGGTCGAAATATGCCATCAGGTTATTTGCATGTCTTACTCCAGTTCATTTCGTCCAGTCTGTGTTACATCACCACCTTTCATGGTCGCTCCATCGTCCATAATTGTTTTCGAGCACTGAAATACATATTTGGTGAATAGCATGTACACTCCACTACACCAGTACAGGCTTTCAGTATGTTATCAGTCATTCTATCTTTTATAGCTACTCAAATTTCCTATAGTCCTTGTTGTCCCGAATTTAGTAAACAGAAGGAAGGCACGCTTGTATGGATGAACGTATGTTCGGTAGGCACGTATGGCAAGCGCAAGCACATGCAAGCAAGTGAAAGCGCAAACACAGGCAAGTGTATGAGTCAAAGCTGAATGTAATCGAAAGTATAAGACAACTATGTGGTCGGATTAAGCTGCGCAAGGTCGCACAACATGTGATACAATCTGATTGGCCGGTGGCGTCCGAGACAAAGCACAACAAACGCCAACTGCATACGTGTGTGCGCGACTGCAAGCGTGTGCCCATGAAACCAAGATATTTGGATTGAGTGTATGCGGGGCGCGTGTGCGCGCGAGAGTGTCCGTCTAAGCACATGACTGTTCAAGCCAAACGTAACTGTCAGCAGACAAATATTATGATTTTATACTCAATGGAACAGGGATATGCACGACTATACAGAACTCATTTCTAAGAATCCGTAAAAAATCACGTGTATAGGTCGGGTTTCATTATTTTGAAAAAGAAAGCTACCAAATGTTCAACTCAAAATAATAAAACACTAGGTATGCACTGAAATTTCTCATCAACCTTTTGTTAAACAGTGTTGTTTGAACATCTTGAGACTAGAGTTTCTGTGATCTTTACAGTGTATATTAGGGTTACACGGATCTTATTGCAAATTAGTTTCACTTTACGGAAGTAGGACAATCATATTTATCTTCCAAAATATGAATAAATAACGTCGTTGTGCTTTTATATGAAACTGTGAAATTTAAGTCACAAAGGTAATTTTCAAATGCAGCACGGCAGATTCAGAAATGACTCTCGCATAGACAGAGACACAGATTCACGAAACATGAAATCAGAATTGTTCAAACATAGGTCGGTACATGAAAACTTGCGGTTCGTTACGAAATTCGACTTGATTGCGCAAAACTGGCATCTACTTCGTGCAATAATTTTACGAGCAAAAATCTAACAAAGGTAAATACACGGTGTGGATGAATTGCAGTGTAATTCCTTTGCTTGAACAAATTTAAGTTCACATTGGTTAAATGGATTTTGAAATAACTCTCAAATTCAGGAAGATCCGAATTCTAAAGGAAGTGTTTTTATCAATAACTCATCCATTCTTCTTCAATGGTGTTTGTGGCAGCAAACACGAGTGAATGACAATTTGACAAACATTCGTAAGGATATCGTTTGTTTTTTATAAAATAGTTGTCTCAAGAGAGACAGTTACTCCTCTTTTCTGGAGCGATTTCATCTGCTGATGTAGCAACTTCGGGCATAAATGCGTGATCCTAAACCAAAATTTTTCATCGATTTTCTTTAACGCTTTTTTCACCAGTGTGTATCTCGCGAAAGTGTTCAATCAGTTCATGGCTGATTATATCAATCATTATTTTTCCCCATCCATACGGAATTCGCAAGGCTTTTAGTAAAGCACTATTCGTCATCCATGGAACACTAACCGCTCAACTGAGTGAACGCTTATACATTACCGGAATGAGTTCAGTAAATGCTGTCAGCAAGGTCAATGTGATGAGTTTATATCGGACCAGAGTGCACTCGATCGAAGAAAGGGCATAAGTTGATTCTATTTTCTCCGCTTAGTTTCGTGTCCTATTACTTTCATTACGGACCAAAACTGATCCCTTTGTCTGAATCTTCGGTCATCGAGCCTGGATTAATTTAAAAGTATAAACAGTGCATTTTAGGAGTACTGTTAAGCGATGCATGCATGCATCAGAATTCCGATCACGCGCCCCCATCCTAGGCCCTCACCTCCAGGTCTCGCCTGAACTATATAATTCGTGCACGGGAAACAGAAAAATTAGCAATACTGTGCCGTCTCACCTTGGTTTTGATATCCAATAGAATAGTAGCAAGTTCCAGAACGAGTTTACCGCGGTCTGAGCGAGACAAATGTCACATTTATTCGGTGAAAGATCAAGGGAATCGTTAGCCCTCTCATTTCGCACTGACCTCGGAAACAACTGGTTGTATCTGAAGCAATTTTTTTACTCAGATTGTTTCATGAACACGATGAGCCCGAGTTTTTAAAGATAACGGGAAATCGAACTCCTATTCTCACATCTCAGAGTCCACCTCTGCTAACCGAAGTCAAACCGGCAACGTTCCGCTTACTCTTCTCCAACACGACTAGTTGGTATACTAGCCCTGTCTTACAACTGGGCAAAGTATGCATCAGCGATCCATTTCTTCTTCAGAGTTCGTAGTCAGTTGACAAACTTTTGACGTTTTGGGAGAATCGTTTAAAATTGGAAACTCAATTTCTCCACGATCATTTTAGTTCCGTAACCGGACCAATCCTGACAGTTATCCAACGGTTGATAAAATACAACTCCAACAGCTTGCATCAACCGAGTTTTATACATACTTTTTCTATCCTGAATAACTAATTCAGCAGCCATTTTGAAATTACTCTACACTAAATACACTGGTAACGTTATTGTAACCGCTTAAAACCAAAGCTTATCATTTCAATCAACTTTTAAGAAAGTCATTAGTAGCCTATTTACTCAATTTCATCGTTAAGCTATTCATGCTGGTTTTCATAGTCTTGTCCCACAACCAAACGGAATGTACTGTACATTACTCATTCGTCACTTACTGTAGACACTCAGATGTTGTTCGTGTTTTTTATTTGCGATCCCAGGCTTGCATGATTTCTTGCGGAAATAAATGACGGAAAACGAACATGATTACGAATAAAAGATAACCGATAAGCAAAACTGTAACTGAAAGGCCAACAAGACACTCGTAAAAACTGATATTTGGCTCCTTTATTGCAGTCAGTTGACTTTACTTGAGTCCAGGACAAGACTAGACTATCCCCAGTGACCATGTCTATGGTTGTACAGTCTGTCAAATTCACCTGTACCACAGTCTATTTGCACCTAATCTCACACTATCTGCACTGGCTGTGTCAAAAACGAGTGCAGCGATAACCCACCTGGTGAAGAATGGATTTTTTCAGCTTGTCTAACCCAAAATATACAACAGCACTACTCTGCAGATTTTGGCGACTTTTGCAAGTCTTCATGATTGGAAGCGGTGGGACAGTTTTCGTTTGAGTCCCATCCCCAGTACTCCGGACAGTAGGACTCAGAAGAGAGAGATTCCAGCTACTTCTGTTTTAGGCAAGCATCCAGCTTCAACCTGAAACACCTTTGGTGCTGCTCTTCCACGACGTCAGTCGGCCGTGAGTTCCACAAGTTAGTCACCCTTCTGGATGGACGGTAGACCCACGGTAGTGCTGCCGAATGTGGCTTCTTGAGTGTCATCGAGTGCCCCCTCGTGCGTTCGTGATCCCGAAAAGGAAACCCCGCTCGCAATTCCGGCCCACTCTCGACCGGATTAAGCCGCCGGATGCAGATCAAGTCTCCCCTCATCTCTCGATACGACTCTGGCAATAACCCCTTTGCCTGTAACCCTACGTCGTAGGTGGTTCCGTGTAGTGCAACAACCAACCGAGTAGCTGCCGCTTTCTCCACCTTCTGGAACTCAGTGTCTACGAATTGGAAAGCAGCAGCCCCACCAGCCTCCAGTCGTGAACGGACGTGGGCAGTGTAAAACAACCTGAACGCTTGTAGGATAGCCTTCTGCATGAAAGTCAGGTGGAATCGAGCATGCTCCATGGTGAGGCAGATATCATATCGGTGTGGCCCCGAGCCTTATTCAGTCACTACAACTTCCGTAAGCTATGCATTTTTACAGTTGAAAGCAGTCACTTTCTTGACCTTTAGAAACAACGAGCTGGTCAAGTTTTTCACGAGATGGATCACTACTATTGCCTACAAAGTACGACGCTTTGAGTGAGCATAACCCTAACCATACCAATTTTTCTCCGCCATGTTTTTCTATGAAGAATTAAATATAAGATTTGTCAAGAGCATTGTCTATCACTCTTTAGTATATTTTGTTACAATGCTACCAATGGCATAATGAGAGAAAGTCTCGATATTTTATTATTAAAAGCTATCTTAAAAATACTTTCATTTTCATTCGTACTATGCAAACCCGACAATAAATGCCACTGGTGTTTACAGCTATTTTCTACACGGTACTAGATTTGCATCGAATGGATTTAAGAGCATCATCCGCATGACATTGTACGAGGAGATGAAGTGTAACGTCTAAAATCTGCAGGAACATTCCTGCTCGATTCACATCAGAGGTATAATACAAGAATGTTTATAGCTAAGATGTTGCTGATGTTGTGAATTCAAGACTGTATCTAAATTTGACCAACGGAAGACCGGCCCCTAGTAAGAGCCTGTTAGCGGTAATAATAGTAGTAAAAGTATTAGTGATGGTAATAGTAACAATAATAGTAACAGTAGTGGCAGCAACAACACTAGTGGTGGTGATGTCGTAGTCCAAGTGACGTACCGGGCAGTAAACGTATATGTTTAGACCACTTGTTCGAATATCACTGAAATCAACCAAGTGTAACAGCAATGCTTATTTGCATGACAGTTATCCGGTGCACTTGAGGGTGGCCGTTGATTAGTGGAAAGATATACTAATTGGTTCAAATGCCTTCTTTCATCTCATTGCTTTCAGTCCGTATGACGTAGTCGTGATCATAATCAATTCACAATTGTTCATACTTATGTTCTGAGCATTAGACTACCTACTTATTCAGCAAGTAGTTTACATGCTGCATGACAGTAGCAGTAATAATAGTAGCAGTGTGGGTGAGCGTGTATACTACTTACTGAATAAGTAAGTAGGTGACGGCTCAAAGCGTAAGTATGGATAGTCTTAGAGTGACAATGGACGTGAGTACGTCCCACAGACTGAGCGGAACAAGGTAAAGAAAGGCATACAAACCAGACGACTACATCTTCCGATCGGATCACGACACGACGCTCGCTGGATGCGGTGCGGACTCATTGATATAAGTATTCGACACTCCAGTCGACAGTCAGGATACACTGCGGCGCGAAGAGGCTGTCCAGCTGGGCACTGGTCCGGACCCACTGGTGCATGCCATCACACTCCGCTCTCTTTTGTACTGTGCGTTACTCACGTTGGATGAGGCTTCCCGGGCTGAACTGTTGGAGGACCATTTTTGGACAATCTGCCGGAACCCCTGCGAGAGTTGATCCGCATCGGCCGCTCCATGTATTTATTCTAGCTTGCAAACGCGGTTCATGAATTGGGCATTCTTGAAGTGCCTATAGTAAGTACGGCCCACGTCAAGGATTTCAAAATGAACTTGTGAACTTATGGAGAAGACATAAGAACTGGAAATTTCGAAGTTGTATGACAAGGCAACGAAGTTCAAACAGCAGCAAGAAACCTAGTGTTCCCGCTGTGAAAGTGTGGGACCGGTTTTGTACAAACGTGCTGAACCTGAGCAGGACATCCAAGAAATCATATCGAAGATATCATTACCGGAGAGTTCAGCCATTACTGGCGAAGTGCAGAACGTCAGAAAACTTAACCAAATACGTGGAAATTTGGAAAACTGTCAAAATGTTTGTCTCAGATATCAAAAAGATGATGTTGGAAACGAAGACACATTATCTGATGCAGTAGCCATTGAGACGATAAACTTCTGATCAATCCAGCGCGAGATGAAGTTTATAGAAGACGTTCCAGAGCGGCTGGTGAACATGTCTCTTATTGGGTCTAGCAGCAAAATACCAACGTTATCCCCTCTATCGAACGAATAGAGAAGACGCAAGTCGGTTCATAGATGCAACGTGTATTCTATATATCGTGGCATCGAAACAGTACCGATACGAGAGACACACCGAACGGAAAAAGAAACGCAACTGCTGTGTAGAAGACGAACCGCGAGCGTATACAATCGGCGAACCACCGAGAGTGAAAGTGATTCAAAACCAGGTCGACGGAAACCTCGGAAAAGTCAGTCCAGTAAAACGTACGAAACCGGACAACACTATGAGATCGATGTCAAATGTCGGAAAAGATCGTAGAGAAAATAGATCCAAAATAGTTTCTAGAAAACAGTCATTTTCTCAGAACGATCGAGGTCACTACAAATTAATGAGCCTTGCTTGGTTGAAGCAGAAGATACTTTCCCTGCCTGAGCGATTGCGAGACGATAAAGTTCAATCATGTGCAATTCAAATGGAGACTGCCAGAAGCCTTGTCCTGAATGATGGTAAGGAGACACAAAGCGTAGTCCTCACTGACTTTGAAGTGATCAGGCATGATTTCGTGGTGACTTGAAAACAATCGAGCGATCCTTCATGCACTGTACTCAACAATCGACCTTCTTTACTGCCATTTTGAAATAAGGCTCATGTCTTTGCTTATCGTGGATCGGTAGAAGGACACCATTTCATGAACTGTGGGACTGATGACAACACTATCGTGAAATGACTTTGGAGAGACGAACCTCAGAGTGGAGGAAGACTTTAGGGCAGTCCACGGAACAGGGAGTGATTATTTTGAATGAAAAACCTGTTTACCAGGCACGGCTTTTGAATGACAACAGTATAGTAGTAGTAATAGTCGTCGTAGTGGTAGTATTAGTGTAGTAGTAGTAGTAGCAGTGGCAGTAATATTGGTTGTCGCATTCAGAGCAGAAGTTTCACTTTGTAATCTGAACAACGTAGAGTATGAAAGCTTCAACAAGGGTACAATAAAAGGCGCTGTTGAGTACTTGAAGAAAGTATGTGAATTTTGAAGTTTCCCGGATCGAAAAAAGGTAGCCATACCACCCGAAAATGTTAGCTACTCTGTGTGCGGATTCCCCGGAACCCACTTAGAAAGTCTCAATCGTACTGCGTTACCGGATGCGCTGGTCACCTTTTTATGCATATTTTGGTTTTCATTGGTTCACCAAGTCCGCTGATCTTTCAAACGCTATCAGTTTCAAACAAACTACACTCCTAGGAAGTAAGTCCCACAGGTGCCTTGACCAAAACTTTATTTTTTGATCTTATGATTTCCCTTGGTTGGTTTGTAAACTGCGTCTTACGTCCTCACTACGGGTTAGGTGTCACCACCAGATTTGGACGATTCTGTGGAGACAATAAGGCTTAAACACCCATAAGATTTGTAAGTTTTGCACTCGTGGTGAACGGGCATCTGAGCCATAAACAAGAACTGACCTAAACGCGGTGGCATACACTCAACTATAAGTATACAAGTGAACGTCGATACCACAGAAAAATAAGGTTAGCAAAATTCAAACACTCTTTCTCTGCATGTGACTCCAAAGAACGAAGTGAAATTTTTGACAGAATAAGTGTTATATAGTGTAAGACTCACGCATAATTGACACACAAGGCCTCAAGTTACTGAGAAGCGACAGCACAAAATAATTGGCGTTAAGATGCCGGACACGATGAAAGCTCACAGCTAAGCAGACACACAACATAAATCACAACTTGGTACCAAATGAGCGAGCTGTACGGAAAGCAAAGGGCACGAGGCCACGTAGGTTCGCAGCACAGAACACGAGACACAGAGCACAATCACGGACGATGAAAGATACCTGCGGCCTCGCAGGATCACTAACACAACTGATCACTTGAGCTCAAACCTCCTGGACCCGTAGTTGCACAACGAGGATGGAACACAAGGCGCAAACTTCAATGACGCTAGCCAAGCCGCTAGCTAGAGTAAGAAGCCGGACACAAATGGGGTACCACGCGTTTATTGGTGCCGACCGAATCAAGTCAAACTGCAGGGTCAGCTCTACTGTTTATATAGTCTACATGAGCAACCTTGTAAAAACCATGCATGAACAAATCAACGCAATTGCGTGAGCAGCATAGCAACAACTATTAGAGGTAAGCTTGAAAATATCCAACTGGCGGGGAAAAAATTTAAACTTTGTGCAAAAATTGAAATGTGAATTATTAAAAAACGAACCGGTTTTATGGAAAGGTGAAGTCAGGGTTGAATTTTGGTGGGTTCGACTGTGTGTGAAAAATATATTTTCCTAATTGGGATGTCGCCAGTCTAATAATATCGGTGTTTCTTATATTTGACAAAACCAAATCATACAATTGGTCCTTATTTGGCAGCACTTTGTATCGTCTGTCGAACGAAGTGTCCCGAACCTCATTTGATCCCCATCAGAAACTAGTCCGTAATACCAGAATTTTCACAATAAATCAGTTTAAATCTGTGCATTTTTATCATCCCATTGAGGCTCGGATTTCGAAGTAGCGTTGACAAGAGAAAGGCCACAACTGATTGCGCACTGTTGATTTGAATGGCAGGTTCTCCACACTGTTTGGCCTTCAATGCCCACTCGTCAATCGCCAAAGAATTGTAAACATCAATGTATTCTTCCTCTTTTTGACGATACAGCTTTTGGAGAACGACCTTATCAGTAAGATATCTGTCCGCGAACAATATGCTTATTGCACTCTGTTCCATTTTATCTACCGCAAAGTCACCATACTTCTCAAGTTGGAGACTAAATCTGCACTTCCCGTCTACCAATACAAAAACTGCAATCCATCGATCGGTCATATGAATAAATAAACAATCATATAAACAAGAAGCGAAAAGTTTTCTTTAGAACATTTTTTAATCTCACTTAGTATGACTGGTATGAGCAACCTGATTCTTAAACAGTGGAAAATTCACTTGTTTTTTTCCTATCCAAAGGTTCTACGCCAGAAACCGGAATTGAACCGGCAATCTTCCGCTTACTGGGCAGATACTCTACCGCGATAGCTCAGCTCGTACAGCAACTTCCTGGCAAACGAAAGGTTGCCGATTCGATTCCCGCTCGGGTCCTTGTACCTTTTGTTGCGTAAAAGGAAAGTGGATTTTCTGTTATGTATTTAACTAACTAATGATCATCACAAACATACAAGCACACACAATCACGTAAGACCAACCGCGAACTGTTAATGATGACAAAAGATGTTTCTGTTCTTTATCGAATAAAAAACGGAAAGAACAAAACTAAGTTGATATATATCTTCTGGGAAACGATATGTGTTTTTGAAGTATTTTCCCAACAAACAACACAGGTTTTTATCAACTAATAATGTGCTGTTCCTATGCCCATCCACGGTGGTGTCGATTTAGATGAGACATGACTTAGTTGTGAACTGTGTGCTCTTTGTGTTTACCTGTACGTGTGCGTTCACGTGCGAGTGCGCGCGTGAGCGATATCCCCTGCTTCGTGTATTTGTGTACCCGTTAGGCACCTTTTTCAAAACCCCTCGCGTTCGCCCATCCACCGTTCATACCGATTAGTCGACACGAATAGCAGATGCACGCACGAGTTTGCACATAGCCAAGTCAATCAAATTCCCACGTGACCCCATATCTCCAGTTCAACCAAAATACGTCGAAATAACGGGCATATGCGTGATGAATAAATCATTCGTTATATACTGGTAAGGCATCATTAGATATAAAAAGGGTTATATGAATTTAATCAGTACTTTTTGGGGGACAGTATCAAAAATATGCGTTCTTGTTGCACACTATACATAGATATCATTTCAAAACCAAGACATTAGATGAATACCAGGGACAAAGTTGTCGCTTTTACATCATTTATGGAGTATACGATTATCTGAACCCGCAGGTATTAATTTTATGGTAGTGGCCACAATATCTGTAAGGCATCAGTGTAAAATTTTTTATGTTTATACTGTGTTTTGACAAGTCGATTTGTTAACAGGATTCAACAAATTTCCCAAATTATCGCAAACACCACCTCAATGGGTAATTTCACAAAGGTTGGGGACTTTAGCTTTGACATTTTTAAGAAATTAGGTTACAGCCTTTTTCCTATCCCCTTGCATCTGATTTTGGTGCTGTTCAATAAGGTTCTTGGACAGACAAACTACGAGCGAATCATTTAGGAATCGGAGGTGGTGGAAAGTTACGAGGATAAGTTAGGAATTAATGCAGCGTTTAGGTCACCGGAAGTTTTACTACTGACCAAGGGAACCGTAGGAACTTCGTTTAATTCAGCCCAGTTCAGTTCCGTTTGCTCACATCTTTGTATGACTATTGCCTGAAACCAAATTCAATCTCTGCCCGTGCATATGCTCTAGTTTTCCCGTTTTATTTCTACCTTATGACTAGTTCACTGCCCTGCAGACTTTTATTCAGTCCTAGTTTTGAAAGCCTCCCGGACTTTTTGTCACCGGGTATTTGGTCGTTGAACATTTGATTGCCGGACACTTCGTCCAACGGATATTTCGTTGCCAGACATTCCGAAGATTGAATCACACTATATTCACTCAAGTCTGTCAAATGTCACATCCCCAGAAAGTACCAGGAACCCAATCCCAAACCTTTTTTCACTGGTTTTCAAATCTGAAATGTAGAAACCTATGTACAACCGTAAGATTATGTATTTTCAGCCTTCCACCACACTGACCACGTTGTTCGCATTTCCAGTAGGCAACGTCGCCGTTCATTTTTTCCACTGATTAAGGGTACCCTTTGTAGTGCAGCTTCTGCCCGCCCTTACTAGAAAACGTGAACTCCAATATGAGCAACGAACTCTCAAACTTACCTTAAGAGAATGACCAAACGCTGCCGATAACAGGACGCTGAGCGTGTCAGTGACCATGAGTTGCCCATCGGTCGATAAAGCAGCCCATACGCCACTGGGGCGGACAGAACGATTGCTTACTTGTCAATGGCTGTAATCTGTTTCCATCATTCAGCCCATAGGGGTTTTCTCGCATTACACCGGAATTTCTCCAGCCCTGGGCTTGCAAATTAGGGCAGCTGGAATGTTTGTTGAAGGTAGTCGGTGATTAAGAAAGGGTCAGTGATGCACCTTGTTTTGCCTGCCGCTTATAGTCGTTAAGGTGAGTCATTTAGTTCACATTCTAAGGTAGTCAAGTTCATCACGTGTCTATCACGAAAAAAGGAAACAGGCTTAAATCCCAGGTTCACCGGTCATTGTCGTGGTAGACGGCACTGCCATTTTCATTGACCTCAGTTTCAAACCTGGGCCTTTAAGAATTCCAGTGTGAAGCTGTTTATCATCATCATCGTACAGCGTTAAACAGATGGGTAAGCCCCACTGACCACTGTGTTTCTCATCATTTCGCAAGTGGAAATAGAAAGAATGAGTGTGCAAGATGAACAAGGAGTGGACTTGCAGGGGTGGGAAAAGAAAGCAACACCCTATTGGCCAAGATATGGAATACAAAGTCTAGCTGTAAAAACGCACGTTGATCATTCATTCTGATTCGACAGAAAGCGACAACACGATAGCCACTGTTTACGGTTTGCTGTGGTGATCGTGTTGTCAAAACAATTCGACTGTGGCGCATTGTTAGTTCGTGATCTATGTATGCCTTTAGAACTCAAGATTACCAGGTGTTAACTGTAGATTCAAAGAATGGCCAGGGGAACGGCTACGCCTAATCTACTTTCTGAGAGTTCGATACTTGGCAAACTCAAGTGAATTTAGTGTAATTCAGTCATCGAAATGTCTGGTGACCAAAGCTCCGTTCGACCAAATATTCATGGACGAAATGTCCGTTCGATCAAATGTCCGGTGGCAAATGTCCAGCGACCACATATCAGGTGATGAAAAGTCCGGACATGGTTTTGAAACCCGTTTGCCGGCTTTTTTCCTATCGTGGCTTACGCTCGATGAACACATGTGCTCTCCGTTTTTTTTTCCTGGATGTCATAGTCCATCCCATGCCGTCGTGGACGATCTCATTCCGGTTCCTTCTAGATGAGCTTGAAAGGATGACAAGGCTCAGTCGTCATCGTTAACAATTAGTTTACGTATCGGTTTCGATCATGTACCCCCTATGTTGCATAAATTTAGCCTCCTTTTTTACTTTGTCACTCAGCCCGACTTCAAATACTGACTGCGGTTAGCCACCACATTCCGTGAGTCACTTATAAACGTCAGCCCATCAGCCTACCCTGTGACTTTGTTTCCGACACTGTGACTGACTTACCCGCAATTTGATGTGTTTTGATGTCCTACGTAAAATGGTCTTGACAAAGGTTACACGCGGTAACCAAAATGTCCGCTGACTTAAATCATTTCCGAAAGCGATGTGCTACCAAAAATTACACGCCTACATGAATGTATCATATAGTGCGTACCTTTTTTGATACGCTCCTAACAGATTTCGGCTCCGGTATATTAGTTATCACATCCATCTGACTGATTCTCCAGTCGTAATACACGTGGACCATCACCTTCTCGTTCTTTGATCAAGGGTTTCGAGTTCGTTCTCCAGGAGTTACTCAACCACTGGCGGACAGTCTGATACGCTACAGGTTTGTGTTCAATACGTAGCTTCCGGATTGCAAAAGGCGATCGCTTCATTTTTCAGAACCAGTACAGATTTGAGAAAAAAGGACAAACGAGTTTGTTGTTGTCTGCAAATCGGAACCAGTACATCGGTGTGTCAGTTGTAAAATTTTTTAAAACCTTTCACATTAACATGCTTTCCTGTTCGGCAAATCTCTCTAAAAAGAGGAAACAGGAAGACCACGCTTCTTTCCATATGGAATGTACTATTATGTAGCCTGCTCATTACTGTCAATTGGGTTATTAACGAGATTATGGACACAGTTTGACGGATTTTGTACAGCTGCGCCAACACCATGTACGACCGGGCAACCAAAAGAAATCACCGAGACGAATCTGTTTTATAATTTCAGTAACCAGTTTCAATCGGTTGTAAAACCAGTCTTGAAAAAGGTTACCCGTGGTGACCGAAAGGTGGACAACCTACCAACGATTTCGACTACGCTGTGTTAGTAAACAATAAAATTCCACCATAGCATTTCACATGGTGCATCAATTTTTCGATACACTCCGAACCGATCTCGGTTCTGAAGACGATGACTGTTGAAGATAGGGATCATCGCGGAAGCCTCATTTCTGCCGGATCACGCTATGCAGGTTTATGAACGGAACAGAGTAGAATAACATTCACAGATAATTTAGCTGTTGCATTTACGGGACGGAAGCGCGTCAATGTGTCAGAAGGATGCTCTGAAAAAACCACTTTATCACTCCAATGCGAACGTTTGACTCACAACAAGGTTCAGCTTCAGTTCACTAAATGTCATATGTACCTCAAAATAAATATTTTTCGATGGTCTGAACGTTGGACATTTTGAGGCCTGTTGCTGGAGAAAATTTTTCATGTGGTGATGTGATTTTTTCTTCCAAAATGGTCAAATCACACGAAACGCCATGACCTCAGAGGGCGCCTGCAGGCTTACGAATTCCTCATAAATATCAGTTGGACGCTAATTATCTTAGTCAGGCACAATGAATCAACAATGAAACTGCAGATGGGTCACGGTTGTGCTTAATTTCATCCGTTGAGAACCGAATTTGTTGTTTAGCCGAAGGCAATTCATAAGTCATTCTAATGTTCATTACCACTATATCGTCCGGTGGTGGTCTACTGATTTAGAGCGCTTGTTCACCATATCTGAGGTCAGAGGTTTTGATCCCGACACCACCAGTCACTCTGGTTTTCGGCAGTAATTCACCGTCACCCGGTCTCACCCGACTTTTTGGGATCTCATGTGGTTCTCCATTTCAACTCTTTGGGGTCAGGTTCCCGGCTATCCTTAATATTGCAGAGGGCCTTTGGGGCTATCTTATAAACCACTTCTACCGCCTTCGTCGGCGAGCATGCAATAAAAATTTCCTCAAATAGAAGTGCAGAAAAGGATGAAATCATCAACTTACTGAGTTGTGGACACATCGTAGCAAAGTACCAATTAAACTCCAAGACAGTGTTCATCAACCTACGGTTTCACAATTTCCAACCGAAAAGAAAAAGTGGTAAGGAAATATTTTCATCCTATTATCCCCCTACTCCAAATTGAAGAGACTGGTGTATAAAATGACGAACAAATTCGCGAAATTCGAGCACGTTCAGACGAGAACGGGGCTATTTAGTTGACTGGCTCATTTCACCATTCTTTATTTAAGAATCGATACCGTTGCGTACATGAGGGTGTGTGTGTAAGAGAAAGAGTGCATTACGCACTGTTCATCTATAAAACAGAGCAATGCACATAAGCAAAAGCCAACCCACCAGTGCAAAGTTTCATTGTCATTATTATCGTCATTTATTTATAAATATCATTATCCTACTCTACACAATTTTGCGCGTTCTGCTTCCATACTGGTAAGCGTTTCACAAATGATTATTCTGCCATTTTCAACATCTTTCTACAGGAAAAGTGTCAACCATTGTTTGATTTCTAACCTGTTATATGTATTTTCTATCGGAGTTTTCCTTTGGAATGACACTAGAGGCCATATTTGATCTGGGATATTGTTGACAATTAAATGAATTGAGGCGATTGGATCAAGTAATTGTATCTGTTGCTGGTGTTGTTATTTTTGTTGTTATTTTCCATTGTTCCCAATAAATAACAGATTTGGAGTTGAAAACTAATACTGTTTTCATTGTAAGTGGTACATCTGATCTTGAAAATGCAAACAATGGACGGGGGAAATTTCCAAGTGAAAATTTTTCCATCTAGAAGGGATATTACCAACCATTTTTGGTACGAATTGCGATTGCTGATTGCGTCTCGGCTACTCCGCTTGCATGGTATCATGGATCAATTTGCGAAACCACATTTTGCGATTTTACATTCCGTCGATCCTCCGTCCAGTGACCAAGACATGTGAATTTCGAAGATGCTTATTCATAACTGCCTTAGGTCAAAATAATCTATAGGAAGAAATGCCTGAAACCTATAGACCAAATCAGCTTGTTAGGAATTGCTTCGAAATCATAATTTTAGGTGCTCAGCACAAACAACGGTTAAAAATCGAGAAATAACAGCAAGTAGCAAGTTAAATTGCTCAGAATAACATAGAGAATAAAATACCAATTCTTCAGTTGAAAGGTTTATTCTTGAAATTTGCTTAGGAAGTGCAATTTCATTCACAGGAATGGGGTCGAGATGGGTTAATTTCTCAAACCACTCCTAACCGACAAGTTTTTGGTGAAGCTAAAGCTCCGGTTTAAAAATATACGTCCGATACACGGAAGAAACTTCTTTACTTAAACATAAGTGCAGATATTCGTTATCCGTTTATTGAGTTCAATAATGATTACGCAGCTGGTCGATTACCTATGGACACGAGAGACGACGGCTTTCTTCATTTTGAGGAAGGAAGATTGCGAATAGATAGTGGTTGGGTTGCGGATATATATTCTGTAAATGAACGCAAGTTGACTAGCGAACAAATTTTGAGCATCACTTGGCTGCGCCAGGATTATTTTTGTTCTAGAAATTAGATATGGGAATATATTATGCGTAGGCCATTCCGAAAAAAACAGAAATCACAGTACCATTTAGGCCCATTTTTAGGCATCACACGTGGACAAGCTAAAGTGCACATGTCGAAAAAAGTGGGACACATTAATCACAGTTACGCTCGAGGGGTAGCAATTAGAATTTTCGGAACCATTGAAAAGTACTTGGCTTCCGAAAATCCACAAACGATGATGATCAGACGCCAACAACAAGCAGTACCTAGCAGCTCAGGCTGAGATTGTTTCAAGGGGGTGGTCGAACCACTTGCATCAAACCAAGAACAGTTTGCTTCTAAGACTCCATTATTTTATTTCAATGTATGCCCCTCCCCTTGTACTGATCAATACATACTGAATGAAACGGAATGGGACCCAGGAAAAAGAATCACAGATTGTCAAGCGTACAGCTGTCCTAAAAATTCATTGGGTGAACTATTTGCTCAACACTGATTTACGTCTTCCTAAATTTTCCATGGCTTCTCGTAGGACTTGGTTATAACAACCTCAGGTCTGCGTCCATCCACGGTCAGTTAAATTTGTGTTGAATATCCTCGGGATGAATCAGCCCGAGTGATGAGTGTTCGATATGATCTAGGTGTTGAATATGACTTGTGGGGAAACTTGTAAAGGCGAAACTCACTGGATGTGGCTATCGCCGCCGACAAATAAGTGTTGATTCCACCAGAAACCTTTCTTTCTTTCTAAATTGTCTACCATGTGTCTATTCAAAAGAAGGAGATAAAAATACTAAAAACTCATGATTGAACAGTAAATTTACGGCGGATAGGAGGCTCGCTGAAAAAGATCTCTTGGTTATTTCGAATGATTGGTCTAAACTTCAAGGTCGTATTAGCGCGGCCTGTCAAATATCCGTCCAGTTTTCGTTATGTTGAAGAAACTTCTCCTCAGAATCATGAGATTACGATGTTTTAGTAAAGAGGAGGAGGATGAAATTGTGTGAGACTACAGAGTATTTGTTCTTCTGCCAAACGTTATTCACAGCATTATTGTAACCCACTCTCTTGCATTATTCATGCATAACATGGTCTCCACAATATATATGCTTTTCTAAAAATCAAACCCTGATGTTTTGTGCATTGAAATAAAATTTGCATTCAAACAGTAGCAAGCATATAGCCAAAGTGAATACAAAATTCGTTCCCGTTTCCTATTACTAGAAACAGTTGATCGAAGTAGGTTGTTTTAGAATGCCTTCGATTGTAAGCCAACAATATACTCTCAATGAGGGTGGCTTCGTGTTTCAACCGCGAAAATAAATGAAGTCTATCGTGAATTTTTTGGTTATCAATTTACTTTACACAGTCTGGGGCTAGTCTTAGGAATGTTCATAAACACGTCACTCATAAAAACAATTTCCGAAGAAACCTACGTCGATGGTTGTGAAGGTGAAAAACCCGTCACACCGGTTGATATGAGATGCTACAAATCACGATCAGTCTTGTTGCGGGACTTCATCCAAATTATTCTGAACAACGCCGTATCGATTGGGGTCAAAAATGAGGATTTCCAGTTTGTCAGACCAGACTTTATCCTAGAAAATCTACCAAGTTTTAAAGTAATGCACCAGGTCATGAATCACTTGAGGTCATGCGTATTTTAGCAGCGTGCATATATCCATTTGTAATAGACTTATAAATTTAACTCGATTTCGTATGATTTTCTTTATATACGACGAAGTTTACCATTTCAAGAGGTGGGGCGTCGCCAATAGAATGCTTCCGAATGGTGGAAGTGACCCGTGGTGACGGGAATCGAACCTGGATCGTTATTGTCCAAAGTCCACTACGACCACCGTTTGCCCGAAGCCAACACGATATTGAAACCACTAGACACGCCAATTATCCCATGTTTACAATTTTCTGCTTACGGTTTCTACTAGAATACGATTTAGAATTTCGTCCTGGTGATTTCCTTGTTAACACAGATGCCGACCTAACCATGTCCTCCAACACCTTTTCGACAGTGGATGCGTAATCAATCCCCCTAGTGCATTCGAGACATTAACAGGAACACTCAGACTTCTCAGCAGAAGATTAAGCAAAAAGAAATTACGCCAGAACCGAACCCACACGACTGAAGCCATACGGCTTGAATTTCGCGAGCACCGCAACCTTGGCCTTAAGAAGCGAATGCTAATAAAGTAACCTACCTTTGTTGTCAGCAGTGGTGAACAAGTTTTCTTCTAAGTTTCCCGATTCGATCGGTCAGTTTGTTGTTTGGTAAGTAAGTACGCATACATATAGTAAGCTGATTGTCTCACTATCAGCTAAACCGTTCGTGTGCCTCATTGGTCATTAACCTTTACATGTGTTTTGCTCGTAGTTAGTAGTAGAACACGTAATAGTGAAACTGCATTTATTTGTATGAGCGTAAACACAAAGCCCGGCAGTAGCCGGCGAGCATGCAGAAGGTAATTATGCAAGTCCAAGTTATGAAAGGAATTTCAGTGAGCTAAGTTGCTTTCAAGCTCCAGCATAAATTCGCTTCACATCAAGCAAGATTTATCGATAAGCTGCGGAATCAATCAGTGAACAAACATAGCATGATTGGAGATCAAGAAGCGTACGTGTGTGCATCCGGAGGGGGGGGGGTGCATATCATTGTTTTTTCTCGCAGGAAGCATGACCTTTTAATTCAGACACAGCAACACGTAACTGTTTTGAACCTGAAAATCGACTAAACATTTCTCTCTGTACCAGCCCTTCTTCATTCCCGTACTTTCAGTTACGATGCTTTCAGCCACGAAGCGG
This sequence comes from Fasciola hepatica, assembly GCA_948099385.1. Lineage (NCBI taxonomy): Eukaryota > Metazoa > Platyhelminthes > Trematoda > Plagiorchiida > Fasciolidae > Fasciola > Fasciola hepatica. Next base: position 4,956,182 of record CANUEZ040000152.1, on the reverse strand, counting down.
AACAGCCCAGTAGGCCTCAATACATTTCAGTTTGAACCCGGTAATAGAACCAACAACGCTGATCGTTTACTCATTGTTCTATGGTTCCCACTTTGCAATCACGATTGATACTCCTCATTTGCCCTAGGCACATGACTTGCCTTTATCAGAACAATTATAAAGTGATTCCCTAAATTGTATCTGTACAAGAAATACCGATTTTTGTCACATCTGCTGTGACGGGAAACTAGTGGAAATATTAAATGAAAGATTAGAGACGGTAAATACAGACACAAAGGCTCGTCAGGTTTTCGGGACCAGATAAAATGACCCACGTGACCGAAGCTCATGCGACCAGTCGCTTGCATTTCGCTTCACATTTGCTTCAACCGAATCAACTTGTTGGTCAATCTAGGGAAAAACGAAAACGGTTTAACTTCAGTTCTGTCCATGATTTTGTTTTGTTTTTCTTTAGGAACCGTGCAGCCCGCCCAAACGTTATTCACTTTGAGTACCCGAAAGCAACGTACTTCAAATTGGTGTGCGAATACCCGGGTATATTCTCAGTGATGTTTACAGTATCGATTGATCTACAGCTTGTCCATTCATCATAGTAAAACTGCAGTTGTTCCCAAAGAAAATCTACCCTCGAGAGCCTCTCCATCCATGCAGTGATGTACGGCAAATGAAAGGCGACTTTTTGACCTCATCGTCTACTCAGTCTTTTTTTCTGCTTTATCCTTTTTGCTTATGCTCTGGTAAGAGTAAACCAATTGGTTACAAGTAACGATAGTCCACTGAATCGAAAATGCAGAATAATCGTGCATTTTAATCCAATAAGGTATCAAGTATCGCATTCTGGAAACAAGATGGGCGTCAGCAGACCTCTTCATCAACAATAAGGATCGGTGATCAATCACCATCGGGTCGGTGTTTCAATTTGCAAAGCGTGTTACCATGGAGAAAAGTGGTAAACTTACAACTGAGCTGAGTGAATTCCGCTCTCGGAAAATGCATGTAACATAATTTGTTAAACTCTGCACATTTATGCCGAATTATCCCGATTCCCAGTTTTATTTGAGGTAAATTATTGAACAGCAACGAGATACACGTACCAAGGGATCAATCGGGGAGCAGTGTTTCCGCTTATCAAAGCAATAGCAGCAGGAACATCAGATGCAGAAAAATACCAGGTCAACGGATGTATTCCGCATTGCTAGGGCAACGGGTGCAAACCGGCGGAGCTGAGCAAACCAAATCACAGCGGGTGGAAAAAGGTACATAGGGAGAGAGAGAGAGAGAGAGAGAGAGAGGACGGAAAAAACGCGCATGCACTTTCGGCCTGGTTGCCGGTCGGAAAACACCGGAAAAAACCGACCTGATAAATGTCTTGTCAGCCAACTGTGGTTTGCACATTCACCACTCAGTTTTACGTGTTCGTTCAGTTGCTGTAGTCCCGATCTGATATGCGTTGTAGGTTGACTTCCAGGACATGAACGTACGTCCAGGTCGGTAATACGGATAGCGAACAGTACCAACGGATATATCCAGCGGCTAGGGTTAATACTGTATACGGATATCTGCACCTAATGGACGTAATCATGGAGTAAGAAAGTTTTGCTGAGTTCTGAATCCCTAACCAACACTGGGTACAGGGGTTCGACCTGACCTGTTTCAAATTATTTTCATCGTTGCATCTTTGACGACTATTTTCTCAAATTCGAGAAAGTGCTTCGAGCAGCAAATAAGACCCAGTGGCCGAAGAATGAACTTTCCAAAGGAGAAGCCACTTGCCACTTTAACCACAATATTGAAATTCAATCAGATAATCTAGTTTATCTCATTGTAATGGTCAACACAACGGAATAATAGGAGTTATGTAGATGCATCACTGTTTTGGTTCAGTTACGAGAAAAAAGGTGGTTTCAGTAAAATGTATCATTCTTTGAGCGAAATAAACTATTCTGAAAGATGAATCATTTCAGACTGACTCATTGGCTAATCGTGAACGTAACTGCGTTTGTTAGGAAAACTCCTATGAAGGAAAACGTTCGCTGAAGGATCAAATCAAAAAGATTGAGTGATGTTTCCATTTCCAGATTATATAAAGATTATTGCATGGTTCCATTTTTAATTTGGGCTTTTACGTGCATTGAAAAATCTGATATTTTGATCGAGTTCAGGTCAAATCTAGACGAATCAGCTAACAAAAATTTCAAGTTATCACCAAATTTAACGAATTCTCCAGAACGATAAGGTTTTTAGTGCATTGTAATTTCCACTATTTTGATGCAAAGGGAGAAAAATTAATCTTGGAGTGAATGGCGGCAAACTGTTGAGGATGCAGTGGCATAAGTTCTCAGAATAGAAAGTCTGGAGTGTGAGGTTAGGCTCATTACAGAAGAACACCATTGGTGCTAGAGGGTGCGATTCGTCAACCGGTATCCCACGGGAGAACTTTATGGGTTGACCTTTTTCGAGGTACGCCAACACCAACAGGTGAATGCTTATGATTCTCACAAACCAGTTTAAAATCATAAGTAGGCAGTTCAGAGAATATTGAGGAAGAGGCGTTGATCCGATTGGATAGAACGTCATAGTTAACAAACTGCTGGATGAGGTACAGAGTAGTACCAAAGAATGTGAACCATGAGTATTTTATCACATTTGATTTCATAGTTCCATCGAATTTGTTATTCAGATGAATGTACGATTGTGAGCATAGTAAAATCCCAGTTCATGTATCTCTGTAAGACGTATCCTCTGGCGGGCAATGGATCTGGTTTGAACGTGTGCATTTCTGAGCACATTAGGATAATGTTTCCGTTACCGGTCAGACAACACGTCATTGTCTGCCAAATTCGATGGCAAAGCTCAGGCCAGCGAAGCCGATCGATGGCCCAATCAGTTCGTGACGAAAAGGAACGAAATCGCCCATTCAGCGGCCAACAGTTGTTCTCGCCAGTCAGCGGCCAGGAATTGTTGTAATAAGAGAACGAAACGAAATCAACCAACGAAATGCCAACGATTGTTTAACCGACCTGGACGAAATCAGCCAATCGGGGACGTAACTAGAAAGGTCAGTTGGGCGACTGCGGTGATTCCGTTGTTTTCATATGTCGTTCGAGAAAACCCTCTTGGACTAACCAGTGTCCGTTTGTTCGAGGTACACTCCGATTGGCATCCATACAGCTCAGCACACAAACCAACGCACCACGCGCATGGCTCATCTTAGTCCAGCCATGGATACTGATAGTCGCAGTATGCGTGTCTCGCACATATGATCTGCTTCCACATCACGTGACAATGTCTGGCAAGTTTGGGCCTACCAACCATATTGGATGGATCAATACGTGCGTGTGCACGAGTTCCGTCACGTATTCCATGTCTATACAAATGCCATATTCTATATGCTAAATGACTAATACATTGCATTGGCGTATCTTCTGATTTCAGTTCGGTCAATTTGGTCGCTACAAAGACTCGGTTATCGAAAGCGTTCTGGATCAACGAACTTCGAACCATGGTTTTGGCTGCGGTGGGCTATTATCCTATATAGGATGCTTGTTTTCGCATAATAAAATGAGATGGTTCGACGGCGCAAGAGTCTTCTCACTAGATCTAGCGGGACAGAATAACACAAACACTGTAGTTTATGAGTGCTTTTTGAATTACTTAGTACTGAAATAATTCTACTTTCACTGTCGCGCTCTCAAATCAGAACTTGTTTTGATCTAAGCCATACTACAATATTTTCCGCAGTTCAAGAAGTAAATGTCGCAGTTGGAGAGCTTTGTGCCTCCATCAAACTGCAGTGAGTCAATTCATTCTGTCTAGCCTCAAACGGAGTTCAAGCCTAACCTTGGTCAATTTTATTTGGGGTGTTTCGAATATGTGATGACGGGAGCACGCAGTCAAGTTCAGTTTGAGCACAATCCGCCTAGAGTCCTCAGACTCCCCGAAGTGGTTATTATTCGTGGTTATTTTTCAATCTTTGGTCGTGTATGTTACCTGAATCGTAATCGTATTCAACGAATTATGTTTTACGATATGAAAAATTCCCGTTTTGGTTTGAGAACACGAGTTCGTAGGTAAACCATTTATTCCGCACACGACGATCTAGACCGTAAGAAGTATACGGAATTTAAATGCGGTAAAACAAGTCAATAGTCATGACGACTGAACCGAGAAAAAGGTGGAATTACGGCAAACCTCTTGATCCAAACAAAAAGGTAGTCGAGGTTACAGTGTTCGAGACCGTCTCAAAGGTACATTGGTCTACTTGCAACCAATATAATTAGAGGGCTTTAAAGGTTATTTATCCTTTTTCATAACAGGCTCGAATGAGCGCGAAACCATTTTTCTGACAGAATTCGGGGGCAGTGGGTGCGTTACTCGGTGCATAATTTAGAATGCTGCTTCATTGCACATTTGATAGCCTGGCGCCACTAGCCGCCTAGGAATGGCGCTATCTATGGTCCACGTTTCACTGCGTTGGCGCCAAAGTAGACAGTGCTTATTGGTCCCGGTGATAGATACCTTGCCTTTAGGGCAACGTAAATTGTGTTACACTCGGTACAAGTAGCCTATGATGTCACCTTCAATGCTCTTGTGTTTTCAAGTAGTTTTATTTTCCAGTCTGTAATTTTTTCATCACGGTCTTATTGAAACATCCCAAGAACTTCCCACGCTTCTATTAGTCAGAGCTTTTTTGCACGTTGCTTTTGGAATTTTGAGGATTTCCTGTGTATTTTCGACACAACACAGATGGTTACATTCTAAGGAATGTAGCTATTTCCTCGTGAGTCAGACGCTTATTTTCTCTGGCATGTCTTGAAAAATTGATGGCCAGTATGCCAGTCAATCTAGAAAACTGTACGAAAGGTGTACGCCTTATCCCGGACTTTGCGTAATATTCCGTCATGGCATCAACAACATCAGTTGCATGCATTTTCTTTGTTTGCATGGTTTCTGCCTCAACATTTGAAACACTTTCTAATTTCCAAACTACTAATTTTTCCTTCATGTGCAAAATATACGGTACTGATTGGTGGTCTACACTCAGGTTTGGTCATAAGTAATTTCTCCTTGCCAAATCCACAAAAGTTTTTGATTTCTCTCACAAAATCACTTGCGAGTTTCAAATGAATAACCAAGAAGCGAATGCTCTTCGTAATTCCAAATGACTGTTTGAAGGACTAGTCGATTTTCTGTATCAGTTTTGCTGCAAGAAATGGAAATCGAAGTTAGCTGTCAGTTACTTTTAGTGTCTTGATTGGTGGGGAGAATACAAACGCTTGTCGATTATGAACTAATAGCTCTCTTGCTGACCCGAATTCGGCAGGTTCCACAAGAAAGAGTGGTCGGTTAATTCGTCAAAGGCCAACGCACTGACAGGAATGGATGTTGACGTGTGGTGGCCTGCGGTAACGCAAAAATCAGGATAAAACTGTTGAAGTGTTTTGCTTGGTTCATCTTTTTATGTTTCACTTTTCTGTTGCTCAGGGAGAAAAAAGTGTCTATATAGTTAGTGAACCTATAAGGCTCACAGAAATCTAGGAAGTTAGACGTGATGCTCTACGGGAATTGCAAGAGAATCACTTTTCTGACGTAACGGTAATCTTGAAAGAAAGCGAGGAAAACAGTTAAAGTCCTAAGGGCCCACCACTGAATAGTTTTTTGACTTCATTTCCCACTCTATTTCGCAGCACTGTACACGTTCGCGAGTGACTTAAATACTCAAACCGACCTGTGAAGTTGGAGCATACTCCTATGTTATCCGATAGGCATCCTGTGAAAGAAATGATTATTCGACACTTTCATGAGATGAAGACACATTGTGGCGTTCCGTGAGTTCTCGCCGCCATCAGACAAAGGTATTCAATAATCTACGATGGTGTTGTTGTCAAGATAGGTATCGGCACCTGTGTTAGTTACCTGTTCCACCCAACGGACGGCACCTTTCCATCCAGTCGAAGCCGGATGGCTCACCCTTCACGAGGTTCGACCGGATTATTTCAAACCTGTTCTAAACCGCCCAACTAACTTTCGTGAGAAGCCTGTTCGGCCTGCGAACTATCTCGTTTCGTTTGTGAAAAACGTAGAATATTTAGGCTGTCAGTCCACGCACCCACGCATTGCACACAGCGCACTTATGCGACTGGTGTGGGCGACCACGCCTTAAGGCGTGAATGTCGCTGGTAGGATTCGTCTCTCGTTTATCATTTCACGCCATCGATTGGCTGTCCTGTCGCCCGTGCTTTTGTGGGCTCGATACTGGGCCGGTGCTGACGCAGTCTTCCAGTGAGGCTAAATCGTCTATCGGACGGTGTCATACCGTAACCTCACACAGCTTATCTCGGTTAAACGTGATTGTGAGTCTGAAAAACGGTGCAGTTGCCGCTGTCTCGACTTCAGACCAGTGCTTTCCATGTTGAAATAGCTTTTGATGTTACAAGCGACTCTTTATCTTCAACCTTACCGAAACCATCGCCAAACGCGATTGTCCAGGGAATATACACGGTGGTAACGGAACGAGCCTCAGGGCTGCTGTTAAGATGTTTTTAGCCTCCATGCGGGAATGGAATATACCACAATTTGACAGCTATTTGCCTTCGTGAGTTGCTCAGTTGTATTTCTAACCACTGTCAGCCTGCCATCATGGAGACGCCTGGGAAGGAATGATTAGATCAGCGAGGCGCAATCTTGAGTGTTTTCCGCGAGCATTTGGACGAAACTCTCAGTCCCTTCACATCGAAAGTTGAAAGACTACTAAACAACCGGGCACTGATTCCGGTTACATCTATTACTAAAATGATTTTAACTTGACGCCGAACCATATGCTGCTACTCCGGGATCCAGAAGGCAGCTACTGGTCTCTGTCTGCTAAACAAGGGTGGCAAACCATTCACCTGGTCGCGGTGTTCTAGCTTAAATGGATGAAAGTGTTTTTTTCCGCTCTTTAAACAAGATAGAAATGGATACCGCAGTATCGAAACCTAATGGTTTCTGACCCAGTAATGGCCACACTGAATGTGTGCAATAATCAGAAGTGGCCCTTAGTCATCGTGAAGTAGTGCAAGCCCTGTGTGAAGACTGTTACGGCTGGTGACTATTTACACAAGGGATAGACTGTTGACCGGGAAATACCCTAAAGTGTGTCTACTGAAGTGATATCGGTGACACTAAGCTGCAGCCCAGTCTGTGACTTTGCACTTTTGATGGGAGTAAATTGTGCCAGGATGCAGCAGACATAGGGTTGCCATGCCCTTCGGGATGCGCAAATGTCCTGCTATACATCCTGACACACCAGGGGAAGTTGGAGGTTACAGATGACTAGGAAGTTAGGAAGCCAGAGTTTGATATGTCATGCGGTATCCGGATAGTGGAAATCCATGTCGGATCTGGCGGGTGGTTTGATCGGCGGATCCACCTGACTGGCAACCGAGAGTGAACTCTGGACTCCCTTACTACATCATCCTCTGTTCTTCTACGCTTTTTGCGTCACTTTCTTCACTTGACTGAACCAAACAGTGGACGTTGATCCGGGCGGATATTGAAATGTTGCGTTTGTTTTTCATGACCCTGAACCTTCTTTGTCAGAGACAACTGCACCTATTTTGCTCTCTTGAATCGACTATAGTCCGATGAGTGGTCAACACTGAGGTCGATCTCGAATTTGTATCACATTTGTGAATATTTTATAATAAAATCGTGATTGAACATAAAGCGGTGTCTGTCACTTTTGGATTATGCACACAGGTGTACAAGCACCACAAGGAATGGATTCACAGAGGAGTACTGGTATTAAAATCCACAACCCACGCGCCTGGCAATTAGGCCGTCTGCTGTAAATTGCTTGTTCGGACATCGACAAAATTAGTCAATTGTTAAAATAATGCTTCTTTGCAAAATAGCTGTCCGGTCCACCTAAAGGCAGTCGTTATCTAGGAGAAGAATGCAATCCTATAGTTTACATGCCGTCCTTTACCTCATTGCGTTTAGTTCCTTTGACATGGGCGCGTTCATTCATATCAATTTTACAACTGTTCATAATTGCGTTCTGAACAGTCGACCACTTACTCAATTAGCAGTGTGCACACTCCACCACACTAAATCCACATGTCTGATGAGCAGCAATAATCGCGAAACCGGTCGTGTGCTTCTGAGAGACCTTGTTCCACCATCTGAATATATTACATCGGAAATAGCCCGGTCGCGTGTAGCGCTTCATTCACTGCGAGACAAAGTTATATTGGATCTCTTCATTTTTCTGCATATTTCCGCTTCCGTACTCTCTAACAGATCCATATTTGGTCAGAACGACCGAGTGCACAGTGCTAAATGGCGTGTCAAATTCCAGAAGGACATTTTGCACCGTGTGCTAATTGGAGCCGAAAATGTGGAAAATGAGGGTGACTCCTTATTCCGGCGCGTTTCCCCATGGGAAACTTAGCAGAAGCAGACAAACCACTAAGTCTGGCAACGAGCTGATTACTTTGGTCTGTGGATTTGGTGGCTGACAAACCTGTGGGAACCGGAATCGCGTGATTCAAGTGCACTGGAATACGTGATACGCCCCAGCGACCTAGGTGACCGTTCGCGTTGGTTGCGCTTATGCACCTTAAAAAACTCAATTTTTTCTGCATACTGTTACATGGAAATAAACTAACAAATTTTGAGAAGGGCTTATTATCAACGTTGAGCTAAATGCGACTCAGTTTTCATATCTCCACGTCATACCAGAGATCGCAAAACGCCACACATACCTAAAATCGAATGAGTCACCAAAGCAACTAACAAAATCGGACGGACCCAGGAAAGTTCATAGGGACTCCAGTAACATGCTCCATTTCAACGCTGTGAGCTTTGGCTGGAGTCGGGGTTTCGAAAAGAACGTTACAGAGAACGCCGAAAGCTGCGGTGAGAACTGCCCCACTAGTTCCAGTGAGAACCCTGCCACGCCTCAGAGTCATCTCCGTTTCTTAGCACAAAACAAAGAATATATATGTTGGTCTTACTTTCGCCCACACGTTGCGCACGATGCATTGGTCCGACTAGTGTGGGTGACCACGCCTTGAGGCTTGAACAATGCTGACATGACTCACTTCTCATCTATCGATCCACTCCAGCGATCGGCTCTCTTGGCATTCGAGATTCCGTTGTCTCACGCCTTGGGCTTGGTACCGTACCTGTGTAGATGTCCGACGCGACTTGGCTGTGCGCCAACAGTAAGCAAACACGTTCCCTCACACTGTGTCGTGGATGAAGTATAGAAAAATGGAAAGAATCATTAACTTCACACCGCAACTTAGGGAAAAACGCTTACCGTGGACTGAAACACAAGTGGCATGGACAAGCAGGCTGGAAAATGTCCAGTTCAATGAGAAAAATAACGGTTTGGATGGACCGGATGCTTGGGTATCGTTACTGGCATGGAAGAAAAGAAAGAATTTTAGCAAAGGTAGGAGTTCAGTGATGGTTTGGAGAAAGTTCTCAGTCAACGGCCAAAGTTAACTTGTTCTACTTGAGTGCATACAAGATTCCGTCGAGTATATTCATAAACCGGAACAGTTTCAGCTCGCGTTAATTGCCAACAGACTGGAAGATAAAGCCGTATTCCAACATGATAATGCTTCTGTCCACTGCTCGTACACTACATGGTGTGAGCTGTTGGTCAGTGGGATCAGTTTCACACAGTAGCTGGCTTGAAGCGCAGATCTATACCCGAGTGAGAGCCTACGGGACATACATGCTCGCCAGGGCTATTGGCCCAAGAGTAAATTGGTAATGGCCCTTCATCGAGAATGGGGGAATACTGACCAAAGGATAAACACAAGTTTTGTAGAAATTGTGTCGGGATGTATCGAGGTCCCCAAGCAGAATGGCGGCTGTACATGATTTGAAGGTGAAATTACCGAAGCCCAGCCCAGGGGAGGTACTGTACTTTTGTCACCTCGTTTCCTCGCCCAGTCTGATGTAATCAGCCTGTAAGAAGCTATCTTCATGTGAAGTTCTATATTCTGCTTCGTACTGGGTATTCGGCCTCTCGGAACGGATACGGGTTCGTTAGAGAATAGAGAAGTATGAATATGCGGGAAAATGAGGGGGGGGGTTTCTATACTTTAATCGTTCGATGTATGTGAACTTCTTCAACATTAATTCGAAAATATCCCACAAGCTGTTGTTGATAGTGTAACAAGCAAGGGCAACGCTTTTCCGACGAGGGTTGCACATGTGTGTTCTACAAAAGCACAAAAGGAGCAACTCCGTGAGCCGGGGCTCAGTAAGTGTATCAATAGGCACCACCACTTACAATAAAAGAACAAAAAGATGGTAGCCTCCAATCTGGCCGTTACAATAGTTTAACACTGACCACTGTAAACTGCTCTGTGTAATAATACACTGAATTGCCTCCTAGAAACCTGAGTATTGGCATACCACATGATCTTCCTTCCACTTTTCAACAGATTATCATAAACCGTCTGTAAATGTGCCAGTTCATGCTGGAGTATCTGAATACAAACAACTCTATCACACTTTAGATAAGTAGAAGGCAAGAGTACTGGAGAACGTTTTATGGAAACCAAGTGATCTACTAACCATTCACAAGATGAGGTTATTGTGTGGACAAAATGTTTTTAACTTTTTCCTGAAAGTCATGTTTAAAGCCCATAGGTGTGCTTAACTATGGTCATTTTTCAATTTTAGCTGATTTGCACATTAGCGAGAAACAACCAGCAATGATTTCCAATTTTGAAACTGCTCGCTGAAGGATTATTCAGCCTAACATGAGTCAGACTTCATGAGTGAAAACGTGACGAGGGTTCTATCACATGTCCGAACAATTGCATATCCTGTGCCGTCGTAGGCAGACTAAAGCATTTTTGTTACTTTGATCCATCTGAGCTCACTCAAGCCTTTCTCCACTCGCGGACAACTATGCTGCTAGCTGTTTTGAGCTGTTATATTAACTTAGCCGAGAAAGCATTGCTGCCTTCTGCATCATTTCAGGTTTTTTTAATCTCAGAACACTGTTTGTATAGGGAGGAAGAATCACAGTCATCAATCTTCGCAACATATTATTGGTTCAAACTTTCACAGGGTTTCCTCTCTTCTGATTGGTTGATTGGAGATGCTACCAGCCACCACGTGAAGGAAATCCTTTCTCGTCTTATAGATTCGCGGTTCCATCGATCGTGAGTGAGTAGGCTCTAGTCTTAACCTGGGCTAAGGATAGGGTGACTAGACAGTCTGTCGAACGATGCGTCAAACTATACGCTGACAATAGTAAACCTTGTGCATTTCAAACAAATATGGAAGGTAAACTTTGAGGAATGAGCTCGGTCCGGGTTTTGTTCTTCTATCACGCTCTTTTGAACATGAGACCCCTCCCAAAAATGAGTAAAAACAAATCGTTGACACAGAAGATCACGCCCCCGCAGGAGACTGTAACCTATTTTGGTGATTTTACTCTATCCACCTTTTTCTGTGGAGTACGTCTCATGAAGGATGCCCAGAAAAGGGGGTAGCAAATGAAATTTAGTTATTGGAATAGATACGTTTTTCTGCAAGAGAGTCAGAGAGAGTTAAAAGGACCAAATGGAGTCAAAAATGATGAATATGTTTGAAAAAGGCTTCCGTTTGACTCTGATGGCGCTAGTTAGTCAGTTATTTCTGTTCGTCCCGTCAAACACGTGATATGATTTAGAAATTGTTCATTTACCGACTGACTTTTTCTGTACCTTATGAAAGGAATTGCACAAACGAACATGGATTGCACTTTCAAAACATTATTTATTTGTTGTGCGACGTTTTCGAGTTAAAATGACTAGTTTGTGCGTCAGCCTATTCGCAACTTCAAAGAAGCAGGCTAGTTGCTGAAAAAGTGAGTATTTGGGGGGCATGGCATAGATAGCATGTTTTTATGTGCGAGTGCGTGCACGAGTGCGAGAGTAAAATATTGCTTTCCATTGAAGCGTACAACCGTGTCCATTTAGTCAGATTATACAAACATATTTCCTCCCAGCAGCGCACACACGAATACCATTTCTCTAGGGTGTTGTGATGCATCAATGTGCCTGCAACTCTTTACGAACCTACTTAAATACGCAGACTTTGGTTGAACTAGCCATATTTGGAGACTTTTTGCTCCCCCACTTCACCACCCACATCATGCATCATTTATTATTTTTCTTAGGAAGTTAAATTGTTGCTGTAGGGAGAATCTGTGGATAGACCCAGGCAAGCGAGAGATATAATGTTGACGTTTTATGGAACAGTAATAAACGAGCGAAAGAGGACGAAAGTACCAAGTGCGTGATAAGTCCTCATAAATGGATGCATATCACAACGCACGCTGAGTCCACAATCTGAATATGTGGACGCGTTAAAATTCATCAGTTCAAGAAGATATTTAGTAAATTTGTCTCGGATAAATTCTCTAAATTTTATCCACATTTTTGACATTGAGAATAGGCAATATTAACTTTTTCGTTCAGTATTTTAAGCCTTCGATTCCTGGCATACATACATGAATACATATTCGAATGCGCATGCATTGTATCTGAAGCTGGTGCTAATAGCTTATCTTTAGATTCAGATGAATCATTCGTTTCCAGACGACCTCTGTACGCACGAAAACCTATATATATATATATATATATATATATATATATATATATATATATATATATATATATATATATATATATATATATATATATATATATATATATATATATATATATAGTCAAGTAAGCAAACCCAGAGCAGTTGTGTATCATTGGGTTTTCATTTGCATTATTCTCGTTCAAATGATGATCACATGACAGCTCAGTTGATGGAGCATCTGCCCTGGAAGCGGAAGGTCAGGGGTGCATTTCCGGCTAGCGGCATGAACCTTATGTTGCGAGATATCCAAGTAAACGTTTTTGAATACATATTATCGCGTATGTTGTGACAACGATGTTTGCCAATTTTTTTTTCTCATAAGCATTCTCATGGGCTAGAGTCGTAGAATAAAAGCACAGAATAGCAACCTCGTATTGACATTGTTTCTGAAGTGGTACGTGGTCAGTTAAAACAGTGGCAACCAGATTACCAAGATAAGTTTATCTGGAAAGCAAATTTTCGCGTCCTTGAATGTGTCCAGTTTCTTTATTTATCTAATTAATCCCGTATGGCATCCCGAACCAAGAACGGTATTTTACCCACTCGGAGTAAAGAAGTCGAAAATACCCATCAGAATTCTTCTGTTAAAAATGTAAGTATAAACCTATTACTTGCTAATCAAAACTGATCTCCCAGCGGTCAAACTGTAATCCAACCCAACAAGGTAAAACAGTATTTGGCACTGTAGTATTATCCACGTGGGGCATAGGATTTACGTCTTCCAAACGTTCAAATCAATGTTTCCGGTGCACATTCATCATGTAAACCATAATAATATTTTAACCATAGGAAACAACAAAACCTCTGTATGGAAAGAAAGAAAGAAACTGTCAGTTACTGAGAATCCATTCAATATATCGAGGGAGAATGACAATCGAGAAGAGATAATTCGTAAAACTCAATTCACAGAGCTTCTGTTGCTTGTCATAGAACCTATAAACACCTGATTCTCGTGAATTATGTTTCTCATCTAAGGAAACTGTATACAGTGCGTGGATCTGATTACGACATGCTTGTTTTTCCTTCGACGGTTAAATTACCGAAGAATTTCTTTTTTGGATGTTATCGACTGATTCAATCAAAATGGATACGATGGTTATGAACTATCCCAATGAGACTGGCATTAGGATGCCACCTAGATGAACTCTGGCTAAACATTTTTATCACATCCTAAGCGAAATTGCTGCATCCAGCATACTTCGTGATCTGTTGTTTGGTGAAATGCTAAATGCATTTGTCAAAAAATTTGGAGATAAGCAGTCTGGGTCACAAATAATTTTTTACTTAAACAAGATGGCAAAACAGAGTATATTTTCGTTTCTGCTCGTCTCGAACAGATCAGATAGTGCGATAGGAAAAATAATTAGACTTTATATGATCATGTTTTGCAAATGACGTAATCAGCATTGAATAAGAACGTGGTGAATAAACTGCTCTATCTCATGGGGTTTACGGTAAAATAGTTCTGTGAAAGAAATTGCGCACATACTCTCCTTAGCAGTGGTATGTTTGAAACTATTTTCCCCTTGCCATAAAAAATAGTTATTTACACAACTTACAATTAAGATCACACAGGCAACGAAATGACTTGTGATAAAATGTTTGACTGCGAATAATTTCATCACATCTGGGACTGGGAAGAATTGCGGATTGCTAGTTAGTTGACCAGTCTTTTAGTCAGTTGGGTGGTTAGTGATCCAGTAAGTTAGTGATACTGATTTGTTTGTGAGCTTCCATATTCCTGCCTTGTAAATAAAGTATAATCACGCTAAGCCATATAGCTCATATGCGGCTCTGGCGAACACTGATCAGAGTGAGATATGGTCGGGGATACCTGATGCATCGATATGCTTGAAAATAATTATGAGCCGTAAAATTATCTTCGAAGCTTTAATCGGAAATCATGATAAAAACGATTTCAGGAGGAACTTCCACAAGTCTCCTACATCATAGCTGAAATTTCGAATTGATTGTTTGAATAAACATGATTCGCTGCACTTCTTTTGGACGGTACGATATCACCCAGAAAGGTACGAAATCGAACCTGAACTGAATCGTTAAAATCAAGGACTTTCTTGAACAATTATTAAGGCATTTAAGTAGTAGGTTGGATTTATACCACACATACGTATAACATGTTATATATTACTCAAATACCTATAATAGTCAAGCTCTGTAGAACGTTTTTCGATTCACTTTGGCCCCTACAGATGATTCGTTCATCACATGAGTCGACTGCTGTGTGTGCAAGGATTGTGCTCTTACATTCAACTAATGGCGGAAGAGCGCTGTAATATGCCATGTATTTGTTGTACTAACGGCTGAGGGCCAGCCCGGATAGCCCGGTGAATAGGTGTTTGACTGACAGTTGTTCATCTCGAATTTGGGGCTACATGAAGTTTCAGATGGCTCGTAACAAGGATAGAACAACAGGTCAAAGCTTCCAACGATAATGCTGAGTCCATTATCATAGTATATAATTACCATAGTGTTGGTTATGAAAGGTTCTGCTCAGTTTAGTTCTACCTTCAACCCCGCACTACCTTCACTGGTTTTGGTTGCTACCTCTTTTAGGTGAAGACAGAATGAATAAAAGCATAAATTGAAAAAGAGCCGAACACAAAGCAATAAACAAAAATCATGAGGAAAACGAGTCTGATTGCAACCACACCAGAGACCACGACACCTAGCCATATCACCTTATGTCTCCAACCATTTAATTGGCTGGTCTCATGGACCATAACCCGAAATGTCAACACGTCCTACGCGGTCAAGTCCACTGACCAAGGTTTTGTATCTTTTTGCCATGTCATTGATTGACCTCCTCAACCTATGCTCAAACCTATACCTGCCTCTGAAGACAGCACAAGCCAAGGAAGTCTATCAGTGGGCAAGCTTACCATATGTCTCAACCACGTCAACCTATTTAGATTCAGTACTTGATCCACAGACTCACCTTTGGTTCCCAACACCCTACATCTAACCTCAGCAGCAGAGTTTTACACTTTAAAGGTGCAAATTGCATCCCAAACATTTCTACACTCTTGTTGCAGATTATCTGGATCTTCATTCAGCTGAACAATATCGTTCGAGTATTCTAAGTCCGACAGTTAACTGTCTAAGAACAGATTGATGTTGCCATTTTTACACGAGAACAGAGTTATTTCGAGGATCATTTCAACTACAAAATAGAAAAGGAAGGTGATGTATAGCAACTCTAATGAAAGCCACCTTTCGTAATGAAATTCTCTGAAAGCTCACTTCAGGCACCAATTCGGCTTCGGCTATTTGCGTACAAGCATTGGGAAAGATAAATAAAATTCTCTGGTAGCACCAGAAAATGGTTCGGTCAACTGAATCGAGTGTAGCTTCCAAGTCAAGGAAGAGGGAATTCCGGGACTTACATAAGTTATGTCTGTAGCCTGAAATTTGGCGAAGGGTAAAGATGTGGTCAATACTTCCGGCTTGATTCTCATGCATGCATCTTTCGCGGGCTCTGGATAATCGTTAAGGAGTTAGTCCGATTAGCAGCCTGGATGCAATACTCAGCAAGCTAATTCCTCTGTGGTTTACTCAAAGGGATCTGCCGCCTTTTTCGTAACTGGGAATAAACTCCAATTCACACGGTTTCCTGGGGGTCTGACTACAATTCTAGATTGATCGGAGGAGGTTTACTTAGTCTAAGACCAAAACTTTGCCTGTCCTTGAAAAAGGACAGAGACAACCCATCCGGTCCAGCGGCTACGTATTTTTCCAAGTAATCTATCTTCCGGATAGCCTTTATTTCTGATGGAGGAGTGATATCCATCTGCATCTTTTCTCTGGCAGGTATATTTGGAAGATCCACCGTTGAAGTGGCCCGAGTGAAGTGTTCCTTATAGTGCTCCGCCCAAAAGTCCAGACAACGTCCCTGAGAGTGAATCAGCGAGCCAGTAGATTCCTTAATTAACTCACTTACCCCGGGGCTTTCGTGGATCGATACTTCTAATTAAACGGTAAAGGGTGCGAGTATTTTTAATAGACTCAGTCTTCTCCATTTCCCTGCATCTTGCAATCCAACACTACTCACGGCTCCTAGTTAGTTGGCGTCTCAAGGGTTTTCGCACTTCATTGAATGCGGCATCCGGATAGATGGGTCTGCTAGCTTCCAGCAAAGCAACTGGTGTAGAAGATATCCATTGTTTGTGAGATCTGCTTGAACCAGAGTCCTGAGTGGCATTAGACGTGAAATAAAAAGCTTCCTTGTGCTGGTGCAAGCTTTCATCTGGGTCCCAGACATGCGGCCGCTGATAACCGTGTAGATGGCTCCGCCTATAACACACGTCGTCGGCTATCGTTCAGAAGAAACTTTGCGAGGCAGATGATTTCGACGCGACTACTGATGAAAGGTAAACAGAAACGAGCTCGTACGGCGGTGTAACCTGAGTCCACAGGAGTAGGCAATCTTCAATTGATCCACGCCAGCCGTGACCATTGGCAAAACGGTCGATCTGAGTCCAGGCTGACGGAGACGTAGGAAGTTACCGTGCGACTCAATGCCGCTTCTTGTGACAGAAGTTGATGATTGTCAGAAACAGTCTGTGTTCAGACCGAAGCTGGATGAGACGATCGAGCTTACTACGGCATTTGCTGAGAAAGCAAACAGGCTTTCGATGAGTATTTCGAAATCACCAAGCAGACGACTTCGGCGTTAAGTCTTCGGGAATCACCACCACGTGCGTCGCGTGTATACTTCGAAGCAGTTGGGACGAATCCGGGTAGAATTCGGCCTTGGACTCAGAGGAACAGCAGTCAGTGGGTGCATACACGGACACGACGAACGGGTACCGACTTCCCAGCCTGTTGCTGTTGACAGGCACAGAACGAACCAAATGAACCACATAAGACAGACTGCTGACTGGAATCCAATCAAGGAGTGCACGCTTAGCTCTCGGGCTCTGAAAGACCCCCAGACCAGTTAAACTACAATTACTTGACATCGTGCAAATAGCGTTGAACAAGGCACACTGAGTATTGTGCCTTACAGTTGAACGCGAAGTTAACAAAACAACTATCATTCCTTGATGTGACCCTTACAAGAATGGAAGATGGTAGGATCCAGCGAAAGGTGTGCAGAAAACAAATACGAGGTGGTCTGTATCCCAATTTCAACAATTTCTTCAGCATCCTACAGGAGCGAAATTTTGTGAAACGTTTGACCATCGGACATCAGATGGGTCCAGAAATGGCTTTCACGGTTGTGTTTCGTATTCTCCTGGACAAATGCAAGGATGTGCAGTTGCGCACTGTAGCGATAGCTGAGGTGGTTGGAATTAGGGAGCTGACCCTCGAGCTTTTAGCCCGAAAGCGTTTAGTCCAGGCACTTAAACTTCCATGGTCTAGGATCGATCGAAGCCGAATAAATCTGTCTTTTTGTCACCTGGAAAACGCAAGTTAGATAAACCAAACACAAGACAAGGAAAATTTCACTGCTGACTGTTGACAAACTCCTGGCTATGACTGGTGCTTATTTCATGTCAGCGTGATCTTTTGTCTAGTGTCTCCAATGCAATTTGTAAACGGCTTGAAAGTAAATTACTGAAAAAAATTGTTTCGCCCTATTAACTGTTGTTCAAGGTACCTAAACAGTTTGGAAACGGTCCCAGGAAACTGGTGAGTATAGTGGCCTATTCTAGAAGCGAATGCGTATAACTAAAGTGCGGAGTCTATCGGCTGCTTGTGGATTCACACCCAAAACCTTCAAGTTTTTATTTTGTTATGATGACTGTTCGACTCACACTAACAGGGTCTCATAGACCTTTAGTAATCAGAAAACCTTGGTAAGCCAAGCAGATTCGATACGATACGATAAGATCTCATAAAGATTGTGAATTTCCCAAGTGAACAATATTATATGGCTCCGGAGTATAACAAAACAATTAGAGATGATGGGCCCCAGCTCCACCGGTTTTCCATCACCAGTCAGTGATTTGTTACGTAAGGCAATAAGCCTAGAGTGCACTCATATGCCCCAGGTATCCTTAGAGGTCCACAAGTGTATCAGACATGTGAGATAATCTTCATATTCACAACGTATTACGCGACTGATGGCCGCCGTTAAGCTTTACTTTAATCAATTTGCTGTGTCAATTAATCTACGAACCTGATGATTATTTGTCCATATATTACTCTATGTTGCTTCCCATTGACTTGAACTCAGTCGATTTGTGTGCCCGCCCTAAATGTGCTGTGTACTCAATGAACTAGTTTTCTGCTCTGTTCTTTGTTTTATTCAGGACACGACAATCATAGTAACTTAACATTCGGTGGCCAATAATAACGAAAGCAATCCTAATTGTCCTGCTTCTCACTGACAAATATGACGCGAACAGCGTCCAAAATTCATAGGTTTGTGGAATGCATTAACTCGTAAAAGTGACAGAAATTGAAGCCTAAATGCGAACATTAGGACGGACTTGTGCCCACGGTATTCTATCTGTATATTTTCACGTTTTCATTTATTGAGCGCTTGCGTAGGAGTGAAGTGAGACACTCTTGTTGAGGCGTCCTGAAAATCACCCAATTATCGAACATTCTGAAGTAAATTTGCCGCTTGGTTGGCTCAGACAGCGGTTTTGTCCCACGGGTTGCCATAGCTAACAGAAATACAGCCGAGCCATCCAACGAGCACGTGAAAGCACGATGCTAAGCCGGTGGAAATCAAAGCACGAATTACTCGACTAAACAATTTACCTTAGCAACCGATCCACAGCTGACTCGGAAACCGTAAACCCGACAAAAAATATCTCCGGTATATATGGCTGTATTAAAAAGTAGTCACATCCCTTCTTGAATATGCTCTTTTTTCAGCTTACGGTTGAGTTCTATGTTCTATGTTCCGATTGGGACCTCATGACAGGAAAACTGGCGGCAGGAAACTGTGTGCATACGGTACATACTAATAACCACGCAACCTCGAAAGTCCAATTCACTACTAGTGATATCCGGCAAACCTGGCCGATATAATGTCATTGGGTGAGATAAGGTCAAACACTAACGTCTACTCTCTGGTATTATCAATGCTGTATTCCTATATTAGCTCAAGGAATTCACCAGCCTAACTTCGAGACCTCAACCATCTTGATGAACGTACGTCAAAGCAAGAACGGCCCGATGGACCGGCGAAATGGTTTCTTTCTTTGTGTAAATGTCGTTGAACCTCCCAATTTGAGTACATCCGTATCCATCATTTTGAATATATATATATATATATATATATATATATATATATATATATATATATATATATATATATATATATATATTTCTTCAACTACACAAACGATCTGCAGTGAATTGTGCATTCAAACTTCCAGTATTTATTCACATCTGACACTCGGCTAATTTTTGACACCTAAATTTCGTGCGATTACATCCGGGTGACCAAGACCGATCAGTTTCCACTGGCAGCATATCAGCATAGCGATGACGTTACTTGTACTGAGTTATACAGGGATGTTATAGTTCAATCCTTTGCCATGATGTGTTTTAGCAAATTCAAAAAAGAGAAACTAAGTTCAAGAAAATTGTCCTTAGAGTTTCAAAGACATCCGTGTTGTTTACTTTTATGTATTGCACTATGAAATCTTTGACTCTGTGTTTTCAGAACACTGGCAAAATCGTATCAACGCATTTTAATCTGTACGGGGTTCACAGTAACTGGTAAGCATACATATTACACAACTGGTTTGCACTCGTGGTAGTTGATACGTAATCAATAGTACAAAGTCACGCTAACACCGGGTGGAACGCTCCACTTTCTGATCGTTTGTGTCTACAAAACCTTGTTTAAACAGAAGTTAGAATCAATGTAATGGATTTGATAGCACTTGGAAGAACGGGCTTTTTGGTTCACGGATAATTGACGCTGGTTACTTATGAATGGTAAAGTGAATATTGGCAATAGTGGTTACTGAGTGCTAAGACGTAAGTGGGCCTGTTCATCGCCGAACCATGCAGTGTGATTACCTAATTCACAAACTGACTGGAAACAATTTTATCCATCATTCTGTTTATGCAAGCGGGCATTTTGTACCATTTTTCTGACTTACTACTGGAATCTCCCAGCTACTTAACAGGCCTCGGCACTTCCTATCTTCCAGCAATTAAATACCAAGTGTAAAATCCTCTTTGCATGTATTTTCATCTAGTTTTACCAGTGCAATCAGCTGGAAAATATATATATATATATATATATATATATATATATATATATATATATATATATATATGTATATTTTCTGATTCTATACATCTGTTATGGGTTTGTGGTTTCCTACATTCCAGCAACTCCTTCCAAAAGTATGCTCACGCACAAGGTTTCATTGATACTGAGTTAACAATACTGATATCTTGAAATAAAGAAGGCTATCTATTGAAACCAAAAGTTGCACGTGGTTCAATATTTCCTCATTTGTGCACCTCGCTTTTACATCATTTGCTCTTGTGTTTGCTGTGCTGCTAGAGGTGCACAAAGCCTCGATGAAATTTCGAATACTTTTTATTTTGTTTAATCATTCTGTATTAAGTTTGTACATTGGCCAATTAAAATCAACAAATCAGACACATCGTTCAAGGTCTTCTATTAGGTGCCACAAAGCCGCTCCAAAGGGGTCAGACAACGGATTGTACGCGCAGCCGAGGCGATTCCAACCGGGTTGTATCGACCAATCTTGTGTTCACAAAAACAGTTTTTAAAACCATTGCTTCTTCCGTGGCCAAATGTCGGCATGATGAAGAGACAGACACATGCAACTGGATTTTCCACACGAATGCATCGTCGTCAGCCCGACAGTTGCTATGGTGAAGCCCTGGCCTGATATTAAGTGGCGAAAAGACAGATCCGTGTCAGTCACGTACCGTTTTCTAAAAAAAACGTCTTGGTGCGATTATTCCTACCAAGCACAATGAAAGAAAAACAAATAAAAACTGACATGACTGGCAGGAACCAATCCACACCTTTCTTGATTTAGGCCTGGATTACAATTGTTTTCTATCCTTTTTGTCACCAGTAATACCTATCATGTCCTATTTGCCTAATTGGTTCAATCCTTTAACTTACCTTAATATATAGTGATGTTATAGCATAGGTATGAGTCACTGAGAATGGGATAGTTCGCCAATCTGTGTTCTTTAAATCAAACTTTATTAATCAGAGTACTCCCATACTGGAGAATTTCTGTGGTAGTAACATGGTAGTCCGTGGAAATTTATAACTAGTCTATTTTTCTGTTGCCGCGGTTAAATTCCCTCAAGGCATATTTACAACAAAACGACTCCTATATATCAGTCATATGTCAACAGATGCTAGAGAAGCCGTCCGGCGTAAGAGTCTCTTGCTGTGCAGGAAATTCTCTGCTCACATTCAAAGCCAGTGTCGAAAGGGTGCTGTTTCACGTAGAGTACAAGTCCAATTTAGAGCTAGCCCGGACAGTTTTGTGGTTAAGGTGTTCGATTCACAATCGTTTATCTCGGGTTCGAGTCTCAGTGGGGGCTCGGTGGATGTGCACTGCTGATGATTCCCATCAAGGATGAAATAGCTTTAGAAACTTCCATATTTTTCAGTGGTTTGAACGTTTACACTGTACGACGAATTTCATATTATGTAAAATCTAATCCCCTAATACTCAAATAGGCACAAGACTATCTGTGCATGGGTTTTCATTTACCACAGCGCCGATTATCACAGACAATGATGACCAAGTCAACTAGCATTGTGACCCCTTATATATTATTTGTCAGTGATGTCAGTGCAGTCTTATTTTCCAGGAATCTCTTTGACACTCCACACAAAGGGTGGGTATCCTCCGATCAGCTGCGCTAAACTTTCTGCTGTAGTCTCCCAGAAAGTTGTTGTTTTGACGGGCAGAGCTACGTCATGCAAGTGCTCAGTGCATGCTCAGAATCCGATTTGGCAAATTTTGATAATTTCGTAGTCTATATTGTGGCATTCAGCTTTAGCTTGAAAGGTACACGTGTTTCACTGAGGCTTTTCTGTAGGAAGCCTAGCAATTATCACTGTGCCGGTGTTCCGTGATTCTGACATTTGGCTACCTGCAAGTACTGCTCAATATATTCAGAAAAAAGGTTCATGCTATGAATTTAGTAAATGGAATCATCTGGGCCTGATGAGGTAATCGAGTCGCTTGCTTTTGTGACGTACAATTTCAGTGCTACTAATTAGGAAGAATACACGGATTTAACAATCACCAAGACCGTAGCTGATTGCAAAACTTCATTTGGCCCACACAGGCAGGATTCTTTTTGGTTCCGAATACATCATTAGTGCATTCATCTGTGAACTTTCCGTACAACTAAACCCTAAGGGCTAAAACGTCACTTGGTACAGGAAACCGGTGCTTCGGAGACTCAGTCTTATCATCCGTAAAATATATAACCCATTAAACTAAACCAAAACACTGGTTTCAAATTT
Organism: Fasciola hepatica; assembly: GCA_948099385.1. Lineage (NCBI taxonomy): Eukaryota > Metazoa > Platyhelminthes > Trematoda > Plagiorchiida > Fasciolidae > Fasciola > Fasciola hepatica. Next base: position 4,933,060 of record CANUEZ040000152.1, on the reverse strand, counting down.
ACATATAATTTTCTACACATTTTGGTTTTATGGATAATTGTACCCCAGAATCATACACTCAATCCAAAACCGAAAGTGATCTTATTGAATCTATGCAATAATTCCATTCTCTTCCGGTTCACGAAAGCAGGTATTCCAAAGCTGACCAACGCCTCTGGGCTGATCATTTTTGAGGTGAACATCAAAATCGTTTGATTTCAGTTGTTCTGTTGTTGAATTACCAAAAGTCAAGTGTCTGTCCTCTCATAGTTCCTCAAATTTCATTCCGTTTTTGATGGTTTGTAATATATACTGGTGGGTGGGATATTATTACCCTGGTCAACACCACGTGCGGGGAAAATCATGCCTCTGCTTATTAGCCAGGATCAGCCATGTGCATGTTTAATTGATTACTTTATTTCCACGGAGTAACCGGGGTCGCTTCGTGTGGACTTCAGAACTCTTTTGATACGTCCAACCTGAGCTAGGAGAAATACCTGCAGCCGAGGTAGTTAATATACATATTCCTGCTAAGTGGAACACACAATCAAAGAAATCCTTCGTTTACCCGCCGGAATTACACTAGGTTGTTCTCCACATACGGGAATCACACAATGAAGTACTGATTGTGAACTAGGATTCAGTTGAGGAATAGAACACGATTCAAGCTGTATTTAGTTGGATGTTAATTTACTTGCGGTCTGTTATACAGGTAAACAAACCAGTTTGCAATTTATCTGCAATCATCAAACACACACACACACACACACATTTGAGTACTGAGGCTGTTGAAATTCCCCATGAGCTATCTAACGAAAACGAGCGACCGTCACGACGCTGCAATAAAGGTTCGAAACACGCCCGCGTCACCGGTGACTACCGATGTGAAAGGAGAGTCTGACAGAGTCGTAAAATGTCTGATGGTGGCAACGCCCTTCCGTGGGCAATGCGCGTGCACCATCTGTAAAGACATAGGAAGAAAGAAAAACTGATGAAGCGAATCCCAATAAATGTACAAGCAGGCACGAACACTTACATAAGAGAAAATGGGATGACTATCTACGCTAATACGTTACCGCTTCTGGACAATGGCGTGTGCCTCTTATTTGTACACCAATCAGACTTATAGTTTCTGTCTAAACCACAACCCAAACTTCATTCCTGTCTATATGAAAGCAAAGAACGGCAAATATATGTCACTCTACCTAAATTTCAGAAAATCTGCGCATCCTGCAGATACCAGTTGTAATACTATTTCCTATTCATCCAATACTGCACAAATGTTTTTTCTTGAATTTGATGTAAATTCAAGTTTGCTAGAGTTTAGATCGTTACTAGAATTGATTATCTTCAAATATGGTGGTTTAAAAATCATCGACCGTGAAATGATAAGTGTTAGTCATAAAGAAAGACATTTTTTGCTGTAATAAACACGTCGATCTGGAAACACTTCCCTTTTTGCCTGCCGTAAAAATTAATTTTCATGAAAAGTGAGTATATGTACGGTGATAAGTACACGTGGCGTCGAAGAAATTCAGATCTTCTTATCTGACTGATGGCTCGTTAAAATGGAATCAACTACGAACAAATATACGAGTATGGGAACTTACAAATAAATAACGTTTACTAGGTATTTAACGTTATTCGAAGGTGAGCTTATTCTTCACAGTAGCCAGCTTATGTGTTATCTCATCACTTCAAAGGATATTTTTCTAAAGCTAAGACAAAATACAAAATTCAATTCCAAGTATCGATTTATCAAACCAATTATCCACACCTAGTCGTCTCAAAAGTTGCCGTGACCAGTTGAATAGTTACTTTCAGTGAGTGAAAAACTAATGACACGTCAGTTTGATCAGAATTGTACAGGTGCCCTGACAGCGTATCTTCACTTGACAACTAACAAGAAAGCAGTAAGACTAACACGAGGTCGAGTTGTTAAAACCCGTATTCGGTAATGTAGTAAACTTTTCCGTACCATGAAAAATAGCTCATTTTAATTCTTGCAAAACGCTTTCCTCGATAGAAAATATAACAAACTGTTTTTTTTTCGGAGGAACGCTCGCCATTATTCTTCAGAAAAATTCCTCGACCGGCTTTTTGAAGGTCAGTCAATTCTGTTTTGCTTGAAAGATGGTGCATTTCCCGTTGTTTCGTTTGCCGTTTGTCACGGAAAAAGCACATGCTCTTTTTTTCTACAACGGTCTCAATATTTCACGATTTTTCCGTAATCCTCGTGAACAACCATATTGGGATTTTAATAAAATCCTAGATTTTCATAGCCTAATAAAACTAGATTAAAGAAGATTACTAGTAGTCTGAATGAATAAGTAAAGAAAGGATTTATGTGCACACGTTATACAAGGATCAAAACTTTTTCCAGTTCATAATCCAAACAGTTGCAATATTCTCAAGTAAAATGGTCTCATATACTCAGAAATCATTCTTCTCAAATAAGATAGTTTTCAAGAAGATGCTATTTGTTTTCTCACAGCGAGCCGAAGATGTGCAATCTCATAATTTCGCCGGATCACCAACAACTTCGTTTACCAGAAACCCAGTTTGAAAGCCAATGAACCAACGTAGAATGCAGGACGAATTATGTATCTGCCAGCCACAGAGAGCACACGTTTTTTACGCTGTCTTCGTTTGATTGCACCAAAAAAGATAAATTCTACATTCCAAAATTTCCACTTTTCTCGCGTATCTCGTGTTTGTTGGACAGAATTCAAACGACTTCTGTTTCATAGGATGTAGTATAAGAAACGAATTGGAAAAGTGATGAAAGAAAAGCCGATTGCACAAAATTGCATGATTTACGTACTAAAGTTACCTAAAGTTGATAGATTGTGTCAACATACAAATACGAGTCCGGCTTAGTGTTTCTTCGAGAAGTGTTGAAGACGACGACCTGGATTGGTTGTCACTGACCTTAAAACTGTTCATTCAACGACTAGGATAAGCATCACTTCAACACGGGATGTATCGTTTTTGGTCGTACAAACACTCAGCGGATTTCAGTAGTAATGTGAAGTGCAGCTAGATCAGAGAAGCAATTACTTAACGGAGAGTAAAATATGAACTGAAGTGGATTAGGCTTTTTTGACTTATTGATAGTGTGGTAAAATATAAGATGACAGCGTTACAAACAGTAAAGTCACACCGATCGATCACATTTGTAGCACACATAAACAGTTGCATTTGACAGTGCTGTCTACATTGGAACAAAAAAACTTGCTGCAAGCCATCTGCCCGAAGCTGAAATGAAAATTACTGATATTTACCGAGAAAATCGACACACATTAGTAGAAATCTTCACTCTCAAATGAAAAACATATGATTGGCTCCCCTGTTCGATGGCAATGGTATCATTCTCTCCATTTTGTTTATCAACATTTTCGACCATCAGTTTCTAACATAAACTTGTTTGTGCATGCATATTGCAATATATAAAACCACGAAATTACGGTAATTATAATTGGAATTTGTTCTGCCAATCGTGCATAAAGCTAGTGAGACTATATTTCTGTTAAACTGTCAGCCCAGGATATTGGAACAGTTCCTACAGTCAACATAGGCAAATAAATGATCTTTTCAAATTAATGCAATGTGTTAGATCATTTGCATCTCTCACTCGCCTTGACGATGTTACCCAAAGGAATGACCATATTTCACTTACCAGGAACTAAAATGGACAAGCACCTTTCTTTCATTTAGACAGATATCACAGAACTGCGTTCCTGTAAATTAAAGTTTGAGCACTAAGCTCTCCAAGTTTCCCTATAATAAGTTTATGGCAGTCTTACATTTGAACAAACTTCACTCTGGGCAATTTAGTTTTATCTTCCACAAGTATCATTTCAGTATACTTTACTCTTCTTCCAAGCGCTACTCTTTTTTGGTCATTTAATTACTGCTACTTATAAGTGCATATTTTAAAAATGCACCAAAACATGTAGGAAGATACCTCTTTGGGAAGACCAATTTTTTCTCGTATTCCGAATTCAGAGACGTCTCAGTATCTGTTACCTATTGCCTTTCAACAATCTGATCTGACAGCTTCCTCGCGTATGCTTCTTTGCAGATCAATGGAAATAAGCGAGAGTGATTGCACTGAACACAGACTTGCACCTTCGTTACGTTGTTGGGGCACATATGATTGCAGCAGTCTCATACATTATTGATTTCTAGGTCAATGACTGACATTGATTCTGGACAAATCCGGACTGAAAAATTTCGCAATGTCTGGTTGATCGAGTGATAACGGGAAGAAGTTGAACATAGTTCCGCTAAAGACTGATTGCAGAGGATGATTGTGGGAGTCGAAACGCACTTGCTCTTGTGAGTCCCCATTTATCTATGAGAAACGGACAACAAATCAGAAGACTCGACAACACGACCAGATGTAGCTGGTCTCATCAATAACCTAATGGTAGTACGTTAATAAAAGCTCTGCAAATAATATACCGTTTTAAATCGAGACGGAATAGTGTTGCTCTGGTGTTTCTGTGTCAGATAGGTGGGTCGAGAATGACGTGCAGTCTCGGGTTCCCTAACGTGGGGTTGTCCCCAGATTTGCGAACAAACAAGCACTGAATTCGGTGTCCACTAAAATGTGCACCCCCGGGGAAAGAATTATTCCGTTCACCACAAATCCGTCTGTCTTTGTTTGTCGGTGCCTCTTATTCCTTTTGTATCGCGTTGAAAAAGTCATCTGAAAGAATCGGTGATCCCACGCATGATACAAGTTGATGAACCATGAAGGTATAAGGCGAACAATAGGTGGGGTATTATGCCTAACGGTGACGTGGGCCAGGTAATGGCAGACTTACCAGGTTGCTAATATATACAACTTAACTCGAGATTTAACTTGAAACCTCAACTCCGGCTGAAACTCAACAAATGTTATCTGTTACAGATGGACCGCAACAATTAACAGGGTGTTTTGATTTTTATGACTGGAGGATGCAATTTTACTGTCCGATGAATATTCTGAAAAAGTATTTGCTGTGTCCGTAATCAGTAGCAGTACACGTCATGGTTGTATTCCATTTATTTGTAGTAAATTAAACATAAAAACCCATCTAAACCGCTGAACAACTAACAAGCAGGTAGGCCAGTGCGTAAGCAAGTGAGCGGAGTTACGATCGGCATCACTATCGATCCAAGCGTTCATTCGGCTAAGGCCAGGCAAGACCAGTCAATACGCTGCGGCATCGATCAGGCAACAAAAGTTTCGGGGCCTGTAGTATGGTTAAACATCAACACTCCTGTGTCTTTTCATGAGTGGTTTATAAATCTCTTGTGCGTGTAGTACGTTAGACCGTATAAACCGGGCACAACAGTGCTGGAATGAGAACATTAGTGATACGATCAGGAAAATATCCTCATTCAAAATCCGAAGAATATTTTATCACAGAAATCGCATATACTAATGACATTGAATTGTCAATAATCACTACAAGCAACACATAATGAACACCGGATTGACTCCTACGCGATCATACTGTTCTAATTGCTTCTTCGACAGTCTTATGTCATAAAGATCCGAAAAAGTGTCACTGGCGTCAGTATCAGCAACCATTCGAGAAGTGTTAGATGGCGACATTTTACCGTAGGTACCGGTTTTACGTGCGCGGTTTGAAACAGTCAGCCCACAATTTTGTGGCCTTAATACCAAAGGAATTTAATTAAAAGTTTCAACCCAATTTGCAGACAAAATGGTTAAATATTCGGAAATTGTATAGTGAATCAGTTTCTGCAGCAACAGATGTTACCGGACCAGTATGATTCTATTTCTAATAATCACGTTCCAGACAACTTTAGTTGCAATCAAACGATGAAACTGATTATAAATGTGTGACACATTCTGATCCAAGCATGAATCTGAAATATGGCAAAACAGGACTGTCACTATTGAATGGTGATTATCTCAACCCATCATAGCTAAAAAGAATCACTATGGAATCTCGGTACGAGAACTTATCACTTCTGACGAATCTATCCGAACGGCTGCTCGGAATGAAGTGGTATTTCGTGAGCTGTAGACATCCGGATTGGAGTACGTCTTTTCACCCACCTCAATCTTTGGATATTTCAATCACAACACACGGTCCAACAGTTTTCTATTTCGATCTCAAAATAGGTCCTTTATCATAATCAGAAAACGAGATTTCGTCGAACACGATGTACAAGAACATAAAACCGCCACGCCAAACAAGCAACCATTGGAGAACAATGAACCAATTCGAAATTAGAAATATCTCTTTTGATTAAAATGAACGGAAAGCACTGCTGGATGGGTGGGAAAGAGTGAGTTATTTTCGACCAAGATACACCCACGCAACTGACCACATTTTGCACCAACTAGTGATTAGATTATACTACCGGCACGCTCACTCATGACATGATTGGCCAGGGAAGGCAGAGCTTGGATCAGTTTTTCGTTTCGTGCATAGCTCTGGTTTCAAGTGGCTGGTGCCAGTAGCCTTGGTATGTTTGCTATCGAACCAGTATGCATCTTCTCCACGGACCTGCCTGGTAATCGAATGCTGATCTAGTCAAATAGACGACCAGCAATGGAATAACTCCTACTTTTCCTCTGTATGACGAATGGATAATGTGGCGATGCTGATTCTCAAAAATCAGCCTTGTGCTTCAATTTTATATTCATGCCCTATTGAAGCCGGTGTTACAAAGATATTCGAATGCTGTCGAAACAGTCCCCGTATCCTAAACTGTCAATCTAAAAGAAATATGCTCTCACTAGCTTTACACACGAGACGGGCTCTGCGCGGCTACGGTCAGCAAAACAAATTCCAATTATGATTATCGTAATTTCGTGGGTCTATGTTATGCAATGTATATGGAGGCAAACGACAAACAGTTAGGTGAGCAACCCAGAATAACTGTACAGAAAGCTTTCCGGTAAACTGGGACAGAGTAGTTATGATCTGACCACTCAGTAAGAAATCAAAAGAAACTGCAGCACAGCACAGTCACCGAACAGACAGTATATCCAGAAGATTTCTGGAAAAAGTTGAATGATTGCTTCGGTAACAGAATAAGAAAATAATCTGTAGGTAGAATATTCAACGAAGATGTACAAATAGGTGTACCTGTAGAAAAGCAGAGCAGACATGTATCGACGTGAACGAATGAATGTGGTAAGAAGTGTGCCCCACAAATGTGTGTGATGTTTTACCGATATAGTAGATTGGTAATGAGGTTACGGTCGGTATTTCGAACTAGTGGAAGTCAGTTTTTATTCACGACTGAAAAGTTCAGCAATTTTTCTTCCAATGGAAATGTACAATCCCAGGAAAGCATAGTCAGGAATATAAACATAGAATGCATATGCAGCATATGTCGTTAGACGTAAATACAAACTACGTCGATGCAATAGAAATGGAGAAGACATGCAATGAATGCTGGAGGTCCGTAATGCATGTACACGGTACTCATGGGTGGATTAAGTGGGGATGTCATCGGAACACAAACAACACAAAAGTAATTTACAGATGCACAGTTGAATTGTGATTGACCTAACTTTTTGTACTGACGTACGGAGCCAACAGGACCATGTCACCTTTCATTTCACATCTTTATTTTTAAGGTTATATTTCATTGCACATATATTTTTATCACCTCCAATCTGGCTCATCACTAGGTCAATTAAAACAATTCTCATTAAGGATTATGTAAGAATTACAATTTCAGGAGACTCAGTGTTCTCATAAATTTATATTCCGACAATATGACTTGGAAACCAGAGTAGCGAAATAAGTGGATAGAGTGTAGTGCCAGGTGAACGCAGTCGACATGCCTTTCCGACAATAACTGTGACCAAATAACTGTGATTTAGGAATTTGAGTGTTTTGTAATCAAATTTCCATTTTCGGGATTTGGTTATTGTGCTGGTAACCAATGGAAGTCTATGAACTGATCTAATAATTTTTGGTCACTTAGAACGGACTTCGTTTGTCTTATCCCAATGGTCCCCATGCGCGCCCGAGCTTATTTTGCCCGAAATTGGTTAATTCGACCATGACTGCATGAACTGTCAATGGGACCGGCTGATCGCATGATTGAACTTCCATTCGCGTTTCCCAAGATCCCAAACATATAATGAGCCAGGTTCTCTGATGCACGTTCCACGTGTTTGTACGATCCCTGCCGAGAGTACGGCCGCTTGCATTTGTCAAGCTCCAACTGTTTAACTCTCCTTGGAGTTCATTAACAGACTGGCATACATACACACACACACACACACACACACACACACACACACAGACAAGCACATGTACGGAAATGCCGTCTACCGCAATTCGTTAGCTTCTGATTGGTTATTTCTGCCATGCAAATCTTTCAAATACATGAATGTTTTGGCCAACATATTCACTTCGTCCGGTACCGTCTGACTTCCTCGTCCCTTTGTCTGTAATCTGTGGTTTGAGCATGAAACTGTCTATTACCTGATTTCATGTTTCGGCACATTGTTAGTTCGCATTTCAAGTACAATTAATTCGCAGCTCATTAGCACATAAGACAACCCACTTCCTCAGAATCAATTCAACCACCACTTACTACCGAGTGACCGGGGATTGCCCTTAAGATCACTGTAAACCCACTATGACCCAGACAGCAATAGTGATGCTCGTCTCAACGGGAATACGATCGTCCTGCTATCTGATCGACCACCGGCCGTGGTAGAGCGGCTATTATCATGGATTTGGGACACTGACGACCGAGGTTCAGTTCCCACCTTTGTCGGTCACTTCCCCATTGAGTAGCCTTACTTTGGTCGCGGCCTCCTTGCAGAAAAGTTTTACTCTGTCATTTAAAAAATAAAGGAAGCAAAAGAATATTCATTCTACTAATACGCCATAGAAGTTCGGATGCACTGACAACCAAACACTTGGCAATAGACGTGTCACACCGTTTGCCACGCTCAGCAGAAGTTCAGTCAAACTACATAGCTAGCATACGAAAGCTTATTAATGCCCTGGTGCAAATCGAAAGCTAAATCGACCTCCAAAAAGGTGCATCATAACAGTTGGTCCATTGCTGACCAGAAGATTATCAAGATGAAAAGTAAAAAGGGATTCTTCCGGTTTATTCGGCAGTAGAATGAAATTAGCCATATTTTGAACTTGAAAATAAACATCTAGCTCAGCTTGTGGCCGTGCCCTCTGTTCACCTGAATGAGAACAATACCAAAGAAAATTGGCAATAGGAGACTCCGTACAGGCTGCGCCCTGCAACATCAAACCCATCCGAATGAGTAAGCAAATGCGCTTATTTATCGGATATTCTTCCCTTTTTCGTATCGTCGTAAACGTCCAACTTCTTATTCAGCACCATACCCATACAAATTTGAAGGTCGCTTTCACAGACATCAAATTACCTCACGAAATTTGCTGACATGTAACGTCAGACAAGTCGTGACAGACTGCGTATTGTCCAAGAACGACACATCTGTAGATAAGGCTGTGATGGTTAACAAGGGTATCGTTCTAATCAACATCTTCACACTTCTTGTGACGTTCGTAAAATGAAACGTTCTGAAGGCTTTGTACTCATGCGTCACCACACAGTGTCTAGGAATTCCTCTAGCTATCTTTCCACTGGCTATTTAGGCAAATTATTCATTCACATGAAACATCCTCACGTTCTATGGATTCTTGGCAAACCACATAGCTTCGGAAGAGATGAACCAATGGATCTGACTCAATCTTATTCTGCGCCATCCATCGCGGTTGATTTGTCTTACAAATATTGACGATTTACTGTTCCTAAAGATGAACCATATCTTCTTTCATCGGAATGAAGATGATATCAATCAAGTTTGTGAAAAGTGGTTCCTGGTTTCTAAGCTTTGTCCTTCCTACACGTTAGCACGATTCCAACTATTTTTCGGTTCTACTCAGGTTCACGCTAATATTGTGACTTCCTACAGATCATTGTCACCAAGATTTGAGCCCTTGAAGGTTGCTGCGTCGTTTTCCATCGAATAACGCGTACAGCTTTGAGCCGAACGTGGCGAGGAGACATGATCCAACTTGTTGTGTTCTTCAGCTGTGATGCGAAGTCAAATGTTTCAGTGAGAGCCATTGCTAACTGTAATGAAAATCACCTGTTATCCCCAAAATGTCCAAAAAGCCCTATACCACCTCTGAATTTGTCTGTTTTAAGACCACGAGACGATAAGATTTGAAAGAATTTCACTGTTTGCTATGCTTTGCTTACTAGGATAAGATCTAACACAAAATCGGCATGTTTAGCATGAACTGCCGTTTGAATGAGAAACAGAATATCTCATTCATGGTAAGAAGAAGAGTAGTATCTAGTAAAAGAAAAGTGACTCCTTCCCTCCGTGGCGCTAGCTCCCATTGTGTCATTTGTCCAACCAACTTGACAAGTATGCTTATATTTTGACCGATAAGCACCTAAGTGAAACTTGATTAAAACCCCATTTCTAGGCCTGCGTTTCTCTTATGTCAAACAAAAGAATAGAAATACCAATACTGAATACCTCTTCAACAACTTGTTTCATCAATCAGAGTGCTTGTTGCCCAACAAGATTTGGGAACTGTCAGTACTCAATTAAAATCCAACCAGTGAGTGCTATTCCTATTAAATATCCCAGTCACATACGGTAATTTTCTCAACCAACCCAGAATTCTCTGCAACTGTTCCCTTTGTGACAAATCTTGCACACCACAAGGGACGAACGGTGAGGTTATGTATGGGCTTACTCGTAGCTCGTGGACAGTCAAGTCGCGTTGGCAGTCACCACGTCAGCGCCTGCCTAGAACCGAGCGACGGGATAGCCGATTGATGGCGTGGATCGATACAATCAGAGACTAATCCTTGTCACGTGAACTTTAGCCCAAACACCAGCCCGTTAGAAGGCTTGATCGCCTGCACCAGTCGAACCAATACGCTTTTTTCTTCGACTGGGTACGGGGATCAGCGCTCAATACAACCATCGTGTTTTACGCTCATAAAAGAAGATTGTCTGCGAGCAAAGAAGCGTTCATCCTCGACTTTATGGGGCAGTAAAAAACAAAATGTACCAGGCCGAGTAACTCACCATTAATGGGCAACTTGTTTTTGCTGATTGCTGCGTGACCAGATGGCTATCCGACATTGTCCGTGGACGGTTAAGTCTCATCACATACGTCTCTCGAAATAAAGGATTAAGTGTTGCAATGGTATTCCGAGGAACCTATTGGGATTGGCTAACTTAGATAATATCCGAATATATAATTTCCATGTGAAAGAAAACCAATTCAGAACTTTTTTCATTGCAAGACAATTAATCTGCGCATAACACAAAAGTGAGAAACACAATGAACATTTAAAAGTACCCGACTGGTCTGTGGTTGCGTTCAGACACTTTACTTAAGATGATGAATAAACTTTGTCATTTTCCCAGCTTTCTTTCTGCGATTAAAAGCCTGATGAATTGCCCGTACATTTGAGTGATGATTTCAATACTGACGGGAACATTATTTCAATAGTTTACTTACTATTCGTTTATCATTATGCCACGGAGTTTCATTTGACAATCGCGGATGATGAATTTTCAACTGAATGTTTATTATTTTCCCGTAGATCGACACGAATACGAGCTTAATTCTATTACTGACGGCAAATAAGCTCACAGCATTGTCTCATCTCCTATCGACCTCTGTTATCTCGGATCTATATGTATATCTATATATATCTGGTAGCAATTTTACCAGATTTGACACAAATTTTTTTGTGACGCTCGGTTTTACAAATTTGTCACGTTTCCCTACCAGATATGATGCTTTTTGTTTTTACAGATTAAATAGGGTTATTTGTGATCCAATAACAAGCGCCATCGAGCAGTTCTGATCACTGCATTTTCAAGGTTGTACGTCTATCTGTAGCAGGAAAAAATCGAAATGTCTTATTAGGGCGAACCTGTAGAACTGTCAAACGTAGAAACTCTTCTTCCGATCATATTCCCGCATCGTCCACAGTCAAATACCTCGGTGTTTTACTTAACCAAAACTCGTCGCGGTCTATGCAAGTCAATGAGGTTCTTTGCAAACTTAGAAAGCTGCCCTTTTTCTCGCTCAGGCCACATATGTTCTCCGTACCTCGTAAATGCATTCCGGAATTTGTAACCGCTTGAATTATTCCCCACTGGTTTTACTGCTCCCCAGTAATCTTTGCTGGTTTGCTGAAAAAGGACTTTCGTTTGATCACAAGATCCATAAAACACATATCCAGATGCTGCGGCATATCTAGAGTTACACTTGTCGAGGCCATCAACAAACACTAGTGTTTGCGATAGTTTTACTTCCAAAATTCTCCGATTCCCATCATCCTCTATACAGTGAACTGACAAGGGCTGGAAGGGGAATATGCCTCCTAGCCACGGACGCCCACTGTACTGAAGTGGAGAATCACATAAGCTCCCAATAGATAACGATCCGGACGACAGTGGCTTACTGTGCACCACCGAAGTAACCGTTGATCGTAGCGATTCGAACCTCGGACCTCCGTGGTAATAATCAAATGCTCTAAACCACCCGACTACCACCGGTCGACCACTAGATCGTCCACACGCTCTGAGTTCAACTGCTGTTTATCCGCACTTCTGTGTATCGTAATTCTGTTTTGCCACATCTCAATCATCTAGTTGTTGGTAAAAAATATCATTTCAGAACTACGAAACAGCTTGAATGTCGAACGTTAATCCGTTTTTACTTTTTTCCTTTGCTGAAATTGCGAAAACACTTCGTTATTCTCTTCACGGAAATGGTATAAAACGCTGAAAATCCACCCTTTTGAGTGCATAAAGCATCTACTGACTTGAATTGACTTGATAGTCGGTCCAGCAAAATCTCGCTGTTGTTCCTAGCTTGTACTCACAATCGCACAAACACAGACGCACTCATTCGGTCACTCCAGTCTCAGTCAAAGTCTGATTGTTCCGTGGGTCTTGCAACCATGAAACCTTTGTGGCAAGTGAACTGAATTTCGATGTTGAACAGAGCTGAGCACGTTATTGGTTTATCATAGTTATCAACGTCAGCATGCATTCTACCTGATATGTGGGCGTCATGGTGGGAGTAAAACTCACACGGTCACCGATGATAATCGATGGTGGGTCGGCGATCCGTTGCTTCCGGTCTTGGCCATGGCAGCTGGAGACTGGACTAGTCACTTTTGTGTAGTTGAAGGGTTAGCAAGCGGATGGCGATTGCCGTTGCCGTGGCTAGGGTCCAGAGTACCTTTCTGGTCGATCGCCTGCCCGCTGTCCACCAAATGGTCCAGAATCGAGCTGGTAATCACAGCGGTCTTCCCATGACTCAACCGCCGCAAGAGACATTCCCTAATGAGTTTAGACAAACGCCTATATAGGGTGCGCCACATCCGCATCTGAACGAGTAAATATTCATGGAGGAGGTCAGCTTAGACAGTTTGTCTCTTACTAGCATGTAGACCAACGGAGATGCAAAAATATGCATTTCAGTCTTGCAGCTGGGAACGTTGAATCTGTTCTTGTCAGTCGTTCTGCGCGCGTACCCTCTCCAACGGTACTTTCAGGAAAAGTTCCCACATTGGTACATAAGGAGATTACTCCGGTTCTGAATTCTTTTAGACAAACTTTATGGAGTAACCATTCTCCCACAACAGTTGTTGGACAAAACTGGTTTTATCTTGCAAAGTCCCCGTTGGGCAAGTTTCCCGGGCTCTGAATGCCAGACATCGAACTAAATTTCGATTATGGCGCAATAGCACGAAGCTGCGAAACTTCACTTACTGGTCGTTCCAAGTCATTTTTCTATAGACCCACCGTTGATCTGATCCATCTTCTCGTTTGGCTATCAGAATATCGAAGGAAACCAATTTGTTCTCGGTTTCCAACTCCATCGTGAAGGTTACCGGATCGTGCGCGTTGGTATACTCTTCCGGAACGTTAGATACGCTTGTTTTGGATCCAGTGAACAATATTTCATCGATATGTCAACTTCAATGAATAAAAGGTTCCATGGGTTATATATCAAGCAATTGCTTGTGTTCCCATTATCAAGTTTAGACACGGAAATGTCCGCTAGAAATGGACCTAGATGGGAATTCACGGCGATGACGCCTCTTTGTTGGTAGAAACACCCGCGAAATAGAAACTGAGAGTTAGGCGTGCACAGTAGCAGCGTTTCCTTAAAATTTTGTCTGAAGGGTTCTTGTATATTGGACGTATTTGCGTATTCAGATAGGAAGCTCACGGTTTTCCAAACAGGAATATTTGTGACTCAACAGCATAGTATCCCTTTATGCCTACATCTTGCATGGCGGAAACGAATTCGAAACTGTCTCACAAACGTCTTGTTCTGATTGCGACGACGGACACGGTACTATTCCATCTGCATGATTCTCCGCATTTACTAAGATGACTTCAATCACAGAATCATGAAAGGAAATACAAAAAGAAGGCATCGATGATGCCCATCCCGCTTGAAAATGTAATTATCAAATTTCAAATTACTAGTCGAAATCCTCACGCTGAACCAAGGTTGGTTTCACATCTGATGTTACTACCCCCGGTCCAATGTTCTGTTTTTATTGTTCACACACCCTCGTCACATTCATGTGCTTATGCCATGTTACCACGATCGCCTAATGTATGGAGTTATCTTCCTACTTTGTTATGTTGCGTACCGCTGAACCATATTATGTAATCACAAACTTTTATCCCCGCCGTTTGGTTTACTAGTCTAAACGCAAACACCACTGGTGTCATCGCTTGCGCTCTCGCTACCATACATGAAAAACCCCTAGCCGATGACCTCTTTTATTATCTGTTTGTCTGGGCCATCTTCACTCTCCTTCTCAGCCCCCTCTCTTTTTCCTGTTCCGTGAATTGGACTGCCGCTTCACACCATCACCACCCCCTGATCATGGTTGTTGGCTCTTCTTCATTTGCCTCATAAATGCTTTTGCGGTTGAAAGACAAAGTGCCTGATTCTGCAGCCTCATTTTGTGTTCATTCATTCATTTGTTCCTGTGGAACAACGTATATCGGCCGCACGACCAGGCGTTTGTCTGAACGCATCCGCGAACACCACCCCGCATGGTTGAACACTGGAGCAGTTAAGTCACTCACTAGCGCTATCGTTTCACACCTTGCGCAGACTGATCACACAGTAAACGTGGCTGAGGCCTTCCGTGCGCTGTATAAGGTTCGGGGTCGGCAATCAAGACCGGCATGATTATGAATCACTGAAAACGAGCTTGTTCGCCAAACTGTGTTCTCCGAATGCCTGTCTCTTCGTTTATTTGACTGCGACAAGCGGTGGACGATTGCGGGTCGAACACCCAATCCCCAGGCTATCCGGGTCTGCTCTCAACAGCTTAGTAAACTTATACACCACATGATGCAGCATCTTTCGGCCACTGGCTTTATCTGTTAGCAGAGCATTTTCGGCATAGCAATCGACCCCTGCGACGGACGACTTCCCCGTTGTGGACTAAGTGCAACGAAGGCATCCCGTTAAACAACCTACAGAGCTTAGCCGCAATATGGGTGTGAGTAGATTAGATTTTGCATAATACGATTCATCATGCAGTGTAACTATCCAGCTTTATGGATTGTGGTCTAATCATCACTGATTGGTCTGTAAATTGTGCCCCGATCGTACCGGACTCCGATCAAGCACAATGCATGAGAGCATTAGCATATTAGTATATATATATATATATATATATATATATATATATATATATATATATATATATATATATATAGTCTCAATGAGTAGATTTGTTCCGCCGTTTAAAAAAAGCACCGCTGTCACTTATTCAACGAATCGTTCATTGTTGAAATAAAATCACATCGATTTCAGACAAGGGGGACTTTTCAAGAACAGAGGGAATGAGCTTGCAATATTTCACAGAAACAGCAACCTCACACTTTACTTATCAATGTGCATTGCCTATAACCCTTCGAAATTCTTTGTTCCCAGAGAAAGAGTGTGTTTGGAAATTCATAAAAACTCGTCTCAGGAGAGAAACTGTTTGCTTCGAAACTCGCTTGACCTGGTACTTCCTAGGTGGAGAGGGGGAACTGCCATTCTCACTTGCACTATTACTAGAATAGTTACACACACTAAACGGGTTTCGCGCTCCAGTGAAAAATATAAATAAACATCAACCTCGCATAATCAAATCTATTCGACCCACTCAAACGAACACAACCACAGACACAAGCACGGGTGCGTGCACACACAGTTTGTTCCTAAATCTCCAGCAGCCCGTCTCAGTCCCACTCTAATCCATTTGCCCCATCAGTGTGAGACAGTCAATCAATTCGACAACCCCATCCAACAAAGATTCTGGACGATCTAGGCCAGACCGATGTAGCGCCTAACAAATCAATCGACCACGAGAGACAGAGAGAGGGGGGAGCCAATCACGAATGTAGTACGCTCTGCATGAAGGGGATAAAGCAAATCAATGATTGTTCCGATTCTGACAAAAAGTATCCCAGGAGAAAATCAACTTTGAGTTTACTGTCAGATTATATCCCTTTTTTGTGAACTTAGGTCCAACTGATCGCTCATTTTTCATCCCCATCCTTGAACTCGCCAATCTGAACGTGACGTCATTTAGCCTGAGTTGTCTTGCTTTATTTCTGAATGATAGACAGACATATGGATGGATGTAAGAGACCCTGCGTTAGATACCACTTCATTCTAAGGAGAAGATAATCATTCTTATCTATCTTGTCGAGATAATGAAAGGCACAGCGTGACAATTTCATTTTATACGATACCAACTGATGCAGTAGAGTTTTCCGGAAGAGAGTGAATCTAATAAAACCAAATGAAATATAATCAAATTGACGGACTCTTATTCAGACAGCAGAGAATGAAATGAGTGAAAAATTGTTTACTGGATGATGGAAAATTAGATAAAATATGCTGGTTCTGAGTCTGATTAAAACCCACGTCAATCTGAGGCAAAATGTTCAACGACAGGATACGTTTGATATTTAGCAAAAACAACCTAAAACAAGATACATTGCCGTGATTACACCCATTTAGATCGTGTATTTAACCGAACATGAACTGGATGGCATACACGAGCGCATAAATAAAAAAAATCGTTAGCCAATCTTCGTTTATTGTACCCAACTGACATAGTGGTATGTCTTCTGCATCATAAGACGGGGTCCTCAAAGATCAGATAATATTCAGGATCAACACCTAATCTGTTAGAATTTAAACATGATGGCAGTGAACCAACATGGCACTACTGATGAAAAACTACCAACGGTAGATGCTTTGCAGCTGCAGCAGAAAGTGAAAGAAGCACGAACTGCTCCCACCCCCCACTCCCCCAGCACAATGAATGCCACATTCCCGAAGCAACTAAACGATACGAAATATCACAGCGATTGAAAAACAGTAGACGGTAAGGAAACATTATTGTTTCAAAAAACCGTATAAATAACGGATGACAATATACAAATCTGGGTTTCGGTACAGCAAAACGTTCAACTATTTCCTGATACTCTGCTCCCGCGGTTCGTTCAAAAGGCATAAACCCAAATACCGAGCAAACTGTGTGCTTGACATAAGTTCCAACGGTCGATCCGAGCCACGAACATCGCGGATATCCTCCGTCAACCGATTCGCTGTGATCAACGCGGATAAATGATTTTCCGCGTCAGACAGAAGCGCCTCACGAACGGCATGCCATTTCTGAAATAAAAGTTGGTAAGTGGGCAATGGCACTAATTTGGCACATCATTCTAACGACAGCTCCGAATTGACACATTTGTGAACCAAACAGAAAATACGTACCCGTACAGTGTTTGAGAAACGAAGCGGCGAACTACTCAGTTCTCAAAGATTCGAGGAATGAACCTTTGTGTCTAATCAGATTAACTTACGTCAGTCCTGGATGGATGGAAGCCAAAAGAAGTAAACTTTATCTGACTGAGAAAAGCCCTGTAGACCGGCGTTGGTAAGTAGTGATATATATATATATATATATATATATATATATATATATATATATATATATATATATATATATATATATATATATATATATATATATATATATATATATATATATGAAGGAGAATTCTGCGGTTGCTTGTTGAAAATAAACGGGGGGAAAACTAACGTGACTATGTATAGAAGATGGCCTGTTCTATGCTTCGTGAATTTACAGTAAATATGAGAGAAATTAACGATGATGTAGTTTGCTAATTTTTCAAGATTATTCAAGGTCATCTCCCGGTGCCCGATTCAGAAAATTAGAACTGTTTTTCAGACGTCCGATTTTCAATCAATCGTTGAACCTGGATAGTTTTCGCACACTCAAGTGATCTCACGAAGACAGTATTTTATTCTTGTTATGCAAATCGACTAAAACCGTGTAAGAAAAACAGAGATTGATAACGAAATTACGGGTTTTTTTTTATGTGTGCTGCAAAGACACAGCACGCAAGGATTTTGAAATTTACAAGAGTGCTCGTTAGAGGTATCTGCTGTTCTATTGGATAGTGCGTGAACTGTAGTGCGCACGCGGTTGGCAGCCATATTGGTGTTCGATTAATGTAAGTGTAGGATCCTGTTGACGCACTTACTGAGCCTTTGTGCTCATGGAGTTTTTTATTTTTGCTGTTTCAGATCGGAAAAAAGCAATCCTTTGCGGAAAAACACTGATCTTTGATTACTACAGAATGCACAAGGCAACTAGGTGAAAGCAACGCTCCACTCTGGTAATTGTATTTTGATCTGTCGATCACGACTTTGTGCGACTCCATTTATTCAGTACTAGAAGAACAGAGGTCCAGAAGGACAAAAGGTAGTCTTTTCTGAGAATCCGGGTCGAACAACACTTTGCAGCTGCGCATACCGCAGTCTTTCTCTGGGTTCCCGAACCAGTATCTACACCGGAAAAGCCTGAACGACCACGAACCAGAGACTAGAATTGGTGAGCTTTTCTCTGGGAACCGATTCATTAAACAGTTCAACCCACGAGGCGGTGGGATGTCAACACAGGACGGAAGCAGGATTGAAGCACTCGTTACGTGACTGTCATATTGGCGGTTCTGATTTAGTTTCATTTTCTGTTCGGTCGTGTACTGGTTATCAATCTGATTTCCGTATCCTGTTCCAAGCCCCGCGCAGTTAATGGGGCAAACAGACTCTGAAAGATAAACTATCTCTCTGTGTTGATTCACTGAAGTGTACTTACCAGAGGCATGTGGATTCTCGCACAGAACCGGCAATAAACCGTAAACTGATTCTGTGAAACTGGATTTCATTTGGCCTCTAACCACAGACTACATTTCATGTAGAAGAAAGTCATTCTTTGTACAGGAGACAGTCATATTGAGATATTTGGGCTTCCAGGGTAGTTTCAAAGAGAGAAACCTACATGATCGTTGGACAAATTAAGAGGCAGTCGGCAGTGTTCTTGTATTCTCAAATATTTGCTACTGGAATCGCTAGATCGCTCTCTGTTATTTTATTATGAGGCTCTTTCAGGGTTTGATCATGATTTATTTTGGCATAGCAATCACAACAATCGCAAAAAAGGGATGATTATTGTTTGTTCAGATCAATACCAAGATCTGTCTGCTTTACGCCAGAATCCGCGCTGTCAGTACTGATTGATACCCCAATAATCCGCTTGTAGTAGGCATAATACAAATCCGTCCAACAGCCAATCTTTCGCTGGCATCGAATCCCTAAAGTCCTGAATTCGAATCTTAACCACGAATTACGGTAAATATTGCACCACTGATTTATTACGGTAAATGAAATAAAAAAAGGTTAAGCGAAAACTGGAACAAATGAACGATATCTGACCCTGTTGTTATCAATTACTATAGACTGTTTTTTACAATGTGAACAACTGTGTTCCTGTTCCGATTTGTCGAGACCGTCCCGAACCACAACACAAGGCCAGACAACACATTAGATTATGGTGTGCGCACCCCATAAAAGCCATAGTGCTCGAGTACGGTCAACTAAGTACTTGTAAAGTTTGTAAGCATAAAAGCGCAAACAATCCGAATCTATTTCACTAGTTCAAACAATCTGGCCCAATATGATTTTCTTATCAGGAGATCCGCGCACCATTGCACGTCCCAGTAGGGTGCAATCGACCATACTCTGTGATTGGTAGTGTAAAATAACGGATCCAATTCGCTCAAGTATCCAAACTGTGGAACTAATACCAATCGATGCTCCTGATTGTTCGCGCGCTCGTGCGTAGGCGTAGAGTTTACTCCTTGTCCAAAAACATTATGGATACTACATGAATCGCATGACATAATATTATTTGCGGCGGCACTATGTAATTTTTAATCTAACTAATCACATCACGTGAACGATCACAAAGTTAGTGACGCGTGCAGTTTTCTTTAGGTTCAATAGTAGATCAATTAAATGAAGAGAAAATATTGAGGAACTGTTCAGAGGCTGAAGATTATAATGCACTGATGGGGATTCAGACACACACGCAGGTTAAAACATTTTACGTGACTACTTACGTCATCAGATGTGCATTGTGGAAGTAGCTTTTTGGCTATCAATTCCAACAACAAACGTGGTTCACAGTATTCGTTGTCCGCCTCTCTCTCGTACAGCACATTCCTGGTTGGAACGAAAGAACACACAAAAACTTCATCATTCACTTTAGAGGCATCGCATACGGTGTCATAAACATGGAGAAAACTGCAGCTACGACTACAAAATATTGCAACTGTCTTGTCAGTTATGATTTCACTACTGTGAGGGGATATGTTAACCCATCGTTATATATTGATAGTAAATAGTATGTAAACGTGTGGACAAATTCCCCCGGAAGCACACGACCGGATTCGCGGTTGTTGCCGCTCATCAGGTATGCGTACCCGGTACTCCTCTGCTCACTCGTCCTCATACTTGTACACTCCGATGTCATATGTTTACTAGTATCTAGTTTGAATCGTCGTGTGCTTCCGGGGGAATTTTTTCCACATGTTTACATACTACTTACCATCAATATGAGCCCTTGCACATGCAGCCTCGTTGTTCGTTGGGTTAACAGTGACCCAGACACGAATAACTATGAGAAATCACAGATGTGATTCATTTGTGGGCTCTTCAATGATGAGTATCCATTCACACTCCAGACGATTCAAATTAGACACTAGTGAATATATATATATATATATATATATATATATATATATATATATATATATATATATATATATATATATATATAACATCGGTCTGGCTTCAGACTGTGCCGAACAAAACATGGTACGATCAACGGGGAAGATAGTCCGAGTCCATGATCTGTTTGTGGGCATGATGCTGCCAGGTTGCACAAGCCCAAGCAAGTGGCTTTCCTGAGGATCCACAACCGGAGCCTTTAGCTATTCAAACTTAACATGCAAGGCAACGGGACGAAACGCGGGGTCCGTAACCCACTGGAGGCCGGTGACTGATTGCTCGGTTCATTCGCCCTTCGGATGAGGCCAAACACCCTGGGTGTCCAGTGCACCTCTCCGCCACAGATGCCGGTGAGCATACCGTTGTACGCGTCATACGTCATCCGCGGTTGGTTTGGAATCAGGGTTTAGCCATCCCCCCTAGACTGACTATTAGTCAGCCAACCCGGTAGAGAGCTCCGAGCATTTGCCTTCGTCCTCTCACTTTACTAGGAACACCGCCACGACGAGGTAGTGAGTAGGACTTCCTCAGAAGAGGCTGTGTTAGATGCACGGTCACCTGGGAGCGTTTCGAGAGGCGTTCAGGACGAGTAGCCATCTCGGAGCCTGAGACACCCACCCCCGATCATACTGAGGTATTTGACGTACAGCCAAGTCGCGTCGGCAGTCAGCACTGGTGCGGTACCAATCCAAAGGCTTGAGACAACGGAATCTCGAAAGGCAAGACAACCGATTGCTGGAGGGAATCGATAGATGATAAATGAATTTTGTAAGTGTTGTTTAAGCGTCAAGGCGTGGTCGCCCACACCAGTCGGACCAATGCATTGTGTGCAACGAGTGGGCGAATGTGAGAGCAACCTATATATTCTTTGTTTTGTGCTAATCAACGGTGATGATTCTGGAATAGATATGAGTTCTCACTAGATGTAGTGGGACGGAACAAAACAAATACCACATTTTTTCATTACTTTCTTCCGTATGATTGCAGTGGAAACGGTATACACCTCAAAGCCACAAAGGCGCACTGCACTACTAGAGATAACCAGAAACCAGATCTTGAGACTTGAAGTGGAGAACCACATAAAGTCCCAATAGGTTAGGTATGGCAACGAGCCGGATTACACTGGATGTTGGCCACTGCTATGTGTACGACATGTAGTGGCGAAAACCATGCGAAGACGTCGAAGAAATGAGGACTTTTTTCAGCACTGAATCACAAGGAACAATACTGCGGGGAAAAATCGGTCTGCAACAACCACTCAAACATCGCTGATACTTCACAGCCTAGATGAACTTACCGTTCACGCATCAACGCTTCCTCGACCAGACGCCTATTGAGACTGGTTATTATTCGCTTCCATTCAACTTGAAGCCAATCGACAGCTTTCTCTGGAGAACAATCCGAAAACAGGTCGGGCAGTAGCTCTTCCAACAGCAGCGTCACAGCAATAAGTGGCGCCACCGGTCTAGTGCTCATGGTCGAAAGTCCCGGTTCCAACAGAGGAAGTGTTTGCGCACGATTTTCCGGTAATGACAAGAGAATAGACCGGGCGCAATTACGGCGAACTTCCGTGCACTCATCGAAAATGCCGGAGAACAAAAAGCTCAAGAACCTGGATAGGATTATCAAGTATAGAAACACGAAGGAATTACCGTAAAAAACAGACAAGGCCCGGAAAATTTGTACTCCTGATCAACTGTAAAATGATTTAATCAAGAAAACGATTTTGGCCCACAGTTATCCGGAAAGGTTCATTGAGCGTCACAGTAAACACGATGCAAACCGGACCCCATACTGATGGCTGAACGAAAGCAAGTAGTTTAGTCGAATCAGACTGTTGTGAGCAAGTCATTTTATATACTACATTTAAAAATGACCACATTCGTAATCGTTTATGTCATAATCTAAACTCCGTTCTAAGCCGAACATATATGGCAACCCAACCCAAAATGGCTTCCGTACTCATTAACTCAACTGAACTGCACAAGACAAATTCCAACGTCATCTGCTTTCAATCAGTCATCGAGTTGACCCGATTGTAACGTGCTCAGACAAAGTTCCCCAAGCCTATCTGCATAGGTGTAAACGCTAATGCTTGCTGATGCCCTTAATGAGCCTCAGCTCACCGATTTTTCTTGTCTTTGGAGATGTGCATGTGCTAATCCCACGGGAAAACGCTGCATTGACTCGATGATTCGAAATGTGATGATGTAACCGGAATGCAAAACTGCTGGCTCGTGGTAATCATTCTGAATAAGACGGAAGCCCCCATCGCTCCCAACCTCATTTGATCAAAGAATCAATTACTGTAAACCGTCTGTCTTCTCCGGCATTAACCATACAACCCTACAAGGATTGCTGACTTCTTTGTAATAAACATGTTCCTCGTTTATCCATTGTGTGCCATATCATATTTAAGATGACATGTTTTACATACGCAATCGATTGGGGTAAACGAAATGCTTGCACCCCGCAATGTTTCCTTTCCATTCTTATTAAATCGAATAAGGAGAAACAATGTCACAAGTAAACTAGAATTTTTTAACCGATAAAGCCATTAACACCACTAAACCTAAATTAGCAATGCGAACCAAGCTACCTCAAAAAAGATTCCGGTCAGTTGTCGTTATTATTATTATTATTATTATTATTATTATTATTATTATTATTGCTAGTGACTTCGGAGAACCGATGAACGCGGAATTAGGAACCATATAGGCAGATCTTCAATACTCTTTTGTCCCCTGAATCGTAGAGAAATACTACAAAAGGAGGGGAGTAGTCAAACGATCATCAGAGAGAACTACAGGCTTTGGAGTCACGGGTCCGAGTATCGCCGTCGCCGGTCGATATCCCGCTTCAACAGACTCTATGCTTATGCGTTCCCCGTCCTGAAATAGTACACCACTGTTGTAAAATAAATGCATAAGCGAAGTAAGAAGGTCGTTATTATTATTAGCATTAGCATTGCTATATAACATTTTGTCTACAAAACTGCATGGTACTACCGCCTGCACACTCGTGGTCCTATATTCTTTCAAATCCGTACTCCGTTTAAGCAGGAGTTTATATGGGTTGGCATCAACAGATAAGCTGAATCATGAAAAACCAGAGGGGTAATTCTGACCGAACCCACTTGCTCTCATGGGATAAATGAAGACCGGCGCCGGTCAAACAGTTATCATCGTGGATTTTGGGCAATAACGACTTGGATTCAACTCCCACTATTGCCGACTACTTTTTTATTTGGCAGCCTTTCATTAGACGCGGCCACTTCATGAATTGTTACATGCTGTCGTATACTGAGTATAAAAAGTAAAAATAATACTCTTTGTTGGCCACATGATTCAGCCCGGTCATTTCGAGTGTGAAAAGTACATAAAACAGATACCTTCTCTAAGCATGTCAGGTCATTAAAACCGTATAACGAACGGAATCAAGAATCATATTTTGAACCAAATAACAGAGTAACTTGGTCTAGTACAACGTGTGTTTACATCCTTAGATATGTGGAATACATCTATCATGAAAAATTAATGTTCTGTCCATCGGGAAAATGGGCCAAAGCACCGGATGGCTCTTTCATTCAGCCTATTTGAAACTCCCGCTGATTTACAGCTAATGCTAGGATCCAGGAGACAGAATTGTGAGTCCTACATGGTAATTGGTCTCTCCAAATAGGTGAAAGTGAGCGACACAACCCCACACATGAATCGGAATTCAGTTTACGAGTGAGTCGATCTGTGGGGATGATCGTTAGACGTTTCGTTCAACAGTGTCAGTTTTTGTTCTTTTGTTTTTCAATTCCATTTTGTTGACCTACTCGGAGCGAACCAGCGCGCAGACCTGATCCAGATCAATGTGACCGTTCACCAATCAGTCCGACAACTGCTGTTCCCAAAAATGCTACAATAATACGGCATCGGCGCACGTCGATCACAAAAGTATGAGTTGTGGTAAGATAGTATTTTTCAAAAGCATCCCCTTAGGATAGAAGACAGTCTGCCTGACGAAATAATAGTCCAGCTATAGATCAAGCAATTTCTCGAAATGAAAAGGAAGGTATTTAAACCACAGGAAACTCGATTTTGTCACAATCAGAGCTCATTTCGACAAGGAATTTATCTCTGGGACCCGATTCACCAACATAAATCCGTTTGCAAGGTTTGCGGAAAAACCACAAGGAACAAATTGGACGAGAGCTTTTCTGAAGGTTCCATAAACACAAACAATTTTCGACAAAACACGACTCATTCCCCTGTTCTGATACAGAACACAAATTGAACCTGAGCATGAACGGTTAAACTAGAGACATACTCGGAGGGACTTATCTTCGTCCAACACTCGTCAAACAGACAGCTCGGTAAACAGACACATACTGACTTGGATCACGCGTACTCGCCGATCCGATTAAAGTACTAATCCGAACGAATCAACAAAATCGAAGTTAGATCAGAGAAAAACGTAAAAACTACAATAACAGGCCAGCGGGAACAGAAACCTTAACAATCATCCTCGGAGATGTGTCCTTTTTCCCCACTAACTTTGTCTGATGCGAATGAAAACAAGTCAACAAATGACCACCCCCCCCCCCCCCCCCGAGGGGGGTGCTTTGTTCCTAACCTGTAGCGATTTTATCTCAGACAGCAAGAAAACAAAAACAGCCGGGTCACGCGTAGTATACACTTGTTTGACGGGACAAAGTCGCATTATCAAGCAGAAACCACGCAGAGTATGAACAAAAAAGAAACAGAATTATCATCCGGACAGATTAGTATAAGACCCACTTGTAGCGTATTCCGACGGGAAGCGTTTGCTGATATCGTACAGATTTGTGCGAATGTTTGGTGGTCTCCATTGCCCCTAGCCATACAAGCATAGCTTCGGACGAAGTTATACGTGCTGATTCCGGTGAGGACGGGTGGGAACAAACTGTCAGTCTGTCGAACCACCGATCCAGTTGATCGCTGTTAAGGATGACGTACGTGTTAAGCGAGACATGAAGAAAGAAAAAGGAAAACATTTACTGAGAACAGTTTGAAAAAGACGATGCTGGAAACGATGGCAATCCGCTGCTCTGAATTAGTCAGAGAATCTGATAAGAATCCAGTAAAACTGGTGACGCACATCTGCATTATCGTAGCCGACTCAAAACTAGGCTTCATCCGCCGAGGTCTCCTGTGGTTTATCAACCATATTCTGGAGAACACCGGTCGGCCAACAAGCCCGTTTTTATTGATTCTTATCATACCAGTACATTATAACGCAATGATAAATCAATCAATTGGACAAGCATATGGAAGTGAGAGATTTTAAACCATACACCTTCATTATCATGCTTGCTGTGTTCTTTTCGGTCCCTTAGTGAAAATTCATAGTCTCCTGCACAGGTGAAGTGTGAATGCCCGACGTGACGCAATCCATGATATCTACAGCTAGCAGAAAGAAGAAGTAATACGTGCACTGACGATAAGATCTAGGTAGTTTAGAGTGAACTATTACCCCCCCCCCTAGACTCTGGCTTTTTCCTGGAAGGAGTCTGGAGGACGATGTATCGCGCTAATGGGAAATACATTTAAATTTTTTACCACACATGTTCACTTTCAATAACAGTATCAAATGTCTAACATCACTTTATACACAACACGCTGTGAAACATATTTGCACATTTTTTATTGACATACTTGCGCATGAATGCAATGGAAGGGGTATATACCTCAAAGCCACAAAGGCGCACCACACTACTAGGGATAACCAGAAACCAGATCTTGAGACTTGAAGTGGAGAACCACGTAAGGTCCCAACAGGTCAGGTATGGCAACGAGCCAGACGACACTGGATTAAGGTCTGTCACCAAGGTAACTGGTGATGACGGGGATTCGAATCGCTGACCTCCGAGGCGGTAATCAAATGCTCTAAACTACTTGACCAATCCGGCTTCAATAAAGTTATTCATTTGATTCCCGGAACAGTTAACTTGACATTCTGGCTTTGACAGGACACTCGTGTTTGGACTCGTGCTTATTGTCGAATGCGGCTCCCATTTGTGAGTCGTTTGGGAAGCGTAATTGAGCTTTTGCATATATTTTGTGTCTAAACTTTGTCAATCTACTACCGTAGAATTATAGAATCACCCCTGCTTTGATTTGGGATGCATTCATTTCGCTGCGCGTCACTCGAATACGGAATAACGGCTCACACTTGGGACCCAAATTCCGCGATCCCAGAGCAAACTAGATTTGGAGGTAGAATTTGAAAATCTTCAGGTTCCATTGTCGAGTTTTATTTCATAATCACAGAGGAAGTTAAGAAATCTGGAACCTACCTTGGTTAACACGTGTTATCAATATCATATAGCTTAGCGGTCACTAAGTGGACTACTGAGGGTAATGCAGACGTTAGCTTACAGAACGGTTACATCCCTATAAGCGACCCAACAAAGGTAAGATCTAGGGCTTCTCAACAAAAATGGAAACCGTTTCGAATGACATTTACAATTTACAAGAACAATCGTGAACAAGCATGAAGTACCACACAGAGAAATCGGTGCCCACCAGACAATGGCGCCCGAAACAAAAACACAATAAACTCTGCCACATCAGAACGGATTCGTCTTAAATTGTATAGATCACCAAAAATGAAGCCCGTGTAATTCATCGTACTATGCAGTGGCTAAGTAGTTGAACATTTGTCTGAAACTGTTTAGAAAGAACTTATCGAAACACATTATCGACGATACATCTGAATTTATAAATTGTGAAACAGATCTAGGAGTGAACGAACAACAAACACTGTTGCTAAATTTCAGTTTTCTCTTCACTAATACTCCGGTGAGAATGTTGAGCACCTACGTGACTGCATCGAAAGCAAAGCAGTCGAGACAGACCCTCCAACCGACAACCGAAAACAACTGCTGTTTTTCTAAACATTATATATATATATATATATATATATATATATATATATATATATATATATTCATTAGAATCTAATTCGAACCGTCTGGAGTGTGAATGGATACTCGTCATTGAAGAGTCCACAAATGAATCACATCTGTGATTTCTCGTAGTTATTCGTGTCTGGGTCACTGCTAACCCAACGAACAACGAGGCTGCATGTGCAAGGGCTCATATTGATGGTAAGTAGTATGTTATATATATATATATATATATATATATATATATATATATATATATATATATATAATGACATTCGCGCCCAAGGGAGAAATAAACTCCGAATATCATTTTCCGGTGTATTCAATGGCAAAACTAGAAAATGGTTCGCTTGGGCCATCAATTGACAGATTCTGTTTATAAAAACGCTATGAGGATGAAATTTTCTGTGTCATTGATTTTCCAGTCCAGAATAATCAACTAATAAATAATTTCATCTCCTGCGAACATCAAATTCAGAATAGCAGCACAATCATACAATGGAATAGCACTGTTATACGTTCGCCTGAATCGTCATGATGTCTCAGCTAGTCGGTCAACACATAAAAAGGCGAGACAGAATAAACAATACATTCATTTCTACAACTTATATCTCTTAGGATTGAAAACAAGATAACTCGAACACAGTGAGTAGAATATGCAAGGAGGACGTTGGTTAAAGACAATCCTCACTGAAAACAGTTAATCTGATCGCTTCGCTCATAATTTGATGCAGTTGGATATGGAAACCTCAAGGTCTGTGGTGTAGAGTCAACATGTCTCACTATCAGTCAAAAGCAACATGCTGGCTGAGATAGTGCACAGAACGTCGTCTGGTGTCATCACCGAAATGTTTTACGCAACTATGCTTCGGATCCTGTTCATATTCATGGCTGTATTGTTTTAGTAGCTGAAACACAAATTACCTGATTTGGGAGCATCATTATGCGCGTTTTCGTTAGCTTGTTCCCCCAGAACAATGTATATCGGACGCATCCGCGAGCACTGCTCTGCATGGTTGAACAATGGTGCTACCGGTTTTACGGGGTTTAAACGAATTACAGCAAACATGGCCAACGATTTTCATGCCCTGTATGGGTTTCGGTGTCGGTAATCAAGACTGGCAAACTTTCACATCCTGGCCACGGCGGAAGCTGTCGGGATCCACATTTTCACAACCCCCCCCCCCCCCCCGTGTGCTCAAAAGCAACGTACTCTTCAGTTCCCTAACTCGGCTTCCACTCTACAACGGGTTCTAGGCCAGATGAGAATTGACAAAGAACGTTTTAAACGTAGGCATTGCGTCAATCGAGAGTATACAGCTAAGTTTGAACAACAATATCCATGATCAATACTCTCTATCAATTCCATTCCACTGTCTAACTGGTCAACATGTATTTTGATGCAATGGCATGAGTATGGATCACGGGAAAAAGCCGGGACGGTTTTCAAAGACCGAAGGCTGTTCGCAGACTATCTCTACAAGAAAGTTGAAATAACTTAATTGTCAATGTATGCAGCAGTGCACTTACATACATTTTTGTCAACATACTGGCAGTAGCCTAGTTTGTTGAATGATCCTGGTTCTCCTCTGGGACATTTTATCTAGAATATGGCCACTGAAAATATTTAAAGCAACCAACTACTTAACATCAATGGCAAACTCACGACGAGTTCCGCGGAGATACTTAAAACGACGGTCGAAGATATACTCTTATCCAAAGCGTAATATCAAATGCGAGCAGTAATACCAAGAGTGTTAACACATTCTGATCGCTGAGGTTCCA
Source organism: Fasciola hepatica (assembly GCA_948099385.1). NCBI lineage: Eukaryota > Metazoa > Platyhelminthes > Trematoda > Plagiorchiida > Fasciolidae > Fasciola > Fasciola hepatica. Next base: position 4,903,129 of record CANUEZ040000152.1, on the reverse strand, counting down.
CTTCTTAAGTAAAGACGCACTCTTTCAGAGTACAAGGACAGATAATGTTAGCTGAATTAGGATCTGCTTGTTAGGATTAACTGAGAAGTTGCAATGATACCTGCTAAAGAAACTCACTAGCAGTGTTGGGATTCGAACCTCTCACCTCAACCTTAATAAATAGAAACCTGTATCACTCGAGTATCACTGATCGCTTGAATCCATTAATTATGGATACACAAACCACTTATTTTTCGAACGAACATGAGAACTAACTTACGATCTATTTGGTTCGTGTTTATCGCAGGTGGATAGAGACGAGCACTTGGAAGAAATGTGATCAAATAGAGAGAGATAAGTGATTACTTACAACGAGGACGAAGCGAAGACAGTCTTCATACAGAAAGCCTCGCACAACAATGCGCTCGATCGATTACCCGCATCCGCAGATCCCGTGTCTTCGGCAGCGAGCACCGTTCGAAGCAATTCTAGGGCCCGATGGGATAGGTCGGCTTCCAGGCAAACACCTTGCTCGCAGTCCCCTGTCAACTGATCTTGTATCGCACGTGCCCAAATTTGCGTCACCCGCCAGGAGAACAACATCCATTCGGTTGTACGAGACGCACCGCCACGGATCCAGTATCGTACGCATGGTTCAGCAAACAACACAGTGTCTTGTGTCACATCCGAATCGGTTAGCGCACCCAATAGTCTATGAACTAGCTGAGGTGGCCAGCTGGTCAGATCAACTGGGGTGTGGGATAAAATCTCCGGATGAACACGATGAACGAACCGAGCCAATGCGATCCCAGCATCTATGTAAAAGGGCTGAGAAGAATGGAGTCCGTTTCCAAGATGTTTTGCGTGTTCGAGTATAAAATATGCTGCAATTTCCGAAATATGTTTGAGCAAAACGGGAGAAAGTCTTCTCTAAGTTTACCGCGCAACAGAAAAAGTGAATCCCTGCTTGTATTTAATCCTTTATTATTGCCATGGTTATTCGACTAATCCATTTCACGTCCACTCAACTACAAATGGGTATATATATATATATATATATATATATATATATATATATATATATATATATATATATATATATATATATATATATATATATATATATATATATATATATATATATATATATATATATATATATATATATATATATATATATATATATATATATATATATATATATATATATATATATGGGGCCAACTTTTGCAATACCTCGTTGGCGAACTGAGATCCATTGTACTCAACTGTTTGAGACGTGATAAAGAATATGTCCTCGAATCGAGCAAACAACTGCGCGCCCAGCTGCATAAACACATACAAGCCCTACAACTGTGATCATGTGGCTCAGCTATCTCATCAAACGATATCAGGTGTGTTGGTAGACGGTGAAACGATGTCACGTGGCTTACTGCCACACCCAATAAATTAGGATTTTAAGTAACTGTTGATTTTCTGTTAGTGCAGCGGGCCCTTTAACTGAATAATGTCTCCTCTACTGAGCTTTCCAAGTTGAGCAAAGAAAACTCATCGTGAGATTGTTGAATATAGAACGCCGCCTAGAGCCTGGATCAAACAGAGTAACCATAATGAAATGGTCAGTGTGACACACTTACTTGACACTGTGGGTTGTGAAAAAAGCGTGCCATTTTTGTGCCAAACCATGTCCGTACTAGGGGTCGGAGAATATCCAATTTCGACTCACAATCACAGGCATCAAGCACGACGATCATCAACTCACACAATCGGGAAGCCAGAAACCATAGGCCGGGACCAACTCTCGGGCCGTTCAGAAGATAATGGACCAGATCGAGAGCTGTACACCATCGGAACCGCCTTTTGATCAGAAAAGGGACGGATACGAGGAGCGTAGAGGCAATACAAAAAGATTTTAAGCAGCCAATATACCGGAAAAAGACATGAAATTGGCGTTCACATCCCAAGAAATATTAATCATAATTATTAACAATAACAACACTTATCATGAGTGGATTCACAAGAATAGAAGCAAATGATGTAAGTAGTATGTTGTTACACTCGGATGACAGAACAAAATATCACCGAAAGCACACGACCGGTTTCACGGTTGTTCCGAAGAATCACCTTGTGATTCTAAAAAAAAGACTCATCGCCTACGTACGCTCCTTACGATCCAAAGGAGATAAAGGTGAAGAAGCAAATAACCTTAGTACAGGAGTAAACAGGCGGTAAAGTAGAGTACAACGATGATACTCGTCACTGTACCAAGGTTAGCAAATAGGAATGAGGTAGTGTGAGCTCATTGAGATTATTCTAGTGAGACCATTGAACTCACTTAACAGAATAAGGGTGGTCTATAGCTCTCATTTATGAGCAGCTGACCGTCCAGCGGGCTGAAGAAGTTTCCATGGCATACCCCATGTTACTCATGAGTAGCTAACATTCAACAAGAAAACAAATACGATACAGACACCCTCGCCTACCTTTGTCGTGCACGCACCAGTTCGGCGGGAACTGGTTGTTCGTACCAAGACCGGAGTAGACACAACTGCCCGTGAGCTGCGTTAGCTGAAACCATGTGATTATCGGTAACCGGGATTGAACAGCAATTACGGGGACAATCAACCAAAGGCCATGGTCCGATGTTCGAAAGAATACAATGAACACAAGACACACTGGTAGTGATCTGTTCCCATTCACCAATGTCACCTGATGAATTTTTGAGCATTTCCTGTGGGAGAAAAACCATGTAAGCCGAGGCAGAGAGCTGCCGGATAGCTGCAGATTTATTGTGCAGTAGAATGGACTGCAAAGTGTTGCGGAGACGAGCACTTTGAGGTAGGCTAAAATTGAAGAATACCAACAAGTTAACCCATGCCTGATTGCCCTGATCGAGAGAAACAGAATTAATTGATTGGCAAGGGGTCATAAGTAGAAGCAGTATAGACTAAGCAACAACAGTCGTGGCAAGCCAGTTCATCGGCCTGTAGTGATGCATGGTACCAGCATCACTCAATGGAAAAATGCAAAGATTAGCGAAGAGAAAAAACAATGTGAACCTTTTTAAGTGATTTCGAAACATTTGTTTGTTCACATGAAATCATTTGAACCACGTTGGTTCTTGGTTATTACTGAATGTGATAACTGTTATCCTTTTACAACGTCTTAGAGGGCCAAAAAAGTGTCGAAGATCTTCCAAAAGTCTTAGTCATCTGGGATGTGTCACTCTGACAGATTGGTGGTAGAAAATCGATAATTGTGACAAGTCTGAAACGAAGATGAAAAGGGCTAAGTTCGTAGGCTGTTGTGCTACTTGGTCCATGATGACGGATTTTGAACAGGCCTTTTCGGGGGATACAGCTTTGGTCTTTCCACACCCCATCTAAAATGGAGAAGCAGTAGGGTTTCGTGTAGCAAAGTTAGGCCTTGCGTCGTCAGGCGAGAATCAATCTACGCCGAGATCTGGCCAAAGCATCGCCTTTATAGCGGTTGGATCTCCTACGACTCTTCTGCCAAACCTGGAAAAATGAGATTGAGGAAAAGTGTCTCGCCGATGATTGTGAGCTTCGACAGACATCTACTATGCTTTTCCCGCCTCTGAAGAGGTTTGCCGTATATGACCGTTACCCGTAGAACTATTTGACAACTGAAAGAGAAGTGGAGACTGAAGACCGAACCCAGGGAAAGCACGCTTCAAACGAATACATGATTAGTTGACAGAAATGTTAAATTTCCCAGTCAAACTGTCCGATCCAAGTTTAATCTGAATACGTACGCCATTTGCAGCTTCTTCTTGTACCAACGGCCACAGGATTTTCCGGAATGAGGCCGGTCGAACACAAGGCTCACATGCTTGATACGGGATTGATCGTATGCCGAAATTCGGTATTTAGTGCAGTAAATCTGATCAACTGACCTTTTGTGTTCATGATGGAAATGCAGCAAGGCAGCTCCGGTCTTTGCATAAACTGATTCTCAAAGGAATATCGCAGAGATGACTTCCTGACTTTTCCACTGTGAACAGGATGCGATACATGAGGTATGACTACCGATCTCGAACATAGTAAACCGGTCACATTTACCCACTGGTTAAACTGAACACGGAGTGACCATATAGCACTCGTGATTATTTTAATTACTCCGGGCCGGATGATGCTCACAGATGTTTCCGAATGAGCACCTGATCTTGCGTTCAACGTACGCTGTCTCACAGAAACATGAGTGGATAAACAAGAAATGAATCTGTGGAATCTGACACCTTATCTTGCATTGGAAAGTAAACACTTGGCTTGAATGAGAACGAAATGTGGAGCTTTGTTGCATGAAACGACTTGAGGACCGCTCGTGGATGTACACGGTGTATATCCACCCGTATTGTTCAATGGCTTAGCAAATGCGCCCCGAGAGTGAATATACCGCGCAAGTTCAAATACTCGAGCAAATAATACAACGGAACTAAGTGTTTTTTCTCAGTTGTAGAGAATTTCTAAGAGCAATTGTATCTCTTCGCCTCTCTCTTGCGCGCACACACACACCACACACACACACGCACACACACACACACACACATCGCCGTTCGTGATTTGTACAGCGCCCAAACGATCTCACCGGAAACGGAGTAGAAATGGATTGATTTACCTCGCACCAGATGACGGAGCCATCCGCATAATCAACGTTAGCAGTGGTAACAGTTGGACCGCAATCCAACCCGGATCGCGATCGCTGTGTTCCAACCATTCGAGACGCTCAACACACAGATCGAGCAAAGGATGGTGCGCTCTGAATACCACTGTCGCGGAAGGTGCAGGTCGACCGGAATTCGATCCCGTTAGTCGAAGAACGAGGGCACCTGAAGAAAAACAAGATGAAAATGAGAATCATGTACGTTATTTCGTGTCACTAGCGTGTTCGCGCAAATCTGCAATTCTGCCCAGATATTACACGATTGATGTTTGCTACAATTTTCGCAATTATTAGGGGCTTTGTCACACATTTTGGCACGATTTCAGTGGAGGGGACATACTCCAATGCACTATTAGAGATAACCGGCAACCGTTCTGGGCTCACGCCCCACTGCCTTGAGTCAAAGGTTCTAATTAGGATTCCCAGAGAAAACCCCCTTCCGTGATGTGGACAGCCGCGAAGTATGATGTGCCCAGGAATCTCCAGCGGTCAATCCAGAAACATTTACCATCTCTCTACTCCTCATCATTCACGTTCCAATTCTAAATGCGTACGAGTAGCTACAGCGAGTCGTGACCGTGAACCTCCTGCTCTCGGAAAGGGTAGCAACTTAGAGACAGGGAAAAAAGATGATCTATTCTCCGACCTAAGCATTTTCCTTACTTTGCTGCTTTCAACGTCTGCGCACTCTGCCGAACGGGGTAACAGGCTGCCCTGTACAGGATCTGTGCTGCGTCTCCGAAACACACATACAAGACCCGATTCCAGTGTTAACACTTCGAGCCCCAGATACGAGCACGGCTCCTCGTTTGACTCTTTGAGTGTCGGGTAATTCGCTGTCTAATGATCGTGGTCAAACTGCCATTGCCATCGCTATGAACATGAAAGTTGAGCGTGCACTGCTCGACTGGATCCCAGTCAGCGTTCGTCCGTGTGCGGTTCGGTTGGATGGTTCTTTGCATGTCAACAGCACTAAACTGAAGCGTCCATGCTTGTTTGTCATTTCTGTGTATGTCACGAACGTCTGTAGCTCTCCTGAGGCTAAAGGCAAATGTTACCGAGATATGTCTTCACTGCTCTGCAGCTGCTACTGAACGATAACCACTGATCTGCTTTCCAAACAAAATTATCCACCAGGTTATCGATGTAGCCAAATACCCAAGATCCAGCAGAGCGATGGACAGAGATCCAGCAGCCCCTACTTCAGGCTGCTAATGCTGCCCAAGAACCACCAACCAGACGTACAGAAACGATGAATATCTGGATCTTTAGTTGCACCGTTAGATGCTCGCGGTCAATTCTTCTAGATTTCAGATATGATAACGCACGAAGATGCCTTTACCGCTAACTGATTTGAAACCTGACAAACGACCGTGATCAGTGGTGGATTGCGAAGTGTAGGGAGATAAAGAGTTGCGGTAGTTGGCAACAGTCGGAACCCTTTCCGTCTAATTAGAAATACCATTCCACGTATGCCAGGCATTAGCGAACTGATCAAAAAGGCGAACGGCTCACTGATTCAAATTCAAGAGCATCGTCTAGTTCGTTGGGCGAAGCATTTTGAGAAGCAGTTTAAGTGGCCTCTATCCATGACAGCATTCCCAACCACGATGCTGACAGCTCTAGTTGTAAATACCGATTCTCCGTCAGAAGCGGGGGTTCTCCGTGAGACAAACTAAGACTGTTGGAAGGGATCGGGTGGCTCCGTACATTTTCAAAGATAGTGGCTCAGCGTTTTTACCGGGATTCACAAAAGTCTTCCATTTGATATGTAGAACGAACAAGTTCCAAAAGGCTGGTGTGAATCGGTGATCCTACCGATTTACAAGGAGGGCGACAGGTGCTCCTGTGAAAACCACAGGGAAATACGTCTAGTTAGCATCGCATCTAAACTGCTCCTTGGTATTATTCTCCACCGCGTAGCAACCGCTCGAGAACAATGCCTCCGTCAGAATCAAGCTGGGTTCAGACCTGGTCGAGGTTGTATTGATCACATCTTCACTCTTGGACAAATTTTGAAACATAGGCACCGTCCGCAGGTCCGCCATTTCCCTCTCCTTGATCTTAAAACGATGTTCAATTCAGTCTACTGCACAGTTCTCTGGCGCTGCCTGTTTTTGAAGAGCGTAGCAGAGCAATTCATTTCCATCACAAAGTCCCTTCACACGAGCAGCCGAAGTCGAGTTCGGGCTTACGATGAACTTTCATCCGAGTTTACCCACGGAAGTGGTGTACGTCAGGGCTGCCCCCGCTCTCCTTTTCTCTTAATCTTTGTGACTGATATAGTACTAGAGATCGCACTTTGTAATATGAGCATAGAGGCATCGAACTTTTCTCCTTTGGAAAAGTATTAGACCTTGAATATGTGGACGACACAGTTCTTCTAAGTAAAGATTCAGGTAGGTTGGGAGCTTTTCTAGACAGCTTGACTGACTTCGTAGCAGTGTTCAGTACGTGTTTTTCACCTCCAAAGTGTAAGATAGTGTTGTAGGAATGTGTTTCTCCAACGCTACACCTTTCAGTGTCTGGGGGGATTATGCGTAGCTGCATATCATCCGGAGGTCGAATAGTGGATGAAATGTCTCCACGTACACAGAACGCACGTGTGCCTTTCGTCAGCCTCGATCATCTGTGATGCCGAAATGATATCTGCTTATTTATTATGGGTCGGTGATACACTGAAGCGATCAGACTAGAGCTTCACGGTTCACAGACATGACCACTGTGGATGGAGGATATACGAAGATTGTCGATATCCGAACATCAATGTAGTTGTAGCATTGCTCGAATATGGTGGGAACACCGTATCAGCAACACCGAGGTTCGGCGAAGAGTCTTGGATTCACGCACCAAATCATTGGATCAAACACTGAAAGTCACCAGGCTATGTCTGGGACATGTGTTGCGCATGCCCCCTCACAGGATTCCTCGGCGCACAATGTCCGCTGAGGCGGGTAATCATTGGAAGATGAGTAAGGATGGCCAGTCCATGACATGAACAAAAGGTTTGAAAAGCCTAATGAATGCACTTCGCCAGTGATATATTTCCTGGGTAGCGCCGAAGAGACCCTCCACCACAGTGATTGGATTCGTTGGACGACACGACTCGGTGCCGCGACCAGTGGTGGTCCTGTATCCAAAAACTTTCTTCATTGACTTGATACCAGTATTTGTAGTTCTCCTATTACTCTTCTCATACTCTTGTTTTTTATTACTTGCCACTGAGGTTTCCACTGGTAGATAGAAACCAAAACCACCGCACCCGGTGCATGGTTAATGGTTGTCTGAACTAATTTGAACATGGTCCTGAGACTAGAAAAGACGGAGAACCATAAAAGGTCTCAATAAGTCAGGCACTGGTAACGATCCGGGCGACAGTCAAATATTGTGTACCGCCAAAGTGACTAGCGCTGACAGGATTAGAATCTATGGTAAACGCTTCGAATCACTCGACCACGAGTCGATATTCAGAGTCCGCCACTCGTGTTTGCCGTTTTTCGTAGACACAACTCAGTTTTCTCCCGGATAGCCACCGAAACTAACTTCTTATTAAGGTCTAATGTGCCTCTCCGCTCCATTGACTCTGGTTACCGTATTCCTGAGAAAGTGTAGCAGACTCTTGTGCCTTTGAGTTGTGACCGCTCACTGTAGTGATGCGTACGCATGGAATAAACAAGGGAACCATCCTGAGTGCTTCGTCTGATAATTAAAGTATGCATTCCATCACAGAATGTTGAGATATGCAGTAATTCTGTGATAATAAATTATCGGTCATCGAACTAATTGACGAGAACGGACGGCAATATATCATAATCTCAAAAGCATTTCAAAGAAAATGACAAATTAGGGGCCATAATGATGCAGTCTACAGCCATATTAGACCGACAACAATAAATAACTATTAACACTAGCTCACTGACCGCTTATCATGACTGCTAAGTCAACCAGAATTGGAAAGGACACTCCTTAAATAAAACCGATGTAACATTTCCGCACATAAAGCTACCCAAACCGTGTTTGATAACAGCCTAAAATACCCTAATTAGTATGAAACTGTAGAAAAAGAACAGGCAACGCACTGTGCAATTGCAATGCCGCATTCGATACCGTCCATTCGGGAGCAGCGAATCCCGGAAGTACAGCCTGGCGGATGGACTCGACGACGAATGAACAGGTAGACTGTTCATCCTCAGAGAGAAATGATTGAAAATGAGCATGCAAACGTGAGTCGGCGACCAAACCGCGTAGAATGTGCAACGCCAGCACACGCGGTGAGTCTGTTATCTCTTCTCCTGTCCCCAGGTTATCGTTGACGGAGTTGGCTGTCAGTCGAAGAAGGCGCTCGAGCCAGCAGATCAGAAGATTTGGCTTTGAAAATCGAATGAAATGCGAGACGTGAGGAAAAACTTATTGAGAAGTTAAAGGAAGCCTCGAATTAATTTGCACGTGTAGTACTCTCATTAATTTAAAGAGAAAAGTCTGACGGTCCGATCCAACCGAAGTGAACTGTATACAAAGTCTTCCGTATAAGTAGTATGGCAATGCATACGAAGTTCTCAAGACTGCAAAGACATTTTTATTATACCTATTAAAAGCCTTTCTTTATCTCTCCTTGAAGAGAGAACCAGTGAATTCATTGAATGATGACCATTCATTACTAATTGTGTGACTGACTCATCGTCGACAGACAGCCGGGTATCGTTAGCAGTCAGACCGCCAGCGCCTGATCAAAATCTAGGTCTAGGTTTGAACAAACGGAATCAAGAACAGAACAACGGATCGATAAGACGAGACTGAATTCCCGCCATGTGGTGGCTGGCCGAATCACCAACTAACCAATCAGAAGAAACGTTACCAATCAGGTTGAGGTGAGGCGACTGGTGTCGATGGCCTTCGCATTCTGTCTGTTTTCTGTCAATAAAATGAGATGTTGCGAAGCCAGAACAGTATTCTCACCAGAGATTTTGGGACGGAGCAGAACACTAAGCATGTCAATAATTACATTATTCCGGATTCTTGTAGACTAATGGCCACCGTTTCCAATCAAAAACGGTTTAGTTACAATATCACATCTAGGTGTTCCGGTCCAAACATGAGCGCTTCGTCTGGAATCAAGCGGACTGAACGATGTATTCTTAGCCAACTGCTCCTGTCTATCAACGATTCTAATGTCACACGCACGTACAACGCCCAACTGGTACAATCCAGATTTTATTTTTCTCGGCTTTAAAATTCAAAAGTACGAATATCTCGGTTGAATCTGGCTCTTGTATCTATCTTGACTATTCCTCTGCTTTGGTTCGGCCTCATCACGTTCGTCATCTTTTTGAGTTGCCTTTTCTATTTTTTATCCAGAATTCAAAGTATATCGCTTGTCTTTTTTATCTTGTTCCGCGGTGAATCTAGGTAACAATATTGGCGATAGCTGCACTATGTCCAATGACCGTGTAACAACCCATAGAGGTTAGAATTACGATTCTGGTTACTGATAACGACTTTACATGATGTCACCTAACTCACTTTTACCATTGTATTAACTACAAATTAACATTTATATTGAACTCCTTATTATGACTGACTTCACAACTGACACGATATGTCATCAGAGACAGCAGTACTGTCGTTAGTATTGCCCACCACGTGTACGTTCCAGATTGCTTATATGGACAGTGCATTTTATGACATACAGCCACTGCAAGTGATGACTGATTCGCCGTATATTTGATGAACACTTAGATTCTTTCTAGTTTTCTACTGAATATTTCTACTCCTACATACAGCCGAGCTCTTCCGGTAATTCATTTCGTTGATCTTTCGCGCTAAACATTCTTTGATTCGGGAAAGATTTTTGACCGACACACTAAGAAGTGTGCCTGATTGTCCAGATAAGGCGAGCAAAATTTTTATCTCGTAGGATTCACCTTTGACAAATACCATATTATCTATTTTCCTATTTATTTATCTTCTTTTATGTCACAGATTGCGTGAAAGGTTTGCATTCACACATTGGTTGAACAGTGATTAAGTCTCATTGCTAAAGATATGCTTTCTTTGTAAAGTTGATTTTTCTCAAAAAAGACCGTAAATCATTTTCAGAACAATTTGTTTTTGATTGGGATTCGTTTGTCGGGATACGCTTTCCTCAGTAATCTCGCTATTCAGAAGGAACGATCTGTCCGTTAGTTTAGGACGAAACAAAATGCACCCAGGTATCGAACTGAACGAACTGTTACACCGCTTCGATACTGGTACACAAACATTTTCAGTGTTATCTTTGTCAAGCACCTCGGTATCTGAAATTGCGCGAATTTTCAGTGGTTGCACTGAATGCCGAATAGTGGTCATCGGGATACGAAAAATGGTTGAGAGGGGATGCTGCTTAGGACATGGGTTGGAGAACAACGCATCTGACCCTTGTTCATTATTCAGACAGTTCGGAAACTGGAGCAGCAATCCTTTTTAATTTATCTATGTTAGACGGTTTGTTAATCTCTTCTCAGTTCTTCCTCCTGGCTCAAAATGCTACTTCCTCGTAGATTATACGTTGTCTTATAGCTGAACAATGTGAGTTATGGATGTAAGAAGCGTCTACAGATGCGTGGACCAAGTTTCTCGGACGCACACTACCTGTTTTGTGGTTACTGCCACTCATCAGGTATACGCGTCCAGAACTTCTCCCTCCATCCATTTCTTCCACTACTTGTATATTTGGTAAGTGTTTGTTCACAGCAATTTAATTTCTGCATCAGCAGTGCGAGCGGATGTTTCCTCTTAGGGCAATCGATTGAAAAACCACAACGATGGTTCTCTGATTGTTTCACGTCTGTTAGTTACAACTAACCTCGAGAAAGATCACAGTGCGATCACGAGTTGGAATTCCTGATGTAAGCATAATCTACAGATCAATACACAAGGTTTCTCAGAAGCATAAAACAGGCTTCGCGGTTATTGCCGCTCATCACGTATAAATATCCAGTACTCCTCTGTCCCTGAGTTCCGCATGATACTTGCACACTTCAAAAGTGTTTTTTCACAAATAATATGGTTTGTGCAACAACAAAAAATGAATGCATTCTCTTTTTATTACCCGCCTTCCCTCACCCTGTTGTACTTTGTCACTTCCGTTATTGTGGGCGCTGTTAATATCGTCCCGCTGGTACCAAGTTGAATCTAAAGCCGGTGGTCAGAATCAAATGAACGGTCTATTTTATTCCATGAGGTTATGAAAGCGACAATGAAAAAATAGAATACTTTAACAGTGAAACTATTCACTATTTTGACCATTTAACTCACCACAAATCTTGCGCCCCGAGCGCGTTCAGCTAACAAGGCCGCTTTGATTGCAGGCCACAAACCGGCTGCACGTCTGGTCACGGAATATGACCCACGACACAACACCTCCCAGCACACGTCCAAAACTTGTTCACAGGTGAGTAGGCCATAGCTACCACCATCGGTGAACACGACACCAGAGTGGCAATCACCATCTAGTACGGTATTCGCCACACGACTAGACCGAGAGGAACCGGCAGCGGTCAAGTAAAGCTGCAAACTGTCACAAACCGATTCCACTGTACCCTAATAAAAAATTAAAAAAACGGATTGTAGAAACACAGTTAATTTGTATGATCAGAAAATCCAGCCCTTCATCGAAAATCCAACCGTTATGTGCACAAGTAATCAATCGAACCTACTCACGTTTTGAAAATGATCGGTTCCCGATAACCTACTCAAATACCGATGAGTAGAAAGTTGTCAGATGGTAATGGTAACTATTTTATAACAAGAGAAAGCGAAAAACATCGATGATAGGTGAACGAGCAGCACTATGCTTAAAGCAAACTGGCGCCACACCGCGCAATGTTGAATCTAAGTGAATCGCCGAAAACCGGCCAGAATAGCTTTGTGGTAGCTCGTTCAACGTACAATTATGCGCCATAATGGGACTGGTTCGGTATGTACAGTTGAAGATTCTTAACAATGACGGAACGGATAAACAGCGATTCCATGGTTCTTAATAATGAACTGAGCAGTGATGTTACCATAAAAAATTATTTCATGAGCAATTTGAACCAAGTAATCAAGTGATACAAATTATTCACAACGTGCCTCAGTTCAGGCCATCCAAACATTAACCTCGCACTGTTGTGCTCTGCTTTCAGATGGTTACTCCCAGCATCGTCAAGCTGAAGGCAGCATTAAATAACAACATAGATTAAATAGAAAAAAATTAGTGAGCAAGAATCATGAGAAGAAACGAGTGCGACTGCAACTACGCCATCGGTCGCGACACCTACCCATATCACCTAATACCTCCAACAATTCGGTAGGTGGGTCACGTGGACCCCAACCTGGAACTCTAACACGTCGTACTTAGAAATGTCCAATCGTCAAGATTTTCATACCTTTTTGCCATGTCATTGACTCACCAATTCGACCTACCTTCCAACCAATACCTGCCTCGGAAAACAGCACAAGCCGAGGAAGCCTATCGGTGGGCATGCGTAACACATGTCCCAACCACCTTAACCTACTCAGATTGAGTACTTGATCCACAGACTGACCTCTTGTTTCCACCGCAATCGGGCAGTGCTACAGAGACATTGGTGCTCGAACACTGACAGTCTTCACCTATTTTCTATCCTTAACGGACGTGTTTCTGAGCCATATAAAAGAATGGGCTAAACCACCGCAGTGTACACTGTACTCCTGAGAGAACTGCGGATGCCACGCCAACGCCACAAATGGCCGAAGATAGCAAAAGCCCATCGCGCCTTCTGTATAGGCGATAACACCTCATCCGATATTCAACCACCTGGTGAGATATAACTGCCCAGGTAACAAAATTTATCCACGTTAACTAGAGCTGCCCCTGCCAGTTAAAGGTTTGGTGTGGAGCTAATCCAGTCCCGCAGCAGCATTTTACACCTTGAAGGTGCAAAACGCATCATGAACATTGATACATTGTCATTTAGACTATCTAAGAATGCTTGCAACTAACCTGGATCTTCCCTCAGAACAACAACAATATCGTCCGCATATTTTGAGTCAGACAGTTTACTGTCTGAGCAAAGATCGATGCCACTATTCTGGCATGAGGACAGAGCTATCTCAAGAATCAATTCAACCACGAAGTTGAAGAGGAAGGGTGAAAGAGAGCAATTCTGACGAACACCACTTCCTGTGGTGAACTCACGTAAAAGATCGCCGTAAGCATGAATTCGACTTCGGCTGTTCGCATATAAGCATCGGAAAAGAGAAATAAACATCTTTGGCACACCCCTCAATGAGGCAGCGCCAGAGAACTGCAGTCGACTGAATCGAACGCCGCTATCGTATCAATAAAGACAGAGATTTTCGGTCTACTGAAGATGTGTCCGTGTTCTAGGGTTTTCCGAAGAGTAAAGAAGTGGTCGACACAACCCCGACCGGGTTTGAAAACGGCTTGATTCCCACGCGTACACATTTCACGGGCGCTGGATAATCGGTGGAGAATAATCCCGGCGAGTAGGCAATAGCAACATGTTGCACGATGTATTCCGGAGTATTTTGCTTTGTCCTCACACACACACACACACACACACACACAACAGTGTTAGTAATTAGAAACACGTTACCAATACAAGGTTAACGTGGTTATTCATTCCTACTGTTTGCGCAGCTAGGGGTGGTGCTGGTTAATTGTTAGTACATCCGGGTGTCTCAAAAGTCTGATTGTTTGTGATGTAAATGGCGGTGAACACCGTGCTTAGATTGACAGTGTTTCTCTCCTACAGGTGTTGTGTAATGGACGACTTTAGGTGTTCTGCGTGCGCTCGATGACATCACTGATTGTGTACGTTTGTTCACTGCTCTTTGTAGCCAAACTAGTGTGTGGTTTTCACAGAGGACCGGTCATCTTCCATGTAAATCAGCACAATCATCGATTCACTTCACTGTTTGGGAATCTGTTCACTACCCCAGATTACCGGGAGGAGTTTTGCTAACTGCGAAACCAAAGCTTCGCCTACATCATTTACAAAAGACGGGAACAACCTATGTGGTCCAGCGGCTTTGGGCCTTTTTAAGTAACCTACCTCCCCCGGATCACTTCCATTTCTGATGGAGTAGCGATACTTACCTGCATCGAGAAAAAATCATCCTAACAAATACGGTAATGAATTCTCAGCTGGTCCCAAGCTTGACTTCAATAGGCGATGAAACAGAAAAACTGAAAATTATTTTTGGCGTTAACTGTTATGCTGACTGAGCCGAAAAAAAACAATCCAAAGACACAATGAGGTTGTTTCAGACATGAACACTGAACCTACCCTATGACGACAATGTAGTAATACATGAAGTAGTTGGAATCCCACACGCGTGTACACATTACAATTCATGATTGTGTTGTCAACAGTGTCGCCATATCGCTGTTTTGTGTGTTGTTGTTGTGGTCGCTGTTCCTGTTCTTTCTCCTGTCGTTGTTTTTGTCCAAATGCGCACCATTGAGCCAAAATATTGCAACACAGCTACGAAGAAAACAGCAAAAAAATCACTAGACCACCTTTATTAGGAAATCACAATTATCTACTCAACGATTAAATAGACTAGAAATTCGGGTGATAGTTAACGACCCATACACCGCATTGTGAATATGCTCTCATCCAACTGGGTCTGAGTTGATAACTAGTTCTCGCTGCTCTCTCTCTCTCTCTCTCTGGCTATTCGCAATTCAAGTCCAGTCGATGAACCAAATATCTGAAAGAGCGAAGAAATAAAGCAGATGTTCAGAAGGAGAGGAGGGGATGGACCGCAGAATAGGTGTTGCATTGACAGTGGGAATTTTTCTCCCAATCATTGCAAGTTCACAACAGTTTGGTGGTGGACTTTATAGGTATCGACTGAGAATTTCGGCAACGTCTAAAGGGACTAGTTCATTCGTTGGTTCAATGCTCGATCACATTAGGATTTCACGTCAGGTGACCAGGTCAAAAACCACACCCTGAAGATATGCCAGGGATAGGTTGAGTGGCACGATGGTCTGACTTATTTTATTTGGAAGGCTTGTCTGACTATTCCCAACGTGAATCGCCTGTGGCGTGGACAGTATATTCGTTTACCCGGAGACTTCGTCAATTCCGAAGCACCACCTTCCAACCCTGTCGTTGTATGTTCTGTCGAACCAATTTATTTTTAAGATACGCCGCAAGCACCAGAGATCAGACGACTCCAACCTTTTGGTATCCTCAATTCTCAGTTTCCAGGTTTCGCCGCCGTAACGGAGTGCAGGACGGACAGCGGCATGGTAGGCACAGTATTACTTCATTCTTTGTCTGGTCATTCGGAAGCAGTGTAAAGCATAGATAAGTGAATGACGGAACATATTCGATCGGTATGCCATTGATGAGCAGCTATTCCGCTGGTGGCCCCGGGTATGTTGACAGAAAATTTAAGTTTTCGCCGTGGGGGTTCAACCCAATGGAACCTACGAAGAGGTCGATTCGACCGAGGGGTGCTTGAAACGCGGCGTTGAAGTACCCTAGCAAAACAATGTCATTCGCTAACTCTACGTCCACGATGTGCATCTCCTAACTCAGCTGTTTACTAGAATGGTCAGTCAGGGTTCGACTTATTGCCCGGTCGATGGTGTGGCTGAACAGCATCAGTGAGAGTGAGCTTTAGATCGACCGAGGTTATTGCTGGGAGAAAGCAACCAAAGCCACCGCACCCAGTGTATGGCTGATGGTTGTCTGAACTGAACTGAACTGAGGGTTGAGGGAACTCACTTTTCTCCACCCTTGCTTTCAATGACGCAAGGGAATTTCGTGGAAAATCTTCCCCTTGGATACATTTATAGCAATCTGAGGGTTTTTTTATTACGATGCATACAAAGTCATTATTCAAGTCGGACATATTGAGTTCTTGCCCATCACATCTTGTTGTGACACTACCTTTTACATGAGTAATCCAAAAAAACCGGTTGTTATTCATGGACATATTCCCAACAATGTTTATCCTAGAATTACGTGCCCAACACGTTCTCACAATGTTACCTCTCTCTCCTATTTAGGGGAACTTTCCTGTTTCCAATAAGCCTTTCTGAAGTATTGTACATTAAATAAAAAAGGAAGTAAGTAAAAGAACAGAGGAATAAGAAAACGCAGCGAGAAGAAAATAGATATTTAACAAAGCACGCTCATATGATCCCGATGTTTAAGTCAAGTAAAAGAACTACGCCCAAAGATTTCCTCCAGTGAGCCTACCATCCATTGCGAATTTTCATTTGAGAGCACATAGCATTCTCCCAATGCGTTCGCTTTATTGATGATTATTTCTGTTAGGCAGAAGAATGTTTCTAATAGGAGAAGCATTTATATCTCAGCAACAACAATTATCGGTGCCTTTTACCACCATAAGCTCGAAATTTAGTCATATTCCACATATTACTGACCTTGAACTTAAGTTCCATGTTAATTTATCACAGAAACCAAAGTTACACAATCTCAACTGCCCATGGATAGCCATAGATCTACCGTTAGAAATATCGAGTTCTTTAGGATTTTACATTACAGCCATATTTTCATGTCCTAGGAAAGTGATAGAGAAGAAATTTGCTGCGACGAAAATAACTTCTTTGGTGAATTTCGACGACATTTGTGCATCTGCATTGATGCAACCCGCCAGTCTTTTTTATTGTACGCTTGTGCATGAGTGAAATGGAAGGGGTGTACTCCGAGGTCTCAAATGCCTTTGCGCTATTAGGGATAACCGGCAACCAGACCCTGAGACTTGCAGTGTAGAGCCCTTTAAGGTCTCAGCAAGTCAGATGTGGTAACGAGCCGGACGACAGTGGATTACTCTTTACCACCAGAGTGGCTGGTGGTGGCGTGATTCGAACCTCTAACCTTCAGGGTGGTGATCAAACGCTCTAAACCACTCAACCACTACTGGTCCAAATTTTAAGGTCAACGTCACCTGTCTGGCAGTACCTGGGAATGGTAATGTGTTTCATGGCAAATGAAAGTTGTACAACTAAACATGAAACACTTACACGCAATGTATTCCAGGACCAGGAAAGCACATGCTGATATTCCGGCAATAGTTCGATGTTTTCAATCAACGGTTGTTCAGACCTCAATTCCAAACTGGAGTCCCCGTGCACAAAACGACAAGTGGAAAGCAAACGAGTGGATTATTTAGTATCATTACTAATACAGATATCGGATAAGTTATCATTATATCAATCATTTAAGCGTTGAACAGGTCTATTGAATTGGAAAATGATGTTAGTACTACCCAGAACACTAATGTTGATCAGCTTTGGCGGATTTTCAGCTCAAACGCCCGAGCGACCAAAAACAGTTATCACTGATTCCTTGATGACTTAGAAGTGCTGGAACTTGCAAGTTACATAAATCTGAACTGTCTTCCAACGGTCAGCGCGACGTGGCATGCAAGGGGAAAGTGTACAAGGCCACAGTCAGCAGCGCTCGGAACGGTGGCTAAAGCAGACAATCAATCGTAACAGTACACGTTAGTTTGGAAACGTGTGCTGTATAGCTTCAAACAGTTTCGTTTCGGTGTCTTATTTGTCAACAGGGGAACAGCTGAAAAACGATTAATGACCAGTCCGTTGAGTACTAGAGTGGCGTGACAAACTTTACTATGTAGGATAAGTAGCACTGTATATCACTTTTACTCGTTGGTCGGAAACACTGATCAACACGATCAAACGGTGAGATCAGTGGCACAATTGAACTCCAGTACTTTGTTCGTCTATCACCGGTACAACATAACTTCATTGGCTTGCTAGCAGTCATTCAACTGATTTATTTTCTGACTGGGTTTAGTTGAACGGAAACACTCGAACTGGGTCACTCAGACGACGATTAGCCAAAGTTTTACTAAACTGAAGCTGAAAATGTACGGTATGGAAAGAATGCTATAGGTCTACGTGAATTTTTGTTGCGCTTAGTGCTGAATGATGGGCGACCTCTACAACGATAACGCACTGTGCGATGTAGTCGCACCGCCTGAGTGAGCAATATAAGAGATATGAACATCGGAACTGAAAAGTCTAAAAACCGTGTTCCCCGTTGTTGTAACCTATAGCCTGAGCGCAGCCTCCAATGGCCAGTTTCTTATCACAATGCCCCTAGTCAGGTACACAGAGAGTATGATTGCAAGCTGATTCAGAATTATTTTCATAAGATCAACACATGGATAATTTTATAGTACAGTCAGAAATACAACTTTTTTTCAACCTGCTGGGTTGAATCTTCGAGTTAGCTGTTGTGACGCACCGCTTTGGAGTTCAGTTTGGTTTTCATCAACGTACTGGCATCTCAGCTAGACAGTTTGACTGCATATCCGTTGGACGGTGCAACTGTTGGACACATCGGTCGGTTTTGTGACGGCCGTCAGTACACCGTAACACTCACAGCGTTCATCTTCGAACATATACTTCTCACTTATCCGCTGAACGTGATGTGAGCAGCGGTCACCTAACGAATAACCCCTGGAATAATGGTTTTAGAAGCCGGGGTTGATCGCAACTCAAGCTGATGGTTTTCGTAGGTTCCCGATGGCTCAGCTTGGTGTTCAACTCTAAACTCGGTTTTCAGATAAACCGCTGAGAGCAAGCCCCGAACAGCTTTTCGGAAAACTCATATTATACCATGAAGAATTGTATTCCTAGTTGGAACTCAACGAGAGCACAGCGAAACCAAGCATCAACAACAAAATAAGTTGTGTTGTGTATTTACTGATTTGTACTCATCAGGATACTACGGATCTATTTTGGGATCAATCTTGTCAGTTTGTATTTGAGTATTCTGATCTGAATGGCCATATCCTTATTCCATGGGAGCAGCGAAGGGGGCTACCGCACAGTCTATTCGTAGTGTAGTTGATGTTAAAAGCTGGTGATGGATGGGTTCTATATAATGCGGTGTTTATGAGAAACAATTAGTTCAGAACTATCCCGGATAGCGAAACGACTCATATGTGGGACCCCCGACCCAGTCACACAGCTGGAGCTAAGTGGATATGCGATACTGACAGTTCTTATCAGGAAAAAAGCCGTCCAATGATTACGGATTCACTTCAAACCGTCAAACTTTAGGTTTTACCGCTGAAACGCATTTCAGTAGTCATTGTCTGAATTAACAATGAGCTAAGCATTGTTTATCTCATTACAGAAATGATTCAGTTCTGCTGCGAAAAACGACTCCGAGACACGTGCTGGCGGTAGACCATTTGAGAACTCGATAGATCAGGCGCAGAGACGAGCCAGGCTATGATGCAGCGCTGGATAACATGAAAAATGTACGGTGGTGATGACAGTCGAACTTCTTGTTCTGGATCTGACAGACAGAATCTAGGTCTTCACAACAACCTAATTTATGTACCAGTAGTGTGACTGGAAGCTCCTATTCGGAGTCCACTGAGAAACCATGACGGTCACGTGCTTCCAAAAAACTTGGTCCACCTCTCAGTAGATACTACTTAAATCGGAATCTAGTTCTATACCATTTTAAGATTGGTTTGAGAAACTATCACACTAAGTTGCGAAATTATCACAGGTTTAGATGGGACTTCATATCCCATGATGATCCACTTTTCGGGACTTCGTAGTAAGGAGGGCCCAACTTAACACAGTCACCGAACCAGCAAAAACATCTTTCACATACAAACCAATCAATGATTAACTAATAATTCGTCATGCAGTAAAAACCCTCAAGAAGTCGTGAATTTGGTGAGGAATTCATAGAATAAGACTACCGACTGTTGCGTTTCCAGTGCACTACGAGAGGGGTATTTGAACAGAAAGCGTTCATCGAAGGAAATTTCTATTGCTAAGCACGAAAGATTGCGGTCAGTGAGACTCCAAGTAAAGAATTTGTAAAAAAAAAATACAATCTGTGGGTTTGAGGTCTCATAACTAAAGACGACATCACAGAAGAGGATAAAATGAGTGCATTTGATTAAATACAATAACGAAGTAACTAAAACCTTCATTACTAAAAACGGGGTGATATTTGAAATTATTGCCTTTTGTGCGGAAACAGAAAACTTTATTTTGTCTTTTTCGATTCTTGTCGGCAAAAATTAAAGAACCTCATAACTATAAGCCCTAGTACGTAGTTAGGTTCAAAAAATTAGTATGAGACTAGGTCTTATTTTTGGAGAAACACGGTAGCTAATGCTTCAAGTCCGTTCATTGAGTTTCTCACTTCAGATTAATAGGCCACTGAAAAGAGTAAGGAAAATGATAACACCCTGCAGCAATTAGCTTCATCTTTCAGTACTGGTCGACTGAATGAGATCTCAGTGCTTTGGCAATCTGCCGCATTTATTTAGTCACCATTTTTTTTAACTCAAAGCCAATGCACTAAAAAATCGTAACAACTGCAAGTTTCATAACGATTTTAGCTTTACTAGAGGACTTGAATGTTACTAATCCCAACACTTACGATTGCAGTCACTTGGAATCCTGTTCGATCTATTAAATACATGCTTGGGTATGAGCAGAGTATACCCCATGGCCTCAAATACCTACTGTACTACTAAAGACAGTCGGAAACCGGACCCTGGGACTTACAGTGCAAAAACACATAAGATCTCGGTAGTTCAAGTGTGGTAAAGACCCGGATGACGGAGTATTACTGTTTATCACCAAAACTGATCACAGACATCAACATTTGACTCAGAACATTCCACCGCATACAACTTACTGATTACTCTGTTCTCCGCAGTTTCCATCCAGAAAAATGAATAAAGGAGGCTTCTATTTAATCAAATAGAATGACGCCACTGACCCACCGGGCCGACGTCTGTCCATGAGCGCGACAGGTCGCACGACTGAGTTCAGTCCCATTCTTGCACCGAAACGGCGTGGAAAGATGCGGTCTCAACGGCAAATTGTCAGCTAGAGAATTTTGCGGCCAGTTGACCAGTCAAATACACCTTACCGATGCGACAACTAACCATTGCGCTGGGTTCTAAAACTGAACTTTTACTGTGCCAAGTCGGTGTGATAATTTTCCAAACCAATGAAATTGTTTTTCAAAACGATCTTAAAATGGTATAGCGGGAATACCTATTTACTTCCAAGACACCTCCGCCTTTATAGGTAATTCCCTTAGTAGCCACCAACAGCTCAACATTATTTTTGTCCCTTTCCTCCTTCAGTCATGGGGTTCATCGTACGTTACACACAACGAAAGCTAGCTGTCGCAATCTTAACATACACAAGTTCAACGAACGTCGTCACTTTGTTGACCGTCTCAATCTGTCTCTGGTCTTTTGTCCTTCAACCACACAGTGGACTCAGTGGTCTTGCTTTGCCTTAGAAAAGCGAATTACCGATCAATTATATGGATCCTGGGTCGTAATTACCGTACGCGTCACATTCATTGAAGCGTTCGTACCAAACATTGGTCTCACTTCTTCACTCCCCCCCCCATCCCGTAGGCTTTCGAGAACTCAGTTCACCGGTAGTAGAAGTTATCATTTTGATGTGGATCATATTGGGGCAAAGGGATTTCGGGAGTGGGTGACGGGTGACTTCCGCCAAGCCAAACGGTGCGATTTGGGGCTTCACTTGGATTTACAACGGCAACATTTGAAAATCAAAAGGACATTGCCGAACGGAGAGTGTTTATACCTGATGTTGGGTGACTGTAGCCAAACCTGGTTGGTCCGACTGGTTTGGGAGATTATCTCTTTCGATTTGCTGTTAATGCGGTCAACTACTTTTTGAGATGCTTCATTATTCAACCTGTTGACCAAAGCCAGTGATCCGCTGACAGCTGTCCCGCAGCCTGTGATTCGGTTGATCCCATTCTTGACCTCTATTTCGGACGGGCGATACGCACGCATTACATGGCTGGCAACGACGGCACTGGTTTGCTGATACGGACGGGTCGCGCGCTGACAATGAATCAAGGAATACCGCCACAAATACGGTGAGCTGAACGCAAGCGATGCACGACCAACTAACCACGGACAACAAAATTCCCATTACATGACAATCCAGATAGGTTGTAATCCGTTTTCCAGTTAAGTATGAGATATACGAACGGAAAACCCAAAAGCAGATTAAGACAATCGACTGCACAGAAAAACAGCCACGAGAAAAAAGAGAACTTGTTTAGTTCCCGGATAGAGTAAATGAGGGAACTTCCCCACGAATCTCCTTACTCACTCGGAATCCGGACACAGACTGGGAAATACGGAACGCAGAATGGATTGGCTAAGTTCCCGAAACGATGGAGCACCTATTTTGGATGATAAATGGGGAAGAGATTATCCAATGATTAAGCTCAGTTTGTATGCATGAAGTAAATATCGATGAAAACGTGAATAAAGAAGAACACACCTGGTCTCAGCGACTACTGACTACCTGTGCAGAACGCATGAGGAACGGAATTTGATATGTGCTGAGGCAATAAAGTTGCTCAACACTGATTGTTGATCGTGCTTGCAACTCAGTTTCGTAGATGCCGACGGCTCTGGATTGATGAGCATAACGACTGGATTACAAACATTTTATCACCAATCAAAATGAGATCATAAGTATAAGAATATATAACTACTCGAAAAAATGATCAAAGTTAGTGTTTCAAAATTGAGAGCGGTTTGGAGTGTATCGTCGGGTGATTACAAACATACGACAACGCTGTACTACTGAATAACAAACGCCCACAAATAATAAAATCTATTCTTGGAAAAAGACAGCATAAGCATGCAGGATGCCTTCGGCACAGGCATTTTGGCCTCATCTCCACTGTTACACTCTGCGATGGTAGGATACACTTTAAAATAAAGCAAGTGGGTTTGTGTCAGTTAGCCGAACACGGTTCCTTCAATCCATAGGGTCAAGTCATCGGAAGCGAGGAACAGACATGTGGGATGCTGCGATGAAGAAATTAGTCCAGCGGTTGAGCAATGAAAAGGACGGGAGGGGGGCACTAAGCAAGTCAAAACACGAAGTGAGATTACAACGGGATTAAATGCCAAAAAACATGGGGGGTGGGAATTCGAAGGATGAGAAATTGCCACAGAAGCTAATCAAAGTGGGAGTTGTGAACGTAATCAAGCCACCGTTTGTTTCTCGGCGCAGGGAATCAGAGTGAACATTCTAGTTATCACTGACTTGGTGATGAGCACTATATTGTTCGAACTGGCGCGATTAACTAAGAACGCGTCTAGTAAAGTAATCTTGTGACTCGTCGTGTTCAGTGATCGCAGATTTCGCGCAGCTTGGGTGTGATTGTTCTAACCATTTTGACTCTGCATCTAGAGACATCATCAACATCGCACAGCGTCAAACAGTAGGGCAAGCCCCACTGACCACTGCCTTTATCACCATGTTGCACGCTGAATTAGAAAGTATCAATATACAAGATGGACAGGGAATGGACCTATACAAGCGGAAAAAGGAAAGAAGGCCCCAGTAGCCAACACACGGAATACACAGTCTAACTGTACAAACGCACATCCATCAGTCATTCTGATTTGATAGAAAGTGACAACACGATCGCCACTGTTCGCGGTTCACAGCCATATCCTTCAGTGTCTCCAGCCAACTGGTAGACGGATCTTTTGGACCCCAACCACGAAGACGTGAAGCACCTACTTTTCCTAAGTCTGCTGTACATTTTCTCATTCCTCGCTGCCACTTCATCTGTTGACCTCCACGTGGTCTCTTCCACTCCCTAGGAGGAACGGAGAATAGGATGCGATACGGTAGACGTGTGCTTGACATACGTAACACGTGCCCCAACCAACGAAGTCTACTAACCTGGATACGCTGTGACAAAACCTTCTTCGAACTAATACTCAACACTCCCTTTCCGAACTCAGCATTGCTTACTCTGTCATTCCATCCAATCTTAGCGATATTACACAAACATCGGTGGTCAAAAACCTCAAGACGACGAATATATTCAGCAGACACTGACTCCAAGTCTCGCAACCATACAACAAAACTGAACGCACTATGGCACAGTAAACACGACCTTTCAACTTCAGTGAAATATCAGATCGACGTCACAAGTGCTTCAGTCCAGCGTACGCCTCTCGAGCCTTGGATATACGCGTGCTCACCTCTACTACTGTGCTCCCATCCGTCGTCACACTGCTGCCGAGGCACGTGAAGTGGTCGATAACTGACAGCACCTCCCCATCGAGCATCAAGCTCGGAATCGTTTACGTCCAGTCTTGTAACATCATCTTGCACTTTGAAGGTGCAAAGCTCATGCCGAATGGAGCTACAGCTCTTGAGAGTCTATCTAGTGCACGCTGAGCATGTTCCGTGGCTCCGACCAAACAGACAACGTCGTCCACGTAATCTAGGTCACATAACTTTCCACTATCCCCTAGTTCGATGCCTACATCCTGAAGATTTTTCAAAGGACTCTCCATTATTTCGTCCATGACGAAGTTGAACAGCAATGGAGACATGGGACATCCCTGTAGAACACCACTGGTCGTTTCGAACCGATCGGATAGTTCACTGTAAACTCTTACGCGGCCAGAAGTATGAGAATACAATAATCTCAGTAGGTTCACGAACTTCTGGGGCATAACTTTTCGATGAAGAACACTGAATCGAAGGCACCTTTCAGGTCTAAGAAAAGCATTATTGTCGGTCGGCGGTGTGTGTGACGCGTTTCAAGTAGTCGGCGAAGAGTAAAAATCTGGTCGATGCATCCTGGACCTGGGCGGAATTCAGCCTGCTGCTCGCGGACATTCTTCTCGCGAGCCGGTGTATGACGATGCAGCATAACCGAGGCTAATACTTTGGTGACTATCGGAATTAAGCTAATCCCACGATGATTACTGCAGTCATTGCGTATTCCCTTCTTGAAGATGGGAACAATCAACGACTGCCTCCATATTAACGGAATACGCTTCTCGTTCCAAATGTCACGGAGCAAGGCGGTTAGTGATTTTATCAACGCCTCACCATCCAGTTTGAAAAGAACTGGAGGAAGTTCGTCGGGACCTGTCGCTTTTCCCCGCCTTAGTAATCGAATACATGACTCTACTTCTACTTCTGATGGGGGCTCAAGTGATACCACCCAAGAAGTCGCAGTTGTTGACACGGGAGTAACTGCACTAGCGTGCGGCCAGTAAAACTGCTCCTTGAAGTAATCGGCCCATCGGTCAAGCCTTTGCCGTTTGCTATGGATGGGTTTTCATTTCTATCGCAAATCGTTTCACTGACATGGGTTCGCCGTCCACCGGTGTCACGAATAAGTTTGAACAGTCTCTGACTGTTACCTGAAGCAGCTGCTATTTCCATTTCTTCGGTTACCTTGACCCACCAATTTTCGCGATCATTCTTAAGGCTTTTCGTAACTTGCTTCTGTAGATATCTTCGTATCTTATTCATCTCCGTAAAGTTCGAGAGATGACGCTTTTGCTCCATTGTACTCGACTCTTGCAAGATCCAGTGTCTTTGATGGACGGTGGGTCTAGGACGAAAGGCAAAACCTGCTGCAACGTGCATCGCCCGTTTGATATGAGCCCAATGCTCATCTATATTACTGTTCTCCGTGGATCCTAGCTCATGTGCTAACTTCTGCTCATAACGGGTGCGTACTTCTGGATCACACAAACGATGTACGGCTAATCGAGTTTGCGGTTTGCGACGATAACCATGGGGCTGGAGAGATAATCGCATTAAAACTAATGCATGGTCCGACTCTACGTAAGTGGACCAGTAAGATCTACAGTTCTGGAAAAAAACTGCGCCACCGGTAGCTTACGGCAAAATGATCAATTTGACTCAAAGTACCTGTAGGGTTAGAGCGCCATGTCGCTGTGCGACGCAAGCTGTGTCGGAAATTGGTGCTAGACAAGAATAATCGATTGCCTGCACAAAACTGGAGAAGCTTATCCCCGTTATCTGTACGCTGAGCAGGTAAAGCACAACGCAAACCTCAACAGGCTTCTGACACACTTACTTTGCCGAATTGTGCATTGAAGTCACCAGCTAGCACTACAATGTCAGAACCTTTACTGCTGCGAACGAGGGTGCCGAGTTCATCGTAGAAATCATCTTTCTGCAAGTCTGAGCTGCAGTCCATTGGGGCGTACGCCGAGATCACAAACAAACTGCGCTTAACACAACTATCCTTTCGGACACCGGCTGACCCCTGGAGTCTCACAGCACATAAACGACCATTAATCGGGATCCAGTCTAACAGGGCAGCCTCAGCCTTGTCAGTCAAGACTATCCCTACACCACGTTGACCAGCAGCTCGAGCTACTTCTTCTCCTGAAGTACGCAGAAAATACCTCGATGACATGCCAGGAGCAGTTAGTTGAATTACACTGCTCGAATCCTGGATACGCGTTTCACTTAAGCAGCAGACATCAATCTTCAGAGAGTTCATTGTGAGGGCTAGGCACGCCTCCTGACCCGCCTGTACGAGTGTACGCACGTTGAAGGAGCCGAGATTCAGAGGCTGACGAGACGTGACAGAATGTGAGTTACCAGACAGAGAATTATTCACGACACTATTTGACAGTGAACCGTTGCGAGTATCGACCGTGTTATCAGTGGAAGCATTATGGGTGGAAAGTTGGGGCAAACAGAGGTGGTTGGGAACTCAAGACAGAGGTTGGGTAAAAGAGAGGGAACTCTGAGCAGTAGCCCACTTATCACTACCCACCCCGCTCGATGCAATGGACAGCGTGGTCCTGATTATCCTGCGCGACGACCGATGCACTATGGAATTCTTCTTATTCGTGCAGTTCATGGGAGATGTTGGACGGGTACTGCTAGGGTGTCCAGCCACAAAGCAGGAGAACGATTAGGGTCCTCATCCAAAGCCTTTATTTCTAACAAGAACCTATCCGCAAGGCAGCGAGATGGGTGAGTGGAAGCCCATTTGCTTGGATCAATTATTCTTCCACTGATTTTGCCAATTGAGTTGCCAGCTCAAATCAACCCCCAACCTGGAGGACCAGGAGACTGAACTTTGTCTGACCTCTACCCATTGACCTGTCAGGCATGATAGCATCTCCGGCTAATGCAAATCACAAATTTATAAGATTACGGATACAGGTAACCCCCGATAATGGGGTACACACACAACACGAATAAGCGTGGACACAATATAGATGCAAACGAAGAGTTGAATGCGCAGATCCACAACCTCGCGATACTGAGGTCCACGATCGATCCTGTTATCAGGCGCAAAAGAGAATGACATAGGAAAGCCACGCCATTCACTAGAAGAAAAGACAGTACAGCTGAAGACAGTGCGCAAACAGCACTGCATCTACAATGAGTGCTCTCTCTCTCCCTTTCTGTCTTCTCGGATGGAACACAAATGAACTTGCAAATGAATATGATGATAACAAATATAAAAGGAGGCGAATCGACGTAAGGTAAGCAAGGATAGACAACAGATGTAAAATGTCATAAATACTTTCATGCCCATATCTTCCAAAAAGTTGTCCATTTACACGAAGATGGATAAATTTCCGAACACGAAATTTCAATCACAGGTTACTTCAAAATGTCTTTTTTTATCATACACTCGCGTACGAATAAAGAAGAAGGGGCACACTCTGCAGTCTCAAAAGCCCACTGCACTATTAGGGAAAGCCGGCAACCAGAACCTGACTTTCGGTGGAGAACCGCATAACGTCCTAAGAGGCCACATGTAGCGATGAGCCGGACGACAACAGATTACCGTCTACCACTAAAGTAACCTCTGACCTAGGAGATGGTAGGCAAACGTTGTAAACCATTCGACCACCATCGTTCTGGGTTACATATGAATGGATCTGTTACCCGTTTAAGTAAGGATTCGCATTTATTTACTTCCAACTGGTGGTGGTGGCCGAGTGGTACAAGCCGCGTGCCTTCGAGTGTGAAGTGGAAGTTCAAACCCACTGCCCCCAGCTGCTACCTGTCAAATTCCGGTACATGACATATTGGGGCCTAATCATGAGCACTCTAGGTGTTATGCTAATGGATGCCGACTCTTTCGGTTACCATTATGTAGGTTTCTCAGCAGTGGGGTAAACAGTATGTAACAAGAACTGTGAAGGCGAAGCCCCAAATGGATTTATTCAAATGTACACACTCAATAATAAATATATTTCAAATCTGCATTCTATGCATCCAAAGATCCTAAGGCTCGGGCTTCCCGTGCCAATAAGTACCTTCTGTGAACACATTCCAAATTCGAAAGATTGGCATTTCACTCCTCAATCTCCCAGCCACTTTGTTCAGACCAGGAACAAATGCTCGTTTGCCAACCATAAAGCTAGGGACCATTTCATCAGCCGAAAATACAAACACTTGGCTTCTTCTGCTGCCATGAGATGCACATTTTGATCCCCGCCAAATTCATTTCCAAGGGGCTTTTGCTTTCCTTTACATCCGACTACAACTTCTCTGGATCCTTAATATGCGAACTTCATCTGAAAATCTAGGTTTTGTCTTACACGGCTCGCCTATTCTCCCGCCATCATGCCGTCCTCTTGCACCGAATATCACGAGAAAGGCCCATCCGACCAAACAGTCATTCGATCCGGATGGCATTTAACCCATCATCATGAAAATGTTTCAGAGTCATCTCCCGTTTTACATCTTTATTTCTGCTTTATTCGCGTATCTGGTATCTTTGCTGATCCATGGAAAAAACTGCGATTTTCTATATCTCTGATCGAGGTTAATTGTCCTACCCCCAACGAGCATCACCTCATTACTTTTCTGGTTTCGAAAGTTGTGGAAATCATAATCCCCGACAAGTTTCACCCGTTTCTTGAAAGCAGATTACTGTTCAATTCAGTTCAGTACATTCAACCATCCACTTCACACTACTGGGCTCTGATTTCGGTTGCCTTCTTCCAGGATCATGCTTCTAAATGTCTCAGTATGGTCGGGGGTGAGTGCCTCAGGCTTCCAGATGGCTACTAGTTCTGAACGGCTCATGAACTGTTTCCAAATGACCGTATCTGTTACAGCCTCTGCTGAAGAGGTCCTACTCACCGCCTTCTCGTAGCGGTGTTTTCACAAAACTGAGAGGACGAAAGCGAATTCCCGGCACTTGTTACCAAGCTGACTGAGTGATAGTCGGTCGAGGGGAGATGACCAAATCCTGATTCCAAACCAACCACGGGTGGCGTATGAAGCGTACAACACTGCCCATCGACATCCGAGGCGGAGGGGTGTACTGGGCACTCAGAAAGTCTGGTTCCATCCGAAGGGTGTATGAACTGAGCAATCAGTCATCGGCACCCAGTGGGTTGCGGACCCCACGTTTCGTCCCCCTGCCCTGCGGGTTAAGCTGCGAATAGCTAAAGGCTACGGTTGTGGACCCCCAAGAAAACCACCTGTTTTGGCATGAGCAACCTGGCAGTACTGTGTTAACGAATAAAACAAATCACGGAATCTCACACTATGTACACCATCTTCCCCCGTTTTACTGTTTTGTTTGGCACACAGCCTGAAATCAGGTAAGTGTGGAGTATAACAATAACTATATATATATATATATATATATATATATATATATATATATATATATATATATATATATATATATATATATAAGCGTGAAGTGGAAAATAGCCGAAAACAAAGTAATAAACGGTAATCAAGAAGAGAAGCAATGAAACCGCACGCAACTACGTCATTGGCCGCAACATATCACCTGTTGTTTCCAACCACCTGGTAAGCGGGTCCGTGGACGATAACCCAGAAGTCTAACGCGACTTACTTGGCAATGTTCACTCGTCAAGATTTTCACACCTTGTAATGTCATGGACTGACCGACTCAACCTAAACTCAAACCGATAACTTAATCGGAAAACAGCACAAGCCGAGGAAGCCTATCGGTGGGCATGCGTAACACATGCCTCAACCACCTTAATCTGTTTAGATCCATTACTTGGTCCACAGACTAACCTCTGGTCCCCAACACCCTAAGTCTAACTCCAGCATTGTTTATACGATGTTTCCACTATATTTGGGCAATGCTACGGAGATACCGATGCCCGAACATCGACAGTCTTCGCCTATTTTCTACCCCTGACAGCCGTGTTTTTGAGTCATAGAGCAACTAACCACTGCAATGTTGACTCGTTTCCTGAGACAACCGGATGCCACGCCAGCGCCACAAATAGCTGAGATTAACAAAAGCCCATCGCATCTTCTGTATACGCGATGACACCTCACTCGATATCCAACCACCTGGTGAGATGTAACTGCCCAGGTAACATTACCTACCTATATCAGCTTAAGCTTCCACTGCCAAGACAAAGTCTGGAGTAGAGTCAATCCACTCCTGCAGCAGCATTTCACACTTTAAAGGTTCAAAAGACATCCCAAACACAGCCGTTTAGGCTTGCAACTTATCTGGATCTTCACTCAGAAGAACAACAATATCGTCCGCGTATTGCAAGTCAGACAGTTTACTGCTCTGTCTAATGATCTACACGACGTCGCTGAGGGTGAATCAGTGATCCGTTGGATTCTCTGATTAACTCATTTGCGCCCGGCTTTTATGGATCGGTACATCTAGTCAAACGGTAAAGGTTGCGGGCATTGCCAATAGGCGCAGTCTTCTACATTTCCCTATATCTTCTAATCCAACACTACTCACGGTCATTTTTCAGGCTCTTACTTAGTTGGCGTCTCACGGATTTGCGCACTTCATTGAACGTAGCATCCGGAATGACGGATCTGCGAGCATCTAACAGAGCAACTGATGTCTAAGATATCCATGGTCTGTGAGACCTACTTGAACCAGAGTCCTGGTTGTGGACTGCCAAGTCACTTTGGCAGTCAATATTGGTGCGGTACCAAGTCCAAGGCTTGAGATAACGGAAGCCGGGGTGACAGAACAGCCGATCGATGGAAAGGATCGATAGATGAGGGATGAATCTCGGACGCATTGTTTTAGCCTCAAGGCGTGGTCGTCCACACCAGTTCAACCAACGTGCTGTGTGCAACAAGTGCGCACAAGGGGCAACAACCTATATTTTCTCTCTTTTTCGCTTATAAAATGAGATGATTCGAAAGCAGAAGAGTTTTCTCACTGGGGCCAGTGAAACGGAACAAAACAACCTTTGGTGAGGGCAAAGCTGAATGAGACGAACGCCGTTGTCAGTGGGATCGACAGGGATAGCAAACTGACCTCCAATATGTCTTTTGGAATCTCCCAAACGGCCAACTTGAGCGTTCGAATACCCAGCAATGGCCACCACGTCCGTTGAACGTGCGCCTTGAAACAGGTGAGACAAATCGTACTAGAATTCGTCCTTGGTCTCAGATGAACTGCAGTCAGTCGGCCCATGCACAGACATGACTAACAAGTATCGGCGCTTTAGTTTGTTGCTGTTGACGTGCACAGAACCATCTAAACGAAATGAACACAAACGACTCCTAACTGGAATCCAGTCTACCAATGCACGCTCACCTCTCACGCTCAAAGCAATCCCAAAGCCAGCCTGACCGCGAGCACTGTAAACCGGATCACCCGACAAACGAAGAGTAAAGCGAGAGACTGAGGTTGTATCACAGAAGTGGGGTTGTGTATGCCCGTTTCGGAGACACAGCATACATCTATTTTGAAAGTTAGTAGAGTTTTAGCGAGGGCAATCTGTTACCCTGTCTAACATAGTGTGCGGACGTTGAAGGCAGTCAAATGAAGTGAACATTTAGGCTTTAGGAGTGCATTCGATTTATGCTCAACTCCTGAACTACTGCTTTCTTTAGAGCCGCAGTTACTCGCGGCATTTTGCATAGATCTTAAACTAAGGGAGGAAAAATTGGTAAGGTCCTTTACGGGAAGGATGCTGGAAGTTTCTGGGCGAATGATACTTCGCGGCTGCCCACAAACGGGATTTTCCTTTTGGAACCGTAACCGGAGCCTCTGATTCAAAAGTCTGACCCTCAAGGCAATGGGGCAAGAAGATTACGGAGCGACCGGCGATACGGATTACGGCCTTTTCGATTCACCGATGAACTTCTGGCTCTCATCTCGTACTGCTATCCAACCATGAAGAAATATAACTGGCCTTGCTGAACATACTGAAGGCTTTCGTTCGTGTCTGGCACGAGGGTTTACTGACTAACGTCCCTAGTTTTCGGGACTTCACGTTTTCTCAGTAATCAGACCAAGTGCGATCGCAGTCTTCATCCTGAATATACTGATGTTCACCAAAGTTCTGTGACTGCACTCAACTTCACTCTGCTTTTCATCCGGGATCTCAGTGCCACCACTTACAGCAGTATTCATACTTTCGCGTACAAATAGTACCACCATACACCGCTCTCTTATAAGCTCTCCTTACAGTATGTTCTCAAACTATGGGTGCTTATCCCTTTTTACTGTAGTTCACTCCGCGTGTAATAGAAAAAGGATAACCGACAACCAAAACATGCGGAGTGAAGATTCGCATTTAGACCCAGTAGGTCGGACGTGGTAAAGACCAACCAAAGATCAACCCCCTTACCTGACTAATATCGTCCGATGACCACCGGATAAATGTGTGCCAGGAAAAAAGGATAAGGTTGTAGTAGTCTCTATTCGCGAGCCTGAACTTTCGTAAGACTACTTACCTTTAACAGCACCTGCCGCACTTGAAAAACTTGTGTCAGTCCACGGCTGACAACCCATAACGGAGAGACAGTGATTGCATAGCATCAGACACAGTGAAGCTAATGTGTCCGACATTAGGAATTGTATCAGGGCAGGCGGGAAGTGTTCGCGGATTGAAACGAAAGACCGATAGTGCAACAAACTGGCAAAAATATGATCCAAAGCCATTAGGTAACCTGAAAAAGAACATCGTCTTTCGTAGTGAGCGGTTTTGTGGGAAACATGGAATTAATGAAGGACAGCGAAAAATTTAAACCGAAAAGTACTGATGCTCGTGTTCGTTTCATGCATATATACATACTCATTAATGACGCGACAAGTGATTGTACAAAGAGTGTAACGCAACACATATGAGTAGTTCACATACATAAAACTTATAGTACTGTATTAACCCCTAACTCCTGCTGATGCATAAACAAGCACCAGAGCGGAAGTCGATGCTGTCAGCAGGTCCGAAAAAACCCTAGAAAACATGGGCTGAAGTTCTACGAGAACGTATAACAAACGGCCACCGGACCGACTCACCTCCGAGCAACACGTACGCTCAGGTGAAGCGTACGAAAGGTTGAGTTTGGGCGGTCTAGGAAATTGAGCGAATCGTACCAAAACAAGTAAAATGGTGTATTATGATCACCTAGTCAGACTGGACACGGCGCAACTCAACTGGACGCAAGTGTGAGCGTTTCTGAAGGGTTCCAACCACGTTTTAAATATAGTATCAGGAAAACATTTTTTGCGCGGTGGGCGCCTAAGTGTTTGTGCTTCTAATTGGGAGTAGCACAATAGCAACTGCGTATATTGTTTACAGAACATCCGTCGGAAACACCAATTAGACTGTGAGTATCGCAACACACATGAAGGGAATAAACGGAAACTTGGAAAGCAGTAACAACAAAGAATAATTTACCGAGACCAGTCCCACTTTGAGCGGTTGATAATAATCTATTCTGATTGCTCGAATCCGTTTGGAACACATCACACAACTGGCGTAATTTTTCATTGAAAACAAAGTCGATTCGGATCAGTTGGTCACAATCCATCCAGTATCCACTGATGTAGAAAAGTCGAGAATAACAAAGGAAAAAACAAATCGAATTTTCACTTGACTTTTTAGTTTGGTTCAGTCGTGTTAGCCAATGAACTGGATTTTAGGGAGAAGGTTTAGATTGGTATCTCCCAGTATAACCAAATGTCAGAAGTGGCATAAATAAATGAAGAAAAACGCTGAACTTTTGCGTTCTACAGACCATGACATTTGATCACATCACCCGGTATATAAAACCATCCAGTGGGACTGCATTCAGAAAGCCTAGTGCAGTCTCCGCGCTTCGGTCTATCGATCAAGATCATCGCAGCATTCGGTTGCCTCATAAGTTAGCCACTTCGGCATGTCTTATAAACACCAGCTGCCTTCGCGAAAAGTGTATATCGACGGATTATATGCTATATGCTATATATATATATATATATATATATATATATATATCATACTTGCATAAGTACACAATAAAAGTCTAAAACAAAGTAAATAACACAGAATGAGTACCTGGTTGGCGGACTGGTTAGGAATAAACAGTAGTCGAAGCCTAACATATGCAATACTGATTCTGTATTCCGGAGAGACTCGACAAATGTTTTGGGGAAACTGATGGTTAAACATTGATAACCTACATGATTTCTATTAGAATTGGTCGGGTTTTCGAACCTGAAAGAGGAATTGATGCAACCGCCAAGCCGTACATGATACACGCTTTGATGGAAGAACAGAGGAGGTTAAAAAATAGATGCAAATTAAAGCAAAATGTTTCACCTACGTTGACTGAGATCAGCTGACTGAAGGAAACCACGGCAAAAACCACCTACAATATCTGTTTGCAGGAGAACCTAAGAATCCGGTTCATACAACTAGTTTTATTAATATTGTCATAACCACGGAAATTATCCGCGTTGTGATCTGCAAATCTGCTTTATTTAAAAAAACATCGAAATTAAAATGGCCTACTGGAATAACGAGCAGTAGTCGAAGACTGAATGCAAATAACCGGAGCAAAATGCAAATGTGCGCTTGGCAAAAGCTCCAGCCAAACGGGGCTAAAAGAAAAAGCTGAGAGCTGGCAGTTGACTGACCCACAGTAAGACCCGAGATAATCAACAGTTTAGCCACAACGAAATTCATGTGGGAAAACAACCTCAACAAACTAACCGAGTGATCAAAAACGAAAGTAGATTGGCTCCTGCAGTGTGCACTGCCCAAAGGTGTGAATCCGACCATTGCATTGCTTGTTCTAGCCAAAATGGAATATTTCTGATCGATTCTGTCGATGTTAGCTGGATTGAACGAGGCCAGTTTTGTTCGATTAACTGGAATAATTGGGTTTGTACCTGGATGGGGCACATGAACAGAATAAAGACAAGTATTCAGAGTCGAAACATGAACCTGTGTTACATGAAAATTTGCATAAACCTTATCGTGAGGGAATATCTACAATGGAAGCGATTTAAATTCATAGCCGTACGGTTAAAGACGACGGTCTAAAACGTCATTCGTGTTACTAAATTGTCTCTGTCCCTATATCGCGTGAAAGAGTCGAAAAATTTCTATCACAGTGGTGTGGGCATATCCCATAACCAGACCCACTGAAGATAACTTATCATAGATAATTGACAGTCTCATCCTGGAACTCGACAATTGCACAAAGCCTAAATAGGCCAGGCGAGGAGTAGAACCGGATGGCAGCTTATACCCCTCGACTGCAGGTAGCGGAAATGCAATTCATTACCTGTTTTAAGCCCGCCGTCCAGACCATTCTTTGAGAACAAAATAAAGAACAAATTTGCTCCCTGTGACTTCATTTTCTGACTACTACAGTTAACCAGGCTGTTTATGAATATTTTCAATGGACTGTGGAGTGCAATGATCAGTCTGCACGGGTGTTATATACTGAGTGGTCGGAAGATGGAAGGTATCGCGTTACGGTTCTCAAAATACAACACAGGAAGGGATAGTTCCGATTAGAAGTCTGGTTAACCATGAGTTTCAATATGATTTTCATTCTGTCTGTGGGCTGATATCGACTTCAATACAAGTGACTTGACAAAGCGCTGTTGAGAACAAAGCGATGGATTTTGGAGTCAAACAGTAACTCCTTTGGTTATCAAAAGGTTTCTATGGTAAATTGCTTTTGATAACTTCTGAGGGACCTGGTGAATAGATCCATTCGAAGAAATCCTCGTCGTTCACGTGATGGTCTGAATATATCGAACCTGAGACAATATTCGGATTCGGTCACCGCCGATCCATTTCAGTGCAAGATTTTTGAAAATTTAACCGCTGCCCTGATTGTTCGTAAACACAACCTATCGATGTTTTGCGTGGGTTTATACTACAAGTCTTGTGGCCACGTGTACAGACTTTTTCAGACTGTGCATTGTGCGTCCCCCACCCCAATACAAAGTATTCATTCACAAGTATACAGTAAAAAAACACCAACTTATGCTTAAAAATATTATCTTTAGAGCAAATTGCAACTTTCTATCAAACGTCCTTCTTGCGAATGTCACTCCTCCCTCCCGCACCACCGCCGCAACCAGGCGGAGACAGGGCACGCTTGCACGCGGAATTTGAGGTGCACTAAATCCTAGAACAAATTCGAATGACAAGCGAATGCACATTTCCTCCGGATCTGCTAGGACGGAAGCAGTGTCCGGACCAAAGGTGGATCAGGTGTCGCAGTACGCCAACATGTGAACAATGCATGATGTGCTGGCTAGGAAGTCTTGAATGCACGCTCATAGTCAGTGGTACTTAAGACACATTTACTCTCGAGTTATTACTCTAAGGGTAGTTTTCACAGCGTCCTAACAAAAATACCTTAATTTTAAACGAAAAAAATTCCCCTTCGATACGTTTTGTATTAGTTCCTGTCAGAGAATCCCGTTCTTCCCGAGGGGACATGAAACAGACGGTGAAAAATAACGCCGATGATGGAGCAACAAAGGGTGTGGAGGGTGGTAAGCAAAGCACAAAACTGATACTCACATCCGGTTTCATCACGGGCAGATTACGCAAAAAAGACTCCAGCATTTCCGGTGCATCGAATGGCCAGTGAAATTCGGCAGACAGGTGACGAAACAGTTTACGTAAATTCACCAATGAATCTAGGAACGGGCAACAAAGGAGAGATGCAAAAGGAATAAGGGATTTTGTGAACTCGGCTATGTAAATTATCTGATAGAAAAACTCTCAGGATCAACCCGATTGGTTTCCGGTTTCAGTTTGAACAACCATTAACAACTAACTAGGTTGCTATCGCTTAGTTAACCGGGATCGAAGTCAAAAGAACATTGCAGTGTAGAAAAAATAAGGAGAGAGTTTCAAATTATGGTATCAAGTTGATACAGCCTACCTAATACCACTTGATCATGGGGCCCAAATGCGCACTTTTTTATATTGACACTCGCTTGTGTCTGTATAATCCAATCTATCACAATCAACGACCTATAGATGCATTTCCACCTGTCTGGTGACCGTAGTTACGTCATATTTACACTTAGCGTTGCCCCAATTCGTGCACCTGATTGTCAGTTCTTGTGTGAAAGCACATTTGCGCACGTGACAGATAGGCGAAGAAAGGGTGTAAATACAAGAGCATTGTTGACTGTAACATACCGCCACCTCTCCCATTTTTTAACCACTCTACATGACCAAGCTCATTGGCTGGGGTTCCCATATATTTCTTCTATATCAGAGAATGGCTACTTTTACCCATTTTTTTATTAATTACCCATCTCGGCAAACATTCCACGTAGAGGAATCCCATTAGGGACGTGCGCAACAAGCATCCAAACAATCGCAGCCTAGTAAACTTAGGTGTTTGATCTACTGAATTTCTTCAAGTAGCCAATATTGTGAGTCTAACCTCTGCATAACTAATCCGGTGCTCCCATCAGATTAGAGCAGTACTTAGAAGAGATCAACGCTAAAATACCGATAATTTTTATGTCCGTCTGGTCGACAAACCCTTTTATACGGTATCATAGAAAATAATTATTGAACTTTTATCAATAATGCGGTCGTCTTCCATCCGGAGGTCGAATGAAGTAGCATCACGTACACAAAAGACTTATTTAACGTTTGTCTAGATCACTTACTTGGCGCGTACCCCGTACGCCACTGACCAACCAAATCGTTTTGTTCACTGGCGTATTCCAAATTGCAAAGACCGACCGCGTGATACGCTATGTCAACCAAGACTTTAGCGCGTTGATAGGACATTCCAGGCCAGAACATGATTTTGCTGACAGACGACGCAAGATGAGACGATCGGTTTGTCGAGTAGGCGCCATTCCATAAATGAGACTGAAAACTGACCATCTGAGCTAGAAGGTGTAAAACCAACTGATTGATGCATAAGGCTGGTTCGAAATTACTGCAAGTTGGCAATGTAAGATGGATCGATCGATAGATAGATTTAACCCATCTCCAAAAAATGTCAGCAAGACTACTTGGTGCCGCGAGACTACTATCTGATACCGCTGGGGGCATACACCCCCCGCCCAGTTCGAAGTCGTTGTATTTGTTGGTCTCTGATTGTCTTGTGCACTGCACTATCTGTGTGATACATCACTACCAAGTTCAATCTGTGTTTATTCAGTCTCGTTGAATCGACACTTTAGCGTGTTACTTGTGTGTTATCTGGGGACAGAACAGAAACGAAACAAACTTGATCCAGCACCATTAGGTCGGAGTAGTTGCCATAATAATCAGGTTAATCACAGGGATCACTTTGTCTCGTGATGCGTTGAGCGAAACACGTCAAGTATCATGTTTTCGCAAACTGACAGGTGGCGCAATCAATATACAATGTGGAAATGAATCAAACGGGCACAATATTTCCCATTTTCGTTTTCAGTTCTAGAAACCACCAGTCATACACTGGAAGCGTTGTATTTGACTTCTATCCTGCGTTCAAAACCAGTGTCGGAAGGGTGGCGTATTACTCAGTGTATAAGTTCAATAAAATGTTGACAACCAGCACGGATAGACTTGCGGTTAAGATGTTCGACTCAGATTCGTTCACGCCGGGCTCGAGCCTCCGTTGGAGCTTGGTGGATGCACACTGCTAATGATTCCTAATAAGGATGAAATGGTTGTACAGTGCTTCCATGGCTTTTAATGGTCTGGAAGTTCACATTGCATGGTGATTCACATTCTACATAGATTATTCAGCAAGAGGTAGATAACCGCAGGTAGCGATAGTTTCAAAACACCACTAGAACCTTTCGTTACTCAGTTGTCGACCTGGTTCGTACCGAGTACATCAGACATACGGGATGATGAAATGGAACTGATTAGTAACGTTTCCCAACCAAATGACTACCCGCCACCATTTACTTTGGTGGTAGACAGTAACCCACTGTCGTCCGGATACTTACCACACATCACCTACTGAGACCTTGTGGCTCTCCACTCCAAGTCTCAGGGTCTGGTTGCCGAACATCCCTAATGGTGCAGTAAGACTTTGTGGTTTTGGGATATATCTCATCACTTGCACTGATATGTTGGAATATAGCATAGAAAACTAATTAATCATTTTGTTTCATACTGCATTTGAGGGAATGCGTTAACCCAGCGTTAGCGGACAGCCAAGTCGCGTTGGCAATCAGTACTGGTGCAGTACCAAGCACAAGGCTTGAGACAACGGAATCTCGGGTGACAAGACAGCCGATCGATGAAGTGGATCGATGGATGAGAGATGAATCTTTTGAGCGTTGTTTAAGCCTCAAGGCCTGTTCACCCACGCCAGTAGGACCAATGCGTTGTGTGCAGCGAGCAGGCATACGTGAAAACAGCCCACATGTTCTGTGTTTTCCCGTTAATAAAACGAGATGATTTTGAGGCAGAACTGAGTCCCCACTAGAGTTAATGGGGCGAAACAAAACACTGCATTCATTTTTCTTTCTGGAGTTTATACGTACGCCACAGATGAGACTATATGAAAGGAACTCCTCTCGCACTGTCTTCTGAACTGCTAATTCAAATTCATCGCGGGATCTAAATGTTCCAAAAAAAAATTGCCTTAAGGCACTTTGCGAAAGGGAACAGTTACCAGTAATTCCTAAATGCAATATTCTCTTGCAGCTGCCATTCAAGACTGATCAAATAAATGGTTCCTTCGAAGGTGGCCCCAAATCAGCAAACGGAGAAGTCTGTAACGCAGTCGATTCTATTCTACTTTACAATCAAAAATAAACAGCAGTACCCCATTCGGACAAACACCAGGTACTGGTGCCGTCCAAACCAAACCTCCCTCATCTCATTGCAGTTTCTCGGATACCTAGCTAGGTCGAATTGAGCGGTAACTGTGACCAAGTGAATGAGCATCTGCGGTGGGTGGAAAACCAATAGGGAATACGAAACCGAAGTCATTGAACAAAATGTCGCTAACATCTATCGTACTTCGTTTACTAGACACAGCACCGATTCGGAGAAAATACTCTTTTTATTGAATGCTGCTGCGGTAGAAA
This sequence comes from Fasciola hepatica, assembly GCA_948099385.1. Taxonomy (NCBI): domain Eukaryota; kingdom Metazoa; phylum Platyhelminthes; class Trematoda; order Plagiorchiida; family Fasciolidae; genus Fasciola; species Fasciola hepatica. Next base: position 4,862,321 of record CANUEZ040000152.1, on the reverse strand, counting down.
TGTGGAGCCTACAAATCATCCACCGGTTATTTCATACATTTAAGTCCAATCCCCGCCACCACCGGTTACTCGGGTGGTAGATAGTAATCCACTGTTCTTCGGATCGTGATCACACCTGACCTATTGGGACCTCATGTGGCTCTTCGCCACCCCAAGTCTCAGAATCTGGTTGCCGGTTATCCCCAATGGTGCAACAGACCTTCGTTGCTATGGTGTAAATGCCCCTTCCACTGCACACATGCGCAAGCATGTAATAAAATACTCATGATTGTATAACGATTAGTGAATAATCCCAATTCGTCGTACAGAAAAACTATTTGTGTGCACCTGATGAGATAGAACGCAATCTGGCCACAGTTGCCCAAGTGCGGCCCTGAAGTGCGCATCGCTTTCCATTTAGTTCTGTCGGCTACAGTCTATTACGTCTTACCAAATAATTCGAAAGTTATGAAACGAATCAATAGAGAAAAAGGCGAGGGTGTAAGATGATTGCGATTGTTTTAACAAGCAATTAGAGGCCTTTGAACTGGTGTTTACATACATTTAAAAAGTTCTATACACGGACACTGTCACCCACAATAAGTTAAACGGCCATACAATAGTGGAAAAAGGGGAGTTCATAAACAAAGCGACCGGCTTTATCGAGTTTCTACCACACACTACCAATGCTAAGACACTGATGTTTAAACACCGACGGTCTTCGTGTGTCTTCTAACCGTGAAGGTGACGTTTAAGATTAGTATAAAAATAACGGACCTAACTGCCGTGGTGCATACTCGACCCTTGATGAACAAACGGACTTCACGCTGACACCACCGGTGGCTCAGATTAGTGAGAATCCAATAACGCAATGACACGGGACGTCACAACGCACAACAGAAGATTTCTTGAACCACACAGAATACAGCTCATTTTGAGACACATAAGCTTTGGAGATGGTAGGAATTGCGTATAACAGGAAGATGACGCTGATTACTCATCAAGTCACTGCGTCGACAGAGAAAGAGAAATATATCTAAGATGTATCCCAGTCTAGCAGGTTATTCAAATGCCACCAATCAGAGCCGTGGTGATCTTGTCAACTTACCAAGCCAATCGAAAGCCAACTTCTGGCGAGTCACACTAGATGAACCACCAAACCCGGAAATTGGAAACGAGGTTAGAGGAACCAGCGCGGTATCTATGAGCCAACTTCGATCGATCGCACACAAAATCCGATCAGGCACAAAATCGTTGATTGTGGCCGGTCGCACAGAACTACATGCACTCCGGGCACTGCGAACGAACTCGTAAAATGCGCATATCAACGCTTTGCGTGCTGCAGGACTTGGCGAGGTGTTAAGCAAAAGAATTCCAACCCAAAATAGAGAACCAAGGTCCAAAACAGATGTGCTGAGACCGCACAGATTCACCTGTTCCAGTGTCTCTCTTTGGCTGAGAACAGCCGAACACAGACTGGATAGTCCGCTCAGAGATAGTGACCTTATCCGATCATCAGCGTGGACCAGGCCAGCCAGTAAGAGTGATAAATCCTTGAGAAAAGGAGGAACAGAAAGAAAGGAAAGAAAATCCGTTTAGTACAGACAAAACTGAAGTCAACTAACACATGAACATTCAGAAAACTGTGACAAAACGGTAGTAACGGCAAACAAAGGACTTCGGAGTATCGGGTTCGAATCTCATCGCCGGTATTAGGCTGTACGGTATATTCCGGAGCATTTCGTTGCATCTTCGCTGATGCGTACTGCAGTCAAGATGATCGATTTCAGCCTTTTAAATATCTTCTAGGCAGAACGCGTACCAGATTCATTGCAATTCGGATATGCTCTTCCTTGGCTCTAATGTGACGAATGCCACTTTCGCAAAATTCGGGATATGTTTTGCAGAAAAAAGTTGATTAAACAAACATGCTAACGCTGAGGATGAAATTACGGTAAAGTCAGTTGGCACCTACGGTGACACCCCGTTTGGAACACTGGCTTGATCAAATCCCAGTACATCGAAAATAAATAAACCATCAATAGGTATGTGTTCTAATGAAGTCATCATTTAACGTTAGTGTGGAGCATAAAACCTTCAATCTAGGTTAAATATCGGTCGCTTTCGCTAATTTGTTCCGTTGTCATAAAATTTTCACGACCACTTTTCTGCCTGACTTCATTATTTTGTGGTATTCCGATTATTTGTTCCACTGCCAAGGACTTGATTAGCACGTTGTGAATTTCGACCACCCAGGGTACCCGCGGTATCTTTGGCCACACTGTACAATGCTTCCGATATATTCCAATGGTTAACGGATCGAGTTTAAATCATTCCGAAATAACCGGAAAAATTTGTTGCGTGATTGGGGATTTGAAATGATCCCCTGCAGACTGACGAATGTATTCGCCACGTTGTAAACACCAACTACTGGCCGGTATCTTGTACGGTTCAGCCTTAACTAGGCATACCGCCTACACAATAACGATGTTCAAGTTAACAGAACAAATGAAGAATGCCTGAAAACAATTTAAGAAGTTAAAAAGCGCAAATTTTTTCATGAGGATTTTCGCTTCTCAACAGAAACATACTACACTATGGTTTGCATAATAAATCATTGTACAAGGCTGTCGGAGAGGCATCACTATGTGACTGAGACATAAACCGCAACTCGACAGTTAGAACGTCCCACGATGTGCCACCCAAATAGACTACCTCTGGTACAACGTGATAGCTAGGGTGTAACGAACATTTCACATTGAACTAGTTTGCTATTTGCAGTTTCACCGATCCGTTTTTCTGTTTCCTGTGGTTTGGCGCCTTGAACTCGGAGCTAAAATTGTCGGTTACTTACCTAAACTTCTGTTACCCATTTTTCTCGTTTATTACAATATTTTTCACTAGCATGTTTTATTATCACAGAGCCGTGAGTTTAACAAGAATTTCCAGCCATCTGACATTTCACTGATCTCGGATGCGTCTATTCGGGTGAAATACCTTCGTGGATTGCAAAGAAATGATTTACCAATCACACATAATTGTGCCATCAAACTTGGAGAGATGGTTGTTTCCAGTCGTTGTAGGTTTAGTACAGGCTGCTAACTCCCTCCAGTCTTCAAATGTTATAATTACACGCCGCGTGATAACAAGCATCGGACGAACACCGAAGGACGAATACAAACAGGACGACAGTAAGAAGAGAGTAGAGGTAGGATTTTATTTTAAATCTTTCGGCGATTTCTATGGTTTTGACTACTCAGGGGTCACGGGAGTTCACGGAACACGCCGCACAGCATTCACGTCACCGCTTAACTTTGAGCTATACACCTTATTGCATATTGTCTTACACAATCCTTATTCCTCCGAAAGTCAGCGAAAACCCCACAAGAGCTAGTGCTAAAGCTATCTTTTCCATAGCTTTACACCAAGTCATACTCAGACCACCACGTCCTTTTTTTCCAGTCACGTTTGGGTAGCGAGTGAGATGAGAACGGAATGATTAAGAGCATACGTAAAAGACGTTCTACTCACTGAAAGCGATGCAGTTCGATTATTTTGGAAAGAGGTGATCATCCACATCCAACAACGACGACGAACCTCAGCACTGTTCATCCGATATTTTCTTTAAAATGTTAGCATTTCGAAGGCATCAGTTGTCTAACAAGGAAATCCTTCGGGCGTAGTCAGGACGTAGCATCCAACTCTCGAGAACGTAAAACAAAACCCTATGTATTGCAGGATTGTACACCAGTTCTTTCAGAGAGGGAAGCATCGATGTGGCGTAGCACATGTCGCAGGCTGGTGAAAGGCGTCGTAGTAACTGCCATTTGTAGAGATATATTTTCCAACACCGACATTGACTTTAACGTAGCTCTCGAAGTACGTGAAAATACTACTTCGAGTTAATCACCAAAAACGATGGTTAAACACACAGGCTACTGTCAGCCTTGTAGAAGCAGTGTAATCTTGGGTGGTGCATACCACCCAATCGTCAAGCGTTGCCTATGCATTACCACCTAAAACGGTGACGAAAACAGTGCCCTTGGAGCAATTTGGTGCCGAATTATCAAATGTTGATCAAAGAAACAATGATAAACTCCACTAAAATAAGACGATTTTGGACAAACGATCTCATAAGTAGACAGACAGACAGACGCGGAGAATGAACAAAGAAACTGCCTTACCAGATTGTTCCGTAACAATGTTATTTTGTCTCCATGCGACGCAAACAGATTGAGCCACATGAAGAGTTGATGCTCAAAGCTGCGCTTCACTGGAACCTTCAATGCGTCGTCGGAGCGACAAAGATGCCGGAGTAGCCAATCAGCCAATGAAGTGTTATCTACCAGCGATGATGCCGGGCCAACTTGAAACGACTGAGGCAGTGCAGATAGGGAAATCGTACAGAACCTCCGACCCAAACAGTGACTGACAAAACTCTCCCGCCGATTTAGCTACAATTGATTTTTGAGAGGAAAGAAGTCCGTGAATAATTCACGTCATTGAAATGAACACACGTTGGATAGGGTGTGTTTGAGTAAATCTGTTGAGCATCTATTTGATTTGGCTTTACAAAGTAGCAATTAGGCAGCACCCCACCATGGCACCGTTTGTTAACACACCTGACCTAACGGAGCTCCCATATGGTTCTGTACTTCAAGTATCAAAGTCATGACTCCCGGTTTCACCCGACAGTGCAGAGGCCCCAAATGGTTTCAGGGCACGTCCCTTCTGCTGGAAACGTACATAAGCATGAAATGAAAAACGAGTAATTTACAGTAATTCTGTACTTGAGTTAGCCCCGGTGAACAACCATTAGATTCGATGACCGACACGGTCCCAATCCGGAGGTCATGATGCGCGGTAGCTGTCCCTCGTGCGGGATATCAAAATCATCGAGCAAGTACAGGGACGATTCACTAGACAGTCTATAGACTGCCAAGGATTAGCTTATGAGCAAAGCTTATTCTTGTTAGAAAGAGGATAAGAGGGGACTTGACTGAAGTTCATGAAATGCCTAAAGAGACACACGTGACAAGCAGACTTGAGGAATCGCTATTCAGGAACGCTGTATGTTGGTGATCATTAAAAAGCACGTATTGATTTTTACGCCATGTAGGATTGCTTTAGTCTGGACGTTCTAGAAACTTAAATTTCGCTCATCTTTGCTTGCGTATGCGCGTCGATCCCTTTTCAGCTGACTCTACGGACACGTATACACGCGCGTACGGTCCTTTCCTGTGCATGTTCGAATGACCACTTTTCTGACAAACACGTTTGCAGTCACATGAAGTCTATCTTTTCACTACACCATCACCATCTGAAAATGGACTAAATAATCAGCAATAAGTCGTTCCCGATTCCGGTCTTCAGACAGCAGTGCACTTTTGAGGCCGCGGGGACTGTACTTTACACTGCACTTATGCGCAACAATGCAATACGAAAGGCGGAAAATAAATAAAATACACATGAGAGTAGCGACTGGAGCACACGCAGTCCGATAGGTTACCATACGTAAAGTGAAGTCATGTGATACAGAGACTGACTGCACGCACGTGAGCGAAGAGAAATTCAATACCGCCAAAACTCAGTATTCACTGTATAGACATGAACTGCAATGAAGTGAATCAACCAAGCACGATGCTGTTCGGCATGCATAGGAATGAATGGGTCAGGACGATTGCATGTGTCGAGCAGTGGACTGTGTGCTTCTAAATGGTGCTACATTCGGTTATCATATCAAAGTAAAACAAAAGTTGGTACATGGTTCTCGAGCAGCTTGTTTTTTTTTTTCTTTGTTAATCTACTCCATATGCAATTCAACATAATACAGAAAGAACGGGAGAGAAATAGGATTGATACTCACGCGAATCGTCCGAATGGAACTCGTCGTCGAACCGAGTGTTTCTTGAACCAATGTACAATCTAATTTCTCGTGTAAAATGTATTGCATCACGGGTTCAAGGACCCATGAAGACCAGAGAAGGTTTTCCTGCATAACAGTGTGCCCAGCTGATCTACCGGGAACAAACAAAGAAGCGAGTACAAAGTGAGGCAAACTAGTCATTACAAATGAAGATAAAGATGAATTTATCGGTAGGACCGAGTGCGGTGCTTGGCAAATGATAAGCCGCTGAACGAGAACGTGATATGAAATAGTGGGTGATTCATAATACACATAAAAGCATACACACACACACACGCACACATTTACCCGTCCACGAGCAGCATATTCAACGCATCACCAGCGGTCGCTGCCGTGTAGTTATGTCCCATTGCTATCAATAAGCTGGTCACCAAATACGGACTGTATATGAGGATCTGATGAAAAGGGGAAGTAGATTAAGCTGTACTGATACTGTATTTGTAACGCCATACAAATCGGATTCAGTGAGTATATATTTGAGAAACAGAATGATGCTACAGGTGATACCTATCTCATCTCCAAGGTTCACAAGCGCCAATCATGCTCAATGAAGTGAATGGATATATATCAGGCTGGAAACTGATAAACGTGAGGAAATAACCTGGCGTCTATTAGTATATGAGTGGCTGGTGAACACTAGAACTTCTGCCTTTGTGAACTAAAACTGATTTAGATTCAGTTAACACATTTATTAACCAAGCACTGGGTATGGTCGCTTTGATTGCTATCCCTCAGAGGCAGCCTCAATCGGAAATAATAAAAGGGTATGAAGAAAGTAGAGTCACAAACAGCAGTATCAAATCGATGAAGAAAGTTTGTGAATACAAGTGCGTCAAAGCGACAGTAAGGCATATCCTCAAACGTAACCACTGCGTGGGAAGAGGTCTCATAGACCTTACCCAAGTAGTTTAACACACCGTGCATGGTCAAATCCACTCGTTACGCTTTCTATAAATTTTCCCACGTCATGGACTAGCCACCCCAACTCATCCTCCAACCATTACCACCCCACCCCCTGCTCCTCGGCGAACACTGCGCGCCGAGGAATCCTGTCCGGAGACATGCACCAGTAACCTTAGCTTGGTGAGCTTGAGCGTTTCATCTCATGATTTGGTTCATACGCCTAAGACTCTAAGGCGAGCCTCAGTATTGCTGATACGGCGTTCCCACCATATTCGAGCAGTGCTTGGGAGACATCGATGTTCAAATACCGACAATCTTCGTATATTCTCCACCAGCAGCGGCCATGTTTCTGAACCACAAAGAAGCACTGGCCTGACCGCTTCAGCGTACGCTCGATCCTTGACCGATGAACGGATGTCATTTCGGCGTCACAGACGCGAAGGCACGGTATCCAACATCCAACGTCCGGATGAAATGTAGCTTCCTAGATAACAAAACCTATCTATGTCGTGCACAAGTTTAAGGTCTGACATTCTTTTACCTGAGGAATGTTCAGTACCATTATTCTTAAATGAAAAAGGTGGCCTCTGGGACTACATTAATCAAAAAGTTAAAAAGAAGAAAAACAAAGAGGACAACTCTGAGCTAAGCAATTCAGATCACCGAATCATAAACATTATTACTAGCCACATTAGGAAAATACATTGTGCTACAGAGATACTTAAAAACTATAACTGAAAGGAGGGATAATCCAGCAAACTCCGTACAAGAAGCACTAGAGAACAAACTGCGATTGAACAACAAAGAAGAAACAGACTTACTTTGGTGGCTGGCTGCATTTTTTGTAGCACGGGTATTAGCAGATTGATGGCACATTTATCCAATAGCACACAACCACTCTTGCACAATGGATACTTCAAAATGGATGAGAATAGCTTTTCAGTTAATTGGGGTGAGTAGTCTAGCGTGGGCAGAAGGATGCTTGAAAGGAATTGTCTGACTTGTCGAATGATTTGTGTATCATCGGAATCGCAATGAATCAGCACAGCTGAATATAACTCAGCAAACGGCATAATGGTTTCGTGGGTTGGACTCTGGTGCAAGGAACGCCCGCCAAGCAACGGACATGTAGAAAGGGGTCAATACAAAAAATGTCGCGTAAAGTAGGCCTACTGGACACGGTAACGTGAAAAAATACAGATAAGATAGTATTTCCATGACTGGAGCGAAGGTTTTCAAAATATTCCTGTTTTCTTGCTCATAAGAGAGTCGAGATGGCGAACACAGGACGACTAGGGGTTAACCCTTAAATATGAAAACAGTTCTGGAGTTGAATTTTGCATTATGACGCGCGTCACAAAGATGCGTTGTTGCATCCAAACTCCACTGCTTTCCCCAGAGCAATGTGCAGCACCCGACCCGAGACGCAGAAGACATAAAACGAAAGGGATGTGTTCAGGCAAACTTGTGTACCCATTGCAGTCAACGAACCGCCTGAATGACCAGTATGCATGTGGAATTCTACCCAGTTTCTTCAGTGCTTCATGAATAATTAACAGTGAAGGCTCAAGCCTTTTAATATTTCTTTAAATATTTTACCCACAAGAACGATGAGTAGGACCAAGTTTAGTGAAGCAGATGGGAATGTCTCTAGCTGTTTAGTTTCAGTTTATTCAACCATTAACCTTGCACTTTTGTGCTCTGGTTTTGGTTGCTACCTTCCAGCATCGTCCATTGAACGGCAAAAAGAATAGAAGCATAAGGTGAAAGATCTGAAAAACCAAAGCAATAAGCGGAAATCAAGAGGAAAAAGAAAGTCTGACTGCAACTACGCCACCGGTTGCAACACCTGACCATATCATTTAGTGTCTCCAACCATTTGGTAGGTGGGTCGCGTGGACCCCAACCCGGAAGTTTAACACGTCCTACTCTGCCAAGTTTTCATACTTTTTTGCCACGGCATGGACTGATCATCTCGACCTACCTTCCAATCACCACTTGCCCCAGAGAACAGCGTGGGCTGAGGAAGTCTATCCGTAGGCATGCGTAACACATGTCCAAACCAACTTAACCTGTATAGATTCAGTACTTGATCCAGAGACTGACCTCTGGTTCCCAACACCTTACGCCTGACCTCGGCATTGCTGATACGGTGTTCTCTCCACCCCCCCCCCCCTGTCATATTCGGGCAATGCTACGGAGACATCGATGCTCGAACACCGACAATCTTCGCCTACCTTCTACCCTCAACGGCCATGTTTCTGAACCGTATAAAAGAACGAACCTAACCACCGCATTGCACACTCTACCCTTAACAGACAATCAGATGTCACACCGACGTCACAGATAAAGGAAAGTGGCAAGAGCCAAACGCGTCTTCTGTACACGTGATGACACTTCATCCGATATCTGTCCATCTGGTGAGATGTAACTAAACAAGTAACAAAATTTATCCACTTCAGCTAGTTTTCCCTTCCAACACAAGGTTTGGTGTTGAGCCAACCCAGTCCTGCAGCAGCATTTTACACTTTGAAGGTGCAAAACGCATCCCAAACATTGCTACACTGTTGTTAAAGCTATCTAAGAGAGCTTGCAACTTACCTGGGTCTTCACTCAAAAGAACAATATCGTCTGCGTATTCCAAGTCAGACAGTTTACTGCCTGAGCAAAGATCGATGCCACTATTCTCACAAGAAGATAGGGTTATCTCAAGAATCAATTCAATCACGAAATTGAAGAGGAAGGGTGAAAGAGGGCAACCCTGATGAACATCACTTTCCGTGGTGAACTTGGAGAAAGATCGCCGTAAGCACGAACTCGGCTTCAGCTGTTTGCACACATGCATTGGAAAAAAGAAATAAGATTCTCTGGCACACCCTTCAATGAGGCAGCGCTAGTGCGGTCGACTGAGCCGAACGCCGCCTTCAGATCAACAAAAACAGAGATTGTGTACCTACGGAAGATGTGCCTGTGCTCTAAGGTTTGCCGAAGAGTGAAGATGTGGTGGATACAACCCCGACCGGGTCTGAAACCGGCTTGATTCTCACGCGTACACATTTCACGGGCACTGGATAATCGGTGGAGAATAATCCGGATGAGCAGCTTACATGCAATAGTTACCAAGCTAACTTCTTGTGGTTTTCACAAGAGGATCTGTCACCTTCCTTGTAAATCGGTACAATCACCGATTTACACCATTCCTTAGGAATCCGCTCACTATCCCAGGAGTTTTGTTAACTCCGAAACCAAAGCTTCGCTTCGCTTCCTTCCTTCCATCCAGCGGCTTCATACCTTTTCAAGTAACCTATCTCCCGCATAACCTCCATCTCTGATGGAGGACTGATATCCACCTGCATCGTTTCGCTGGCAGGTATGTTTGGAAGGTCCACCGTGCAAGTGGACCAACTGAGTTGTTTCTCAAGGTGCTCCGCCAAACGATCCAGAGGACGACTCTGAGAGTGAGTCAGTGAGACGTCGGATTCCTTGATTAGCTTACTTACACCAAGCTTCCGTGGACCGGTGCCTCCAGTCAAACGGAAAATTTTGCGGGCATTGCCAATGGATGCAGCCTTTTTCACTTTCCTACATTTCGCAAATCCAACACTACTCATGGTCATTTCTCAGGCTCCTAGTCAGTTGGGATCTGACGGATTTGCACACTCCATCAAATGTGGCATCCGGAGGGACGGTTCTGCAAGCTTTCAACAAAGCAACTGATGTCGAAGATATCTATGGCTTGTGAGACCGACTTGAACCAGAGTCCTGGGTGGCATTTGAAGCGGCATACAAAGCTTCCTTGGTCTGTTCCCAGGGTTACTCTGGGTACTGGACATCCGGCTGCATAGATAATCGTGTAGACAGGTCCGTCTGGGAATCAGATCTTCGGTTATCATCCAGAAGCAATTGCGCGGGACGGATGGTATTTACTTTCGTGCGACCACGGATGAGATATAACCGGAAGCGAACACGTACCAAGGCGTGACCTGAGTCTACAGGCGTAGACCAAAATGAACGACAATCCTCAAATGATCCACGCCAGCGGTAACTAACGGCAAAACTACCAATCTGAGTCAAATGTTGTGAAGACGTAGGAGGACGGTGTGTCAGTCTATGCCGCTTCTTATGGCAGAAGTTTGTACTCGCCAGAAACAATCTGTGATCGGAGCACAGCTGGACGAGACGATCACCGTTGTCAGTGCGATCCGCTGGGATAGGAAATGGGCCTCCGATGTGCCTTTCGGAACCTCCCAAACGGCCAACTTGAGCGTTCGAATACCCAGCAACGACGACCACGTCTGTTGAACGCACGCCTTGAAGCAGGTGAGACAAATCCTGATAGAGTTCGTTCTTGGTTTCAGATGAACTGCAGTCAATCGGCCCAAACACAGACACGACGAACAAGCATTGGCGCTTCAGTTTGTTGTTGTTGACAAGCACAGAACCGACCAACCGAACGGCACACAGCCTGGCAGTGCACGATCAGCTCTCATGCTCAAAGCAACCACAACACCAGTCTGATTACCAGCACTAGATGCCGAGTCACCCGACAAGCTAAGAGTAAAGCGAGAGACTGAGGTTGTATCTGGGGTGCGAAGAGTTATCACAGAATTGGGGCCTTGTATGCGTGTTTCGGAGACACAGCGTACATCTATTTTAAAAGTGCCAAGAGTTTTAGCGAGGGCAGCCTGTTGCCTTATCTGACATAGTGTGCGGACGTTGAAGGCAGCCAAATGAAGTGAACATTTAGGCCTAAGGAGTACATTCAATTTATGTCCAACTTCCGAACTAATGCTTTCCTCAGAGCCGCAATTACCCGTGGCGTTTTGCTTCGGCCTCGGATTAAAGGAGGGAAAATTGATGAGGCCCTTTACAGGAAAGATACTGGAGGGTTCTGGGCAAATCGCACTTCGCGGCTCCCCACACCGCACAAGGGGTTTCTCATTGGGATCCCTAACCGGAGCCTGTGACTCAAAAGTCTGACTCACAAGGCAATGGGATGTTAACCCAGCACGGGAACGTGACCGAAGAACCCGTGAAGGAACTGCTTTCGGTCTGTCACGTAAGACCTGGTTGTTGCATGCATTTTGTCTTATCTTCGCTGGTGCTTTGTTATCGATCCATCTTTCGGATTCAGTCCACAGCCCCATGCACCCAATGGAGCAAGCGCGATGTGGACGAGGCAGCACCCTTTGGGCTGGGAGCTGCCCAGCCCAGCTAAGGCGGGCGATAGCTGCCCAATGAAGTGTGATGACTTCTCCCACCGTCGAGGGAAACCCAGGTACTCCACTTCTACGTCCATCTAGAAGTTCTTAGACTGGTAAAAATTTTCTCTCCGTCTTTATTCGCTGGAACGTCCTCTCCAGGGGCATAGTGGTTAGAACCAAATGTTGCCCATCAACTGATTCTCAAACTGGACTTCGTCTGGACTCTACCCATTGACCTGCCAGGCATGACTGGATCTTCGGCTTAAGGAAGTCATCCTGCATATCTTGTTGGGTCATGGAGGCATGCAAGCTATCACACCACGCCAAGGTGCAGTCTCGTCGTGATGGCTGTACCATTATGGTGATCGTCACTGTCTCACCAACCACAGACCTTTAATGAGCTTCAGTAAAAACTGGCATTATACACTTTGCAAGACTTCTGTTGGAGACTGAATCGGCACTCCAAATGCTATCGCGTATTGGACTGAATAAAAATGTCAACTTGTGAAGGTATGGCCTGACACAATTTGACAGACAGCCTAGCCACGTTAACAGACAGTAAATCGGCATCCGTCCAGAATCTAAGTCAAGGCTTGAGACAACGGATTAGCGATTTACAGGATGGCGGATGGACAAGACGAAAAAGGATTCCCGTCAAGTGGTGGCTGGTCGTTCTATCAATTAATTAATCAGAGGACGGCTTATCTGATGCAAGTACGAACCAATTAGTTTGTGTTTCAGTGACTGGTGACAGAGGCTGTTTCTTTCGACATAAACTATTTGCTGTGCGCTAATGAACTGAGATGACTCGAGGGCAGGAAAGTCCCCTCACTAGAGTCAGTGGGAGGGTTCAAAACAATGATGGTAGGTCGATCAACGACAAATTCTATAATTATACAATAATTCTAAATTACTGAGATACAGCCAGTTGGGACCTGGTGAATATGCGCTGCATCTAACGATAGTTAACGCGCCAGATGAAACAGTTGTACAGTGCCTTTATAACATGCTTTGTAGAGCTTAGCATTTGAATCACAAGACGAACTAACCCACGAAACTATAAACGAATTCATCTAATGACACGTAAACTTCCAAAGCGTCGAAGATCTCAGTTACCAAAACGTACCATCTTGTTTGAGTCATTAGCTAGATTACACAACCACCACTTCTCCGCTAGAACAACAGCAAGAGCACATAGGTCATGCCAACCACTGGAAAGAAAGAAAATCAAACGTCGTTTGACCAAATCGTTCAACTGGTCATCAATGGGTCTTTCCAGAGTTGTCAAACGATTTTTTTGAGTATATTCAAAATAGCCGGCCCAGAAATTTAGCTCCAACAGTCGAATATTTCTTTCTAGAATTGGATAAGGATACCACATACATGGAGGATTTACCGGTTATGTCGTAAGCAAAATTATTTTTTACGATCATCTTGAAGCAATCGCCGAATACACGACAATCTACGGTGGTGAAATAATTTGAGAAGTAACAGCTTATAAGCAACCTTTCCCCACAGTGGAGTAGATGACTGTTGATGTCCAGGAAGCAGAAATGAGATTGTAAAACCAAGCGCATTTAGTGGAGTTGAATGAAGCTGACGTCTGAAACGATAGGAAAAGATTAGAGTTGAATACCTGAGCCATAATATCTTCTATCGCGCTCCGCAAATTTACACTGGAATCATTTACTTCAATGGGCATTGTCAAATGGAACCAAGTTTGAAACATGAAAAGGGCATCCGAAACACTGGAATCTGAAAACAAGGAAGAAAAACTGTCTTATTCTTTGCTCATATGCAACGATCAGCAACCGCACAATTGATAACAGAAGTCATGAAAAGTAGAGGACCCGATGTGAGACTCTAATCTACTCGTAAAAAAAGTCATCGGTATGTAAGAGAAAAAACAATGGACAAGAGCACAAGTACAAAGTAGTACCAATCTCACCACATTCATTCCACCCTTGAAGATGTCAAATGTGGCGATTAGGATAATCGCATTGATGTTTTTGTACGCATATAGAAGTGTGTAACATGTGAATATACGCATAATGCAACAATTAGCGCTTATTCACAAAAAGGTATATGGTTCATGCATCTCAGTTTCTCAGACCGTTGTAATCTGACCCGTCGTGCCACGAGAAACTGGATTTCTGCCTAATCTCTGCGCTTTCTCGACGCACACCAATCGATTCCGGCTGGAAGCGAGTATAGTGAAACACAGCACGTAACGAAGTGCACTGAACGCAAGTTTTCGTGGTGACTGCAAAATCCGGTGGTCGCAAAGTGCACCATAGACTAGGGGAAATCCCCGCAAGCTGTTCTGTCTCATCCCAAATCACTAAGTATGGGTGGGATGATCTGTGAAATTGATGGCTCACCAATTCCCAGTCAGCAGTAGTGTCTCCAACACTAGGTAGAGCACCTTCAAGCACAATTTAGCTGGTTCGTAGTGTGTACATCTCCAATATCTCTTCCGGCACATACGCTGTGGTCTGATACGACAGATCCAGTTCGGTTCACTCGACTATTAACCTCGCACTTTTGTGCTCTCTCTATGTAACATTTTTTAGGTTTACCTAAACAATACATCGCCGAGCCCAGTACCTGTGTCCCAAAAATACAAGTAATTTTATCAGAGCCTAAACTTGATGCGTTTATTGATCAGCCCGTGTCTTGTGGGCGCCATGAACTATTCCGGTATTCATGGAAAATATAGGTTTCGTAAATCCGCAGTGAACGAACATTATTTTTCTCATTTTCTATAGATCGGCGACGAAGCTCCAATACAACTCATCTCTGTGGAAACGGAGAAATTTCACTACAGCTTACTTGTACATAGACCTACGTTTCATTTCATTTACGTTGTATTCTACTTCGATTTTAATGCGGGAATGTCAACCGACCATTCAAAATGGATTCGCGTTATTTGGAAGTCACAACAAATTATTGTACACATGTACAGTATAGTCCTTGAGGTAGTGTATATGTACATGTAACTACTTTTCTGATATAACATTTGGCATGTAATTGCGGAAATAATTCAGCCCAAAATGTATGCCGACTTATGGCTAGGCACGGAAGGAGGTGAAACAACTTGCCGTAATCGGATGTTTTATTGGGGATGTTTAAGCGCCGTTTTTTCGTCGTGCGAACGTCAACAGAATCTAGGTTGGCGTATAAGTCACGATTAATTGGTCCCATTTACAAGTTACGCGACTGACTCATTCTCACGTCAACTGTTGGTCTTGAGGGTATATATTCAGTTCACTTCAGTTTGCACAGGACAGGTAATGGCCACGGCCAATCGAAAGTCCATAATTCCTTCGACGGTATGCACACTAGCTAGACACCCACCACTGCGCAGTGTATTTCGTCGAATCCCCACCCAAAATAAGGGAAACGTAGAACCTCATTTTACATCAACTGTGAGAGACATTATGCATCGTGAGGGTTCACTGAGTCACTTTGCAAAAAATGGATATGTTCAATAATGAAAAACATCAGACGGACCCTAGTGTTCATAACCATCCGCCTAGTGAACATGTTCCTAGATCACTGTCCAAAATTATCTCGTTCCACTTACAATCCAGAGCCCCTTGAATTCTTGGACGGTCCCCAGTTCAATTACCTCTTCTGGCAATCTATTCCAGTAGCTTACCACCCTATTGCTAAAGAAGTGAGATCTATCTGTCAACCTGGGTCGAACTTTTACCATATTCTTCCCGTGACATCGTGTTCGGTAGTCTGACACCATATGGAACAGACTCTCCGGTCTAAGCCCAGAAAAGCCTTTTAAATACCTTGAACTTTTCCATTAGATCTCCTCGTAGTCTTCTTCATAAAATACAGAAAAGCCAAAGGTCCTGGAGTCTCTGCTCTTACGTCTTACACCTCTAACCCTCAACCATGTGCGCTACAAGACGTTGTACCTCCCCCAAACGGGCGGCGTCCTTTTTGTAGAAGGGTGACCATGCCTGAACAGTTTTCTAAAAAAACCAGCTACAGACATGTACACTGACATGAAAACCTTTGGTTGTCGGCACGACAACGCTGATTTTAGTCTGAAGAGCTCACCGCGTGCTTCTTCGCATCTGCTGCACACTGACCCGACCACTAAAAATTAGGTGACTAAGATCCCAGGGTCTTTAACCCTGTTTATTGTATCTATGGTGAATGGGCCTTGGTCGTATACGACCGTCAGGCTTGTCGCTGCCCGTGACAACAAGTGGCTTTCCCAGCATCAACGGGTAATTCCCACTTGTGCCCAGTTTAGAACGGCAACTGTCTCTGCTCAGACCCTCTAGCCCCTGAGCTCCCATTAGTTTCATATCATCCGCAAAAAAGAAGCTTGGTGACTGTAGAACTGAGGCTAGGTCATTTATAAATAGAAGAAACACCAGTGGGCCTAATGCGGACCCTACGGCACTCCATTGGTGGCGTTTTCCAATTTAGAGTTCCTGTCACCTATTTTAACATAAACCGCTCTACCGGTAGGGAAGTCCGGCAGCCAATTCTAAATCTGTCCACTTATAGCAGAGGACCTCAACTTCATTATTAGGAGCCAATGGTTCACCGAGTCAAATGCTTTGCTAAAGTTAGGATAACATGCTTCTGTCAGTTTATTTTCACCCACCCTGTGAGTGACTTCGTCCATGAAGCTCAAGAGATTAGTTAAGCATGACCTCTGTTTAGAAATCTATGATGGGAGGGGCACACCATAAAACTCTCTAACAGATTCTCACAGACGTGCTCCCGGATGATCTCTAGCGTTTTACATAGGATGCTGGTTTGGCTAACCGGCCTATAATTTCCCACTCAGTCGATACGTATTGCGCCCACCGCACTAACTGAGTCACGTCCACTGGTTCGTCTTAGTTGCGCACCGGTCGCGAGGTGTCGATATGCGTGTTTCTTTTAACAAGCTTAGCCACTGTCAAGAAATGATGCACAAATGGCGAATATACACCCTTTGTGCTAACACGGAACAGGGTCGCCAAGCACTTGAAAGTCCGAATAATGATCGAGACGTGCAGATATTTTGTCTGATGTATATTTTTACACCACCACCATCCCTGAACCGAGTTCAGTACTACCGAAACGTGTTACATCCCTGTGAAGAAACCTCGGTGACCAGAAACTCATCATTCCACCGAGTCTCAGTTGCCGATATATATATATATATATATATATATATATATATATATATATATATATATATATATATATATATATATATATATATATATATATATATATATATATATATATACTAGCAGATGCAGTCATGAAGCATTTCGAAGCCAAAGCACTCGAAACAATCAGACCTCATTTGTGGATCAGATACGTTGATGACACATTTGTGATACTAAAAAAGTCTGAACTAGATCGATTTCATCAACATCTGAACACGCTCGTACTAGGAATAAAATTCACAAAGGAAGAAGAACGCGACGCAAAACTGCCGTTTCTAGACATTCTGATCATGAGGCAAACAAACGGAAATCTAGAAACAACGGTCTATCGGAAACCAACGACAACCGACCGCATACTGGACTTCCAAAGCAACCACCCAACATGTCACTTGAAGAGCTGTGTGCGCACCCTACTCCACCGGGTCGACACACACTGCAGCACACCCGAACTCTGAAAAAAGGAACTGATCAGGCTTTTCAAGTTGTTCATGGCAAACGGTTACCCAAACTCTTGCATCCGAAATAACAAAAAAAGCCAAAAGAAAAGTAGCCCAGAAATCATGATCGTGCTACCATACATACGAGGAGCATCAGAGGCAGCAGATCGTATGCTAAAATCGTTGGGCATCAAAGTTGCCCACAAACCCGTCAGCATCCTTCGGACCGCCCTATTCAACGGAAAATACCGTGTGGACCAGCACGATCAATCAGGAGTGGTCTACGCTATCCCATGCTTAGGATGTGATAAGGAATACATAGGCGAGACAGGTAAACAACTACGTACTCGCCTACACGAACACAAACTAGCATTACGACGCGCCGACCCACACTCACAGATTTTTAACCACTGCGCAGAGACAGGTCACAAGGTCAAAATCGATAGCGCAAGGGTAGTCGCCCGAGCAAAGAAGCGGGAGCGCCTGATCCTCGAAGCCCTCCATTCGATCAACTCGTTCAACCGACACGTCGAGGTTGATAAGCATTACGTCACCCTAGCAAAACCGATGGCGAAAAATCGAGGAACGGACAGACGAGCAACACACCAAAAACGTGAAGAACCAGCCGTCCCATTCACACACTCATTCACTCACGTTTGACGAGTCCTAGTTTGGATCGAAACGTCACAATAAACGTTTTACAACTCAGCGTACGCCTTGACTTCTCTATATTATATATATATATATATATATATATATATATATATATATATAACCGCAGGTTTTCTGGTTACATGAAGCACTTCCAGTTCCTTTCGGTTTTAAAAATCCCCCTGACATTATCCAAAACCACCTCTGACATCCAACCATTCACAACATTATCATCATCAAGGGAAAAGGAAAGAATACTCTAGTAGCCAACACACGGAATACACAGTCTAACTGTGCAAACGCACATCGATCGGTCATTCTGATTCGATAGAAAGTGACAACACGATCGCCACTGTTCGCGGTTCATAGCCATATCCTTCAGTGTATCCAGCCAAGTGGTTGGCGGATCTTTTGGACCTCAAAGACGAAGACGTCATCATCATCATCATCGTACAGCGTTGAACAGTAGGGCAAGCCCCACTGACCACTGCCTTTATCACCATGTTGCACGCTGAATTAGAAAGTATCAATATACAAGATGGACAGGGAATGGACCTATACATGCGGAAAAAGGAAATAATGCCCCAGTAGCCAACACACGGAATACACAGTCTAACTGTACAAACGCACATCCATCAGTCATTCTGATTTGATAGAAAGTGACAACACGATCGCCACTGTTCGCGGTTCACAGCCATATCCTTCAGTGTCTCCAGCCAACTGGTAGACGGATCTTTTGGACCCCAACCACGAAGACGTGAAGCACCTACTTTTCCTAAGTCTGCTGTACATTTTCTCATTCCTCGCTGCCACTTCATCTGTTGACCTCCACGTGGTCTCTTCCACTCCCTAGGAGGAACGGAGAATAGGACGCGATACGGTAGACGTGTGTTTGACATACGTAACACGTGCCCCAACCAACGAAGTCTACTAACCTGGATACGCTGTGACAAAACCTTCTTCGAACTAATACTCAACACTCCCTTTCCGAACTCAGCATTGCTTACTCTGTCATTCCATCCAATCTTAGCGATATTACACAAACATCGGTGGTCAAAAACCTCAAGACGACGAATATATTCAGCAGACACTGACTCCAAGTCTCGCAACCATACAACAAAACTGAACGCACTATGGCACAGTAAACACGACCTTTCAACTTCAGTGAAATATCAGATCGACGTCACAAGTGCTTCAGTCCAGCGTACGCCTCTCGAGCCTTGGATATACGCGTGCTCACCTCTACTACTGTGCTCCCATCCGTCGTCACACTGCTGCCGAGGCACGTGAAGTGGTCGATAACTGACAGCACCTCCCCATCGAGCATCAAGCTCGGAATTGTTGACGTTCAGTCTTGTAACATCACCTTACACTTTGAAGGTGCAAAGCTCATGCCGAATGAAGCTACAGCTCTTGAGAGTCTATCTAGTGCACGCTGAGCATGTTCCGTGGCTCCGACCAAACAGACAACGTCGTCCACGTAATCTAGGTCACATAACTTTCCACTATCCCCTAGTTCGATGCCTACATCCTGAAGATTTTTCAAAGGACTCTCCATTATTTCGTCCATGACGAAGTTGAACAGCAATGGAGACATGGGACATCCCTGTAGAACACCACTGGTCGTTTCGAACCGATCGGATAGTTCACTGTAAACTCTTACGCGGCCAGAAGTATGAGAATACAATAATCTCAGTAGGTTCACGAACTTCTGGGGCATACCTTTCCGATGAAGAGCACTGTTCGATCAGCTGAATCGAGGGCGCCTTTCAGGTCGAGGAAAACCATTATTGTCGGTCGGCGGTGTGTGTGACGCGTTTCAAATAGTGGGCGAAGAGTAAAAATCTGGTCGATGCATCCTCGACCTGGGCGGAATCCGGCCTGCTGTTCGTGGGCGCTTCTCAGGCGAGCCGGTGTAAGACGACGCAGCATAATCGAGGCTAATACTTTGGTGGCTATCGGAATTAAGCTAATCCCACGATCGTTACTAGTCATTGCTTATTCCCTTCTTGAAGATAAGAACAATCAACGACTGGCTCCATATTAGCGGAATACGCTCCTCGTTCCAAATGTCACGGAGCAAGACGGTAAGTGATTTTATCAAAAAATATCCACCCAGTTCTAAAAGAACTGGGGGAAGTTCGTCGGAACCTACCGCTTTCCCTCGCTTTAGTAATCGTATACATGACTCCACTTCGATTTCAGACGGGGGCTCAAGTGATACCACCCAAGCCGCATTAGCGCGCGGCCAGCTAAACTGCTCCTTGAAGTATTCGGTCCAACGGTCCAGTCTTTGCTGTTTGCTATGGATGGGTTTTCATTTCTATCGCAAATCGTTTCACTGACATGGGTTCGCCGTCCACCGTTATCACGAATAAACTTGAACAGTCTTTGATTGTTACCTGAAGCAGCTGCTATTTCCATTTCTTAGGCGATCTTGACCCGCCAATTTTCGCGATCATTCTTAAGGCTTTTTGTAACTTGCTTCTGTAGATGTCTTCGTATCTTATTCATCTCGTTACAGTTCGAGAGATGATGCTTTTGCTCCATTGTACTCGACTCTTGCGAGATCCAGTGTCTTTGATGGACAGTGGATCTAGGACCACGGGTGAAACCTGCTGCCACGTGCATCGCCTGTTTTTGTTCGTCGTAGATCTTAGCTCATGTGATAACTTCTGCTCACAACGGGTGCGTACTTCTGGGTCACACACGTTGCACAGCTAACCGGGTTTACCGTTTACGACTATGACCATGAATCTGGAGAGATAATCGCATTGAAACCAATGCATGGTCCGACTCTACATTCGCGGACCAGTAAGATCTACAGTTCTGGAAAAAAACTGCGCCACCGGTAGCCTACGGCGATATGATCAATCTGGCTCAGAGTATCTGTAAAGCTAGAGCGCCATGTCGCTGTGCGACGCAAGCTGTGTCGGAAATCGGTGCTAGACAAGAACAATCGATTGCCTGCACAAAACTGGAGAAGCTTATCCCCGTTATCTGTACGCTCAGCGGGTAAAGCACAACGCCCACCTAAACAAGCTTCTGACACACTTAGTTTGCCAACTTGTGTATTGAAGTCATCTTCTAGCACTACAATGTCAGAACCTTTACTGCTGCGAGGACATCATAGAACTCATCTTTCTGCATGTCTGAGCTGCAGTCCATTGGGGCGTACGCCGAGATCACAAACAAACTGCGCTTAACACAACTATCCTTTCGGACACCGGCTGACCCCTGGAGTCTCACAGCACATAAACGACCATTAATCGGGATCCAGTCTAACAGGGCAGCCTCAGCCTTGTCAGTCAAGACTATCCCTACACCACGTTGACCAGCAGCTCGAGCTACTTCTTCTCCTGAAGTACGCAGAAAATACCTCGATGACATGCCAGGAGCAGTTAGTTGAATTACACTGCTCGAATCCTGGATACGCGTTTCACTTAAGCAGCAGACATCAATCTTCAGAGAGTTCATTGTGAGGGCTAGGCACGCCTCCTGACCCGCCTGTACGAGTGTACGCACGTTGAAGGAGCCGAGATTTAGAGGCTGACGAGACGTGACAGAATGTGAGTTACCAGACAGAGAATTATTCCCGACACTATTTGACAATGAACCGTTGCGAGTATCGACCGTGTTATCAGTGGAAGCATTATGGGTGGAAAGTTGAGGCAAACAGAGGTGGTTGGGAACTCAAGACAGAGGTTGGGTAAAAGAGAGGGAACTCTGAGCAGTAGCCCACTTATCCCTGCCCACCCCGCTCGATGCAATGGACAGCGTGGTCCTGATTATCCTGCGCGACGACCGATGCACTATGGAATTCTTCTTATTCGTGCAGTTCATGGGAGATGTTGGACGGGTACTGCTAGGGTGTCCAACCACAAAGCAGGAGAACGATTAGGGTCCTCATCCAAAGCCTTTATTTCTAACAAGAACCTATCCGCAAGGCAGCGAGATGGGTGGGTGGAAGCCCATTTGCTTGGGTCAATTATTTTTTCACTGATTTTGCCGATTGAGTTGCCAGCTCAGATCGACCCCAACCTAGAGGATCAGGAGACTGGACCTTGTCTAACCTCTACCCAATGACCAGCCAGGTATGGTTGCATCTCCGGCTTAAAGAAGCCATCCTGTATAGCTCTTTGGGTCATAGAGGTGCACAAGCCATCACACCACGTCAAGGTGCAGTGTCGTCATGATGGCATTCACAACACACGGACTGGGATTCTCACCAGTAGGTGCCCCTGAACCGGAGCTATATCCGGCCTTCAGCCTTCTTCTAAAGAGCGGTGGGATTGTCCCGTATGAGCTCCATCACGGCAAACTCCATTGACTTGGATAGATGTTAGTGCTTCGCCAATGCTCCTTCAGTAATGTGTCTAGTTTCAGATTGGAAATATTGTCGTTGTGCTCTTCCACCACATTAGCAAGGAGAGAGTTCCAGAGACTGGTCACCATCCTGAATAAACGATACACCAACGGCAGGCCGGTGGAACTTAGCTTATGCAGCGTGAGTTGGTTGTTATTCCGGAGCGGTAGTTCTGATTGCAATTCAGCACCTATATCACCTCTAATAATGCGTCTTGCATAGATGTGGTCACCGCGAATCCACCTGTGCGCAATAGGGGACAACCAGGTAGCTTCCAGTCGTCCCACATAGCTGATGCCGCGTAGTCCAGCAAAGTGACGTGTGGCATCCCGCTGAACTCCTCCCAGTTTGGCTACTTCAGTAATCCTAAATGAATAGACAGCGGGACCACCATATTCCAATTACGGATGCACGTGGAAAGCGTACAGTAATTGCAAAGCCTCCATGGGAAGGTGTCCAAATGAACGGCGAATGGCGCCATACATTTTCCATGCGATAGCACAAGCTTTGTCGGTGTGGGCCCGAATCTTCAGATTACCGGCGACAATAACACCAAGGTCTCTTTCTTCAGCCGTTCACCGAAGAACGGTGTTTCCGAGGTGATAGCAGGCTGCAGCGTCCTGTTTACCAATTCCCATGTCAACATATTTCTGGAGATTCATCGGTAGGCTCCAGAAGTTGGACCGAAGGACCACTGCGTGTAAATCCAGCTGCAGCAGCACACAATCCTCCTCTGACTGAACGGTGCGCCCGATCTTCAAATCATCGGCATAGGTGAAGCACTGGGAAGGCAACGTCTGGGGAAGATCATTCACGAAAGCAAGGAATAGCAATGTTTCCAAGACAGAACCTTGAGGACCAGCAGTGACAGGATATTGCTGGGACAGAGACTGCGCAACTCTCACGAAGAAAGTCCTCCTGGTCAAGAAGTTCGAAATCTATCGAAGCATGGACCCAACGATACCCAGAGTCCGGAGTTTCGACAACAGTCAATCGTGGGGTACCTCGTAAAAAGCCTCGCTGAAGCCCATAAAGTTGACGTCCGTGTCATTTCCGTAGGCCTTGACAGCGGACCATCGTTCATGTGCGATTAGCAGGTTAGTCAGGCACGATTTGTTCCTTTGGAAACCGTGTTGATGTGTGCACCTGAGCTGATACTGTTCAAAATATTCTTTGAGATGAGATGCCACGAGCCGCTCCATAACCTTGCCAGCTACGGTCGTGAGGCTGACCGGGCGATAGTTAGCGGCCGCAGATTTCGTTCCATCCTTATACAATGGTGCGACCACTGCGTTTTTCTAGTCTGTTGGTAAGCTGCCAGTTGTTATGGCAGGTTGACTAATCTGGTCAATGGTGGAGTGAGCTGTGTAGCCAATTCCTACAGCATAATTGGGTCAATTCCATCCAGACCCGTAGACTTGTGAGTGTTCACGGATTGAAGAGTGATTTCTACCTCTGACTCCGAAAAGTCCTTGAAGAAGATAGACGGAGCACTGTTCACGCTCAGGTGTTTATGAGATCAATCCCAGGGTATATATTGACTGATAGTGCTTGGCCAATGTTTCAGCCTTCCCTTCATCCGTTAACGTCAGTTCTTCTCCGTTTTATAACGCTGATATACCGACTTTTGTCCTTGTACGCCGTTTGAGATGAGCAAATAAGCGTTCACGCGCTCTCACTGAACCCATCGCAAGTTCTTCAAACGCCGTCCGTTTTGTCTGCTTCACTTCCGTACACTGGCGACGAATCCTGCGATATAGGTCATAACTCTCACCTGTGGATCGGAACAACTCCCAGGCCCGTTTCCGTTTTTTCAGCAAGCGTCTGAACTCTAGGTCAAACCACAGTGGGCCCTTCAAACGAGGTTGGTGTCCGCTGGGTGGAGGGTAGGTATTTATAAGATCTAAGATACTATTACGAATGACCGCTCGGACCACGTTCACATGGTTGTCGTCGTCTGAGGTAGCGCGAAACCAACTAACATCTAAGGCGGCTCTTCGGACATTCTCGAATGATGTGCGCCAAACATTACGTTCGATGTGTGCTCCAAAAACTGGACAAGTACCACTACGTCAATAAACTAGCACCACATGATCGCTGCACCCAAGTAGAGGGAGATGTTCAATCCTATCGACATCAGAGCTCCTAGGAAAAGTCACCAGATCTGGGATGGAGCCTCGACTGGATTCCCTCCAGGCTGACTCATGAACATGATGGTATAAAGCCAGTTCTTGAACCGTTGTCAGCAAATCCCGAGACAAAGGATCTGTCCCGACCCCAGTCCTGCCTGATGTGCAATTAACATGCGTGGTGCCGAAGTCACCCAGGATGAGTCAGTAGCTGTCGCAAACCCATCTCCTCAACGAAATCAATATATCTGGAGAGGTGGCCGCGGGTGTCTGGTAGATAACTCCAACAGCCTTAAAGCCCCCGGTTGTCAGCTTGACGCCGCACCAAGTGGCCTCACCAAATCCTTATGGGTCAGCGTACGCCTCTAACTGCGGGGTTGGAATGTCTGATCGGAAGAACAATGCCACGCCTCTACCCGGCCGGACTGAGTTCCTGACAACTTGGGATAGAGTGTAGCCGGGGAGGGACACCTCAGAGTCTAGGATATTGTTACTCAGCTGCGTCTCCGTCAGCGCCACCACGGTAGGCGAGTTGGGCTGAAACAAGTTTTTCAAATCATTTCCCTTGTTCAGAAGACCACGGACGTTAGACAACAGGATGATGCTGTCTCGGCGTACTACCACCTCCATTTGTTCAGTGTCCTAGCTTGGGGGGACTGACAGAAATACGAGCGTCAGCGGCCCCCACCGGAAGTGAGGGCACCGTTTCTACACCAAAAATCCGAATAAACAAATTCGTTCCTCCTTGTTCTTTATGTTTACGCCGTTCAATCGACGTATTTCTATATTCCTCACGATTCGCAGGATCCAGACCTTACTGTAACCGCATTTGTTCTCCCCCGAGTCTGTAGCATCTTCGTATCACAGAAGTCGAGGCCTCCTCGGAGTCCAGCACTACTGTCAGCGAACGGAGAAATTTGCCAATTCGAAGGACTGATTTTGCTAGTATCTTCTTGAGTTTCCCCTCCCCCGGGACAACCGTTTCGTTAGTATACTTCGGAGGTTCACGAGATTATTGCCCAGACGGGCCTATGTCATACTCTCCCTTACCTCAGGTAATTTCACTACCAGGAAACACTGCTTCCTCGATGGTGGTGCTCTTCCTGGACGATCTCATGTTAATATCCAGTCCCGTTTACTTTCACCCACGGCGGTGCTTCGTTGGCTAGGTATTGTACTTATACCACGGTCCTGTGCTGGTTTTGCCACGTCAGTGTCCGCATTACGGTGGGCAGACTTTGGCAGTTATTTTTGGCGTTGGAAGCGTTTTCTTCCGGTTGGCTCCGCGGTAGATGCCGATGCCACCTCCGCATATGTAGCACAATTCACATCAGATACCTCCGCGAGAGTCTTTCCTCTGACTGCCATGATGAAGGTGACAGTGGTGACAATGGTGAAGATGATGACTAAGATAATGCTGTTGCTTCTGCAGCCATTGGTGGTGATGAACAGGTTCATGGTGGTAGTGACGATGATAATGATGACTGTCTTATGTGACGGGCAGCGCCATGTTCACTGACTATGGTCAATGTTTGTCCACACGCATGCTGGTACAGCCTTGCACAGAGCACATCCTTGGTGAGACCTCCAGTATGTTGCTGGAGTTTGTAAGAATGCATAAGGTACTTTATGGATTAGAAGAAATGTCCATGAATGTCCATTGTCTAACTCATATAGTCAGCGACGTAAGACACCACGGCGAGCTGGACAAATTCGGTGCTTTCCCTTTCGAATCACACCTATACCAAATAAGGACCATGATCAAAGGGAACATATGCGTCGCATCACAATTATTCGGAAGATGTTCAGAGTTAAAAACCTCAGCCAACTGGATAATTCCTGATGACAATCCTAAATTGGATATGGAGGAATGTAAGCTAATACTGGACTGTTACACCTTAACCACGATCAGGCCAGATAACTTGGTTCTAGTTCATTGAGTATAACTATGAAAGTATATTGGTAAGCTTTAGTCGTTTCAATCACATGGATAATTTTTTCGACGACCCGGTTCCATCCGCAGAGAAAAATATCTTCTTCGTCAAGAATTTATCGTCCACTTTGATTCGATATCCACTGTCTGAAATAGATTGAAAGCGTGTTTATTTCAGTGACGACGATGGCTATTGCGCCATTCCCATTCCTCATACCTCTACCGCGTTGAAAGCTTTTTTCACGCTTCCCATGCAATTTGAAAACACTGCATTTCTTAAATGAAAGCTACTGGACCGACTTCTCTTCTGAATAAAACCAGTTTCATCGTGAAATAAACGTTGAGGTCTTTAGATGACTACTGTATCACAGTTCTTCGATGTCGGCCTCCTTGCGGACGATGATAACGAAGATGTATGCGTAATCAGTCAATCATGGTTGACGCCGGATGAAGTGTATGCTTACGTGCCCAATGTGGACGGAGCTCGTTTTCACCGTCTGGTGAGAACATACGCAACTCTTTCGGGCCGAAACTCCCATCAGACCGATTAGGAAGCTATTGCACACCAGTAAGTTTCGTCTAAATAAATCACTACCTTATGCCACAGCTCGGTACGATAAAACGCGGCGAGTGCAAAAGAATAACCTTCCAACAAGCGATGGGACAGCTTCCATGTGTTTACCGTAGAAGCGGATACCGTAAGTTATCGTTTAGTTGAATATTGACCTCACTCATTCAGTAAACCCAAGAGAGACCTTTCATCGGAGGACGAGGCGCCGCCAAAAAGTTGCACGAGGGAGCCGCCAGAGGAAAGTAATATACTGTACAATAATTCCGTAACCTACTATCATTAGAGCTGAAAACTACGATTCGCCGATTTCGTCCGTCGGGAACAAACAGTATTCGGCGAATAGGGACGAACGTAATTCTTTAAGTACTCCGTCTAATGATATAAGTTTCAGGTGTTCCAGATCACGAGACGGACATGATGCCGTCGACATCCAGAACTCCAGTGAACGTTCGAACACTTGCGGCTGGGACTTCGACCTTACCCATTCTGTTTGACAGCAAACGTGTAGTATAATTTCTTACTATTTCAGCTATGCAATCTGGATTTAGAACGTTGCGCGAACAAATTATTGCCCTACAAAGAGAGGTGTGCTACTTAGGAGAACGAATAAAATGGATCGAGTGCCATCACCAACATGATTCATTCATTCATTCTTCATAATAGAGGCAGAGGGTATCTCTCCCGTGTAAGCCTCCTCACCACAGCTCAGTGATGTAGACTCATGTGTGTCTCCCACCACCTCTTTAGAAATACGTCCAGAAGTCGCTTGAACAATGTGTCGTTGGGCTCTTCCACCACTTCGGCTGGCAACGAGTTCCATAGATTGGTCACCCTCCGAGATAGACGGTACACCAGAGGGAGGCCCACCGAGTGCAGTTTCTTTAGAGTTAGCGGGTGTCCCCTCGTACGGCCATGTCCGCGGAGAGGGAGCTCTGCACGTAGTTCTGGACCGAAGTCGCCTCTGATGACACGCCTGGTGAAGATCAGGTCTCCCCGGACTCTTCGGTAGGCCACTGGAAACAGCCCTGTGATCTTCAGCCGCTCTTCGTAACTGACCCCACGTAGCCCTCCGATATGGCGGGTTGCGCCTCTCTGTACTCTTTCCAACTTTGCCACCTCTGCCAACGTACAAGGGAAAACTGCTGGCCCCCCGTATTCCAACCTGGGACGCACGTGGGTTGCATACAGCACCTTGAAGGCGTTGAGTGAGAGATGGCCGAATGAACGAGTAATCGGCCCCAGGATACTCCACGCTGAAGAACAGACTCTATCAGTATTGTGTTTCGTTTTTAGTGACGAGGCCACCATCACTCCCAGATCTTTTTCGCAGACAGAGCGTCGGAGGGGTGCCCCGTGTATATTGTACATCCCACTGCTGGACGGTGCTCCTACTCGCATATGCGCACACTTGTCCGTGTTGACTGGTAGTGACCACAGATCTGACCATCTCTCAAGGGCTCTGATGTCCTCCTGAAGAACGAGCTCGTCAGCGTATGACGTAATTGTGCGCCAGATCTTTAGGTCGTCTGCGTAAATGAGGCACGGCGATTGAAAAACTGGTGGTAGGTCATTGATATAGGCCAGGAAGAGGAGCGGACCCAGAACCGATCCTTGTGTAACACCACTAGCTGCCACTTGCCAGGTTGACAGTGACTGTGCTACTCGTACTGCAAAGGTTCGGCCTTTTAGAAAGTCCTCTATCCACAGAATCAATGGATCTACTACACCAAGAGCCTCAAGCTTACCTAATAGACGGTCATGCGGAACTTTGTCAAAAGCTTTGCTAAAATCCACGAAGATTACGTCCGTAGGGTGTCCTTCGGCCTTGGCCATCGTCCAGCGTTCTCGTGCGATTACCAAGTTTGTTAGGCACGACCTGTTTTTCCAAAAACCATGTTGTTGTCGGCTAAGTAGGTCGTATACCCCAATATGGTCCCGGATTCGCGTTGCCAGCAGGCGCTCCATAACCTTTCCTATCACCGGTGTTAGACTGACAGGTCGGTAGTTGACAGCCTCAGCTTTTGCCCCACCTTTGTACAATGGCACGACGACCGCTTTCTTCCATTCTTGGGGGAGCTTTCCCGCTGCTAAAGAGGCGTTGAACAGTTGTGTGACTGGTTGAGTTAACACATCGGCCAGTTCCTTTACCACCAACGGATGAACACCATCAGGTCCTGGGGATTGGTTGACTCTAATGGTGCGCATGGTTGCCGCCACTTCTTCCTCGGTGAGTTCTTGACAAGACATTTGGGGGGCTCCCCCGGCAATGTGTGAGGGACGATTGTGCCTCTGTTCAGGAGCATAGACTGACAAGTAGTGTCTCGCCAGTATCTCTGCCTTGTGTTCATCTGTCACTCCCAGCGAATGTCCGTCCTGTAGGGCTGGGATTGCAGTCGTGGTTCGCGTCCTCCGTCGCAGATATGCGAACAGTCGTTTGGGTGCTTGTACCGAGTCCATTGCTAACGTCTCCTCGAAGATACGTCGCTTTTCTCGTTTCATTTGGGTACACTGGTTCCGGATGTTGCGGTATCGATCATATCCTTCTCCAGTCGCTTGACATTGTTTCCATGCTCGGTTTCAATGCTTCAGAAGCCGCCTCAGTTGCGAGTCAAACCAAGGTGGGCCTTTCGCATGCGGCCGCTGTCTGGATGGTGGAGCAAAAGTCTGGCATAACTGAAGGATTGCATCTCGGATTACCTCCCAAGCCTGGTCTATGTCATACGGTTCTGGCGGATACCACATCACTGAGGATGCAGCCTCCCTGACTTGTTGGAACGACATTCGCCAGACGTTGAGTCCGCCCTGTGGTCTGGGGACAAACGTCGCTCCTCTCTTCCAGCTGATGGTCAATACTGCATGGTCACTGCACCCTAGTGGCGGTAGGTACTCTATCTGATCAACATCGGACCGCCTTGGAGATATCACCAGATCTAGGGTAGACGTGTGGTGATCCTGGGTTCGGGTCGGCCTTCTGACGTGTTGGTACAAGGAAAGTTCCAGCACCGTTGAAAGAAGCTCGCGGGAAAATGAATCCGCTCCTACAGTGCACTGCAAGTTCTCCCAGTCCACATTCGGCGAGTTGAAGTCACCCAAAATTAGACAGTGACCATCGCCCGCCCAACGTCTTACTCCAGTCAGTGCTTCCCGTGGGTCTGCTTCTGGTGACCGATAAATGACTCCGACAGACTCAAATCCACTGGGTGTCAACTTCACGCGACACCAAAGCGATTCTTCAAAGCCCTCCGGGTCTATCAGGCGATCCAACTGTAGCGAAGGGACGTCAGCTCGAATGTACATCGCCACGCCGCCTCCTCGCCTAGCTTGGCTCCTATCAGCACGGTAAAGTGTGTATCCTGGGATAGCTACTTCCGAGTCCTGCACTCCACTGGTGAGCCACGTCTCCGTCAAGGCGACCAATGTTGGCGAGTGCTGAACCACCCATGCCTCGAGCTCATCTCGCTTGTTCAACAGACTCCTGACATTAGACGACATGATAAGTGCATGCCCTCTTCTGTCTTCCCTCTTCTTACCGACCCTCATTGCATCTCCACCGCAGGGGCCGCCTGGTTGATGATGCCGGTGAGATTGAACGGATCCCATCTCAGTTGAAGACGCCTCCGCTGAACACGAAAATCCCGGATGAAAAGACCTCATTCACCATTGGCCTGGCGTTCGCGGAGCTCTCGCAAGGCTAACCGGTGCCTCTCCCTTTCCTCGGGGTCAAGATCTCGAAGGAGTCGTTGTTTTTCTCCTTTTAATCTGTAGGACCGCTGTAGCACCCAGCGGCATTCCTCATCGGAACCCAAGACCACCTTGAGCGGACGGGGGTTACCATTGTCATTTATTTTCCCTAATCGAAAAACGGCTTTCACCTTTACGTTATTTGCCAGGTTTTCCTCATTTGTGGAGAATATTTTGGCAAATATGTCCCGAAGTAGAGAAACGTCGTGCTCTAATGATGACTTGTCGATCGTATTTCCGTTCTCCAGTGCACAAGAACTCCGAGTATTTGACGTCTCAGTGATGGGGGAAAAAACAAATGGAAATTGGTGGGTATTTTTGATTCATTGCAATTTCTACAAGATTCCATTCTCACATTAACGTGCGGTGAAACCGCTGCACGTTATGTTCGCCAGCTGATGTCTCGGCTGATGACGAAAGAGATCCCCAATGAGGTCAACTTCTCGGCAGCACATGGAAAAATGGCTTTCCGGAAAACATGAGTCAAAGAACTATTCATCGGTAAGTTTCTTCTAGATCAGTGAAGAACGATTACTACTTTGCAGACGCCGTGCTTCGACAAAATTTTCGATCTGTCGGTAAAATGTCGTGAGGCTGGATGCAAGACACTCATAGTAATTTGCGCCGAACACCACAAACAGTGTGATTATTTTTCTACGTTATTTCCGTCACAGGAACCCAACAACGAAAAAGCACAAATGGTCCATCTCGACGTGGACTTGAATGCCATTTAGTTCAACATGCTTAATTTGTACATATCACCTGTAATAATTAGTATTTTTCAAACATATTTCACACATCATCGTATTTCTTATTCTGATTGTGGGCTTACTGAAATGAATGCATTCGCATCAACGCCACCATTTAGTTATGCAAGGGAAGGGGTACTTTGACGGCCACACAAGTTTCAACTGCTTAGTGCATTTTATGCACAGCACTTTGAACGACTTCACACGGAGTTTTGGAGGACTCCGTAAAGGTTATTGTTCATTTCCGAGAATTCGAGATGGATCCAATCATATGGTTGGGTGTGATAACAAACCCAACCTTTGAACAGACTAGGGATAAACATTCATTATTCTCGAATTTTCTGGAGGCATTACGGATGAGTCGTACCATCCCGAGTGACACAACAACACAAAACATAATTCCAATTATCATGCCGAACGATTCGCCGGTGCAGCGCAGTTCAGTACAGCTCAGTTCAGTACAGCTCAGTTCAGTTCAGTTCAGTTCAGTTCAGTTTTCACAGGACTTGGTGTGGTTAGAGCCAATCGTGTGTCCAGATTGTTGTGCTGTCGGCGCGTTTCCGTAGCTCCCAACACTGCGTGATTTTTTTTTCTGAAAAGCAGAAATTTTGTGCAGTATCCGCCCTGGCAGATTAAGGTGGAAACAATAAGTAAATTGCATCTGACCCTAAAAGCTGCTTAACATAGCTCGGGGTATACTGCCACCCAACATAGGCCTACTGCTTTCTTAAAAGCCTTCACGGTTGGGGTATTTATGACCTCTTCCGGGGGCTTATTCCAATAGGGTACCACTCTATTCCAGAAGTACTTCACCCTAATTTGGAGCCTCGAATGCTTCCTTTGTAATCTAAGGCTGTGCCCCCTTGTACCTCTCTCGGGGATCAGAGAGAAAAGGTCCTCTCGTCTTATTCCTGACAGTCCTTTCATCACCTTGAAGGTTTCTATCAAATCCCCGCGAATGCGCCGTCTTTCCGTGGAGAACAGGTCTAGGGCACGGAGACGCTCTGTGTAGGTAAACCCCTTTGCCCAGCCACCATTCTAGTGGCTAGCCCTTGTACTTTCTCCAGACAGTCGATATCTTTCTGGTTGTACGGTGCCCAGGCCTGCACGCAGTACTTCATATGCGGCCTAACTATGGCCTGATATATCGGAACGAAAATCTCCGGATCTCTACACGACATAATGGATCTAACTCGAAAGAGTTCTCTCCTGGCCGTATTGGCTGCTGAGGTGCACTGCTTTGACGGCTTAAAGCTGTTGTCCATTATAACGCCCAAGTCTTTGATCTGCGAGACCACTTGCAACGAACCCACACCATTCTCACCAGACCCTGTATTTGTGGTCAACCATTGACACTTGGTGAGGTTTAGTGGAAGGTCCCATTTGCGTGCCCAGTTTTGTACTTGACGTCATCGGCAAACATAAAGCTGGGGTTTG
Source organism: Fasciola hepatica (assembly GCA_948099385.1). NCBI lineage: Eukaryota > Metazoa > Platyhelminthes > Trematoda > Plagiorchiida > Fasciolidae > Fasciola > Fasciola hepatica. The sequence continues at coordinate 4,829,100 of CANUEZ040000152.1, read as the reverse complement.
TAAGCCCACATGCTAGGTCATTGATGAAGATGAGCAAGAGCAGAGGGCCGAGCACCGAGCCCTATGGCACCCCACTTGTTACACCTTCCGGTTTTGAAACATGACTACCCACCTTAACACTAAAGGTTCGCCCTGATAAGAAACTACTTATCCATTGTCCTGCCTTTCCAACAATTCCCATGGACTGCAGTTTGACGTCCAGAAATCTGTGGATCACAGAATCAAACGCCTTTCTGAAGTCAAAGTAGCAGACCGCAATCGATTGCCCTTCGTCCAGATGTTTGGTTACCTCATCAAGGAACAGCAGGAGATTCGTCAGACAGGATCGTCCTACCACAAACCCATGCTGAGCATTTGATATAAGGTTGTGTTGAACCAAATGCCTAGGGATCTGTTTCCTGACTATTCGCTCCAGGCACTTGCAAAGTACTGAAGTCAAGCTAACCGGCCGGTAATTTTCGGCCTTTTGTCGGGGTCCACTCTTGTAAATGCCTACCACTGTTGCTTTCCTCCAGTCTTCCGGCACAATTCCCTCTCTAAGTGACGTTTCACACAGCTTCGTCACCGGAGCCTTCAGGACCTCGGCCAGAGACTGAACGATTGCTAGATGAATCATGTCTGGACCTGCTGCCTCATTTCTATTCAACGTTTGCAACCCCGCGAACACTTCTTCTCCTACAGTAAGTTCGGGTATTGGAGGCGCCTGTGGGCCCTTCATTCTTTCCTCCGAACTATTTCCTGGTCGATATATGCTCTTGAAGAATTCCAAGAGCATGTCAGCCTTGTCTTCGTCGTTTAGAGCTAGTCGTCCCTGTGCTCGTACCAAAGTTGCTACGCTCTCTCTCTCATACGTTTGTGAGATTGCACGTAGGCGTGGAATCGCTTTGGGTTTGTGCTGACCGACGCAGCTAACCGACGCTCGAAGGCATATTCCTCCACTCTTTGGAACTCTTGAGCTCTGTTCCTAGCCATCTTATAGCCATTCCATGCCCCCTTAGTTCTGTACAGCTTGTACGCCGCCCATCGTTGCCTACGAATAACTGTGGCATTGCGGACTTTTGACTTCTACCATGGGGGTAGATTTCTACTGCTTCCCACCGTCAGGGGTGCGAACTCATCTGTAAGTTCAGTTCAGTTCAGTTTGCACACGAAAGGTAATGGCCACTGCCAATAGAGCGTCCAGAATTCCTTCGATGGTATGCACACCACATGCACCCAGCACTGCCGAGTGTATTTCGTCGAATCCCCGCTAAAACTGAGAGGGAAACGGAAAACCTCATCGTACATCAACTGCGAGAGATATTATGCATCGTGAGTGTTCACTGAGACAATATGCAATGAGGGAAAAAGTCTGCTAAAATATACTCCAGAAGGGCCACATTGCTGCTCGTTATCCATCTAGTTGATATACTCAAGGCTCACTACAAGGAAAGATCTCGTACAAGTTGCCATCTAGGGCACATTTGAATGTGTAGGTACCTGTACATTTCCGACTTTTTCCATAATTTTCAACGTCCCTTGGTGCGACACTCCTTTGTTGTACCGACATTTTAATGTGAAACGCACACACAACTTTTGGTCGTCATCACCGCGCAATACAAAAAAGGCCGTAAATAAATCTTTCATTCTGGCACGGTCTCATCTTCTGGTTTGGAGTGTCTTGGAATTATATCGGTCGGAACTAACTGTGTGAAACAAAACATTTTAGAAGCTTCAACGGCGTCTCTTGGCACTTCGCTCAATACCATCCTGTTCTGTTCAACGGATGGCTGTCAGACGGAACTGAACTGAAGACATTGGCGGATATTGGCCATTCAGCGCTCATTTCCTGATCACAAGAACACTGAACAACTGTGAGTTTGAGTCACACCTTTTGTTTCATTTTAATTCTTAATGTACATACCCTTTTGGTCTTTTTATCACCGCACTCTCCTCCGCCCATCTTAGTTTGCCAGTGTCGTCTTAGATAATGTTGACAATAATTTAGTGTACTATATAGACAGAATAGTACGCTACAAAATTGGTGAGCTCAGGTTATTTTTCCATCCTTTGACACTAGCTTCATTCTTTTGGTCCAAGTTCCACACAATTCACCATGTCTGACAGCGAATCTATCGACATCCACGCGGTTGCTCTGAAACTGCCCGTTTTTGCCCCGACCAACCCTCGAGTGTGGTTTCGACAAATAGAAGCCGTATTTGCCACTCCACGTATAACCACCGAGCGCGTGAAGTACTCTCACGTTGTCCAAGCGCTTCCCTTTGACATCGACGTCGACGTGGAAGATCTCCTCGATCCCATTCCACCAGAAGCTCCTTACACGAAGCTTAAGGAAGCAGTCATTCAGCGTACCGGAAAGTCAACCGGAAAAATGCTCCGGGAGCTGTTCACGTCGGTGGAGCTCGGAGACCAAACTCCGTCCCAGCTTATGCACCACATGCGGTCGCTACTGGCTGGACGGCAAATGGACGACGCTATTTTCAGGGTGATATGGGTTGATAAACTACCTCTCCCGATGCAACAGGTCCTGTCAATCCTGGAGCCCACTACTCCTCTTGACAAAGTTGCACAACACGCCGACAGAACAGTGGAATGCTACCCAGCTGGTAGACCCTGTGTTCACATGACATCACCAGCCGAAACCACTCCGACGCACGAATCCTCTATGACATTACCAGTTCCTGCCCCAGATCGTCGTGGCGACGTTTCTCGCAGTCCTGATTCCCCATCCCATCACTCTCATATCTATAAGGACATTAAGGACCTAAAAGAAACCGTTCGCATGTTGTGCAATCAGGTCGGTGCAATGTGCAACGCATTAACTACTCATCAACATGTGTCCGCCGAAGTACCTCGTCGACCTAGATCGCGGTCCAGAAACTGCCGGTCACAAACCTGGTGTTGGTACCACCGCACATTTGGCTCCCAGGCACGCCGCTGTGATCCTCCATGCTCACTCCGCACTTCCACCCCACAGTCAAACGACCAGGCCAGCCAGTAACGGCGACGACTACGGCTGGCCCTCCACATGAAAGTCGCCTATTTTATATCGTTGACCGATCCAGTGGCCTTTGATTCCTTATTGATACCGCCGCCGAGATCAGATTAATCCCCCCACCGAAACATCACAGCCTCAAACCATCTCCCTTCACTCTGCAAGCAGCAAACACAACAACTACTGTAAAGAACGAATACTGAAAATCCTTCTCAATGTTCAACGTGCTTTGTGAATTTGACTATATTTAACATTATCTTGGAAAGCTCGCTCATACACCACACATTTTCACGTTTGTTTATCCATGTGAGACATTTGAATTTTGCTTTGAACCGTTTCTGACTGTCGTGCTTGAGCCACGGGGCTTTGGACCTTTGGGTTTTACTGTGAAGCCTATTTGGCCGCATACTTGAGGTTCGTATATATTTGTATCCTTTGTGCATTTCAATTTAGTACCGTGAAAGCTACGAATCAATCTTGTTCTGGTTTTGGGACTCGTTTGAATTGGCTACGCGTTGCTCGATTGGCGAGATTTGACTTACAGTACTCAAGTGGAACCTGGACAAGAAAACTCATTGGAAATGCCCAGACGAGGAAGCAAGGACCTTTTGAGACAACAGGAAATAACTCGGCAAGTCTCTGGGGATGGTTCGGGTGTTATTGATTCTCTAGATAATGCTAAGTTTACTAGCTCTGTCAGTGCCAGGTCATATATCTCTAACCGCGATGCGTTTGACGATATTAGTACTTATAGAATGAAAGTAATAGAATTAGAAAACGAGCTGCGGTTAGCCAGAAAGGAAGCAGAGCCCCTTACACAAAGAACTGGTCTCAGAGAGCCAGCAAAGAGTCCATGTCGTTCACAATGTCAACATCGAAAAGACACTGTGATCGACGAATATAAACCCTTGAGACAGCCTGAAACTACCGAGGTTTTGGCTCTTGACCTGCCGAGAGTGGAGCTGTCCCACTTCGACGGGCACCCCGAGCAATACTGTATATTCATGAAACAATTCGAAAATTTTGTTGAGTGCAAAGTTGCAGATCCTGGTCAAAGGTTTTTGTATTTATTACATTACTGTCGTGGGTGAGCCAAAAGTGCTATCGAAAGCTGCGCGATGCTTGATCCACCGATGGGGTACATCAGGGCGCGCAGAATCCTGAAAGATTTGTTTGGACAACCATTCAAGGTGGCTAGAAGCCTAATTGATAGTGTTTTATTGGAGGCGAAAGGGATTGAGGGCAAGGTTGAATCACTGTCGAGTTTGGTGATAAAAATGCAGAATTGCAGTATAGCACTGGAGCACTTAGGATACCAGTCTGATCTGAATGCATTGCACACACAGGAATGCATTGTCCGATGTCTATCTATTGATTTACAGAGCCGATGGGCAGAGGAAGCTTAAAAAATAAATATGCTTGAGCGGGAATCTACGTTCAACGATTTGACGGAGTTCATGGGTCGTCAATTCCGTATCGCCAACAGTCGATTTGGACAAATCGTACGCGAAAGTTGCAGACTGGCGCGAAGGGAACCAACATCTCAAATTGTGGAGAAGGACTGTAACCAAACCCAGTCTTTGGCTAACATGCACATGATAAGTCAAGAACCCGAGAGGTCAGCTGAATGCAAGCTATGCAACTCCCTGCATCGGTTACCATATTGTCCGACCTTTCATGGGATGAGTGCACCCGATCGGTGGTGCGCAGTAAAAAGGATTGGCTCATGCTTTATGTGTTTTAACAACTCTCATCGAGCCTCTGAATGCAGCTTAAGAGTGAAATGCAACCAAGACGGATGCTTGGGTAATCATCACTCGTTACTGCATGGCCTTCTCAACAATAGACCTATTCAGCCGGATGAACCCAAAATTGTCTGTTCAACGGGACATGATGATTTCAAACCGGCAAGATTAGGCATCGTACCTGTCGGTATCGTGACACCTAAAGGACTGATGAGGGTCAACGCATTTTTGGACACGGGGTCGGATACCTCGCTGATTACTCGCGAGCTTGTAGAAAGCTGTGAACCAGTAGGCGAGCCTACCTCGCTCACTATCAGCACGATTGCAGGGGGTCATGTTAGCAATTCTAAGAGGCTGACCCTGCAGTTAACGTCTTTATCTGATGAGGGGACCGTAGAAATTCCGGAAGCTTTTGCAATAGACAGCTTGCCAATGAGACCAGTCGACTCTGTTAGATCGATCGCCAAGAGATGGTCTCATCTCAGGGACACAGAGTTTGAAGAAGTGTCTAGCCCCCACGTCGACATACTAATTGGATGCAATGTACCAGAGGCTCACTGGGTGCTTGAACAGAGCATAAGCAATCGAAAAGAACCATTCGCTACGCGAACGATACTAGGCTGGACACTTCTCGGACCATTGACGAGCGAACTTCAACAATCGGCATCAATAAATTGCTCAAATGTTGCTGAGAGAAGTGCCTCTGTAGAACACAATCAGCCTTTCGATATTGAATCCAACGGTCCATCTCAGGAAAGCGAAGTTCACTCAAAGGATCAGTCGGTGCTTTCGATGGCGAATTCAAAGACGGGACGTCACAGTGGGCAACATGAAGTTGCTATACCCAAGAGACCACCGTCAAGTCACCTATCGAGAAAAGGAGAAATTGCCCGGAGGCTTTTGAAATATCTCAAAAAAGGACACCAGCAGGTCACCCAAAGCAGCTTGAAATTTGCCGACCCAGTGACAGTGTACGGTACCTGGGTGGAACTGCATGGCCGGTGGCGAAACAAAGTACCCTTTGCCAAAACAAAAATTGCTGAGCTGAAGTCAGTATCCCTAAACGAGCTCAAAACGACTGCACTGGTATTGGGTTTTAAGGTAGCACGAATGCTAAAAGAGGACTGCACCACCGCCGAACTGAGCCTTGCTTATTGGACAGATCCTACAGTTGTGTTACATTACAGGAAACGGAAGAAACGAAGAACGTGTTCGAGACATCAGAGAGTTAATCCACTCGTAGCAGGAAACAGCGAGGTAAATGATTATGATTCGAGCTCGAAACCACATACAAAAGACAAGGTAGCTCGCAGATCGCCTCGCTCCGAGTTACTCAGCACTTTATTGCATTTCATGCTCTACAACTAATCAACTGGACCCATTTTTTCTGAAAGATTGTAAATGTACTTAGTTCCAGTTTCTATCTAGCGTGCACATAGGCGAAGAGGGAAAATTCACCAGTATTTCACTTGAACAGTTCAGGTGAGGCATACTAGCTGTGAGCACATTGTGAAACTATTATTATCTTTAAAGGAGAACATTTATTTACATTTTATACAAAATTGATTGTCACATATTTTGTGCACAGAAAAACTTTGAAATACTCTGATAGATGCCAGTATTCGAGCAATCTCCGTGTTCATATGTATTTCGATACTGTCCGCCGTACACTTGTTTTCGAAATTTATTCATAATCAGAAACCGGTTTTCATTTCTTTCGGAAGATTTGGTGCGTTAATTTTACGTAATTCCACCGGTTCATGACCTGTCCATTTTACGCGATATCTCATTAGGCGTTGAACCTGCGTTCAACTTCTGCGCTCATGCTTGTAGACAAAATTAGTCTAACCAGTTGCTGCAATGGGTTACTGCTTGTGATGCTTAGACTTATTTCGTGCGGCGAAACACTTCACTCTGCGAAGCCTTCATCTTCATCGTGCGTCTGACTATATGCGCCGGTCTCCTGATGAATATGTCAATCTCAAGTTGTGCAGCGGGATTTGGAATTGATTCCTTATGGAGTGTGCGATGATGACTACGGCGAAAACCTGTTACACGTTCAGATAACACAGGAAGTTAGTAACCACAGGCACTAACAATAAGTTAAAGGTAGATAGGGTGAGAATCATGACCCCTTCCTGAACCTTAGACAACCATTTTCGCGGAAGGATTTTGGCCGGCGGTGTAAAGAACGAATACTGAAAATCCTTCTCAATGTTCAACGTGCTTTGTGAATTTGACTATATTTAACATTATCTTGGAAAGCTCGCTCATACACCACACATTTTCACGTTTGTTTATCCATGTGAGACATTTGAATTTTGCTTTGAACCGTTTCTGACTGTCGTGCTTGAGCCACGGGGCTTTGGACCTTTGGGTTTTACTGTGAAGCCTATTTGGCCGCATACTTGAGGTTCGTATATATTTGTATCCTTTGTGCATTTCAATTTAGTACCGTGAAAGCTACGAATCAATCTTGTTCTGGTTTTGGGACTCGTTTGAATTGGCTACGCGTTGCTCGATTGGCGAGATTTGACTTACAGTACTCAAGTGGAACCTGGACAAGAAAACTCATTGGAAATGCCCAGACGAGGAAGCAAGGACCTTTTGAGACAACAGGAAATAACTCGGCAAGTCTCTGGGGATGGTTCGGGTGTTATTGATTCTCTAGATAATGCTAAGTTTACTAGCTCTGTCAGTGCCAGGTCATATATCTCTAACCGCGATGCGTTTGACGATATTAGTACTTATAGAATGAAAGTAATAGAATTAGAAAACGAGCTGCGGTTAGCCAGAAAGGAAGCAGAGCCCCTTACACAAAGAACTGGTCTCAGAGAGCCAGCAAAGAGTCCATGTCGTTCACAATGTCAACATCGAAAAGACACTGTGATCGACGAATATAAACCCTTGAGACAGCCTGAAACTACCGAGGTTTTGGCTCTTGACCTGCCGAGAGTGGAGCTGTCCCACTTCGACGGGCACCCCGAGCAATACTGTATATTCATGAAACAATTCGAAAATTTTGTTGAGTGCAAAGTTGCAGATCCTGGTCAAAGGTTTTTGTATTTATTACATTACTGTCGTGGGTGAGCCAAAAGTGCTATCGAAAGCTGCGCGATGCTTGATCCACCGATGGGGTACATCAGGGCGCGCAGAATCCTGAAAGATTTGTTTGGACAACCATTCAAGGTGGCTAGAAGCCTAATTGATAGTGTTTTATTGGAGGCGAAAGGGATTGAGGGCAAGGTTGAATCACTGTCGAGTTTGGTGATAAAAATGCAGAATTGCAGTATAGCACTGGAGCACTTAGGATACCAGTCTGATCTGAATGCATTGCACACACAGGAATGCATTGTCCGATGTCTATCTATTGATTTACAGAGCCGATGGGCAGAGGAAGCTTAAAAAATAAATATGCTTGAGCGGGAATCTACGTTCAACGATTTGACGGAGTTCATGGGTCGTCAATTCCGTATCGCCAACAGTCGATTTGGACAAATCGTACGCGAAAGTTGCAGACTGGCGCGAAGGGAACCAACATCTCAAATTGTGGAGAAGGACTGTAACCAAACCCAGTCTTTGGCTAACATGCACATGATAAGTCAAGAACCCGAGAGGTCAGCTGAATGCAAGCTATGCAACTCCCTGCATCGGTTACCATATTGTCCGACCTTTCATGGGATGAGTGCACCCGATCGGTGGTGCGCAGTAAAAAGGATTGGCTCATGCTTTATGTGTTTTAACAACTCTCATCGAGCCTCTGAATGCAGCTTAAGAGTGAAATGCAACCAAGACGGATGCTTGGGTAATCATCACTCGTTACTGCATGGCCTTCTCAACAATAGACCTATTCAGCCGGATGAACCCAAAATTGTCTGTTCAACGGGACATGATGATTTCAAACCGGCAAGATTAGGCATCGTACCTGTCGGTATCGTGACACCTAAAGGACTGATGAGGGTCAACGCATTTTTGGACACGGGGTCGGATACCTCGCTGATTACTCGCGAGCTTGTAGAAAGCTGTGAACTAGTAGGCGAGCCTACCTCGCTCACTATCAGCACGATTGCAGGGGGTCATGTTAGCAATTCTAAGAGGCTGACCCTGCAGTTAACGTCTTTATCTGATGAGGGGACCGTAGAAATTCCGGAAGCTTTTGCAATAGACAGCTTGCCAATGAGACCAGTCGACTCTGTTAGATCGATCGCCAAGAGATGGTCTCATCTCAGGGACACAGAGTTTGAAGAAGTGTCTAGCCCCCACGTCGACATACTAATTGGATGCAATGTACCAGAGGCTCACTGGGTGCTTGAACAGAGCATAAGCAATCGAAAAGAACCATTCGCTACGCGAACGATACTAGGCTGGACACTTCTCGGACCATTGACGAGCGAACTTCAACAATCGGCATCAATAAATTGCTCAAATGTTGCTGAGAGAAGTGCCTCTGTAGAACACAATCAGCCTTTCGATATTGAATCCAACGGTCCATCTCAGGAAAGCGAAGTTCACTCAAAGGATCAGTCGGTGCTTTCGATGGCGAATTCAAAGACGGGACGTCACAGTGGGCAACATGAAGTTGCTATACCCAAGAGACCACCGTCAAGTCACCTATCGAGAAAAGGAGAAATTGCCCGGAGGCTTTTGAAATATCTCAAAAAAGGACACCAGCAGGTCACCCAAAGCAGCTTGAAATTTGCCGACCCAGTGACAGTGTACGGTACCTGGGTGGAACTGCATGGCCGGTGGCGAAACAAAGTACCCTTTGCCAAAACAAAAATTGCTGAGCTGAAGTCAGTATCCCTAAACGAGCTCAAAACGACTGCACTGGTATTGGGTTTTAAGGTAGCACGAATGCTAAAAGAGGACTGCACCACCGCCGAACTGAGCCTTGCTTATTGGACAGATCCTACAGTTGTGTTACATTACAGGAAACGGAAGAAACGAAGAACGTGTTCGAGACATCAGAGAGTTAATCCACTCGTAGCAGGAAACAGCGAGGTAAATGATTATGATTCGAGCTCGAAACCACATACAAAAGACAAGGTAGCTCGCAGATCGCCTCGCTCCGAGTTACTCAGCACTTTATTGCATTTCATGCTCTACAACTAATCAACTGGACCCATTTTTTCTGAAAGATTGTAAATGTACTTAGTTCCAGTTTCTATCTAGCGTGCACATAGGCGAAGAGGGAAAATTCACCAGTATTTCACTTGAACAGTTCAGGTGAGGCATACTAGCTGTGAGCACATTGTGAAACTATTATTATCTTTAAAGGAGAACATTTATTTATATTTTATACAAAATTGATTGTCACATATTTTGTGCACAGAAAAACTTTGAAATACTCTGATAGATGCCAGTATTCGAGCAATCTCCGTGTTCATATGTATTTCGATACTGTCCGCCGTACACTTGTTTTCGAAATTTATTCATAATCAGAAACCGGTTTTCATTTCTTTCGGAAGATTTGGTGCGTTAATTTTACGTAATTCCACCGGTTCATGACCTGTCCATTTTACGCGATATCTCATTAGGCGTTGAACCTGCGTTCAACTTCTGCGCTCATGCTTGTAGACAAAATTAGTCTAACCAGTTGCTGCAATGGGTTACTGCTTGTGATGCTTAGACTTATTTCGTGCGGCGAAACACTTCACTCTGCGAAGCCTTCATCTTCATCGTGCGTCTGACTATATGCGCCGGTCTCCTGATGAATATGTCAATCTCAAGTTGTGCAGCGGGATTTGGAATTGATTCCTTATGGAGTGTGCGATGATGACTACGGCGAAAACCTGTTACACGTTCAGATAACACAGGAAGTTAGTAACCACAGGCACTAACAATAAGTTAAAGGTAGATAGGGTGAGAATCATGACCCCTTCCTGAACCTTAGACAACCATTTTCGCGGAAGGATTTTGGCCGGCGGTGTAAAGAACGAATACTGAAAATCCTTCTCAATGTTCAACGTGCTTTGTGAATTTGACTATATTTAACATTATCTTGGAAAGCTCGCTCATACACCACACATTTTCACGTTTGTTTATCCATGTGAGACATTTGAATTTTGCTTTGAACCGTTTCTGACTGTCGTGCTTGAGCCACGGGGCTTTGGACCTTTGGGTTTTACTGTGAAGCCTATTTGGCCGCATACTTGAGGTTCGTATATATTTGTATCCTTTGTGCATTTCAATTTAGTACCGTGAAAGCTACGAATCAATCTTGTTCTGGTTTTGGGACTCGTTTGAATTGGCTACGCGTTGCTCGATTTGCGAGATTTGACTTACAACTACTGCGAAATTCGGCCAACGGTCCATCACGCTTGATTTAGGCCTCCGACGCCTTTTTCAATGGGTTTTCATCCAGGCAGATGTTCAGACTCCCATTATTGGCGCGGATTTCCTCTCACACTTTGGCCTAACTGTGGACCTCAAAAGTCGCAAGCTGGTAGACACCACAACCAAGCTTTGTGCGGTCGGCATTGGAAAATGCACCAACTCTCTGGGTATTCGGCTGGCGATCCCGAAATCGCCGTTTGCTGACATTTTGATGGAGTTTCCATCCCTCACCAAACCGTGTCAGTTCACCGACCCAGTCTCTCACGCTGTGCATCACCACATCGCTACAAAAGGCCAACCTGTCCACTTTCAACCACGCCAACTCAACGCCGACAAATTCCGTATCGCACGCCTTGAATTCGAACATATGATGAATCTTGGCATCATTCGACCGTCTTCAAGCCCATGGGCCTCGCCTTTGCACATGGTTCCAAAATCATCTGGTGACTGGAGACCATGTGGAGACTACCGTGCTCTCAACAACGTCACCGTCCCCGACAGGTACCCGATCCCACACATTCATGATTTTGCACAGAATCTCTCTGGGAAGACAATCTTTTCCAAGGTTGACCTCGTAAAGGCATATCACCAAATCCCCGTGGCCGAAGAAGACACTCCCAAGACAGCCATCACCACGCCTTTTGGCCTGTTCGAGTTCATTCGCATGCCATTTGGATTGAGAAACGCTGCTCAGATGTTTCAAAGATTCGTCGATGAAGTGCTTCGAGGTCTACCCTTCGCGTTTGGCTGCATCGACGACATCTTAATTGCCAGCGCCTCTCCATCAGAGCATGCCATTCACCTGCGTCAACTCCTTCAACGTTTCCAACAATACGGACTTCAGCTGAACCCTAGTAAATGCGTGTTCAGCGTTCCGTCCCTCGACTTTCTCGGGCACCATTTCGATCAAGAAGGTTTGACACCCCTTCCAGATAAGGTGCGCAGCCTCCTCTCATTTCCTGCACCTAAAACGATCACGCAGTTGTGACGTTTCTTGGGAATTTTGAACTACTACCGTCGCTTCATTCCCCATTGTGCGACCATTGTTTCACCTTTGACCGATCCTCTCGAGTCCAACGTCAAGACGATCGATTTCACTCCCGAGGCCGAGACAGCCTTCGCAGAAGCCAAAAAAGCTCTCGCAGATGCCACCATGCTGCACCATCCATATTCGGATCCAAATACTGAGTTAGTCCTAACGACTAATGCATCAAATACTGCAGCCGGTGCAGTGCTTCATCAAACTGTGGACAACCAATTACAGCCCTTAGCGTTCTTCTCGCAAAAACTCCAGGCGGCACAGACAAGATACATCACTTTTTCTCGTGAACTCTTGGCTATTTACTTGTCCATCCGTCATTTCCGCCACCTTTTAGAGGGACAACCATTTCGTGTGCACACTGACCACAAACCCCCGACACACGCACTTCATGCCAAGCCTGACCGAAATTCACCCAGAGATATCCGCTATTTGGATTATATTTCTCAGTTCACAACAGATATCCGCTACGTGCGTGGAGTTGATAATGTTGTGGTTGATGCTTTATCCAGACCTGACATCAACACGGTGCAGACCAAATTCGATCTTACGGAACTGGCAAACCTTCAGCGTGATGATCCATCTTTGCTCGAACTGCGCACATCCTCCACACTCCAGCTGAAGGATTCTCCCCTACCTTCAGTCGGTGGCACAGTCCTATGTGACTGGTCTACAGGTCACCCCCGCCCTATCGTTCCCACTTCCTACAGGAAGATCGTTTTCGATCATTTTCACTCTCGTTCCCATCCTGGTATCCGTGCATCTCGCAAACTCATTTCTGCCAGATTTGTTTGGCCCAGTATGAATTCTGACATTGTATTATGGACTAAACAGTGTTTACAATGTCAGAGAAACAAAGTCCACCGCCACACTTTTTCTCCTCCCAGTACATTCACCGCTCCCGACGTCCGTTTCACACACACTCACGTCGATCTTGTTGGTCCACTACCACCATCAAATGGACACACCCACTTATTAACCGTTGTTGATCGTTCCACACGCTGGCCGGTGGCAGTACCAATTTCCGACACCTCGGCAGAAAATGTTGCGAAAGTACTACTCCAGCACTGGATTGCTACATTTAGTGTCCCGTCTACCATCACCACAGACCGTGGCAGCCTATTCCAGTCGACTTCGTTTCGTGAGTTCACTAAACTGCTTGGCTGTAAACACATCACAACAACTGCATACCATCCTTTGTCCAATGGCATGGTAGGGCGCCTACACCGTCAACTCAAAGCAGCACTGATATCACAGCCAAACCCCAATAACTGGAGCCACAACCTGCCACTAGTTATCTTAGGTCTGCGGTCATCACTCAAAGACGACCTTCACAGCACGTCGGCTGAACTCGTCTTCGGTACCATTATATGCCTTCCAGGTGAGTATGTTCAACCCAGCACCGATGCCAGTCCTAACCCATCCCAATTTGTCCAACAACTCAAAGACCGTATGTTACATCTACGTCCAATACCCACTCGCTCGTCATCCACACACGTTTTTGTACATGATGATCTATATACGTCACCTTTCGTTTTTATTCGTAACGATGCTGTTCGTAAACCACTCACACCAACATATGACGGTCCATTTAAGGTTCTAAGTCGCACAGACAAATATTTCGTGGTTCAAAAAGCCGATAAGCCAGACACTGTTTCCATTGACAGATTGAAACCCGCGTATTTTGATACATCTCCATCACCAGCAACACCGATACCACCAGCATCCACAGACACACCACCAACAATTCCTGTTGATGATCCAAACTCTGTCATCACACCAGACACTATACCACACCCGCCAGCACCACCACAGCAACAACCTTCCCTGGTAACCCGCCGTTCCGGTAGAAACGTTCGATATCCTCTCAGATTTCAAGACTTTGTTAGCTGACGTTTACTTTCGCTAACCGTTTCCTCTTTCTATTTTTTCAATCGAGCGTTTATTTTGTGCAACAAACGCTCTGGCGGGGGAGTTGTGTAGGTACCTGTACATTTCCGACTTTTTCCATAATTTTCAACGTCCCTTGGTGCGACACTCCTTTGTTGTACCGACATTTTAATGTGAAACGCACACACAACTTTTGGTCGTCATCACCGCGCAATACAAAAAAGGCCGTAAATAAATCTTTCATTCTGGCACGGTCTCATCTTCTGGTTTGGAGTGTCTTGGAATTATATCGGTCGGAACTAACTGTGTGAAACAAAACATTTTAGAAGCTTCAACGGCGTCTCTTGGCACTTCGCTCAATACCATCCTGTTCTGTTCAACGGATGGCTGTCAGACGGAACTGAACTGAAGACATTGGCGGATATTGGCCATTCAGCGCTCATTTCCTGATCACAAGAACACTGAACAACTGTGAGTTTGAGTCACACCTTTTGTTTCACTTTAATTCTTAATGTACATACCCTTTTGGTCTTTTTATCACCGCACTCTCCTCCGCCCATCTTAGTTTGCCAGTGTCGTCTTAGATAATGTTGACAATAATTTGGTGTACTATATAGACAGAGTAGTACGCCACAAATGATTGGACTGTCCGTAGATCTACCATTCCACTAGGCAGACCGTCCCAACTGTTCACAACCCTGTTGCTGAAGAAGTACTATCCAGCCATCAACCTAGATCGGGCTTTTATCAACTTCTTTTTATGTCCCTTTGTTCTGGGACAGGTAGAGGCCACGGCAAATCCAAGGTCCAGAATTCCTTCGACGGAGGGAAACGTAGAACCTCATTTCACATCTACAGTGAGAGACTTTATGCTACTTCCGATTTCACCGAGAGGGCATGCAATAAACGAAAACGTCAATTGAATCATACCCCAGTCTGTCCACAGCGCTACTCGTCATCCGTCTAGTATGTGTACTTAAAGCCCACCACCAAGAAATATCCCGTACCACTAGCTATCTCGGGCACCTGTGAAGGACTGGATTGTCTGCATTTCTATCACCCCACCAGACAGAAAGTTCCTTATGTTCACTGTCCCATTGATGAAGTAGTGCGATCCAGTCATCAACCTAGCTCGACCCTTTGCTAACTTCCTTTATTGTCCCCCAGGTTTTGTAGTCTAAATCCACCTGAAATGGACTATCCGGCTTAAGGCCAGAAAAGCCCGTCATAACCTTGAAGTCTCCTCCTTTCCAACGAGAAGGGAGCCAGATCACGGAGTCTCTGCTCAGACTTCTTACCACTCTACCCCTAAGCTATTTGCGCGGCGAGACGATGGACTTTCTCTAAGCAGGCGGCTTCGTTTTTGTGGAAAATTGACCGAGCCTGCAAGCTACTTGCCAAGTGAGTTCGTAGTATAGCCATGTATGTACGGATATTTCCGGCTGCCTTGAAGACAATGCTGATCACAGTCGAAGAAGCTCATCACGAGCCCTTTTTGCACCTGCAATGCACTAGTCCGACTATTTTAAAATTACTGCCCATGATGACCTTGAAGTCCTCAACCCTACTGACTTCTCCTAATGTGAACAGCCCATGGTCAGGAGCGACAGTTACGATTTCTTTTGACCCTGACAACAAACAGTTTTTCCCAGCTTTCAAGGGCAAGTCCCATTTGCACGCCAAGTCCATGACGGTACCTATATCCCTGCGTGAGTCCACTCTACCCTCGGATACAACTACCTTCAAATCATCCGCAGGGATGAAACTAGGCCGCCGAGGGGCGGATGCCAGGTCGTTATTAAGCAACAAAATAGTACCGGGCCTAGGACGGATCCCTGAGATATCCCACTGGTGACATTCACCAAACTGGTGCACCCGTCCCCTTCTTTGATGTAAGGCTTCCTGCAAGGGGGAATTCCGCCAGCCACCCATATACTGGCCCACTTATACCGAACGTCCCCATCTTGCACAGTGAAAGGCGATGAATAAAGGAGTCCAGCGCTTTCCTAAAGCCAGGGTAACATACCTCAACTTGCTTAAATTTATCCAGTCGTCAAATTACTTCATCTTATAGCACAAAAGGTATGTCAGGCAAGATCTATATTTTAAGAATCCATGCCCACCTGGTCTTAGCATGGAATGCTTCAGTAAGTGCTGACGGATGTGGACACGGATAATCTACTCAAAAACTTTACATGGGACGCTAGTTAGGCCTACCGGCCTGCAGTTATCCACAGCCGACTTAGGTTCACTTATGTGTATCACCAACACGGCCTCGATTTCCTTACTCCGGGGCAGCTTACTTTGGTCCGACTTGGGCCTGCACAACTTGCCCACTGACGGGACTATGATATACGCCAACGGTTTGATGATAGCTGGGTGGATGACATCTGAACCCGCTGGACTGTGGCCGTTTAATTCCCGCAGGTATTTATGCACGATTTCTACTGAGAGATTTAGCTCGTTTAACTGCGGAAGAGGAGCACCAGAGCCAGATCGACTCGCACCCCAACATCTATCGTGAGTAAACTACAGAAGTGTTCCCCTAGGATGTCAGCTTTGCACCGGCAGTCTATTCCAATGGCTCACCACCTTATTGCTAAATAAGTGAGATCTACCTGTCAACCTAGGTCGAACTTTTGCTATATTATTCCCATGACCTGTTGCTCAGTAGTCTGTTGCCATATGGAACAGACTCTCCGGTCCAAGCCCAGAAAAGCCTTTTAAATGCCTTGAACGTCTCCATTAGATCCCCTCGTAGTCTCCTTCTCGACATACATAAAAGTCAAGGGTCCTGGAGTCCCTGCTCTTACTTCTTACACCTCTAACCCTTCTATCATGGGCGCTGCAACACATCTTACCCTCTCTTAAGTCAGGTCAGCTCACTTCAGGTCGTGTCACAAGACTTGCGGCTCAGCCAACGAGTGTTCTTAAGATTTAAGTAGTACTCGGGTACGAGACTCCTACCCAGCTCCACATCATGCGAATCATTATCGGTACTCAGTTGCTCCCGATGGTTATCAACTTCACCCTCCATAGATCTAACCTCTTCCTAGTAAAGCCAGGCGAGGCCTCTTCTCTTTTGGAGCGAGGCGATTCCTCTTCTGTGACCAGATTCCCATTCCTAATTCCAGACCAGGCTGTTCTTCATCACGCACTCCCAAAGGATGCTATGAAGGTGGTGCCAAATGATAGACTTTGGGGATGGATGAACTAAAGGCCAATGTATACACCCTCACAAAAGAGGGAACCAGCTGGAAGAGCTTAATTATCGAATCTCTCCCAGCGTCCCAGGCCAGCAATCAGGTTTCTAGAAGGTCTGAGTGGCAAATATTTGGTGCCTCGAAGATTTTGCAAAACACTGAGAAGTACCCAGATAAAGCCACCTCGGGAGTCACTTTTTAGTTTGGATCACTGTCCTGACAATTTTGCTCAGGGGTTTAGCTGCCTCAAGCTCCCTCTCTCATTAAAAGCGAGGCCACTTGGCTCGCAACCAAACGGCCCAACCGGGTACATGGCTTCTTCATTAAGGAGGGCTTCACTGGGGAAGTCGAACGAGTCATTTCATCGGTGGCATAGCTCAAGGAGGATAAAAGATGCCCGAGGGATTATTCATCGACAAGCCAGCTCGCCTAAGTTCCAGTATCGGAGAAGCTAAGCCAGCAACCCCACAGAAGGACTATTCCAAGCTCAGCGGGCTGTCCGTCGTCCAGGTATCTCACCAAGAGGATCGAGCTCAGTGTCCACCGTCCGATATTTCCCCAGTCGTTCTGTATCCAGAAAGCATCTCGAGTAGTAGACCTAATGGTACAAAAATCCCTTTCTCCCACAAAATGTATCCTAGATCTCGAATTTTCGTAATGGGCCCGTTTGCGCGGATATTATTTCCCCTTCTCCGGGCTTAGATAAGGACCTGTACCTTCTCTTTGCTGAAAGTTACAGTGGACAAGTGTGCACACCAGAAGAGAAAACTGATGCGGTCATACATAACTCGATCACAAATTAGGAGACCCACAAGGATGAAGCCGGCAGAGCCCTCAAAAGTCAACCAAAAACTCAATTTGTCTCTCAAATAAAGGGACTTATATCATTCTCCTAGTTTGCTGCCTACAGGTTAGTAGGTGTAGAGACCTACCAATCTCCCCAACTGTTTCCTCCCCACTTATCCCCCTAGTATCATCATCTCTCGACACTCTCGGGGTCTCTCCATCACCATCAACTCCCCCACCTTCCCCGCTCAAACCAGAAATCAGTTGCCTCCAGCAAATCAGTAACAACTCATGAACTTGCACTCAAATGCTTTTACAGCAGTTGTCTGAGCTCTTTGAGTAAGATTTTGGAGCTTCCGCAGCTTGCAGTGGATAAGAAACCTCAGGCCATATCCATCGAGAAAATTTGGGTCTTCTCTGATGTGCTCGGTGCTCAAGTATCCATTCCGGGTCACTCTGTAGTCAGGCAGGACCCCAGCAGAGGTCCTGCTGGTGGGGGTCAAATTGACTACGAAAATTTTGTGCTGTCTCTTACTATATTAACCACTCCTACCTCGCCAAGTATAGCCTTTCTGTGGGCTATCTTTACACTCTCCGGGACGAACCACCTGTAGCACGTTATAGTTTGCCGCCCTCCCGCATGCGTTTCTACCGATAGCCCAGGACTAAGACTCACCAGGCTCCCCGAAAAGCAACGCAGACTTCGCCCATCTTTTAGTCACTGACGACTTCAGCTCACCCAACTTCGACTGAAAAAGAGCCGATGCCTCTGGGGCCACCCTCGGTGAACCCTTTCTAGATCTCGTTCTCAAGATTTTATAGGAGTAAAACGTAATAGATCAGACCATACCGAGCGAAAGATATACTTCCTCCCACCAGATTTGGTGATCACCAGTGATTGGTTCCAAGCAGATTCGGTGCAGTACTTGACACCCCTTGGCAAAAGCTATCACGTTCTCATCGGGTTAGATTATATTGTGAAGTGGCCTCCTGTTTCCTCATAAGTCAAAACTCTGAGATCCTTCAAAAAAACCGATTTCGATCAAGCCAATACATTCTTTCATTCCCGGCTGAACCAACCAACCTGAGCACCTCAGATGATGAGATGGCCGAAAATCTCACAGAGTAACTCTTCTTAGCTTATAGGCTGTTCGTCCCCAGAATTCATCTTCTGTGGAACGCTAAGTGGCTCCTGCCCGGTCCCATCAGTTACGTTATAGAAGAACACTCGCGCCCTATGGCTAGGTATAAAGCCACAGGTCTTTCAAGTAATGCACAAAACTTCAGGTTTATTCTCCACAGGCGCAAAGAAAAGATGGGTCTTATTAGAATGCAGTCCAACGGCCGGCACCAGTTCGGGTAAGGACCAACGAGACACTTTTCTTTGAGAGGGCAGCTCGTCTGTGAAACTTGACTCCGATGCTACCAGCCCTCAAAGATCATGCCAGATCCTCAATCACGTAGCCCGTAAAGGTGGACGAGGCGTTCAGTTCACACTTTTGCGCAGTTTTCAGCCCCGTGCTGAGACCATCTCATCCCACGTGCACCCATTATCTTTGTTCTTTGAACTTAGTACTATCACCTTTCACATTTGTGCTGCTACACAGGGTTCCCGTCTGCCCAATCTATAATGATAATAATTGTAATACTAATGACAGCTGCATATTTCTCAACCATGTCCCAGATGCTCGCATTAGCCCATGATCATGGTGTATAACGTTATTTATTGCGATAAAATACGCAAGAATTTAAAAAGTGGTAGTCACAAATTTCAGCAAAAGAAAGACAAAGCTAGCAAAAGTTCGAATAGATCGAAATAATAGCTTGCGCAGCAAACACAGGACACTTTAGAATCCAGGTTCAGCAATATCATCACATGGCAACGTTGAAAACAGCTTTAGAGCGATGTGCTAAAGATGCGTTACATGCAAAAATGAAGCAGGCCATGAATGAAGGAGTCTTACCGGGATTCTGTGAATGGAGTTAGCTAGTGAACAGGTAAACCGAAAAGAACTGTATAGAAGTGCAGATGGGAACGTTGACGAAGGTGACAAATAACAGTAATCCGTAAACTGGTGGGTTGCTCACCATATGCAAAACCGCTGTCACTCAGAAGAGGAGAATGCGCAGCCAGAGGAAGAAGGATCGACTGCCCCGTGAGAATTAACTTGAAGAGCTCCCGCCTCCTCAAGGAGACGGCGAGCGCACTTACAGTCTCGCATGCATCTTTCTAGCGACTTGTTGAAAGTGGAGCTTTTGCCAACAGCCGGAATGCAGCAATCTTCGCGCCCATCTATAAGAAGAGTAGTAGACATCTTACATCCAGCTACAGAACCATGAGCCTGACTGACATTAGACCAGCTTAAAACCGCCGTCCACTAAAAGCACCGTACGTACAACCCTTCTGGTTATCCTTCTCATCAAGCTGCTACAACTAACCCCCGTGCCTTCCCAATAATGTCACCCCTCAAACCAAACTTAACCTCTATCGCGACCTTAGTAATTTCCCCCCCACGAATCGCCTGCTTTTCTCACTCAAGTATCTCGTCTGCCCTGAACCCCTTTCCTACAGCAGGCCACTTACTACAGTACCTGAGACCCTCTGGTCTCTGAATTAACCAACACCCATGTATCCCACTTCCATTTCACATTGCCCCTCCAGGTTACACCCCATAAACTTACGGACGTGAAGAGGGCACCTGTGTTACCTTCCATGTCAGGACAGGCGCATAGTTACTGGATATTACCAAACTTCCTTTTTCTCTCCTACTTAAAAGCCACTTATCCCTCTCTTCTCAAGTTTCTGTGACCAAGCCGGCGGTACCTACCAATAGCAGGGCACTCGTTGACGAAATTCTACTGCATTGTCCCGCACTAAGTGGACCCACAAACAGGCGATCTCCCTCCAGTCTATAGTCCCCAATCAGTACTAGATCTGCCCAGCCCAGAGCAACAACCATGCTGACTGCCTCGTCAGGCATGCCTACTCAGCTTATTCAACCATCCTTGGTGTGTCACATTACCTTATCCATATTACCAACTAATCTATCTCAAGGAGCGTTGATTGCTTCATCCGATCCACTCTCGGCGATTGTCATACCGGAATCCTATGAAGATCTTGACTCCACTAAACGGCTCTTACGGGTTACGTTGAATGCAAGCTCAATAAAAGACAAGGTGGGAATGCTGCGTATATTACTGTTCGCATCTGATTACGACCTTATTTTAATTACCGAGACCTGGCCAATAGACGACACTCCAAACAAGGATATCACTATCACGGGATACCAAGCTTTCAGGAAAACAGACCCACCCAGCTAGGGGGATGCTGTCTTATATAGACAAGGAAAACCGTGCTAGCGAAAATATATCGGCACCCTATATTGGACAACTTGCCGGATTCAGCTTGGCTACAGGTCACCACAAGATATTCTGACTTAATTGTTATTTGCACCTACCGCCCTTGAATACCAGTCAAAGGGAATTCTTGCCTATCATAGAAGCGTTGAAGGTTGTTGATGACGTACCAGCCTCCAAGCTGGTGGCCGGGAACTTTTAAGCACCAGACATCCGTTGGTCCACTTCGGAGGCCCCACGTCATCTAGTATTTCCTTGACCAGTATCGGTTTGGGAAGACGGACTAAACATGTGATGTGCTCAACTAGGGGCAGCAACATTCCTGTCCTCATTCTTACGGTGGGATAATCTTGTGTACACAAGTCAGAAGTGAACAGCATCCCGGGATTTGGCCGCTCACAAGTGAGGTGTGAGTCTTCATTACTAACAAGAGCAGTACACAAACCAACCGCAAAAAGACCGTTCCATCAACCTGGCTGGAGTCATATGCCCTCATTCATTAGCGCCTACAGCTGGGATACTTTCTTTTTACCTGACTACTTGCATATTCTGATGGATCAGGCTTACTCCACGCTAAATGGGTGTCTTGACGTTATCACCCCAACACAAGGACCACCTGGAAGCCATCGGCCAAACAGTGTTTGTCTTTTAAAAGTAGCTTCCTATACTAATGTGCAAATTGCATAGGTCGGGAGTTTTTCGTTGTTCTTACAAATGAACCGTTTATCTCACTGAGTACTACTGACTGAAATATCACTCAATAAAAACAGGGTATAAGGACCCTGAGTCACCCCAAAAGGACCGAAGCTGCATCCAAGCTGATGAAAATGAGAGACAGTCAGCGCAATTCTCCTACCTTATCTATTATATATAACAACAATTATACACCTGACTTCTAAAAGGCCTCCGAGGCATTCAGTATATATTTTGCTTCCTCTCTAACGATCGATGACTCCCCATGTCTATATCTCGTTGAGCCGCTAGCATATGCACAGTTCTCAGCAACTTCACTCTAGCCAAGGTACCCAACATCACAGCTTGCCAAAGTTAGGCTGTCATACCGCCCCTAGCCAGATGCCTTACCGCCGGCTACTTTCTTTCTATATTGAAATAAAATGCCATTTGTGTAGTCAAATGTTTTTCATATATTTATGAGCAGTAGCACCTCCCCCTTCCATTGTAAAACATAATTTGCTATCCCAGTTCCTTCGAAAGTTTCACGACAGGACCTAACCAACCGTCCACCAGTGAACCACACCCTTCTATTGTGGAGAGGCTGGATAAAACTAAGCTGAAAACTAATCTGATGAACAATGACTTCGCTAAACCTGGGCAGCAAGGTTTTCTTCAAAAAGGATGGTACGCTGCTTGTACCAGTGATTTCCTTTTACTTGATAACCACGGCGGTGAATCGGTGATCGTGATTCCCCTTGACATGAATAAGGCTTTTGGTCGAGTATCCCGCTATAGGCTACTGGCTAAGATGAAAACATTCTGGGTTGTTGATCCGGTCCTGAGTTGACTTTCGTCGTATCCAGCATCCCAAACGCAGGTGGTGGACGTTGACGGCGGTTTATCATCACCTCGACCAGTAACTAGTGGGGTAATTCAAGGCAGTGTGGCAGGTCCTTTTTCTTTTTTTACGTACGGCAATGACATTTTTAACATCACCACCCACGGTGCTGTGTTCTTTTTTGCAAACAATTTTAAAACGATGTACTCCTTTGAAACTAGGGCCTTAGCTTCTATCACTGCTGATATAGCAAGCGATTCGCTATCGTTAGACTCATGGAGCACCCAATGGTTGATGAAATTCTCCACAGCCATCAGTGGCATCCATATGTATAAGTTTCATGTTCCCGTAAGAACTTTTAAAATTAGTGATCACTTCGTCCCCAACAGTCGGGAGGCGAGGGACTTGGGATCAAAATATTCTTGTACACTTAATTTACCCGAACATTCGGCCTTGCAGGATGCCTAAGCTAGACTGCTGACCGGTCTGAATACTAGAAACTCCGGTCCTCAGCACAGCAAGCTAAGCGGTTTTAGAACACTTGTCGGATCACTTTTGTAACAGTGCACAGTAGCCTTTTCTAAAGTGCTGCAGAATGCTAGATTAGCAACTGAGATTGTCCAATGAGGTTTACCAAACAGTCATCAGAATATTCCTCGCCCTTAGATTAAATGGAATGGTGTGAGATGTTTCTCCAAAGGCCCGTATAGGTAAAATGTCCACGAATAAACCCGTCTTTCTTCAGCAATATTACGACAAATGCATCTTGCACTTCAGCCCTTTAGGTCGAGGCTCCGTCTATCGGCAGTTGCAACAGCGAAAAAAGCAGGAAAGAAATAAGAAAATGAAAGATCAGAAAAATCAGGTAATAGCGGATCATACGGTTGGAAAATGCACGTAAAACTATTGAGATGGCGATGACTTTACAACAGGTGGAAGGTGGAAAGGAAGAGCAGCCTAAAAGGCGAACTAGAGATGACTGTGGCAAGCAACACACGAAACGGGTGAGAGTACTGACCGAAGAGAAACAGGTAAGAGACGACCCATCAGATCGTTTTGCTGCAAATAAGACAGAATAAAGACTGAGCGGGAAAAAGAAAGGAAGTACTGGGGGCAGTTAAACCTGCGATAGAGCAAAAGGCACGAGGAGTATGCGCCCGTCGGAGTTGAGACGATGGAACCGGAGAGTTGGGTGCCTGCAGGCGATTGCACAAATGTGCTGAGCCGGAAGTTGCCAGTTAGAGCACTGCTCAATAGAAAGATCTACAGAAGAATTGCGGGGTCATGCAAGTAAAACATGGTGGTGGTGGAAAGATAATAAATATGGCTTTAAATGATGCAAAGGTTGGAAGGGCGAGTTCTTAAATGGTGACTGGTTATGGGCGCGGGTGAGTCTGGTGAGCAATGACGGGAGGTATAAGATAGAAAGGCGAAAAAGGATATGGAAAATGGTAGCTGGTGACGTGTGCGACCAGTGAGCTTTGTCAATAAAGGGAGATACCGAATGCATAGAGATTAGAAGCCGGCAGAGGCCATATGGGTGGAAAGGGAAGAACAATGTGCTTGGGCAGAGCAAAATGGATAGGGCGATAGTGACACCGTGCAGTGCGGGCTGTCATGGTGAGAAACGATGGAACCGAGGACAGAATGATTGGGTCTGCACACAGAGGCAGAACGACACAAACGGGAAGTGATGAGAGTGATGACGAGGAGGATAAATGAGCGAACCGTGGCGGAACAAGATCGGTAGAATCGATCAGCGATGGACAGGAATGGATACGGTAGGGCGAGGAGGGTTAGAGCTTGCGATGCACAACCGGTGCTCGTGAGTGGGGCTGACTGTACGCTGGACGCCCAACATGAAAATCACCTCGTGAAGTGAACCCAGGTGTGACCCTCCAGCTTATCACGTGGTGGCTTTTGGCTTCATAATTGGGTGTATAGTCGCAGGGAGGTGCTGGATGTTTCGCCGGAGTTTGTGCAGGCTCGTCCCACCTTAGAAGTCGACGATTGCTAGCTAGTTCAGGAGAAGACGTTTGGTCGGAGTGGAAAGCCATAGAAGACAAGCCCCAGATTTTGTTCACCGTAGGCTAAAAAGCCTCATGCAAGGCATGATTTTCCCGTATTTTCGTTTGTGTTCGTCCCAATGGGGTTAGTTGCACCCTTTATTCTGCCAGGCAAGGTGTTTTTGAAATCACCATATCCGTTGAAGCTTGGTTTGGGAAGACTTGTTCGGAGAAAAATCACTGCACTACTGGATGAGTGGTTGAGGAGTATGGAAACACTTTGCATATTGAAGGTTCGTCGCTGTGTTCTTAGAGGTGGCTTACAGAACGAAGGTGCACGGCTTCATGTGCTGTGTGAGGCTTCTGAAGGTGGCTGTCTGGTGGTGGTGTATCCCGGAGTGATTTCGTGGGACATAGCCACCTATTGTGCCCCGCTGTCCTCCGAACCGAGGGTAGCTCTTCTGAAGACAGTAAAGATTCCTCGATTGGAGCCGGTCACAGCACGACTGGTCGTCATGCTGTTTCGGACTGTTGGGGAGAAATTCGATTCAAATTTGATAAAAGAACTACTCTAAGGACTCTGCTGTAGTTTCGAGCTATATTACCAATGACAAAGCTAGAATTAGTACACACGTTGCTCATCTTTTGGCTGAACACCATCAGTGGTCTGAATCCAGGCAGTGTCGTTATGTCAGATCGGATCTAATCCCTCAGACTCGGCATCAAAGGGCACAATTTTCCCGAGGGATATCAGTTGCAGGTCCGAAGGTCCTAACTCCGTGATGAACAACGAAACCTCATGACCATCCAGTCCCAAGTTAACTGTAATACCTCCGAACGTGGAAATGATGCAGCCTTCGAGTACGTTTCTCACAACATCGTAGTGTATATGGACGGACTCACTTCTGGCTAGGCACTCCGGTTTGTTTCACGTACTGAGATAGGTAGCTTGGATGATGCGTTTTAAAACGTGCGCAGCAGTTATGAGATGCTGGAGCGTAGACCTGGGATTGAAAGCTAGGCCATCGAAATTACGCGATATTATCAAAGCCGAGGAAAAATTATTCCCGCTGTGCAAGCCAAGGCTTACTGTGAACAGTCCAAACGGTTACTAGATGGGCATGATAAACTATGTCTCTACAGACCTCCGACGAAAAAGTTGCTACGGAAACTAGATCCAGTTTTAATAAATGGACTGATTTGTGCTGGACGATGGAAGAACTACCCCAATCTGCTTTAGCGCGTGAAACATCCGGCGAAACTGCTCAAGGCTCACCCAACTACGAACTCAATAATCCGATGGTATCACGCAATGGAAGGACATGCAGGAGAAACTCAGGTACCCAAAGCACTTCGCAAAGTTTTTGATTGTACAGGGTGGATCTGCCGTCAAGCCTGTACCTGAGGAATATTGGAAATGTCGAAAGCATTTGGTATCTGTAGACAAACTGACGGTGGCTCCTTCGCCCTGCCATTAAATTCCAAAGTAGTTGGTTTCGTATCAGGTATGTCGCAATAGATTATTCTGCTTTCTTTTTAGTGAAGAATTGTCACAGCATTTATAAACGATGTGGGTGAATCTTCACGTGCCCCCAGATCAGTGCAGTACACATTGAAGTTTCTCATCCCGTGAATGCCGTTTCATCCGTTGTGACACTACTGCTTTTCATGTCAAGAAGAGATGAGTCGTCAGAGATTTTTAGTGACAATGGAACAAGCATTTTGAGGCTCGGAGGGAATTGGAGAACCTAGCAGGAAACTGGTCTAGTGACAGGATTGCTGATACGTTGTTGCAGCGGTGTGAGTATCGGCACTTCAAGTCCCTTCACTCTTATCACTGTGGTGACTTTAGGGAAATCGTAGTGCCTTCGGCTATCAGGATACTTCTAATAATTTGTGACGAACAGCAGGTGGCTGACGAAGAATTATTGACATTTTTTGCAGGATCTGAGCGGATAGTGAACCTGCGACCGCCTGTACCTGTGACCTCGGACTGTTAAGATATGCCAGGGATCATGCCTAATGACCCACTTATCCCGAGAGGAAATTCGTGAAGTAGAATGTTTCGTCAGTGGAAAAAGGCAAATGGCCTTCCATCCTAGCCTTGGAAGAGAAAGACCAGGGAATATCTTCCACCAATAAGACAGTAGCAGAAATGGATTACTCAAGAAGGAAACTTCAGACCAGGTGATGTAGTGCTACTAGTTTCGGAGGCTTTGCCGCTGGCCGACGGCCAGTCGGAGTTGTCGAAAGCATTTTAACTCCGGACGGCGGCTTGAAACGAACGGCAACAGTGCAAACTAGTGGAGGATTGGTGCTCCGCGACACTAGGAAGCATTGTCTTACTGAGGGTGAACAGGACACTTGTGTTGAGTCTTTGGATCTGAAGAACCCGGGAGGGGGACCATTGGGATTAGACCCAACTGTCCAACTGGAATCTGCCTTTGATGATGATCAATTTTGAGTATTACAAAACCGTAGGGCGGGCCAATGCATGAGGCTGACCACACCTATCGTGTCCCCGGAAAACCTGGGTTGAATTTTGGGGCCCCTGTATTGTCCGACCAAACGAGTTTAAGAGAGGCGTTGTGAACCAATCCAAAGCGATCATAAAAGTCGATCCTAAATAACTACGGTATTACACATGACAAATTAGGCAATTTTACAGTAACCGAACCTCAACATTGCTCATCCCGGGCTCCTAGGCTCCAAAATTAAGCAGGCTAAATTACAGCAGAAGGCTAGAGACGGATGAAATTACCGGCTATAATCACAACACAGTTCAAAATGAATGACTTGCTCTCGGGGAAACAACGAGGGTTCTAGTTCTGGCGAAGATTTGGTGCAAAGCAAGAGACAGCCGGAATTCCGATGAGGATATTTCATGCAAATGAAATAATGTAGTTTTGAATATGAATGTTTGTGAACGGAGCTGAATTCCTTGTACCTGCTTCAGACCTTTTGCTATCCTAAACTTTCCTTTGGGTCATATCGGCCTCTAGCACTTACCAAAGAAAGAGGTCTAGATATGTACGCTGGGCATATGGTTCCCCTCACTGAGCGGCGATCATGCTGTTTGGAAGTCACCGAAACACTTCCACACATGCATTACCATTACTGCAGTAAGTGGCTCATGCGTGCACACAATAATGCAGAGGTTGTAAGAAAACGGTTTTGAAATTGGGCAAGGATTTCTGGTTTTTTCATGTAATATGATATGATTATGGTATATTTCTCGGCCATGGTCGAGACGCACGCGCTAGCGCATGATCATGGTGTGACACTTTACTCAATAAGGTGGAATATTCACAAATTCAAAGTATGAAAGTCGAGAGTATCAACGATAGATAGACATAGCCAACAACAGTTTGAATGGATCATTTTACTAATGGTTTGCGCGGCAGTTTCAAACCGGTTTCGAATCCGGGCTGGGCGGTGGAGATATCGGAAAACCCTTAGCGCAGTGTCAAGGACGCATTATGAACGAGAATGATGAAAGCTGGGGAAACGTAGGCCTGCTGATGTTCTACAGATAGAGTAAATTTTGAACAAGAATAAAAGGAAGAAAAAAAGGAAAAAAATGTTAATAAGTGTTCTCGGGAAAGTCGGTGCATGCGGAGAGGATAGCGATCCATGAAGACGATGCAGACCCTGAATGTCGGATTTACCGGAGTTCAATAAATGGAATGAGTGTCGAAACGGTGCCGAGACCAATTTCGTGAAAGTGAACACTGGTGGATGTGGGAGAAACAGCAGTCCATAAAAAGGTGACTTTAGATTCAGGATCAATAACATGTACCATTCAGAAATGAGAAAGCTCAACTGGAAGGTCCTCGAGAAGTGGAGAGCCAATTTCCAACCGGTTAGGGTTCGGAGGAAAGGTGGACTGTGGTAACGGATAATAAAGTGTGAAACCTCCGCATTGACTTGAGAGTTAATATGCTGTTTCACTGACAAATATATATATATATATGTTGACGCATTTGCCTTCAGTGATATTCAGCCTCGTTTCTGGTAACGTACGACATCATATTGTAGCGGTTGCCATCTTCGTTCATACTTTTACCACGTTTATTGTTTAACTGAACGCTGACTGCCAAGCGCGGTGGCCATTTGACCGTTGCTCTTGCGCACGCTCTCACGCACGCTCCCAAATACACGCTAACCACTATCTCTCCCAATCGCCTTCTCGTTCTCACGGGTCGTGGAGAATACTGTTCTGGTTAACATATTTGTGCAGTGCCGCACATTAGAGTAACGTGCAGGTGGTCCACGCAGTACAAAGGACCGAAGCACGCGTTTACTAAGGAAACCGCGAAGTAAGGTCTAATCAACCTTACAATATGGGTGTGTTTCGTCTAGCAGGGCAAAGTATGTGTCGGTCAATCGGCTGAGTGTGGTGGTATATTAGCAAGATGCGCATGAACTGGAATGTGTGTTGGTTGCTTTAGAAAAAGCTGAATGATCTGATAAGCATTTGGGGGTATTTCCTGTCGGGTGACTTGATTTCGGTCCCAGTTGCTATGGTAGGTTCTATTTGAGTCTCTGTCCGTACGAGTCAAAGTGGCGTCCTTGGTTACCCAGTTTGGTGACTGCGATAGTGGGAGACAACAGACCTGAAATAAAGGGGGTTGCAGTCTGGACGTGATTCCGGCTGTGAGTTATGATGATATATGAAGACAATAGATAATGGACTGGTTAGGTCTGTGTGAATGAACCATGGAGGAAGTTTCATTTGAGCAGTCAATGGCACCTACTCCACATTCTAAGTAAAAATAGGTTCGCGGTGGATTTGTGCTATACTGCTGCAGGCTAACGGAGTTGCGTACACTAGTTTGGTAACGGTGTATGCATCCCAAAGGATTTATGATTTTGCACGTTGGCATGGCATCGCTCGGATACTAATGAAAGACCTAAGGTCTCACGGTTTAGAGCAGTTAGAAATGATAACCCCCAGTACCGTTTGCTTACGCAAAAAGCAGTTTAGCAACGAGGTGATAAGATAGGTTTGAAATAACAGACTGTGAGCGAATGAGACTGGCACACTGTTAGCGTAGCCCTTTGCTGTTACTGTCTCTTCCAGCATAGTGGTTATTCTATACTGGGTAGTTTGTGAGGAGCCTTAAAGTAGATGAAACTATTGGAGTGACAGAGGTGATACATTAGAGGCATACAGTCACGTGCCTTGGAACATTAACGTGAGTTCATCTATGCTCTTACCCGATGGTGCTATCGTACTGAGGTTTGCTCGAGTATGATCAAGGAAATCGGACGTAGACATGATTGCATGGTTATCGCGGTGTCCTTTTCGTCGTTATCGCATTGCAAACCAGGAAAACACCCATGTTAGGACTGGTTTTGGAGAACCGTGAGAAATGGGAATGAGATGGGTCCGAATTTTCGTCAGGGAAGCAAACTCTAACGACCTACATTCGGTGCTCATAGTAGGCGGCACAAGGGCCTGCTTCAGGTAGGGAGGTAGCACGATACACAACCACTGGCATCCAGCACGTGGCGCTCCAAGAATGATCCACACATTTTAGACGTTTTTATTTTATTTTTTTAATGGTTTTATCACAGTCAGGTATCTGGCTGTCAGAGAAGGCGGAGCTGCTTTTGGTGGACGACCACAGCTCCCACACCCTGGCCGAAACATGGACCGCATGTAACAAGCCGCGTTGGGAATAGGTCAACCACACCAGTCGATCCGTAGCAACACTGCAACCCGGAGACATGAGTCACAAGTGACAAGGCTGGTATGCCTGGAAGAAAAAACAGTGGGGTATTTGTTTCTCACTTTTTTGTGCCAATCTCTTACTTTTTGGTGTTCATGTCTTATTGGTGGTCAACTCTGTGCAGGGAGACCATCACGGCCAGGAATGTTTGCAGAAGCGCCGCGCTAACACTCGCCTTATCCGTGAAGTCAGAACCTTCATGCCGTTTACATGGGACAAAAAATGCAGGGGGAGGTAGAGTCAACCACAACCTGCGATTATTCAATGGGGTTTATGTTCAACAAAAAGCCAGTCTGCACAAGGATGGGGTACGACTTGCAGCACCAACAACGTGTTTAGCCGGGATTTTACACAGATGGTTTGTAGTTTTGCTGGCTAAGTATCAAATGTTGTATAGGCCAATCATGGAAGATGCTAGAGTTCTGTGACAGAGACGGAAGTTGAGCTGTGAGTGATTAATGGTGACCACTAGATGGAGGTTGAGGAGTCCGACAGGTGCTACGTCTTTGGTTAGAGACAAAGGCGAAGCCTATGTAAAGACAGCACTGGGAATGTTTAAAGACTACCTTTCATGCTTCCAGTGGCATTTCATATAATCAAATACGACTTCTGATGCACTGGCCTCAGGCATGAGAGTTACTACGTTTAGGCATTGTAACCTGGTAGGTTTACGCTTAGGTGATGGCAACTATGGTGTATGATGTGGCACATCCTAGATTATCAAGGGTTCTGGTTAGTATCACGCCCTCCTCATAAGCTCTATCAAAAGTCATGTAAGGATTTATAATAGTATATATAGATCAAATCGACCCCGGGCAAGGAAGCTGAGAGGAGCGGAAGCCAGGATAAATAAGAGAGGATCAAGGAGTGAATTAGTGGGTGGTGGGACTTAATGTCTTAGGATCCAGCACCACTGGACAATTTGGTGCTGGGGGAAAACATCATTGGCTAAAACCTTCAGCTAGAGGAGAGTTGTTTTACATGGCTGCCCTAGTAATATATGGCGAGGGAGGCAGTAATTGTTTAGACATGGTTGTGGAAACGGACTAGTGAATTAGATGAGGCAGGAATGTATAAGGGTTAGGTGATGGTAGGTGAACGTGGGTGAGTAGCGAGAACCGGCAGGCATCTAGGTATTTATAGTTGTAAACGACAAAAACTATCGTAGAATTTTATTGCTCAATAACACAGCGTAGTCGAGATCGTTGGTAGGTTGTCGACGTTTCGGTCACCACGGGTAACCTTTTTCAAGACTGGTTTTGCAACCGAATGAAACTGGAATAAAAGCTTAGGGCAATTGGGTGTTAGTCACAGTGTGTTCGTGTGTTGGTCTGTGTGTGTTGTGATGTTGTTTTAGTGTAAGGGGTGGGTGGGTGGGTTGAATCTTCGTCCATACTGTGTGTCCGTGTTAGTTACACACGGTCCTTCAAAACAACAACTACCCACGAAGACTAATAACCGATGTGTTAAGAAACAAATCAGCAACACACGACGAGAAGGACGTAAACTGGCTAACCTCCGTTGGCATCCCGTACAGATCGGGCACATCGGAGGCGATCAGGAAAGTACTTGGTGCGTATGGTGTTCGCGTTTTCTTCCGAATAGATAACACGTTGCGACGCCATCTCACAAGAACCAATGCCTCTCAACACATACACGAACAGAACAACTGTGTTTACATGATCAACTGCAAAGAATGCCCCGCTCAGTACATTGGGCAAACATGCAGACAGGTCAAAACCAGAATCGCAGAACACAAAAATAAAGAAAAATGCAGACCGAGGGACCAAATGGCTTTAAGAAAGTTAGAACGCGACTCTGCAATCGCACTTCATGCCATATCCGAAAACCACACCATCGACTACGAAAACACAAGAATCCTCCAATGTGGGTTCCGTCCGTACACCGAACGTCTCTATGCGGAGGCTCTGGCAATTAACGCCCACCAATCGTGTCTCAATCGCAACGATGGGGCAGAGATTTCAAGTATATGGATGGCACTTACGACGCGGATGGATAAACACCAAAACGGGTCATAGCACCTTGTTGACCTCAAATGACCCCACTAACACGGACACACAGTATGGACGAAGATTCAACCCACCCACCCACCCCTTACACTAAAACAACATCACAACACACACAGACCAACACACGAACACACTGTGACTAACACCCAATTGCCCTAAGCTTTTATTCCAGTTTCATTCGGTTGCAAAACCAGTCTTGAAAAAGGTTACCCGTGGTGACCGAAACGTCGACAACCTACCAACGATCTCGACTACGCTGTGTTATTGAGCAATAAAATTCTACCATAATATTTCACATGGCGCATCGATTTTTCGATACACTCCGAACCGATTTCGGTTCTGACACATTGACAAAAACTATCCTTCTGCAGTGTGGGTTATACGTAAAAAGTAAAAATAAATGGTAAGCTTATCGTCTGTCGTTACGCAGAAAATGGTAGGTTTGGGATACGGTTTTTGAAGGCCAGCTCGACGGATAGCAGAGAGCGGGAGGAGAGACTGAAACTAGGGTTCTAAAGTTCGATGCCTTCTTCATAGGCTCGATCCTCAGATATGCTGGCGTTAGTCAAAGATAACATATGACTAATGGTAAGTTGTGATTTAAGGGCATGGCTGAACTGGGTTATTGACGCACATTTGCGAATGGTCCGAGGCAGCTTATTCCAAAGCTTAGAATATTTAATGAGAAAGAAGTTGGATCTGATTGCCAGCCTGGAATGTGGGATGGTCAGACAGAAGTCTCTGTGGCGCAGAGGGTAAGATGAGGATAGGGAAAACTGTATAGAATTGGTAGAAGTGAACGCAGAGCAATGAATAAGTCTGTATAGAAAATACAAGTTAAGCTCGACATGTCTAAGCCATACGGGGTCAAGTTTTATTAGAATGCATCGCTCTTTATAGATCAGTGGAGAGGAATATCCCATTAGCTTCTTGGTGAAGGTGCGCTGGACTTTCTCCAGGCGTATTCTGTCCGATTTAGACATTCCAGAGAAGATTATAGGGCAATATTTGAGGTGGGGTCTAGCATGGGATTGGTATGTAAGGAGGATACTATGTTTCATTTTAAATGATCTGAGAACTAGGCCTATTATCTGTCTGGCCCTGGCCGTCTGAAATGAGACATGTTCCGAGAATTGTACATTGTTAGTGTATCGAAGCCCAAGATCCTTCACTGCCGAGCTTGGGGCGATGTGTACTTGGTTCAATGAAAGAGTTCCGAGGGGGACTTGACATCTGTAGGTTGTGTAGAAGCTTTTAGATGTCGAGAAGCACATCAACCATGAAGTGCACCATTGATCAAGTTTCTCAAGATCACTACCTATTTCAGACAGTGCTGTGCTCAAATCTTGATGGCGGAAATCATACACGATTTTGATGTCGTCGGCGAAGAGGAAAGGTGTGCCATGTTGCACAATCGAAAAAATGTCGTTAATATAGAGTAAGAAAAATAGCGGACCAAGTACACTTCCTTGTATGACTCCACTAGTGACAGGCGCCGGTTGCGATAGATGACCATTAGCATATACAACCTGGGTTCGATCCGACAGGTAAGAAGTGATCCATGATAAAAGCGGGTCATGGAGACCATAGGCCCGGAGTTTTGTTAACAATCGGGAGTGAGGAACTCGGTCAAATGCCTTGGTCATATCGAGGTAGATGATAATCATAGATTTTCCGTCGTCAGCTGCCGTGGTCACTAGGTTGAAGAAATCAAACTGGCATGTGGTACAAGAACGTGACTTTAAGAAGCCATGTTGGCCGCTGTGAATGAGGTTATGGGAAATGAGATAATCGGACATCCGCTGTTTAATCAAACGCTCCATTATTCTGGCAGCTAAAGGGGTATGGTTGATAGGACGATAATTTAAAGGGTCATGCACTGGACCTTTTTTGTGGGTAGGAATAATGGTTGAAGTTTTCCACTGGGATGGAAAAATGCCGTTTTTAAGGGATAAGTTGTAGAGATTCATAAAGATAGCAGCGATGTCAGTTCCACCAAGATGAAAGAGTGTTGGGGGGATGCCGTCATAGCCAGGGCGGGAGGAGGGTCTAACACGCAGCAGCAGGTGGGTCACATCGTTCAAACTGAATTCAATGTCAGAGAGAACTTGCTCGGTGATGAAGGGTACGGGTGGCGGGTTTACAGTGGCGTCAGTGGTCATGGATTCTGAAAAGAAGGTATTGAGCGCCTCAGCGATTTCAGCTGCAGATTTAACCTGCGTGCTGTTTCCCAAAATTAGATGTGGTATCCCTGTAGGCCCTTTCTGATTTCTACTCTTCGGCAGTCGGGACAATCGGTACGATCTGTCGAAGGAATTCAAGGCCAAAAGCTCCTGCTTTCTCAGCAGTTCATTAGTCCGAAGACTGATGGTGACAGAGAGAGAGTGAAGTTGCAATAGTATGGAGGAGTCCTTGGTTTTATTGTAGATCTTCTGCAGTTTTGCATGTTTAATTTGCAGCCTTGTTTGGTAGGAGCTGTAGGGCTACCAATAAAGCACTCGATGACGAAGACTAACAAATTTGTTTATTTGAACAATGACCGTTTTTGGTAGCGCCACTTGCTCCGCCTGTGTACGCCGTCTGCACGCCGTTGCGCTCCTCCAATACACACGTTGTCCCGCTCCAGCGTTTTGAGTTCTGCTTTGCGCGCTGCCGAGTATATTTGCTGTCGTGTCACATACCGAGGACCACGGGCTATAGACTGTATACGGGAGCAGGTCCTGACTTAACTGAGATAAATCCTAAACTGGTGAGCCCGAACAACAAATTAATTCTCGAAGGACATTCGTAAGTCCCTCAATCACATTTATTCGTTTACATTTACACTTTTCCGATATATAAACGGTAAATTCCGGATATCAGTTACCATATCCCTTATATATATTTTCTCATATCCATATTATAAATGTTTCACGTTTGCTGCACTGACCTCTTTATATCATTTTACATTTGATATACCATTGCAACTATGGCTATCAACGACCGTAAACCTGACCCGGAACCGTCCGTTTCGACAGTCTCCCTAGCCGTCCCTCAGTTTTTTATTGATGACCCTCAACTCTGGTTTCATATGTTGGAGGCAGAGTTTGAATCACATAGAATTACAGGCGAACGAACCCGTTACTTGTGGACTATCGGTCGCCTTCCCCGTGACGTTGCTACTCAGATGCGCTACGTAATATTTTATAACAGTTCTTACACAGCCGTGAAAGACGCGGTAATCTCTTGTCTTTTACCGTCAGAATCGTCCAGACTAAAACGGCTGACACAAGGGACAGAGTTAGGTAGCAAGAAGCCCTCTGCATTACTGAGAGAAATGCAGCAGCTGTCAGGGCAACTTTTAGAGGAAAACGTCCCTAAAGAGTTGTGGGTACAGCGACTACCACCCAACATTCAAGCACTGCTCGAGGTTTCCAGCCACCTTAAGCTCACAGAAGCGGCTAAACTAGCGGACGGTATTATGGACCGGTGCCATCCACAAATTACCGCCGTAACAAACCCGAGCAGCCCCCAGACCACAGCTCCTACCGTAGGAACACACTCCGAGGACACTCTGATAGCTGCTTTCGAGCGGGCTTTCAGACGTTTTTCCTCTCCAGGTTGTTCTCACTGTAGAAACCATATATCTTATCACAACTCTGACCGACATGAACGTCTCAGAAGCCCTTCCCCTGACCGCCTGGTTAACCCATCTCGATCAGCGTACTGTCGATACCACAAACGGTTTGGGGAGAAGGCTCGGCGCTGCGAAGCCGGTTGCACCTTCCCAGGTGCCAAACAGGGAAACTAATATCCCGACGCGTTCCGACGACTAACGCGGTCGGCAGCCATAATATCAGTCGTCTGTTTCATGTCCGAGATTTAGTTTCCAATAGCCTGTTCCTAATTGACACCGGTGCAGCAGTAAGTGTCATTCCAAAGGAGGCAGGTGATGCAACGAACACGTCAGTCCAACAACTCCGTGCTGCCAATGGCACTCCCATTGCTACTTACGGCCGTAAGTCACTCACACTCAACTTAGGACTACGTCGCACCTTCCGCTGGGTGTTCATAGTAGCAGACGTCCCTTATCCCATACTAGGCATCGATTTCCTAGACCATTTCGACCTCCTGATCGATGCACGAGGCCGGAGAGTTGTCGACCGGCAGAATTCTCTTTGCGTAACCGGTTCGTATTCCTCCGTGAATCACATCACGCCCCTATACATCGAACCGCAGGCCGAACACTCGTACGCAGACCTACTTTCAGCTTACCCGGCAATGCTAAGACAATCTGGCCCCCTTCCCGCGGTGACCACT
The DNA here is from genome assembly GCA_948099385.1 of Fasciola hepatica. Classification (NCBI taxonomy): domain Eukaryota; kingdom Metazoa; phylum Platyhelminthes; class Trematoda; order Plagiorchiida; family Fasciolidae; genus Fasciola; species Fasciola hepatica. The sequence goes on along the minus strand of CANUEZ040000152.1, from coordinate 4,792,166 downwards.
AACGTTACCCACCATATTGTCACCAAAGGACCCCCAGCGACCACGTAGCTTGACCTAAGACAAGCTCCGCGTAGCACAGGCTGAGTTTGAACACATGCTAGAATTAGGCATAATACGCCCGTCCAGTAGCCCTTAGGCCTCGCCCCTTCACATGGTTCCTAAACATAATGGCGATTGGCGCCCCTGCGGTGACTGTAGGGCCCTCAACCGGGCTACTATTCCAGACAGGCACCCAATTCCACATATTCAAGATCTTACTTCTACCCTGTCTGGTTGTTCTGTTTTCAGCAGAATCGACCTCGTCAGAGGCTACCACCAAATCCCAGTAGCAAAGGCTGACATCCCTAAAACCCCTGTCACAACTCCATTCGGACTATTTGAGTTTTTGCGCATGCCTTTTGGGCTCAGCAATGCAGCCCAAACCTTTCAAAGGTTTATGCATGAGGCAACACGCGGTTTGAAGAATGTCTACGTGTACTTAGACGATATTTTGGTGGCAAGTTCTTCAAAAGAAGAGCATATGACACACCTGCGTGCTCTTTTTGAGCGCCTTAGCCAACACGGTGTAACCATTAACCCTGCTAAGTGCGAATTAGATAGGACGACCATCACGTTACTAGGTCACGAAATCTCAGCCTCAGGCATACAGCCCCTGCCCGACAAGGTGGCGGCAATTCGCGACTATCCTGAGCCTCACTCTTACCGACAGTTGCGCCAATTTTCTGGCCTGGTTAAATTTTATCGCCGCTTTATCCCACACTGCGCCGAAATAATGCAGCCTCTAACAGACCTTTTACGTGAAGGTAAGCGGAAATTCATTTTTCCCGACACGGCGCAGGAAGAGCTTTTACTTTGATCAAGGATGCTATCGCCAACATAGCACTCCTTGCACATCCCGATCTTTCTGCTCCCCTGGCATTAGGAACAGATGCTTCGGACACGGCTGTTGGAGCAGTGTTGCAGCAATTCGTCAACAATTCATGGCAACGAATAGCTTTCTTCTCCAAGCGTCTCCAGCCTGCGGAATCCCGATATAGTACGTTCAGCAGAGAACTGCTGGCAATCTATTTGGGTATCCTGACACTTCCGGCACACACTCGAGGGCCAAACGTTCACAGTGTTCACAGATCACAAACAACTAGTTCACGCCCACCAGTCAGCTTCTGACCGATATTCGCCACGCGAGATTCGCCACTTAGACTATGTTTCGCAGTTTACTACGGACATTCGACACGTCTCTGGGGCACACAATCCCGTAGCAGACGCACTCTCACGCGTCCACAATATCGACTACCCACTACCCATGGGCACAGACCTAGAAGCAATCGCCGCAGCCCAAACGACAGATACTGAGGTAGAGCAACTCAGACACAACAGCTCCCTGCACCTAGTGCCAGTGACCCTTCCAACTTCGGACGTAACTATCATTTGCGATGCGTCACAAGGTCGACCCGGACCACTAGTTCCTGCCAGTTTTCGCTGACGAGTTTTTACCAGCTTCCACAACTTATCGCACCCCGGGGTAACCGCCTCAGTAAAACTAGTCACCGAGCGATTCGTCTGGCCTTGCGTCAAACGTGACGTACGTCTTTGGGCCCGTGCTTGTCTTCAGTGTCAACGAGTTAAGATACAGCTTCACACCAAATCTACTTTAGGCACATTCTGCGAACCGAACGCACGCTTTCATCATGTGCATGTGGATCTCGTGGGGCCACTTCCGCCATCCTCACTTGCGTAGATCGTTTCACCCGCTGGCCACAGGCCATACCTATTCCCCGCCCAACCTCAGAGGAAGCTGCAAAAGCATTCCTAACCGGTTGGGTGTGTCAGTTCGGTTGCCCTGCTATCGTGACCACTGACCGCGGTTCTCATTTCGACGGCGCCTTCCACGAGCTACTAAACGCATTCGGTTGTCGACACAACAAGACGACGGCCTATCATCCTCAGGCCAATGGCATGGTGGAGCGATTCCATCGCCGGCTGAAAGCTGCCCTTCGTGCTCGTGATAACCCATTATGGAGTGAAGTTTTGCCGATCGTTCTCTTAGGACTGCGTAACACCGTTAAAGACGATATGGGTGTTACGGCGGCTGAACTGGTTTATGGTTGCACACTACGACTTCCAGGTGAGTTGGTTTCTCCATTACCACCTATGAGTTTTAATTACGGGGATTACGCAAAACGGCTGTCACACCAAATGCGGGTGATGAAGCCCACCCCACCACGAGAACAAACCCTGAGCAACTACATACCTACCGCTCTAGCTACCACCAGCCATGTGTTTATTCGAGTAGATGCAGTGCGATCACCACCGCAGGCGGCTTACTCTGGCCCGTTCCGCGTCGTCCAGCGAAAGGAAAAGAAATACGTGGTGGACGTCGAGGGCAGGAAGGAGACCATCAGCATAGACCGCCTCAAACCAGCCTTCATCGAGGCAGAACCCACCTCGAACAACCCTCTCAGTGTGCCCACCTGCTCACAACCTTCGGTAGGTCGTCCCGAGTCGGCCCCTGTTACTCCCACTAACGACCCCTCGTTACCTGTTGCAACACCAAACTCCACGAAAGACACAGCTGCACTGGTCAACAAGAGAAATCGACGCGGCCGCAAGCTACGACAGCCAATGAGGTTTTCTGAATATGTAACAGTTGTATATATTTAAGTTTACTCTTCATACTCAACTTTAACATAATCCTATTATACATGAATGCACGACTACGTGGTGATCACGACAAGGGTGGCGGCAGCCTGTATTGCGCCGGTATGTCCCCCTCAGTCGAATATCCGATCGCGCCTCGAGGCGCAGCTTCCTTGTGTTTCTTGCCTTCCAGATCGTCCCGTCAGACAGAACCACATGGAATTCCAGGATCTCGCATGGCTCCAACACAAGACTCACTGGATCGCGACTGGACCAATTTGATGCCGGACGCTGGCTCGCTTACGAAGGCAATGACAACCACAGGGACACGGGACTTTGGGATATGCCGACAACGACAAACCCTACAACACAATCACCACTGCCAGGTCACGAACAGGATCTACCCCGGTCGGATAACATTTTGAGGAGGACGCAATTTTGCGACCGACGCACAGCGACCAGTGTGAGTCATGGAGAACGGCTTGTGCTGGCTTCGCTGTTGTGTTCGACCGCGGCGGGAGGCATGGAAAACGTCTCTCGCCACCGAATCCGACGTACCCATCACGGGTCGAAGCCCAACTACGTCGGCCTTCTAGGGGGAGACCCCTGTAGTGCTACCAATAAAGCGTGAGTGAAAAGCCAGAGGCTCCCAGGCGCCGTCCACGGCCTGCTGGAGAACGCAGCCAAGTGCGACATCGGAAGCATCAACAGCGATACTGACGGGAGCATGAGGATCCGGATGACGGAGAAGAACCGCAGACGACAAGGCCTGTTTGAGCTGAGAAAAGGCCTCCTGGGCTTGATCGGTCCAGATGAGGGTTCGTTGTTTGCCCCGCAAAAGATCAGTGAGCGGTTGCATCAGGGTGGCGCAATGTGGAATGAACCGGCGGTAATAATTGACAAAGCCGTTAAAACGTTTGAGCTGTTTGAAGGACTGTGGAAGTGGAAATTCAGCAATATCACTGATCTTGGTTTCAGCCGGACGAATGCCGTTGGCGTCGATGATGTGACCAAGGAAGAGCAATGACGGCTTCCCTAATTCAGTCTTGGCGGCATTGATGGTAACACCGTGCTCTGTTAACCGCTGGAAGAGCTGTCGAAGATGAAGCTGATGTTCGTCAACGCTGGGGCTAGCGACAAGAATATCATCGATGTAAGAGTGAACGAAGGGCAGCCCGCGGGTAACACCGTCAATAAACCGCTGGAACGTTTGGGACGCGTTGCGCAAGCCAAATGGCATACGGAGAAACTCAAATAGACCAAACGGAGTGGTAACGGCGGTTTTTGCAACGTCCTCTTCGGCGACCGGAATTTGATGGTAGGCCCGGACCAGGTCGATTTTGCTGAAGATGGTGGATCCAGCCAGAGCAGACGTGATATCATGAATGTGAGGCACAGGATATCGATCTGGCGTTGTGACCTGATTGAGGCGACGATAGTCACCACACGGACGCCAGTCGCCCGAAGTTCTCTTCGGCACCATGTGCAATGGAGAGGCCCACGGGCTGTTCGAAGGACGGATGATGCCTAGGTCCAGCATTTTCTGGAATTCAAGACGAGCGACGGCCAGTTTGTCTGGGGCGAGGCGACGCGGACGGGCAAAAACAGGAGGTCCAGCGGTACTGATGTGATGTACAACAGCCGAGCGCACCACGGGTAAGTGGTTTGCCGGTCCGGTTAGAGACGGAAACTCAGCTAAAATTTTGGCGAAGGTATCGTTGGCGATAGGAGCTACGGACGGTCGAACAACGTTGACCAAGCAGACAGATCCAACCACAGCACGATGAGTCACAGGGTCGGTTAACTTACGAGAAGCGGGATGTAACGAAAGGTTGAAATGATGCAGAAAATCAACTCCTAAGATGGGCTAGGAAACGTCAGCAATGACAAAAGTCCACTGAAAAAAACGACGCAACCCCAGATCTAACTTGAGACGCCTAGTACCAAAAGTGGAAATACGAGACCCATTGGCGGCCTGAAGCTCTAAAGTGTGCCGGTGCTGACGATCAAAAGGGTTAGGGGGAACGACACTGATCTGTGCGCCAGTGTCAATCAAAAACTGACGGTGGGAGATGAGGTCCTTGATAAATAGAAGACGGCAGGGTGTGGGGAGGCCAACGAGCGCTGCCGTACCTACACGTTGGCCGACGAGTTTCCCTGGTTGTTGTGGAACGAGCACGGGGGTGTACACTTCCTGGCGCTGGCACGATACTGGCGGTGATACCAACACCATGTCCAAGTGTGTGCATCGGGAGAGGCTGGCCTAGGAGGACTGCGAGCGGCAATAGGCCGACGGGTGCGAGTTGGGGAGCGGCTACGACGTGCCGAACGTGAAGACTGAATAGCGGTCACGTCCGCCCGAAGGGCACTGAGTTGTGCAGCTAAATCTGTGAGAGTCGCCTCCGTAATGGTTGTGGACGAACGAACACACTGACTTATTTGGGCGGAGGCGGTTTCCATAAAGCGGTCCGCCGCCAAAGCCAGTCTGTCTAGTGAGACTTCATCTACGAGAAGGGCCAGAGTGCATTGCGCTTGTTGGGGTAGCTGCTGCATCCACAATTCTCGCAACATCATGTCACCAACTTGGATGCCCTTGGCCAGCTGTCGCATACGACGCAGAAGCTGTGAAGGCTTCTGGTCACCGAGGGAAATGCCACTAAGCAGCTGACGAAGACGGTTTGAGTCGGAGACCTCGGTGCGCTCTAAGATAGCCTGGCGAAGCATATCATAAGGCTTGTCCGTGGGTGGGTTGGAGAGGATATCCTCGACAGCTTCAAGAATATCTAAAGGAAGTTCGGCAGTGAGATGCACATACTTCTGTTGCTGGGAGGTGATTCTGGAAGCAGCAAACTGTGCTTCCAGATGAGTCAGCCAAAGAGAGGGATTACCCGGAATGAAAGGTAACGCTTTCACTGGGCGCGCAATAGAGAGCGTTTCAGGCACCGCAGGGTCAGACATAGTTAACTTAGCGTCATCCATATCAAATAAACAGCAAAGTAAATATACGATGGCTGATCGAAATCAACACCAAAAAAGGCTCAATACGTATGTGCACAACGAAAACAAAAGGAACGCTGAAGGGCACGGACGATATAATAAATAAATAAAAATTATTAATAACTTGGAACGGGCTCACCAATTTAGTCGAACGCACGACTTGTGGACTCAATTCCCGTCCAGTGAATAAAGACGCAGAACGACAGCGATTGTTGGTTTTTGTACTTGTATTGATTGCCCCGTATGAAGTACAGGAGAAGGGAGGCTGATCGAGCTAATCACCAGAGCTGATGAGCTGGAGCGCGCCTTGCCGTTTTGACGTAGTGTGACGAAGGTTCTTCTTCTTTTTTTAAGGTGTTCTTATTTTCACACTGGTGGACTTACACAAGGCGCGCCTAAGCTCTAAGCTCGCGATTGTATTTTATTGAATTTGGTGTCTGCGAAGCCGCTACAGACGTTGACGGCGGTTTATCATCATCTCGACCAGTGACTAGTGGAGTAATTCAAGGCAGTGTGGCAGGTCCTTTGTCTTTTTACGTACGGCAATGACATTTTCAACATCACCACCCACGGTGCTCTGTTCATTTTTGCGATCAGTGATGGACAGGAATGGATACGGCAGGGCAAGGAGGGTTAAAGCTTGCGATGCACAACCGGTGCTAGTGGGTGGGGCTGACTGTTTTCTGAACACCCAACCTGAAAACCATTTCGTGAAGTGAACACAGGAGGTGTGATCCACCAGCTGATTGCGCTCACACATCGTTGCAGACGGCCTGCGTGACCGATGTGCGCCGGCCAAAGCGGGGGATCTGACCGCGCCCAGCACCGTTGGTATTGGCGTGAGTGATCACTGATGATTGTGCAGCGGCAGAAGAAAACGGTAAGGATAAATGATCCAGCATCAATTGGTCAGGTTGCTGGAACTCGGACAACAGAGCCAACGGAAACAGCGATTGACGGGCGGCCATTAAGCATTATTATCCAGGTACACCGGTCGGGATGGTAATCAGTGTATTTTCCGAGTTAGTTGACCAGCACTGATGATCACTAGAGAGGAAAATGGGACGGAGAAGCTCAATTTGGGTATGCCCCAGCTGACTACAAACGTTTAACGGAAATAGGATTAAAACTGAAGAGTGGGATTGTCGATGCAGCTGTTCCTTAAGAAAGAATGTGGCCAAGGAAAGTAAGACCAAAAGGGACAAGGATAAGAGTAAACCATAATATTCAGTACCGAGGTCAAGATTTTCCCTAGAGTAATCAATCGGTAGAAGAGAAATATAAATCCGCATGAAATTGTGGAAGAAACTAAGCTGGGGTGTAGGGTGGGAGCAGAATCGGTGATGTCATATCCAGGTGCTGAGTTCAGTTAACGAGCCACGCCAAGTGCGAGAACTGAGGCTGGATTTATCAGTCCGAAATCTCTGAGGGGTTGGTGGAGTTATAAGTCGTGGACCTCAAGTGCAAAAGAAGCAAAGCAAGCAAAAGGAATTTAAGAAGCCCTGGGTTATTTATCATGATTTTACTAATATTTACCAGACAGTAAAGTATATATACTGTTGACCCACGTGCAGTTGCTAATGCGGTTCCTATAGCTTCATCAAGGTTAGTTTCAGGGCAGCAGACGTGATATTATTATATAATAATGTTTAATCGTGGAGCTGATGAGGCATACTGACGGTGTGCGGAAAGTATTGCGGTGGCCTTCCTAAGAAAGCGAATGTCTGTTGCAGTATATTCAGAAGTCCGATTCACCAGCAATTCAGTCTATATTATATGGCACCTAGTACAGCGATACGTAGGAAATAAGGACATGAAAGTATTTACCAGTCAACTGAGTCTTCAGGGGTGTGATCAGAATTTTTTCCACTACATTCACAACTGTTTCTGAAACAGAAAGGAAGAAATAAGGGTAAGAGATTTATGTACAGTACGGTCAGCGGCTGTATATTTTAAGGGGACAAGCAGCCATATTTACAAGGTTCCAGCGCCACACTCTGGAAGGACTTAATTCAAGGTGGAACCGGCAGAAATAGGCAAGTCGGTATGGAAAAACAGTTATTGGAAGCATTCATATTTTAAATAGACAGATGGCGAAGTCCAAAGGAAAGCGGCTAAACAGGGCATTGATAAATCTAAAACGGTCAGTACTGGGATCGAAAAAATCAAGTGATCTCGGAAGATAAATGCTGTATCTAGTTACTACGTACGCAATGAGAAGTGAGACACAAATTACACAAGCGTATATTCAGCACCGGATTTGTAACGGTGCAGCGGCACAGCGGGCAAAAGTGAAAACGTGTGTAAACGCGTGATTCAGCCAAAAGGTCCACGTAGGCAAGTGTCATCGACGGTCACAAGCGATCAAGCGGGAACTGGATCGATAAGCACGTGGGGCCAGGATGCTAAAGCCAGAACGGCTGGAGAACATTGTCTAACTGGGTGTGGTTGTTCTTCGTGTGAATGAGAACAGGCTAGACGATCAATGACTGAACAAAGGACAACGACAAGTGCAATTGACATTCCACTTATGCACGCAGACACTACACTACTTCTCCTCCGAAGAAAAGGTTTCGAATTTGGCACGCGGGCGTCAAAGGAGTCTGAGGAAGGAGAAGGAAAATATTTATGTTAATGTGTTGCCATCAAGTAAAAAACGACGTAGATATCGGAAAAAATCAGCTATGAATCTGTCCAATGTCGAAGGTGCCCGTCCTATAGCAACTTATATCATGGTATTCGCGATAAGTGTAAGATAAAGAAGGCAAAAATGAAGGAACAGTGGTTGATGGGTAATGGTCATAGCAGTAGCTTGGGAAAGGGTACCTTTTATGGAGAATGAAGCACACGTAAAAAAATGTCCAGTCAGTGTCACTTCTATTCTCAACAAGACAACATGCATGTACCGCATTTTTCACCTAGCGCTATCTGCCGGGTTGAGCATCTTAGCTGCACTCCTGGCGCAACACCAGAGTGTGTGAGTAAGGGTTCTTGGTCCTTTTTTGACTACGAGTAAGCATCTTCTGGGCATTCGGCTTACCTCCGTCCTCTAGCTCGTGCTTGCCGCGTCCGCAGGCGCGTGCAACTTTTGGAGGTTCGGACAATTTGGCTGATTCTTGGCCAAGAACTGTTTGTGGAGGTGGACAAAGTTTCCCGGCTGGATAGATGCCTTTGTTTTACTGTAAGAGTTATGATACCCCTTTGTGACTTTCAAGCTGGTCTGAGCTGGTTACTTCCGGAAAAATATGAGCAGCATATAGCCTCCTCCGAATAGGATTTCTGAACGTGAGTTCTGCGAGAGTCTGGTTGCTAGTTTGGTAGTGCTTAGTTCAACGATCGAATAGAGCTTCCAGGACGGCATTCTTCTTTTATTTTTCAGGCAAAGAGATACCCTGAAAGTTTTTTCTTATTGCTCTGCTGAAACGACCTACCATGCCATTCGCCACTGGCTTATGAAGTGTGGTACGTGATTATCTTGTTGCTTTAGCTTCTAGATAGGCTGCAAACTCACGGCTTGTAAATTGGGGCCGATTGTTGGTGGCCATTTGCTCAGGAAGACAAAAATCAACAAAGCAGATGCTGTAAACTCCGAGTAATAGTCAAATGGTTTTGAACTCCCATCCTGCAACTAACAAGGTTGGCAGTCTCAAACGAATTCACTATGGATTTGAACATTCCGGGCCACCAGAACTACAATCTTGCCCTTTGTTCGGTCCGCACAGTTCCAGGGTGGCCTGCTTGGGCGCGAAAGGTAAATTAGGAAACAATGCTGAGGGGAACCATGAAGTTTGTGCCGCGAATTGACATCCACAGACTACGGACTGTTTCGTGACGCAGGAAATAGAACTGACGAATGGAGCTGGGTATTTTATTTTAGTGAGACCAACCCTTTAGAAGAAACTCCTAAGTGAGACTAAGTGCATCCTTTTCAGCAGTAGTCTTCTGGAGTTCCTCTCTGGTAACGGCAGAAGTGCCTCCGAACGGCAAGGCAGAATCCAATAGTTTTTCAGCAGGTACCTTATTTCGTTCAACTTCGTCAAGAAAAAGAAGGGAGCCCATTATCCCTTTGATTCACATGCTCTTGTAGAAAAACTACTTGAAAATGGGGTTCATCAGTCAGGCATACCGTCGGTGAATGCGTAATGACCTAAGGTCAGTACTTCCCCGCGTAAACAGAGTCCCGAAGGCTGAATGGTCGATTTGAGGTGTGCACGGTCGACTGAATAAAAACATAGTCCATTTTTCATAAGCCCAAACACATGCTAAGACCTCTTTTCTCCCCGCAGATTACCAGCTCTATTTTAGTGTTTTTGAGACGCTTGAGCAGTGGCCTTTTCCTTACTACTCGGTATTTGAGATAATATTGCGCCCAAACTGATTTTGTAGCCGTCCGTGGTAACAAAGGTTGGGCTACTTTCATCGAAGATCGTCATCACTTGCGAGGAGACCGTGCGGAGCTTGAGACCAGTGAATGCATTTCCTTGTGATGGACCTTAGAGGAATTTTGAGTTTGCTTCCGGTAACAGCCCTAAGGGCTCTGCAGGACTGGTAAAATTTCGTAAGTAAATTAAGTAGTAGGAACACATTTCAACAGAGGGTTCGACTTCAGTGGCAATTTGAAGACTGGGTCAGGCAATGATGGCCCTTGTGTTTTCTGTGCTCGGCTGTACTCCGTCACTAGTGATGAAGTGGCCCGGAAACTGGATAGAATTCACGCGAATCTGGTATTACTCTATGTTTAAAAGCAAGTTCAGTTCACTCAGACTCTGTAAGACTTCATGAAAAAGTTAATCATGTTTCTTGGCCGTGTGACCAAAAGCACATACTCAATTTTTATTAACTATTTGGCCAGACATTTTGGCTAGTGAATGCACCATAAACATCTGTCACGCAGCCAGGGTGGAGCTGAGGCACATAAGCTGTACCTTGCATTGGAAAAACCGTCCTTCTGGTGGAAAGCAGCAAGTGGTCGGGAATCATAGGTAAGAGGCATATAATAATAATAATAATAATAATAATATTAATAATAATGGTTTATTTCGGGGACACCCGAAGCATGCCTGATTGCATGATCACATGGTACAGGTGAGGTGACAGAAAGGTTCTTTAAATATTCATTTGGGTAAATGCAGCACAGAGGTGTATAGGTTTTAGTTGTCGCATGAGTGAATACCCGGCACACTTGAGTTTGAAGGTCAGGTGGAAGCACGGCCCAGTGGCGAGTAAAATGGGCTTCGCGGTCGAGATACGTGATAAAGTAAAGCTAGGATGAAGCAAAACTCGCTGTATTCAGATAGCATCGACGTAAAGTCGCAAGAGTGAGTATGTTTACAAAAAACCTTCGAAAAAGCACCAACGAAAATTTGAAGAATTTTTGGTGGTGACGGACAAACTCTTGAGCCAATAGCCCAAATGACCCAAAAAATGGTTGATATATGATACCAAAGGGTTTGTGTTGTCCTCTGGGGGGGGGGATTGCGTAAACAGAACAGTCCGTTTCACCACTGAATTAGTACTTACTATTCATCAAGTGGTTTTAGAGGAAGCCCTCATAAAGGGGCTTATGTACATGCCCGGGCTTGGGAATTTTGGTGGAGCAGAGTGACAAAAGTTGACAGGTGAGTGAAACATGTTTCAAATAAAGAGTTCGCTTCAGGTTAGTTAGTGAGCACAAGTTGACAACAGGGTGGACAGGGGGTTGATATACGATGATCTCATGAGGTCGTATGGGGGTGGTGCATAAAGGATGCTGTCAAAACATGTAGACGATAGCCTAATGGGATATGCTGGTAATAGTCTGACATGTGACATTTTGGGAAACAACCGGAGGGTCAGTAACTTGGCACACGTATAGTTCATTTCCAGCAAAGGTCTAGGGAAACCGAATTCGCAGCGGTCTTTGGCATAGATGCCCAATCGTGGAGGACTGATGGAACAATGGAAATAGGTAATAGGTGGGTGAGATGGAGTTCAACTATTGATTTATCGGGAGTGACTCCAAGACTGACGGATGAGGAATGCAACTTTACACCGAAGTGGACATGATAGTGGTACAAATGTTTGATATCTGATGGAATCAGCTGGAAGTAGTACATAACTGGAACCTTCAAAAGGTGCACGTAATTGTGTGACTGAGTACGTTGAGGAAAGTCCAACCTGAAACTGGAGGGGAGCCAAACGGATTAACGGCAGCCTAAATTAAAGGTAGTTGAGTTTCAGCCTAAGGTGAATAAAAAAACTCTACGGATTGTGGTGCACGTGGCCAACCATGATATTTTAGTGGAACAGCAGCAGTGGTTGGCAGATGAGAGAAAAGTGATATAATTATGGATTTGTCTGAGATTTGTCTGGAAGAATACTCTTTGCAGGCCCAGCCTAGTAAAGAAACGAGCATCCGCCAGTTGAAAGAAAGGCTTCTCGAAGGATGGCAAGAAAATCTTGTCTACGACGAGCTGACTGTTGAGCACTTGCGAGTCATTACAAATTCGAACGGAACCATCCTTCTTTAGGACTGCGACCACGGGATATACCCATTCCGAGCCGCCTATCTCTTCCACTAAGTCGTTGTCTACCGTTTGTTCTGAAGCGGTAGAAAGGGCCCGCCCTTTTGCAAGGGGTATGGATCATGACCGCCCGATAGCGGTAGGCAGTGCATTTGGTTTTATTCGGATCCTGTGGGCAGCATCACGGATTCACCCGACTGCTGAACCGAACGATATTGGATAGCGTAATGGTGGTGTGTGTGTACCGACGGAAGCAGTGCGCATGAAATGGACAAGTTGAGAGATGTTCAATACAGTGACAGCATTCCGGCCAAATAAGGGACGGCGTCCATTGGCGAAAACATGAAAGGCTACAGAAGAGGAGCTTTCAGCGACTTGCAAGGTAACAATAACATAACCACGAACGTCAGCGGTAGAGTCAGTATAACTGTCAAATATGTAAACTGATGGAAGCACTGAAAGCTCATACAAATATTGATCATAAAGGCTAGAAAGTACGACAGTAACCGGACAGGCAGAATCTGACTCCATGTCAATAGTGGCCACAAGAGCTTGGAGAACAAAAAAATTCCACTCGAACGTCGGATGAAAAAAGTTTGGGTTTGAGTGTAATTGTGCGGGAAGGACTGGGCGCAACGCGACTGACAGAGAAAACGTGTGTAGCTGACGATACCGGTAAAAGAATGTCTGAATCAGATGAACTCATATGAGATATTTTACTAACAGCAACAACGGAAGAAAGCCCTCGCTTACCACAAGCTTCTCACTCGGCCTGGCGAGCTGAAAAATTGGCTTGGTTTTGGAAACTCCCGCAGCTAGAGCCATTCCGTAACAATCACGTTTCAGGACAGGATTTTTGGATTTCTGAAAAGTGAATTTTTGGTGGGCATGCGCCAAATATTTTGGACCACTCCGTTGCTAGTGTTTGTGGTGCGTGCGACCTCAACGGCCCGGTCACACGTAAGTGTAGTTGAGTCTCCGGTCAAGATATAAGCCCGTGTGCAATTGTCTGCCACGACGGAATTACGCTACTGCACAAGCATAAGGTTCGCAACCTTATTTTTCAGCACTTTGGTATTCTAGCATGGGGGCACGTAGCCCCTAAGCTGAAGTGGAAAATCTTAGTTTTTCCGACGGCCCTTAACGTTTACACAGTACACCGTATTACGGAACGGCTTGCAGATCAAACCCTCCAATTCTCAGTTCTGATTTGCCCCACGCACATGGACCTTCTTGTCAAACTACGAATCTAGACTATTCCACACTACACAACCCACTTGATCGACCAAACTCCCAAAAACTAAATACTACTAGCAATATCTCGCTGCTTCATTTCAATAGCCGATCCATCAAACAAAATTCGGCAATTAGGATATGTGGTCACTAGTTCTGATTAGGATATAATCTTGACTACCGAAACTTGGTTACCGATTACACTCCAACGGACCAGATTCCTCCTGTAGGCTACAAAGCCCTCAGAGTAAATAGGAAAACTCGACCCGGCGGAGGTTGTTTGATATTTGTCAAGTAGACCTTTATTACAACAACACTTCATCATCTTCCACTTGACTCTAAAACCGACTCACTTTGGATAATGTCCATATTCCCGGCTCTCAACTTCATGTTAGACGTGCTTACCGTCCACCAAGCGAGACCTCTGGACTGCTTCACCTAGTTATTGCATGTGAATACCCATCCTTACTGCCCTCATGGGTGGAGATTATTGCTGGTGACTTTAACCCACCTAAAATAGCTTAGCCATCTTTATCTGCACTCGCCAACGGCTTGTTATTTATAAGAAGTATCAACATAGGAGGGTGGGTGCAGCACATCCGATCTCCTACGAGGAAAGACAGCATTTCAGACCTCGTTTTCCCCCATGGCGTCCCTCAAACAGCTGTCTCAACCTCCCAAATTTTTCCCGGTAGCAATCGCAATATGGCTAACTGCCTCATTCTCACCCCCCCCCCGCGGCCTGCCCTGAAATCACACTGCATCAAACCCTCTCGTCTTTCTGGTTGGAAGGTTCTCCTTACGACCATTCGACAAGCCGGTTGGAGTAGGTTTTCTCTCTCCCGCGATCCACCACCAGCCATTGATGTTTTCTATCCACGGTTCCCCAGATGCCTTGAGAAGATTACCTACCTCACCCAACAACGGAACAACGGAAAATCCTATATCACCTTTCCGCAAACAAAGCATGCCAAAGTTCAAATAATCATAAAACTACACACGACTTTGCAATTCTTGTTCAGCCTCTTTGCCTCACTTCTGCTGTTCAGAGGCTTGAAGAAACTACACTGCAAAACCGGGAGCTAAAAGCTCTGCGACACCTAAATAGATCTCTTTGACAGTCATTACTGCGCAAAGCCAGAACCTCTAATACTCATAGAGATATCCCGCACACGGTTTCAACGGAAATTTTATCCATCTCTACTCATTCTTTGCCTCAACTGTGGCTCCTATTACTAATATTGATCCCCCGCCTCTTCCTCCAGTTACCGCCCCATCTCCGTCCACAGTGGAGTTTGACGCTTAAATCTTCCCTAAATTGTTGACCACCTTCAAACCACCATCCTATCCAGGACCTGACGGTCTACCGCCCACTGCAATAGTTAACTGAGGACCTGACCTACCTTACTTGCTACCCAACCTATTTACCCTATCAATTAACTCCAGTCTGGTGCCGGCAGACTGGCAGTGGTCAGATGCAGTCTGGTGCCACACGAATGGCCCGCTGCATGTGGTAACAAACTACCGTCCCATCATTCTCACACCTATCCTCTCTCGGCTAATGAAAAAATCGTAAAAGAGCAGACCGTAAAGTGCCTCATTCAAGTGAACAATAGTAATCCTCGCCAACACGGTTTCCTTCGGTCAAGAGCTTGCGCAACCTGCAGACTTGATTTTTCGGATCTCATCACTGAAACGGCAGACGATGAAACGGCTCTTATAGTAATTTACTGGGATATGTCAAAGGAATTCGACCGCATGCCACGCCGTCAGCTTCCGGTCAAAATCCGATCCTTTGGAATAATTGAACCCTTACTACCCTAAATTACTTCCTACCTGCCTGGTGGCTCTCAAAATGTCTCAATAGATGGACACCGTTCCAAGCCTAGGCTTGTCACAAGTGGTAGTGTACATGGTAGCTTTCTTCGCCCTCAGCTGTTCCTCATCCATATGAATGACATATTCCTCTCAGCAAGTCATGGCACCCCATTTATTTTTTCTGGGGACATTAAAGTTGTCTACTCATCCAGGCCTGAATGTCTCGCCTTCGCTATCATAAACATCTCTGAGGGCATGTATGCACTCGACAGATGGTGGTCAACTTGGCAGGTGACTTATTCGGCTGACAAATGTGTGGCATATACACGTAAATGCAACCTACCTCGAGGGTCTCTAGCCATCTGTGGTTCGTCCGTTGCTAGCAAACAGGTCGTTCGGGGCCTTGGCTTAAGCTATATTTGCACGATAAATTTCTCCGAATATCCAGCCCTCCAAGTCACTGAGGCCGGGGAGTGTTTCGGCCCAATACCCCGCTTCTTCCGACTCCGAGACTGCGTTCTTTCTATCCCCATAAATCTCGAACTAAACCTCTACAAGCACACTGCCCGTTGGTCTTTACTAGCATACGCAAATCAGACAGAGTCGGGTATCGAATCAGTCCAACGTAGTTTCACTAAGCAGCTGATTGCATGGAGCTGGCTCCTCACCCATAAATAACGCTGGCTATTTCTTAAACTAGACCCTTTATGGCTTCGCCGTATGAAACTGGACCTTATCTCTCTGTATAACATCATCCACAGTTGGACAGATACCTCTCATCCATTGCACTTTGCGCCTGTCTCTAGCTATCCGCTAAGTTCTAGATTCCTTACCCTTTCAACCCCCATTATCAACACTAGCTTACGTTCGCACTTCTTCATCACAATGTACTCCAGCTTATGGAATAAATTACCGTTAGACGTATGCATTTTACCTCCAGCCATTGGTTTAGAAGTTCATTGGACAAGTTCCTCACGGTTACCCAAATCTTACTGCTTCCCAATGTATACATGCTCGATGATGAAGCCAATGAGGAGGGCCCAGACTTTTGAATCGTACGAACACCGGCAGTCTATGACAGATGAAATTGAGTAAAAGATTTGGTTGATATGCCTTCTGCAGTCGAAAAACCAGCCTCAGAGATTCACTGTCTAATAGCGTTCCCTTTCACATCAATTTCTATTTATCCTCAGCTGGAAGTATCCCAAACTGCGTTTCCCTACGTTTTATCTATTTCCAGACATTCATGTGTGCATGCCTTTCCCTCGATGGTTTTTATTAGTCTGGGAACCACATCGGTCATTTAGTGTGTCACCACTCCATTTATCTAGAAAACCACCATTTAAGTATCATTCCTTAACTGCCGACAATATCGCAAAACAGGAAATGGTCTTCCTTTCAGCGCTTCGTCTGCATGACACGGGCTGTCTGTTCCATTGTATCCTTGTAATGCATCTCCAGTCATTCAGCCATTTGCGCTCCCTGACGGTTTCACAGGTAACGGATTATCCAGAATGCAGGATATCCATCGTTCCACTGCTTCCTCAGCGTTCCATGTCAGACTTTCTTCAGCAGATTCAGTTATGCAATCACCCGCACTTCCCAAGGACTGCTCATATGAACTAACTTTATACAACCGTTTAGGTCCACCATATGCCCACCTCCCACATCCACTTTGCTACCAACTTTAGATGCCCCCGTGCTATTCACCAGTGAACCCAGACAAGTCCATTCATGTATCACATTTCACCCCTCCATGAAACTCTGTTGCCGTTTCACCAGGATATCGTAGTCGGCCACCTGCACCACAATCCATCGAGTGCTTTTTTACATCTTCAGCTAAAAATCGGTCACCCATAATCCAAGTTACCTGTAATCTTTTTGCCGCCTCAAAGTCTCAGGTTGGACTTTCTTCAACGTACCCAGTCACAGAATCACGTGTTCTTTTTGACGGTTCTGGCAATGTATATCTTCTAGTTGATTCCGCCAAATATCAACCATATAGGCCACTAATATACCTGCTTCGTGGTAAATTTGTATTACTCATCTGCTATTCCTGGAGTCACCTCCGATAAATCAACGTCTGAACATCATTTCACCCACGTTTTATCTATTTCCACTTTTACCGTCATCCTCTCATTACTGAGCATCCACGCCGAATATCACTTTGAAAGCAATTTCCCTGACCTTTTGATGGAAATGAACCATACTTGTGCTTGGTCGTTGTCCTTTCGGCTGTTCCCCGAGCTCCCCATGTCGGATACTTTTAAGTCTATTCCATCGAGAGAAAATCTGAACGATTTGTCAGCATCGCTTGTGCGCCACCTCGATATGACCTCATAAGATCATCGTACACCAACTCCTCCGTCCAGCCCGTTGTCAACTTGCGTTCACTCCCAGTCACAACATAGTTCTCGGATAGGCCCAATTCGGCACCAAAACGACCCTAACAAGGCCCTCAAAAGACTCCAAACTAACACTGTGAAACAAAATGAGCTCTTTTTCGGAAGTTTTTTTCCTTCACTGGAAAATCAACAGAATAAACTGACACGAAGAATGACTACAATGGTGAATCATAGGGTAATGTTTTAGAAATATGAATAAAACCAAAGATCAACTTCCTCAATGCTCACTTTAAGACAAATATGCCAATAAAAACCAACATAAAACCCGAAAATAAGAAAATGGCTTGAAACACCCAAATGCTTTCTTATGGAATACCATAAGGTTCTTAACTTCAAGTAGTTATATTTGAGGATAACCCAGCAATCCCAATAAATTGACAAAAGCATTTTTTGGATAAAAACGGATATTAAAAGCAGTCTGCCAAAGTAACCCTTGGGAGCCTTTTTATGCACCGGTGTGCCGGCTGGCCAGTTAACCTAGGTTATGGCCACAAAGAACCCTTCATTTGAATCACACTCACCTGTTGACCTTTGTCACTCTGTTCCACCAAGTTTCCAGGCTCGGGCGTCTACGTGCGCCCCTTTATAAGTGCTTCTTCTACAAACTCCTGACGGACAGTAAATACTAATTCGGTGGTAAATCGAGCTCTGTTATATTTACGCGATTTCCTGTCCTCGAAGACCACCTAGCTACTTCTTTGGTAACATGGTTCTGCTACCTCATGTCATTTGAGCTATTTGTTCAAGATCTTGTCCGTCACCACCAAGCGTTTTTCAATTCTTCGACGGTGCTTTCTCAAAGGTTTTTTGTCAGTATACCTGTCCCAGCGACTTGACATCGATGCTATCCGAGATACTGTTCGTTTTACACCATCCCTGCTTTACTTTATTACCTATCTCGACCGATGAGCCCGTTCCACTCACTACTGGGCGATGTGTCCACCCGACGTTCAAATTCGAATTTTGCCGGGCAATAATTCAAGCTACTACTAAAACCTGCACACTCTTTTGTGCTGCATACACCCGATTGGATACCAAATAATCATTTCTGTGGCCTCACTTGTACCGTATAATCCTGCAATCAGGCCTGCTTCAGGTGTCTCCAAAAACCATTACTATTATTATCTATCCCTCTATTTGAGATTTACCCAATTTGCTCGGCTGCAGCTTAGAAAGCTTCCCTGTGATGAGGAGTAGCGAACTAGACAAGCGTAGGTCTTACTTCGCACAGCTAAAGATCAGTCGCCGCTTTCCCCAGCCCCAGTCTCATGACTCTTTCCATGGCTGTATGCCCAGGGGTTTTCACCGCCTGGAGAAAAATGACCTGATGGTACCTTATTTTCCTGTTTTTTCTGCTTATGAATTTCACGAACGGCTCCGGAATTCCTTAAATTACACCACTTCGGTTCCGTCCCAGGGCAGCAATACCATCTTTCCTTTGGGTCGTCAGGATTTTTATGATATTTTCCGTGTTATGTCCTAACTTACTTACTCGTCCATTAAGGACACCTAGTTCTTCTACTGTGTCACGAGTCGATATTGCGGCCTATGCTTGTTGTGCCAGCTTTGTCCCGGTGGTTCTTCAGGTTTCCGAGCGCCTTCTAATGCCCCTCGCTGCATTTTATTGGTGCCAACTTTTCTCCTAAATGTTTGTATGTTTCCACTTTTTTCTGGAGGCCTATGCCCCTTGGTGACTTTAATATCTGTCATGATTAGCTTTTTGCATCGCGGGCATATCCGGCCGCACTGGCTATCCACCCGCCTGTTCCGTGTATTGTTCTGCTGGCCACGGGATTTTAGTAGCCGGTTTTCCTATGCCACCAGTCTAACCAGAATGGGTCAGTATGGTTAGTCCGGGGAAGCTGAAGGACACCTAGTGAGACTGATTTCAGATTGGGGTCGACCAGCAACGGGAAGAATGACCGATCGTTACGTCAGGGCAAGCCGGCTCACCTTGTTATAGTTTTGTCGCTGAACACAGTCGTTTATTGTTAACTGTTCCCTTCTTCGTCCTCTTTGGTGTTCTTCTTTCGTGCCTGATAGTTCGTCTTCTATGTTTCCATCGAGTTAGTTTGCTTTTCAATTCCCCCGTCTTCCAGGCACCTCTAAGTCGCTGAGGGGAGCAGTTCTATTTTCTCCAGGCAGAATGTTCCAAATGTTCAAGCCCGGTTGCTGAAGAAGTGCGATCTAGTCTTCACCCTGGCTGGAACTTCCGTCAGCTTCGTTTCTTGTCCCCTTGTTCTGGAATCAACGGCGGCTTGGAACTGGCTGTTCAGCCGAAGGCCAGAAAAACCCTCACTATCCTGAAAGCTTCTAAGAGATCCCCGCGAATTCCCCCTCATTTCAACGAGAAACGATTCAGCTTTCGGAGTCTCCACGTATGCGTCCTACCTTTCTGTTATTCGACCATTCTCGTAGCAAGAAGTTGGACTTTCTCTGAGCAGGCTGCTTTCATTTTGTGGATAATTGACCAAGCCTGCACACTGCTTTCCCAGAGAGGTCGTACCATAGCCATGTAAATAGGTACAAATATTTCGGGCTGTCGTAAAGACGACGCCATTCACAGTCGAAAGAGCTCATCACGAGCCTTTTTTGCAGCTGCAGTGCACTAGTCCGACTATCTAAGATAAACGCTCATGAATATTTCTGCAGCTATGTGTAGTCAAAAAGCTCAGCAAGGGACGCAACAGGTCCACTATTTACTAAGGACCATGGTATAGCCACTGATGACCAGCGCAGGGTAGATGCCCTGGAGGAATGCTTCAGCGGTGTTGATAAGATAGGTAGTGGGGTACGAGCCGAGTTGACGCTCTTGCGTCCTCTCCCGCAGTTAAACAGGCTAAATCTCTCGGAGGGAATCGTGCGTAATTACCAGCAGGACTTAGGCAGCCACAAGTCAGCCGGTCAAGAAGACATTCATTCAGCTACCATCAAGCCGTTAGCAGATATCTTGGCTCCGTCAGTATGCAAGTTTTACAGTTTCAAGTTGGACCAGAGAAAGCTGCCCCAGGATAGGAAAATTGCGGCCGTGGTGGTACACAAGAGTAGACCTAAGTCGGCTGTGGATGACTACAGGCCTGTTAGCCTAACCTGCATCCTACAGTAATAGTAAAAGTGGTAATGGTAAAGGCTTATTTCGGATAGCTCTAAAGCATGCTGCAAGGCAAGATCAATCGGTATAATTGGAAGTGGAATCCGAATTTCAGGAGGGTGATTTAAGTATGGCCACTGGATTTAGTATAGAAGTTATATAAGTTACTCTTTGTGGTAGCGCCTGGCAAGTTTGAATTCAGGGTCGGGTAGCCCGGCTGCCAAGTCCAGGTAGAGCTGGTTGGAAGTAGTAGACTTCCGCTCATAAATTTCAAAAAGAGAGAATGCGCCACTAAAAAATGAAATAGAACTGACAGAAATTTTATCCACTTTATGGGGAAAAAGTTACAAGGGGTAAACCGGCCATAGCTCTCCGCTCTGTATGAATGGCTTAGGATTGTAAATCAGACAACAAAAATGATTTAAATTGCTGGCACAGAACAAGAAAGGTCATTCAGATATTAAGTTTATAACGTTTAGCGGCAGAATATCGGCTGAGTCATGTAAATATCCGGTGAAGGACCCATCTGTAGGGAGCGACTGCCGAGGTGGTGATGAATAATGGGCCGGATTTAAACAGGTAATCGTTGAGCAGATTGCTTACTTTCAGAAGGGTAGAATATGTTGCGCCAACATGAAAATGGGCACGGGACGACAGATCAATTTGTGAAGCGCGGCCAAGATATTAGCAGATACACAGTTTGCAAAACAGATAAGTATTCCAATGACAGGTGTGTATTTACGTAATGATTTGCGTCATCTAATGGCTGAACAAGATGGGCAGATAGTTGAAAGAATCAAAACTGTCTGAGAGGATTTACCAAGATAAAATACCGAACATGAAAAAACGCCAAACAATCGATAAATACAGCCATGAATTCAAGTGGTGAATTAATTGACAGGTATTACACTATCTATTGATGTTCTTTGTAAAAGACGGATTACGTGATGATGACAAATCCAAAAGCTGCCATACAGGTGCCTCTCAGATGTAGGTATATAAGGAGGACATAATTTCCTGCAAATTGAGGGTATTGCAATGCTACAGCCGTGTGTGGACGAACGGTAGGAGTGATAGAGAGAGGGCAGACCGACTCGGTGTAGTCGTTGGGATGCTATGGAGACATATTCCTCAGTGAAATATACAGTTTGCGTATTGTGGAACGAAAGTTTACGGCAACGTTCTATGTGACCCTTTTCGAATATACAGGTAAAACTAATAAAAAGAGGCGATTTTTATCTTGAGGATTGGCTAAGTTTGCGAATGTGAAAGGTAAGCGGGTTGGCAGGAATCCTCGGGGAAAATGATCATGAAAGGTGAGCAGAGTATGGCAAAGGCCTTTCAAATACTCGGTAATTATGCACTAAGGAAAGTAAGTTTTGCCGGGTGTAAAAAGCTGAGAGTTATAATGGTGGAGGTGGAGGCGAGTACGATGGAGAATCGGTGATAACTGGAGGAGATCGCGGCATATTCGCAGCACTTTGGGTGCAAAATAGTTTTTTTCCGCAACCGGTGCCGGTGGGTGGGGCCAGCGATGTGCCGAACACCCAACCAGAAAGCCATTGTCACATGGCTGTAGAGATCGAATGGTCCAGAAGCTTGCTACCAGGTTTCGAGGAGTCCTGGAGAGCAGGGTCAATGCGGTATCGACGGAATAACGGAGAACTGTCGAATTTTTGGGACAGCAAATTTGGGTCAGATATTTTGCTGGTATCTTATGCGGATCAATCCGAGCCATCAAAGGGAGGATATGCGTCGGTGTTTTTCTTGCAAGATAAAAATAGAAAATCTCTGTCTGAGATGCTCGTAGCTGGAGATCAACGGTCAATGGTGATACGAAGCCTCTGGTATCTAGGATCTCGAACTGCTTTGAACGAATGCGGGCTGCTGGCGGATGAGGGAGGACAGGAATATAAAAATGGCAAGGACAGTGAAGATGAGTGAAGATGATTTGGTAATTATTATTGGCCGCCGGAATGGGATTGTGGGTTGAAATGCCAGGGCGAACTAAAAGAAGGGGAATGAAACCAGTCTGGACCAAGCAAAGTGGAGTTGAAAAGATGTAGGTAGGGGACAAGAATTGGGGCTGCTTCCTCCGACGGAGAACTTGGTGCACGGGGCGGGCAAGAAGGAACCTCTAGGCCTAAGGGTATAGTTGCCCTAGTAGGTGAACATTATCCAAGCGGAAGAATACTACGGAAAATGATGGAATAAACGAATCTAAATGGTAGTCGATAAGTAAACTAACTACGATTATGCTGAGGTTATGGCACATAAGACAAAAAATCGAGCGGTGAAACTTTGGAGGGGTGGGAGCCACGGGATTCAGAAATGAGACTGACACTGGACTTGGAGTAGCCACTGTGCAGATCGAAAAAACAAAATTCTGCGTAAAAAAGTGGAACAACGTTAGCGGTAGGAATTTGTATGGGAACGGAATGAGTGGAAACACAACTGTAGGCTGAATTCGGTTATTGAGCCACTTCAAGTGAGAAATGGGGCTGAATATCCTGTCCGTGTTTACCACGGATGACTTAAAAGCTATAAGGTAGGACGTAATGTGGGATAGAGGCCGGTTGAGTAGAAGGATCCAAAGCGGCATAGAGCTACTGACCTTGTCAGGGCCATGGAACAGGGGGCAGGGAGGTCGTTGACACTCTGAGAGAGCAAAATGTGCGAGTGTCAGTAATTGGGTGAGGATCTAGCCGGGAAACTATACTGAGGAATCCAAATACTACAGGATATGTAAAGTTTTTGAGAACATCATCCGTACCCACATCTGTCAGCACTTATTAAAGAGTTCCATGCTAAGCCCGGGTCAGCATGGATCTCTGAAATATATATCATGTCTGCCAAACCTCTTGTGTTCCAAGATGGAGTGATTCGATGGCTGTTTGAAAGCGAGCTAGTTGAGATATGTCACCCTGGCTTCAGGAAAAAGCCGGACTCCGTTATTCGTCATCTTTTGCTGTGCAAGATGGAGACGTTCGGTATAAGTGGGCCAGTATAGAGGTGGCTGGCGGACTTCCCCCTTGCAGGGAGCCTTAAATCAAAGTAGGGAACAGGTGCTCCAGTTTGGTGAACGTCACCAGTGGCGTATCTCAGGGATCCGTCCTGGGGCCGATGCCGTTCTTGTTGCCCATTGACGACCAGGCATCCGCCCTTCAGCTGCTTAGTTTCATGTTTGCGGATGACTTGAAGGTTGTCGGATCTGTGGATAGGGTCATGTGAGGTTAAGTCAGAGGTGGTCAGGCCACAAACCTTGCGGCTTGAGCCAGCAAACGTCAATTTTCTTGTACTGCGTGCCCAAGTGGTCGACACCGTGCTGCCTCTTCCAGGCATCCCATACGATTAGGCGTTTTTAGTGGCTAAAGTGAGAGGGAAATAACCGAAGGCCTTATTGAAATCCAAATAACCTATCTCCCATTTCGTGCCTTCCTCCATTTGTCTGGGGTCTCATTGAAACATATCAGCAGGTATGTAAAACAATCGTTCTTCAAAACTCCAGCTTAAGTATGTCTTCTTTAACCAGATGCAAGCAGAAGTGCTTTCTGAGAGAACCTTCCAAGCACTCACACAACACTGATGAGGGATGACTGGTCTATAATTCGCCGCTTTCCGCCTGGACGCTACCCTGCATACTACTACATTGGTGGCCTTACGCCAATCCTTTGGCATCTAGCCCTCTCTTAGCGACTCTTCGTACTGATGAGTAACAGAACCAATAAGTTACCTCTGAGGGGCTCAAATGTTTTCGAACGGATCGTATCCGGTCCGGCCGCTTTGCGGCCGTACAGAAATTAAAGCTCCTGGAATATCTCTTCCTCACTTACCGTAGGCTCCCAAAGCTTTGGCGTATCCCCTATCTCCGAGTCAGTTAAAATAGGCTTCTGATTTCTACAAAATACCCTATTAATAAAGCCAATAAGATTTCCCCCGCGCCTTGATCATTAGAACCAAAGCTTCCATCGGGCACTTCCAAGGCGCCTGCCCTCTCACGAGTAGTGTTTGGCTGTACTTAAGCGAACAGCTTCTTGGGATCTGTCTCCGCATTACTGACGAGTTTCTTCGCACACTCGTCTTTTGCTTTTTGTCGCGGCGCTTTGGGCCTGGTCCTGGCTGTCTTGCAAGCTGCCCATGCATGGTGTATGCCGTGAAGTTTGTAGTGAGTCCATACTCCTTACGAGCGGTTACCGCTGCTGCTAACTTCGGCTTCTACCAAGGCCGCCGGCTCTTATTTCCTTGAGGTGCCAAGGGAGCAGGCTAGCCTGTCAAGCATTTTGGCCGGGTTTTCATTGTTCCTCACCTTTCCTTCACAGACGGCTCCGTCACTTCCGGTAACCGGCTTATTCTTCGTGCCGTTAGCCCCGGTTGATTCTAGACAGCAAGAGCAATCAAAATGCTCATTGGTGAACCTACGCCGGAGGCCGCTTTCATCAGTAATAGCTAAGCTGAACAGCCATTGCCCATCAAAGGAGCAAAGGAGGGCATAATCCTTGAGGCCACTTTGGTCACCCTGTTCATTTCATCGCCAGTCCAGGTGACATCATCAGTGTAAAGGTGGTTATCCGCGTGATCATCCGTTTATACATGTGGGTCACTCCTTGATTCGACCTTGACCCCGGAAAGGACCTTTACCTAAGCAAGTTACTGATTTCGGAATTTTGGCCCTCTGAACTTTCAGGGCAAATTTCTAAATCTTGTGACTTGACTTTAGCAGCCCTTTCTGGTTTGGCCGGTTCGATATCTTGCTATATGTCCTGATATATCCATATATATATATATATATATATATATATATATATATATATATATATATATATATATATATATATATTTGTACCTTTCCGTTTTGTACATTTATGTGCTTTCGTGTGTTGTTCCGTTTTCTTTTTTGCTTTGATTTATCGCCTTTGTTCTTGATTCATTGGGTCTTCCTGTGTCGACGTGCTCCCGCAAATATTTAAGTTTCGCAGCAAAGGGGCGGTAGGACTAAGATTCCGTTTATTCTTTTTCCATTCATTGAGCTAGTTGGGCATCTTGCATATTAAGAGATTGTAGAGATGACCTAGTTCAATGTGTTTGTTGATTGAATTTGTTGAAGAATGCCAAGCTTGCGTTCCTCGTGGTTTCTTGGTCCAGAATAAGAACCTCCTCCAGGTTGGACGTATGTACTATTTTGTTCTCATGGACTGATATCAATGGCGAAGGATCAAGAATAAAAGCAATAAATAAAAGTGAAAACAAAAAAGAAACAGCACATCAAAGCACATAAGTGAACAAAGCGCAAACATATATATATATATATGCATATATATATATATATATATATATATATATATATTTATATATATATATATATGGATATATCAGGACATATAGCAAGATATCGAACCGGCCAAATCAGAAAGGGTTGCTAAAGTCAAGTCACAAGATTTAGAAATTTGCCCTGAAAGTTCAGAGGGCCAAAATTCCGAAATCAGTAACTTGCTTAGGTAAAGGTCCTTTCCGGGGTCAAGGTCGAATCAAGGAGTGACCCACATGTATAAACGGATGATCACGCGGATAACCACCTTTACACTGATGATGTCACCTGGACTGGCGATGAAATGCTTGCGACCTAACCACGAAGCTCGGCGATCGGAAGTCACTGAAAGACACCCAATCTGGGCTACAGTCAACACCCATGCTTCGTGTTTGAGGATGGTGTAAAGTTAGTTTGCTCTGCATAAACAGATTCAATGCCCCGGGACCTGAATACAGGGCGTCGCTGGTTCTTGGTCTGCCAATTATCACTAAATGCCACTAATTGCATCCACCAAGTAGAGGACAAGGACCCTCAGCTGACTAAGCACCTTGAAGAGGCAAACTAGCGCAATATCATCACGAAAGCGACAAAGGCAAAGGACCTTGTAGTAACCATATAGACAGCTTCCGACCTGGAGCGCAGTGCCGCCTCCACGGAACATTACCTGCGTACAAGAACCGTTGCGTCCAGAAAGCTCCCGCTTCTATCACCGGTATACAAGGCATCCATTCGACCGCACTTGGAGTACTGTGTCTTGACGTGGTGGCTCCTTTTGGTATACGGCATCAAGCTTCTCGAACGGGTTGGACGACGTTTCACCAGGTGTTTGCAAGCTTAACAGGTCTTACCTAGAGGAAGGGACCCGGAGCATTGGGCTTGTTTACGCTGGGGTAAAGGTTGTGTGGTGGCGATCTCATAGGGGCTTCTAAGATCCTCAAGGTTTATGTTGACCTCCTGGGTTTGACTAGGTTGCTGTTGACCCTCGGTTATCTTATGGCCACAAGGAGGCAGACGCTGAAGTTAAAGAGGGAGAGATTTCCAAGTTACTTGAAAGGAAATCCGTTTGCTTTTAAAGCAGTAGATGACTGGGTGTGATATCACCTGAATTGGTCGTGGAGTTTGAGCATCGGCTGGGTAGGTGGACACCCCACCTATCGTCCTTTTTCATTTCTCTCCCGATTACCGTTGTCATTATTGAAAATCCTCAGTCACCCCTTGTCTTATGTCCTTCTCCTCATTTTCACATTTACGTCTTCGACCTTTGATACTTCTTCCACCTCCGGTCTCTTGTTACCCTTCTGCCAGTACCATCTCAAATCTGCTTCCACTGCCTCTAACATTACACCTTCATAACTTCTGTCCCTGAGGTGGATGGAGCGCTGGATGGAGCTCGCTGAGGGACAGTAACACTGTGAGGCTCCTCAGATTAGGGGACGGCTGCTTATATTTGCCGAATCACAGAAGAGTACTCAGGTTTCTTCCAGTTATCACAGCCTCGAGTGATCCAAGGAGCTTGCGGTGCGAGAACCTCGGTAAACTTTGCTCTCCGCAGTCTACTTCTTGTAGGTATCCGAACATTTACCGTGTTCTCGAAGACTTTCAGCATCTTTAGCTGCAATACTTCTTTTTCTTGCCTTTATTTTAATGTAAAACATAAATGCACATCTTTTCCGATCTCCATCACCACGTAATGCAAAATTCTACAAACATATCTCTCAATATAGCATAGTCTTTTATGATTTGGAGTGCTTTGGAATTATATCAGCAACGTTCACCTGAGAGGAATAAACCACTTAGGAAGTTTCAACGCTGTCGTTTGGCAATCACCTCAAAGCCATCCCTATCGGTTCGAAGAAAGGTCGTTTGGCTGAACCAAAATTAAATTATTGAAGAAAACTGGTATTTCAGCTTTTACATCTAGATTACAAGAACTGTGAACAACTGTGAGCTTACGTCCTACTTTTCGTTCTGTTTGAATCGCCAGTGTGTACAATATTTTTTCGTTTTTCCTAACACTTACCTCCGCTTGTCCCATTTTGCTAGTGTCGCCTGAGGCGGTACTGACATCAACTCAGTGGGTCACATAAATTGATTGGTACACCACATAATTGGATAGTCCATTTTTATTTGATCTTCTGACATATGCTTTTATCCTTTTCTTCCAAGTTTCACACTTCTAATCATGCCTGACACCAAGCCTATTTTTATCCGCTCCGTCGCCCTCAAACTGGCCCTTTCCGCCCTTACCAAACCTCGTGCGTGATCTCGACAAATAAAAGCCGTTTTTACCACTTCAGCGGCAAACAGCTAGCGCGTCATATGGTTTGAACTTGCCCAGGTACTTCTTTTTGACATCATGGTCGATGTGAATAATCTCCGTCGTCCTACCTCACTGGAAGGCCGTCTCAGCTTATGCGCAAAATGCTGTCCTTACTGGCTAGACTTCAGATGGAGTGCGCATTTCTCCGGATGATAATAATAGCGGTATATTTTGGGGACCCCTGAAGCATGCTTAAATGTAAGATGATGTGGTCCAAGTGAAGTCACAACAGGGATTCTTGGATACTTGGTTGTTTATACGCAGTAAAAAGAGTGTAGACGTTTTCGTGGTCGCATGAACAAAGGCCCGATAAAATTGAATGTGAAGGTCAGATAGAAGCTTCGCCCGGTACCGATGAATGAAACTACCACAATGGGATTTGAACGGGCGCCGGTGAGCAAGGTCACCGAACACATCACCCCGCTAAATTTGAATGAGGTTATGGCGGTTTTAGTCTGCCGCCAATTTCGCTCATATCTGCCTAAATGTTGCGTCTTGTTCCAAAATTTATACCCCCTTGGAACCGCAAAAATAGCAATTTACGGTTAATGCCGTAAGACATAATATGTCGTAAAAAAAATTATGAAATTGGTCTACCGACTGTTTCTTATGTATCGGACAGAATGTCCATTTATATTGCAAAATGGATACCTTTTTGGAACGACATAAATTGGGGAATGTAAAGAAATGTCAAACGATCCTTCGTAAATGTGGTTCGCCAGGAACAATACAAGTCTGGTGCCTTAAATATTATACAGTAGGACTTGGGCTACTAGGCTGCACCGTCATACATACATACACATATATGAACATATATATATATATATGTTCATATATATATATATATATATATATATAATCTACCATCCAGTATTCACTAGCGCGAAAGAAGACTCACGAAGTGAACACGTGCCATAACGACCTAGTTGTGCTAGCCCAAATAAAAAATCAATAAGGAAGACAAATGCCAATATGGCAGGAATCATAATGCGGTGGCCCTGGATAGGGCCTTTTGCCAATCTCTTTGGACCACGTTCACCTCGCAATACAATGCACACAAGTGTAGTCGTCCTCATTGGTGAAACCTGCGCACTGATAATGTGCCCATCGGCCACACGTTTGGCATTGAACCCATTGAACGTCCTCGTCCAGGTCGACGGTTGGATCCTCTCGCCGGCAAACGCTGCAAACGTCCTTGTTGATTGGAGACGCCGGCCTGTCCAGTTTTCGTTTCTTGTTTGCTATCCGGAATTGGTTGGCCGTAGTTGTCCGATGTTGGCGGAACTGGATACTCTGCAAAGGGTTTCCTATAACCTGAATATCGCTCTCGTCGGTAAACCGAACTTCCATTAACGGTTTCCTTCTAGACGTTGTTCCCTGTTTTACGGTTAAATCTCTTATCGGCGGTTCCGACCGTAGGACATACTCGTCAGCTGTACTGGAAGTTGTGGGACATTCTAATATTTCTCGGGTCTCTTTCTCTCGGCCGAACATGCAGTGCTTTCATTGGGCAGCAAAGCATACAGAATGCTACGGCCTAAGCCTGTTTCATCCACTATCATTACGTGCCATAAAACGTAGCCTCCGCAGTTCATTTGGTGAGTAGCGTCGACTAGAATCACCTGGCTGCATCTGCGAGCAACCGGAATCACCTCCATGGGTATGAAGAACAGGAACCTAACCATATTCTCCTCGTGTATTACCTGGCTAATGCCTTTACCTTCCAGCAATTCTTTAACCCTAATTACGTTACCACGAGCATCGTGACTGTGACGGACACGTATAGACCAAAAGTCCATGCTATTCAGACGCCTACTGAACATCCGACTAGTATATTCCCTTAATTCAGCAGTATTATGGAAAGTATCCATCAAGTTAAACACCACCGACTCTTGAAAAGCTGTCAGCCTTCGGTTAGCTACATATAAACTAGGATTCCCTACTTGGAACCTATGACTATGGACCATGCACCACTTTGCGACACGATATCCAGTTCCTTGGGCGACCAAAGTGACGAATGCTCCGCAATCCAGGTTTTTGTATCTACAATGAAGTCAAACATTAAAAAACAATTATTCTAACCTTGAACCACCTCCACCTTTTCGACGCCGATGAACACAACAATATTTCACGAAATAATATTTCATTCCGTCGCTAATTGTTAGCCGACGCTTTTTGGCCTGTTTCCATGTTCGGGCATTGTAGTTGTAAAAGCTGGTACTTGTGCATCGCTGGAACTCTCGAAAATCGGTCGCGAATTCATCCAGACCTTCGTAAAAGTCTTTTATCAGTCGGGAAAAAGTATCGGAATTGTCAACGGTCATGGTCGTTCACGTGGCTAGCGAGCGAGATGGGTGCTGACATTTTGTAGCGCTAGGCCTTATATACCAGTGTAAATTTGATGATATAAACAATATTTTGTAATATTCTTTGCCTCTGGTTACACCCAACAGAATTTATTTCACGTTCTTTTATACGTAATTTATCTCATCACAAAATGTCTATTTTAGCTGACATTACCGTTTCATTTGTGGTAGTTCGATCCTTGACTTTCGCTTCGCCCAGTAGTGAATGTAACGGGCTTCGTGGTCAGGCAACGTGGTCAAGCAAAGCGGGGATTGAATGAAGACGCTCAGTAATTTGGAAAGTATCCACATAAGTCGCAGGGGAGTGTATACTCAGAGAAAACGTTTGGGAAACGTAATGACGAAAAATTGGGAACATGTTTGGTGGTGATGGATGTGAACTTAAAGCAATAGCTCAAAACACCCGGAAAACAGAAGAAATACGGCACCGAAGGAGTTTCAAGTCTTCTTCTGATGAGATGAATCGAGCAAGTGAAGGGCAAAGTCCGATTTACCACGGCATTAGCATTGGCCATCCAGCGAGAGCTTGTGGAGGAAGCACTTATAAAAAGGTGTATGCAGGCTCCCGAAACTGGAAAACTGGTGGGGCAGAATGGAGATGGTTGACTCGTGGGGGAAACATGATTTGAAGAGGAGGTTTTCCCCAGGTTAGTTAGTAAACACAAGTTGATAGCGAAGTGAACGAGGGAGTTAACTTACGGTGGTCTTATGTGGTCATACAGAGGTAGTGCGTATGTGAAACTGTCAAGACGTGCAAACCATCGCATAACAGGATGTAGTGATAAGAACCTGACACGAAACTTGAGAGGAGCAACCAGACGGTCAATGACCTGGCACACATTAAGTTCATTTCCCAAAATCGGTTTCGGAAATGACCCTCAAACCGTTATTCAGCTTAGATGCACCGAATTCGAAAATTGACGGGAAACGTTGCAGTAGTCAATAGGCGATTGAAATGGTGATCAACCATTGGTTTATCCAAGGCAGCTTTGAGGCTGATATATTGGGAAAACAGATTTCGGAATAAGTGGGCATAAAAGCAATAAAAATAATAATAATAGTAACAATAGTAATAATAATAATAATGGTATGTTTATCGATCGTGATGGAGTGATCTTCACGAAAGCATGATCAGGGTTTACAACAGGTTGGATATCCGACCGAATCGACTGGAAGCCAAGGGTTACTAAAACCGCGGGAATGCGCAGATGATGGAGCAACTGGATACATTGAAGAAAGTCCAACCTGAGACTTTGAGGCGACAAAAAGATTACAGGTAACTTGGATTATGGGTGACCGATTTTTAGCTGAAGATGTAAAAAAGCACTCGATGGATTGTGGTGCAGGTGGCCGACTACGATATCCTGGTGGAACGGCAACAGAGTTTCATGGAGGGGTGAAATGTGATACATGAATGGACTTGTCTGGGTTCACTGGTGAATAGCACGGGGGCATCTAAAGTTGGTAGCAAAGTGGATGTGGGAGGTAGGCATATGGTGGACCTAAACGGTTGTATAAAGTTAGTTCATATGAGCAGTCCTTGGGAAGTGCGGGTGATTGCATAACTGAATCTGCTGAAGAAAGTCTGACATGGAACGCTGAGGAAGCAGTGGAACGATGGATATCCTGCATTCTGGATAATCCGTTACCTGTGAAACCGTCAGGGAGCGCAAATGGCTGAATGACTGGAGATGCATTACAAGGATACAATGGAACAGACAGCCCGTGTCATGCAGACGAAGCGCTGAAAGGAAGACCATTTCCTGTTTTGCGATATTGTCGGCAGTTAAGGAATGATACTTAAATGGTGGTTTTCTAGATAAATGGAGTGGTGACACACTAAATGACCGATGTGGTTCCCAGACTAATAAAAACCATCGAGGGAAAGGCATGCACACATGAATGTCTGGAAATAGATAAAACGTAGGGAAACGCAGTTTGGGATACTTCCAGCTGAGGATAAATAGAAATTGATGTGAAAGGGAACGCTATTAGACAGTGAATCTCTGAGGCTGGTTTTTCGACTGCAGAAGGCATATCAACCAAATCTTTTACTCAATTTCATCTGTCATAGACTGCCGGTGTTCGTACGATTCAAAAGTCTGGGCCCTCCTCATTGGCTTCATCATCGAGCATGTATACATTGGGAAGCAGTAAGATTTGGGTAACCGTGAGGAACTTGTCCAATGAACTTCTAAACCAATGGCTGGAGGTAAAATGCATACGTCTAACGGTAATTTATTCCATAAGCTGGAGTACATTGTGATGAAGAAGTGCGAACGTAAGCTAGTGTTGATAATGGGGGTTGAAAGGGTAAGGAATCTAGAACTTAGCGGATAGCTAGAGACAGGCGCAAAGTGCAATGGATGAGAGGTATCTGTCCAACTGTGGATGATGTTATACAGAGAGATAAGGTCCAGTTTCATACGGCGAAGCCATAAAGGGTCTAGTTTAAGAAATAGCCAGCGTTATTTATGGGTGAGGAGCCAGCTCCATGCAATCAGCTGCTTAGTGAAACTACGTTGGACTGATTCGATACCCGACTCTGTCTGATTTGCGTATGCTAGTAAAGACCAACGGGCAGTGTGCTTGTAGAGGTTTAGTTCGAGATTTATGGGGATAGAAAGAACGCAGTCTCGGAGTCGGAAGAAGCGGGGTATTGGGCCGAAACACTCCCCGGCCTCAGTGACTTGGAGGGCTGGATATTCGGAGAAATTTATCGTGCAAATATAGCTTAAGCCAAGGCCCCGAACGACCTGTTTGCTAGCAACGGACGAACCACAGATGGCTAGAGACCCTCGAGGTAGGTTGCATTTACGTGTATATGCCACACATTTGTCAGCCGAATAAGTCACCTGCCAAGTTGACCACCATCTGTCGAGTGCATACATGCCCTCAGAGATGTTTATGATAGCGAAGGCGAGACATTCAGGCCTGGATGAGTAGACAACTTTAATGTCCTCAGAAAAAATAAATGGGGTGCCATGACTTGCTGAGAGGAATATGTCATTCATATGGATGAGGAACAGCTGAGGGCGAAGAAAGCTACCATGTACACTACCACTTGTGACAAGCCTAGGCTTGGAACGGTGTCCATCTATTGAGACATTTTGAGAGCGACTAGGCAGGTAGGAAGTAATTTAGGGTAGTAAGGGTTCAATTATGCCAAAGGATCGGATTTTGACCGGAAGCTGACGGCGTGGCATGCGGTCGAATTCCTTTGACATATCCCAGTAAATTACTATAAGAGCCGTTTCATCGTCTGCCGTTTCAGTGATGAGATCCAAAAAATCAAGTCTGCAGGTTGCGCAAGCTCTTGACCGAAGGAAACCGTGTTGGCGAGGATTACTATTGTTCACTTGAATGAGGCACTTTACGGTCTGCTCTTTTACGATTTTTTCATTAGCCGAGAGAGGATAGGTGTGAGAATGATGGGACGGTAGTTTGTTACCACATGCAGCGGGCCATTCGTGTGGCACCAGACTGCATCTGACCACTGCCAGTCTGCCGGCACCAGACTGGAGTTAATTGATAGGGTAAATAGATTGGGTAGCAAGTAAGGTAGGTCAGGTCCTCAGTTAACTATTGCAGTGGGCGGTAGACCGTCAGGTCCTGGATAGGATGGTGGTTTGAAGGTGGTCAACAATTTAGGGAAGATTTAAGCGTCAAACTCCACTGTGGACGGAGATGGGGCGGTAACTGGAGGAAGAGGCGGGGGATCAATATTAGTAATAGGAGCCACAGTTGAGGCAAAGAATGAGTAGAGATGGATAAAATTTCCGTTGAAACCGTGTGCGGGATATCTCTATGAGTATTAGAGGTTCTGGCTTTGCGCAGTAATGACTGTCAAAGAGATCTATTTAGGTGTCGCAGAGCTTTTAGCTCCCGGTTTTGCAGTGTAGTTTCTTCAAGCCTCTGAACAGCAGAAGTGAGGCAAAGAGGCTGAACAAGAATTGCAAAGTCGTGTGTAGTTTTATGATTATTTGAACTTTGGCATGCTTTGTTTGCGGAAAGGTGATATAGGATTTTCCGTTGTTCCGTTGTTGGGTGAGGTAGGTAATCTTCTCAAGGCATCTGGGGAACCGTGGATAGAAAACATCAATGGCTGGTGGTGGATCGCGGGAGAGAGAAAACCTACTCCAACCGGCTTGTCGAATGGTCGTAAGGAGAACCTTCCAACCAGAAAGACGAGAGGGTTTGATGCAGTGTGATTTCAGGGCAGGCCGCGGGGGGGGGTGAGAATGAGGCAGTTAGCCATATTGCGATTGCTACCGGGAAAAATTTGGGAGGTTGAGACAGCTGTTTGAGGGACGCCATGGGGGAAAACGAGGTCTGAAATGCTGTCTTGCCTCGTAGGAGATCGGATGTGCTGCACCCACCCTCCTATGTTGATACTTCTTATAAATAACAAGCCGTTGGCGAGTGCAGATAAAGATGGCTAAGCTATTTTAGGTGGGTTAAAGTCACCAGCAATAATCTCCACCCATGAGGGCAGTAAGGATGGGTATTCACATGCAATAACTAGGTGAAGCAGTCCAGAGGTCTCGCTTGGTGGACGGTAAGCACGTCTAACATGAAGTTGAGAGCCGGGAATATGGACATTATCCAAAGTGAGTCGGTTTTAGAGTCAAGTGGAAGATGATGAAGTGTTGTTGTAATAAAGGTCTACTTGACAAATATCAAACAACCTCCGCCGGGTCGAGTTTTCCTATTTACTCTGAGGGCTTTGTAGCCTACAGGAGGAATCTGGTCCGTTGGAGTGTAATCGGTAACCAAGTTTCGGTAGTCAAGATTATATCCTAATCAGAACTAGTGACCACATATCCAAATTGCCGAATTTTGTTTGATGGATCGGCTATTGAAATGAAGCAGCGAGATATTGCTAGAAGTATTTAGTTTTTGGGAGTTTGGTCGATCAAGTGGGTTGTGTAGTGTGGAATAGTCTAGATTCGTAGTTTGACAAGAAGGTCCATGTGCGTGGGGCAAATCAGAACTGAGAGTTGGAGGGTTTGATCTGCAAGCCGTTTTGTATTACGGTGCGCTTTGGGAAGCAGAGAGGCTGGTGAGGTTATGGAGTCTGGTGTTGCTAGGGTACGATATGGACGTGCTTATCTGTCAAAGGTCGGGCACAGACGGTAGTGGGATGTGCCCATGGAAACAATGACCATTATTCTGGCGCTTTGCTACCATAGGGATTTAGAAGATTCGTCCATGAGAGAAGAAGTCTGAGGAACTGCGGGGGCTAGCCGTACGCTGTCCTGGGTTGGTTTGGTATTAGTGGCTCTAATGTGAAATGGGTTTGTAGGCTGATAGGAATTGTGGGCTTTTCAGTTGGATGGAGCTCAGGGAAGTGCCTGTGTTGTGGCTGTAGGGCTCGATGCCCGCATGAACTCCACGATTGGCACCTGAATAGAGAGGTTGGTGAGGTGGGGTGATGATTCGGTGGCTGGCTTGAGAGAGGACCGGCAGCTGTTGATAGTGGCTAGGGGGTCAGTTGATTGTATGTTCGTTGGACTGTTCTGACCGGGCTTGGTCACCATAGCTCCACGTATACGTGGCGGCTATAATGTCGCAGTCATGTCTTCAAGCATCCAAGTGGACGTACTGGGCTACAGAAATGATGTAACTAGTAAATTATTTGTCTTGTGACTAAACAGAGGCAGAACCCCTGGGTAAATTTGTGGGAGACCCTGAAACTGTGGGATTGCTGCTTTGATGAGGTTTGTTTTGCCAGCAGACGAAATAGTTCGGGAGGCTAAGTGCCGACGTCTTCCTGACTTTTGTGTCGGTGACACACACGGCGACATTTTTAAGTCTACGGTCGATGTTGGCGTCATGTGCGCCGATGGTAATGCCGATACATCTTTTACTTCCGACTTGCTGTCCCGGGTTTTTGCCACAGTTACCATGCGCCCAATAGGTCTTACAGGATGATTTATCGGTGCCGCTTTCGGAGTGTCTGAAGGAAACTGTGCCGCAACCTGAGATAAATTGCACGAAACTTGCTTGGATTCCTGAAGGCTGGACTGATGAAGGTCCACTGATGCCGAAGGGGCCATGGGGGTAGTAGGTGTTCTGGCCGAAGTCCTGTCCATAAGAGTATGCGGCGATGCACCCAAGGGCCCTGTCGGCTCAGGATCAGTGGAAGGCGCTGGTTTGACTTTCTGCTTGCGGAACATCCCTCCTTGTGGTAGAGATTTATCAGCGTGTATTTTGATGTTTTTAAATGGCGTGGCTGCAGCAATACTTTGACAGTTACCGACGAACTCAACGGCTTGTAGTTGGTTGGAAAACCGGAAGAACGAAGGGTATGGGTATTGTGGTGACGGTTTCCACAGCCCAGTGCAATAGCACTTGTGATAGGGCATGTTGCGTGCTTTCCCCATTTTGGCTTTGATAGACTGTGTTGGTAGCATGTCCGGGACATTTAACACTATAGCATTGTTAGCGTTCTTTATTCTTCTGGGAGTCTCCCAAGCGATTGCATCCATATGACGGCCAGCCCTAGATAAGATTTGGGAGACAGCCTGATTTATTGGTTCATTAATGATTGTCAGTGGGAAAATCTTTCATGAGCCACCCTCTATGGATTGCCATTTAGTAAACAAGTCGTTGAGCTTCTGTTCCAAATGACTGACTTTATTTTCGCCACATTGTATATATCGGCTAGTGGTACAGAAAACCTTTTGAGAGCTGCCGTCACATCGGCAC
This sequence comes from Fasciola hepatica, assembly GCA_948099385.1. Lineage (NCBI taxonomy): Eukaryota > Metazoa > Platyhelminthes > Trematoda > Plagiorchiida > Fasciolidae > Fasciola > Fasciola hepatica. The sequence continues at coordinate 4,754,777 of CANUEZ040000152.1, read as the reverse complement.
TTGTTTCTCACTTTGAAGACCGGAGCAGTTCTTTTTTGGCCAGGCGGGCAATAACTTCTAAATACAGACTTAAATATCCATTTCAGTCTTGAACGGAGGCGGCCGTGTTTGCAGGTGGCATGGAGGTTATATCTGACCCATGCAGAGGTTTTATTCGGCTGCTACACCCCAGAAAGAAAAGCATGCAGCCAGATCATTTCATTCCTTCGGTAGATATTGTTGCTCGGATCGATCAAGTTTGATGTGCATCATGTGCAACTGTGTGTGGGAAGAGTGGCTGAGGGCTAGATGGCACGGATTTAAAAGCTGGCCGAGATATCAATGGTTGCTCGCGGGACTTCTGGTGTCAGAAAAAAAGTATTGGTTTTTTTAGTATCTAGGCTAAGCTTCACCTTAAAAAGGCCAAACTAAGCCCTGGATAACCTATAAGGCCGAGGAGGCAGCAACAAACAGCGAGGTACTGGTATATACCTGATCAACGTGATCCAGCCGAGAATCAGTATATGCTTTGCAGACTGGGCTGCTAAAGGTAATTTGAAGTAAACTTGAACCGAAAGCTTATGGAAAAGGTATACCCCGACATTTAACGATAAACAATTAAAAATTTACAGTGGGATGGCTCAGTTAACACCTCCGGAAATACAATGCCGATAATGATAATGATAATGACAATGGTTCATTTCCGATAGCTCCAAGGCATGCTGTAAAGCATAAGAATTTCTGCTAGAAATGGCACAAAACTGGGCCTAAGTGATGGAAGAAGCAAAAGAACGGAACAGCCTGATTTTCTTGTCTAGATGAGGTGCCCTATAATAAAGCAGCTGTAGTCCGTCAGTGAAGAGTGGAATAACAAGAAATCCGGGTTTGAAAGCGACCCTTCTTAAGTCCTCCAGGGTGAGCGCAAGCAGAATGAAGGCGCTAAGCACCAAGAGGCTCGTTGTTAAGGTAAAGAAAGCGTTTCCCAGCTCAGTTACCAAAGGGCTGGAAAGTTGCAACTCCGAGAGGGGAGAACTAAGACGGCGGGCCCTCACTGAGGCTTCAAGGACGGTAATTTGCAAAGCTTCCCAGGAGGGGAAAAGAGTATTATCGTCAGTTGCTTCGGGAATCTAACCGCGATACGAGGAACGGCCCGGGTTCTCGGGCTCAGGACCGGAGCTCCTGTAGTCTCTTTCTGGGAAAGGCCGGAAAATAGAAAAGGGCGTTTCGATGCCGCAAGTGTGGGTAGAAAATGGTCAGAGCTTGATGCTAGGACACATGGAGCATATATGATAGCAGACAATGAAAAGTGGCTACGACTGAAGGAAAGAGACGATGAGCTGGTCCTGAACTTCTACCCAAGCTTTAAGGTGGATAGGCCGGACAGTCAAACCGGAGGTGTAATATTGGTCCTTTTAGCCGAGCAGTGCAGGGGGAAGGCCACCCCGGACGCAATACTAGCTAAGGGAGCTAGGCGTTCAACCGTCCACGCCGAGGGCAGTCAGGAATGTGTTCTTTAATTGGTGGAAACCAACAGCCCTTACTGCAAGCGGATAAAAAATGCATAGTCCTGTGGCTTCGAACAATTTACAAACAGTTAGAGCTAAGGGCTAAGTGGTTACGTTTGTCCGTAGTAATTTTCGGTCATAAATTCACACATTCATACTCTTTCATCTTCAGGTCGCTACAGACGTTTTACGCCGAATTTACTAGCTGTAGAGGTTGTAGCCGTTAAAAGCAGACCGGAAGGGTCAGGGCCCATGAGTGTGTGGTGCTGAGGATAGCTGCCTGTTTTGTTTCCTAGCTACCTTTGCTAACTTCGGACAAGAATTACGTATTATGGATGATCTCAACGCGCTCAAAATAGATTTGACCTCAGAAACCGCTCCAGAAGGCACATGTGGGGGGAAATTGCTCAGCCTAGTCCACAGGGGGGCTCTTATCCAACACGTCAATCGAGTGACAATACAAAGGTTTATTCAGTCACCGTCAATCCTTGTCCTGGTAATGACCAGAGCCCCAAATGACCCACAATACCCGGATATCGGGGAGCCCACTCAACTTTAGGCCCAACACTCAGGGAATAGGTGCGCCTGACTTATTCAGAAAAAACTTTTCAAACAATGATGAGAACATCGTGGTATAACTGGGCCTCCGGATAGAATGAGCTAAGGCGAGCGGTGACTACAACTTTGAACATCAGTGTGATTGGATAAACAGTAGTTTGTTGGAAATAACAGAGGCCGTCGCTCCAATAAGAGGAGTCAAACGAAAAGGATTGCCGACTTGTTGGGTGAACCAAATGGAAGAGGCTCTGAAAAAGGAGCAAAGAGCATCCAAAAAGTACGGAGGCACCAGCGGCCACCGGGCCTTTCTACAGTTCAAAGCAGTGAAAACCAGACGATCTCAGATACAGAAATGGTGCAGGAACAACTATGAGAAAAGTATTGTGCGGAAAGCCAAAAGCAATCCAAAAGCATACTGCAACTAATTTTAATCTAAGGCAGCATTGAGGAAAGCTTTAGGTGGGGTCAGGAACTCACAGGTAGTGCGGGCTACAAGCAGGTAGAAAAAAGAGGTGATTCTTATGGAGTTCTTTCAGCAGGTGTATAGATAGGACCGGGGTGCTTGGGGGCTACCTGAGACCACTGGCAGTAAAGTCCCGGGGGTATGTGACGGAGAAATCAACGCTGAAGAGGTTTTGAACAGCCTAAACCAGCTAAATTAATCCAAGGCGGCAAGGCTTGAAGACATCCAACCAGCAATGCTGAAGCCACTGGCGCCGATTTTGGCCGAACCACTGGCTATTATTACTAACCTGCTCAAATCATCGCCAGAAAATGGTGCGGTATCTGGAAACTGGCTTTTATCGATCATTACACCTGTTCATAAAGGTGGAGACAGGGGCACATATACCAGTTACGGGCCGGTTAACTTGGCGTCATTGGAACTTAAATCTCTCGAAAGAGCACCACAAAATAGACCAGTGAAGCATTTAGGGAGGACGAAGCTGGTGACTGTCAACCAGCGTGGGTTTTGGAGCACGCGCACTTGCTTCTCCAATTTATTGAGTTTCTTGGATAAGGTAACCAGTCGAGCAGAACGGGTGGAAGTTTGCCATCCGAACTTCCAAAAGACCTCTGATTCAGTTAAACACAGACTGCTTGAAGCAAAGGTGCAATCGTTTCAACTTATGTTGAAAATACAGAAGTGTATTGTACAAGTTATTCTGTCAGAACCGAGATCAGTTCGGAATGTATCGAAAAATCGTACAAAGCTCAGGGAGGGAGTTTTCCGAGAGAAAATGGGGGGCTGTTTTTCGGACAATAGGAGACTGTACAGTGACGTTCCTCAGGGGTCAGCCCAGAGACCCCTTTATTTCGTGATGTACACCAACGAGCTGGTAAAATGGTTGGAAAACCCACGCATTTTGTTGGCGGAGCGCTTCATTGTGGTAGGAGTACCAGATGACGCGGCGGTTCACCCTGATCTAGACGGTTTTCTAGTGGTCAGTCGGGTGGGATCTTCCTTTCAATCTGAGCAAGTACCAACATCTTATCAAGGAGGAAGGACCACAGCTCACCCGGTGTATGGGCCCACCAGACAATCGAGAGGCGCCGGTCCAGAACTTAGAGGCCCGGGATTCAGGGCTGATAGTAAGAGCTGAAAATAAGCCGGTGTCAGAAAGTAAATCAGAAAGCATGAAGAGCCCTGAATCAGTTGAGGGGGGGGGGTCGCCTCTACGAGACCAAGGGTCTTGTTGCCATTGTGCAAGGCTTTTGTGAGATCTCATCTGGAAAAGTGCGCTCAAGTGTGGAGGCCATATTCGATGAGGGACGTCAAGGCTCTCGAACAGCTTTGACGGTGATTCACGCGATGCATAACAGAATACAGACATTTGTGCTACGAACAGAGGTCTGATCCACTAGATAATTTTCTCTAGTAAGAAGAGGAAGAGGCAGTATTTTAGAGTGGGAGGTCACACAGGGACTTCATCTGAGCTGTGATGGAGTGGCTGTCCACAGGAGCACGCAAGGACGGCCAGGAAAGGGAAGTATGACTCGAATCAGAGTCGGTCTGTTGCAACTAGGGTCGCTGACGACTGGAATATACTTCCAAGAGATGTTATACGCACCAGCAGTGTGTCTTAGTCCAAAAGAGGATTAGATAAGGTGTGGATGGCTGTGTCTGTGGCAGTATGACCAGGAGTCCAAAAAAGTTATGTAGACAACTGGCTAGTTTGTTTCGCCTCAGTCCTTACCTAGTACCTGCCGTCTCCTGCCGTACTATGTTTATCACCGAGGCGATTGACCATGAGGTGTGTGTGACTAACGGCTGCAATCCAAAATGTTTCTGAAGAGAAAGGGGATTAAAGGTCTAACCTGAACCCCCCTGATTATGGTCTTGTATTAAAGAAGGCTCGCCTCCTCCAACTGTCGGAGTATCGAAGATCCAGGAAGCTCATTGATGTAAGAACCTGAAACTTCAGGCATCCGGCCGTCAAGTCCTGGAACCGAAATGAAATGAACTGAACTGCAGACCGTCCAGTCCTTCAAAGGTGTCGTAGATCGCGAGTGGTAGGAGAGGTTTCCTGGTAGTGAGCTTCGAGTGTGTTCACCAGAAGTACAACGGGTGGCACTGAGGTCCGTCCGAAGCGTATGGCAAATGACGTTCTCGTTTATTGCCCAGTAAATACTCAGGATATAAAATATCCCTCGCAGTTGGTGGGCGATAAGGTTTTACGCTTTTCTCATTTTTTTTGGGGGGGGGAGATCGGCTAAATATACTGTGCAGCGGTGCTTGCATAATTGGTGTGCACGCCGTGGAATGAATTCTGGCCCCTCTAATGGCCTCGGCTGCTACCTGTCCCGTGCCAACTTAGCTGAACTCAACTGAACCATAGAAGGCATTGGAGTATCCTTCGAAAAGCCGCCTTGCCTCAGGCCCCGCGGTGATACGGCTAAGCGAGCACCTCGACCAAAACCCAATCTCAAACTCAGACCTCTGCCTTTCTTCCAAGAAACTCGCCTTGAGGATCGAGCTCTATGTCCACCAACCGATATTTCCCTATCAACTCCATCTCCCGTAGCGGAAAGTAACCTTGCTAGTGAACCCAGTGCTACTAAACACCCAAAAACCACAAAAAGTATCCCAGACCCCAAAATTGCTAATAAAACAGTATTGACGGATGAGACTCCCCATCCTCAGGCCAAGATGCAAACCTGCAGCCTTTTTCTACTGGAAGCCGCAGCGCAGGGGTTACCACACCAGGAGAGATATCTAGTGCGGTCGTGCAAACTAGGACCTCAAACAAGGAGACCCAGAGCAGTGGATCGGGCTGTGCGTACAAAGGTAAGTTGCAAAACGCAGCCCATTCATTTTTTGAGACTGAGGGATGCGGACAGTCCGCCCGGTATTATACCACCCAGGTTGCCAGACTTCAAGAGTTGCTGATTCCCCCGGCACTTTGCTTACCCTCTAGCACCTCAATATCCCCAGCTCCCGACTCCTCCAGGACCTCCGCTCCTCCTCCAACTCTCCCTTCTTTCCTCTTCTTTAACCCAAAATAAGTCGCTTATAATGATTTTGCGACAGATCCTGAGCATGTGCTCAATTGTTTTACAGCAACTGCCTGAGGGTGCTGAATAAGATCCTGGAGCCTCGGTTGCTTGCAGTGGATAAGAGGCCTCAAAACATAGCCAGCACAGAAACCTGTCTCACGTCTGATACATGGAGCCGAAGTAACCATTCCGGGTTACTTCATAGTGTGGTAGAGCTCCAGCGGAGGTCCTTCTTGGAGGGTCATATAATACGAAAACTCTATCCCTCCCCCCACTATATTGCCGCCGCGCACCTTTTCGTGTATTGTTTTTTGTGGGTTGTGTTTACACTCTCTAGGGCAGACACCCTATTACTTGGTGTAGTCTATCGCCCTCCCGCATGCAACCCAACCGACAGCCCAGGTCTCGCATATTTATTAGGCCCCCTAAAAGCCACATGGAATTCACCCATCTGTTATTCACTGGTGAGTTCAGCTCACCCGGTATCGACTAGCAAAAAGCTGATGCCCCTGGTGCCACCCTTAGTAAACCCCTCCTAGATCCCTTACTCAATAACTCGTGGATACATAAAGTAAAAGATCAGACAAGATGTTGCACAGGGCATGCCCCTATCCACTAGATCTGGCCGTCGCCAAAAAAAGGTTCCAAAAAGGTGTAGTGAACGACTTGCCGTCGCTCGGTAAAAGTGATCATAATCTCATTGGGTTTCCACTACATTATGAAGAGGCCTCCCCTTCCCTCGAAAATCAAAACTTTGTAATCCTTCAAAAGGACCAATTTTCACTAGGTCGGTGCATCACCTCGCTCCCAGCTAAATGCATCTACCGTGGGTAACTTCGAAGATGGAATGGCGGAGGATCTCCGAAGGTTGATGGCTTTAGCCGCTGGACTCTCTGCCCCCAGAATTTGTCTTCCACAGACCGGTAAGCGGCCTCTCCCAAGCTCCATTAGGCGCATTATAGGCGAACTCGCTTGCCTCTTCGCCGGATATAAAGCCATAGATCTTGTCTGCGATGAAGAAGACTTCGGGTTATCCGTGACACATGAAAAGACAAGATAAGGTCCTATCAAAGTGCAGTCCAATCATCTGTACTTGGGTGAGCAAGGACCAAGAAGGCATTTTTATTTCAGTACATGCTTCGTCTAAGGGGCCTAGCCCCGACGCCACTTGCCCCCAAAGATCATGCCGGACCTCCAGCTAATTCCCTAAGCCAAGTAGCGGCAGCCGTCAGCTCCCACCTTCGTACAGTTTTGGCTTCGTACAGATTTCATCCCACCCCACCATGCCTGCGATATCTTTGGTCATTATTCTTAACCATACCATTGTTCCCGTTGGTGCAGCTGCACAGGGTTTCCTTCAGCTCAACCAATATTGCTCATGGATCCTGACTTAATCCGCCCCCGAAATTTCAAGGAAAAGGAGGACACGTGAGCAGCTCCTTAAGCATCTATTTTTCAGCGATGTGTTGAGGTTGAAGTTTTTCTCAGCAGCTGGAAAATTAGCCACTGCACTCATTTATAAGAACGGCAGTAAACATCTTGCTTTTGGTTACATACCCTTAAGTCTAACTGGAATCATCAGCAAACATTTAGAGCAAATTCTCAAAAGTGCAGCTCTTTTCCATCCTTATGGAAATAGGATCCTCTCTCCGTCCCAACATGAGTTTCTTCCTGAAAGATCATGCTTCAACTGTATTCTTACTGTTATGGATAGCCTGATGGAGGCCTGCGATGATAGTCAGCTCCAAAGCTCTGTATTCATCCATCCTGTTAAGCCCATCAGGCGTGTCCCACAGGATCCTTTTCTTTGTAAGCTGCAAACATGAGGGATAACAAGCGCCGTGCTGGACACCCTACGCAGCTTACTTACCGACCGTTCCTTTGCTCTTGGGGTGGGAAATGGTTTGTCTCAACCTTTTGCAGTGACAGCTGGAATCCCACAAGGATCGGCCCTACGTCCTCTTCTTTTTTGATCTACATGAGTGATCTTCCAACAGACCCTCCTGCAAACATCGCCATGTATGCTGAAGATGACACTCTCTACAAATAGTGTTGAAAACCTGCAAATTGCAGTCCGAGGATTGAAGCCCTCTTAGGTTATGACGACTAATGCGGGAGAACTTCTATCGGCGGAGAGACTGGTCACAAGTTATCCATCAACGGATCAACCACACTGTCCAAGGTTGATTGACACAAAGTGCTCGGTTTCTGGTTAGATTGGAACTTGTCCTTCTCTCATCGTCACCAACTTGCGAGCAAGTCTGCCTTTCGAGTCCTAAATATAATCCAAAGGTCCTTCCCGCGCATTTCTTGGTATGATTTCCCCATAATTTTCGGCGCGTATATCAGACCTCTCCTGGAGTACTGTAGTCAGATAGTGCACTCTGGTCTTGTTCGAGACCGTGAGATCCTAGAAAGAGTTCAGAGGGCCTCCGCCAAAAAAGTAAGGGGTCAATTCCACCTACCTTATCCCGTCCGCCTCTCACTCCTCATTCTCTATCGTCTTGGCTTAAGATGCGTAAGAAATGGTCCGGTTTTGACGTTTCTTTCTTTTGAATCAGGTCAAAGCCAATGTTTCTTCTCTGTTTATCCAGCCTCTTCTCTCTGTGGTCATGGCAGGAAGTTTTTTAAACCGAGACCACGCACTTAACTACGAATAAAAGTTTTTTAGCTATAATGCTATTACTCCAAGGAACCCACTCAGAAGAGTTTGTTGTTTCACAGAACAAAACTATCTACAAGAAAAAGTTGGACCTCTTCCTGGATTTCACAGTAATTTCCTGCCCAGAAAAGTGAAAAAGGGGTCTTTTATTGCATTTCCATTCCGCCGTATGTTCATGAATGTCGCACCCCATTCAGCTTAGGGCATTGTCCACTGTGAGACACTGCAAGATGTTATGTGGATTTTGTTCTTGTTGCCGCCCCCACCACCTCCCCCCTTCCGGAGCTTCTTTTTGCTCTCATTTCAGTTTGATGAATCCGACAGAAGACAAAAGATTTCTTCGAGAACCGGGACGTTTGAGCTCAGAACCTTAAACCGGTGTATTACTTAGAGACTTCAAGACTAGCTGCAAGGCAGCACGCTGCGCGCGGCTCAAGGACCTCACCGTTTGACGTTTGACAGATTTGCCCTGACGGGATCTTTCGTGCCCCTTTGAGCTGAAAGGACTGTCTCAAGTCTGAACTTCCCCCCGCCATCATGCGTTCTTTTCTCCAGATCACCGGCAATACAAGAGGCAAAATGCGGTCAAGGCCAGCATCCTGTATCATTTCGCTTTGTCCAGTGGTCTATTTCCAGCTTGTCGGCGACACCAGATGCAAGGTACTCTCAAGATTTGTGTTTTAAACCCTCCTCTTTTTTTCCTTTGCCCTTTATCCGGTGAACTATCTTAGAACCCACTGGTGACATTCAGACAGCTAGATAACCATGAGATTTCGGACAATTTGGGTTTTGGTATCGTACCCATTTACTACCTCAGGACATCAAGACCATCGGATTGGGCTGAAATAACCGCTTTGCACTACAATTAAGTACGTAGGCATTTGATGGGCTTTCAGATCATAAAATTTACCTGAAGTTGTCTTCATAAATGCACATGCCACATAATCTGCACAATTTTTGTTCAAAACTTATTATTACCAGTAGGCCATATCTGACTGATAAGCTGCCCTGTTTCTCGGGGCACGAACGCACTGGATACCATACCGTCACCCCCCAGAAAATCTTCTCTTCACTGCGCGCAATGATGGCAAGAAATATAAATACGCAAAGTGAAACATCCAAGGTCCGTCAAAGTAAACGTGCCCAACATGAAGAAAATAAAAACCCATCCAACAAGGCCGCACTTGGACAATGCTTTTTGCCACCCATAAACATACATAGCGCAGCTGACAGAGAAGTTAAAGTCTCGGAACAGGACTTTACTTACATGAGCATCCAACGGTCTGTATACTGAGCCGCCGATCTAACCCTGTACACCACTTGTTCGGCTGTACATTACGCGCACGCAGCAACCGCAAGCGCTACCTTTACCAGATTTCCTCGGCACATGCCAGCGTGCTGTATCTGTACTCAGGCCCTGCAGATGGAACTCCACGGTCTTTTCTCGTTGGCTTTCCCGAAGCACGCGATCACGGAGGCTGAGAGGGTGTGCCCTCAAATATCTGTTAACTTACAAGAACCTGGATGTAATAAAAATATAAAATGATGCAAAGATCGACACTTGGCATAGACTGGAACCCATCCGCAATAACTGAATTCCGCGGAAAAAAGTGGCGTTAGTCTGAATCTAACATGAACTATTCAGTGCTAAGAGTAGATACTGAAAACCAGTTGGTAGCTGAAGCTCTAGTGTGGCTATGCTCATGCTTGCAGGAGGTCGGAGAAATAAATGTATCAGCCGAAAAATGACGCTTCCAGAGGTGGGTCAGCTAAAGAGAAGACGTCAGAGCGACGAGAAGTCAACGAGCTCTGCCGTACCCACTCGTTGGCCGGCAATCTTCTCTGGTAGCCGTGCAGGGCTCACAGGGGATGCACTTCCGGGCAGGTGCGCGATACTAGCTGTGATACCAGTACCATACCCCAGAGTAACATCAGAAAATGCTGAGCTGGAAGGACTACGAGAGGAAATACGACCGCTAGTTTTGGTCGGACGGCGGCTGAGAGGCTTTGGACGTAAGGCTGAATAGCAGTCACATTGGCACTTAGGACACCCAGCTGTGAACATATAGAAGACTTTCGAGAGGGGCTAGTGAAGGTGCCTCATGTTGGGTCTAGCAGCTAAATACCAACGATATCCCCTCTAGCGGACGAATAGAGAAGACGCGAGTCGGTTTACAGATGTGAGGTGTATTCTATATATCGTGGCACCGAAACAGTACCGACACGAGAGATACACCGAACGGAAAGCAAAACGTAACGCAACGGCTATGCAGAAAACGAACCGCGAGCGTGTACAATCGGCGAGAGACCGAAAGTGAAAGTGATTCAAAAATAGATCGACGGAAACCTCGGGAAAGTCAGTCCAGTAAAACGTACGCAACCGGAGAACACTATAAAGTCAATGTCAAACGTCAGAAAAGATTGTAGAGAAAATAGATCCCAAATGGTGTCCAAAAAACAGTCATTTTCTCAAAACGACCGAGGTCACTACACACCTATATCTGCCAAAATCAAGTCCGTGGTGGCTGTGGACGTGCAGAAGCACTGAACAACTTTAGCAGAGGCGGCTTCCATGAAACGGTCTACCGCCGAAGCTAGCTTGTCTACTGAAACTTCATCAACGAGGAACGTCAGAGTCCACTGCACTTGTCCGGGAAGCTGCTGCATCTACACATATCTCAACACCGAGTCACTTACTTTGAAACCCTGGGTGAGATGCCACATACAACGCGGAAGTAAATAATACTAGGAAGCTAACAAACACGGTTTGAGTTGGAAACGCCGGTGAATTCCAAGATGGCGCGGAGGAGAGGATTATACGGCCCGTCTGCGGGTGGTTTGGAGACCGCATCTTTGACGACCTTGAAGCTATTCAAAAGAAGTTCAGCAGTATGAGGTATAAACCAAACATCCGGGCACGGAAAAACGCTTTTTTTGGCGCATCTTTCAAACATGCGCGATGACTGATACTCATTTTGGTGAATTATACAGCGAATGGTGTTTACATTATCATAAAAATAGAGAAAAGTTGGTTTGCCATGAAACCCCGGAAATCATTTTCAAAATCTGAGGAACTCTTCTGCGTATCGCGACCTAAGCAAGAGAATACCGCAGAACCATCAACCAGAGCCGCGCCCCCATCACCGACAGCCAATGCGGCCAATGCCGGTGCCGACCTTGATCACAACGCTTATATACCCCCGTGGCACGCATTCAAACAAAAGTCGCACCATAACATTTCACGGCAATCTCATTTTATACGGGCTCCGATTCACCTGTTCCAACTGTTTCATATATAACAGTCCCACAACTTCAGTCGGGCTATATTTAAGCCCGTATGTTTAGACACTATCAGCAGCATGATGAATATAGTTCTGCTGCTTAGATGTGATCCTGGAAGCGGCAGACGGTCTCCATGTGGGTAAGCTAAAGTAAAGGGTTCCCCTTGATAAATTGTAATGCTTTCACTGGGCAAGTGAGAGAAGACCTTAGGGTACCGCAGGACCGGGCATAATGGGTATGAATTCCCCCATAATGAAAAGACCCCGATAAAATAAGTGGTGTCCAACAGGCCGAAATCAGTCCAGCCAAAATTTGCTATGGGTATTTGCAAAAAGAAAACAAAACGAATACTGTGGCAAACGGAAAAGACAATTCGAAACAGGCTCACCAATAGAGAGGCGCGACCGGTCCCTGCGAGTACGAAACCATCCGGCGTATATCCAAGGCTCGAGTGGCGTAAGCTGGACTGAAGCACTTGGGGCACCGGCCTGATATTTCGTTGAATTCGAAAAGTCGTGTTTACCGCACCGCAGTGCCCCCCGGTTTTTTCATATAGTTGCGAGACTTCCGGTCTGCGTGCAGATGCTCGTCGTTTTCAGATAATCAACCAATACTCTCCGCGTTTCATCGCCAATATTGTGAACAATGACAGGGCAAGCAGCTCTAAAATCAGGAAGCAAGTAGTAGGTACTAATTAGGAGAATGTACTTTCACAGCCTACTCAGCTTAGTAGACTTTGTCGGCTGAGGCACGTGTTACGTGTGGCGAACACACGTCTCTCATACTGTGCCGCGTTTTCCGTTCCTCCTAGGGGACAGAAGGAGCCACATGGAGGTCACCAGATGATGTCGCAACGGGGCATGAGTAAACGTACGGTGAACTGTGATAAGGCAGGCGCCCCGTCGTCCTGGTTGGGGTCCAAAAGATTGTAGAGTACTGCTCAGTCTATGTGGTTCACTAAGTTAGTGCCGACAATATCTAAGACGACACTAGCAAACTAAGATAGGCGGAGGAGCGTGTTGAGATAAAAGACCAGAAGGGTATGCACATTAGAACTTAAAATGAAAGATAAGGTATCACAAAAACTCACAGTTGTCCGCCGCTCTTGTGATAAGGAAGTGAGCCCCAAAGAGCTAATACCCGCCAGTATCTTCAATTCACCTCTGTCTGGAGACCATTCGCTGAGCAAAACAGGAAGGTAAAGAGATGAGTGCCAAGCGAGGCCCTGGGAGCTCCTAAAATGTTTTGTTTCTCGCAGTAAGTTCTGGTTGATGTAATTCCAAGACACTCCAAATCAGAAGGTGAGACTGTGCCAGAATGAAAGATTTATTGACAGCCTTTTTGTATTGCGCGGTGGTGCTGTTCAAAAAGGGGTGTGTTTGTTCTATATTAAAAAGTCCGTGCAATAAGGGAGTGTTGCACCAAGGGACGCCGAGAATCAGGGAAAAAGTCGGAAAAGAGCAGGTTCCTACAAACTCCTGAGGAGTGGCTATCATTCTGATAAAAGACCCAAATACGGAAGCCTGTTTATGATCAAGTTATACCCAAACTCTGGGAGCGCAATTGTATTTTGCATGAGTTTGATACCTCAGAGTAGCCGTTACGTTATTGTTGATCTTTCCGTGGTGGAGTCATGTGAAAATACACAGGTTTTTGTCGTTCCACAGACGCAGCTTCTGTTTTATCACTCTGTCTGACACAAAGTAACTTGCTGACGCGTCTTCTCATCCTAAAAATCCACCAAGCTTGATTTGAGTAGTGAATCGCTGGCTGGTGAAGGCTGCTTGGGGTATGTCAAGTGCACCTTCTCTGCCGCCCTACTGGAAAACCCAGTCCTGGCAAATGCTGAAGATTCCATATGTTTGACCATCTCCCTGGCCCAGACGACCACGGTTCTAGGTTGTATATGTCGACCCCCTAGCAACGACGCTTCGACGTCCAGCTCAGTCACTAATGCATTTAATCATATAGCTGACCTGCCATTCGAAGCTATATTGACAGCAGGTAACTTTATCGCCCCGGGAAAGAACTGATCTTGTTTTGTCGCCCCCTACAGACCACTGGAATCTATCTCGTGCCTTCACCTGGGATATTGGGTCCAGCTTGTAAGAGAGCCTGCCAGAAAGAATAACATCCTTGACTTGATAATTACCTTGGGCCTAGAAAACGTTTCGGCATCTGTACCAAAAACCCCACAGGTGAAGGCCATAAAATCATCAGTAGCAAATTTAAAGTCAAGCCACACTCCGATCGTATACTATGTAACGGTTCCTCCTGCATCTATTTCAAATGGGACCACACCCTCTCGCTGATTCGTTCCGGAAACGTCAACCCCCTTGTGCGCAGCTGCTTTCAGTTACTGGAGCTTACTTTCGTGAATCAAAAAGTGCCTTGCACTCACTGTCTGTCTAGACCAGAAAACCACCGAATGAACACATTTAAGCAGAAATAAGCTAGGCTTCATCGGCAGTAGCAAACAAACAAGGATTTTCCCGTAGTCCTACGACTAGAATGTCTGCCCCGCGAAATTCCTTTTGCGGCCCGCGAACTACAACCGAGGCAAGAAACCAAAGCACAGCTCCATCCAAGCTCAATCCATTACACTGGATCCCAGCCTCACAGTTAACCTCATGCAAAGGACAGGTCATCCATCTGAAAAATCTCATAACACGACCTCGACAGGTAACTGACACATCTAACACGTTCTTCACAACTCCCGTGACTCCCAGTCCGGCATGTAATAAGTTAGCGACCCTTTTCTTCACGAGTTATACACTCAGACCTATCACAGCTACCATCAGGCACATAATAAGAAATGCGCACACTTTTACACCGCACCAAAGCCCAGGATCTGAAGGCCTACAGACAACAGTATCTGCTCTTGGTGGCTCGGATATTCCCCTTCTACTACCAAGTCTATTCAACCTGTCTTTCCAAAGTGCAACATTCCCTAACTAATAGAAGATTTTGGTTATCATCTCTATGCGTAAGAAAGACGCAGACTATGGCACTATCAGTTGCCTTCCAATACGCCAATGATCTCGAGGTTTTTAGAAAACGCCATCAAACACTACCCAATTTACCATATTTCAGCTCATAAAGTCGAGTATCAGGCTGCGCTGGTTCCCAAGGTCAAGCTTGTGTTTGGCCTGCTAGTTTGACTTTCTAAACCTGGTAGAAACGGCCACTGACAAACGCAGAAAGCTCATCACCATCTGCCGTGATACAGCAAAAGCCTTCAACAGGGTCCCGCACCTGAAGTTGTCGCACAAGATCAGAGATTACGGAACTGTAAACCCCTTATTTAACATGTTTAAACTCTGTCTACAAAACCACTACGAAGTCACCTGCATCGATGGTCAGATGTCAGATCCCTACCCGGTGCAGTTGGGTTATCCGGGGGAAATTCCGGGACCAGTGATATTTTTATTTTGTATAAATAACATCTGCCATGTCGTCACCCATAGCGAAATCTTCCTTTGTGCCAATGACGTGAAAGTAGTTTACGAATTCGAAAGGAGCAACCTGCCTATAGCTCTGAATAACCTCGTAGTCGAAATGCAGTCCTTATTATCCTGATGTGACCACCAGAAAATGGAACTCTCAGCAAACAAAGGCAGTTATCTCACTCTAAACTACGGTACTTCCCGTGGCACTCTTGAGATAAATGATGTCGCTCTTCCATATTTTTCAACTATGTTCTACCTTTGGCTGCAGTACTCTTGCACACTCAACTTTTCTAAACAAGCTTTCTATACAACTGCACGGGCAAAAAAGTCCATGGGCTTGCGGCAGAGAACATTCCTCCTCGTGAACTGTAAGCTGGAGATACACAAAACACATTCGTCCAACCCTAGAGCACTGCAAGCCTGTGTTCTCTAACATGCGCAAGCGTGATATTATCGGTACTGAAAATGTTCAGCGTCGATCCATCGAGAGAAGCATTAGGCTTCTTACAAAACTAAGCCAAAAAGAACGCTCTTTGCCCCTGCAGACAGACCCCCTGTGGTTTGGAAGAATAAAGCTCAAACTTGCATTTTGGGACAATTTGCTCCAAACGCAGGCGCAATCTTCTGGTCAAGTATACTTAAGCACAAAAACATCCCATCAGCTAAGCAATGAGGAGCATCTTATAACGATCACTGATTCTCGGAAAGTTTTGGGGCGAAACTTCTTGATCCTTTAATCCGCAACTTTGTGGAATCAACCATCTGCAGGCGTTTGGTCCTTGGATTTCCTAACCATATTTAAATCGAGGCTGTAAGCAGTATAGAACGCCTAAAAATAATCGCTCTTTAACCTTTTTGTGATGAATGATAGAGCCCACGAGGACAGTGTTGGGTACTAATATGAGCCATCGATAATCATTAGGTTTTACCCAACCATTCATTATCATTGTCCGTACCTCATCATAAACTTACCAGCTTACGGTGCCCTAATTCTGACTGTTACTTTTTTGACTGACGCCAGAATCTCTGAAATATTCCTCCAGTATACACAGTGCCACCAGTCTCTTTTATTTATTATATGCCTCCGCATGAGTGCAGTAAAAGGGGTATACACCCCATGGCCACGAAAGGCCCACTGGGCTATCAGGTATACCAGGCAACCAGACTCTGAGGCTTGGAGTGCAGAACCCAGTGACGTCTCAACAGGTCGGTTGTGGTGACCATCCGAACGACAGTGGATTATTGTCCACCACCACGAATTCTGGTCCCACGACATTCTCAACACTACTGTTGACATAGCAACTGAGACTGAAATCAAACCACACAACAGGAGATACCCCTAATTGCTTATCAGATCGTTCAGCGTTTTCTACCGCAACGAACACGAATTCCAGTTTACGCGCATGCCGCTAATATACAACCACACTGGGCTGATTGACCGACACATACTGCGCCCTGCCAGATGAAACTTACGCGTTCGAAGCCGTACATTACCAGAAATGACGCTGAATAACACTGAAGGCAAATGCATCAACACATACATATATATTTGTCAGTGAAACAGCATAATAACGCTGAAGTCCATGCGGAGATTTTCCCACTTTATTATCCGTTACCACAGATTATCCTTCCTCCGAACGGTAGCCGGCTGGAAATTGACTCTCCACTTCTCGAGAACCCTCTAGTTGCGCTTTCTTATTTTTGAATAGTACGTTATTGGCCTTGAATCTAAACTTACCTTTTTATGGACTGCTGTTTCTCCCACATCCACCAGTTCACTTTCACGAAATTGGCCTCATGTCCCCTTGATTCAAAACTCATTCCGTTTTTCGAACTCCGGTAAATCCGTCATTCAGGGTCTGCATTGTCTTCATGGATCGCTATCCTCTTCGCATGCGTCGATTTTCCCCCCTTTTCTTCTTGTTGAAAATTTACTCCATCTACAGTACCTTAGTTGGCCTCCGGTTTCCTTGGCTTGCATCATTCTTGTTCATAATGCCTCCTTAGCACTGCGTTAACGATTTCTTCGACATCTCCACCGCGCACCACTGCCTAGCCCGGATTCGAAACTGGTTCAAAACTGCCGCGCAAACCATTATCAGAATGATCCGTTCAAATTGTTGCTGTCTATGTTTTTCCATCTCTGATACTCTCGACTTTCATACTTAGAATTTTGTGAATATTTCATCTTATTGAGTAACGTGTTACACCATGATCATGCGTTAGCGCGTGCCTCTCGACCATGGCCGAGAAATATACCAATATTATTATTATTATTATTATTATTATTATTAGTCTCGGCCTCCCTATCTCTCATTCAAAATGTACCACCCATCTATCCCCTTAACCTCCGTCTGGTCGTCCAATCTAACCGAATCACTAGGCAAAAGCCACTAAACTATTCACTTTTTGTCGTGAGATTCAGTTGTTATCTCCTACCGAATACCGATCACCCTTCCGTTGAATGCCATCAAGTTCTCCGGAGACTGACCACTATAGGGCCTATGATATCTAGTCACCAAAAATATCAACTAACTGTGTGCTGTCCTCGCGTATCATCATAGGTAGTGCTGACAACAGCCGACTCACATAAGCTAAAAGTCGTCGAACTCTGTCCTCGTCAAAAGCGAGTGGTCAAGTAGGAATCCCCGGAGTACTGAAAACTTTTTGCTCGCTACTCACACCTTCCTCCTTCCGAAGCTCAAGTCCGCAACACCACTGAAAAAAATGACACCCAGTCTCTGATTGTCTTATAACAAGCGGAAAACAGCCAACCCTAGCACTGGTGGACCCTTCGGGTCGTACTTAGGGAATGACGGTAGGAAGAGAAATGGGCAGTATTCCCCACTGAGTAAATACAGCTAGTTGATACTTTTGGAGACTAACTATCACAGGCCTTATAGCAGCCAGTCCTCGGAGAACTCAGTGGTATTCAGTGGACCGATGATCGGTATTCGGTAGGAGCTAACAACAGAGTCCCAGTATAAAAAGTAATTAGTTGAGCGATACGCACCCAGTGATTCGAATAAGTTGGACTACTAGATGATGACGTCCCTTCTCAGTTGTTCCAGAATCTTTCCACACTTTGTTTCGTCAGCTCCGGTTGTTAGCTCGTTGGGCTTGCCCTCTCCCGCCAAGTCAACATGACAACTAATACAACCATCAAATGCATCAAAGCCTGCCGTTTTTCTCATTTCATTCGCTGGGCGGGAATCATCATCATCATACAGCGTTAAACAACAGGACAAGCCCCACTGACCATTGCCTTTCTCATCGTGTTGCACGCGGGGATAGAAACAATGAATATACAAGATGGACAGCGAGTGGACTTAAAGGGTTGGGGAAAGGAAAGAGCGCCCTAGCAGCCACGGAATACACGGTCTAACTGTACAAATGCACATTGATCAATGATTCTGATTCGAGAGAAAATGACAATGCGATCGCCACTGTTCACGGTTCAGTGCCACATCTTTTCATGCTTCCAGCCAACTGGTCAGGAGTTCTTTTGGACCCCAACCAGGACGACGGGGCGCCTGCCTTATCACAGTTCACCGTACGTTTACTCATGCCCCGTTGCGACATCATCTGGTGACCTCCATGTGGCTCCTTCTGCCCCCTAGGAGGAACGGGAAACGCGGCACAGTATGAGAGGCGTGTGTTCGCCACACGTAACACGTGCCTCAGCCGACAAAGTCTACTAAGTTGAGTAGGCTGTGAAAGTACATTCTCCTAATTAGTACCTAATACTTGCTATCTGATCTCGGCATTGTCAGATTTGTTATATCTTACCAAGTTCCTTTTTATTACGTGCTTGCGCATGAGTTCAGAGGAAGGGGTATATACCACATAGCCACGAGAGAATACTACACTATTGGGGCAACCGGTGACCAAACCCTGAGACTTGAAGCGACGAAGATCCATGTAAGCCCCAACGGACCGTGTGTGGCAACGATCCGGATGAGGGTGGATTACTAACTACCTCCAAAGTAACCAGCGATGACAGGGATTCAAACCTAGGGCCCTCGACGGGGTGAGCAAAAGCTCTAAATCACTCGGCCACGACCGGGGTTTCCCGAATACCGGCTTTTGCTAGTGCTTCCCACAAAGCCTGTACCGCCTGTCCGTTAGAGCGGTACTCTGCAATATGCCACCTCGATCACAACCCGCGAGAAGGAGAACACTACAGGTGGGGAGAGAATGGTTAGCGAATATTGGAGAATCGGGTGTCGGTACCACCGTTGATGCTTCCAATATTGCTACTGGCTGCTTCCTGCAGCAAGCCGTAGACTGCTTTTGGGAACCGTTCGCCCTTCAGTCTTGTAGCCTATCTTCTATATAATTCAAATGCAGCACGTTCGGTCGTAAATCGCTCGTCGTCTGACGGCCGTCTGTCACTTTCACCATCTCCTGGAAAGACGGGACCCTATCTTTTTCACGAATCACAAGCCTTTACTCTGTGCTGGTCGCATTGCATCCGATAGTCATTCTCCTCTAGAAGTTCGGCAGCGAAATTTCATATCACAGTTTTCCACTGACGTTCGTCACACGTTTGGTTCAGCTAAAGTGCCCGAAGATACTCCCTCTGAGATTCACGATCTCATATCGCCTGCCGTTTTGGGTTTCAATCTCGTAAAATTGGCAGTCGTCAGTTCAAGCAAGCATTCCACGGCACCGGTCCCTGAGTGAGAGCTTTGTCCCTTCTGTCATCGGTTGGCACCATTTTAAGTCATCTTCTTTCATGCTTTTGACAAAAATTAGTTTTCAGCCGAAGGGTGACTACCAAACGCGGTGGCCGTTTGACCGCTGCTCTTGTGCGCTCCCCACGCATGCTCTCGAATGCACTCTGAACACTATGTCTTCCGATTGCCTTCTCGTCCCCAAGGGTCGTAGAGGATACCGTTCTGGTTAACATGTTCATACAGTGCGGATCATTAGAGTAAAATGCAGGTGGTCCGCGTAATACGACGGACCGAAGAACGTGTTTAATGAGGAAACTGCGAGGTAGGGCTTAGCGACTTTAAAACAGGTGAGCCCGACGTAATATCCAGGTCAAGTGAGTTCCCTTGTTTTCCACCTTTCAAGATCTCGTCTGCGTATGCCCTTACACTCGGCAGTGGTGGGTGCATAACTGGTGTGCATACCATCGAAGGAGTTCTGGACGCTCGATTGGCCGTGGCCATTGCCTGTCCTGTGCAAACTGAACTGAACTGAACTGAATGTTTCATTGTTTTTTTGGTGTTGACATTTTTGGTTAGTTTTTCAAATTGTTTTTTCTTGGCATACAATTTTTCAAGAGCGTCTTGATTATTTTTAGGTTGCTTTGCCTCGTGTTGTCACCTGAGTCGTTGAGGTTTTCTGTTCTTTCCACAAATTAGTCTCTGAGCTATGCTCACCTAGCAGAAGCCTTCTCCAGACCCGATCGTTGGAGCGACCAAGCAGCATACACAGGGATTGACGCCTGCTGATCCAGAACTCTGGTTCACGCCGGTCAAATTAAAATTCGAAAACTTCCACACAACCAGTGACGCCAGCCGTTTCAGGTGGGAAGAACGCTACCTGCAACCGGAGGTGACATAGCAGGTTGGGGACGTAGTAACATCCTACTGGAGTTACGAGGCCTTAAAAGAGACCATCATTGCCCGCACGACCCCCAGCCTAGGATCAACGCATGCCACAACTTCAAAGCGTTGAGCCTGGAAGTATGAAGCCCTCGGAACTGCTACAAGAGATGCAGAGCTAGAGGGGACCAGCAGAAGATGAGGGCTCGCTCTTAAGAGAACTATGGCCGCAGAGTTTGTTGAAAAAAGTTCTAATGGTACTGAGAGTCACGAGTAGATTCTTGCGAGAGGA
This sequence comes from Fasciola hepatica, assembly GCA_948099385.1. Lineage (NCBI taxonomy): Eukaryota > Metazoa > Platyhelminthes > Trematoda > Plagiorchiida > Fasciolidae > Fasciola > Fasciola hepatica. The sequence continues at coordinate 4,733,997 of CANUEZ040000152.1, read as the reverse complement.
AACTGCAGCCATGGCTGGTGACATCATGTCAAGATAAAACCCCACTGTCGCTGGAGTAACCAGATCTCCGGTCACCACAGTGCCAGCCTCGCCAACTTCCAAAGATTTTACTTCAGTTTTGTCCAGAACTGATTAGAGCATGGAACGCCTAGCAGAGAACAGCATAGGGTCACGAACGATACCGCGCACACTTGTCTAGGCGTTTCAGTTCTTCAACACGACAACGTTTCGGCCCTTCAGAAGAAGGGTTTTGTAGATACCCCAACCTATTCTGTTGAGTAGCCCAACGATGCTAACCGGTATGTGCATTACCCGGTGCTCCTCAAGGAAATGAAACCACCGGCCCGTGGTGGTGACCAACGAGTTCGGGTACCAGGCTCACAGCCGCTCAATGAACTTGCGTGATACCATTTCAAATAATCTGCCCCTTGTAGACACTGGGGTGGAAGTGAATATCATCCCTCGACCGAAAGACGACAGTAGCGCACTTCAGGCACAACCATCACCGGCTGCTAATGGCACGGCCATCCCAACGTTTAGCCAACGGCCGATCACCTTAACCTTACGCTTAAAAAGTGGATGTCGCTGGGTACTCATCACTGCCGACGTCCTGTGCCTTCAAGACTGACATATTGGTTAATGCGCGGCGGCAGAGCTTGCTTGCTTTTACCGGTTATAATTTTCGGGTAAATCGCATCACGCCCGTATACTTTCAATCACAGACACATCAACCCCATAGCAAACTTGTTGCTGCCTGTCAGAATGTGATTGGACAGTCCGGACCTTTACCAGCAGCGACCACCAATGCTACTCATCATGTTGACACGAAGAGAACACCATTGTTCAGTAGGCCGCGTCGGTTAGCGCCAGACGAGCCCGACGTTGCAAAGGCCAACTTCGAACACATGCCAGAGTTCGGTATATAAAGCCGTTTTAGGAGCCACCGAGCTTCCCTTCTTCACACGATTCCTAAACCTAACGGCGAATGGTGTCCCTGTGATAAACACAGAGCTCCTAACAAACACATCGTCCATGGAAGATACCCGAGTCTCAATATACAGGACCTTACACCGTCTTTATGAAGTAGCTCCGCCTTCAGCCGTATTGACTCAGCTCATGTTTTTCACCAGATCCCCATGACAGAGGTCGATATTCCTAAAACTGCCACTACTACCCCTTTTTGCTTTCCCAGTTTCTACGCATTTCATTTGAACCAACAAGGCAATCCAGACCTCTCGACCGTTCATACACGAGGCGACCCGTGGTTCAGATAATGTCCACATTTATCTAGGTGATATTTCAGTGACTGCTTACTCAGACGTTATTTAATGGCTATCTCTTCAGAGCAATACCACGCTGCACGCCTAGGGGCACTTCTCGAGCGCCTCAGCCAGCATGGTACGACGATCGGTATCGTGAAATGCTAACTAGGCCGGTCTGACGTCATCTTCGTGGGACACTATTTCATCCATGTGTATCCACCCTCTGCCAGACAGAGCATCGGCTATTGCCAAATATCATGAACCCCAATCTTCCTGCCAGTTGAGTCAGTCTTCCGGCCCTATGAGTTTGTACATCAGGTACATTCCTCACTGTGCGGGAAAGATGCAACCTCCGACCGAGCTGTTGCGCGGAGGCAAACGGGAGTTCATGTTACCCGAAGCAGCACAAGCAGCATTCATCGCGTCGAAGAAGTCATGACTAACATAGCATTCCTTACTCACATAGACCCTCCGGTTAATATTTCGGTAGTGACTTATGCCCCGGACACATCGATTGAGACAATACCGCAAAAGTTCAAAGACAGCTCTAGGCAACCTCTAGCAGTCTTTTCCATGTGCCTTCAACCAAATGGATCCAGGTACAATGCGTACGGTAGGAAGTTACTAGCCATCTACTTGATCATCCGTCGTTTCCAACACGCACCCGGAGGCCTTTTGTTCACGGCGTTTACATATTATAAGCCCTTGGTTTACGCCCCAAATTCAGCTCCCCCTCCATGCTTACTATGTAGTGAGCATGGATCTCGCGTATACGCGAGATTCGCCACTCAGACACTGTCTCACTCTTTAATGTGGACATACGACACGTCTCAAACTCAAACTTATCGCCTGCACCTTGGTATACATATGTCAGCTGACTTTGTCCTCAACGCTTAACATCGGATTGGGCGTAATTGTACACGCCCAAACTACGGATCCCGATATCTAACAACTTCGACAAAACGGTTCAGTAAGATTGTCGGTGGTACCCATCCCAACTTCCCAGGATACCATCGATGGCAATGCGTCACAAGGTCGCCCTAGGCCGGTGATTCCTGCTGCTCACCATTATCTTTCTTTCCTGAAGCCCCATAATCTGACTCATCCCAGTATGACTGCTCCGGTGAAACTGGTAACCGAGCACTTGCTTGGCACAACGTCAAATGAGAAGTCCATCAGCAGGCCCGTGCTTATCATCAGTTCAACATGTGAAGACACATAGACACACTAAAACGGCGACAGCCAGGAACCCGAGACAGGTTTTCCTCATGTAAAATTCGACTTCGCAGGACCACTGTCCCCTTCACTTGGGTACGTTTACATATTCACATGTGTGGACCTTTTCGCTCGTTAACCGCAGGCCGTTCCTATCCCTCGTCCCACGTCAATAGAAGCTGCGTGAACCTTTACAACCGGTTGGGTTAGTCAGTTCGATGGCCCAGCAACAGTGTAAATCGATCGTGCTCCGCGTTTTGACGGTGCTTTTGGCAGCCTACTCGCCACGCTCGAATGATAACTCGTTTAGACGACGGCCTACAAACCCCAGGCCAATGGTACGGCTGAGCATTTCCACTTGCAGTTAAAAGCCGTCTGCGTAGAACCGCTTAGGAAGAGTTGTATACAACGCAGGCCTCAATGGTATACGGCTGTATGTTTAGTCTTCTTGGAGAGTTGGTAGCCCCCTTACCAATCATGGGTCTCGATTACAACGACTAAGCCTAGGACTTTTCACGGCACATATGTAGCGGTTGCCATCTTCGTTCATACTTTTACCACGTTTATTGTTTAACTGAACGCTGACTGCCAAGCGCGGTTGTCATTTGACCGTTGCTCTTGGGCACGCTCTCACGCACGCTCCCAAATACACGCTAATCACTATCTCTCCCAATCGCCTTCTCGTTCTCACGGGTCGTGGAGAATACTGTTCTGGTTAACATATTTGTGCAGTGCCGCACATTAGAGTAACGTGCAGGTGGTCCACGCAGTACAAAGGACCGAAGCACGCGTTTACTAAGGAAACCGCGAAGTAAGGTCTAATCAACCTTACAATTGGTGAGCCCTACGTGATCCTCAGGTCACGTGAGTTTCCTTGTTTTCTACCGTTGAAGGTCCCGTCTGCGTACGATTTTGTGTTTCATTGTTTCCCTATCTGTTGATTTTTTTGGTTAGTTTACCAAATAATATTTTTTGTCCATACATATTTTTGGTGTCTAGTTCGTCGTGATTTTTGTTCTGTTCTCGCCACGATTATAGTGCCCCACTGATCGTTGGTTTCTTTTCCCGTCTGTATTCGATAAAGCAATCACTATGTCTACTGAACGGAAACCCTGCTCAGACTCCACCGTTGGGGCGATAACGCTGCACATACCGGCATTCACACCTGCTGATCTAGAACTCTGGTTCACGCTGATCGCGTTAGAATTCGAAAAGTGCCGTATAACCAGCGACGCCAGCCATTTCAGGTGGGTAGCAGGCTGCCTCCCGCCAGAGGTCACAATGCAAGTAAGGGACGTAATAATCTCTTCCCGAAGCTATGAGGCTTTGAAGAAGGCTGTCATTGCCCACACGACCCCAACGCAAGACCAACGTATGCAACAACTTCAAAACGTTGAGCTTGGAAGCAGGAAGCCCTCCGAACTGCTGCGTGAGATGCAGCGCTTGAGAGGACCGACAATAGGCGAGGACCCACTCTTAAGGGAACTTTGGCTGCAGCGTTTGCCGCATAACATTCCAGTTCTACTAAGTGCCACGCGCAAATGCTCGCTGGAGGAAACCGCAGCGATAGTTGATGACATTATGTCACGATACAACCCTGCCGTAGCTGGAGTAACCAGGCCCTCCGTCGCAACAGTGCCTGCCTTGCCAACATCTAACGACCTCGCGTCAGTTTTGTCTAGAATTGACGCGAGCCTGCAACGCCCAGCAGTTAGAAGTGGGTCACAGGAGCGGCACCGCGCACGCTCACCTAGGCTCCATAGTCCGTCATTGCGACGACGTTTCGTCGGTTCTTCAAAAGAAGAATATTGTAAATACCACAGTCGCTTCGGTGAGGGAGCCAAACGATGCGAACCAGGGTGTACGTTTCCCGGTGCTCATCAGGGAAACTAAGTCCCCGGCCCGTGGTGGCGACCCACGAAGCCGGGTATCACACCAATAGTCGTCTTTTGAACGTAAGTGACATCATTTCAAATAACCTATTCCTTGTAGATACCGGTGCCGAAGTGAGCGTCCTCCCCAGAGCGAAAGACGACAATAGCACAACGCAGGCCCAAACACTACGCGCTGCCACTGGCACGGCCATCCCAACGTTCGGCCAGCGGTCGCTCACCTTAAACTTGGGTTTAAAGCGTAATTTTCGTTGGGCATTCATCATCGCCGACGTCCCGTACCCAATTCTGGGCATTGACTTCCTGCAGCACTTTGACTTGTTAGTTGATGCACGGCGCCGCAGAGTGGTGGATTGTCAGACCACTCTCGCCGTTGCGGGTCATAATTCGCTAGTTATTCACGTCACGCCCTTTTACGTTCAACCACCGGCACACCAACCTTATGGCAAACTCACCGCCACCTACCCGGCCATGTTTCGACAGGCCGGGCCTCTCCCAGCAGTGACGACCAGTGTCACTCACCATATCGATACTAAGGGACCCCCAGTGTTCAGTAGGCCGCGTCGGTTAGCACCAGACAAGCTTCGTGTTGCACAGGCTGAATTCGAACATATGCTAGAACTGGGTATAATACGCCCTTTTAGTAGCCCTTGGGCTTCCCCCCTTCATATGGTCCCTAATTCTAGTGGCGACTGGCGACCCTGTGGTGATTACAGAGCGCTTAACAAAGTCACCGCCCCCGACCGATACCCGATTCCCCATATACAGGATCTTACTTCGTCTTTATCAAGTTGCTCCGTCTTCACCCGTATCGATTTGGTTCGGGCGTACAACCAGATCCCGGTAGCAGAGGCCGATATCCCTAAAACTGCCGTCACTAAACCTTTCGGGCTGTTCGAGTTTCTGCGAATGCCGTTTGCACTCAGCAATGCAGCCCAGACCTTTCAACGGTTCATGCACGAGGCAACTCGTGGTTTGGAAAATGTCCACGTATACCTGAATGATATTTTGGTGGCGAGTTCTTCAGAGCAAGAGCACGCTACACACTTACGAGCACTTTTCGAACGCCTTAGCCAGCACGGCGTTACGATCAATATCGCGAAATTCGAATTAGGCCGGGCTGATATCACCATAGGACATTCTATTTCATCCTCGGGTATCCGCCCTCTGTCAGATAAAGTTTCCGCTATTCGCGACTACCCTGAACGCCAATCTTTTCGCCAGTTGCGTCAGTTTGCCGGTCTGGTGAATTTCTACCGCCGATTTATTCCTCACTGTGCGGAAATGATGCAACCCCTCACCGACCTGTTGCGCGGAGGTAAGCGAAAGTTCGTGTTTCCCGACACGGCAAAAGCCGCATTCGCCTTGGTCAAAGATGCTGTCGCCAACACAGCACTCCTTACACACCCCGACCCTTTGGCTCCTATTTCGGTAGTGACGGATGCCTCGAACACAGCGGTTGGAGCAGTACTGCAACAGTTCGTAGACGACCCTTGGCAACCTTTAGCATTCTTCTCCAAGCGCCTACAACCCGCGGAATCAAAGTACAGCACGTTCGGTAGAGAGTTATTAGCCATCTACTTGGGAATCCGTCATTTTTGACATGCACTCGAAGGCCGTTCGTTCACGGTGTTTACAGACCACAAGCCTTTGGTTTACGCACTGAAGTCAGCTTCGGATCGATACTCACCACGCGAGATTCGCCACTTAGACTTTGTCTCACAGTTTACTGTGGACATACGACACGTTTCTGGGGCACTTAATCCCGTCGCAGACGCCTTATCGCGAGTTTATCAACTAAGTCTGTCACAAACGCCTAACATCAACTTGGACGCAATGGCACAGGCTCAAACTATGGACCCTGACATCGGACAACTTCGACAAAACGGTTCTTTGAGTTTAACCACAGTGCCTATCCCAGCTTCCCAGAATACCATCGTGTGCGATGTGTCGCAAGGTCGCCCTAGGTCGGTAGTTCCTGCTGCCCACCGTTATCCTACGTTCCTGACACTCCATAATCTGGCTCATCCGGGTGTGACTGCCTCGGTGAAACTGATAACCGAGCGTTTTGTTTGGCACAATGTCAAACGAGATGTCCGTCAATGGGCTCGTGCTTGTCTGCAGTGTCAACGTGTTGAGACCCTTAAGCACACTAAGGCGGCGTTAGCCAGGTTCCCAGAACCTGAAACACGTTTTCATCATGTGCACGTCGACCTCGTAGGACCACTTCCACCTTCGCTTGGGTACGTTTACATACTCACATGCGTGGATCGTTTTACTCGCTGGCTGCAGGCCATCTCTATCCCTCGTCCCACGTCGAAAGAGGCCGCGAAAGCTTTTCTGACCGGTTGGGTTAGTCATTTCGGTTGCCCGGCAATAGTGACCACCGATCGCGGTCCACACGTTGACGGCGCTTTCGGCAGCCTACTCGCTGCGCTCGGTTGCCAACACGCTAAGACGACAGCTTACCACCGTCAGGCCAATGGTATGGTTGAGCGTTTCCACCGGCAATTAAAAGCCGCCCTTCGAGCAAACGGTAACCCCCTTTGGAGTGGAACACTACCATTAGCACTCTTAAGCCTGCGTAGTACCGTTAAGGAGGAGTTACAAACAACACCGGCCGTACTAGTATATGGCTGTACACTTCGTCTGCCTGGGGAGTTGGTAGCCCCCTCACCAACCGTGACTTTCGACTACGGTGACTATGCTCAGCGCCTTACGCAGCACATGCGAGTGCTCAAGGCCAGTCCGCCGCGTGAACAACAGTCTACAAGTTATGTCCCAACTGCGTTAGGAACCGCTACTCACGTATTCCTTCGCGTCGATGGCGTTCGATCACCACTACAAGCGCCATACACTGGCCCGTTTCGGGTGATAAAACGTAGGGCAAAAACATTTGTCATATATATCAACGGACGACACGACACCGTGCCTATCGACTGTCTCAAGCCTGCCGTCATTGAGTGCAAGCCGCTCGGCCAATTTACACCTACTCAAGCCGCTCAGTCACCTGCATCGAGCGAGTTACCATTCGAACCACCCCCAATTACGCCTAGTGAGGACTCGGCAGTTAGTCCATCAGATTCTCCAACCGTACCCGCAACGCGAAGTAGCCGTCGCGGTCGCCAACTACGAAATCCCGTCCGCTTCGCCGATTTCGTGACGATTTTTACAACCGACTGTTAGCAATAAGTTGGGAAGTTCACCATGGATTTACCAAACAACAGACCCGTGAACTTACAATCGGTAGTTATGATTTCATTTTCTTCTGGTCTCCTAGCGACTCCAACAACACCGAACATCGTTTGTGTGTTGTTATTACGGTCCAACATCCTCCGGCGCCCTCAGGCGCTATTTTGTCCCAGTTTACCTTGCCCTCTCTAAGATGGATCTACACAGTCACATTGGCTTCATCCGTAGCCTGGCTGACTCCCGTGCACGTTCAAGGAGCCAACCGCTCACTGGACAACGGGACGATTGGTCAGCCTGGCACTGGAGACGGCAACTGGACGCCTTTTTGGATGGACCTGAGGAGGCATTTTCCGGCTCGCATTCGTATGAGACCCGTGGGCGCCAAAACACAGTTGGACCTACGCAAATCGGACCTCGAGAGTGCAGGCACCGGTAAACTCATCAGCAGTCGTTCGACGTCACCAACAGTGTAACGGACAAGCTATGAGGAGTTCCTGGACAACCAATAATTCCGGCTTACCATCACGATCGAAGCCCAACTCCGTCGGACTTCTAGGAGGAGGCCTTTGTAGCGGTTGCCATCTTCGTTCATACTTTTACCACGTTTATTGTTTAACTGGACGCTGACTGCCAAGCGCGGTTGTCATTTGACCGTTGCTCTTGGACACGCTCTCACGCACGCTCCCAAATACACGCTAATCACTATCTCTCCCAATCGCCTTCTCGTTCTCACGGGTCGTGGAGAATACTGTTCTGGTTAACATATTTGTGCAGTGCCGCACATTAGAGTAACGTGCAGGTGGTCCACGCAGTACAAAGGACCGAAGCACGCGTTTACTAAGGAAACCGCGAAGTAAGGTCTAATCAACCTTACACAGACAATTGCTAAAAGCCATTCCACCTTGCGAACAATAGTCTACAAGCTACGTTCTAGCTGAGTTGGAAACCGCTACCCACGCATTCCTTTGCTACAACTGCCATACACCGGTCCGGCACAACAATGTATCTGTTGATAGCCCCAAAATTGCCGTCATCAATGCGAGCCGCCTGGCCAAATTACACCTCCTTAAATCGCTTGGTCCCTACTCCGGGAAATCTACTACTGGCGCGACCCACAATTATACCCAGTGAGAACCCAGAAACTAGTTGAACAAGATCTTCAACCGCTTTTGGAGCGCTTAGTCTAATTCCAAATCCCGGATTTCCTGACCTCAAACAACCTGCTAAACGGCTATCTACTTGGATTCACTAGGATGTTTTCGTGCACCTCATGTCACTATGATTTCTCTAACCGTCACACCAATTCCATTGACCCTGGTAATTTAGCCTTCGCCGTATTTCTTGATGTGATCGCGCGCCCCGTGCTCGCGTTTTGTCCGAGATTCACTGGTTCGGCATAGTCAACCCTTTATACTTTAGGCTTTGCTCATACTTTTCTGATCATCCACAGGCGGCCCTGACGAGCGACCACCCATCATCCTCCAAATCGATGACTAGTGTTGTTATCTAAGGTAGTGTTACGGGTCCACTCCTATTCTTTTCGTATATCAATGATATATTCTCGATGATTTGCCATGACACTGCTTTTCTTTTTGCCGATGACCTCAAACTTTCGTATGTGTCTGGCTCTGGAAACATCCTCAGCAACTTGGAGAACACAAAAAACGATCTAAATCCAATAAGCCGCTGGTGCTTCAATTGGCATATCAAATTTTCTCTTACAAAAACACTATACTACCTTGTAAGTGCCATGTTTCTCTTGATATTCTCGCTATCAATAATCCGCCATTCCCCGTTAACCCTTCTGTTCGGGATCTAGGGTTACTCTACTCAAGTTCGCCAAACTTCCGTGAACACGCTTCTTTCCAAGCTGTTAAACCAAGCGCACTGCGGGTCTCATATTTCGACGACTCAAACTCGATGAGAGCAGACTCTTCATCTTCACCACCCATGCTAGAACCCTTCCGGATTACTGCTCTCTTATTGCTTCTAACATTTCATGCTCCACTATTATCGCCATAGAAAATATCCGGCGATCCTTTACCAAACGACTGATGGTACATAGCCACCCTCACATACAGACAAAGATGTGAATTCCTTCTGCTTGACCCACTTTAGCTACGCTGCACAAAGTTATACGTATCATTCTTATGCAAGCTTTTGCACTGCCACATTTACTCTTCCACCCAAATAACCTTCATCTCAAAGTGCATCTATCCTCTTGGGCTCAGAGCTTTCTCTTTGTCCGTCGCAGTGGCCAGGTTGTCAGTGATAGCTAAGTTTCTCATTGTTGTATATAGCAAGATCTGAAACCAACTCCCAGATATCTCAAGTTTCTCTAACCCCCTACACCGGTTCCAGTGTAATTTAGATAAATACCTCACTGCGAGCACTGCCCTGTTGCTAAGCACTAATACTGTAACTATCGATACTGCTTTCTAAAATGGCCTCCGGTCTTAATTTTATTCCTGCTGATAGCTGGGATAATGTTCTAGATTTGTGATCAAATCTACTCAACTTCTGTTGTTTGCGCGCTGCATGCAGCACTTTATCCTTGCGCGATCTGATGTTTCGGTGACCGTGAATCCCATCGAACAATCTCAGGCTGTGGTTGACTCAACCTGCCTCTGCATTTTGTTTCTCATGTAAATCGCCTTGGTGCTTCTGAAGTCACGGATAAGCCGAGTGTTTACGTGACACATCTGTGAGCATTCCCGGCTGTGACTGTTTCTCTGCAAAGGGTTGACCACCAATGGGACGACATCAGCATCAAAAACAAAGAGATTGGCACAAAAATCGAGAGAAAATATATCCTGCTGTTTGTCTTCTCAGAACACCTGCCTCGTCATTTGTGACTGATGCCTCCAGGCAGCAATGTTGCTACCAAGTAACGTGTGGTTGAACCATCGCGGCTTCTCACATTAGGTCTATGTTTTGGTTGGGGCGTGGGAGATGTGGTCACCCACCAGAAGCAGCCCCACCTTCTCCAACAGCCAGATATTGGGCCGTGATAAAGCTACCAAATAAACGTTTAAAGAATGTGAATCACCTCAGCGCACCACTCGCTGGCCACTAATAGGTGTCTCGTGATATCTTCCTGTTTGAACCAGGTTCTAGTGCCGTCTTCCATGGGCACTCAATGTAGACCATTATAGCGCGCTTCTCTGTCAGAGTTCCAACCCTATCCTATTTCCCACCCTTCGTTGTTTTCGAACCAGTCCTCACACCGGTATTGTCCTGCTTTAAAATGTATTATTGACAATAAATGATCATACCAGTCATACGATCTACACAACATGAAGCTACCTTGCCAATATTTCAATATAATCCTTGTATACCAGCACAAATTGAGTCGGAGTATAATCGATCACAACTTGTTAATCAGCGTACATCCTGTTTTCTCTAGTGCATCACTGATACCCCTAATGGTCACACTGGGTAATTTACTCCTCTAATCCATCGTCTTAGATAAGCTAGCAGTACTTTATTACAATCACAAACTGTCCAAACCCATCATTGTAATTCCCGTTCACCCGCGATACTTCGCCACCCCTCTACATCTAAATGCAGCCCATCATGCTCCATCAGGTAGCATTATTCTTAATATTGAGCTCTCATATGTAATTCCCCTTTCTCCGAAGCTCATGATTCTCTATCCAGAGTGCCATCTCAAGTAGCCTAAACTTCATCAGATTCATAATATCCACGGCTACCCAAGCAGCACGCCAAACGCGCTCCCGATTGGGCTCGCGTTGAGCCACGTTGGGTTACATCATAGAAAAAGTTGAGCAGTGCTATCTGCTCCCTTTTGGGAGCACGTTCGGGTAGCCAAAATTTGGGAAATATCTCTGGAAATGAGTACCTTTTCTTTACCTAATCAATCTTAACTGTCTGTTTCTTAGTCTATTTGCCTATTACCCATCATTCAGATCGAAACCACTAACTTTCCACTGATAAAAAAAATTTCTTTGTGAAAATCAGATAGCTTAATATAAAAGTGGCGTGATGAAAACTTTCAAACAAAATATGCCGTCTTTGTAAAGCATATATATTTTAATAAATATTGTGGTGCTTTTTACTATTACAATTCTCGTAAAATTCCACGAACTTCTGCGCAGTCTTTTATCGCACATGTTGTGAGTCATTTTGGCTCAACGTTCGCTCAACAGCGTTGGTTATTGTGCTGCTTGAGTATTTTCTGCGGTCCGTTTCGCTCTGTAATACGCAAACCTTCGATCCATGTCTCCGCATCCCTGCCTGATTGTAATGTCTACCATAAAACCCTGCTGGTCACGGTTCGTGGATCTAAAATATACAATCCTCCTAGACAGATGGTTTGTTTGCGCCATGTTCCATAGCCCTCGTTTTAGGAGATTGCACAGCTCTAACCGCCATCATTCACAGCTGGTGCAATAGCCCGAGTGTTGTTTCTTTTTATCTCTCTTCCGGATCTTGCGGGTTTAAAACTATATCCTTGCTTGCCACAAGGATCTAACTCGAACCGTCTCAAAACCCACTTCATAATACGCATCACTGAAGAATGTTTCTCGTAAGTTATCTCATTCGATGTATCGGAATTCCTGTCTGCTCAAGATCTGCATATCTGAAATAATGAAACCACCCCACAATAACACAAATCGCCATGATGAAGGATTTTCCAAAATCTTGTCACTGATGTCGCCAAATGATTATTTCCATGTCTTTTCACGCAAAAACTTTCTCTGGTACCCTAAGCCATGCATGCACCAGCAATTCCTTATTTTTCCTCAATACATTGGAAAATTTTATACAATTTCTTCCTGTATGGCTGCTTGATCACAACTTGCTTTGCACAAGGAACCCAAGTAAGCACTCCCCAATCACAGTCTGCTTGCTCCTTGTGTATATGCATCTTCCGCATTCTATAATGAGGCTCTTTTCAACAATTTCATGTTTCATCGATTTTCGACTAATTTTCGAAACCGAATTCAAAACAAATTCGTATTTACCGAGCAGTTTACTGTCGTTTTGCTTCATTAAAAGCCCACCCAGTTTATTTAACTGTTGGGGAAATGTGCGACTCCTTTTAAAATATGTGAATATTTAATCCTACTGAGTAATTTTGTACACTTTGATTGTGAGTTTATCCGTGCTCCTCAACCACGGCTGGAGAATACACCACTATTATTATTATTATTATTATTATTATTATTATTATTATTAATATCTGCAGCCTAAAGTAGCCGTCGTGGTCGCCAACTACGGAATCTCGTTCGTTTCGCTGACTTCGAGACGATTTTCCCGACCAATCGCTAGTACTTGCGTGAAATTCACCGTAGATTTATCAATGAGCAAGCCAAGGAGATTACAGCCAGCTGCTTTAATTACAATTTCTTTGGACTTCCTAGTGACTGCAGCAACACCAAACGCTTTTTATGTGTTCGTTATCTTGGTCGAACATCCACCGTTGCCCTTAGGCGCTATTTCCTTCCAGTTTTCCCTACCCTCTGTCAGACGGATTTACACGGTCACATTGGCTACATCCGTACCCTAGCTGACTCCCGTGTACGTTCAAGGAGACAACCACTCACTGGACAACGGGACGATTGGTCAGCGTGGCCTTAAAGACGGCAACTGAAGGCCTCTTTAGGATGGACCGGAAGCGGCATTTTCTGGCTGGTGACCATGAGACCCGTGGTTGTTGAAACGCCGTTGAACCGAAGCACGTCGGACCTCGAGAGTTCAGACGTTGTCAAACTCTCACCAGTAGTCGTTCAACGTCACCAAAAATATCAGGAGCGAGGTACAAGGAGTTCCTAGTTTATTAGTTTGTCGGTGCATATAGCCACCATCGAAGCTCAACTCCGTCGGACTTCTAAGGGGGGGGGGGGGCTACTGCAGCAACAGTCACCTTCGTTCATGCTTTCACCACAACCTATTTTGACATCAAGTAGTTCTTTAACCCTTGTCTTCTGTCCCTAACCACCCCTCTTTGCCCCATCTATCCACCCTTAATGCTCCCTTTGATAACACGGTCGATACTCACAACGGTTCACTGTCAAATAGTGTCAGGAATAATCCTATGTCTGGTAACTCTCATTTTCTCAAGCCTCGTCAGCCTCTGGATCTCGGCTCCTTCAACGTGCGTACACTCATGCAGGCCGGTCAGCAGGCGTGCCTATCCCTCACAATGAACTCTCTGATGATTGATGTCTGCTGCTTAAATGAAACGCGTATACAGGATTCGAGCAGTGTAATTCAACTAACTGCTCCTGGCATGTCATCGAGGTATTTTCTGCGCACTTCAGGAGAAGAAGTAGCTCGAGCTACGGGTCAACGTGGTGTAGGGATAGTCTTGACTGACAAGGCTGAAGCTGCCCTTATGGACTGAATCCCGATTAAAAGTCGTTTATGTGTTGTGAGACTCCAGGGGTCAGTCGGTGCTCGAAAGGATAGTTGTGTTGAGCACAATTTGTTTGTGATCTCGGCATACGCCCCAACGGACTGCAGCTCAGACATGCCGAAAGATGAGTTCTATGATGAACTCGTGACCCTCGTTCGCAACAGTAAAGGTTCTGACATTGTAGTGCTAGCTGATGACTTCAATACACAAGTTGGCAAACTAAGTGTGTCAGAAGCTTGTTTAGGTGGGCGTTGTGCTTTACCCGCTGAGCGTACAGATAACGGGGATAGGCTTCCAGTTTTGTGCAGACAATCGATTGTTCTTGTCTAGCACCAATTTCTGACGCAGCTTGCGTCGGGCAGCGACATGGCGCGCTAACTCTACAGGTACTTTGAGTCAAATTGATCATATCACCGTAAGCTACCGGTGGCGCAGTTCTGTTCAGAACTGTAGATCTTACTGGTCCACTTACGTAGAGTCGGACCTTGTATTAGTTTTAATGCAATCATCGCTCCAGCTCCATGGTCATCGTCGCAAACCGCAAAACCCGATTAGCCATGCAACGTTTGTGTGATCCAGAAGTACGCACCCGTTATGAGCAGAAGTTAGCACATGAGCTAGGATCTACGACGAACAGTAATGTAGATGAGCAATGGGCTCATATCAAACAGGCGATGCACGTGGCAGCAGGTTTTGCCTGTGGTCCAATATCCGTTGTCCATCAAAGACACTGGATCTCGCAAGCGCCGTTGAGCATAATGGAGCAAAAGTGCCAGCTCTCGAACCGTAAGGAGATGAATAAGATGCGGAGAAAGCTACAAAGGCAAGTCACGCAAAGTCTTAGGAATGATCGCGAAAATTGGTGGGTCAAGGTAACCGAAGAAGTGGAAATAGCAGCTGCTCCAGGTAACAGTCAAAGACTGTGCAAGTTTATTCGTGACACCGGTGGACGGCGCATCCAGGTTAGTGAAGCGATTTGGGATAGAAATGGAGAACCCATCCATGGAAAACACCAAAGGCTTAACTGATGGGCCGAGTACTTCAGGGAACAGTTTAGCTGGCTGCATGCTAGTGCAGTTACTCCTGTGTCAACAACTGCGACCCCTTGGGTGGTATCACTTGAGCCCCATCGGAAGTAGAAGTAGAGTCATGCATTCGATTAATAAAACGTGGGAAAGCGGCCGGTCCCGACGAACTTCTCCCAGTTGTTTTCAAACTGGGTGGTGGGGCGTTGATAAAATCACTTACCGTCTTGCTCCGTGACATTTGCAGAGAGGAGTATATTCCGTTAATATGGAGTGGGTCATTGATTGTTCCCATCTTCAAGAAGGGAATACGCAATGACTGTGGTAATCATCGTGGAACTAGCTTAATTCCGATAGTCACCTAAGTATTAGCCTTGATTATGCTGCACCATCTTACGCCCACTCGTGAGAGGAATGCTCGCGAACAGCAGGCTGGATTCCGCCCAGGTCGAGGATGCATCGACCAGATTTTTACTCTTCGCCGACTACTTCAAACGCGTCACACGCACCGCCGACCGACAGTGATGGTTTTCCTCGACTTGAAAGGTTCTTTCGATTTAGTTGATCGAATATCGCTTTTCAGTGTTCTTCATCGAAAAGGTATGCCCCAGAAGTTCGTGAACCTACTGAGATCATTGTATTCTCATACTTCTGGCACCGTTAGAGTTTACGGTGAACTGTCCGGTCAAATCAAAAAGAACAGCGGTGTTCGAAAGGGATGTCCTATGTCTCCATTGCTCTTCAACTTCGTCATGAACGAAATAACACCGACGCATCTTCTCCGTTTTATGCGGTGACAGGTCTCTACCCTAAAACTGGATGCTTCAATGCTACGCGTGCTTTGAATGAAGGCTCTTCCCAATAAAATTCAGGCTTCCTTAGCTGTTTTTGGGAATAAATCAACGTTATATAAATTGTTTGAACAGTCCCATGGTCACATTAAAAAGACAACATTGGAGAGCGAACAATTGTTTTCAATGATTCCTAATCTTGCTCTTACATATCATGTAGGTGACAGTTATGCATTTGATTGGCCGTTGGCTGGGTTGAAGGACATTTTTACAGTAGTGTGGGGGGAGGGGGAGATGGTGTGGTGTTTGTCATTTAGTGTGTGGTGATGCTGAATCGACCACTGTTAGTGGGTTTTCAGAGGTCGTTTCTCGTTTCGGATGCTCCGTCTTTGGCCAAGGCAACTGAAGTGCCTGAACCAGTCGCTTTTGCGCGCACAGATCCGGGCTTAGTAGACGTATGGCGATCGCTTCAGCCGTGGCCAGTGAAATCCAAAATAACGGAATTCGAACGGAATGTTTCACAACGACAACATTATGTGGACAATCTGCCGGAGGAGGAAATTTCCGAATTTAATGAATTCGTAAGTCGAATCTGTGCACTCCGCGTTCAAATTACTCGTGATCGCTTGATTAGTGGTATTAATCCCCTAAAACCACCAGTCGCCTTTCCGAGCAATCCTGATAGGCTGGTACGCAATTACTCCAGTATCACTCTAAATCCAATCTTGATGGAGGCTCTTTCTTTGGGATGGAAGTTCTGCTGTCCTGTTAGAAAAGACGATAGACTTGATTTGGAGGTACAATTTGAAAATTTATTGAGTCAAACTAAGGACCTGACACCCAGAACGGATATCGATTTAGAACGATTCAAAAGTGTGCTTGTGGCGAGCTGCTACAGCTATCGTAAAATTCAGATACAAAGTCGTGGACTGATCACCAGACAACACCTGGACGCGCTGAAGGGGCTGCGTAAGAACAAGGACGTAGTATTATTGAGACCAGATAAAGGTTCCGGTGTTGTCCTCATGGATAAACGAGAATACATTGAAAAACTTTCCAGATTAGTGGAAGACCAGACAAAGTTTTCTGTCTGTCACAAAGGAACAGACGAAACCGAAAAGATAGAGAAAGAACTAGCCGGATGCCTAAGACGACTGAGAGATCAGGGCTGTATAAACAATGCTACATACGAAAAACTAAAACCAAATGGATCGACCATTCCACGCCTCTATGGACTTCCGAAAACCCACAAAGATGGTATTCCAATCCGACCGATTGTGTCGATGACGAATTCTCCGTACCAAGCAATAGCACAATGGCTGGTAGAACTCTTGGAACCTATTCGCATAAGACTCGCTAAACATAGTCTGCGAGATAGTTTTCAGTTTGTGTCCATCATACAGAATGTAAACTTACACAAGAAAACCATGATGTCGCTTGATGTGGTGTCGTTATTTACAAATGTGCCATTACTAGAAACCGTGGGCTTTCTATGTGAATACATTAGAACATCCAACACACAAATAGGCATTCCAGTAGAAGGATTGAAGGAACTGCTACTACGTTGCACTCTCAATGTTCAATTTCTGTTTAATGACTGCTTCTACCGCCAGCGAGACGGTATCGCCATGGGTTCCCCACTGGGTCCTGTGCTAGCGGACATATTTATGGCGAAATTAGAAAGCGGGAAACTTGAGAAGACAATAGAAACTTTGGATTATTACATTCGATACATGGATGATATTTTCTGTATAGTGGACGACGATCGTAATGTTTCAGCTATTCTAGAAGACTTCAAGCGTGCTCATAGCTCTCTTGATTTCACAATGGAAAAAGAAGCCGAAAACAAACTACCTTTCCTCGATGTGTTGATCACCAGACGGGAAAATGGAACCATCGAACGGAGAGTCCACAGAAAGAAAACATGGAACGGCCAATACACAAACTTTCATAGCTTTGTGCCATTGCGCTATAAGAGGAACCTAGTCCGATGTCTAGCCTTCAGGGCCCGTAGCATATGCTCGCAGAATACTCTGGAAGAGGAACTAAAACTCATAAAACAAGTACTGCAGGAGAACGGGTATCCAGAGAAGTTTATCTTGAAAAATACTGAACCAACTACACCCGCAGAACGATTTTCTTGCGTCCCAAAGAAGGAACTTTTCGTGAAAGTACCATTCAAAGGAGATACGCATACAGAACGATTAACAAGATCACTTGGAGCAATTGTGAACTCAACATTCCCAGCTGCAAAATTGAATTGTGTGTTTTCCACTTCGCCGATGATCCGAATGCGAGTGAAAGACCGGTTACCTGAGTTGACCTCATCCATGATTATCTATTCGTTCAAGTGCGCATGTGGCGCATCTTATATAGGTCGCACGGCCAGGCGCCTGTCTCAACGCATCAAGGAGCATCACCCGAGGTGGCTGAGTCACGGGAAGACGGGCACAATCAACAGTTCTATTCTTAGTCATCTAATCGATAGTGGTCATAGAATTGACCCGAATGACTCATTCAGTGTTGTGTATCGTGTTCCCCCCAACCGATCAAAGGCAGCCCGACTGCGGACCCTGGCCACGGCTGAAGCGATCGCCATACGTCTACTAAGCCCGGATCTGTGCGCGCAAAAGCGACTGGTTCAGGCACTTCAGTTGCCTTGGCCAAAGACGGAGCATCCGAAACGAGAAACGACCTCTGAAAACCCACTAACAGTGGTCGATTCAGCATCACCACACACTAACTGACAAACACCACACCATCTCCCCCTCCCCCCACACTACTGTAAAAATGTCCTTCAACCCAGCCAACGGCCAATCAAATGCATAACTGTCACCTACATGATGTGTAAGAGCAAGGTTATCTAAATTAGCGGAAGCCGCTGACCGAGTACAGTCACATGCCTTACCCTCTGTTCAGCACAGCTAAGGACCCTGAAATAGATCATATTAACACCGCAGAGCTTTAAGCTAAGCAGATGGAGTTACTGTCCTCTCAGGTTAATGCGCTAAGAGCATCGCGACCGAATTCCGTACCTTGCAGAGCAAGCTGCTCAAACCGTTCACAGCAGCCTTACAAACTCCGGCGTATGTTCGTACCATTGCAGCCACGGTGATAAAGCAAAAAGAGTGCACCAAACCTGGCACGTATCAATCTGGGTGCCAGGGTAACGCGTAAGCTGACCGGTGCAGGCGAAAACTGTGTCAGGCCTTTCCGTTCACGGCCGTCTATTTTTTATGACCAACAGAATATCCGGAACATCATTCTTAGTGGACACTGGCGTACATGTAAGAAATGTCCGACCCTACTCCACAGACCGCCTCAGCCAGTCAGACAACGAGTTGGTCACGGCTAATAAGACGTTTATTAGGATTTACGGTAGACGTACACTCACACAGAAACTCGGTTTAGGCCGCAACCTGCAAGGGGAATTTATTATTGTTGACCTTCCTCACTCGATCATTGGTATATACTTTCTTCGGTACTTCAACCTACGGGTTGATCCTTGCGGCTCTCATCTTGTGGATAAGGCTACCAACGTCTCAGCTAGCGACACACCGTCAATGGAGCCATCACTCTCCCCTGTTCTCATCACCCCTATCACTGCGGACCACTACCAGGAGCTCCTGTACGAGTTTCCCGGAGTATTTTAAACTGTCAACCCGCTACCACATCATTTGGTCACAGTTGGTCCGCCGGTTCTTTCCCAAGCAGCACAATAACCAACGCTGTTGGGCGAACGTTGAGCCAAAATGACTCACAACATGTGCGATAAAAGACTGCGCAGAAGTTCGTGGAATTTTACGAGAATTGTAATAGTAAAAAGCACCACAATATTTATTAAAATATATATGCTTTACAAAGACGGCATATTTTGTTTGAAAGTTTTCATTACGCCATTTTTATATTAAGCTATCTGATTTTCACAAAGAAATTTTTTTTATCAGTGGAAAGTTAGTGGTTTCGATCGAAAGGATGGGCAATGGGCAAATAGACTAAGAAACAGACAGTTAAGATTGATTAGGAAAAGAAAAGGGACTCACTTCCAGAGATATTTTCTAACTTTTGGCTAGCCCAATTTGGAGCGCGTTTGGCGTGCTGCTTGGGTAGCCGCGCTAGACGTGTAGCACCAGACAACTTCAAAACAGCCAAGGCCGAGTTTCAGCATAAGCTGGATCTCAGCATTATTAGGCCATCTTCAAGTCTGTGGGCTTCTGCACTACACTTGGTTCCAAAATCGTCTGTTGACGATTGGCGGCCTCGTGGAGATTATTGGGCCCTAAACAATGGCATCACGCCCGACCGCTATCCAATTGCACATATCCAGGACCTCACAATAAGTTTAAGCTGTTGCAAGATTTTTGGTTTGATGGATTAAGTTCGCACATACAACCAAATTTGCTTTAATCCCAATGACATCCTGGAGACAGCCGTAATCATACCGTTTGGTCTGTTTGAGTTTCTCCGAATGCGTAGGCATTAGGGCTTGTGGTTGCCGCGTGTGATACGTAGAGAAACAAGTGGAGGGGTCGGCGATAGGCTGATCATTACACAAACCGCAGAATATTTCAAATTGATTTACAACAAATTGTAGGAAAGATACCTGCGTTGATCCAGCGGAGCCATACAACTCACAGCTAATGAGGTCCACGCAGAAACAGAGAGGGACGAAGAAAACGGACAGTAGAGTTTATGTAGATAGGTAAGAAACAAGGGTCGCTGTGACCCAGACTGATCTAAGTCAACCCTCTGACTTTTGCAACCGCAGAAGGATTTTGATCGGCAGAGTAAATATGTTGAAAATCCCTTTCAATTGCCTACATGCATTGTGAATTTGACCATATCCAATATTGCTTTTCTGCACTACACACACTCACACACACAAGAGTTCGTTTGTTTATGAGACTCACAATGTTTGAATCTGGCCTTGGACCGCTGCGACTATCGTGCTTAGGATCGCTGAACATAAAACCTGTTTTTGTGGCTGAGTCGTTTGTCAAGCTACTAATCGAGTGAACATGCCAAGCCTGGTAAGCCAATCAACACGCCTCTAACCACACATGTGGCTGAATCAGCCCTGTGAGCACTGGAAAAGTACGGTGCGACCTAAATTTAAAAAACTCAATCAACCGGGCTTCCATAGGCAACAGTCTTACCGGAAAGGTACGTTCGAGATTACTCCATTATCACTTTAAATAGTCTGTCTTTCACACCAGTATACTGTCATCTGATGTACTGTGCCTTTGCCTTCCGATTTACGTCAGAGCGATGATGTCGTAACAATTGCAACGGGGATCGACTGCTTACGCCGTACGTAGAAAAGCCGCGGGTCCCTCAGTATCGTTTTGATCGTGTACATAAAATTGTATATTTTATGATTCTAATCCAGTACGATAGAACTTTACGAATCATTCTCGCTTTGATTTTTGGGGTTCGTGTGAATTGGATACGCATTACTCAAATTCGGAATAATGAGCTATAGACTAAACCCACTGTGAGATCTGTGATGTGCGAGATAGTATCGGTCCATGGTGGTCATTCAGCTGAGCTCGAAATAATCTCCAAACGGCTTCCAATCACCGGGTAACTTCTTTGAGGTTATGTTCAAGTGTAATGCCCACGGGATGTTGCATATTTGTGCGTTGGGACCTTAGTACCACCGATTTCATGCAGTGCCTGTGCCGCTGGATTAACGGTGTGTGACTTTAAACCGAGTACTAGCATACGCCCCTAAATGGACCTAGAAATGCATACCAGTAATTGTGTCTCTCATGTATATGAGGCAACAAGGAAGCGCGGTGCTACCCAGTGTAACAGGAGGCAAAACGGATCTCAACTATGATGTTTCCTTCCCTGTTCCCATATCCACATGTGATTGGCTGATTTGAGGTCAGACAAACATGATAACCACTGAGTATCATAGGTGTAACTGGTGCCCTGTCCCGTTGTACAACTGCGTGAAGCAATTCGGTCGCAAGTTGTACATGCCACCCATCATACGTAGGAATTAACCCATGTCACCATACTACTTCGGAGAACAATGACACGCTGCGCACGTCCACACCCATGCTAACCACTGTGTGCTCAGAAGACGGTAAGCTGTGCAACAAACCAGTTTAACTGAATTGGAGTGCACCACGAAATTGGCATGGCTGCGGACACCATGGCGTGACAATGAAAGTAAGCTGGAATAATTGACCAACTAGCGGACCACATCCTAAATCTAGAGACATCCGACCCATCAAAGCTTATCCTGGTGAACCGTAGTTTACCTGATGTTGACAAAAAAAAAATAGTCAGCAGGTCTCGGTGATTGTTTCTAACTATTTTACTTTTCTCAGCAACAAAATTCCTCTGTGAAATTGTTACCCCGTCATCGCAAATCAGTTTCAGTAGTGGACTTATTGGAAAGAAAATCACAGAAAGTAGAATAAAGTAGTTAATAAACATGCGGTATCGGTTGTACGGACGGCAGTGATAATGTTTTTGAGTTCAGTCAAACTTGGGTGACGTCGGATGAGAAGCCTATTTCTCTGATGATGTAGTTTAAACTTCTCCGGGTCACACGGAAGTGCCAGTCACGCAACTACTGCCGGTAAGTTGAACATTATTCTAGTTACGTCTCAGTTTCCATAAGAGAGAGGAGAACACCTTGTAGTCGTACGGACAGGATCAAATTAGCTGTGCAACAATGGCTACATGATACGGCTACGAACATCAAGAGGCGAGAGCCATTATGCGTAGTGCGATATTTTACTGAACAATGTTTATTTTTCTACTTCACAGCAGAATTACTACACTGGAAGAAATACGGGGCCACACGACCCAGTGGATCCGGATGTAGTGAGTTCAAAAATACCGGGAACACCTTACTGTGGTCAAGATTCGTAATTAAGTACCCAAATGCTTGTTAGGAGTCAAAACAGTGTGAAACTGGAAGTGAGATCAGGCGCATGCTCACACAAATCGTCAGTAAAAATAGCCATGAAAATTGGAAACCATCGCGATCAAGCGCGCGGTTTAAAAGTCATTAGGAGTGTTGCAACCTCGGACATAGGTTACCATACCCAAAGTCATCACTGTAGATGTGGAAGCTTGCTTATGCACTTACTGAGTGCCGGATCAAGGAATATTCTTTCGCATTTCGTGGTATACATGAGTCAATACGGAGCTTTGATTTATTCTTGACTTGTGTGCAATCTAACAGTTCCATAAACTCGTATTCGGACCACGAGAAGTCAAAACAGAACAAAACTGAGGCTTCCAAGGCTGTCGAGGAATCCTGTGGTCAGTACACATTGAGATCGCCCACAAGCCAGTCAGCAATTTGAGATCAATCTCATTCAACAACAACGGTCGTGTGAACCAGCAAGACTGATCAGATAGACTTTACGTCATTCCATACCTCGTGTGTGACAAACACAAAATAGACAAGCCAGGAAACGAAAAACGAACCCGCTCGCACAAACATATTAGCCATACGATACGGTTATTCATACTGGCATGGGACCATAGCGTACAAGCAGGTCTATAGGCCAAGCTCACCGGCAAAAGATTGGTCTTTCAGTCACGATGATAGTATAATGAACTCGTTTTTTCTCATTGCAAGGATTTACAATGTCACCACTACCGGACTACATCGCACCAATGAACTTTCCCAATGTTTGTACTGTGATCATCATACCACTGCCAAACAAGACAGAAATGCAGAATCCATTCGCAATGTGAATGTATCAGCAGTACTCCACGGCGAAGTACTGGTCAGTACAGTGCGAGAGACGAAGGGTTCCGAAGCGAAGCTGAAATGACACATTCGAATACATAAGGTGCACGAGGATTGTGAAAAAGAAAAACTGTGGAGGAGTAAAAGATACACAAACACGCACTTGGTTCTAAAGATCATCCTGGTTAATATGGTGAGCGCGAAAAATAAGAGCGGGGAACAATCAGCCTTGTTGGCTCATGAACGTCATAAGGATTGTGTGTGTGTATGGCAAATTCTAGAAAACCAATACCGACACAATCACTTGCAACGGGCAGAGATTATGAATGAAAATCTTTATCAACATCACAATTATTTTCCATATGAGGGGATTTGAAGAGATGTTCAAAAAGCACCTAAGCATTGAGTGTCAAAAAGCTGTGACGAGTTGGAAGCTGTTCCTACAATCCACGTGGACGAACTTATAAAAAAACAAATAAGCATATTGTGTATGTGTCTTCACACCAGCAGGCAAACAATCCTGTGCGGTGCCAGACAGGCAGAGGTAATACAGACAAAATACCAAGGAATGAAAGTTTCGTGCACAAAACATGCAAAACTGTCAGTCGAAGAGAAGGCAGGACAAGAGGAAGTATAGAGAATATACAACTGACAAGGGGATGAAAATAAAATGAACCAGAAGCACCAGAATCCAGTATCACAGCAAATGCAACCTCAATCTATCTCCTTCAACCAGAGATAAATAATCGATCAAATATCCCACTAAAACACTGTAAGAAGGCGCAAGGGACAACAAATCCACTACTTTGGGTTAGCGGTGGCCTCAGGTCGTCACATGTTGACATAACGCAATACGAGATCCGAAGAGTTGAACGAATAAGCTTGTCATTACTAAATGGATTATTTTTTGATGCAAGACATGGCAAAATAAATTAAGTCAGAGAACCAAGAACAAGAATATTCAATCAACTGGAGTAAATTCCGAATGAAAAGCGATGAAAAATGTGGACCGGTATGGTAAGAAAATGCACAATCAATATTTTGACAAACGTTGAAATTCAAGACCGCCGGCGAGTTGTTTATACGGATTCGGTATGGGATCGTCAAGGGAGACAGGGAGCATCAAAATGGGAAGAGGAACGAGACAGCAGAAAAGCAACAAACAAAGGACGATATGGATGGAGTACTGCAGCTGTGCGAGAGTATCTGAACTGGAGGATGTGTGCAATCTACCGCTCGCCCACTAGCTGACTCACGAGCAAAAGCAGACATTCCGAGAGAGTCAAACAACTGGTAGGGGGCGAGGGTGGTTGAAGAAAAGCCAATGACGCACGATTCATCCACTGTTGATGAACAGTGCCTGTACGCGTACCAGGAGTGAACCATTGGGCAAAGCTCATATTATCAGAGTAAGGCGGAAGCTAACCAAGAAAGACATTTGATTAGAGACCTGGTAAGGCCCAACAGACCACGCTTTTATCCGCGCTTGAAGTGATGAACGACAATTGATTTGGGTGCCATCGGGCCTGGATAATTTTGTCAGCATGTTCAGCAAGAAGCACACACGGTAGCGGTTGAGAAAGATCACCTGAAAATGAATAGAAATTTAGGGACAAAATGGTCATAAACTGGAAGAAAACAGTTAGCATTTAGGCCCTCATCTCGATATGAGTGACCTCTTACGAGCTAATGAGATTCTATCATACTTTTTGCATATAAAAATCCGTAACAAGAGCTTCAAACGACACAAAGCCTCAAGGCCTAAGAGATGAAATACTTATTCCCCGTAAACACCACTAGTTTACACTGAAGTAAAATGTTTTATTTAGTCGCATAGTCGTTCACTGTCAGAAGCCAGATTTATTTCTGCCAGCAACTGAAATGAGCAGTGAATTGTGTCACATTATTCAGTGATGACTGCTGATGACGATACTTCGTGTTGTTTCCTTGATCTCATCGTGGATGGCACAGTTCCGTTTATTTACCACCACCTGGGAATCTCACTGCTTCATAGTGTCTAGTTTGAGCTGAAGTATCCCAAGGTTTATCACGAGTATTTTTAGTCACCAGCATAGTTCGACATACTACAAATTCTGATCTACCTCAGAGTTTTGAATTTGATTTTAACCTCTGGAAATTACGGTGTAGCTAACTGTCGGTTTATTACGGCTGATGCATACTGGAAACAAAAACCTCTCCAGCATCCCACCGAGAGGAAATTCAACAACATCAGTCCTTGTCAAGCATGACTACAACATCGTAATGTCTACACCGGCATGGAGTACATATATTCGCCAACATGTGTGACAGTTCCAGGTATGCGCACGACTACACTTTTTACCATCAAGCTTCAGCCGCGACTCACAATCCACTAGCCACGGCCCACAATTATTTGGCACTGAAGCACAACCTTTAGTCACGTCACTGCAAGCCAGTCAGATCAAAAGCATCGGAATATCATGACATAAAGTAAAGTTGAAACGATTTTCTTTTACAAAGACTGGTGTCGCAAAGCTTGCTGAACAAATGAGAAAGCATGACGACCGTAAGCTGAACAGTTAGCCGATGGTAAAGATGTGCCAATATCGTCTAACCATATGGCACAGTCCGTATGACTGTCGTACTTTCAAAGAAGCGGTTCCTAGTGAGCTATATAATCCAGGCGAACTCAAGTAAAAAAAAAACCTCATTTGTTTGAAATGACTAAATGTCTCATCCAGCACGAAGAAAGATGGACTGAGGTAGAACAAAACGTACTGCATAATTGGTATGTAACTGTGCACCTATGGCCCTCTGATAACCTGGGGCATTGTCAAAAAAATACAACTGGAATAATAGACTGCGATACAGGACTCTGGTTCAAGCAGGCCTCACAGACAACGAATATCTTCGACATCAGTTGTTCTGTTGAACGCTCGCAGATCCGTCCCTCCGTATGCCACATTAAATGAAGTGCGTAAATCCCTGAGACGCCAACTGACTAGGAGCCTGAGGAATGACCGTGAGCAGTGGTAGATTGCGAAATGCAAGGAAATGGGAAAGGCTGCGCCCATTGGCAATGCTCGCAACCTTTACCGTGTGATTAGAGGTACCAGTCCACGGAAATCTGGTGTAAGTGAGTTAATTAAGGAATCCGACGTCTCACTGATTCAGTCTCGGAGACGTCGTCTGGAGCGTTGGGAGGAGCACTTTAAAGAACAATTCAGTTGGCCCACTTCAACGGTGGACCTTCCAAATATACCTGGCAGCGAAACGATGCAGGTGGATATCAGTCCTCCAGCAGAAATGGAGGTTATGTGGGAGATAGGTTACTTGAAAAGGTATAAAGCCACTGAACCGCATGGGTTGTCTCTATCTTTCTTCAAGGATAGAGACGAAGCTTTGGTTTCGGAGTTAACGAAACTCCTCCGCATTATTTGGGATAGTTAGCAGATTTACAAGAAAGGTGACAGGTCCTCTGGCGAAAACCACGGGGGAATTAGTTTGGCAAGCATCGCGTATAAACTGCTCACCGATCTTATTCCCAACCGATTATCCAGAGCCCGCGAAATGTGTATGCGTGAGAATCAAACCGGTTTCAGACCCGGTCGAGGTTGTATCCACAACATCTTCACTCTTCGGCAAACATTAGAGCACAGACACACTTTTCGTAGGCCAACAATCTCTGTTTTTCCTCATCTGAAAGCGGCGTTCATTTCAGTCGATCGTACAGTTCATTAGCGCGGCATCTCGCTGAAGAGTGTGCCAGAGGAATGTATTTGTCCTTTCCAATTTTTATAGGAAAACAGCCGAACATGAGTTCGTGCTTTCGGCGACCTTTCCTCCGAGTTCACCAAGGAAAGTGGTGTTCGTCATGGCTGTCCTCTTTCGTCCTTCTTCTTCAATTTTACAGTCGGATTGATTCCTCAGACAGACCTATCCTCGAGCGAGAATGGCGGCATTGATCTTTGATCAGGCAGTAAACTGTCTGACTTGGAATATGCGGATGATATTGTTCTTCTGAGTGAAGGCCCAGGTAAGTTGCAAGCTCTCGTAGATAGCTTAAACAAAAGTGTAGCAGTGTTAAGGGCGCATTTCGCATCTTCGAGGTGTAAAATTCTGCTGCAGGACTGGGTTCACTCAACACCAAATTTTATCTTGGCAGAGGAAGCTCTAACTGAAGCAAATACACTTCGTTACTTCGTCAGTGGTATCTCACTAGGTGGACAGATATCGGACGAGATGTTGTCACGCATACATAAGGTGCGTTTGGCTTTTGTCAACCTCAGCCATTTCTGGCATTGGTGTACCATTCAATTGTCTGCTGTCTGCAGCGGTTAGATCCCTTCTTTTGTGTGGTTCAGAAACATAACCGTTAGGCGTAGAAGATAAGCGAAGACTGTCGGTGTTTCAGCACCGACGTCTTCATAGCATTTCCCGAATATGGTCGGAAAACCGTATCAGCAGTGCTGAGGTTAGACGTAAGGTGTTGGTAAACAGAGGTCAGTCTCTGGATCACATATTTAATCTAAACAGGTTAACGTGGTTGGAACATGTTACGCAGGCCCGCCGGTGGTATTCCTCAGCGTACACTATTCTCCGAGACACGTAGTGATGGAAGGTAGGTCGAGGTGGTCAGTTCATAACATAACGAAACGGTATGAAAACCTTGACCAGTGAGCTTGGCCAAGTAGAGCGTGAGACGTCCGGGCCGGGCTCCACTTGACCCGTCTACCAAACAGTTGGAAACACTTGGCAATATAGCTGGGTGTCGCGGCCAGTGGCGTAGTTGCATTCGAACTCTTTTTGTGTCTTCGTGATTTCTGCTTGTTAATTTGATTTTCTGATCTTTTTCACATCATGCTTTTGTTCTTTTTGCCCTATACTGGAAGGTGGCAACCGAAACCAGAGCACAGAAGTGCAAACTGAATCAAGTTGCTCAACAGGAATAGACGCTGAGCAGTATGAAAAAATTCATTAGAAATATGCCTCGGCCTCGGCAAGCGATGCGAAACTGCCGACCACTTCAATCGAATAGACGTCACCAATATCCGCTTCCGACATCCAAAAAGGCACCTGCTGACTCGATATTCCAACGACGGTTGAACAGCACAATAAATCGACATCTTCGTGCGTTCTCGTTGGACATCATCGATCGAGAATTGTCAGGCATACCAAGGCGGTGTAACAAAAAACGCCAATGGCGCGCATCGAACACTGGTACGTTCTCGCCTCAAACTTCACCTTTCAGCATAACAAAAATCCCGTCTCCACTGCAGAGTAGATATTTCTAAGCTAACAATCCCGGGCAACGTTCAAGCCCTGTCCAACGCAACTTCATCCAGACTAACAGATCGGCAAGGATGAAAACGTAGATGACCAACGGACGGAGCTAAAAGTATTCATCACCCGCGCCTCCGTTAAACTGTAGGGAGAAACAAAGTGGCACAGGAAAATTAGATTGTTGCAGAAACCCTCAGCCGCTGCGCTAAAGCTAGGGACGTGAGGCTCCGCAATTCACCTCGTTACCACATTTTCCGCGAAGCCATACGCTCGGTGAAGACCAACCGTGAACGTTCGTGAATCTGCTGAGATCATTATATTCTCATACTTCTGTCGGCGTAACGATTTACGGTGAACTATCTAGTCCGCTGGAAACGACCAGCGGTGTTCAACAAGGATGCCCCATTCCTCTACTCCTGCTTAATTTGTCGTTGACGACATATTGGACAATGCTATGTAAAATCTTCAGGATGTGGGCGTCAAATTGGGAAACAGTGAGAAGCTATGTGACCTAGATTACACCGACCACCCCGATTGCTTGTTAGAATGCGCGCAACATGCTGAACGTGCACCAAGTAGACTCACAAGAGCTGCAGCCCTATTCGGCATACGCTTTGTACCTTCAAAGTGTAAATTGATGTTACAAGACCGGATGTCAACGGTTCCGAACTTGATGCTCGATGGGAGGCACTAACAACCTTCGACAGCTTCACTTACCTCGGCACTAATGTGACGACGGATGGAAGCACGGTAGCAGAAGTGAGCACGCGTACATCCAAGGCTCGGGCGGCGTTCGATGGACTGAAACACTTGTGCCGCCAACCTGATATTTCCCTAAAGTTGAAGGGTCATGTGTACTGTGCTGCGCAGCGCCAAGTTTTGTTGTATGGTTGAGACACGGAGTATGAGTTCGGAATGTTCGTCGCTATAAGGTGTTCGGTCATCGATGTTTGCGGAGTAACACCAATATTCGGTAGAATGATCCAGCAAGCAATGCTAAGATTAGAAAGCGAGTATTGGATACCGGTTCAGAGAATGTTCCATTACAGCGCATCCAGCTTAGTAGACTTCGTTGGTTAGGGCATGTGTTACATATGGCAAACACACATCTAACGTACCGTGCACTGTTTTCTGTTCCTCCTCGGGAACGGAAGAAACCACGTGGAGGTCAACAGATGACGAGGCAGTGTGCAACAAACTTAGGAAAAGTAGGGGCCTCACATCTTTGGGGTTCAAAAGATACCTCAACTGGTTGATTGGAGACCGAATCATATGGCAGCGAACCGCGAACAGTGGCGATCGTGCTGTTACTTCCTGTCGAATCAGAATGACTGACTAATGTGCGTTGTACAGTTAGACTGTGCATTCCATGTGTCGGATGCTAGGGCGTTCTTTCCTTTTCCCACTCGTGTAGGTCTACTCCGTGTGCATCCTGTATATTCGCTCTTTATATTTCCAAATGCAACATGATGAGAAACGTAGTGGAGCTCATCCTGTTGTTTAACGCTGCACGATAATGAACTGCAAACAATATTGGTCGGGAATCGCAGACCAGATGGAAACAGCAGCCGCTGTTGGAGACATTGGGAAGCTTTTCCGACTCACGCTCCTCTTCGGGGAAGGCGCAACCTCCTCCCACGTTATACGACGATACCGGCCGCCTCATGTCAGATTGTGATCTGAAGCTTCAAAGACGGAGCGAACACTTCAGTCATCTGATCAGCCGCCCTCCCATCCGATCTATCTGTAAAACGACACTAGGCGACACAGAACAATATGTAATCGATCTCGAACCTCCCAACGATACGGAGGTCGTCTCCGTAGCTCAAAGAATGAAAGGCAAGAGGTCACCGAGGGAGGATGGCATCCCACCTGGTATCTTCAAAACCTGTTGATCAATTGCATTGGGCTTCTAAGTACCTAGGACACCGAAGTTTTTTCCAAAGACTGGCCAACCCCTATCCTACTCCCTATACCAAAAAGGGCAACAAAATTGCCTGCGCGAACTACAGGGGTATCAGCCTCATCGACAGAGTGAATAAACATTTCGACAATGAATCTACCCATGCACGAGTAAGCAGCCCTGTAAGTGAAAATCCCTGATAAAACAAGCGACACTTTGTTTTGCACTCAAAGTTACTGACAAACATCAAGACTCAATCAAATGACAAAATCAAAGATTAGTTCCTTATGCGCATGAATGAATGGATACAATGACAATCCGAGGATAACACACAGTTATCGTAAGTGCACCCCCATCAATGTCATCAACTTACTTATGCTGCAACATTTGACACCATTACTATCATTTAAATTGCAACGGTCATACAGGTTGTGTCACATGGTTCGACAATGTGGGCGCATTGTTTATACCTCCCCCAATCAACTTGTGGCGCAGTATTTAATGCAACTACCAAGGTCAACTGCGCAACATATGATCGTCACACTTCCTCATTTGTTCGGTCAGCTTTGCAACAATGATCTTTGTAAGAAAGTAAATCGTTCCAACATTTCTGGATGTCACAATATTCCGACACTTTTGATCTGACTGACCTGCAGCGGCATGGATAAAGGCTGTGGGTCAAGGGTAAAGGGCTATGGGTCGTGGCTGAAGAATGGTGGGTTGAGATAAAAGATTGTAGGTTCTGACTAAAGAATGGTGGGTCGTGAATGAAAAGTTCTGGGTCGCGGCAGAAAATTAACGGATTTTGGCTAAAGCTTGATGAGAAAAGGTGCAGAAACGCCCCCGATAAAGTTATAAATAAATCAGCTCAAACAAGACACACTAAAGGAGTGGGAACACCAAACGATGGTGCACAAGCGTGAATTGTACTATGCACATTTGTTATGTACAAACTCCTCGGAAAATAACGGGGATCTCCTTTGGGGTTGAAATTCGCAACGTACTATTTAAATGCCTCTTAGTAGGCACAACAGTACGTAAACCACAAACCTGGAAATGATGTCAGAGGGCGTAATCACACACTACTCGCCAGTAGAAGTCAGGAATTAGTGAGGGGATTTTGCGGATTTAACCGATACGCTACCCAGAATAAAGGCCAGCACTTCGCACTGACGTTAAATGATGATTGCACGAGAACACGCCTATAAGTGATTGGTTCCTTGGAAATATACGTGGAGCTAATCACGGTTGCATGTGATAAAGCCAGATGTTCCGGCAATGGTGATCATATAGCCCTTCCCAGTAGTGCACGGTGGGCTAAAATCTTCTTCCGCGATACACAATTAGAGTAGTATCTACGGTGTCGATGGCAAGTACTACAGAGCTTATATTATCTGTGGAGTAAAAACTAAATTGTGTTGAGCCAAAGATATAGCGGCATCCAGTGGAGTATTTCGGTGACCATGTTCAATCTGATCGAAATCGTGCAGAATTTCAGTACAAAAAAGTTCTGTTCTTATATCTTCAAAGTAATTGATGTGCACTATATATGCATCACAGTTCTGAAACTCCTTTATTTCACTCAGTGTGATCGATGTCATAATAATCCGTAATCCGTGATATTTTACGGACTAAAAGCGGATTTATTAAATGTATTGACGCTAGAAATGAAATGATAGTAAATTCAGTTGACACCTTTAATGGCAACTCATGTGGATCACCGGCTGCACCACATACAATCGTGATTAGCTCCACGTATATTTCTAAGGAACAATTTATTTAAAGGGGTGTCCTTATGTTACCGTTTGAAAAGTCAGATGGTCGCGTTAGAAAAATAACACTGGAGAGGGGGATAACTGCCTCTGATTCCAAATCTTGCTCTTATACATTATACACTTAATCGGCCATTGTCTCGTTGAAGGTGTTTCCGGAAATGGGCGCGTGATGTATGGGGAGGGGAAATGGTGTGCTGTCTGTCCATTAGTTTGTGGTGATGATGAATCGACCACTGATAGTGAGTTTTCGAAGTCATTTCTCGCTTGGGAAGCTCCGCCTATGACCAAGGCATTATAAGTGCCTCAACTAGTCGCTTTTGTATGCACAGATCCGTTCTTCTTTAGCCGTGGTCAGGGTCTGCAGATGGACTACCATTGATCAGTCGGAGAGCGGGGACACGATGCACAGAACTGGATGAGCCTTTCGGGTCGATCAAAGGACCACTACCGACTAGATGACTAAGAAAAGAACTGTTAATTGTGCCCGTTTTCCTGTGAGCCAGCGCTGAGACAGGTGCACAGCCGTGATATGAGCCACAAGCGCACATAAACGAACAGATAATCATGGATGAGTTTATCTCAGGTAACCGGTCTTTTATTTGTACTGGAATCATCGGCACGGCGGAGAACTTACATTTCAGTTTTACGACTGGCAATACTGAACTCACAATTCTTCGAAATGGTACTGTTGTTTGTTCCCCATCTCCTTAGAATAATACTTTCAAGAAACGTCCCTTCTTCGGAACGCAAGCAAATCACTCCGTGGATGTAGCTGGTTTTCTATTATTCAAGATAAACTTCTCTGAATACCCGTTCTCTTGTAGTACTTGTTTTATGATTTTTAGTTCGTCTTCCAGAGCACCCTGTGGGCGTATGATATGGATCCCGAAGGTCAGACATCGAAATAGGTTCCTTTTATAGCGTAATGGCAAAAAGCTGTGAAAGTTTGCGTATTAGCCATACCACGGCTTCATTCCGTACGCTTGTCATTTGATGGATCCATTTTTCTAGCTGACGATCAACACATCGAAGAAAGCTAGTTTGTTTTCTGTCTCTGTTTCCGTCGTGAAATCATGGAAGCTATGAGCAGGCTTGAAGTCTTATAGAATGTCTGACACACTACGATCTTCGTCTAATATACAGAAAGTACCATCCATATATAGAAGGCAAAAATGCAAATTTCTATTGTTTTCTCAAGTTCCCCGTTCGCTAATTTCGCCAAAAATGTGTTCACTAGCGGGGGACTTAGTGGGAAACCCATGGTGATGTCTCTCGTTGGTGGTTGGAACGGTCCTTAAACAGAAATTGAACATTGAGAGTGGAACGTAGTGGCAGTTCCTTCAAACTTTCTGCTACAATGCTGATTTGTGTGGTGCACGTTTGGATGTATTCAAATAGAAAGTACACAACTTCTAGCAATGGCACATTCGTAAATAAGCACACCACATCAAACGACATCAAAGTTTTCTTATGTGGGTTCACATCCTGTACAATGGACGCAAACTGAAAATTATCACGCAAGCTGTTTGGAGATCAACTGAATGTATTACTGACACCTAAATGATGTGAGATGAAAGGGCCCGGGTTCAAACCCTGGGTGTGGCGAAGGATATGCACCACTGATGAGCTCTAACGAGAGCGAAACTCGAGTCTGGTGTTTCCGAGTGTAGATTAGTCGTATGACCTGAGTGTTGTGCTTGAAACGTGGAGTTCGAAGGACAGTCAGCCAAACAAAGATTCATCAATCCCCCACACTACTCGCAAGCAACTGCGTGATATACATGAATGATACATACCGGTAAGATTAAGAATCACTGCCAATAAATGTTCAGTCTCCAATGTTGTTGTCCTTGGGCAACCCTCGATTAACGTCAGTGAGAAGCGTAGAACCCTATACCTGAGTGACATATCGGCTGAGTCCGAAAATTCGCTTCAGTAGTTTCCGAATTTCACGGCCACCCATAGAGATGAGCACGCGCCTGACATAAGCTACAGGTTTGCGAATTTTGCACTACTTCGCCTACTAGGAAGCACTTAAGTAGCACACTGCGAACGTCGACCACAAAAAATGACACCGATTTTTTAACACAGTAAATTTAAGGGTGGTGCGACACCTGTAAATATGAGTACGCATATCACAGCTGAATTATTGACTTGCATGTAAATGATGTCTTCATTCACTCCTCGTTATTCATGTTTCAGGAGCATCTGTGAACTAGATTACAGAAGAATCTAGAATCTGTCCGGAAGATCCAGTGACCAGTAATGACTCTCCTTGTTCGTAACCATAACCCATCTCTGTAACATGTGCCATATAATATAGACAGGATATTTTCTTCTATTTCGTCTTCTGTCAACATGCTACATAACCACCGGCATAACCAAACAGCTTAAAATACCATCATTAGCAACCCCCAATGAATATCAACATGCAGTTTAGTTATGTTGGTATCCAACCGAATGCAGTCATCCGTCACATTCACTGCCCGTCTCCTAAGCGTGGATAGCACAGCTGATTGCTGCCCGGCGCGTCTCTAGGTCGTGAATAGGAGGAAGGTCACTGCAGTGGTTAACCACGAATAAGATGTACTTTTCAATTAAGCGGTCATGGACAATCAGCAAAAGTGCTCGAGGAAGGGGTGGTATTTTAGGTTGTGATTATATATATATATATATATATATATATATATATATATATATATATATATATATATATATATATATATGCTGATGCTTTTTCGTTTCGTCTTCCTGTGTGACATTTTCGTGTACTTAGAAGACACGAGTTCAGCAGATAGATCGTGCATCATTCGTATCACTGACTGCTATCGTGATCCGTTTTCCTCACCATCTCCAACCAACGATAATCCTCATTCTTTGGGCCCCCGTTAGAAAGGCAGGAAGCTTCAACCGTAGCCAGTATAGATGCTAGGTTCTTCATACCCATACAAAGAGTTACAGCCTGGTCGCTGTTTCGATTCTTTCAGCTTTGCCCATCATCTGCAAAAATAGCACAGAGAGGTAGACTATGGCAGGTATACGCAAGGCGTGTCCAGCCATCGGAGACAGTGTAGAGCGACCACTTCAGACAAACGCCGATTATAAACCTTGCTCGTCTTCCGGCCGCTACCGGACTCAGGAAACATTGCGCGCTAAGGAATCCTATCAATGGACATGCATAACACATGCCTCAACCACCTTCGTCTAACGAGCTTCAGCGTTTTATCAGATCCATTGTTTCGTGCGCCTAATACTGTAAGCTTAGCTTTACCTTTATACAACTATCACTTGCTGAGGGATGAGTCGGGTCCGTGAATATAACGGACAAGAGGTGATCAAACGCCAGCTGGGGGCGAGTTCGGTGCAAATGGCAGTTTTTCTTCCAACGGCTGGCACCATAGATCGACCGTAAGCCTGGGCGTTCTACATCCCTCTCAACTAGCTTTCAGCTGACCACCGCGACGACAGTGCTATTCAAGTCAGTCATGGGGACGGAGTGCTCGTTTGATTAGTTCCGTCTCAGGTGACCGTAGGATATAGACCAGTCACCGCAGTCGATGGCAGTAATGGAAAACGGAGACTTCATCGATTTCGCAGCATCGTCCCCAAACTTCGGCGTTGGATAATCCGTCTCACCAACCGACTTTTGAAACACGCCGCATGCACCAGTTATCAAACAGCTCCAACATTCTGGTATCCTCGGCTCTCACTGGCCAAGTTTATCGACCATAGCCAAGTACGGGGCGCATAGTGGCACGGAAGGCTGATTTCACTGCCGGTCCACAACGACCTTCATAAGTGTTAACTCTTTCCTGGGATTGTCGCTCCGAAGTATTACTTCATCCTTCACCTGACCGTTCGTAAGCAATGTAGAACCCAAGTACTTGAATAATAGAAGGCATTTGGTCAGTTTGTCATTAATGGACAGCCATTGAGCTGACGGTCCTGAGCAAGTTGACAGAAATCCAGTCTTTACTCCGAGCCCTATGAACTTCGTAAAGGAATCGATTCGATCAAAGACTGGCTAAAGCGTAGTCTCCCAGCACAACAATATCATACGTGAACTCTAGGTCAGAGATATACATCACCTGCCTCACTTGGATTCCAGAGTAGTCAGTCAGTGCTAGGCTCACTGTCCAGTCGATCGTGTAGTTAAACAGCACCGGTGAAAGAGGCCAGCCATGTGTGACATTTGATTCTAAGTCATAATGGTGACCATCTCATTCTTACGCTTACCGTTAGGGAGCACATGCACCTTACTGTCAACGCTTGCACCGAATTATCTACGCCTAATGGGAGTACTTCGAACGTCAAATATTCAACGAAGACAACGACTAGCACGTGCGTGACATATACGAACGATTTAGTACACGATAAACGGATGGTGGAAACGGTAGCGTCTTGAACAGAACCGGGTTTGGGGTTTTTGAGTACTTCTGGAACTATAAAGCTGGTATAAATCAGTCAAGTGTTATGGATACCAAAACTCGCGGTACAGTGGCTTGGCACAGTGATGCCCGGAGCATGTCTTGCATCTTTGATTTCTTATCTCTGAACACAGCACCTGTTCATGATGAATCCCAAATGCCATTTCACCATCTTAGATTTTATTGTTCACAATCAGGATTGGTTGACTGACTCATCTGACACGGCGGTTCCGGGGCACAAAGCCGAACATTTGGCCGTCGTCAACAACATGTGCCAACTAGGTGACCTCCCCACACGAATACCCAATCGAGCTGGCGATTGTGCCCATACCCTTGATCTTATCCTCACTTCTGTTTCCTTTTTCTTCTCAGGCACCTTTACCCTCATGAATCGTCGGACCAATATATCATTTTATGCTTCATCAATTAAACTCGCCTCGATCCTCCACCCACGTCGAGACAAACATTTTGGCGCTACAGTTCAGCCAGCTGGGGTGACTTTCGCCACTTACTAGCTTCTTATCTTCGGAACAATTGCGGTTTTACTTCGAAAATTTCCGCTTCCGCTCCTATCGCTAACAACATTGTTCTTCAAGGTGGGAATCTCTTCATTCCATACTTTTCCAATCTCGGTAAACCCGAATTCCAAGAGTGGTTTAACCACATATGTGATCGTGGTAGACGATTGAAGCGTTCAGCATTTCTCCTCTGGCGCCGCATGTCTACTCCTACCACTACTTCGTGCAAGCCACGAACAGATACCCGACAACCATACCGAGGGCCAACGAACGCTCACTTTTACCTGCCACCGGCAGTGGAACATTTTGGTCCCTTGCCAAAGAAGACTTCGGCATCTTTTGTCCCTCCAATATCCATCCCATCCGTAATTCGTTCGGTGATCTTGACTGTAAACCACAGGAGAAAGCTGAGATTTTTGCCTTCAACTCCAGTTTACCCTCTTATCATACTCCTCCGGTTCTTTCTCTTCCTTCTGTCCACCATTTTCTACTTAATAATAGCACTGGGAAGATCCACCCAACGATGCTTTCTCTGAATGTATGTAAACCACACTGTTCGGACGGTTAACCACCCAATGTCCTTAAAATCTACGTCTCTTCTATCCGTCATTTTTTTACCTATCCAACTTTATATTTTTCCGATCCACTGGAAACATGCCCTGATTTTTCGGATTCCCAAAGAGGGTAATATTTCTAACCGGAATAACTACCGCTGAATTTCCCTCACACCTTCCTTTCAAAAGTATTTCAGACTGTCAGCTCCAACCAACTGCGTACATTTCTCGAACGCTAAGGACTACTGAGTGATCGCCAATCCGACTTCCGACTTCACCGTTTCATCGATGATCTTCTGGCTCTTGTCTCACACTGCAGGTCGGCTGCACCCGACAAAGCCTCTAACCGAGTTCAGCACGAAGGTTTTCTGGTGAAACAGCCCACGTTCCGGTTGTTTCCCGCTCTCGTATTGTGGACAACAAGTTCTCTCAGTAAACGAGCTATTTCCATCTGAGTTATTGAGTTTCTGTCTCACTCACTTCTTGTGAATGCCGGCGTTCGAAAAAGCTTCAGTACCTGCGTCCACCCTTTATTTGTCAACGATCTTTTATCGACTACTTCCAACCCGATCTATTCCTCTGCCGATGAAGCCACCCTCCATTCTTCCCATTCTTACCGCACTCCCACCATGCCGACACCAACATCGATCGTGACCGTAGTGAAAGCAGTACAACTTAAGACTCCGACCTCGAAAACATCTCCTAGGGCTCCCACAGCCATGTTGCACTCAACGATTCCAAAACCACTTTTTTCAATTACTTTGAAACACCACTCATTGTCTCCCTATTAATCCTTTGGTTGAAATACATTGGATTTCACAGATACTCACTTCTTGGCCCATCTATAAATTCTCTGTACCCATCCGTTTTTATGCACCAGCTCACTCTTCTTGCTACCCACAAAGTTAGTTTTCTATTTCGCGCCAGACGCTTCCTTACACCAGCTCGTCTTCTGCTGTACAGAGTCCAAACCCGTCTCGCGATTGAATACTGTAATCAAGTGGTGGGTGGGGCTTCGTCTACTTATCTTTTTCTTCTTGACAGGATTCAACGATAGGCCATCCGGATGCTCGAAGATCCCTCTATAACACCCAATGCGCAGTCACTAGCCCATCGTCGGGCGGTTGCTACGTCGTCTCTCTGAAGTCCGCATCATTTTGGATTCTGTTTTCCGGAGTTTTCCTAACCAGTACCTCTTTCCAAAACGTTTTCCCGATCATTATCCTTATCAAGTTTCTGTCTCTATATGTCAAACTTCTATCTTTAAATCTTCTTCCCCCTGACCCGGACTGCTGAACTGTGGAACACTCTCACTGTTCCTGTTTTTCCCATATACCCACAACCTCTCTCTCTGAAAAGAGGGAAAATAAACTGGCTCTAACGAGAATGCTCACCAACGATCCCGTTTTCGAGTTTTTCGACCATGGAGTTTACTCCTTTTACTGAAATCGAATCACGCAAAATGAAAAACGCGAAAAAACCAATTATTGTTTTCCCCAAAGTAGACAGAGATTTACTTTCGAGCTATCAAAAGCAAGGTTCTGAAAGCCTGAATCACAAAAGTTATAGCCTAAACCACCGTTTTGTGTGCTTACCCGAGCATCCACCTAACATCACAAGGACAGAAAACGACCACCACGAAGAGACTGCACCTTGAGGTGATGTAATGGCTTGCGTGCCTCTATGACCCAAAGAGTTATACAGGATGGCTTCCTTAAACAAGAGATACAATCAAGCCAGGCAAGTCAACGGGTAGAGTCCAGACAAAGTCCCGTCTCCTGATCCTCCAGCTTGGAGATCGATCTGAGCTGACAACTCAGTCAGAAAAATCAGTGGACAATTATTTGATTCAAGCTAATGAGCTTCCACTTGGCCACCCCGCCGCCTTGCAGACAGGTTCTCGTTAGAACTAAAAGCTTCGGATGAAAACCCTAATCGTTCTCCTGCTTTGCGGATGGACACACTAGCAACATCT
Organism: Fasciola hepatica; assembly: GCA_948099385.1. NCBI lineage: Eukaryota > Metazoa > Platyhelminthes > Trematoda > Plagiorchiida > Fasciolidae > Fasciola > Fasciola hepatica. The sequence goes on along the minus strand of CANUEZ040000152.1, from coordinate 4,694,101 downwards.
GTCAAACATCTCACATGAACTGCACGAATACAAAGAATTCTATATTGCATCGGTCGTCGTGCACGATAATCAGGACAGCACTGCCCATTGCATCGAGCGCGGTAGGTAGTGATAATTGGGCCACTGCCCAGAGTTACCTCTCTTTTATTTAACCTTTGTCTTCTGTCTCCAAGCACCTCTCTTTGCCCCCTCTATCCACCCATAATGCTCCAACTGACAACCGTTGCGACCGTTGGGCCGAATAATTCAAGGATCAGTTTAGCTGGTTGCGCGCTAGTATAGTTTCTCCGACGTCAAACACAGCGATTCATTGGGTGGTATCACTTGAGCCCTCTTTGGAAATGGAATTAAAGTCATGTATGCGATTACTAAAATGTGGGAAAGCGACAGATCCAGGCGGACTCCTTCCAGTTTTTTCAAACAGAGTATAAGTGTTTTGATAAAATCAATTACCACCTTGCTCCGTGACATCTGGAAAGGGGAGTGTATTCCGTTAATATCCAGTGAGTCATTGATTGTTTCCATCTTCAAGAAGGGAATACGTAATGACTGTGGTAATCATCGTGGGATCAGCCTAATTCTGATAGTCACCAAAGTATTAGCCTCGATTTTGCTGCGTCGTCTTACACCGGCTCGCACGAGGAACGCCCGAAACAAACAGGCCGAATTCCACCCAGGTCGAGGATGCATCGACCAGATTTTTACTCTTCGCCAACTACTTCAAACGCGTCACACGCACCGTCGACTGACAATGATGGTTTATTCTTGACCTGAAAGGCGCTTTTGATTCAGTTCTATTTAGCGAAAAGGTATGCCCCAGACGTTCGTCAATCTACTGAGATCATTGTATTCTCATACTTCTGGCCGCATAAAAAGTTACGGTGAACTATCCAGTCGGTTCGAAACGACCAGTGGAGTTCGACAAGAATGTCCTGTGTCTCCATTCCTGTTCAACTTTGTCAGGAGCGAAATAATCGAGAATACGTTGCGTTGGGAAAGCGACCGGTCCCGACGGACTCCCTCCGGTTTTTTTTCAAATAGGGTATAAGTGCTTTGGTAAAATCATTTACCACCTTGCTCCGTGACATTTGTCATGAACGAAATAATGGAGAATGAGTTGCAAAACCTTCAGGATGTGGGTGATGAACTAGGAAAACTGAGTACGTGTGAGCTAGACTACGCGGACGATCTTTTTTGTTCGTTCGACTGCACGGAACATGCGCAACGTGCACTATATAGACTCGTAAGAGCTGTAACTTCATTCGGCATGCACTTTGCACCTTCAAAGTGTAAAGTGATGTTACAAGATTGGACGTCAACGATTCCGAGTTTGATGCTCCATGGGGAGGTGCTGACAATTGTTGACCGCTTCAGTTACTTCGGAAGCAGCGTGACGACGAATGGAAGCTCAGTAGTAGAGGTGAACACATGTATATCCAAGGCTCGAGCGTCGTACACTGGACTGAAGCACTTGTAGCCCCAACCTGATATTTCGTTGAAGTTGAAAGGTCGTGTGTACTGTGCCACGGTGCATTCAGTTTTGTTGCACAGCTGCGATACTTGGGGTCTGCGTATGGAACATGTTCGTCGTCTTGAGGTTTTCGACTATCGATGTTTGCGTAGTATCACTTAGATTGGGTGGAATACTCGAGTGAGCAATGCTGAGGTTAGATATCAAGTATTGGGTACTAGTACAGAGAATGTTCAGCCACGGCGTATCCAGTTTAGTAAACTTCGTTGAATGGGGAACGTGCTGCATATGCTAAACACACGTCTACCGTACCGTGCCCTATTCTCCGCTCCTCCTAGGGAGTGGAAAAAACCAAGTGGAGGTCAAAAGATGACGTGGCAGCGAGGAATGAGAAAACGTACAGCGAACTTAGGAAAAGTAGGTGTCTCACGTCTTCGTCTTTGGGTTCCAAAAGATTCGTCAACCAGTTGGTTGGAGACACTGAAGGATATGGCTGCCAACCGTGAACAGTGGCGATCGTATTGTCACTCGCTGTCGAATCAGAATGATTGATCAATATGTTTGTACAGTAAGACTGTGTATTCCGTATATTGGTTACTAGGGCATTCTTTCCCTTTCCAACCCGTGTATGTCCACTCCATGGCCATCTGGTGTACTCATTCCTCCTATTTCGAAGTGCAACGTGGTTAGAGCGGCAGTGGGGCTTATCCTGCTGTCTAACGCTGTACGATGATGACGATGCTGATAGAAAACGAGATTAAACGGAGAACACAAATGTGGGCGCTCAACCTATGCGCTTTTCGATTTTTGCCATCCTTGCCGAAATTGTGGTGGCAGCTGCGACTTTTTCAAACACATCGATTAGCTTATTTCTGTCACGAAAGAATGGATTTTAAACGAAAACTCCTTGAATGCCCTAGCAAGTTTTAATAATTTTGATTCTGAGGTAGTGAAACGATAAATTTAATTGGGTATTGATAAGCTCATCCCAACGTCTACCGCTCCCGCAGGTACAGGAAAATAATCAACCAGATCGATCCAGGGATGCATTGGGACAGAGAAAGGTGTCCACGAAAGATCGACTGGAATCTTCAAGACAGTACACAAAATCAGTTCAGATGAAACAAAATATTATATTCACCTCAACATACACTGAAAAATTTATCTAGGGAAAAGAAGTATTTTTCACATCCTAAAAACCAAAAACATAATACAATCCAAAGCCAGAAACGAACGCGTACTTACCGTGAAAATCGGACAGCATCACACGACGGTCATAGCTGGCCGAGAGCAGATAGTAGGCTGTTGGAGAGAATCGGACACTTCGCACCTCACTTGTATGCGGTCGGTACGCATTGATGTAACGTGCACCACGCAGATCAAACAACGAGATACTGGAATCTTCGTGTCCACTGGCCAACAAATTACAGCCGGGTTCCACGCTCACAGATGCAAAAGCGCTTCCTGTGGTGAGTGGGAAATCCGCAATCATTGAATAGGAAACATAACGGTGAATGGAAAAATTGTAATAAGATATGGGGAAAAAATAAGCAAATCAAGCTGTTGAAGGATGGTGGGGGAATAATTGGCCATACTTTAGGATCGTTGAGATATTGTCAGGGAAAAGGCTCCAGTTCCACAACAGGGTTTTCGGAAGAGTCATCTAAATGAACAGTCCCGGAAAGGCCAGTTGATTTGGAAACCGCACATCAGCAACAACGAAAATGCGTAAACATTTCCCAGCGCTCGATCTGGTCTCAGCACAAAACTAATACATTCACAAAAGTTCAGAAACTATCGTTTTATATGGTATACCTAGGATCCCCGCATGTTACACAATACCCAATTAAACGTATCATACATTCACATATTGTATTATTCGTACGAGGAGCCTGAATCTTGTGTAACGGAAAATCCAATTGCATTTTTAGCATCGAAAAGTCGAACGCCGCGGGCCGGAATCAAACCGGCGGCATTCCACTTGCCGGGAAGATGATCTACCAACTGAGCTATCGCGATATGGCCAGTCGGATGTGGTTCGCGCATCATCAACTATTCACTTGCGTTATTCATACCCGATTGGCCGCACCGCGATGCCTTAGTTGGTACAGCATCTGCTCGGCAAGCGGAGTGTCGCCGTTTCGATTCAGGCTGGAAGCCTTCCACTTTACGATGTGAAAAACGCAGGTGGATTTTCCGTTACGTGTCGTATATTATCGCGTGATATCACATCACACCGGCATCTTCGCCGGTCTTCCAGTAAACGACTATCATTTTTCGAAGATCAATCAAAGTTATAGCCGGACCCAATGGCATTTACCGTCTTAATTTAATCAGTTTTCTTAAAAAGAAGCATCTTTCTTTGTGTGGCAAACTCTGACACAATCTTATCGGATTCGACTTGTTCACTGTCCACACATTTAATTAGGTGTGCCTCTTCCACATTCGCCAGGAGTAAATATAACTTGTCCTACTTCTGGACAACCGTTCAGTGTTTATCTGTCCTAGTCTATCTCGCAAAGTACTTCAACAACCCCCATCACTGATGGCTGATGAAATAAGAAAACGTCTTAACTCAATGCTGCTTGAACTAAGTATTTTCCATTATTTATTAATTACTTGTATGGTCAGCAAATATGCGCAAAGAATAATGTGCCGATGAGTATGGGGCTGAACACTCATCCCTTGAGATGAATAAAGCCACATTTCGACTTCACCCCACATTGAAAAAAGAAAACAGAATCACAATTCATCACTCGAAACTTTGGTTTCAACATTCACTTGACCTGTTTAAACAGTACTGTACTTCATGCACTTTACTGTAAAAATGTTAAGCAATCCATATCCCGTCAGCGAATTTCGTATTTACCGGAACTCGTGTTTGTGATGTCATCTCATTGGCCTTTAGTCCAGAGGGATATAATGCTTCAGCAATGTTTTTGTGGGTGTAGGATAGATCCTAGTAACTTCATTGTAATCGCCTCGATCGTAGAATGGATTAGCTGACCCCTTCAGAACGACTGAATTGTTTTCAACGCAGCCATGTTTACAAATGAAACTAAGAACGAACATCCTATCGTGCACACTATCATTCTTGCTTATAAGGAGTGAAAAGTGTCGGTTGGACATTCAGATTCCTGCCCGAGTGAGTTCAAAAACGTCGTCATACATGATCGTTCAGAGGGAAGAATAAGACGATAACCTGCGCTATCCTGACCCCTGTGATCGAAACTTGTCACGTGGTAACATGCAACTGCTCGTCGAGTGTCAACCGCCTTATATCTTCAAACCTTTTTGAAGAGGTCAGACAGTCAATTTACTCTGCGGCGAAGGCGATTAGGATCAGATTATCAAGACCTATCCTGTGCTCACAAAAACATCTCGCTAAGGCACTACAGTCTACTAGACCAAAGGTCAATGATATGGTTGGACGAACACACAGGACTGGTGAATTTGATGGTTAATCTATGGGCACAAATTCAGTTAATAAGAATAGACGCTCTACTTTGCACCTCGAGTCATATTTGTGAACACCTAAGAAATACAGAGAAGATAGGTCCCTGTTTGCCACTTTAAATCGTATAAAATTGAAAATCCGCTAAAGTGAGACCCGTTTGTTACCAATGACGATGAAAGCTTCTGACCGGTGGCGGTCGAGTGGTTTAGAATGTCTGATTACCACATCGGGAGTCAGAGGTTCGAACCCCCGCCACTCCCGGTCACTCTGGTCGTAGAGAGTAACCCATTGGCATCCGGCTGGTTACCACCTTTGACCTACTTGGACCTTATGTGCTTCTCCACTCCAAGTTTCAGGGCATGGTTGTCGGTTATCCCTAATAGTGCAGTGAGCCTTTGAGGCTATGGAAAATACATCCTCTACCATACTCATGAGTGAACATGCAATTAAGAACAAGACTAAAAGAAACAAATTTCAGTTTCCTTTGCATCAGAAACCAAAATAGAGAAACTACGATGTTGAATCCGTCTGAAGTGAGAAACCATATAAACATTGCGCAATGACACGATGGTGGATTTCAGACCAACCCTGGTTTCCCGAATATGACGGCACAATCAGAACAGGCGCGGGGGCACGCAAATCCCACAGTCGTGCCGTGGCATCCGCACTTCCTGAGACGAACAACGATCCGGGAGCCCAGACAGCTAGAGCGTAAACTGGGCCGGTGTGTCCGGACATGGACCGGATTACGTGACCCGAATGGACCGGTCGAATACTTCCCAAGCTTGGATCGGCTGACTCAACTCGAGAACAATCGACCAAACAAATCCGAGCATCACCAGCACCTGCAGTCAGGAGATGTCGGCTTTCGGCGGTGGAAACTCGCGTGCTGCTGTCAGACGGGTAGCCAGGTAGCTTGAAAAAATAGTACAGGGAAGGAACGGGAGTACGAAAGTGAGTTGATAGTAGCTTTTTTAGCATTAGCACCTATCCGTCACAGGCGTTGGACGTTAAAAGCGCGTCGCTCGCACTGCGGCTGATTCTTTTGACACAAGTTGAATAAACACATTACAAGTCATTACAGCTAACCACTGATACTGCATGGATAATGCATTACCGGACAACTATTCAGCAGCACTGAGAATTCCTTCGAAATTCTTTCACCACAGGTGCATCCTACCGACAATGGACGAGAATCCGAAGTCATCTAGTTGACTGATGAAGCCAAGTATTCATACGCTGGCGTGGCTCAGCAACCGACAGATGGCTGACCCAGGTACTGCGTTTTTCTTTACTATACTTACTGCAGACGGCTCCTTGGAGAACAAGTCGATTTCGTGAAAGATCATGAAGTTTCGTGGGAATTGGGTACAAGAGATGTCCGCAGCGTCACTTGGCTTTTTCGAGGGAGCAGCTCTAGTCTTTGCACAACTAAGTGCGGGCTCAAAGGCAACAGTGTATTGATTCATGGTTTTTCGTTTGCCATTCCATTGAATCGAATCCAACCCAGGAGTCCATGCATCTCTCTTAGTTCGACAGATTTCCAACAAAGTTGTTGGACTACACAGTAAATCTTGTCTGCTTATTCAGCAGTATGTCTTTGCATGCTGAACATCGTTTCACCGAGATTTTCGGACCTCCTAGACCTTCAACCTGGTTTGGTCCACCTATTGAGCGGTTCGTTGGGGTGTCGCGGCTAATGAATGCCTCAGTCTCGTGGAGACACAGATGAGAGCTGGATACCTGACAGAGGTGGAATATACTCCCCGGGCACGAAAATCTGCCAAATCAGAGGTGCTACTGCTATTGGTTCAAAACAATCGAAAAAAGTATAGAATTCAGGATGTCCAATGTGCACCAAAAATGATGTCTCTGGTTTCTAACATACTTCTAATTTCACAGGTGAAAGTAGTTTGATTAGAGACACCGGTCCACGGAAACCCGGTGTCGATGAGCTAAACAAGGCTCACTGATTCATTCCCAGGAACGTCGTGTGGAGCACTTTGAGGGACAATTCAGTTGGCAAACTTAAACGGTGGACCTTCCAAATATAGGTGCCAGATAAACGATGCAGGTGGATGCAGAAGGCGCGTTTGGCTTTTGCCAACTTAAGCCATTTGTGGCGTCGACGTGACGTTCGACTATCTGTTAAAGGTAGAGTGTACAATGTGGCGGTTAGATCCGTTCTGTTATACGGTTCAGAAACACGGCTGTTAAGATCAGAAGACAGTCGGCCTCGAGCACCGATGTCTTCGTAGCATTGCCCGAGTATGGGGGGAACACTGTATTAGCAATGCTGAGCTTAGACATAAGGTTTTGTGAAACAGAGGTCAGTCTCTGGATCACATATTTAATCTAAACAGGTTAACGTGGTTGAGACGTGTTACCCATAACAACCGGTAGACTTCCTCTGCGTACACTGTTCTCTGAGGCAGGTAGTGATTGGAAGGTAGGCCGAGGTGGTCAGTACATGAAATGGAAAAAGGTATGGAAACCTTGACCAGTGCACTTGGCCACGTGCGACTTGTTAGACTTTCGGATTGGGGTCCACGCGACCCACCTACCAAATGGTTGGAGACGTTGTATGGCTATAGTTCGCTGCCAGTGACGTAGTTGCATTCGGACTCTTTCATTGTCCTCTTGATATCCGTTTATTGCTTCGGTTTTTTGGATTTTTCACTTTATGGTTCTATTCTTTTTGCCGTTTACTGGACGATGCTGACAGGTAGCTACCGAAACCAGAGCACAGAAGGGCGAGATTAATGGTTGAATAAACTGAAACTAGTTGTCTTCGTCTTCATGGAGGAGATTCCGACAGGAAATGTGCAATAGAAGATGGTGCGAAAATCCCTACAATAGTACTATTATGCTCACGACGTGAATCAGAAGATGAGGTTCACGCATGACAAATAGGCAAAATAAATCTTTCAACTCTCAATCTGTAGACAACCTCTGTGGTATCCTGGCAGTCAAAATTGGTTTCCATTAGACCAATCATGAAAAAAAAAACTTCTAGAACAGAGGTCAGTCGTTTTCCGTGTGATGTGCTTCTTGTACATGTGATTCAAAGCAAGTGGATTGTAACTATACGGAATAGCCTAACGACTGACGTGGACAGTGCACAATCCTAAATGCCAGGTCCCAGTCACAGGGAGAATTCGGCTGCTTTTCATTTTTGCGATTTATATCATGAAAATAGCTGTACAGTCGCCAGGAAATTAGAGTTGAAAGGATTAGTGTACTGCACATGTTTTCGTCACAGTATTGGGACTCGTTTTCTTATTTTTGATATCATTTGAGCAACTATGGGTGTTATACGTTACCACGCAAGCAGTGCAGTTTTGGAGATAACGACTGTGGAATACAGGGAGCTAGGCACTGTCCCAAACGCGGAACGGTCGGCAAAATTACCCAACATTGTTTTGTTAATCGGTCATTTCAAAGGAAATCCGCATTCCGGTGAAAATCAGTTTAGCTTTTTTCATCAATGATGATTTCACTCGTACTTCTTCTCATATTTAGATTAAATTAGTGCTGCGCAGAGATATTTCAGTGCTATTATGGATCACAGACTCAACTTTACTTTCGGAGAAATCAGACCAAGTGAAGTTTCCGCGGGAACTGTGCTGCATTGCTTGGATTTCGAGATGTATGATAGGTACTAAGAAGCCAGTGACTTCCGTATATTCATACTTTGTAATCCAACGTGCAACATCGTAAGAAAGGCAGTGGTCAATGGGGCTTGCCCTACTGTTTAACGCTTTATGATGATGATGATGCACAGAGATCATCAACTGATACCCTCAAACTCATTCACCTACACAGACAAATCCACTTACCAAGAAAGTGAGATCACGAACGGTGCCATCGTGATGTCGTAATTCGATAGCGTGACCAGCGGTACTGGCCAAACTCGGATCGCCGTGAGCAGCTATGGGCAGTCCACTTTGGGACTCCATGGGTAGCAGACGAACTGTGGTATCATTGCTTCCAGTGGCGATCAAACCGCCATCTGGACTCCATGCGACACAGTATATACTGCCACGGTGATACTTGCCCCGACGCATGAGGATGAATGGTGCGGTGGCCACATGATCTCCTCTGATTCGATTGGCCCGTGATTGATGTGTGTAAAAAATGGGGGGAATTAATTGAAAAAGATCAAAAAAAGGCATATCACTTCAAAAGCGATGAACTCAAATGACAGATCTAAATCTATTTGTACACTCGCCGCGTAAAGCCTAATCATTCTTATCACAGATACGGAGGAACATGTAAAACAAAGAAGTTGATATCTTAGGTCGTCATCAATGTACAGCAATAGTCCATGCATTCTTACGAGAACGAAATGGAAGGGACATCCGCATAAGCCACATATACTAGCCGAGTTCTCCAACAACTGCAGTTTCAAGTAAAAACCACGGGACCTACATACGTGAGACGCTGTAACGATCCGGATAACCGCAGAAAGCAGTCAACAATCAAAGTAAACCGGTGATTGGGAGGGTCTAATCTCGTACTTCAGACCTGAAAATGAAATCACTCGAACACCATCGCCACAGAAATGAGCTGCAGCAACGTGTGAGGTCTGTTTGGCCTAGCACCTTTGCAGTTGGTACTTAGCCCAGAGGACTCTGACTGTCACTATCACTATCTTTTGACCATCTATGGAGGATCAAGAGGAGCTAATGTGCGTGCTCGGAAGACGGAATAGAACTGGCAGATCATAAAACTTCGGATATGGCGAAAAGGCCATCAACATCCATGTTCAAACTACTGCAGGCATTCAAGTTGAAACAACCCAAGATTGCTAATAAACACATCAGATCAAGTATGAGGGAGTGTCAGTAGACAATCCAAATGGAAGTAACGTGATTTGTGCAGCCTGTTCGAAAAATTCGGGGTCACCTGAACTCGATGAAAATCCTTACATACGGTGGAATTCCAGTTTACGGTACTGATACTATTTCTCTTTCTCTCTCCCTCTCCCCCTCTCTCTCCCTCTCCATCCCCTCTCTCTCTCCCCCCTCCCCTCTCTCTCTCTCTCTCTCTCTCTCTCTCTCTCTCTCTCTCTCCCTTCCTCCCGCGCGCGCGCTAAAACGAGAGTGTTTATTGTTTGCTTTTGGCCACTGAGAGTGGTATCAGCGGTTTAAACTGGATCTCGGCCGTATGCCAGGATTTCGACCGAAGTTAGGAGATCCCGAATTTTGGGACACCGAGGTGTTCTGGTCACCAAGGGCCAGTGGTTGCGTAGTGTTGATCAGCGACGGACTATAGCAGCTGGCCGGCCTGAGACTCAGTTGTGTCTCCCGCTAGGATATCATAGAAAATCGCCAACCATGCGCGATGACTGGATGCGAGCTCGATGAAAATCATGGTCCAGTTTTTCCTGCAGTAGCAGGGAAAGTAGACCGTGAAACATGTTCAGGACAAAACGGTTTCCAGAAATGTATCTTATCTGCAATGGCAATCTCATTGATCAGTCGATTGCCGCTTACTGTCGCTGCGTACGTCAGAATTTTCCAGCAGTGTCGGTCTGCTTTAGTTGTAAACGTGCTGTATTCGTGATGTTTGCCTTTTAGCGTATGCTGCTTGCCATTTGGTTGAAACTATATTTGAATTCTTGACGATGATAGCTGCTTGTCTGTGGGGAAGGAGTTCGGCAATGGCAATGTTTTTTCCGTAACGCAGTGGCGATTCGTGTTCACCGTGAATTACTCCTAAAAAGCTCAAACTGTTACAGTGAATTAGTCCAGTGAAATATACTACCGTACAAAAATCTACGCAATCGTTCGTTCGATAACTGCTGGGCATCCATGCAGGTTCACGTCAGCTTGTATTTATTGCGTGTGTCAAAGAACTTCCTCGTTTCCGCACCACTTTGCGATGAAACAGACACGGCTACCAACCACCCTGATGTGACAGGAACACCCACAAAACTTATAAACATGCAGACAGCAATATACCACATCGTTAAGTTTGAAGCTGACTGATGGTCACGTGACTTACCGTATATCATGGATGTCCGGAAATTGGCAGACGCGGAGAAATTTACTATTCGAACCGACCGCATAGTACTGACCGCCAGGATGAAATGCAACACAACGAATTGCCTGACTGTCTTCTAACACAGTCACCGGGATGTAACGTGGCGATGATGCCGGACGCGAGCTCCCAATCCGACTATGCGGAGACGAAACCGAACTGGGTTCCGTTGATGTGGTGACAATCGGCTTGTAACTGACCGCCGCTGGCGGAATCTCAGTGGAAGATCGTGCCGGTATAATCTGTCCAGGCTGTGAAGACCACAGTTAAGGAAAGTTAAACATTGAAACAGTAGACAAATGCACACAGAATATTCCAATTACGGAAATTGTAAGATCTTTCAAATCAACGATGAGGAACAATAAATTCACTGTCATGAAAAATGCTTCCGAATAACTCAATGTGTGGATCCCACGATAGTTTCTGTTCCCATTGCGCTGGATGCAAGGCCTACGCGGAACTTATTCATCCGGCTAACCACGGAACCGTGATAATATAAATTTCTTGCACGGAGTTTCTACAGGCTACTAGAAAAACTCCTTCAGTGATATATACTCCATTGGTTTCCTCTCGTGGATCAGAACCTCACGGGATCGCTTTATCTAGACGCGTACCAACGAAACCCTTCAACAGCATTTGAAGAGTACTCTAGTGCTCTTTAAAATTTCATGATTTCACCCATCTTACTAATCAATCTCATTGTTGATCTACGCATCACCCTAAATCCTATCCAGGAATGTAAAAGTGCCATCCTTCCAAATTCCAACTACACAGCACACTATTGAGCACCACAACGAGACTCCATCTTGACGTGACGTCATGGCTTTCATGCCTCCATGACCCAAGGAGCTATGCAAGATGGTTGCCTTAAGTAAGACACAATTATGTCCGACAGATCAATGAGTAACCTCCAGTTCTAGTCCCTATGCCTCTGAGGAGAACACTTAAATGAATAAGTAATACTTACGGGCCAAAACCGACACTAGATGGGCGGTGGGAGGTACCATCGCACTTCACTGGGAAGCTATCAACGACAAAGGTGATCAGCCCCCAGCACAAATGAAGCTGCCTTTTCCATGTTTCGCTTCCCCCACTGAGAATCTGAAAAGTAGATCCTTCACTTCGCAGTTCGGAATGGATGCAAGAAGCTATACAAAGTTGTGATCGAGTACTTATGATTCAAGGTAAAGATAACAGATAGACATAGGGAAAACTAGAGAACTGATTTTCAGACCTAAGCATTTTCTCCTATTAACTGCTTTAACATGTGTACACTATGCCGACAGAGGCAACAGGTTGTTCTTACTAGAACTTTTGAAAATTTTAGGACGCACGCATCGTGTCTCCGGAACACGTATCCAAGGCAGTTTCAGTGATAACACCTGTTTCCAGATGCATGATCGGCTTCTCATTTCACTCTTCACATGTCGGACGATTCAGTGTCTAGTACTTGCGGTCAGGCTGGTGTTGGGATCATTCTGAGCAAGAGGGCTGAACGACCAACGCTTGAACGGATCACAGTTAGTAGCGTTTGGGTGAAGCTCTAATACTGACGTGGATAAATTCGAGATTTTTGATCAGTTTGATCCACGTCGTTGGACACTGATCACGCCTTCATCGACGTGCCTGAAAGAACCAGCAGTGAAGTGAACAATAACCCACAGCTGCAAATAGACGATAACAACTGATCCGCTGTGCAAACCACGTTATCGATGCAGTCAGGTGTCAACGATCCTGAGAGACGATGAACAGGAATTAGGAAGCTCCTGTTCGAAGCCGTTAACACAGTCCACAGTGCAAGAACCACCTAACCCACATACAAACACATATATACATCATCATCATTATCGTACAGCGTTAAACAGTACGGCAAGCCCCACTAACCACTGCCGTTCAAACCATCTTGCACGCTGAATTAGAAAGTATGAATAAAAAAGATGCATAGGGAGCGGATCTACAGGGGAGGGAAAAGGAAAGAATGACCTAGTAGTCAACACACGGAATACATAGTCTACCTGCTCGAAAACCTTAGGACGACGAATATCTACAGCACGCAGACTCCAAGTTTCGCAACCACGCAAGATAACTGAACGCACTGCGGCACAGTATACACGACCTTCCAACTTCAGTGAAGTACCAGATCGACGCCACAAGTGCTTCAGTCCAGCGTACGCCGCTCGAGCCCCGAATATACGCCCTCAACTCTACTGTAGTACTCTCAGCCGTCGTCACGCTCCTGCCGAGGTAGGTGAAGTGGTCGACAACTGACAGCATCTCCCCATCGAGCATCAAGCTCGGAATCGTTTACGTCCAGTCTTGTAACATTAATTTACACTTTCAACGTGCAAAGCGCATGCCGAATGAAGCTACAGCTCTCGCTGTCTATATAGTGCACGTTGAGCATGCTCCGTGGATTCGAACAAACAGGCAACGTCGTCCGCGTAATCTAAATCACAGCTTTCCAAAGATTCCTAGTTCGACGCCTGCATCCTGAAGATTTTCCAGCGCACTCTCCATTATTTCGTCCATGACGAAGTTGAACAGCAATGGAGATATGGGACATCCCTGTCGAACACCACTGCTCATTTCGAACCGACCGGATAGTTCACTGTGAACTCTTACGCGGCCAGAAGTATGAGAATACAATGATCTCAGTAGATTCACGAACTTCTGGGGCATACCTTTTCGATGAAGAACACTGAAAAGCGATATTCGATCAACTAAATCGAAAGAACCTTTCAAGTCGAGGAAAACCATCACTGTCGATAGGCGGTGCGTGTGACGCGTTTCAAGCAATCGGCGAAGAGTAAAAATCTGGTCGATGCATCCTCGACCTGGGTGGAATCCAGTCTGCTGTTCGCGGGCATTCCTCTCACGAGTTGGAGTAAGACAGTGCAGTAGAATCGAAGCTAATACTTTGGTGACCATCGGAATTAAGCTAATCCCACGATGATTACCACAGTCATTGCGTATTCCCTTCTTGAAGATGGGAACAATCAATGATTCACTCCATATTAACGGAATACACTCGTTGCAAATGTCACGGAGCAAGACGGTAAGTGATTTTATCAAAAAATGTCCACCCAGTTTGAAAATAACTGGGGGAAGTTCGTCAAGACCTGCCACTTTCCCTCGCTTTAGTAATCGAATGCTCGACTCCACTTCCACTTCCGATGGGGGCTCAAGTGATAACACCCAAAAAGTCGCAGTTGTTGATACAGGAGTAACTACACTAGCGTGCAGCCAGCTAAACTGTTCCTTAAAGTATTCGGTCCAACAGTCCAGTCTTTGCTGTTTTCCATGGATGGGTTCTCCATTTCTATCCCAAATCGTTTCACTGACCTGGATGCGCCGTGCACCAGTGTCGCAAATAAGTCCGAACAGACTCTGACTGTTACCTGAAGCAGCTGCTACTTCCATTTCTTCGGCTACCTTGACCCACCAATTTCCGCGATCCTTTTTAAGGCTTTTCGTAACTTGTCTTTGCAGCTTTCTCCGCATGTTATTCATCTCCTTACAGTTCGAGAGATGACGCTTTTGAGCCAATATACTCAACGACTCTTGCGAGATCCAGTGTCTTTGATGGACAACGGATCTAGGACCACAGGCAAAACCTGTTGCCACGTGCATCGCCTGTTTGATATGAGCCCAATGCTCATCTACATTACTGCTCGTCGTAGATCCTAGCTCATGTGCTAACTTCTGCTCATAACGGGTGCGTACTTCTGGATCACACAAACGTTGCATGGCTAATTGGGTTTGCGGTTTGCGACGATGACCATGGAGCTGGAGAGATAATCGCATTAAAACTAATACGTGGTCCGACTATACGTACGTGGACCAGTAAGATCTACAGTTCTGAACAGAACTGCGCCACCGGTAGCTTACGGTGATATGATCATTTTGACTCAAAGTACCTGTAGAGTTAGAGTGCCATGTCGCTGTGCGACGCGAGCTGTGTCGGAAATTTGTGCTAGACAAGAACAATCGATTGTCTGCACAAAACTGGAAGCCTATCCCCGTTATCTGTACGCTCAGCGGGTAAAGCACAACGCCCACCTAAACAAGCTTCTGACACACTTAGTTTGCCAACTTGTGCACTGAAATCACCAGCTAGCACTACAATGTCAGAACCTTTACTGTTGCGAACGAGGGTAACGAGTTCATCATAAAACTCATTCTTCTGCGCGTCTGAGCTGCAGTCCGTTGGGGCGTATGCCGAGATCACAAACAAATTGCGCTTAACACAACTATCCTTTCGAACACCGACTGACACTTGGAGTCTCACAGCACATAAACGACTGTTAACAGGGATCCAGTCTAAAAGGGCAGTCTCAGCCTTGTCACTCAAGACTATTCCTACACCACGTTGACCCGCAGCTCGAGCTACTCGTCTCCTGAAGTGCGCAGAATATACCTTGATGAGATACCAGGAGCAGTTAGTTGAATTACACTGCTCGAATCCTGTATAAGCATTTCACGTAAATCAGCAAACATCAATCATCAGAGAGTTCATTGTGAGGGCTAGGCATGCCTCCTGACCGGCCTGCATGAGTGTACGCACGTTGAAGGAGCCGAGATTCAGAGGCTGACGAGACGTGACAGAATGTGAGTTACCAGACAGAGAATTATTCCTGACACTAGTTGACAGTTAATCATTGCGAGTATCGACCGTATTATCAGTGGGAGCATTATGGGTGGATAAATGGGGCAAAGAGGGATGGTTAGGGACAGAAGACAAAGGTTGAATAACAGAGAGGGAACTCTGAGCAGTAGCACACTTATCACTACCCACCCCGCTTGATGCAATGGACAGCGCGGTCCTGATTATCCTGCTCGATGACCGATGCTATATGGAATTCTTTGTATTCGTGCAGTTCATGTGAGATGTTGGACGGGTACTGCTAGGGTGTCCAACCACAAAGCAGGAGAACGAATAGGGTTCTCATCCAAAGCCTTTAGTTCTAACAAGGACCTATCCGCAAGGCAGCGAGATGGGTGAGTGGAAGCCCATTTGCTTGAGTCAATTATTCTTCCACTGATTCTGCCGATTGAGTTGCCAGCTCAAATCGACCCCCAACCTGGAGGACCAAGAAAATGGACTTTGTCTGACCTCTACCCATTGACCTGTCCGGTATGATTGCATCTCCGGCTTAAAGAAGCCACCCTGTATAGCTCTCTGGGTCATAGAGGCGCGCAAGCCATCACACCACGTCAAGGTGCATACACACATACACAGCAAGAGAAGCGATGGATATCTGCGCCTGCCAGATATGGCCAGACCAAATCCTACGGATTCCGGATAGAATGAGGCACGGAAATGCCTCAGACGCTAACTGACTCCGAGCATGAGATTCGACCGTGAGTCGTGGTGGATTACGAAGTGACGGGAGATGGGAAAAGGTACGGCGATCTGCAGCAGTTATAAGTCTTTCTATCTAATTAAAAAAATATCGGTCAAGGAAAGCCGGGTAGTCGCCAACTGATCAACGACGGGAAAGATTCACGGATTCAAACACAGCAGCATCGTCTGAATTGCTCGGTGGAGTAATTCCCGGCACAGCTCAATGAGCATCAGAACACAAAAATCGTACTAAGTAGCACATTGGTTGGAGTTTTGGATATAGATACCAATGCTTCACGAGAAGCGCATTTTCTCCATAAGATATGCTACCTTTAACGATATAAGCTGCTGGACCGCATGGATGGCCTCCGGCTTTTATCAAAGATGGTGGCTCAGCACTGTCATCGGAGCTGACAGAATTTCTCATTTTAATATGAGTGAAGGAACAACGGCCAAAACACTGGTGTGGATCCGTGAATGAATCAACTTTTGAGAAAGACAACAGGTGATCATATGAAAACCATTGGCGACTAGGTCAGGTTACCTCGGAAGCAGCGTGACGACGAATGGAAGCTCAGTAGTAAAGGTGAACACATGTATATCCAAGGCTCGAGTGGCGTACGCTGGACTGAAGCACTTGTAGCCCCAACCTGATATTTCGTTGAAGTTGAAAGGTCGTGTTTACTGTGCCACGGTGCATTCAGTTTTGTTGCACAGCTGCGATACTTGGGGTCTGCGTATGGAACATGTTCGTCGTCTTGAGGTTTTCGACTATCGATGTTTGCGTAGTATCACTTAGATTGGGTGGAATACTCGAGTGAGCAATGCTGAGGTTAGATATCAAGTATTGGGTACTAGTACAGAGAATGTTCAGCCACGGCGTATCCAGTTTAGTAAACTTCGTTGAATGGGGAACGTGCTGCATATGGTAAACACACGTCTACCGTACCGTGCCCTATTCTCCGCTCCACCTCGGGAGTGGAAAAAACCACGTGGAGGTCAAAAGATGACGTGGCAGCGAGGAGTGAGAAAATGTACAGCGAACTTAGGAAAAGTAGGTGTCTCACGTCTTCGTCTTTAAGGTCCAAAAGACCCGCCAACCAGTTGGTTGGAGACACTGAAGGATATGGCTGCCAACCGTGAACAGTGGCGATCGTATTGTCACTCGCTGTCGAATCAGAATGATTGATCAATATGTTTGTACAGTAAGACTGTGTATTCCGTATATTGGTTACTAGGGCATTCTTTCCCTTTCCAATCCGTGTACTCATTCCTTCTACTTCCAAGTGCAACGTGGTGAGAACGGCAGTGGTCAGTGGGGCTTATCCTGCTGTTTAACGCTGTACGATGATGACGATGATGATAGAAAATTAAGTGAGTCGCAAGCTACTCTAGACAACGTGAATAACTGCATGGTAATGGTCGGTATGAGCTTTGCATCTTCAAACTGCAATCTGATGTTGCAGGTGTGGGCTGGTGTTACGCCAAACTTCTCGATATTTGGAGAAACTGTAGACCAAGTACATAAATTTTGTCATCTACGCAATTGAATTCCACCCAGTGGTCGGATATCGCATGAAGGGTCTTCTCGTACACAGACAGCTCGTCGGGCATGTTCTAACGTCACTCATATGTGGCTTAGACATGAAAACTGTTTATCTTTCAACGGTCGAGTGTACAATGCAACAGTCAGGCCAGTACTTCTGTAATTTTCAGAATCATGGCCACTGCGGGTAAAGAACGTACGAAAACTGTCGGTATTCAAACATCGCCGTCTTTGTTTCATTGCCAGAATCTGGTCGGAACGCTGTATTGGCAAAGCTGAGGTTAACCGCAAACTGTTAGGCGCAGAATGGTTAGATGCAACGCTAAAAGTCACCAGGCTAAGGTGGTTGGGATGTGTTGCGTGTCGCCGGGTAGGATTCTTCGGCAGGCATGATTTACTTAGGTGCAGTTGTTCGAAGACGAGTCTGTCACACGGAAGAAAGGTATGGAGAGTCTAACTAGTGTACTTGCACAGGTAGGACGTGTTAAGCTTCCTGGGTGGGGCCCAAGAGATTCCCCCACTCAGTGGTGGAACATACTGAGGATAAGGCTAAATGCCGCCATTAGTGACGTTCCTGTACTCACAAGGTTTCCTTATGAACTTGATGGTGTCACTTGTACTTCTCTTCTTCCTCTTTTCATGCTCCCGTTATGTGGTCATTTCCGATTGAAGCTGCCGCGGAAAGAAGGCAAACGAAACCACTGCACGCAACGCATGATGAATGGTCGTTTGAACTGAACTGATTATGCGACTGTCGTGTACTAAGTGTATCAGTGACGTCTGGGGTGTCGAAAATCGAGTCAGTTTCTACGTTTAGATGACCTGTTGCTGGCCCATTTCCAAAATTCAATTTCTGAAAGCGATTCACTCCATTCCACTTCCTCCGCGACCATTTTGGGATCTGATCCGATCTCACGAGCCCTAAGAAGAATCTCGAACTTCAGCACTAGCGATGCTTCTCCAACCCATCCCAACTAATTACGTTATACAACGTCCAGATGCGCCTCACACCTGAATACTGCAGTCACATTTTGCTAGGTTTGAAGCACACCAGGTTCGACGGAATAAATTTGGGCATACGAGGTCGAAACGATGGCAGCCTGGAATATTCACTGAAATCACTGTGAAGGACCAGATAGCATCAGGACGCGTTTCTGGCGATTTTTGTGAAGAAGTATAATATGCGAATACATACATCAACAGTGTCCAGATAAACTATAGACCAGATCAAATATAACTGAACTGATCAAAAGTTAAGTCGCGAAACCTGAACGCCCCGAGTATCTTAATCACTGACGGTAATTATGTGTTTTCTTATATAAATGCTAAGATGAAGAACGAACCACGACTTCGAAAACAGGGTGTGTTTGTTCGTGCGGTCACTGTGACGGACGTCTATTATGCTACGCTGGGAGGTTTTAATGCCACATTGGACACCTGCAAGCAACCAATCAGATGAACCACCAAACACATGAGTCAGAAGGCCGCGATTCCATATTGATTTACCTTATGACCATTGGCCAGACCGGTTGTCTGTTCACCTAATTTATTAATTCTCCGACAATCTTGTGGTATTCCCGCTTATAGCCGGCTGACCAAGACACAAACCAATGTGACAAGTGCGGCTATAAAAACAGATCGTTCCCACGCCCGCACTCCATAAAGATGAATCCCCATACCGAGTAAACGGGAGATTCATCTCCTAAGTAAATTTGAAGCCAGAACTAAAAGTTAAATTACCTTGTGCACAAGGTGTCACTCTGGTGCTGCGCAAATATGAGGTCACGTCGGTCGGTTCGGTTGGGTTCGAACCACGAACCTCAGTGATCAAAGCCTATGGAGGACAGAATACAGCCAGTTTAGCAGCCCACAGGGAAAACAGGCTTTTCCAGACGATGGGTCAAAGAACAGAACTAAGGACAGAGGGAACTGTTAGGGCAAAAAGAACCACTCACAGTGGGTGTCAGCGGAACAGCTGACTCAGAATGAACCACCTCGGTTGTGTTGTCTTTGTCAAATCGCCGTTTCTGGAATTCTTGGAGCAAATCCCCAGCTCTGGAACCCAATTCATGCTGCCCTGTATGAGTGAACAAAGAAAGTAAACATCAAGGTGAAGTACTTTATGATACAGCCATTCAGACGGGAAACAACACAACGAACAGGATTCATTCTAATTTGAAGACGAGAACCTTGAGTCAAACACTCGGTTCAGTTAATTCTACTTGTTTGTCATGAGCCAAAGTTTTCCAGCAAAGCAAATCAGCCAGGGTTTTGGATGTCGAGCACGCGACTCGCCTGGAAGAACTGCAAGTTAATAGAGGAATATGCTATCAAGACCAGATAAAGGTACTGGCATTGCAGTTATCAATGACATGATAAAAAAAGTATGAGTCAGTTCAGTTCAGACAACCATTAACCATGCACTGGGTACGGGGGCTTTGGTTGCTATCTCCTAGAGGCAACCTCAAAAGGAAATAATGAAGAAGGAAAGAGTATGAGAGCAGTAAGAGGAGAACTATACTAATGGAATTAAGTTGATGAAGAAAGTTTGTGAATGCAAGAGCGCCACTGATCGCGGCATCTAACCATATCCCCCAACGTACCTAACAACTGAGTGAGAGGGTCCCTTGGACCCCAGCCATGAAGTATGAACTCGTTGGATGTTGAGTTGTGGTTCACAACGGAGTTTTATTGCGTCACTTCTACGACAACCTTTTAGTGACATGGTTATGGCAAGGCTTGAATGCAATAAACTCGAATAATGGATCAGACAATGCATTGAGCACAAACAGCAATTAGATGATATCCTATGTGGTATATGCCAATGATGACACACAACAGCTTTTGGACGAATTAAAAACTGACAGTCCGAACATTCATTTACTTTGGAAAATGAAAGTTGCTTATTTGAGAAAGTCATGCCTAAGCCATCAGGGAGAAGGATGCGTTCAGTTGTGTGAATACAGAAAAGCGACGCGAAAGAGACAAAATGATTACTTTGACAGTTTTGCACCTCTAAGAGTAAAGAAAGGTCTGCATTTCTGTTCATCAAGCTTTAGCCAAAACCCACAATCTTGTAACCACAATCCGCCATTCTTTAACCACTACCCACAGCCCTTTACCCTGACCCACAAACTTTAGCCATGCCGCTGCAGGTCAGTCAGATCAAAAGTGTCGGAATATTGTGACATCCAGAAATGTTGGAACGATTTACTTTCTTACAAAGATCATTGTTGCAAAGCTGACTGAACAAACGAGAAAGTGTGACGGTCGTATTCCGTGCAGTTGACCATGACAGTGGTATCAAATGCTGCGCCCATATTGTCGAACCGTGTGACAAAACCTGTATGACCGTTGCAATTTAAAGGATAGTAATGGTGGCAAGTGTTGCAGCATAAGTAAGTTGATGACATTGATGAGGGTGCACTTACGATAACTGTGTGTTATCCTCGGATTGTGAACGTATCCACTCATCTATGAGTATAAGGAACCAACCGTTGATTTTTTCATCATATTGCCTCTCGATCTGCGCCAGCGGCTTTGAGTGCAAAACAAAGTGTCGCTTGTTTTATTAGGGATTTTCACTTACAGAACTGCTAGCTCGAGACATTTTACCCCTGCATGTAGCTACTCGTGATCGATTGCTTGATATTTCGTTCAGTGGTAGACAGGTGATATAACCGCACTGCGACTGTTTTTGGTAATGTTCGCCGTACTTTACCTAGAATTGTACACATTATCTATAGACAATATGGAGAGCGTTATTATGGGGGTGAAAAAAGATCGTATCGTTTCAGCAGCGCGGAAGATAATCGAATGTGCACGAAGACGAGCTGATCTGGAGGACATTACTCAACATCATGGCGTTAGGAATGAAACATGCGCCGTATTGCAGCTACGGATCAGGAAACAACATTCACACCTGGATTCTACTGGCATAAGTTCAACGAAAAGTCCATCAGACATTTGTGTGATGTGGTGGACGAAAACCCAAGAAACACATGAAGGCAGTTGAAGTAGAGGATGGGGAAAGATTCGCCAAGCACAACAGTCAACAAGTCACCCACTGATTGATGGCTGGATGGGAATCACTATTCGGTTAACAAGCCAACAATTGAATGGGTGGAACCAAACACAGACACGGTCATATGCCGACTGGCTGCGACGATTAGGCACTGCAATTATGAGGTACTGTTTGATAAGACCAACTGTGGTACATAATGCTGTCGTAGCTATGGGCTCTCAAATAACCAATGGTTATTTTACTGACCATATCGAAATCGTATTGACTGCTGTATGCACGTGTACGGATGCCGCAAAATGATCCAGGATACAACGACCGTTTGTATCAAAATTAGTCTTGATAAAACAAACGCTACTTCCACAGTCGCTCAGTAATCTATTCCGGAAGATGTACACTAACTTTATGTTTCTCTTAATATGTTAAGGTTCTAGTCCGTGTGTGTATTGTTGAACAATGGGCACCGCGCTGTTTATTGGTGGTCGGTCTCTCAGTAGTATTATTTTCAAAGCATTTTAACTATGGCCTCAACGTTCCCACTGTATCACGAAGTATTGTTCGATCAGTGGACATAGACTGATACAAGTCACTGCCTATCCAGCCTCCCGTACAGGGTTTGAATTCCGTCATCGCCAGTCAGTCTCGGCGGTTAAAAACACTCAATTAAAGCATGTGATTTATGCACCCGAGAGTGGATATTCTGCAGTTACATAATCACTTACAGATACGGAATAAGATTACATGCAATAAGTGAGTTATAATGTCATCTCAGCATTGGGTTTAGTATCGCAGTGACAGCTTCAAGAACCGGGCAAGTTGGGAAACTGTAGGCACTGGTGCAAGAAAACAAGTGTTGTAGCGGGGTCGCGCGGAAGATGTGCAAATGCACTCACTCATTTACCGCCCCTCTGTTTTCCACGCCCTTCTTGGAGGGGTATAGAGATATTTCGTTTAACGTTTTAGCGTCACGACTGGAAGATTTCCTTCATTGTGACTTAGCGAATATTCTGTCCACTGAACTCAGATGCGGGCAAAACCTTGAATCCATTCGCTCAATTCACTGGACTAACTTACCACATTCTGAATCCACAATGATTGAGCTCTGCATCGAAGTAGGCTGATCCTTCTCCGACTGACTTCCGGACATAGTCATCGCGGCCGAACCACGTCCAGTTTTTCCCAGCCCATTCCCTGTACCGGTGGTCGACCCGGTACCCGACTGGATCTCATCCGAGCCAACCAGACTGGAGCCCGCACATACTGATGCGACAGGCTCTTCAGCAATTGATTGCATTAACCCAGTGGCCGGCCGTGAGAGAAGCATCGAGCCGCGCAAAATTGGTGATATATCCGCATTGGCCAAATCATTCGGATCTGTATTGGCCGAGGTCATTTGACCGTGCATAGCGAACAAACGGTCTACAGAAGCTTGCATGATCGCATTTGGTTGTTGTTGCTGGGTCTGTTGTTGAGCAATAGCGTGTGATTGACTGCTTAGCTGGGACCGGCCATCCGCAGTCGGCTCTACTTGACTGGGTCTCACCGATTCCGGACGATTCGGGTTCGGCGGCAAACGGAATCCGGAAAGCGAATGAGTCATCAAACCACCTGGAATCTGATAAAAGAAATAAAGACATCCGTATGTGAATGAGGATTTAAATTAATCACGTGAGTGTAACTGACAGCGTTTTACTATCAACCTCATTTCACTGTTATCTAGTATTCAGTGGCCAATATCTGAATCATATGGTTGCGCAGTTTTTTATTGACCACCTTTATCTGTTACCACTTCCTGAGGTCATTTATTCAACCAATGTTCATCACGAAAGATTTTCAACAGACCAATTTGATATAACTACGGTCTATGAAAAAATTTTCATTCTTACTGACATTCCATAAACCACCGGATAAAAAACTTACGGTGAAGGACCAGCCGTGCTAAGATGTTACACCTGAAGAGTCGAGAACTTTTCAAGTGAATTATTTTATTACACGTCTGCGCATGAGTGTAGTGCAAGGGGTACGAGCAGCAGTCCAGAAGGCTTACTGTGCCATTAGGGACAACCGACAACCACGACTTTGAGACTTAAAGTTGCCGGAAACAGGGTGACTATGGTTTATTATCTATCATCATAATGACCGGCACTGACAGGATCAGAATCCTGGAACTCCAAAGTGGTAGGTAAACGCTCTAAACAACTGGACCACCACCGGATAACACTGGTTGCAACAGGGCATGGCATCCATCAGAAAACTTGAAAATTGACTGCCTCCAACAGGAACGACATTCCGTAGTACTTGGTGTGTAACAATGATTCACAAAAGATGATTGTTCATCCTTGGGGTGATCCCGAGGTCAAAAACCATCTGTCCCCGATGGGATCTGAGCCCTCACCTAGACGGAACCGGCAAGCATTATTACCGGACAAGTTTCGTTAGTAGAGTTGTGAGGAGAATAATGGATATGTGTCAGAATAATTGTGATCCTTTTGTTAATTCTCCGAAAATAACTCCTGTAAAGATTTATTGAAACTGCACATGGAAATTCAGCTCGCAATAGCGAGAAACTCCGTTAATCTGCTTCAGTTCAGATCCCATGCTTTCTATGATAATTTGTCTCGTACTTACCAAACAGTTCGTTCGCTTTCCCTGCACTTTGACCACCCGTTTCCACACCGATCGCCACTCCCTCACGTCCACGCCCGTGTGATAATTTGTTTGTTCAATCCCTGTGCGTCACACAATTGTAGCCTTGTTTACACGATACGTATCGAGTGATTTTAGTTGTCATTTATCTGTTCGATTTTATCGCTCACGCAACCCTTCTCTCCGATTTCGGAATGACCCACTGGTATTCCTGACCCGTTCTGTTATTACGCCATAATAGCCTGAGCTATTTGACAGGGTCCAAACTTTTGAACGGAATTATCTTCCTCCCTTTGTCTGCTTTATCTGTGTGAATGACTGAACTTGGTGATCCGCTTAGGATCGTGCATTATCTCATAGCCAGGCTATTCTGCTTGCCCTTTGCCACGCTTGTGCATGCTCCTCCGGACAGTTACTTCTCTTCTGTCCGTTGATTGGGCAAAATGTCCCCCATGAATAAAGACCTTCTTTGCAGACCACTTGACTCGCTCCCGCATTGCTGTCTCGAGCGTCTCCTGTCTATTGTTGGCTAGGCGTTTTGAAGACTTTGTTGACTGTCTTGATTCTGTGGTCGGTGTCCCCACAATCTGAGGTTTGCTATTGTTGTTGTTTGATAATCTGTCCTATAGTACACGTAGCAAAGCGAGCTTGTGTTCTCTGGTTTGAGATTAGGATTTCGTTTGTCTGCGAGTCACTCAATTACGGGACGTTCATCCTGTACAACTCCAGTATAGCCTCGCAGGTCAATTGGAAGCGAGACTATGCCGTACTAATGCGTGGGCACTAGCTCCACGAAGATGTAGGACTTCTGACATTGAAATCATTCTAAAAACTTTCAACAATGACTAAATGATATCGAACGTTCCAATGCAGTCAGATTTGTAGGTTTACAGAAACGCTCGCGATCTCCTCAATAACACGTCACCTTAGGAGATATCATTCGCAATGCAGTCGAATATTCACATTCTAGGATGAGAACAAAGGAAAGAACATATCACTCATGGAATTGTGTTAGTCGAGTATCGTCAACCATTCACTTTTTGACGGAGATCAAGAAATGTTGATATTGCCCACAGAGTATCGTTCAGACGAAGAAGTAAGCCTCGATTCTTATCGCGTGGCTGAGTGAAATTTCTCCGTTAGGAGCTACCTTAGTTTAACCGATGAACATGATCTCCAAAATGCGGACAAAGAACAAACGGGAAGTGGGCATGTTGAGAAATCAAAAGTTATTTGTGAAGCAACTGAAAGAAACAGCAGGACGATTGGATAAGCGGAGGCTGGATTCATGGAACAGAAGAGAAGTCACACGAATAAACTGCGTGATTCCGAACGGATCGATAGTGAGAATTCTATCAAAGCATAGTGACGTTTCCTCAACAGTGCCTAGATGTCTAGGTGAAATTGCAATCATATAAATCCCTATCCTGTCGCTGTGTTGTTGTACATTTCATTGAAATGAGATCGATCTGATGCACTGTCATGTTCGAATAGGCCTCCGTACACAAATCCGTGTCCAATCCGTTCGCGCATTATTTTGACGGCCGCATTGGTGTATCAATCAGTCTTAGGATTGGTTGATATGATGCTCGTTTGCATCTTTCCATATTACAGCTGACATTTCAAATGGGTACGGCAAATATGCTCGGATCGTGTGACAAGCAGCATATCGAGATTCGCTCATGGTTGAGATCTTAAACTAGATGGGGACAGAATCAACAGTGGAATAAAAAAGTTTACCCTGTAGCAGACAAGACTCTCGCCCAAATAACCGATAAATGATAAATTTTACCGTTCAGTACCTACTTGGCCATTCGGCAAAACTATAAAAAGGTGTATCATCATCACCCTAACAGTAGAAACTAGATCAAAACGGGGCTAACGTGAGGATGTGAATGGAACACTCGTGGTGTAAATTTCCCTGACCTGCCACGAGACAAATATTTTTGGGTTCGATTTGTGTTGGCTGTTGATTTTTTTTTTGACCTGATTTAAAACCCGGTTAACTGAACAGGACAAGTTGAATATGGAAACATTAACCATCTGTGAGTTGCCAGAGCTCCCAAAAACACTACTGACTGACCAATCCGCAACCGGAGGTGATCAAACGGTCATCATTGTGGACTTCACACATTTACAGCGCACGTTCAATCACTGCCACCGTATCACTTCCCCATCCCAGAAATACTGTAAATTGTCATATAATAAAGAAAATAAAAGGATATTTTTTTATTTTTTTATTCAACCTAATTGCGAAGTGTCATCTGAACGGTTTGTTCAAGTGCGACAGATCCTCTCACTAGTGAAGAAATCCATGGAAAACTTCGCTTCTACCCCTAACTGGTAGTTTTCGTTTTTACCAGTAGAATATTTAATATTGCCATCCCAGAGTTTTTATTATTGGACTGTTCCGGACCCTTTCATCATAAGACTATCAGCCCTGATCTCATATCCAAGTGAGAGTAGCCACTGCAGAGGCACGCGATCATCAACTCATTTTAGGATGGTCTTGTGTGATTAGGGGTCTGAAAACTGGCAGCTGCGAATAAGAAACGTGTCGAGATTGTTAGTTTGGGGAATACACTCCCAGCAACGCATGGGTATGGTGGGACGGACAATGTTGAGTTTACGTGAAGTGCTTTCCCGTATTCGATGGAAAACGATAAATCACGTTTTCGGTTTAAAAAGGCTGTACAGTTTGCGATTATATCTATCCTCGGACGGCTGTCTATGACATGTGCTGTTTGCCGAGGAAGGGAAACAGAACACAGATGGGTAATCTGTGACATGGCAGATGAGCAGGGATAATTCGATTGAGAGATGACCTCATGTTATGAGACTTTCATGATGGGATGTGCAAGATCTTTCCACTAAATGATTCGAGATGTTAAGAGATATGACCAGGTGGACCATTTCGAAGTAAATCCCCATTCACATCCCCCGTCCGCGTGATACTTTCACATTTAACAGACATGACGACTCTATTCCTCGCGCACTTTCTCTCTCAAAATGGACTTTACCACGCGACAACAGAATGAAATAATTCCGGTTATCTAATGCGTAAACGAAAATTTCCATTCGAAAAGCTCACAAATCGATAATCCCTAAAACACACTATAACTGAATGGCTCTGACATGTGTACTATAGATGAGTGAGAAGGGCTTTCTTGCTTTCTTGCAATCACTTTTGGAATATTCCCCATGCTAGTTCCAGTCTGCCTGCAAATCGAACAGGTGCACTCTCGACGACGTAAAATTTATCCCTCACTAGACCAGAAGACTTTTCAATAGCAACAAAAATTAACCACCGTTCTTTCCGCTACTACTGCTTGAGTTTCGATTCTGTCAAGCCGTCAAAGCCGCTTTTCTCATTAAAATCTTTGGTGTTCCCGAACCCCTTTGCCTAACGATTGAACCTCTTTATTTCCAGAGCACAGTGCACCAAGTTAGGCAAAAACTCCCCCCAATAATTCTAGGACGCCCTGAAACGTTGTCCTTTATCCACGTATCTCAGTCATATGAATAATTTAACTATTCCCTTTTCTGTATACGTCACAAAATATGCATAGACGATACATTTCTGTGTCAAGTAATCCAAATTATTTTGACTTCATTTACTTCTTGAAAGATCGTCCAACGCGATTATGTTCCTCACTTCTCCCTTCGCTATTTTTTTACTCGGGGTATACCCCATAGTTGCAAAGGCCCACTGCCATTTAGGAATAACCGGCAACCAAACCAAAAAACTTGGAGTGGAGGACCACATAAGGTGGCAGTAACCTTCGGTGATTTTCATTTCACATACATAAGCTTAAGCGATTTCAGGAGACACAAGCAACCATCTCCATCAACTTCTACCAATATGATCTCGCGATCTTATGTTATTGCTTTCCGGTGACATTTCCCAAGTTTTCAAAATAATATCATAGGATTTCACGAAGCGCTCGGAGGAAATGATTACTGAACACAGGAATGGACACGACAAATCTAACGTAAATTGTGCCAGAGATCCTCATGGACAATACTCATCGATCTGACAACGACGTCTTCTCTCTTCCACCATCACACTCACACACACATACACACACATACCAAGCGGCGCGAGAAATGTGGCATTCCACTGATCCGTGGGATCAAACCAGTTGTGTCCGCGGCCGGTAAAGGTCCACCACCATTAGTCGCGGAATCACCTGACTTGCCGAACGTTTCCCCTCGAAACAGCCCAGAGGATAAACCCTCGTAGGCCGGAATTAGACTGCGTACCAGCTCACCTCCTGGACCCTGTAAACGTCCACGCATCAGACGCGCCGCTGTTCCGGAACGCTGAATGCTGCAGCTAAGCAATCCGGAAGGGGCGGCAGGCAGATGCGTATACGGAAATACCAGAGGTCGGACAGTGGGTTCGGCCAAGATATGTTCGGGCCAAAGAGTCGGTTCCAATTTTGGTCGATTGATTGGGTGCATAGTTAACTGCAATTCTTGCGATTGGAATGGGTGACAGAAACTGGCTGGACCCAGAGATTGGAGCCAACAGTTGAGTGACAAATCCGGAGCAACCGGCTGCCGGTTACGTGCCGCTTGAGTTGAGATCGGTGGAACAATGTCTGCACTATTTAATGCGGCAGGACCGTGAGTATTTTGTGTGGCACAATAGCGACGCTCGGTTTCTTCCTCTTCGTCAAGATCACCTAGAAGTGAGACAAAGAGTACAAAATTCTGGCAAAAACAGAACCACCTATCGGCGGGGAAACGTTCGCGTTCCGATTTGAGATTAGACAATCTTATATGTGAAAATCTCGGTAATTCGAGAAGGCTTAAGCAAGCAGAACATTGTTTACAAGCTTATACGACGGTGACGAATGGATCTACTGTGCTGACGCGAAAAAGCCGTCATCGTAATGTCTGTGTCGTCGATCGTTCAATCAGTTTAAATAACAATTCAGTAAGTTAGGATACTGGATACCCGAGAACAGTCTTCAGGTCGAACACTGAACTTTATCACGCTGTTTTTTATTCCACACTTGCGCATGAGTGCAATGGAAGGAGTATATCCCATAGTCACGAAAGCCCAGTGCAATATTAGGGATAACCAGCAAACATGGTCGAGACTAGGAATGGGAAACCATATAAAGTCCCAATAGGTTAGCTGCGGCAAGGACGAGCCAAGCAACAGCAAACTGCTGTCTGCCATAAAAATGACATGAGGTGGCCATGGTCGAGACCTTCTACCAAGCAGGAAAATGAACGGGTATATCGCTCGACCAATATCATTATGGGTTGCGCACAACGCGCAACAGACTTCCACGGTATGCGCTGTGTTGTTGTGGCAAGTGGCTCTAGATATGTAGACTGAGACAACCAGGTCATAAAGTGACAAGATGAAAATCACTGTAATCATCTGACTTGATCGGGCAGAAAGCGTCACGTTGAAGACAGCGGCATCTGCGTACCGACCTCATCAAAACGCTGTGCGACATGGTCAGCAGTTTTTTCTTTGTGTGATTCAAACTCACCTAGGTAGTATGGCGCTTCTTCAACTCGGTCTTTTTATTACATGATAAATATGAATAACAACAGAAGAGATAAATCGCATAGGCGGAAGACATTCTGTAGAATAAGGAATTTATTTGGGAACAGTCATGTAAAGATTAGTTTATTGATTCGGTGCTTGAAACTAAGATCATAATAAAAAGGAAATACAGACAGAGGTGCTCCGCATTTCTGTAGTTCTTGGGAAAAACTAACTGGTAAAATTAACAGTGCGGCAGGTTAGGACAGTCACTTTATATGGATGGTTTATTGTCTGCGCACGAGAAAGAGACGACTGGAAACATGAGAAACGGGGACCACAGAAGTAAGTTCCTGTGCACAGAACCCGGGTTAATGCAGGTAAGAGAGAGTAAGGCAACCGCCTGGCGATGGGCTACCGATTGCAAAGTTTAAGTTAACATGAGGTCACCGATGAGGCAGATGACTGTGCGGTGAACACGATCGAGGAGGGTTAATGAAGACGATGAGGTTCTGCCTCAAACATAACTTCAGAATGCAACCGTATGGCGAATTTCAGATTTGAATAGAAAACGTTGGGTGGGTGTTAAAAACGGCTGGCACGAAAAAGAAAACCAATCTTTTCGGATACTCCCGAGCAGGAGACAGTTAGACGTATGGGCAAAGAAAAACAAAGTAGCAAAGAAAATCCCGAGAAGAATCTATGAAGATGTGGAATTTAGAGTAGTGGAGTCGAGACAGAGGGCTGTATAGTACCAACCTCGTTTTAGGGAAATGGACAAACTATTTTTTGCGGCACTGAAGGAAACACGATCGTCTGAGCCCCTGAAATGGCAATATGATCGAGGTCGGATCACTGGAGTGGTCGTGACATATTTTAGCTGATAAAGCACGAGAAGACGAGTAGGAAACAGAACAGTGGAGGGAAGTGCTATTGGCGAAAACACGGACACGGTTGGAAGTGGTGGAAAGGTCGGTAATGAAAAGCCAGAATAGTGTGGGGGACAGCATGGAACCTTGACAGACGCCAGCATTTACTCGGTCCTTGTCTGAAAGAGCCCTACTGACTCGGATCGCAAAGGAGCGTCCGCTGAGAAAACTTTGATCCATGAAATGAGTTCAGGTGAGAATACAAATTCAGGCAGTTTTGACAATAAACGCTCAGGCCACACTTGATCAAAAGCTTTGGACATATCCAGCAACATCGAATACAATTTCCTGCGACTGTCCATCGCAGTGGACCGGATATAAGAGATGTATGCCAATAAATCACCAGTGGATCTGTGGCGAAGAAACCCATAACGGTGGTCACTCATGAGTGCATGGCGTTCCGGGTACGACAAAAGTCTTTTTGTAATTACGGTTTCCATAACTTTCGATACAACTGGTGGGACGGAAATGGGTCGGTAGTTGAATGTTGGGAGTGATCACCACGCTTTGGAATGGGGAAACATTATTTTGTAAAAACTGATTGAATAAACGACGAAGAATCGGTGCATAGTACTTCAACAAGGTGGGGAGAGGGCCGGGGGGTTTCGACGTGTCAAGTGAACGCAAAACTTAACCGACGTTTCTGCTAATGATTATGGCCTCAAAAGGAATCACAAAAGAAGTCGAGGGGGAAGGTAGAGTGGGGGTATGTGACAGAGTGGAGTTAAAAACAAATGTAACTGCAAAAACTTCGGCTTTCATCGTTGGATCGGACCAATATGTTCCTGAAAAATCTAAGATGGATAAAATGTACGGGGGATAACTTTCGCGAGCGAGTAGAAGGAACGGCTACCAGAGGGACATGATAAAAACTCTCGGGTTCTCCGGTGGACAAATCTGTGTTTAGCCCTCGCACGGTGACACAGCATTCGTTGCGTGCCTATAAGTAGTAGTCATGTAAGTATTGGGTTTGAGTGTATCACCAGCGCCTAAAAGAAACCTTTTCCTTCCACACTGCACGAATACATGCGTGCGAGAACTATTCGAGGGAATCAAGTCTTCCGGGTTTGTAGCAGTGCTGGACGAACATATGTAACGTTCCTAGCACAAGCGTTCGGATCAGAAGCGAAGCGCCAATAAGACCACCTATAGGGTACAAGAAAATCATGCATCACTCTTAAATTTGTCGAAACAAAAGAACGTACGTTTGGCAAAACGGCTCCGCTGGTTACTACCACTTCGATCAATTTATCGTGTTGAAGAGAGTCTTATTGTAATTATGAATGTGGTTTTCGCCTCGAAATCTATCATGCCTTTGATAATTTTCGCGGACTAGCTGACCACATAGGTTGCTCGCAACTGAGACTCTTTGTTCCATAAACGAGAGCAAATTCTTAAACAAGGGTTCATCTGCGAATTCAATAATGCTGTCTGAAATATCCGCCCGTTTATCTTGTAGACCTTTAGGTAATTTGTCAACTCTCCTTACGGGGTTGTTTGCACATTTTAGCTCAGCCGCGTTGCTCAAGTGAGTTAGTGCTTTTATTTTCCCAGTTAGACGACCGAGACCTTCAACGTCACCCGAAAAGAGTTTGGGCCCATCATGTAGGTCCTTACTTAGAGCTCGAGTGATGTCATGAGGTCGGTCAAATTTTGCCTCATCAAATCCCTCTTCCCTGGGCAAAAGAAGGCAATGCTCGTTTGCTTCTTTAGTATGACCCTTACAATAATACAAAGGATAAGACAATTTCTACATATCCTCAGTCAGATTGTCAGCTATATCAACCTCGAAACTCCGAACAAACACGAAAATTCTGTAAAGACCCATCAAAAAGGTCAACTTCAATCTTTGGTAGGGTCACTCTCGTGATCAGAGACTTCAGCAAGGACTCTATTCTATGCATTACTTCTGCCGATGGATAGCTAGTTTCTTGAGTCACTAGGTTGGCACATTTGAAATACCTATTATTAGACGGAGTCATTTGAGCACGGGCTAAGCTTTTCTCAAATTCTAACCATTTCTTGCGCAACCTGAACTGTTTCTCTTCCGGTAGCAATTCCTGCTCACACCAAATCATCCATTCGGTTCTAGTCATTTCAACCTTAGGAGTTAACCTATCGAAAACATTTAATTTATTTTATTTACTCGCATGACAAGCAGCCATGCCAGTCAAGAGGCCGTCGCTCACTACAGCATATAAACTGTCAGGCAACC
Source organism: Fasciola hepatica (assembly GCA_948099385.1). NCBI lineage: Eukaryota > Metazoa > Platyhelminthes > Trematoda > Plagiorchiida > Fasciolidae > Fasciola > Fasciola hepatica. Next base: position 4,660,918 of record CANUEZ040000152.1, on the reverse strand, counting down.
GTGTAACCGCTGAGTTCAATTGTCTAATATTAGGACAACCGTGGAAGTCAGAAGCAGGAGCGTGAAGAGACTGACCTTTTACAGTTATGGTGGTAGTTAACTGTTTATCTGTTAATGGAATCAATGTTCCTTCGTTTGAGAACGAACCGGGACATGGACTTTTTTCTTCGGAAGTAGACTATGGCCGCATCACTCGCGTTTGAGGTTTACGTGGCATTATCTGATTACTTTCCAAATGATGGCAAATAAGGGTTATTGAGTATTGAGTAAAAAGATATAGTAGGCATTTGATGAGACAATGATTTGATGGGTCGAGGCGAGCAGAGGGAGAAATTGTGGAATAAAAGTACTGGTTGGATTAAAGACAGACAGGGGTGTGTGCACGATCAGGGATTCGTGCGGGGAAAGGGATTAGCTGTGACAGGTAGTAAGTGACACCAATTACTTCCGTTTAGCGTTCCACGGTAGTGTCACCGAATCAGTGTGCAAGCCGATCGCTGTTGCAGACATTAAAGCCCTCCAGAAAGTTGAAACTAGGGTCATTTATCACAATATTCTCTGCATCCTGCGACAACTATTCAAATAGAGGACAATCATTGATATTAGGGGGACAACAGCGTAGGCAGAAGTAATGGTCGGGAAGTGGAAATTCGAGCTTTATCCACATAACCTCGAAATCTCGGTAGGAAATGTCAAGGTTACTACTCATCTACTGTGTTTATCACTGGATCACACTCACGTATAACAAGAAAACTCGTGATGAGATGTGAGAATAATGATAGGAGACAACAATGAAAGTGAAAATTTGCATATCCTAGGTAAACTGCGAAAGCAGTCAAGGTGGGTCATTCGTGATCCTTTGGCTTGTACTTAGATTTTTAATAGTAAACGGTCAACACGCACACAATATGGACAACAACGACCCAGTTAGGGTGATAATATGATCTGGTCCTATCCGATCCCCTATAAGACCCCTGGAATCGTGCGTACCTCCGAGAATTCCGGTGATTTGCATTTCTGCTTTCTGTTCCGTTGCCATCAGTGCGCAATAGTCCACACACGCCTCGTACAGTAGACCTTTCACAAGAAGCCGTACCAAACGATCACCACGTGCCACATCCTCATTGCTCGATGATTCTGGTTTGCTTAGCCGAACAAACGGTTCCAAGAGTGGATAGATCTGACACAGAGCAGGAAGCGGGAAAAAGCACGGTGGTAGTATTGTGATTCATTATGGCTATGGGACTTGTACTTACGTCAACTGAGCCCAAAGACAATCGTCGTATGGATGGTCATTGTCGTTATCGTTGAATAATGGTTGCTAAGATACACACACACACACACACACACACACAAGCAAACACTAACCTTGGTAAAGCATTGTAATCGACCCAAACTTGGATTCCAATCTCGATAGGCAGGGTGCTGATCCAGGCGAGGCAGTGTTAGTAGTAGGGCCAGATCGCGATACTCTTTCTGATTCGGGCATTCCGGTTCCAGTTCCCTCAAACATGCCACCACCTGAACCAAACATGAGTAGGTATTGAAGAAAAATAATCATAACTAGCATAAGAGAACAAGAAGAAAAGTGTTTCTCTCTTATTTCATGTAGTCTGTCCGAGGTCACCTGAATTCGATCGAAGAATATGTAAACAATGATGCTCTGATTGACAGCATCCAGTACGGTTTCTATCGCTAAAAAAATGTCTGGTGTACATTTTTGGCTTGAAAATTGGTGGTATAAACTGGAATTCAACCGTATAACGGGATTTCAGCCGAACTGAGATGATCCCGATTTTTTTGGACACGCATGAGCGTGGTGGACGCTGTTACATACGCCATAGCCATAGGGGTCCCCACCGCACTACACTAGGCGACATAAATCCCTGAGTCCTGGAGAGTTGAGAACGGTCACATGAGGAGACAATAGATTGGGTGTCGTAACGAGCTGGTTCAGTTCATCCAACCATTAACCCTCACACATTTGTGAGCCGACTTCGGTTCCTACTTTGTCCAACCATCGATTCGCAACCGAAGTGAGAGTTCGAATGTATGTGGGCTATTTACTGACCTCGGACACTTAGCCACGTCGGTGTTCGGACATTTTGAACACAAGTAAAAGCGTAACAGGCCCTACCCGGTAATGGGAGGAGAGATGACCGGGTGTCTTCCACCAACAGCGCTCAAAGGCAGTGCGGAATTCAAACCTCACACACTGGACTGCAGGGATTGTGAACTGTACCAGCAAACCAACATCGAACGCTACGCAGAAAATAAGTAAATCAGTTTGGCGACGGTCCTGACTGGACGTCGATTAGACCTACATGGAGGTGTTGAGTTTTTTCTGATTTGACCAAATTAGCAACTGCGGGAAAGCAAAAAGCCAAGACAATTGCCTTAATATTGGAATGGGAGAAGGTGAAACGTTTTAATGAAATTCATATCATACGGGCAGAGGTTACGTTCGCCCTAAATCCTGTACTGTAAAGGACCACCAGAAACACGTTGAATCAACGTAACCCAGGAGATGCTCGTAGAACATGGATAACAAACGTCTGCAAAACGAGAAGTTTGAATTGTGGGAAGCGATGAATGGGCAATCTGGACCAGTGGAAACTACTGACAGCATAAGTGGTCAGTGCGTACGCAAGCAGCCGGATATACCGAACAGTTGGACGACGCGGATGGTAACGCGAGCGTGTGTGTGTCCGTATTCGATGGGATGGTTGATAGGAAAATCAATCAACCTGTTCTCCTTTAGCAAGATTTGTTTGTGCTTCCTTTCTGATTTTCACAGAAATTGACCCGGCATGGCATTGTATCACGGGGTACTTTCTGGTCATCATCGAAAAAACCAACAATCGTAAACAATGATACAAGTGTTTCAGGGCGTTATTTTTTCATCCAATTTACGTTTTACCCACATCAGTGACCGATCAACCAGCTTTTCCTGTCACATTAACTTAAATTTGCCAACGATGTGGCTCCTTATCAAGTTACTTCTGGAACCCAGGAATTTCAATAGCCGCATATGACTTTTTTCTTTTCTAGAGAATTCAACCCTAAATCTATCCAAATGCTTCGAATGCATATGTACCATTTCTCGGTCAGTTTGCACCTATGACTCATCTATTATTACCACAGAAGTACGAACTACAGTAGGCTGTCAAATATTCAAAAACCATCATCGATTTAATTTTGCGGTCGTCACCTCACAATTCAAACCGGAAACTTTTTTCAATTCGAAAATTAAACAGTTTCTGAAAAACAGAGAAAATGTTCCCCTTTCCTATTTTGTTCTCTCTATTCTCCTCTACTGCTCCCGTTAATTTCGGTGACTTGCTAAAGAAAAATAATACAATTTATCGCCAAGGTCTGTTGATTGTCAGTCGGATATCTTTCGTACTATTATATGAACTATCTGGGAAATTGTGAGAACTACACCTCATCGTACGAGAAAAATTAGCACGCGAAATCCTTTCGGACTCCATTCACCCTTTACATAGTGATCTATTCAAGTGTCACCTCCGCGCCTCTGCACATTCTATTTTTTGTTCACGACGTCGCGCGTTCATACATCAGGAAACTAAACTGTTCCTCATCTGGCTCGAATCCGTACAAACCGAGCGCAAGTCTCAACTGAATTTAAGAGTATTCATTTTTTTTCTCCATTCGAAGGAGGGATAAATGTAGTTTTTAGACTGAAATGCGGATATCAGTGTACGCATCAGTGCAGAGGCGCTCGGTGTATGAGCAAAATCCACATTGGACGTGTACAGGATTTTGGTCCCGTAATTGAGTGACTCGCAGATAAATAAACCCCAAGTCCCGAGAGAGAACACAGCCTCGCTTTACTACGTGTACTAGAGGACCGATTGTCAAACAATAACAATAACACCTCAAATTGTGGACAAACCGACCACAGAATCAATACAGCCAAGAAAGGCATCAAGACGCCCAAGCGAAAATAGACAGGAAACGGTCTAGACAGCGATGCAGGAATGAGTCAAGTGGTTTACAAAATAGGTCGTTATTTATCAGGCCTTTTGGCCAATCAACGAACAGAAGGGAGATTATGATTCGAGGAAACACAAACAAGGGCGGGTGAAGAACAAGTGGATTAACGCAATTATCAGAAAGAGCGTGATCAGCGGGAGATGGCTAAGTCCAGTCATTCACACGGATAAGACAAACGGGGGGGGGCAAGGTTACGTAAACGATAAACTCAAACAGATAAGAACAACGGTTAGACGCATGGGGATTGTGATCCATCGACACTTGTCATCGAGAGAAGATTAGGCAGAGCTGCGTGACGCAGCATGACTGAATAACAATGGCTACGCGGTTGAGAAGGCTAAGGGTATGATCGGCGCGGAACTTAGTAGTGACAATGCATGAAAGGGAAGCAAATAGTTTGGCCAATACAAAATAATTTTAGGATTGGGAGCATGGGACCTGGACTGAACCAATTTGACGCAGATCCTCTATATGGCGAGCTGGATTTCTCTGTCCAAGTTCACTAAATCTTTACAGGAAGATTCCGGCTTTTTCGTAGTCAATGATGTGGCTTTCGGATATACCATGACGTGTAACTGCGGAGCTGCGCTGTAATTTTCTAAAAGCCATTTGGTCTGTCGGCCTGTGTTTTCCTGTGTGCTGCGGTTCTGGTTTTGACCAGACTGCAAGTTTGTCCAATATACTGAGCGGGGTAGTCTATGCAGTCGATCAGGCAAACAATTGTTCTGTTCGTGTATACGTTGAGGGTATTTGGTCCTTGAGAGATGATGCTGCAACGTGCTATCCATTCGAAAGTAAACACAGACATCATGCACACCAAATATTTCCTTGATTGCCTCCGATGTGCCCGATCTGTATCGGACACCAATGAATGTTAGCCAGTCTACGTCGTTCTTGTTGTGTGTCAGTGATTAGCTTCCCAACATCGATTATAAGGTCTCGTGGGTAGCTGTTATTTTGAAGGACCGTGTGCAGGCGTTGCATTTCTTGTTTGTGAATGACGTCAATGTTGCACAGTTCGTTGACTGTGTTGGCTAGTAACGAGACGAATGCCTATTTAAGCATTATAGATGGGCTGAGCTGAAATTCAGATATCTATCGGAATGTGTAGGTTTCCTGTGAATGCTCACTGTAAACTTGTGAGATTTGCTTACTTGTAGCCGGCAGTCAGAGAAACTCTGTCAGTGCTCCCAGGCTCCATCGCAAATTTAATTGAGGTACACTGATTGTTGAGGCGTTGTAAAAGGTCATTCCTATGTTCTGATTTCAGAATTAAAAACGTCGTCCATTTCATTCAAAAGAACGAACAAACAGTCTAGACCGAAAGACTAGCTATAATGGTTCGGATAGGTCAAGTGTGGCATTCAACTGAGTAACAATGTTCCTAACTCCCTCTCGAGCAGTAAACAAGTGACCATGGTTGTCGTGTAGACATACACATGCACCTTCGAATTCCAGCGTCGCGTCCAGACTGGCATGATACGCGAATACTCCAAGCGAACCACATGAACTCCTGCCGAGTGCGCCGTGACTGGATGTAATGTTTGGTGACGCGCGTAGCAGTTATTACGTTATTATTATTATTATTATCATTGTTATTATCAGTATTATTATTATTATACCAACTTGACAACAAGCATAATGCAGACGCAGCAACGGTCAACCTTCATGTCAGTGATGTCTTCCGCGGCTGTTTGCGTTGTGGGCTGTTGTAATACTCGGTCGCCCAGTCCAGAGTAGGTCTTTTTCTTCGAGGATGCACGACTAGTCTTTGAGCAGCCAAGCGCGTCCTGAAGAGCAGAAACTTTGGTCCAGATGATCCGGTGGCCAATTGTACGGTTCATTCACCTCTTCTGGAAACCCTGTCGAGTAAATGGGACACGACAAGGGGCTCTAGCCTTATTTAGTGGCGAGTCACACACTCACGTCACAGTATCGTCGGCAGATTGCCGCTGGTTGTCCAAAGTCGCTTATTTGGTGAGTCTACTTCATTCATGGTTAACTCCGAGAGTGGCCGTTCTCCTATCCGCAACCTAGGGACGCACCCAGTAGCATACGGCTCTACTCTGTTCGAGTTAGACAACCGGGCGGGTAGCAGCTAGAAACTGTTCAAGGGAAGCCAGTCAATGACATGGAAGCAAAGCTCGTAAGAACTCTGAATTGGGGACTTGGATATTGAGTGCGTGTCAAGCATCCTGGGCGAGATCTGCAAGATCCGATCGTGTTATCACGACCAGTGGTGTAACTAGTTTGTACGATTTTTCTCTTCGCATCATTTGTCTTCCGCATTTTGCTCCTTAATTTTAGTGACTGTGGATCTACCTGTTCGCTGCGGGATGACGTTCTTGATGAGAACCACCGCATACACCATCTGGATAACAGTGGGTCATGCAGAACTGGAATGAAATCAGATGAACACCTTTCTGTAAACTGACTGCATCACGGAAATAACAACTCACTCGCGCAGAGAAAAACAATCGACAAGGTCATATAAAGAAGTTTGATTTCGTTTAGCCAATGTAGTGTAATATTGACAACATGTTTCTTATCGATCATGCATGCATGTATGTGTGTCTGTTTGTTTGTTAGTCCGTCTGGTTGATCACGGCGCCCTATGCGCATCGAGGATCATACAAATCCATAAAGTTGATGAACCTAAAGGAACGAAGAGGTGATCACACGAACAGGGACAGTGGCGGTACTAAGATCCACTGAATGCGCGCATCCACTGCACATGCACGCGAATCATGTGCGTGATTCGATTACCCAATGAGGCCGGGTACACTGGAGAGTGGAATGGCCCATTTTCACCGACCATAGAGAGCGAATAATACGGCTTGGAAACATCGGGACACTTTTTCACATACGGCTGCGAAAAGTCACCTTATTTTAGGAACAAAAAAGGCGGAAATCGGACAGGTTATGTATCCCGAAGCAATTGTGAAAGTGTTGGATTTGAGACGAAAGGTCACGGCACATCAACGAGAATCTTCTAAACACTGTCAAACACAAAAAGTAGTTGGGTCCGATGGTTCAGTTCATTCAACCACTAACCCCGTACTTTAATGTCATTATCTGCAAATAACTCGCAGGATCATCCGGTGGAAGATAGATAAGTTGAGACATGAAGAAAACTGAAAGTGGAAATCATGCCGAACAGGACAGGGTTCGCATGCAAGTGCGCCACTTAATCATGTTGTATGATACCTTCAACTGTCAACTGGTAGGTGGATCTTATGGGTTCCAATCCGGAAGTCTGACATGCCCAACACGGCAAAATTCATTGGTCAGGGTTTTCGTATATCTTTGCTGTCATGGACTGACCAATTCGACTCAACCTTCAACTGATAGCTGCCACGGAAGAAAAGTGCAAAGCACTTGAGAAAATAATAGACATAGAAGATACAAAATCAGTATCGTTGACCAGCAGACTACTGGCAACACAGAATGCCAGCAGTTAAAATAGAATGATACGTGATTTCCGCTTAATCCAGTGTTCAAGGTTTATGATCACACTTGAGCAAAGACACCTTGATAGGCAGTGTTCACGCTGAGTCAGTGATTGCGCACACGCTGACCGGTAGTAGTGCGTTCTTTTGGATGTTCAGATTCCGTAACGTACAACGAAAAGCTTAACTGCGACTTTTCCAATTTACCCGCCATGTTCATCAATTCTGCAGACTGTCACCTGTTACACATCTACTACTTATCACAAACCTATAATTACCGATAATGGCCATGATGATCGTGTTAGTGGTAGCGATAATATTATAGTCTAGAAAACGGGCCGGATTGTAGTTTGTTTAGTTGGAGAAACGATTTCGAACCTCTTTTAGATGATCAGGAGAGAACTACTTATCTCTTCCGTATCAAATATGTCCCAACACCACCACCAACAACAATCCAGCCTTTGTTCAGTAGGAGAGTGTTGTCACGCGTTGTGTATACTCACATTCCTTTTTTCATTCAACTCAGCACTATCTATATGACTTCACCCGGTTCTGAATCGCTCCGGTATCCATAATTCTTGTTGGTTAGGCATACTACTTCCGTGCAATGTGTGGTACATATCATCACAACAGGAGCAGTATGGCGCAGCTATTGTGTCGTGACTAAACCTCGTGGCGGAAGACTCGGGAATGTTCCGCACAACATGCTCCAGGTCACGAGTTACACAGACCAAGTTTGATAACCATCAGTCGCTTGATATAACCAGTTCAAATGTGTGCTAGAACATTCAGGTATCTATCAGACGGATTTAACTATATTTTGACAATGACAATTTGTCAGTTAGTCACACAGTCGAATTTCAAAGATAATTGTCTCGCAATCGAAATGGCGCCGTATCAGATATGTTATCACAGACAACGAAAACCAGTCCGGACCTTAACGCGCAAACCACAGTTTACCAGCAATACATTATGACGCAACCGACAAAGGATATGGCGTCAGCAGCAGATACTCACTATAAAATCATAGGAATACGATCGCTGCGTGTGTCTGTGATATGACGTGCCAATATTCATTAGGGCGACCGATAAGCTTGTCTCATATTGATTGTTTGCCAAGATATAAATGCTTAACGACGTTAAAGAAACACCGATTTAACCGCATGCCCAATCAATTAGTCGAGTCGTTCCTCATTTCGCTCCACTGCGCACATTTATTGTTTATTGCAGAATTATTCGAACATGAATTGCACATCAATACTGTCAGGTTTACCAGACTGATAACCCTTTTCGCTTGTGCAATATTCCGTTTGCACTCGGTCAGAAAGGATCCTTTTGATTTGGCCGAACTAACGTCCACGCTGATATAAGGTACAATGGTTTCTCTATCATTAATTACCTAATGGTCACCAATGAGTCCTCTCCCTCCTACTGTACGGTTGGAGTTCATGGGACATGGACAACGGTGTGTGTGTGTGTGTGTGCGGCATTACTAGTCACACTCTTCGCTTTTTTATGCTTCGATGTAACTGATTCATGTGCGGCCAAGCGGTACTGCGAAGTAACAGCCAAAATTAGAGCAATGGAGTTCTATATTCATGGCTGAATGAACTGATACGACTAGCTGGTAATGTTCGTGCTTCGATCATTGGTCATGAAAGTGAACAACAAGTCATCAAAGTGATCGGGTCAGCTACATCAGTTACGAAACAAGAAAACTCGTGTACCAACTGACCAAAACCCTTGTGACCGGTTTCGGACTTGTCTAACGGTTGACATTTTTCCGAAACTAGATCGGCGGTTTGGGAGAAATTAAAGACTCACTTAAAATAATTTGATAAATATATGGATCCATTTATAATGTTTAATTCAGTTTCCTTCCGGTCCTAACATTGAACGTAATGATTTGGTGTGATTTGTAGTTCTATGCTGTGTCTGTACCTCTACGTGAAATTCGGTGCGTGTATGTGTGCCGCGTCGCGTCGAACAATTGCGACTACGATTCACCACGCAGTATAAGCATTCAATTTACCATTGAAAACTACAGCTGCTTCATCCGGCTTGTTAGGAATTATCAGTGCAGAGCACATCCACCGAGGCCCAACGCACGGATCAGAGCCCGGGGTGAACGACTATGCTTTGATCACATAACCACCAGGCGCATCGAGCGTTATACTATGCAGTGTTAATGTTCAACAAGCATTTTAGAACCCTCCCGGATTGCCTGTTGGCTGGGCGTTTGACTTCAAGGAGTTTCCCGCGAGTTCCAATCCTAATGCAGGTTCTGTGTATGTGTAGTTCAGTTCAGCTCAAGCAGCCATTTGCCATTCACTGGGTGCGGTGGCTTTGGTTGCTATCTCCTAGCGGCAGCATAAATCAGAAATAATTAGGGAAAAACAAGCTCGAGCAAAACTAGAAGACCACTACTAGCAGAAAATGAAGTAGAAAATAAAGTTTGTGAATATTAGAGCACCACTGACAGAGGCACCTGGCCATGCCCTCCATCGTATCTAAACGTAAAGCGGATGGTTCCCCCGGACCTTACTCAGGAAGTGTAACACGTCCTACATGGCCGAGTGAACTGGTCAGGTGTTCCGTACATTTCTTTCATGTCATGGACCGGCTACACTCGCTCATATGACCACTACCAACCGCAGCAAACATTGCACGTCAGAGACTTCAGTCTGGGGGATGGCAACATGTCCTAAAACATTAGCCCGATGATCTTTAGTGTTTCTACTAATGATTTAGTTAACACGATCAGTATTACGCGCCGGACCGCAGCATTACTACTACATCGTTCGCATCAGATAGAAGCAAGGCTGCGAATTCCGGCAATGTTCTTACATCCTCCGTCTACAGTGGCCAGGCTTCTGAACCATAAGGATGAACTGGCTTGGCAGCTGCAGTGCACAACTGACCCTTGATAGATAAAAGTGTGTCATTACAACGCCACAGCTGACTGAAGTTCGCAAGAGCCACAGGAGCCTACTGCATACGAGACGACATTTAACCCGGATGAAATGCAGCTGCCTGGAAAACAGAACTTATCTACTTGATTGACGGTCTACCCCGACATCTAAACATTTGGCTCCGGCTATTCACACACAGTGATTTCATAAGAGAAATGAATTTCTGTGATACACTCTTCAACAAAAGGCCGTGTGGTCGAGTCGAAGGCCCCTTTTAGGTCAATAAAAATAGAGGTAGTGGGCCTACGGAAGGCGTGCTTATGTTTTAAAACTCGTCGAAGAGTGAAGATGTGATCAACACAGCTTCGACCAGGTAGGTCTAAACCGAGCTTGATTTTCGCGCGAGCAATAAATAAGTGGTGGAAAATGATACCATAAATAATCCCCGGTAGACCAAACCCTGCTTGGTTCTCGCGCCAGCACTGTTCGAGAGCGTTGGATAATCAATGGGAAATAATACCAGCGAGCAGTTCAAATGCGATGCCAACCCCACTTAGTCTCCAGTGATTTACACAGGAGGATTTGTTGCCTTTATCTTAAATCGATACAATCACCGATTCACAAGAACTCTTTGAGACTTGTTCCTTTAGCCATATCAAACCGATGAGTTTTGTCAACTCCGATAACAATGCTCAGCCACCGCCGTTGGAAAAAAGATAGAGGCAACCCATCCGACCAGGCAGCTTTGTGTCGTTTAAGGTAGCATATCTTAAGGAGAACCTGCGCTCCTCGTGAAGGATTGGTATCCACATCCAGGACTCCAACCAACGTGCTACTCAGTACACCTGCTGTGCATTATTGCCCATTGAGCTATCTCTCGAGATGCTCCGTCCAACCATCTGGGCGACGCTCCTTAGTGGGAATCACCGAGCCACTTGCCTTTTTGATCAATTAGCTAACATAGGCTTTCGTGGACTAGCAGTTCGAAACAGACGGAAAAAATTGTAGCTCTTTTCGATCACAATAGCCCTTTCCATCTCCTGACACGTCGCAATCCACCACTGCTTACCGTCATTTATCAGGCTCTAAATGAGCTAGCGTCTTAGGCATCTCTGTGCTTCAAAATGTCTGAAATCCGAAGAAATCGATCTGCGAGCATCTAACAGTGTAATTGAAAGTGCAGATACTCATCGCTTCTGTATGTGTCTGATTCCTGAACCTTGAGCAGAATTAGCAGCCCCAACAACCGTACCCCTGATCTCTGGACATCGTTCGCCTGGATCCTGGGCGTTTGGCTGAATCGATTACCTGGATAATTCTGTTTCGAAAATAGATCGAAAATAATCGTCCAGTCGCAGATGCGTGAGACTCTTGGATTTGGTGTTGGTTCGACTATCGAAAGGTGAAACGTGCACGGAAAACAGCCATCAGTGTCTACAGACCCGGACCAAAATGATTGACAATCAGGAACTGATCCGCACCAGTGTTCTGTCCGATCCTAACGCTATGAAGGCTCAAGAAGGCGTCATGTTAGTCGTGGGTGATTTTTGTGCGAGAAATAACCTATGACCAGAATATAGGTGGAAGAGTCAATCAGTCGGAATGCCAAATCGACCTCCCATATGCCTCTCCGTATCGTACAGATCTCCAACTCGAGCACTAAAGTCGCCAGCAATAGCCATTATTTTCGTAGAGCTCACGATGCGTAGCGGTTGAGAAAAACCATGGCAGAAATAATCTTTAGCCCCGAGAGAGCTACAGTCAGTTGGTGTACACACAGAGACGACAAACAGACATCGACACTTTAATCTATTGCTGTTGACATGCACAGAACCACTCAACAGCGTTGCACACAGAAGACTGCTAAATGGGATCCGGTCGAGCAGTGCATGCCCATCTTTCCTGCTCAGAGTGATGCCAACGCTAATCTGACCACGAGTACTAGACATCGAATCACCCGACACGCGGAGTGGGACGAGAAGCCAAGTTTGTATCTGGGGAGCGAAGTGTTAACACTGAAGTTCGGTCTTTGATGTTTCAGAGAAAAGACAGAACTACTTTAAAGGTTCTAATGGTCTTACTGTGGGCGGCCTATTTGCCTGTCCGGCAACGTGAGCGAACGTTGAAAGCAGCTGAACAGTCTGACCTACAAGGCAGTGTGGTGTAGGCCATCACGGGAACTCGACCGGAGCAGCCGTGAACGAAATTCTGCTGGTCTGCCACGCGGGATCTGGTTTTTGTTGCTCTCTGGTTCTGTTTTTACTGATATTTGCTTGTCGATCCGCTTTTGGGGACTGAATCCTTAGTCCCATACAAGCAATGGAGCAAGCGTAACATGGGCGCAGTAGTATATTTTTGGCGCGGACGCTGCCCAGCTAAGGCGGTCGATAGCTGCCTACTGAAGCGTGCTGACTTCTCCGGCCGTCGAGAGAAACCCCAGATAATCCACTCTTACGTCCATTTAAGGGAGGTTTTTAGACCGGTGAGCTGATTTCCCCAGTGTTAATTCACTGGAATGTCCTTTCCAGCGGCGTTTTGCATAGAACCAGCGTTGCCCAAAACCGGTCAAGGGAGACTGAACGTTTTCCATCCTCTACCCATGACGTCATGCATGACTGTAAATCCGGCTAAAGAAAGACACCTTGGGTCATGGGGTAGCGCGAGCCATCACTCGGCTTTAATATTCAGTCTTGTCGGGATGACAGGAGATGTGCAATGCTGATGCCTCCTAACAAGGCAGAAAAAACAGCAGCAAAGTGCTTCCATGGTTTGCAATGGCGAGCTCAGCGTTTATGTTGCATGACGAATCGTTTCATAATTAATTGATATTAGGTGAATGTACCACTACTAAAAGTAAATCGTGGATGTGCTTGCCATTCTGTGTCGTTCATCCCAAGACCAATGCGAAACAAGCATTCGCCATCACGATGAGACTGCGTCTTGACGTGGTGTAATGGTCTGAGTGCCTCTATGACCCAAAGAGCTCTACAGGATGGCTTCTTTAAACAGGAGATGTAATCATGCCGGACAAGTAGGAAAGTAGAGGACTGAAGAAGCTGTCTCCTAGTCCTTCCCGTTGGGGGTTGATTTGAGCTGGCAACTCAGTCAGTAAAAACAGTGGACGATTAACTGATCCAAGTAAATGGGCTTCCACTAAGCCATCCCCTGCCTTGCGGATTGGTTCTCGTTAGAACTAAAGGCTTCGGATGAAGACCCTAATCGTTCTCCTGCTTTGCGGATGGACACCCTAGCAACATCCGTCAAACATCTCACATGAACTGCACGAATACAAAGAATTCCATATTGCATCGGTCATCGCGCAAAATAATCAGGACCGCGCTGCCCATTGCATCGAGTGTGGTAGGTGATGATAAGTGGGTCAATGCCCACAGTTACCTATCTTTCAAGCAACTTCCGTCTTCTGTCCCCAACCACCTCCCTTTGCCCCATCTATCCATCTATAATGCTCCCACTGATAACTCGGTCGATACTCGCAACGGTTCATTGGAAAGTAGTGCCGTAAATACTCCACAATCTCATAACTCACATTTTCTCAAGCCTCGTCAGCCTCTGAATCTCGGCTCCTTCAACGTGCGTACACTCATACAGGCTGGTCCGGAGACGTGCCTAGCCCTCACAATGAACTCTGATGATTGATGTCTGTTGCTTAAGTGAAACGCGTATACAGGATTCGAGCAGTGTGATTCAACTAACTAACTGCTCCTGGTATCTCATCAAGGTATATTCTGCGCACTTCAGGAGACGAAGTGGCTAGAGCTGCGGGTCAACGTGGTGTAGGAATAGTCTTGATTGACAAGGCTGAGACTGCCCTTTTAGACTGGATTCCTGTTACCAGTCGTTTATATGCTGTGAGACCCCAAGGGTCAGTTGGCGTTCGAAAGGACAGTTGTGTTCAGCACAATGTTTTTGTGATCTCGGCATACGCCCCAACGGACTGCAGCTCAGACTTGTAGAAAGATGAGTTCTATGATGAACTCGACACCCTCGTTCGCAGCAGTAAAGGTTCTGACATTGTAGTGCTAGCTGGCGACTTCAATGCACAAGTTGGCAAACAAAGTGTGTCAGAAGCCTGTTTAGGTGGGCGTTGTGCTTTACCTGTTGAGCGTACAGATAAGGGGGATAGACTTCTCCAATTCTGTGCAGACAATCGATTGTCTTGTCTAGCACCAATTTCTGACACAGCTTGCGTCGCACAACGACATGGCGCTCTAACTCTACAGGTACTTTGAGTCAAATTGATCATATCACCGTAAGCTACCGGTGGCGCAGTTCTGTTCAGAACTGTAGATCTTACTGGTCCACGTACGTATAGTCGGACCATGTATTAGTTTTAATGCGATCATCGCTCCAGCTCCATGGTCATCGTCGCAAACCGCAAACCCAATTAGCCATGCAACGTTTGTGTGATCCAGAAGTACGCACCCGTTATGAGCAGAAGTTAGCACATGAGCTAGGATCTACGACGAACAGTAATGTAGATGAGCATTGGTCTCATATCAAACAGGCGATGCAAGTTGCAACAGGCTTTGCCTGTGGTCCTAGATTCGTTGTCCATCAAAGACACTGGATCTCGCAAGAGTCGTTGAGTATGATGGAGCAAGAGCGTCAGCTTTCTAATCGTAAGGAGATGAATAACATGCGGAGAAAGCTGCAAAGACAAGTTACGAAAAGCCTTAAAAAGGATCGCGGAAATTGGTGGGTCAAGGTAGCCGAAGAAATGGAAGTAGCAGCTGCTTCAGGTAACAGTCAGAGTCTGTTCGGACTTATTTGCGACACTGGTGCACGGCGCATCCAGGTCAGTGAAACGATTTGGGATAGAAATGGAGAACCCATCCATAGCAAACAGCAAAGACTGGACTGTTGGACCGAATACTTTAAGGAACAGTTTAGCTGGCTGCACGCTAGTGTAGTTACTCCTGTATCAACAACTGTGACTACTTGGGTGTTATCACTTGAGCCCCCATCGGAAGTGGAAGTGGAGTCGAGCATTCGATTACTAAAGCGAGGGAAAGTGGCAGGTCCTGACGAACTTCCCCCAGTTATTTTCAAACTGGGTGGACACTTTTTGATAAAATCACTTACCGTCTTGCTCCGTGACATTTGCAACGAGTGTATTCCGTTAATATGGAGTGAATCATTGATTGTTCCCATCTTCAAGAAGGGAATACGCAATGACTGTAGTAACCGTCGTGGGATTAGCTTAATTCCGATGGTCACCAAAGTATTAGCCTCAATTCCACTGCACCGTCTTACGCCGACTCGTGAGAGAAATACCCGCGAATAGCAGGCTGGATTTCACCCAGGTCGAGGATGCATCGAAGAGACTTTTACTCTTCGCCGACTACTTCAAACGCGTCACACGCACCGCCGACCGACAATAGTGCTTTTCTAAGACGTAAAAGGCGCTTTCGATTCAATTGATTGAGCAGCGCTTTTCAGAACTCTTCATCGAAAAGGTATGCCCCAGAAGTTCGTGAATCTACTGAGATCATTGTATTCTCATACTTCTAGCCCCGTTAGAGTTTATGGTGAACTATCCGGTCAGTTCGAAATGACCAGTGCTGTTCGACAGAGATGTCCCATGTCCCCATTCCTGTTCAACTTCGTCATGGAAGAAATAATGGAGAGTGCGTTGCAAAATCTTCAGGATTTAAGCGTCCAACTAGGAAATAGAGGAAAGCTGTGTGATCTACATTACGCGGACGACGTTGTTTGCTTGTTCGAATCCACGGAACATGCTCAACGTGCACACAGATAGACTCTCAAGAGCTGTAGCTTCATTCGGCATGAGCTTTGCACCTTCAAAGTGCAAGGTGATGTTACAAGACTGGACATCAACAATTTCGAACTTGATGCTCGATGGGGAGTTGCTGTCAGTTGTCGACCACTTCACCTACCTTGTTGTCACTTTCTATCGAATCAGAATGACTGATCGATGTGCGTTTGTACAGTTGGACTGTGTATTCCGTGTGTTGGCTACTAGGGCATTTTTCCGTTTCCCACTCGTGTAGGTCCACTCCCTGTCTATCTTGTATACTCATACTTTCTTATTCAGCGTGCAACATGGTTAGAAAGGCAGTGACCAGTGGGCTTGCCCTGTTGTTTAACGCTGTACGATGATGATGATGAGGATGATGATGATGATGATTCCGTATTTTGGTTACTAAAGCGTTCTTTTCTTTTCCCACCCCTGTATGTCCATCTCGTACATTCATTTCTTCTATTTCTATGTACAACACGGTGAGAAAGGCGGTGATCAGTGGGCTTGCCCTGTTGTTTAACGCTGTACGATGATGATGGTTGACCAAAGGTCAACCAGAAACCATAACTTTCAAGACAGCAACAGAAGCCGATGCAAAAACGCCAACGTCTTAGTAATGACTGTGTACTCATTTATACTTTGCAACCTGGGCTGAAGAAAAGATGGGATTGTAGTAAAGACGGTATGAGGATTATTAAACGCTTGCAATGATCTAGTATCACCTGAAGATCACGGAGCAAGTGGTGATCCGCACACTGTCGAACCGACTGTCTTGTTCATCCCCTATCATAATCGATGCTGTGCCAATGAGAACTAGCGATTGGCAAACAGATTAGGCCAGAGTGTAAAAATAAAATTCCTTATTCAACACAACGGCTATTGGAAGATCTCATTTTCAACCTGTGGGTATACAGGGATGGAGATAAAATCATGTCTGGTTGGCCGCTCATGCGTGAGATGAGTGAAAGAAGATGAAGGAGATGGTAACTATACAGGTGAACTGCAGCCTCGGATACAGCGGTCCTATTAGATCTGGGGTTGCTCCCACTTCCCCTTGTGTACAGAATCAAATGCAACACAAAATCAATCGAATGTGTGGCTCATTTCCCGCCGCCTTAGCAAAGTAAGCCAAACACAATCATTTGGTATACTCTCCTTTTCTGTACCGCATCATCACCCACTCGGGCTTTTATGTGCACATTTTAACCTTCACGAACATAACACAAACTACAAAACACGTGATCATGAGGTCATCATCATCCCTCTGGGTTAGACATCCTCGGCATAATTAGGACAGGATATAAATCCAGAACAAGACGTAGCTTTGCATTACAATTAATTGCAGTATTCATACAGTGATTGACACGATGCGCGAGTAAAATGAAAAGCTGTAACCCATGGCTTACTTGGAAATAGCTCATCAAAAGAAGGATAAGTGTGCCATTTCCTGACTAGTACGTAAACTCCCAAAATAATTTTGCATAAACAAAACTAGGCGTACCAATTGGGAGGTAGAAATCAGGTATTTTCAAACTTTCTTGCCCAAACTACGACTTACAAATCGACAGAAACAGCGTATGTGTTTGTGACAGGGAGGAAGGGTAAACTGGTTGATATAGCAATCGGTCATAAACGTGGATAAAACTCGACTGTTTGCCTAAGTGAGGAATATTCGGTTCAGTCAGTACAACCAATTTGTCACACCGATTCGTGGCACAGTCAACAAAATCAAACGGAACTGGGTGCCGGATACGTCACCTAGCAACACACTTAGTAATTCGTAGAAAAATTGAAATGAACTGGCCTCATTCAACCAATAACGGAACAGAGCTGATAAGCGTCTGCAATCTGGGTCACGCGTCATGACCGAGTGACACCTGAACGACCAATCAGTCAATCGATCGATTGACAAATTGAACGGAAAAATCACTGCGCTTTTTGTATTTGCGTGCACGCACAGGTACTGAAAGCAAAGCAGCCGTATCGTTTCCTTTGGGTGGAGAAGAAAAGAAGAGAAGATCACGTCATTCATTTGGTAGATAGAGAGAAGAAAAAACGTAGACGTGATACAGTGGTTTGTCCTCGTCCGTGAATCACCCGTTTCGATAGGATGAAACAAGCGTTCTGGTGTGGTACTGATTGTTAAAAGAACACGCCGCGGCCATCTCATCTATGGCATCGGGAAACGAACGGTGCGTAGCATGAAAACCACCAAATTGCAATCAGCAGTGCGAAATTCCAATCCTCTACCGCCTTGCACGAGGAACTTAATCTCTCCCGTCATAATGAGAGCGGAGGTGATGTTGATACGAAATTCGGCGAGTCGCTCCCCTCGGATTAACTCGATTGAAACTGACGAAACGCTCACAGACAAACATGTTGAACAAAAAACCAGCCTGATTCACATCAGCTACGCAGCTTAGGGATAACAAGGAAGGAAGGCGGTAAGACACCTGAAGACGAACGACAGTTGCTCTGGAGGGGCGCAGTCTGGACAGAAATGCTTTTAGGTAGTCAATTCATTTAGGTGAAATTGTCAAAGCCCGGACGAACTTCCATTGAACAGCCTGCTTCATGGTTTTTGCATTTTGACCTTGGGACGTCAATGTCAGTGGCAGTTAGTTGGACGTTACCGAGCTCGTTCATGAACCATAGTTGATTCGAAAGAAAAACAGTCAATCCGTAAAACGTCCTGTGTAAAAACATTAAATCTGCAGGCTAAAAGCCGTCAGACAGTGAACACCAAGGTGAAGATGGAAGGCTACTTTGCTCTTGCCACGTCTGATAACTTAGGACCATATGAAGTTCTTCACGGAAACTCTTCTGAACTTATCTCTCTCCCTGCGAACGCCACATTCAAAGAGGTGCGCAAGTTCCCCAGATGTCAAGTGACAAGGATTTTGGGAAATGACAACGAGCAGCGGTGAATCACGAAATGTAGGGAAATGCTGATGGTTTTAATCATTAGCAGTTGTCGCAACCATTACTGTATGATTATTAGTACCGGTTGAAGCAGCTTGTGTAAGTGAGGTTTTCAAGGAATTCGACGGTTTACTGATTCCCTCAAAAGTTTAAAGCACTGGGTGCCCTTCATCCAACTCATCAGAACCGAAAGAAAAGAGTTCGTGAAATGCAAACCTTTCGTTTACTCTTTTTAAACACGAACGTTAAAACATGTTAGTGTATGTATAGCACAGTAGGGCAGAATAAAAGAGTAAAGTAGGCTGGACTGAAAGCTCTTGCAGTACGCACGGCGGAGGATAGTGAGGTCTGCTCGGTTAGTGCCAAGGTAAGCAAACATTTTGTGTCAAACGTTTGTGCACAGAGCGCCCGCTCAAGTGTAATGATAACAATCGCTTAGCTGAACGATAGTGTTTTCGGTATTGGATTGCCCATTAATAGTATTAAAGAATGGATCAGGTCACTTTTGTGACCTGATGTAATAAAGAGTTTCCAATCCAAAAAAGTTCCGAATAGCTTCTAAGTCTCGTCGAACCCGCTACACCAGCTAATGCCCTCCTCCGTCCTCGATGTTCATTGAAACTAGCCACGTTAAACGCGCTAACACTGATGCGTATGAAACAACAGGCGGGTTTAGATAGTACGCTTGAGTCCTTCACCATCGATGTGTGTTGCATCCAAGAGACTCGCATTCAAGACTCCAGTTCCTCTACTCAGTTGACGCCTCTATCTGATGCTTCCATGGAGTTTGGCTTATGCTTTTTTTGGGACGCTGAGAATAGGGCTTTTGGTCTTCCTGCCGTTGGGGTTGCTCTCAGTGAAACGGCAAAAGCGACCCTGCTAGATTGGATCCCAGTCCACAGTCGTTTGTGCGCAATGAGACCCAGGGATTCGTGCAGTGAGTACCAGCCCTTCCGAGAGACTCAATCTGTTTTTCGTTTCGGCGTATGCACCCACCGACTGCAACTCAGATACAATCAAAGATAACTTTAACCAAAAGCTCCAAGACTTCCTACATAAAGCAAGCCGGGCTGAAATCGTGATTCTGGTAAAAAGTGTGAATGCTAGACTTGGTCAGCTGTCATCGAACGAAGTGCACTTACGGGGTCCTTTTGGGTTGGATTCCTGTCGCTCAGAAAACGGGGAACGGTTTTTGGCCCTGTATTCTGATTATCGCCTGTTCCTCGCTAATACGAACTTCAGACGTTTTAATCGCCGGCATCCCACGTGGCGTTCGCCCTCTTCGAGTCAACAGTGGACCCAGATCGATCACATCGCCATCAGCCACAAACGGCGGGGTTGCGTACACGACCGTCGCTCGTACTGCAGCATGCCTGTTTATTCTGACCACGCACTAGTTTGCATTAAACTGTCCATGTGCGTCAGTGGGCGCTCCAAAAGCAGGCTGCAATGACGGTTAGATTGCGATAAGTTTTAGATCTATCAGGCTTATCCATCTTCTAAAACGCGTTAGCTGAGAAGCTAGCTGTTGCTCCACCTGGTGACAAACCAACACTGGTCGCTTATTAGGAATGCTCTGTATTCCGCTGGTCTAGTAAGTTATGGCCTGTCTCGTCGTGCCGTGAAAGCCTTCTCGATGCACGCCAGTCAATCTCGGCTGGAAACGAGTATAACGAAGCACGACTCGTTATGAGACGTGCACTTAACGAGAGTCTTCGTAAGGACCGCGAAATCTGGCGGTCGCAACACGCACCAGACATGGAACGTGCTGCCGCCATGGGAAATTCCCGCGAGCTGTTCTATTTCATCCAAGTTACCGATAAGAAGCTACTAGGTGTGAGTGAAACAATCCATGAAGCTAAGGGTTCGCGAACTCACAACCAACAGCGGCGCCTCGAACGCTGGACGGAGCACTTTCAGATACTGTTTAGTTGGCCCTCCGTGTCAGCCTCTCCCATAGCTCTTCCAGCACGTGTCCAGTGGTGCGTTTCAACAGATCCACTTACCGAGGAGGAGATCCGAAAGGAAGCCCAGGCCTTGGTACATCACAAAGCGCCGGGTTTCGATGGTCTTCCTCAGTCCCTTTTAAGGATGACGCGATGCAGCTCATTAGAGAACGTTTTGCTCTTAAAAGTTTAGAATTTTGAGCAGGTTCCCTCGTTGTGAGGAGAATCGGTTGTTGTCTCCATCTTTGAGAAGGGCTCACACAATGATTTCGTTAACCATAGGGGTGTAAGCCTTATCCCAAAAGCGTCGAAGCTGCTTGCATCTGTCATACACTACAGGTCGTACCGAATGCATGAAGCGCAGACTAGCGGGGAGCAGACTGAGTTCTTTGCCGGTCGTCGTTGCATCGACCAAATCTTCACTCTGTGGCAATTGCTAGAGCACCGTCACACTTCCCAAAGACCAACAATCATCCTGTTCCTTTACAGTCGCGCGGACTTCGATCCCGTCGATAGGGCTGCACTATGGAATGTTTGTCGAGAAATGGAGTACTTGAGAATTATGCATCAATCCTCAAAGGGCGGTATCGCCACACACCGGGTCGGGCTAGGACATTCGAGCAGCTTTCGATTCCTTTTGTCGTCTTCAGTAGAGTACGACGATGTTGCCCAATACCCCCGTTTCTTTTCAGCTTTTTCATAGAGGATGCTCTAAGGAATGCTTTGTCTGGTCTTCCAACCGGTGGAATTGAAATCCTCCCAGAGAACACAATTTTCCACTTGGAATATGCCGATGACATCGCCTTTCTGATGATGCACAAGCAATACAACACGCTCTGAATCGGTATCCAGATATGGTATGCACTTTGCACCTTCTAAGTGCAAAAAAATTTTGTGAGATTGGTAGGAACCTGTGACTGCACATCTGTGGCGCCTCCATGAAATCCGGCTCTATCTTAAGAGATCAGTTCACGTCGCCGCAGTTCGTAATGTTTTACACTAAATTGCGAGACCTGGCCACTTCGCGTTGATGATCCTCGGTATCTTTCTGTGCTCGACAACCAATGCCTCCGAAGCACTGGTCGTGTCTGATGGGAACATCGGGCAAGCAGTAACGAGGTTCGTCGTCGTGTGTTCGGTGCTGATAGTTGCCCTCTGACCGAGACAATCGCTCTTCATCGCCTCCGATGGCTCGGCCATGTTTTGCGTATGCCTGTCCACCGTTTACCCTTCTGTGCTCTTTTTGCATGTGCTGGGCAAGGCCGAAAGAAGCGGTGCGGGGGTCAGGTTATGACTTGGCGCAGAAGCATGAGGGAGTTAGCTTCGGCTTCGGTTGGTGCCTTCCTGGTTGAGGCCAGAGAGATGAGGATTGCCGCTGGTTAGAGAAGCTGAGAGATATGGCTCGAAATCGAATCCGGTGGCACGAGTGCTGCATGACCAATCTGCTGATCTTCCGTTTCCCACAAACAAATGAAAAAACAGACGAAAAAATTCACAAAACGTGTATGAAGAAAACTTCTAAAGAAATTTCCTCCTACTTTTTCTAATGTTAATGTTGACCCCAGTTTTCACTAACTTTGTAATCCTTTTCCGTTGTTGTTGCGTTAACACCATGCCTGTTCTCAAGCCGGTGTATATATTTGGAACCAAAACCTGAGTACAGAAATATGAAGTGAATGGTTGAACGAACTCGGTTGAACTGAGTGACATTTTCGGTGGCCTGTGTGTAGTCCTTAAGGTTAATTGCAATATACTAGTGTTCAGTCAAT
Organism: Fasciola hepatica; assembly: GCA_948099385.1. Lineage (NCBI taxonomy): Eukaryota > Metazoa > Platyhelminthes > Trematoda > Plagiorchiida > Fasciolidae > Fasciola > Fasciola hepatica. The sequence continues at coordinate 4,638,121 of CANUEZ040000152.1, read as the reverse complement.
TTTTTGCAGGAAGAAATTCACACGTTGATACTTTAGTTATGCCGCTTATCGCATTTGACCATCAGGTAGTTGAACACTGCAGATACCAACATGACATAATGGGAAGTGCGACATGGCCAGCTGCACAGACTAGTTTTCAAACTGTTCCAACACTTCATGCAACGGCCACTTGAACCTTTTTTCCGAATGCCGCCTGCTTCAGTGAGTAACGCACATTCCAGGATGTTAAATAATACGTACTAAGCCAGTCCGGTGATTAGGTGTTTGATTCACAATAGTTCACACCGCGTTCAAGACACGTGGGATGCGGTGGAGATACACAGCAAACGATTTCTAATAAGAAGGAAAAAGCTGTAGATTTACCAAGTCGAAGGTCAGGGGCTTGAACTACATCGCTGCCGGTCACTCTGGTGTTAGAAAGCACTGTGCTATCCGTCCGGTTCGCTACCATAAATGACATACTGGGACTCTGTGTGGTTCGCCACTCCACATCACATCTTCACTCTTCGACAAATTTTTTGACATAGACACACCTTCCGCAGGCCCACTATTCCCGTTTTCCTTGATCTTAAAACGGCCTTCAACTCAGTCGACCGCATAGTTCTCTGATGCTGCCTCTTGCTGAAGGGTGTACCAGATAAATTCATTTTCATCGTAAAATCCTTTCACATTAATAGCCGAAGCCCAGTTCGGGCTTACGGTGATCTTTCACCCGAGTTCACCACGAGAAGTGGTGTACTTCAGGATTGCCTCTCTCTCCTTTTTCCTTTAACTTTGTGATTAAAATGGTCCTAGAGACCGCACTTTTGTCAAGTGACTAAAGCGGCATTGAACTTCTCCCGGGTGGAAAGGTATCGAACCTTGAGAATACGATGACATAGTTCTTCTAAGTGAAGATCCAGGTAAGTTGCAAGCTTTTCTAGACAGCTTGACGGGTTGCGTAGCAATGTTCGGTATGCGTTTTGCACCTTCAAATTGCAGGACTGGGTTGGCCCAACGCCAAACCTTTCAGTGGCTGAGGATACTATAAACGTGGTAGACAAGTTCTGTTATCTGGGTAGCTGCATCTCACTCCGAGGTCGGATATCGGATGAAGTGTCTCTGCGTATACAGAAGGCTCGCTTGGCATTTGCCAATCTAAGTCATCTGTGGCGTCGACATGACATCTATCTACCTATCAAGGGTCGAGTGTACGCTGCAGCAGTCAGGCCCATGCTTCCGTATTGTTCGGAGACATGGCCACTGCGGGCGGAGGACATACGAAGATTGTCGACATTTGAACACCAATGTTTTCGTAGTATTGCTCTAATCTGGTGGGAACACCGTGTGAGCAATGCTGACGTTCGGCAGAAAGTCTTAGGTTCAAGGATCAAATCATTAGATGAAACACTTAAGCTCACCAGGCTTAGATAGTTGGGACATGTTTTACGCATGTCCCCTGACAAGATCCCTCGGCGTGTTATGTTTGCTGAGGCAGGTACCGGTTGGAAGATGAGTAAGGGTGGTCAGTCCATGACTCGGAAGAAAGGTATGAAAAGCCTAACTAGTGGACTTGGCCATATAGAGCGTGTCAGACTTCCTCGGTGGGGTCCAAGAGACCCTCCCACTCAATTGTTAGATACGTTGGGGGATATGGTTAGATGCCGCTATCAGTGGCGCTCCTGTATTCACAAACTTTCTTCATCAACTTAATTCCATTAGTGTAGTTCTCCTCTTACTGCTCTCATACTCTTTCCTTCTTCATTATTTCCTTTTGAGGTTGCCGCTAGGAGATAGCAACCAAAGCCCCCGCACCCAGTGCAGGGTTAATGGTTGTCTGAACTGAACTGAACTCTCCGCTCCAATTCATGGGGTCGGTTTACCGGTTATCCCTAATAGTAGAGTGGGTCTCTGAGGCTATGCACTATGTGGTACGCCCCTTCCACTGAACTCATGTGCCAGCATGCAATAAAAAAAACTACCAAAATCCCTGAACATAGTTCCACAGGCATAAATAACCGATAAAACGTGACATGTTTCACCAACCTGTTCCACGGCAAAGTCCGTCGAGTCTTCTTTTTCTTGACGGTCAGCGGTCGTCGTCCCGTTGATCAAGTGGCCAGCTGTTCCCGAGCCAATGTCCGATGTGGTGTATCGAAGACAGAGTAGCTCCAAATATTTGTGCTTCAACAACAAAAAGCGAGCCTCGCGCAAATCCAGCTCGACCGGTGGCCCACGCAGAGGTTCCAAATAATCCAGAGCATCGTCCCACTGAAAAGGCCGATCCAAATGACAGTGAGTGGAAGACGACATGAAGATGGGCATGAGATAAAACAATGTACGGTTCTGACGGGTGTATATTTCGGCGGGAGAGAGAGGATGTGCATTACCAAAAGAGCACTTGGCAGACGATTTGGTTTGGTCAACCACTAACCTAGAACTTGCGTTCTGGTTTTGGCTGACGCCTCACGATATCACCCAGTCAAAAGTCAAATAAACCAAACTACAAACGCCAACAAATGCGACTAAGAAATGTATAAACGAAATTCATACGGATGGAAAGGTGTTTAATACGTGTATATTCTGATGACCGCAACTGGTAATGTCACTTAAAATCTCCAACTGTGCCATACGTAAATCTTGTGAACCCTAATAAGAAGGCAAACACATCCTCCGACTGAAGATTTCATACGTTGGTTTTACCGTACAGACTGGCCGCCTCGATCAACTTATCGATCGCTAAAAGACGGAATCAACCAACAAACGTGTCACAGCCCATCCCAAATGAAGTTAACTACGCAAATTCAGCACATGCCTTTGTGGATTAACTCGTGTACGAAATAATGCATGTCTAACCTCAGTATTTCGCATCCAGCATTTCTACTGAAACCGGCTAACGAATACACCGTACTGAGTAACAAAATGAAATGAAGAAAAGTTCTCAGCTTTATCCGAATGTATGGATTTTACAGTTAAGCCACTGTTCACAAGAAGGTAAACCTGAATGAAGCCGTCAAATTCAAGTCATTTTATCAACAGAAAAATTAAAGATTATACAGGATGCAATAGTAAATTTCACCAATCCCCGTACCATAAAGTAACTGGTTCAAGCTGGCATCGGGTAACATCTCTTCTCATTGGTTGATTGGGGATATGGCCAGACACCAGTGACGGGAATCCTTTTTTCGTCTCATCGATCTATTTGTCCTGTAACGCCCGCTTGTTTAAACTTAGAACTGGATTTTAGACATGCGTCGGCAGGCTGATTGTTGACGAGACATGACTGTCTATCGACGGCGAGTCGGCCCGCATCCACACATAAAATAGCTAGTAAAAAGGTACGATATTTTGCCTGGTTTTTTGGTTTTTCACCGCACACTTTTTGATATTTTTCCAATGTAAACATCTATAACATACAAACTGTTTACTACCTGGAAGTCCCGAAATCAACACAGCTGACTTTAACTATCCATTACTGTCTACTGAAGTGCACTGATCAAGTGTTTTTTGTTCAGCAACATGAGCATCGATCGCAAATTGAAGCTTGAATTTGCTGTATCCGGAAACTCTGAATATATCTGAACGGGCAGACTCTGACGGTTATCCAATGATAACAACAACATAATCTTCACCATCATCATCGTACAGTGTTAAACAGCAGGACGAGCCCCACTGACCACTAACTTTACCATGTTGCACGCTGAATTAAAAAGTATCAATACACAAGATGGACAGGCAGCTGCCATAAAGGAGTGGGAAATGTAAAGAACACCTTTGTAGACAACACGTGATACACAGTCTAACTGTACAAACTGACATTTACCAATTACTGCGATCCGACAGAAACTGATAACACGACAGCCACTGTTCACGGTTCGCTACCATATTCTTCAGTTCCTCCAGCTAACTAATTGAGAGATCTTTTTGACCCAAACAATTAGGACGCGCGGCACCTAAGTTTCCTAAATTCGTTGTTCATTATTTCATTCCCCACTGCCATGTTATCTTATGACCTCCACGTGATTTCTTCCACTGATGAGAAGGAACAGAAAACAGGGTACGTTAATGTAGACGTGTTTGCTATTCAAAACACGTGCTCCAACCGGTGAAGTCTACGAAACTGGATGCGCAGTGACAGAACATTCTCTGAACTCTTGCCCAATACCTCAGAGTTGCTCACCCCGTCATTCCATCAAATCTTAGCGATACTACGCAGACATCGATGGTGGGAAATTTCCAGATGACGAAACGCTTTCACACGCAGACTCATTCATCACCATTTACCATGAGTTGCGTGCAGCGGTTTCGTAGTCTTCTTTCCGCGGCAGCTTCAATCGGAAATGATCACATAACGGGAGCATGAAAAGAGGAAGAAGAGAAGTACAAGTGACACCATCAAGTTCATAAAGAAACCTTGTGAGTACAGGAACGTCACTAATGGCGACATTTAGCCATATCCTCAGTATATTCCACCACTGAGTGAGGGAATCTCTTGGGCCCCACCCAGGAAGCTTAACACGTCCTACCTGTGCAAGTACACTAGTTAGGTTGTCCACACCTTTCTTCCATGTGACAGACTCGTCTTCGAACAACTGCACCTAAGTAAATCATGCCTGCCGAAGAATCCTACCCGGCGACACGCAACACATCCCAACCACCTTAGCCAGGTGACTTTTAGCGTTGCACCTAACCATTCTGCGCCTAACAGTTTGCGGTTAACCTCAGCGTTGCCAATACAGTGTTCCGACCAGATTGTGGCAATGAAACAAAGACGGCGATGTTCGAATACCGACAGTTTTCGTACGTTCTTTACCCGCAGTGGCCATGATTCTGAAAATTACAGAAGTACTGGCCTGACTGTTGCATCGTACACTCGACCGTTGAAAGATAAACAGTTTTCATGTCTAAGCCACAGATGACTGAGGTTAGCACATGCCCGACGAGCTGTCTGTGTACGAGAAGACCCTTCATATGATATCCGACCACTGGGTGGAATTCAATTGCGTAGATGACAAAATTTATGTACTTGGTCTACAGTTTCTCCAAATATCGAGAAGTTTGGTGTAAGACCAGCCCATACCTGCAGCAGCACATTGCAATCTGGAGATGCAAAGCGCATACCGAACATTACTATGCAGTTATTCACGTTATCTAGAAAAGTTTGTGATTCTCCTGAATTTTCACTTAGAGGAGCCACGTAGTCTGAATATTCAAAACCCGAAACTTTTCCAGTTGAGTAAAGTTTAATACCATCATTCTCACATGACGAAAGAGCAGCCTCTAGGACCGTAACGATCACAAAGCTAGAGAAAGAGAGACAGGAGAATGAAGGAAAACCCTGACATGCACCACTTTTTGTGGTAAACCTGAATGACAGATTACCGCAAGACCGAACTTGGTTTCGGCTATTCTTGCGCAGTGATTTTATTAGGGAAATGAATTTCTGTGACACACCTTTCAACAAGAGGCAGTGCGAGAAAACTGTATGGCCAGCTGAGTCCAGGGCCCCTTCCAATTCATGAATAAATACGTAGTGAGTCGACGTAAGGTGCGCCTGTTTTAGAACTCATCGAAGACTGAAGACGTGATCAACACAACCTCTATCAGGTAGGTCTAAGCCCAGCTTGGCTCTCGCGCGAGCACTATTCGCGAGGGCTAAAAAAGCATCATCACCATCATCGTCGTACAGCGGTTAACAACGGGGCAAGTCCACTGACCACTGCCGTTCTCACCATGTTGCATATAGAAGCAGAAAGAATGAATACACGAGATGGGTATGAAGTAGACATACACGGGTTGGAAAGGAAAAGAGCGCCCTAGAAGCCAACATACGGAATACACAGTCTTACTATACAAACGCACATCGATCAATCATCCTGATTCGACACAAAGTGACAAACCGATCGCCACTGTTTACGGTTCGCAGCCATATCCTTCAGTGTCTCCAACCCACTGGTTGACGGATCTTTTGGACCCCAACCACGAAGATGTGAGGCCCCTACATTGCTGAATTCGTTGTTCATTATTTCATTCACCACTGCCATGTCACTTATGACTTCCACGTGGTTTCTTCCAAACATGGAATGGTAGACGTATGTTTGTCATATGTAACATGTGCTCCAGCCAACGAAACCTACTAAACTGCAATCGCTGTGAAAGAGAACTCCCTGAACTGGTACCCAATACTCTGCTTCTGACCCCAACATTGCTTACCTGGTCATTCCATCCAATCTTAGCGATACTACGCAAACATCGATGGTCGAAAACCTCAAGACAACGAATATGTTTCATACGCAGACCCCAAGTGTCGCAACCATAAAGCAAAACTGAACACACTATGGCACAGTATACACGACCTTTCAACTTCGGCGAAAAATCACGCCACCGCCACAAGTGCTTCAGTCCAGCGTACGCCACTCGAACCTTGGATATACGCCCTCATCTCTACTGCAGCACTCCCAACCGTCGTCACGCTGCTTCCGAGGTAACTGAAGCGGTCAACAATTGTCAGCACTTCCCCATCGAGCATCAAACTGGGAATCGTTGACGTCCAGTCTTGTTACATCAATTTACACTTTGAAGGTTCAAAGCGCATGCCGAATGGAGCTACAGCTCTTACGAGCCTATTCAGTGCACGTTGCGCATGTTCCGCGGATTCGAACGAGCAGACAAAGTCGTCCGCGTAATCTAGGTCACACAGCTTCTCACTATGTCCTAGTTTAACACTCACATCCCGGAGATTTCGCAACTCATTCTCCATTATTTCGTTCATGAAAAAGTTGAACAGGAATGGAGACACAGGACATTCTTGTCGAACACCACTGGTCGTTTCGAATCGACTGGATAGTTCACCGTAACTTTTTATGCGGCCAGAAGTATGAGAATACAATGATCTCAGTAGATTGACGAACTTCTGGGGCATACCTTTTCGCTGAAGAGCATTGAATCAAAAGCGCCTTTCAGGTCAAGAAAAACCATTAATGTCAGTCGACGGTGCATGCGACGCGTTTGAAGTAGTTGGCGAAGAGTAAAAATCTGGCCGATGCATCTCCGACCTGGGCGGAATACGCCCTGTTGTTCGTGGGCGTTCCTCGTGCGAGCCAGTGTAAGACGACGCAGCAAAATCGAGGCTATTACACTGGTGACTATTAAAATCAAGCTAATTCCACGATGGTTACTGTAGCCAGTGCGTATTCCCGTCTTGAATGAGTATAATCAATGACTCGTCTCATGACAACGGAATACGCTTATGGTTCCAAATGTCACAGATCAAGGTGGTAAAAGGTATTATTAACGCACCACCACCAGCATGAAAAAAACTGGAGAGAGTCCGTCGGGACCGGGCGCTTCCCCTCGCTTTATTGATCGAATGCATGACTCCACATCCGTTTCCGACGGGGGTTCAAGCGATAATCCTCAAAGAATCGCAGTTGTTGACGTCGAGGTAACTACATTAGTGCGTTACCAGCTAAACCACTCCTTAAAGTAATCTGTCCAACTGTCGATCCTTTGCTCTTTGCCATGGATAAGCTCTTCACTTCTATTACATATCGTTTCACTGGCCGGGATTCGTCATCCACCGGTGTCGCAAATAAGTCTGAACAGTCTTTGATTGTTACCTGAAGCAGCTGCTACTTCCATTTCTTCAGGTACGCTGACCCACCCATTTTCGCGATCCCTCTTAAGGCTGTTCGTAACCAGCATTTGTATAGTTCTCTGTATCTTATTCATCTACTTACAGTTCGAAAGCTGATGTTTGTTCTCCACTGGAATGACCAACTCTTGAGAAATCCAGTGTTTTCCATGGACATTGGATCTACGATCGCAGGCGAAACCTAATGCCACATACGTCGATTGTTGGGCCCAATGCTCATCTACATAACTGTTCGTTGTAGATCCAAGCTTGTGCTAAATTCTGTTCATAACTAGTGCGAATTACTGGATCAAACAAACGTTGTACGGCTAACCGGGTTTGTGGTTTGCGTCGATGACCAGGGACATTGAGAGATAATCGCATTAAAACTAATGCATGATCTAACTCTAAAGCTCTAGTTCTGAACAGAACTGCGCCACTGGTAGCTTACGGCGATATGTTCAATCTGACTCAGAGTACCTGTCTATTTAGATCGCCATGTCGCTGTACGACGCAAGCTGTGTCGGAAATTTGTATTAGACAGGAATAACTGTTAGTCTGCGTAAAACAAGAGGAGCCCATCCCCGTTATATGTATGCTGAGCGGGTAAGGCACAATGCCCAATTTAACAAGCATTTGACACACTGAGTTTGCCAACTTGTGCATAAAAATCACCAGCCAGCACAACAGTGTTAGAGCCTTTGCTGCTGCGAACGAGAGTGTCGAGTTCATCATAAAGCTCATATTTCTGCGTGTTGGAGCGACCGTCTGTTGAGCGCATGTCGAGGTCAGAAACAAATCGCGTCAAACATAACTATCCTTTCGAACACCGACTGACCCCTGGAGTCTCACAGCACATAAACGACTTTTAATCGGGATCCAGTCTAAAAGGGCAGCTTCAGCCTTGTCACTCAAGACTATTTCTACACCACGTTGACCCGCAGCTCGAGCTATTTCGTCTCCTGAAGTGCGCAGAAAATACCTCGATGAAATATCAGGAGCAGTTAGTTGAATCACAATGCTGGAATCCTGTATACGCGTTTCACTTAAGCAGCAGACATCAATCATCAGAGAGTTCATTGTGAAGGCTAGGCACGCCTCCTGACCAGCCTGTATGAGTGTACGCACGTTGAAGGAGCCGAGATTCAGAGGCTGACGAGGCTTGAGAAAATGTGAGTTATGAGATTGTGGAGTATTTACGGCACTACTTTCCAATGAACCGTTGCGAGTATCGACCGTGTTATCAGTGGGAGCATTATGGGTGGATAGATGGGGCAAAGGGAGGTGGTTGGGGACAGAAGACGGAAGTTGCTTGAAAGATAGGTAACTGTGGGCATTGACCCACTTATCATCACCTACCCCACTCGATGCAATGGGCAGCGCGGTCCTGATTATCCTGCGCGATGACCGATGCAATATGGAATTCTTTGTATTCGTGCAGTTCATGTGAGATGTTTGACGGATGTTGCTAGGGTGTCCATTCGCAAATCAGGAGAACGATTAGGGTCCTCATCCAAAGCCTTTATTTCTAACAAGGACCTATCCTCAAGGCAGCGAGATGGGTGAGTGGAAGCCCATTTGCTTCGATCAATTATTCTTCCATTGAGTTGCCAGCTCAAATTGACCGCCAACTTGGGGGACCAGGATACTGAACTTTGTCTGGCCTCTACCCTTTGACCTGTCAGGCACGACTGCACTTCCTGCTTAAGAAAGCCATCCTGTAGAGCTCTTTGGGTCATAGAGGCACTCAAGCCATCAAACCACGTCAAGGTGCAGTTTCGTCGCGATAACAGATAGGTACCAGTGGATAGTCGGACGTCAACAGGTATCTGCTGGTAGAGACGGCGTCTACTCAAAAGCACCCGTACCATTTTGTTAGATTTATAACTCCCGCTTCTGAAAACTCTTTCGTGGCGCGACAGATAGAGCTAAATTTTGGTGTGAGCCAGTATTCACGATTAGTGACGACCATATCCAACCGAACCCTATCACATGGCTCTACATCGGTTGAGTTCCTCATTCTCCGAACACGATAACCGAGGCTAAGTCCCCATGGTTCAGGATAAAGTTAGTTGTCAAGCCCTGAAGCCTTGCCAGACACACCACGGGAAGTTGCACTCAAGACAGTGAAAACATTGTAAACATAGAGAGAGAGAACAAGTTCTCGTTCACGACAGACAGCATAAAAGCTTATCACCAGTGGTGGTCAAGTGATGTACGTTTCTGAACCACAAACTCGAATTGAGAGGTTTCGTAGTTGACAGTACTTAGCTATCACCCGGAGTCGTGACCACGCCTGATCTCTTGAGGGCTTACGTGGTTTCCCACTCAAGATCTAATGGAACATTGCACTCCCATGGTTACCGTATGCGACTTTCATTACATGAAATAAGATAATAAAATAACGAAGATTTTCACGAGTTACACTGATATGTACATAGCATACATTTTGGCACATGACAAAGTGTCTGTGTACATTAAACCGGGACGGTAATTAACGTGAATACTGGTCCGTAGTGGAAGTCTCTGACGGAGCGACAGACGGACAAATGTCACATTGATACCAGGGTTGTTTTAGGTTAGAAGTATGCCTGCTACTGCATTCTATTGTTAATTATCCATAATCAGAGCGATTCAGTTTTGCCGAGCTCCTGTGCTTGCAGGATCTTTCTACACCTCAAGATCTATCACCTATCACGATCATCTCTGGAGTTCATGGTTATTTTTTATCAAAGGGGTATGAAATAAATACAGCTGAGAACGCAGAGACATTGATTCGATCAGTATGCGGTCGTATATATTATTGTACTATTATTTAGGGACTGGGTGATTTTACGTAACGAAAAACCCGAACCACAACCTGCTAAGGATGACAACTCTTAACATTTTGACCACATATGTCAGAATGTTTCAGACTTAACCTTGTAAAGGTAAGCGGCACCCGCGCAGCGACTAAGCTGGCAGAGATCAGAGGCGGTCAAATTAAATACCGAATAAATGATAGATGTCATATATCACCGGAATTTTCCGTGTTAAAGTGGGAATTATTAGTCGTGAAATTTCTGAATTCTCGGCGTCGTCACTTATCTAAGTTAGAAGGTAAACGTTACGAAAACTTGAGTGAGATGTTTACGCATGAGTTTCAAATCGCACATAAGCTGAGGACTTTACGATTTGCATTAATTCTACAATTCGGTAGTGATTCATGGAATTTCAGAAACTCCATCAAATTATGGCTTCCCATCTCGTCGTCGAAATCCGGTTGAATCAAAAAACTGAAAACCGCCTTGCACAATTCTGTCTAACACCAAAGAAGAAACCACAATTTAACGAGATAACCTCGTGCGCAGATGACCCGTGAGAAAACAGAATTCAGTATGCCTTACAAACGAGGTCTCAGGCTGGTAAAGAAAAACGCGTACATATATATCTACATATATACTGTCGAACCACTCACATGGCCTTCTAGGATAAGCTGTCGAAAGAACAAGATATCTTCGTTGAAAGGTCCATTCACTTGGCCAGTTTCACGTTCTAATGATAGCATGGAAATCGCCAAATCTCGCTTCTCAAGGAATTCCAAAATCAATTTGATGATGTCTCCTTCGAAAACGGTGAGCTGTACAAAATTAGCCTGTTGGCTATCCATGATCTTTAGAACGTGTCCAGCTAAAAAACAAGAATAAAAAGAAAAGCATCACATGGTGTGCGTATGTGTGAATGATCAAATTGGTTGGTCAATCAGAATCAAAGATCAGGATAGAAGTTCTAGGGTCGATGGTGAACGCTGTGCTAAAGGCTCATCTGAATTCGACTGGAAAGCATTTTCGTACTTGAAAAAAAACTGAAGAAAAAATGAGAATTTCGTTTGGCGCACCCATGTTGTATATATAAATAATATGTTACACTATGTATTATGTACTAATATATATATATATATATATATATATATATATATATATATATATATATATATATATATATAATCTGAATCGTCTGGGGTGTGAATAGATGCTCTTCATTGAACAGTCCACAAATAAATCACAACCAAGATTTCTGTTAGTTATTCGTGTCTAGGTCACTGCTAACCCGAAGAACAACGAGACTGTATGTGCAAGCGCTTATACTGATAGTAAGTAGTAAGTACATGTATGAAGATGAGTGGGCAGAGGAATACCGGCTACGCATATCTGATGAGCAGCAAAAACCGCAAAACCGATTGTGCTTCCGAAGAAATTTTGTTCACACATTCGCATACTATTTACTGTCAATTTATGCATAGAGAGAGGGCGAGAGAGAGGAAGAGTAGAACCTCATAGTTCGTCGGCTTTCGTGCCCTTAAGGTATCTCCCATCTCTTTGGTCTTCATCGGTTACGCAGCCTCCATCTCCATGAAGCTGAAGCATGCATCAGCAGCCACACTGTCCGTCAGGTGGGCTAAACCAGGTTGAGGGTAACCGATGTCCAAAAACCTCGGTGGGATAGCATTCAGCATGCAAAGGAGATCACACCTGAATGAACAGACGAGATTTACTCTATGATCCAATGTCTGCGAACGGAATTTCATCAAACTAACAGGGATACATGGGCCTCTGGGCTGCAATCAACCCAACCGAATGGCGGGAGAGCTCCCAGGGAGATACCAAAAAACTTGCCTCAACATACCGCATTTGGATGTCAAAAAGTTAGAGGTGCGCCCTTGAAAAAAACCGAATGACGATGGGGAAGTCTCTTGTACAAAACGCTCATGAAACTTCATCACCACGCGGTCCTGAAGCCGGTTTATTCTTTCTCAGGAGACAGCCCTGGCAGAGTAAATAAGCCGTAGATGGCTAGGGTTGGCAAAAGCCAAATGCACGATGACACCTGGTGAGATGTAACCGCTCAGCTAACAAGACTTATCCACTTTATTTAGAACTTCTCTTGCCAAGACGTTTGGTTTAGAAACGACCCAGTTCTGCTGCAATATTTTACACTTTGAAGGTGTAAAACGCATCCCGAACACTGCTACACTGTTGTTTAGGCAGCCTAAAAAGCATTACAACTAACCTGGATCTTCTCTTAGAAGGGCAATATTGTTCGTGTTAGATAGATAGTTAGATAGTTTACTATTTGAGCAAAGATCCACGCCATTATTCTCACACGAAGATAGGGCCATCTCAAGAATCATTTTAGTCACAAAATTTAAAAGAAAGGGCGGAACAGGGCAACCCTGACGAACACAACTCTTCGTGGTAAACTCGAGTGAAAGACCGCCGTGAGAACGAACTCAGCCTGGGCTGTTTGCATAAAAGAATCAGAAGAGAAGTAAATTCCTCTGGAGTACCCTGCAATGAAAGACAGCGCCAGCGCATTGTGCGGTCGACTGAACCGATCAAGAAGCACAGGCCTGTGGAAGATGTGTCTGTGCACTAAAATTTGGCGAAGGGTAAAAATTTGGTCGATACAATCTCGACCATGCCTAAAACCGGCTTGATTCTCACGCGTACATTTTTCACAAGTGTTGGGTAATTGGTAGAGAACAATCTTGATGAGCAGTTTAGATGCGATACTTACCAAGCTAATTCCTCGGTGGTGTTCACAAGGGGATCTGTCACCTTTCTTGTAGATCGGCACAGTCGCCGACGCACACCATTCTCTAGGAATTTATTCACTATCCCAGATTATCCGGAGGAGTTTTGTTAACTCCGAAACCAAACCACCGCCTCCATCCTCCTCATCGTCGAGAAAAACCCCAAGTACTCCACTCCTACATCCATCTCGTGGTTTTTAGACAGTTAAACTGTTGCTTTCCATGTTAATTCGCTGGAATGTCTTCTCCAGGGGCAAAGTGGTTAGAACCAGATGTTGCCGATCAACTGGTTCTGAGACCGGACCTTGTCTGGCCTCTATCAATCGATTTGTCAGGCATAACTACGCTTTGGTGTTAAGGAAGTTATGCTGCATAGCTCATTGGTTCATGAAGGCACGCAAATTGTCACCCCACGCCAAGGTGCAGTGTCGTCGATCATGCGCAGCAGCTAGATGCGAGCTCAGCATATAACATAACCCAATTTTATTCTCAGTATCGCAGACTGTAGACCAAACGTAGTCCTGGGAGCTCCATTTCTTCCTCGACGGTGTTCAATCACGCATTCAGCTGGCCACCAATGCGACAAAGACATCCTGTATATGGCGCAGGGCGATTCCATGTCAGGTCGCCGGAGTATGCGACCGAACCACTGCAGGCGGCGACGTTCAAGGACGGAAAGTTGGTAAATGTCGCAGCAAAGTCTATTATTTTTTCGTTTGATACCATTTTCTGCCAGTTTGTAGGCGGAATTCGGCGTAGACACCAGTGGTCGAGCACCTCTAACCTCCTGGCATCCCCGACTAGCAGTGACCAGATTTCACACCAATAAGTGAGCACATGCCGGATAGCAGCGCAATACAAGAATCTTGGCTCGAAGGCTAATTTTACTCCGTGACCATAGCACATGCAAGAACTGGAAAAACGCTCTCCGTGCATTGACAATCCTTGATACGACTTCATCCTTTGCCTGGCCATTCGAAAGTAGCATTGATCCTAGAAATCTGAAGGATGGAACATCCTCTATTGTCTGACCATGGAAGGGAACTTCTGGGCTGACGGCCCAGAACAATTCGAAAAAGCCTTCGCTTTTGCAGAATTGACTTCGAAGCCAATAGTCTTCTTAAAGCCACTGGGTCGGTCAAGGACTGGCCAATGTGCGGCGGAGAAATTCCCTAGCAGGGAATATTGTACGCAAACTCTAGTTGGGAGATATGCACCGTTGGACTCAACTGGACCCCGTGGTAATCAGACGAGACTCTAGTCATTGTCAGATCAACTGCATAGATGAACATCGATGAAAGAGATCAGTACTGCATAACCCCGAAATTAACTTCGAACGCAGATTCTTCTGTTCAGTTCAGTTCAGGCAACCATTAACCATGCACTGGGTGCAGTGACTTTGGTTGCTATCTTCAAGCGGCATATACACATATACACTATATATATATATATATATATATATATATATATATATATATATATATATCACAACGTCTTAAGTACAATCATGGTGCCAACACAAAAACAACACAACAAATAATAAAAGTCAAGGGGCTAGAGATTAAGGGTAAACATAAAGACAACAAAAGAAAGCAAATTTTTATCAAATATTTTCACCGTGCACATATTGTTAGTATTTTTACATGTTTTTTAATCGATCATGGTGAGTAGGAAGTCAACAGACAAGCCGCACAGCATTTGGGCCACTGGATTCGGTTTCGAGCCATATCTCTCAGCTTCTCTAACCAGCGGCAATCCTCATCTCTCTGGCCTCAACCAGGAAGGCACCAACCGAAGCCGAAGCTAACTCCCTCATGCTTCTGCGCCAAGTCATAACCTGACCTCCGCGCCGCTTCTTTCGGCCTTGCCCAGCACATGCAAAAAGAGCACAAAAGAGTAAACGGTGGACAGGCATACGCAAAACATGGCCGAGCCATCGGAGGCGATGAAGAGCGATTGTCTCGGTCACACGACGACGAACCTCGTTACTGCTCGCCCGATGTTCCTACCAGACACGACCAGTGCTTCGGAGGCATTGGTTGTCGAGCACAAAAAGACACCGAGGATCATCAACGCGAAGCGGCCAGGTCTCACAATCTAGCGTAAAACACTACGAACTGTGGCACTGTACATTCTTCCCCTGAGGGAAAGCCGGATGTCATGGCGGCGCCACAGATGATGCAGGTTCGCGAAAGCTGCTATGGCTCACGCAATTCGTGATGTGATCTCCTCCCCAACGCCACCACCGGCTATGATCAGGCTACCGAGGTACTTAAAGCTATTACCTACATCTGACCGATTACCACTAAGATTGAGGGCAGGCACAGGCCCCTGCCAGTCTTGAAGAAGTGCTATGCACTTTGAAGGCGCAAAGTACATACCAAGTCGGGACACAATCGCCAAGGACTGAATGGGGGCATCAATCGAATGACCGAGCTAGAGTCTCGATTGCGAGTCTCTTGAATACAGCACACGTCGATGGCAAGGGTCTCCAGCGTTCGAACTAAATACGCCTGTTGTCCTATACGCATCAGCATTCGTATATAAAATGTGGACAGTTTAAAAGGATGCCTGGGACGAAGAAGAGAATCAGCTGCCGGATGCATATTCGGTGAGACTTGGATACTAGACGAAGGAGGACGCGAGAGAACAGAAACAGGACTTCCCTCAGAGACGCTACCGCAAGTACGGCCGACTGCAGTTCCCAAAAAACACGAAATGTGAGTGTGCGGCGGTGAGGTGCCGAATTAGAGAAATCAATGTGTGTGCTCGGTGTAAGAGCATCAGCGCGAGCATCTTTTTGAAGACTGTAACGAGCGTGTAGTAAGATATCCATCGGTTGAATTTTTGCCGACGTTGTGGTTTATTTTACTACTCGGTCGCCCAGTCCAGAGTTGGCATTTTCAATCAAGGGTGAACCTCCAACCTTTGCACAACCAAGAGCGTCCTGCAATGCAGCAGTGTTGGTCTAAATGGGCCTGGGGCTAATTGTATGGTTTATTCACCTCTTCTGGAAACCTTTGAGACCCGGTGGCCGATTGCACAGTTCAAACGCCCTTCAGATTAGGCGAGACATCCTGGATTCCCGGTACATCCCACAACCACAGATTACGGTAAGCTAAGTGCTGTACACCTCAAACGCCACCCATATTTGGCTTGCAATTAGAGTATATCCATCTCTCTAGACTGATTATCAGTCAGTCAACCCGGTGGAAAGCAGGATACTGCCGGTTAAATATGACGATTTCGTAAACACAGCCACTGTCACGGAGGAAACCCCAACGACAGTTATCTGTAGTGTTCGCCTCTTAGTGATCAAGAGTGCGCTGAATAAGTCACGCCAGTTTCTCTTTACGGTTGAAAACTCTGAGTGAAGGATATGATTATCGGGTTCTTCAATTACATGCTCAAGCATGAGTGAAGTGGAAGGGCTATATATCTGTAATGATTCTGCCCTATTTACACGCAGTTCGCGAAAACCCATTTGGACCCATCAGTGTTCATTTGTTCAATGTACATTCCCATCAGCTCCATGCATTTTCGCACACAAAAAAATGCACCATGCGCACTTCAGCCATCACGACGAGACTGCACCTTGGCATGGTGTGATGGTTTGCTTGCCTTCATGACCCAAAGAGCTATGCAGGATGGCTTCCTTAAGCCGGAGATGCAATCATGCCTGACGGGTCAATAAGTAGAGGCCAGACGAAGTCCAGTCTCAGAATCAACTGATGGGCAACATCTGGTTCTAACCACTATGTCCCTGGAGAGGATACTCCGGTGAATAAATACCGAGAAAAACAGCTTAACGGTCTAAAATCCTCCACTAGATGGACGCAGAAGTGGAGCACTTGGGGTTTCGCTCCACGGTGGGAGAAGTCATCACACTTCATTGGACAGCTATCGCCCGCCTAAGCTGGGCGGCCCCAGCCAAAAGGATGCTGCCCCGTCCACGTTCCTTGTTCCATTGGGTGCATGGGGCTGAGGACTGAATCCGAAAAGCAAATCGATAACAAAGCACCAGCGAAGACAAGACAAAACGCATGCAGTAATCAGGTCCCACGTGACAGACCAAAAGAAGTTCCTTCACGGGTGCTTCGGTCACGTTCCCGTGCTGGGTTAACGCCCCACTGCTTTGTGGGTCAGACTTTTGAGTCAAAGGCTCCGGTTATGGTTCCCAAAGAAAAACCCCTTGTGCGGAGTGGGAAACCATAAAGTATGATGTGCCCAGAAATCTCCAACGGTCAATCGGGAAACATTCCTTATCTCTCGGCTCTTCATTCTTTACTTTCCAATTCTAAATGCGTACGAGTAGCCACGATGAGCCGTGACTGTGAACTTGTAGCTCTCGAAAAACGTAGCAAATTAAAGACAGGGGAAGAAAGAAAATCCATCCTTCGACCTAAGCATTCTCTTCACTCAGCTGCTTTCAACGTCCGCACACTTTGCCAAACGAGGCAACAGGCTGCTCTAGCTAGAACTCTTGAAACCTTTAACATAGACGTGTGTTATGTCTTCGAAACACACATACAAGACCCAACTTCAGTGTTGACACTTCGCTCCCCTGATACAAACTCAGCTTCTCGTTTCACTTTTCGTGTCGGGTGATTCAGTGTCTAATGCTCGTGGTCAGGCTGGCGTTGGCATCGCTTTCAGCGTGAAGGCTGAGCGCGCACTGCTTGACTGGATCCCAGTCAGCAGCCATCTGTGTGCAGTTCGGTTTGAGTGGTTCTGTGCATGTCAACAGCACACACTGAAGTGCCGATGCCTGTTTATCGTTTCTGTGTATGCCCCAACTGACTGTAGCTCTCCTGAGGATGAAGACCAACTCTACCAGGATTTGTCTCAACTGCTCCGTAGCGTGCGCTCTACGGACATCATGGTTGTTGCTGGTGATTTCAACGCTCAAGCTGGAAGCCTAGACCAAACGGAGAGGAATATGGGAGGCCGATACTGCGTTCCAGACAGTGGAACTGATAACGCTGATCGACCCATTCAACTTTGTTCTGACCATAAACTATTCCTAGCGAGTACAAATTTCTCACATAAAAAGCGACACCGGTTAACCCGGCATCCTGCGCCTTCACAGCGCTGGACTCAGATCGACCATATTGCAATCTGTTACCGCTGGTGCGGATCAATTCAAGACTGCCGATCATTTTGGTCTACGTCTGTAGACACTGATCGCCCTCTTGTCCGCGTGCGCTTCAGCTTGCGCCTCGTTGGTGGCCGAAACAACGCCAAAGCGGACCGTCCTCCGCAGCTGCTACTAAACGATAACCAACGATCTGCTTTCCGAACAGAATTGTCCACCATATTATCGATGCAGTAACATGCCCAGGATCCAGAAGAGCGACGCACAGACACGAAACAGGCTCCACGCGCGACTGCTGATGCTACCAAAGGTCTAACAACTAGACACACACAGAAACGACGGATATCTGCATCCTCAGTTGCACTGTTAGATGTGCGCAGAACGATTTCTCCGGATTTCAGATACGATGAGGCACGGAGATGCCTTAAACGCCAACTGATTCCGAGTCTGAGAAATGACAGCGAGCAGTGATGGATTGTGAAGTGCAGAAAGATGGAAAAAGCTGTGGCGATTTGCAACAGCCGCAATCTTTTCCGTCTGATTAGACAAACCGGTCCACGTAAAACAGGTTAGCGAATTGATCAAAGAAGCGAACGCCTCACTGATTCAAACTCAGGAGCGTCGTCTAATTCGCTGGGCGGAGCATTTCGAGAATCAGTATAACTGGTATTTATCCTCTTCACGTTTGATCACTAGCGCAATGGGCACAGATCTTGTTGAAGATATCAGTCCTTCGTGAGAAACGGAGGTTCTTCGCGAGATAAGCTATCTTAAACGACATAAGGCCAACGGACCGGATGGGTTTCCTCAGTCTATTTTCAAAGACGGTGGTCCAGCACTTTTATTGGAGTTGACTAAACTCCTCAGTTTGATATGGAAGAAGAAACAAGTTCCAAAGAGTTGGTGTGAATCGGTGATCGGGAAATAAGTCTGATAAGCATCGCATCCAAACTGTTTTCTGGTATTATTTTCCACTGCTTATCTAACGCTCGCGAACAGTGCTCGCAAGAGAATCAAAATGGTTTACACCTGGTCGAGGTTGTATTGATCACATCTTCACTCCTAGACAAATTTCATAACATAGACACACCTTCCGCAGGCCCACTATTCCCGTTTTCCTTGATCTTAAAACGGCCTTCAACTCAATCGACCGCATAGTTCTCTGATGCTGCCTCTTGCTGAAGGGTGTACCAGATAAATTCATTTTCATCGTAAAATCCTTTCACATTAATAGCCGAAGCCCAGTTCGGGCTTACGGTGATCTTTCACCCGAGTTCACCACGAGAAGTGGTGTACTTCAGGATTGCCTCTCTCTCCTTTTTCCTTTAACTTTGTGATTAAAATGGTCCTAGAGACCGCACTTTTGTCAAGTGACTAAAGCGGCATTGAACTTCTCCCGGGTGGAAAGGTATCGAACCTTGAGAATACGATGACATAGTTCTTCTAAGTGAAGATCCAGGTAAGTTGCAAGCTTTTCTAGACAGCTTGGCGGGTTGCGTAGCAATGTTCGGTATGCGTTTTGCACCTTCAAATTGCAGGATGATATTGCAGGACTGGGTTGGCCCAACGCCAAACCTTTCAGTGCCTGAGGATACTATAAACGTGGTAGACAAGTTCTGTTATCTGGGTAGCTGCATCTCACTCCGAGGTCGGATATCGGATGAAGTGTCTCTGCGTATACAGAAGGCTCGCTTGGCATTTGCCAATCTAAGTCATCTGTGGCGTCGACATGACATCCACCTACCTATCAAGGGTCGAGTGTACGCTGCAGCAATCAGGCCCATGCTTCCGTATTGTTCGGAGACATGGCCACTGCAGGCGGAGGACATACGAAGATTGTCGACATTTGAACACCGATGTTTTCGTAGTATTGCTCTAATCTGGTGGGAACACCGTGTGAGCAATGCTGACGTTCGGCAGAAAGTCTTAGGTTCAAGGATCAAATCATTAGATGAAACACTTAAGCTCACCAGGCTTAGATAGTTGGGACATGTTTTACGCATGTCCCCTGACAAGATCCCTCGGCGTGTTATGTTTGCTGAGGCAGGTACCGGTTGGAAGATGAGTAAGGGTGGTCAGTCCATGACTCGGAAGAAAGGTATGAAAAGCCTAACTAGTGGACTTGGCCATGTAGAGCGTGTTAGACTTCCTCGGTGGGGTCCAAGAGACCCTCCCACTCAATTGTTAGATACGTTGGGGGATATGGTTAGATGCCGCTATCAGTGGCGCTCCTGTATTCACAAACTTTCTTCATCAACTTAATTCCATTAGTGTAGTTCTCCTCTTACTGCTCTCATACTCTTTCCTTCTTCATCATTTCCTTTTGAGATTGCCTAAGAGACGGCAACCAAAGCCCCCGCACCCAGTGCAGGGTTAATGGTTGTCTGAACTGAATGCATTTCAGTGCCAGTTGGTTTTCGGATTTCACTTCGGGCAACTCGGCCATCACAATATCCCATAAACACAAAGACCCAGTGCAGTACTGGAGATAACCGTCAACTGAACCCCGAGACTTGGGGTAGGGAACCACTTAAGGTTCCAGTAGGTCAGGTGTGGTAACGATCAACACGGAAATGGACTACCGTCTACCCTGCCGATGTCTTCATAGTGTTGTTCAAATCCAATGGAACCAACGTACTAATCGTTACGTCAGGTGCATGGTATCATTCAGGTAAAACAACCAGATATTTACATGGTATTCAGTTCTTAAAGATGACTAACAGCCGTTGCTCCTCGAAGGAATCATATCCCAGTGAAACCAAAGAGAGTAACCGAGAAATCTGAATCACAGTGCATTTGTACTCAGTCTACGTGGACATGAAGGCAAACCCCATCTCACTGAATGCATTTGTGACAGTGAAACAAAGAAGGCAAGACGGCTGGTGACACCTGCATTTGGGCGGCTAAAGAAGTTCGTGGAGCAGGTACAGTCGTATATATAGTCCGTTTTCCTAACCACGCTGAAGCAAAATTTATCCTCTGTCTGCCTGAGCATTCTGTCTGCGTTCTGGTCAGTTGCCTGTCGACATCAGCCTAATTCTTCTGCGCATTATTTCCGTCTAGCTGATCCAATTGCCTGATCGGTAGCCCCTCAGCTGGGTTGGGTATACTCGTCTACTGGTCCCGTGCGGGCGTTCCAATCTCCTGAAATCAGCAGAATATCGCGTCTAGGAACCCGGTTGACTGAATTCTGAAGTTCATTGCAGAAGACATATTTGGTGTTTGGCTCGGCATGTAGCGTTGAGGCGTAGACTACAATCACAGTCACGTTGAGCGGAGTATTCCTGAACCGTTCCGCGGCAATTCTTGGATGAATCTGCTTTTCAAGAGAACAGGGCGTTGTGTGGCTGACTGTTCATTGCGATCGCAACTCCATGAAGTCCAGAATAGTTCACTGGCCCACTGTGATACATCCAGTAGGATGCGTCCGTTTCAGGGACTCGAATACGTTGGCTGCTGGAGTTGGGTAGGCGTAATTCGGATAGACAAGCTACGTCAGTTTCTAGTCGCACAGTGCATGCATGGTAATGCAGCGGCCGCCTGCATCTGGTCACGTAGACTCGTGACCTCGTGTTCAGGCTTAGGTTCCCACCTCGCGTTTGAGTCACCCCGGCCACTGGGGCAGCACAGGGCGCGTCGCCTACCGGGGACGCCGTAGCATGATGAGAACTAATTATAGAGACAAAATTCATGAAGACTTGGGAATTTTGTACGAGGTGGCGTCCCCAGCGCCACCCGGCTCTCGTTTGAGGTTGTACCTCTAGCCCATGCACAGCCAAGTGCTACCTGTCAAGCAACAGGAAGTTTTTGTGTTGGGAGCCGACGGTCGATCGAGCGGCTCATACGCCTCTTGGATGGTGGTCTACCAACCCGGGATGCCCAACATGTCCTGGTGATCCTGTTGCATGGTTGCCGGTGACTCTCTAAGGGCTCGTTCACCTAGACTCAAGGGTCTTTTCGATCCTGTTGATTGGCGAGATTCCCTTGGTAGCCACTGGATCCAGCAGATCTCATCCACCTATGCAGGAGTTTCCATCTCCACATGCAGGGCGCCGTGTCACCGAGGTTTTTAGGCCTTGGTTACCCTCCACCCTGTTTGGCCCGCCTGTTGCGTAGTTTACCGGGGTGTGGCCGCTAATGCATGCCTCGGCTTCGTGGAGCCACAGGTGAAATTTGGGTAAGTGATGGAGACCAAACGGATGAAGAATACCCCAGAGGGCATGACAGTCTGCCAACTTAGATGTGCTACTCCTCTCGGACAACCCACACATCCCTTACCTGAGCTGTTCCTGGTTGGCAGAGATTCCGCTGCGTTCTCTCCGTTAGTTTGGATGCCTCTTTTTTATTACACAAAGTGAATTTCAGCATAAGGGGTAAACCCATAATCAGAAGACATGTTGTAGAAGTGGGTTATGGAGAACATTTACGTTAGAATTAGTTTACTGATCCTGCTTTTGAAGAGAAAAAGGTTTTAAGTAGGTGGAAAGACAGACAAGCGGAGAGTGATTCATAACTTAAAGGTCCGAGGAAAGAAAGAAGATTGAAAAACAGAAGTGCGACATCTAGTGATGGAAACTTGATAAGGATGACTAGTTTCACAGGCACGTGATGGTCGGGAATTAGTTTTGGGAAGAGGAACTGCCGTAATAAGCTCAGAAGAACAAAACCAAAAATAATATCGGTAGACAACGAAGCAAAAGTCCGACGATGGGCTAGTGACTGCAGATTCGATGTTAAAGAAGGGTTGTCGATGAGCCGGATGACCTTACTTTGAGCCCGATCAAGAATGAGGTAGACGAAGGTCCACCCCACACGTGACTGCAGTATTCAAGTGCCGGGCGGATTCGAGCTTTGTACAGCAGAAGATGAGCTGATGTGAAGAAGCGTCTGGAGCAAAACAGAAAACCAACTTTGCGCTCAGCACGAGAGGCCAGTTGAGATATGAAAGCGGGCCAACATAGAAAAGTTATAGATAAGCCGAGAGGTAGAATCTGTGGAAGGCAGCACAGTTGAATCAAAGGATAGATGAGGGGAGAATGAATGATGTTTCAAGGAAATTGAGAGAAGTTTTGGAAGCATTAAATGCAACATGATTGTGGGATCCCCAGGAGGAGATGTGTGTAAGAGCGGACTCTAAAGATGCACTGAGTGCCCTGTGGTCACGATCGATGTTGGTGTTGCCATGGCGGGTGTTGTGTCCGTAGTCAGTAGAAGAACACGTAGTGGTGGCGCTGCATTTATTCGTACGAGCGTGAAAACAAAACCCGGCCTCAGCCGGCGAGTAAGCCGCAAGCAAACAAGTGGGTTGGCATAAAGAGCCAAACTACATGAGCTGTCATACGCAACAGAGTAAGACCAATCAGTGTGTAGAAAAATCGATAAGTCAATACTGCGGGCGCTAAAGCATGATTAAAGATCAAGACAAATCAGGTGTATTTCCATTCATGAGAGGAATACTGATCGATTGTCCGCGTAGTGTGCGCGATTTTAACGAGACACAACAGCGGAAAGTGCGGTAAGAAAGGGAAGAATGAAGGGTGGCATCATCGGCAAAAAGAATGGATTGAGTTGGAAGTAGTGGATCTGTTCTGTTCTGTTCAGACAACCAGTAATCACGCACTGGGTGCGGGGGCTTTGGTTGCTATCTCCTAGCGGCAACCTCAAAAGGAAATGATGAAGAAGGAAAGAGTATGAGAGCAGTAAGAGGAGAACTACACTAATGGAATTAAGTTGATGAAGAAAGTTTGTGAATACAGGAGCGCCACTGATAGCGGCATCTAACCATATCCCCCAACGTATCTAACAATTGAGTGGGAGGGTCTCTTGGACCCCACCGAGGAAGTCTAACACGCTCTACATGGCCAAGTCCACTAGTTAGGCTTTTCATACCTTTCTTCCGAGTCATGGACTGACCACCCTTACTCATCTTCCAACCGGTACCTGCCTCAGCAAAAACAGCACGCCGAGAGTGTGACGTAAGTCATCACACCACGCCAAAGTGCAGTCTCGTCGTGATGGGGAAATAGTGGATAAAAGATCATTATTAAAAAAAAGAAGTAGGGTAGGTGCAAGTACTGAACTTTGGGAACACCAGCTTTCACAAGAAATGACTGGGACAGAACCCCATCAACTCGGACGGAGATAGTCCGCTTACTGAGAAAACTTGATGTCCACGATACGAGAGCAAAGGAAAATTCGAGCGAGGGCAGTTTCGCCAGAAGACCTTCGTGCCAAACTCGGTCAAAGGCTTTAGAAATGTCGAGCGACACCACGTGTGTTTCTCCGTGATTGTCGAGTGCAGCCGACCAGGAGTGTGAGACGAAAGCCAGGATATCGCTGGTGGAACGGCGAGGTCGGAATCCGTATTGACGATCGCTCAGTAGTCCTTCGCGTTCGAGAAACGCACGCAGTTGGTCGGAGATGATAGTTTCGAATAATTTCGTAAAACCAGGTGGGGTGAAAGTTGAACGTGGGTTATTCGGGTCAGAAAGATCACCGCGTTTGGGAAGAGGAAAAATCACGGCGTGTCTCCAAGGGATCAGAAAGGTATGAAGCTGGAGAGAGACAGAAAAGACGACGTAAATGAGGGGCAATTCAGAGGCACACATCCTAAGGACGATGGGCAGTATATCGTCTGGACAGGGTGGTTTGCGTACGTCCAGAGAAAGCAGCGCATGGCGGATTTTCCTAGCCCTAATACGCAGTTGAAAAACGGGAGACAAATGGAAGGGAAGAAACCGGAGGAGTAGGATGGAGTTGGAGGCAAACCGGGAAGCAAAAACTTCGGTATTCCCGTGTGGTTCACAAACAAGATGATCGGAATAATTACAGATGGGAGGGAAAAGAAAAAAGAAAAAATCGCGGGACTGCTTTGGCAAGGGATCGAAATGTTCGGCTACCGGTGGCAGATGAGAGTAAGCGTTCGGCTTTCCAGCAGACAAAGCGTTCTTCGGCTCTCCGTATGGTTGACGAGCAGCTGTTTCCGGCTTGCACGAAGCGGTAGTCGGAGCCGGGAGTGGCGAGCGGCGCCAACGGCGAAATGTCGCACATATCAAGCGTAGACCACGATCACATGCGTGGTCGAATCACTCGGGGGATTCGGGCTTGCCGGGTTTGGAAAAGTGAAGAATAAAAGTTGCATACCTTGAAGAATATTGCCAGTGAAGTCAGAAACGGAAGCTTCTGAAGTAAAGCAGCAACCATCCCGAGGATAGGAGGCTAGAAAGTCGCGAAAACTGTCCCAGTTGACTGAACGCCAAAATGAGTCTCGAGGTAGGTGGAGGGCCGAGGCGAGTAAAGTTGATAGAACAAGAAATAATAGAGCGGTTAGACGAGCCAAGTGGAGGAAGAGCAGAGATGCCTGAAAACAGAGAAAGAACAGAAATGAGAATAAGATCAAGGGTATGAGCATGATCGCCAGCTCCATCGGGAGTATGTGTGGAGAGGTCAACGAGTTGCCACAGGTTGTTGACCACGGCGAAATGTTCTATTTCGTGCCCTAGAGCCGAAGTGTCCGATAAGTGAATTAACCAATCTTGATTAGGAATACTGAAATCTCCTAAGATGGTGACGTGGCAGTTGGGATCCGTAACAAACAAGTGCTCAATGTTCGAAGATAAGAAACCAAAGATCGATGGGTCGCTACTGTTGGGTGAACGGTAAACAATACAAATGTAGTGATAAGGATAAAGAAATCGGAGCTTCAGCCACATCAACTGAAATTCACGACAAGAAAAGTCAAGATTCTGGATTCTGGATGTGGCGACTGACTGCTGGACTAAGACACAGACACCAGCTTTGGGTGAAAAAGAGGAGTAAAAGGGATAGTTGAGAAATTGGAGGTGGGTGGTGTCTGATGAGGGGAGATTTGGGTTTTGGTCAAAAATAGGGTAAGAGAAGAGGAAGATTGGAGAAACTGGTGCACAGAACCGATAATATGGTTCGTCCCGCGAATGTTAGTGATGGTGATCAGTTTCTGCTTTTTCCGAGTGTGCAGGGCGAGCAAGAGAGCGAGTGCGTGTGTGGTTGAGTATTTTCATGATTCATAGAGTGAAGGAAACCGGCGACCATGATTCTGAGACTTAAAGTGGCGAACCACATAAGGCCTTAATAAATTAGGCGTGGTACTGAGCCGGGCGACAGCAGAGCCGTCTACCACTACCTGTTGTGGGATGCTTCCGGCATATGGATCTCGACTGGCTGATCCTATCGGTTTTATGTTGAAATCGCTGTTGCTCCACCATTCGCCGCTACAACAGGACCATGGTAAAACATCGCATTCAGATCCACACGACAAAAAACAGGTTCAAATCGAACCGTGTGCTCCGAGCACCATCAACCAACGAGGTGATGTCATCAGTGCATAGCAAATCGGAAACCGTTCGCTGGTGTTTGGTAGACCAGGCGGCGCGTGAGACAATGCACGTTCTATGGCATAGTTGAACAAAACCTGGAATGTAGGACAGTCCCGTCATTGGCCGTACGCCATAACCAACTCTGAAACCTGAATGTGCAACTCTCTGAGGACCACAAAATTTCTCATACACTCCATTTTCCAACAAACACCTCAACAGCAAAATCCTGTCGATAAATTTAAAGGATGCGTAGCAATGATGTAGTTCAGGCAGGTCCCCGAAGGACAATGATTCATCCACGACCGGCACGAAAACCATTTTTCTCCCTGCGGATCAGCTCTTGATGTATGTAGCTCAACCCGTGCAGAGTGGCAGGCGCTAACTGCTGGGGTAATATTGAGATTAGAACCATACCCCGGTAGCTGACGCAATTCCTTCGATGGAGGCAAAAGAACAACTTCCGTATGAGTATGATTACGTACAATCTTGGCGGCGGTTTCAGGACAAAGATTCACACCCCCTCTAACTAGGATAATCGTTCAGC
This sequence comes from Fasciola hepatica, assembly GCA_948099385.1. Taxonomy (NCBI): domain Eukaryota; kingdom Metazoa; phylum Platyhelminthes; class Trematoda; order Plagiorchiida; family Fasciolidae; genus Fasciola; species Fasciola hepatica. Next base: position 4,610,944 of record CANUEZ040000152.1, on the reverse strand, counting down.
ATGTAGTTTTCCCGGTCCACCAAGTCAGCTGGCAGCAAGCTTCACAAGTTACCATTCTGGATAGACAGTAGACTAATGGTAGCCCAATCGATGGTCGCTTTCCGCTACTGCGTGCCCCTCGTGCTCATTATCTCGCCAGGAATCACTCACCGAATGTGAATTAGGTCTCCTAGGACCTTCCGATAAAAAATACGGATAACAATTAATTACCTGCGACTACACGTCGTCGCTCATCGCCGTAGTTCAAGAACGAAATAGATGACGGCTCGTCGAACTGCTTCTCTCCCTCCAGCTGTTCTAATTTAGCAGCCGTGCACGTGAATAGGCGTGAGTGGGAAATGCAGTAGAATGACAGCATCATCAGATAACCTACGAATGAATGGCGGGTGGCACTATACGTGCTCCAAGTGATCGCGGGTTTTCAGCGAAAAAGAGTCACAACCAGGTCACCTCCAGTGTCGTTCTCATAGGATTTTATATGACTAGAGCCAGTCGTGTGTCCAGTTCAGTTTGGCTTCAGCTTCCAGGACTTGGCAGAAGTCAACCAAATCGCCCGGTTTCTTGCACCCGCGATCTTTGATCTCCAGATGCTTCGACGTCATGAAAAGTCATCTTTTCCTGATAGGCGCGCCCGGGAACGGTGGGACAAGAAATTTCATGTTTCACCTACCACAGTGCTCCATTACGATTAGACCATAGGGTAAAGCTTTTAGTTACTAACTTTCCTTGACCAATCGCTTCGTGGAAAGAACACTGAAGATGGACGGAAAAAGGAGGGACAGAAGTGATAGAGGTTTTAATCGCCACTCTCATCAAACAATCCTTCTCAGGCGTTATTCGGTTCACGTTTAAAGGCATCCATCGAAGTTGCTTCAATGGTCAACTCCGTTAGCTTATTTCACTCGTTAACAGATCTCATAACGAACGACTGGCTCAAAATCCCTGTTCTTACACGAAGTTTCGCGATCTGAAGCCTGTGCTCTTGCAGTGTCATTCCCCGAAGTTTAAAATGGGGTTCCCCAGGTCTGGCTGACGTGTTCATTCTTTTAACAGTTTTTAACTTTTTTATCATCTCTTCTTAATCTCCTTCTTTCAAATGAGAATAGATTTGATTTATCTAACTTTTGCTCGTAACCTAGACCTCGACAGTCCCTAAACCACCTAATGAACCGCCGCTGTATTTGTTCGAAGATTTTTTATTCCGCACGAGGTACGGACTCCATGCCTGGACGCAGTGTTTCAGTTGGGGTCTCATGACGGCCCCGCATATTAGTAGCAAGACCTCTGGTCTTCTTGAACTCACCGTGCGCTTCGGCTGGTAAAGCGAACGCGAGGCTTTCTTCACGGCATTCTCACACTGGCTACCTAATTTAAAGTCATATTTAGTTCCCACGCTCAGAACTGTAACCCCCAGTTTGAGCAAGCGCCGTCTGGTGGGCCCAAAATAAATTGGGTCTCGGTTCTCCCTTATTAGTGAGGTGTTCGCACTTGTTTACGTTGACAGAGACCCCATGCCACCGACCGAACATGGATGCCATCCAGATCTCCCTGTACTGTACTGTCTGCAGCCGTTCCAAGAAGTTTAACACCGTCGGCAAACTCGTAGCAGTTGCTCTCTAGTTCACTTGTTAGGTCATTAGCAAACAGTTTAGTTTCAGTTTATTCAACCATTAACCTCGCACTTTTGTGCTCTGGTTTTGGTTGCTACCTTCCGGAATTGTCCAGTAGAGGGTGGAAAGAATAGAAGCAAAGTGATAAAGATCCGAAAAGTAGGAGTACCAAGGAGAAATCAAGACGAAAAGGAAAGAGTCCGAATGCAACTACGTCACTAACCGCGACACCTAACCATTTCATTTAGCATCTCCAACCATTTAGTAAGTAGATCACGTGGACCCCAACCTGGAAGTCTAACACGTCCTGTTCGGCCAAGTCCACTGGTCAAGGTTTTCATACCTTTTTGCCATGTCATGTACTGACCACCTCGACCTACCTTCCAATCACCACTTGCCCCAGAGAACAGCGTACGCTGAGGAAGTCTATCCGTGGGCATGCGTAACACATGTCCCAATCACCTTAACCTGTCTAGATTCAGTACTTGATCCAGAAACTGACCTCTGGTTCCCAACACCTTACGCTTAATCCCGGCATTCTTGATACGGTGTTCCCTTCACAAGAAGATACGGTTATCTCAAGAATCAATTCAACTACAAAATTGAAAGAGGGCAACCCTGACGAACATCACTTTCCGTGGGGAACTCGGGGAAAGATCGCCGAAAGCACGAACTCAGCTTCGGCTGTTCGCATACATGCATTGGGAAAGAGAAATAAACTTCTCTGGTACATCCCTCAATGAGAGGCAGCGCCAGAGAACTGTGTGGTCAAACGCCGCTTTTAGATCAAGAACGACACAGATTGTGAGCCTACGAAAGATGTGCCTGTGCTCTACGGTTTGCCGAAGAGTGAAGATGTTGTGGATACAACCTCGACCGGGTCTGAAACCGGCTTGATTCTCACGCGTACACATTTCGCGGGCACTGGATAGTCGGTGGAAAATAAGACCGGCAAACAGTGTAGACGCGATACTTGCCAAGCTGATTCCTCCATGGTTTTCGCCAGAGGACCTGTCACGTTTCTTGCAAATCGGCACAATCACCGATTCACACCATACCCTCGGAATCTGCTAACTATCCCAAATAATACGGAGTTTAGTTAACTCCGAAACCAAAGCTTCGCATCCATCCTTGAAAAAAGATAGAGACAACCCATCCAGTTCAGCGGCTCATCTTTTCAAGTAACCTATCTTCCGCATAACCTCCATTCCTGATGGAGGACTGATATCCACCTGCATCGTTTCGCTGTCAGGTATATTTGGAAGGTCCACCGTTGAAGTGGGCCAACTGAACTGTTCCTTAAAGTGCTCCGCCCAACGCTCCAGACGACGTCTCTGAGTGAGACAGTGAGACGTCGGATTTCTTAGTAAACTCACTTACACCAGATTTCCGTGGATCGGTACCTCCAATCAAGCGGAAAAGTTTGCGAGCATTGCCAATGGGCGCAGCCTTTCCCATTTCCTTGCATTTCGCAATCTACCACTGCTCACGGTCATTCCTCAGGCTCCCAGTCAGTTGGCGTCTCAAGGATTTACGCACTTCATTTAATGTGGCATACGGAGGGACGGATCTGCGAGCGTTCAACAGAACAACTGATGTCGAAGATATTCATTGTTTGTGAGACCGACTTGAACCAGAGTTCTGGATGGCATTGGAAGCGGCATACAAGGCTTTCCTTGATCTGTTGCCAGCGTTCATTTCGGTCCTGAACATCTGGCTGCATCGACAACTGCGTAGACAGCTCTATCTGGAAACTGTGTCGCTGGTTATCGTCTAAACAGGGCGAACAGCAGGGGGCAGGTGACTGATCCCTGCAGTACATCGCTATGCAATTCTCCCATGCTGGACAAAACTTCTATCCTCACCTGAAGGTGACTCCCAGTAAGCCTCTGATGATCCACCCCCCTAATGACGGGCTCGTCCAAACTCTTCCAGCGTACTCGCCAACAGCCTGTGATCAATGGAGTTGAATGCCTTCTGCAAATCTGAATAACAGACTTCAACTTTTTATCTTTGTCTAGCCTTCTGGTTACTTCATCTAATTAGTGATAGGTTAGTCAAGCATGATTTTCGGCGAATGAATGCATGTTGGTGGGCTGATACCAAACGGTGGCGTTTCGGATGCTTAATTATGCGGTCCCGGATTAACCTTCCCATGACTTCCATCAATACTGACGTCGAATTGATTTGTCGATAGTTCACGCATGCCTCCCTGTCGCCTCCTTTTTGGAGTGGAGTGACGGTGGATAAGCCAGTCCTGTGGCGTCTCATCTTTTTCTAGCAATCGACTGAATAGTAGCATCAGTGCTTTGGCCAGTAAATCAGCTAGCAGTCCCGCCGCCTTACGCGATGACAGGAACCCTAGATTCTCGTAAACTTTGCTCTCACAGACTTCGGTATCTACCATCGCCGGTATGTGCATGTTTTGTCTATTGCACTCTCCGGACGCTTCTTGGTTCAGTCTGCATACCCTCTGAAAAAGCGCAGTAGATTCGTAGCCTTTTCTTAGCTTCTGTATGCCTGCTCTTTTCAGGGTGGCCTTCGACTGCATGTAATTGTAGTACACTTTAGGTTCCATCATGATGTTCACAGCAATCTTACATTCGTAGACCCGCCTGCATCCTAGCTGTATCTTCGTGGCCCTACTTTTAGCCAATCCGTACTGTAGGAAGACTCGAAGTCCATTCGTACAAGTATACATTTGCCAGGCCACCTGTTTTAGCTTGACAGCCTTCTCCACATGGCTGCTCCATCATGGCAGGGTTTCCTTCCTTTTCGCTTTCTTCAAAGGAGCTACGTCATCGGTGATTTCTCACAGTTTATCCCTGACGTGCCGCTCCTGTCTCCACATAATCATCCCCTCGTGGCACTAGCCACTTGACATGGAGTGCAAGTTCCCGCAGCTCTTTTGTGTTTATCCCGGAGAAGTTGCTCATATATCTATTCAACGCCTCTACTCTTTGGAGGCTCGCTATCATTCGTGGAACGCCGTGGTCGCTCTTGCCAACCGGGTCCTATACAACCAGCATTTCTAGATTTTTTGAAGCCCTTGGTGTCTTTCCATACCTCCGCCTACTTACCTACTGCGCTTGATGAAATAGAGTACTCAGTTCCATAAAATCTCCAGATAGCTGTACTAATCACCGGAGGAGCCGAACCCTGGGAGGCTATTGCTGAGGTTTGATCAATACAACCGTAACTGAGTACACGTAGGCGGCAAGAGCTCAGGTGGCGGACCGCAGGGAGAGGGTAACCTAATCTGTTCGCAGTTCACGGCGGTCTGCGTCAGTCATCGTCGCACGGCAAGTTCGACCCTGATCTGAGCGAACAACAAAAGTGCTCTTGAAAACACTGACAAATAATTCAGTACGGCGGGCTTTTGGCAAAACAACCTAAGCTAGACGGGTGTAGGAGTGCACTAACGGAGTAGTCAACAGCTGACCAATGTAGCTGATTCGAACCAAACCCTTGTAGCAAAACCGCTCCGAAACCGATCAGTTTTTGGACCGATTTTCGAGCGGTTTGTACCATTACATTGATTGGTTTTCGAACGGTTTCTGAGCGTTTTTTGCAAATCGTGTGAAATACGTGACATGGTTCGTAAACTTCTGTCACATTTCCCAAACTGCACTTCTTTAGATGATTGTTCTTATTTTACTCAGTTCAAGTACATGAAGTAGAACGATCTATAACTTGATATTTCAGGGTATTTGAATCTTCAATCTTTTTGGCAGAAGGCACCGGGAAAACATCCCATGTAAGCCTCTTCACAGTGACTCTGTAGGTCCACGCTCAGGAGGCGTTCCTCCACAATGCCTCCAGATGTATAGCGAGACGCCGTCATCCTTCTCTTTCATCACTGACGCCGGTAAGATGTTCCAGAGATTGGTCGTCCTTCGCGAAAGACGGTAAACTAGTGGCAGACCAGTCGACGGAAGCTCCAGCAGTGTTAGGGAATGGCCTCGCATCCGGTCGTCCATCCGAAGAGGAAAGTCCGCTTGCAATTCCGGAATCATATCACCACGAGGGATCTTCCTCAAACTAACTATGGCGCCACGAACACGTCCATAGTACTCGGGGAGAGATCAAGAGACCTCAGACGATCCTCATGGCTGGTCCCCCGTAAGCCACTGACCAGTCCCGTCGCGAAGCGTCGAACTTTCTCTAGTTTCACCATCCCACCGATAGTGCAGGGGTAGGTTGCGGCACCTTCGTATTCGAGTCTCGGACGAACATGAGAAGCACACAACTGGAAAGCTTTGGGACTCAGCTGACCAAATGATCGATGCACGGCACCGAGGATAGCTCTGGAAGAGGCACAGCCCTTATCCGTATGAGCTCGGGTTTTGAGGGACGACGACAGCATAACCTCAAGGTCTCGTACGCACAACGATCGCGGTAGCATTTCGTTCCCAATGCGATACTCTGCATCCAATACTATTCTCCCAACAGGCATGTACGCGAATTTGGACACACTGATTGATAGTACCCAGACATCAGACCATCGTACTAGCGCATCCAGATCCCTTTGCAGAACCTCTTTGTCAACATTTGATTTCACGACCCTCCAAAGTTTAACGTCATCTGCGTAAACAAGGCAAGGTGACTGGAGGACTGATGGCAAGTCGTTGATGTAGGCCAGAAACGGTACCGGTCCAAGAACCGGGTCCTGAGGGACCCCACTTGTTGAAGCACGCCAACTTGACTTCGACTGGGCAACTCTGACTGAAAGCGCCCCCCCCCCCCCCCCCACTTTAAGGAAATCCGCGATCCGGTAGAACATCGGACTCTGAAGACCAAATGTCCTGAAATTTTCCAACAGCCGGTCGTCAAAGGCCTTGCTGAAATCGACGAAGACCACATCTGTGTTGTAGTCACCCTCCATAGCCTCTGTCCACCGTTCTCGTGCCAACAGCAAGTTAGGGATACAAGATCTTTTTGAACGGAAGCCATGTTGGGGGGGGGGGGGCACAAATACCTGCGTGACTCAAGGTGCTCTCGGATAAGCACCGACAAAAGCCGTCCCATCACCTTTCCTAAAATGCAGGTTTAACTCATCGAGCGATAGTTTGTGGGTACCTTCCGCGAACCTTCTTTATATGATGGACAGATTACTGCGGCCTTTTATTCGCTAGGCAAAGAACTCGTGCGTAGCGATAGATTAAACAGATCGGCCAAAGGTGATGCGAGTTTGTTGTCCAGCGCACGCAATACTGCCAGATAGATGCCATCTGGTCCGGGCGACGGATGCACTTTCAGTTTCTTGAGTTCCTTGGTGACTTTATCTGGATGGAAGGGTCAAAGCACGAGGAAAATATCCGTATAAGGCAGTGACGGCGACAGTGTTGACTCTGTCGCGTACACAGATGAGTAATGACGCGCAAGGAACTCTGCTTTTTGAACGTCCGTTTAAGCAAATGTTTCCCGGCCGGCTAAGGGTGGAATAACCGTGCTGATGCGGGTTCTACGTCTCAAATATGCATAAAGCCGTTTGGGTGCAGTGAGAGATTTTAGCAAGCATATTTTCAAAACAATTTTTCTTTTCCGTTTTCATGGAGGAACACATATTTTGGATGGCTCTGTACCACTTGTACCAATCTCCAGTATCCCGATATCGTTGTTCTGCACGGTTCCTCCTGCGGAGAGCACTACATAGCTTACCATCAAACCACGGAGGACCTTTACTATGCCTGCGAAAACGAACGAGAGGCGCGAACGCACGCATTAGTCCAATGACCCCTTCTCGTATTGTTGACCAGGAGGATTCTACACTAACTGGCGCTGCTGCAGTCCACACCACTGATGCTGCTGCTTGCATTTCATCAGTTAATTTGCCATATGTTGCGTACCGTATGAGGTTCACCAAAATGCGAAACACCATGCCTCCAATGGATTGAGAGAACGGAGTGGTTGCTGGAACCGTCTGGCGGGAGGTATCGAATTTCCTCAACGTCAGACTGTCTCGTGGATATCACAAGACTCAGGATGGGTGACTGAGGACGCTGAATCCGTGTCGACTGTTGTACGTGCTGGTATAGAGTCAAGTCCTCAAGGACCGTGAGGAAAGTACGTGTGAAGGGATCTGCGGACGGTCGTTAAAGGCTCATCCCTATAGATATGCGGCAAACTGAAATCCCCAAGGACAATACAGTGCTCGTCATGGTTCCACCGCCGGAGTTCGTCACAAATAACCGTGCAGTCTACGCCGGGTGACCTGTACACAAGTCCCATTGTTACACAGCCACTAGGTATTAATCGAACCCTGCACTAAAAAGATTTCCCAGAACCCCTCAGGATCAGTGGAACTATGTAACTGGTAGGCAGGTATGTCAGACCGAATATAGAGGGCAACACCGATACTTTGTCTCTCATCGCTATTATCCACCCGGAAAATTGAGTATCCTGGTAGTGACACCTCAAAATCAGAAACGTCAGCGTACACCCACGTTTCGGTTAGGGCAACGACTGTGGAGGGGGAGGGGTCTTGTGCCACCAGTGACTCCTGCTCATCTCGTTTGTTCAACAGGCTACGCACGTTGGACAGCAGTATGATCACCCGCCCGGAACTGTGTCGTGCCGCCGATCTAACACCCCCCGAAACACATTGTGAACTTACGACTTGGCCGCTGGGCTCACAGGTGTCGCTCATAGGACCAGGGGTGTCCAACGCAGATGCGGCCTCAACTTCCGGACCCGAAAATCCCAAATACCGAGGTCAGTTCCCACCTTCGATCGACGTTCGTGTAGCTCCATGGCGGCTAATTTTAGCTGCTGCCGCTGCTCTGGAGCGAGATCACGTAGAATACGCACCGATTCACCTTGTAGCTTGTGGGTTCGGTGCAGAACCGCCCGGGCTGCATCTACGGTACTCAGGAATACCTTCAGCAGTCGTACTCGTTCACCAGGCGTCTGCCGCTTTCCGAGGCGGAAGGCCGCAGTTACTCGAACGCTATTAGCCACCGCTTTCTCCTCGCTCATGAAAATCCGTGACACGTAGGACCACAGCAGGGAAAGATCACAGTCCATTTTGCCTTGAGACTCAACGACGGTAGCTTCCGGCAGGTGTACCAGTAGAAAACAATGAGCCTATCTGGGAATGTCTTACGTTTACGGGAGTGCCCGTTGTTACACGGACCGATCAAGTCCCCTAATGAGGGGTTTACACGTCCACATTATTAGACGACGGCGGAAACGCACTCCAGCGGGGCTGTAGGGGAGAAATATGGTATATCAGTCTTCAGGTCTTCAGGTAAAGGGCAGTGGGAAGTCACCCCGTAGGCGCCCCGTCGCATCGTACTCTACTGACTCCGCTAGATGTCTGTGCTCCTCCAATAAACCTTCAGAATCTGATCCAATTTCCTCTCAAACAGTGCCTCGGTTTCCTTTTCTACCACTTCGGTCGGTAGAGCGTTCCAGAGATTGGTCACCCTGCTTGACAGTCGATAGATGGCCAATAAGCCGGTGGAATGCACCTTACGAAGCGTCAGGGCGTGTCCTCTGATACGACCATTGTTCCTGAGTGGGAATTCCGACTGTAGTTCCCAGCCCAACTCACCACGGATTATTCGCTTGGCACAGATGAGGTCGCCTCGAAGAAGTCCATAAGCAATGGGAAACAACTCGGTGGCTTCCAGGCGTTCCTCTTAGCTGAACCCACGCAGTCCGGCAACGAGGCGTGTGGCAGCAAGTTGCGCTCGTTCCAGTTTGGCTACTTCCACCGCCGTGTACGGGCAGACAGCCGGACTGCCATATTCCAAGCGAGGACGTGCATGCGAGACATACAGCAATCGGAAGGTGTCCAGGGGTAAAGGCCCAAATGAACGGCGAATGGGACCAAGTATCCCCCACGCTGAGACGGACGTTCTCTTGGTGTGCGCTCCTATCTTCAGATTGTTAGTGACAACAACTCCGAGGTCCTTTTTCCTCCTGCGCGTGACGGGGAACGATACCCTCAAGGCAGTAAATATATTGAAGTAAAATGCCCATTAGACAATGTACATTACTCCGGCTGTCATTTTCTTTCGTATCAATTCGCTTTTGATCCGTGTAAAATGGCTACTAAACGAACCGGTTGAAAACCGATGTTGCGAACGGGCTGTGTGTTACAAGGGGAAAGTTTTTCCGCCCTTAAGTTAAAACTTGGGAGAAAACTAAATACCGAGCCGCACTTCCGACCGTTCTCTTTGCATATTAACAATTAAATGGACAAGTTCATCAAATTCATCATCAAAGTCATCTTATATGTACAGCGGAGAGCGACCGAACGCAGGAAAGTCGGCGTAACGCAGCCTTCAGTTCAGTTCAGTTCAGTCCAGTTTGCACAGGACTTGGTGTGGCTAGATCCAATCGTGTGTCCAGATAGCTGTGTTGTCGGCGCGTTTCCGTAGCTCCCAACACTGCGTGATTTTCTTTTTCTGAAAGGCAGAAATTTTGTGCAGTATCAGCCCGGGCAGAGAAAGGTGGGAACAATTAGTAAACTGCCGTTTCGATCATCCTTCCAGGCAGAAGGGTTAACGTTGTCTGTGTCTACAGGGCACCAAGCACAAACCACGAAGAGGACGTTTGTTTGCTGCGGACTTTGACTGAACTAGTTAAGAACGCACAAAAGACCCTCATAGTGGGTGACCAATCTTCCGCACATCTTTGGTCGAACGCACGACTTGTGGACTCAATTCCCGTCCAGCGAATAAAGACGCAGAACGACAGCGATTGATAGTTTTTGTACTTGTATTGATTGCCCTGTATGAAGTACAGGAGAAGGGAGGCTGATCTAGCTAATCACCAGAGCTGATGAGCTGGAGCGTGCCTTGCCGTTTTGAAGTAGTGTGACGAAGGTTCTTCTTCTTTTTCACGTGCTCTTATTTTTACACCGGTGGACTTAAACAAAGCGCGCCTAAGCTCTAAGCTCGCAATTGTATTTTATTGAATTTGGTGTCTGCGAAGCCGCTACACATCGACTGGATGGCTCAGGTCTGCATGCCGGGATCGGAGGAGCAAACCTACTTAGAATGGCTGCATGATAATGCGTTGCATCAGCATATTAGGGAGAATACCAGATATAGGACTGGATGCGTTCCATCCTTGCTGGATCTATCTATAACGAACTTCCCGAACGATGTGTCTGGACTGCATTACTGTGCACCGTTGGGCAAGAGTGACCACGTGTGTGTCGAAATCGTCCTATACATGCGGAAACCCAAGGTAACCTGAAGGCTGGCCAGACATTTCGGTAGCATGGACACAGATAGGCTTCGTATTAGGGCGACGGGTTTGACCTGGGACACGACAGAGGGGGCTACTGTCGAGGAGCGCTGGAAGGTCATAGAGGGATGCCTGACTGCCCTACAGGAAGATTTCTCATCCTTGAAACGAGGGAGCAAGGAGGACAAACCCATATCGTGGAAGGCTGCAATAGCCAAGGCCATCAGACGTCGAAACCGCTCCTGGAACCAGTACAAAGATTCTGGCAGTCGGCTAGCCTGGAACCGTTATACAAAGCTTAGAAACGAGACTGTGAGCCTTCTGAGAACCTCCGAGCGGAAATTTGAGATAAATTGGCCCAGTCTATGGGACAACAGCCAAAACATTCTGCAGCTATGTACAGTCTAAAGGCTCAACAAGAAATGCCATTGGTCCGCTATCCACTAGAGAACATGGTATGGTCACTGATGACCAGCGCGAAGCAGACGTCCTGGGGGAATACTTTGGTAGTGTACGAAGAATGGATAGTGGGGTGCGAGTAGATCTGGCTCTGGTGCATCCTTTCCCTCAGTTAAACGAGCTGGACCCCTCAGAGGAGAGCGTGCGTAAGAACCTACAGGAATTAAACAGCCACAAGTCAGCGGGCCCAGATAGCATTCATCCAGCTGTCACCAAGCCGTTGGCGTATATTATAGCTCCATCGGTATGCAGGCTGTACAGATCTACATTGGATTAGAAAAAACTGCCTCAGAACTGGAAAGTCGCGGCAGTCGTGGCAACACATAAGAGTGGGTCTAGGTCGGCTATGCATAACTACAGGCCGGTAGGCCTAACAAGCATCCTACGTAAGGTCCTTGAGAAGATCATCCGTGCCCACATCTGCCAGCACTTACTGGAGCACTCCATGTTAAGTCCGGCGCAGCATGGATGCCCTAAACATAAACTTTGTCTGACCAATCTCCTGTGCTTCTTAGATGAAGTAACTCGACGACTGGACGAAGGTAAGCAAGTTGAGGTATGCTACCTCGACCTTAGCAAGGCCTTCGACTCCGTTAATCATCGTCTTTTGCTATGCAAGAAGCAGACGTTCGGCATAGGCGGGCCAGTATTTGGGTGGCTGGAGGACTTCCTCTCCCACAGGACGTTTTACGTCAAAGTGGAGGATAGGTGCTCCAGTTTAGTGAACGTCACCAGTGGTGTACCTCAGGGATCCGTCCCAGGCCCGGTCCTATTCTTGTTACTTGTTAATGACCTGGCATACGCTCTTCAATCGCCTAGCTTTATTTTTGCGGATGATGTGAAGATTGTTGGATCTCAGGGTAGGGTGGACTTGGGCAGGGAAATGGGTACCGTCCTGAACTGCGCATACAAATGGGACCTACCTCTGAAAGCTGAAAAAAGCCATTTGTTGTCAAGGGCAACAGAGAGCCTTACTGTCGCTCATGATCAAGGGCTGTTCATCGTAGAGGCAGCCAGTAAGGCTAAAGACCTTGGGGTCATCATGAACAGTGACTTCAAGTGGTCGGAGCAGTGCAACGCTGCTGCGCATAAGGCTCGTGGGGAGCTCTTTAGGCTGCGATCAGCTTTGTCCTGCCGGAAGCCGGAGGTATTCGTACCCATTTTCAAGGCTCTAGTGAGACTTCACTTAGAAGGTAGCGTGCAGGCTTGGTCACCCTTCTACAAAGGGATGCCGCCTGCCTAGAAAAAGTCCAACGGCTCGCCACGCGAATGGTTGAAGTGATGAGGGGTAAGACTTACGAGCAGAGACTCTGTGACCTGAATCTCTTCTCGTTGGAAAGTAGGAGAAGTCGAGGGGATCTCATAGAAACGTTCAAGGTAATGAAGGGCTTTTCTGGCCTTAGACCAGATAGTCTAGTCCAAGTGGCCGTAAATTCCAGAACAAAGTGACACGAAAAGAAGCTGATAAAAGCCCGAGCTAGATTGATGACTAGATCACACTTCTTCAGCATCAGGGTAGTGGACAGTTGGAACGGCCTGCCTGGTGGAATGGTAGATCTGCAGACGGTCCCATCCTTTAAAGGCGCCCTAGATCGCAAGTGGTACAAGATATTTCCTCGTAGTGAGCCTCGAGTATATCAACTAGATGGATGCCGGGGAGCACTGTGGTTCTTCTGGAGTATGTTTTAATAGACTTCTTCGCTCACTGCATATAGTCTCAGTGAAAGCTCACGATGCAAAATGTCCCTCGCATTTGATGTGAGAAGAGGTTTTCCGTTTCTATCTCAATTTTAGCGGGGATTCGAAGAAATGAACGCCGCTTTGGTGGGTGCATACCTGGTATGCATACCACCGAAGGAATTCTGGACGCTCGATTGGCCGTGGCCATTACCTGTCCTATGCAAACTTAAATGAAACTAAACTGAGCTGAACTGGTATGATACCCCCCGGCTAACTCGACGTCAAAACTTGCCGGTTCCGCTCAACAATCTGCTTACTCTCTAGCCCCCAAATATCTTCAGCCCTCGACTCCCCCACGACCTCCTTTCTACCCCAAAATCAGTCTCATTCCCACTCCTCAGACCGAAAATCACTTGGCTCTGGCGATTCTGCAACAACTCCTGAGCATATGCTCAGACGTTTTTACAGCAATTGCCTCAATGTGTTCAGTAAAATCCCGGAGCCTCGGCAGCTTGCAGTGGATAAGGAGCCCCAGGTCATAGCCCTCTCAGAAACCTGGTTCACCCCCGACATGCTCGATGCCGAAATATCCATTCCGGGATACTTCACTGAACTGAAGTGAACTGATCTGAACTGAAATGGGGGATTTGATAGAAACCTTCAAGGTAATGAAAGGACTGTCAGGAATAAGACGAGAGGACCTTTCCTCTCTGATCCTCGGGAGAGGTACAAGGGGGCATGGCCTTATATTACACCAAAATAGGGCGAAGTACTTCTCAAATAAAGTGGTACCCTATTGGAATAAGCTCCCGGAAGAGGTCATAAATACCACAGCAGTGAAGGCTCTTAGGAAAGCAGTAGACCTTTGTTGGGTGGCAGTATACCACGAGTTATGTTAGGCAGCTTTTAGGGTCAGAAGCAGTTCAGTTCAGTTCAGTTCAGTCTGCACAGAACAGGTAATGGCCACGGCCAATCGAGCGTCCAGAATTCCTTCGGTGGTATGCATACCAGGTATGCACCCACCAAAGCGGCGTTCATTTCTTCGAATCCCCACTAAAATTGAGATAGAAACGGAAAACCTCTTCTCACATCAAATGCGAGAGACATTTTGCATCGTGAGCTTTCACTGAGACTATATGCAGTGAGCGAAGAAGTCTATTAAAACATACTCCAGAAGAACCACAGTGCTCCCCGGCATCCATCTAGTTGATATACTCGAGGCTCACTACGAGGAAATATCTTGTACCACTTGCGATCTAGGGCGCCTTTAAAGGATGGGACCGTCTGCAGATCTACCATTCCACCAGGCAGGCCGTTCCAACTGTCCACTACCCTGATGCTGAAGAAGTGTGATCTAGTCATCAATCTAGCTCGGGCTTTTATCAGCTTCTTTTCGTGTCACTTTGTTCTGGAATTTACGGCCACTTGGACTAGACTATCTGGTTTAAGGCCAGAAAAGCCCTTCATTACCTTGAACGTTTCTATGAGATCCCCTCGACTTCTCCTACTTTCCAACGAGAAGAGATTCAGGTCACAGAGTCTCTGCTCGTAAGTCTTACCCCTCATCACTTCAACCATTCGCGTGGCGAGCCGTTGGACGTTTTCTAGGCAGGCGGCATCCCTTTGTAGAAGGGTGACCAAGCCTGCACGCTACCTTCTAAGTGAAGTCTCACTAGAGCCTTGAAAATGGGTACGAATACCTCCGGCTTCCGGCAGGACAAAGCTGATCGCAGCCTAAAGAGCTCCCCACGAGCCTTATGCGCAGCAGCGTTGCACTGCTCCGACCACTTGAAGTCACTGTTCATGATGACCCCAAGGTCTTTAGCCTTACTGGCTGCCTCTACGATGAACAGCCCTTGATCATGAGCGACAGTAAGGCTCTCTGTTGCCCTTGACAACAAATGGCTTTTTTCAGCTTTCAGAGGTAGGTCCCATTTGTATGCGCAGTTCAGGACGGTACCCATTTCCCTGCCCAAGTCCACCCTACCCTGAGATCCAACAATCTTCACATCATCCGCAAAAATAAAGCTAGGCGATTGAAGAGCGTATGCCAGGTCATTAACAAGTAACAAGAATAGGACCGGGCCTGGGACGGATCCCTGAGGTACACCACTGGTGACGTTCACTAAACTGGAGCACCTATCCTCCACTTTGACGTAAAACGTCCTGTGGGAGAGGAAGTCCTCCAGCCACCCAAATACTGGCCCGCCTATGCCGAACGTCTGCTTCTTGCATAGCAAAAGACGATGATTAACGGAGTCGAAGGCCTTGCTAAGGTCGAGGTAGCATACCTCAACTTGCTTACCTTCGTCCAGTCGTCGAGTTACTTCATCTAAGAAGCACAGGAGATTGGTCAGACAAAGTTTATGTTTAGGGCATCCATGCTGCGCCGGACTTAACATGGAGTGCTCCAGTAAGTGCTGGCAGATGTGGGCACGGATGATCTTCTCAAGGACCTTACGTAGGATGCTTGTTAGGCCTACCGGCCTGTAGTTATGCATAGCCGACCTAGACCCACTCTTATGTGTTGCCACGACTGCCGCGACTTTCCAGTTCTGAGGCAGTTTTTTCTAATCCAATGTAGATCTGTACAGCCTGCATACCGATGGAGCTATAATATACGCCAACGGCTTGGTGACAGCTGGATGAATGCTATCTGGGCCCGCTGACTTGTGGCTGTTTAATTCCTGTAGGTTCTTACGCACGCTCTCCTCTGAGGGGTCCAGCTCGTTTAACTGAGGGAAAGGATGCACCAGAGCCAGATCTACTCGCACCCCACTATCCATTCTTCGTACACTACCAAAGTATTCCCCCAGGACGTCTGCTTCGCGCTGGTCATCAGTGACAACACCATAGTCTTTAGTGGATAGCGGACCAATGGCATTTCTTGTTGAGCCTTCAGATTGTACATAGCTGTAGAACTTCTTCGGCTGTTGTCTTACAGACTGGGCCAATTTGAGCTCAAATCCCCACTTAGAAGTTCTCAAAAGTCTTACAGACTCGTTTCTAAGCTTCGTATAACCGTTCCAGGCTAGCCGACTGCCAGAATCTTTGTACTGGTTCCAGGAGCGGTTTCGACGTCTGATGGCCTTGGCTATTGCAGCCTTCCACGATATGGGTTTGTCCTCCTTGCTCCCTCGTTTCAAGGATGAGAAATCTTCCTGTAGGGCAGTCAGGCATCCCTCTATGACCTTCCAGCGCTCCTCGACAGTAGCCCCCTCTGTCGTGTCCCAGGTCAAACCCGTCGCCCTAATACGAAGCCTATCTGTGTCCATGCTACCGAAATGTCTGGCCAGCCTTCAGGTTACCTTGGGTTTCCGCATGTATAGGACGATTTCGACACACACGTGGTCACTCTTGCCCAACGGTGCACAGTAATGCAGTCCAGACACATCGTTCGGGAAGTTCGTTATAGATAGATCCAGCAAGGATGGAACGCATCCAGTCCTATATCTGGTATTCTCCCTAATATGCTGATGCAACGCATTATCATGCAGCCATTCTAAGTAGGTTTGCTCCTCCGATCCCGGCATGCAGACCTGAGCCATCCAGTCGATTTGCGGAAGATTGGTCACCCACTATGAGGGTCTTTTGTGCGTTCTTAACTAGTTCAGTCAAAGTCCGCAGCAAACAAACGTCCTCTTCGTGGTTTGTGCTTGGTGCCCTGTAGACACAGACAACGTTAACCCTTCTGCCTGGAAGGATGATCGTAAAGGTGCATAACTGAATATTGCGAGCACACATCTTGGTTTGAGACTCAAGGTGGTTTGTACCTGACCTGACTAGGGTGGCTACTCCTCCAGCAAGGCGATCGTGTCCTCTACCCTGCCTATAGACCGCAAAACTGTCACTTATTAGGCCTGGCTGATGGCCTTCTTTAGAAGGCCACGTTTCCATGACGGCAACTATTGACGCTTTCTGCTCGTCAGCGGTTTTGGAGAGTTCCGCCCATTTGTTTCTAATACTGCACGCGTTAGTATATAACACCACCGCGTTTGTTCCGTCGCCTAGGTGTCTCTTTTTATTCACTCCTGTCTGTTTCTCAGCCGCAACGCTTGGGATGGTGACATGTTTTTTGCTTCAGATGCCCCCACTGGGGTGCATGAAGCCGACTGACGGTCCAGAATTTCCGACGACTCCCAATCCATCTCCATAGGAGTTGCCACAACATCCAGACTGGCAGGGGTCGCGCTGTCATCTGTCTCCGGACAGTACTGCCAATTTTCGTCTTCCATCGCGTCTTCAATTACAACTACTTGTGACCCCGCACATGGCTTCTTTACTATTGTCGGGGTCGGAGCCAGAGAGCCGAGTACGGCATTCCGCTGAACTTGTTGGTTTCTCACCAGCGCCCTGGCTGGTCGAGCAAGGTTATCTCCCAGGTCTAGACCACCAGGCCTTAATCTATGCTCGTCCGGCACAATCTGGTTTCTACCCTTGGTAATGTGAGCCACTATTGCTGCCCTCACCAGCAGTTTATCCCGGGTGGCCTCATCAGCGAACTCCACTAGGATTGGTCTCGCACGATGTTCGCCTTTGTTCCCCAGTGGTGACTTCCATGTCCCCACTCTGTGCACCCATCTCAGAGTAGGAGGGTACGGAACACCTGCCATTCACAGTATATCGCAGACTCTTCTCTTATCTATGTCCCTCCCGGCCTTCGATTTCCTTATAAAGGGTTCTTCCTGGTTTAGGATCAGGAGCCTGTGGATTGAGACCCTGCCCATCGACAGGATCTGCCTTTGCAAAACCTTTACCTTGTTTTCCAGCACCAGAAGAGCAGGGTCATCCACCTTAGCTAACCCATCCTTGCGATATTACAACCACCCTTCTTTTTGACCTGCCTTGCCCTTCTAGGCTCCTGCTCAGTCCACTGGCCCTCGTCGGTCTGCTTCAAAGGAGTTGAGGCAACCACAGCTTGACAAGCTCTCGGGACTGGTCCACTCGCTCTGATGACTGTCCCATCGGGTGTGGATACTACTTCCGCAAACGAATTACCGCAACTTGCTTGCGGTGGATTGGGGCTTACGATTGAGGTACTACTTGGTGGGCGCTGGTCTTGCCCTTGGGCCTGCAGTTTAAAGGCCAGACTGGCCGCCTCCTTGCACATGGCACTGACCCATTCAGCCCATGGGTTCTATTTATAAAGGACACAGATGTCCTTTGCTATTCCTGAACACCTTCGATGAGCCCATCTCTTGCATACCTCATGTAATGTCCATGTTGATTGAAAAATTCCTCTTCTGCTCACATTCCTATACTCTATGACTAATTTTGGACCGCTTTCTCTAGCCCACTTCATGCTGACACTGTTTTGTGGTCGACAACTATTCTACGCTTGGTGCACTTACTTTTTCTTTTTATGGTTGTGCTTTCTTATTGAGATTGCTTTGAGGACTGTTGGTACGGTAGTGAGATGCACTGATTCAACACTGTTTTATTACTCCTCGGTTTCACTTTCTCGCTCACGTCGACTGACCGTAGACGTTCAGCTCGTTTACGTTGGTTTTTGGCTGCCACGCTAAGTAAATTGTTCTTTGGGCCTGATCAAGAGTGCAAAACTTGTTCTATTTGTTTGGACTTCGGAACAGGTATTTATTACTTACTCTTTTTGGCCAACTATTCCTCTTTGTACGGAACTTGTCCTATTTTTGATTACCTTTTTGGCTGGGTAGTGACTGAGTCTCACTATCAAAGGTATGATCATCTTTGTACTTATATTTTTACTCGCCAATAGTACCGTAAAATTTGCAGAGCAATCGTGTTCTTGATTTGGGTTCTGTATCGATTTGGGCCACGCGTTGCTTTGAGGCTCCAAGGCGCTATCCAGAACGAGTGAAGCTTATTAGTCGGTGAATCGATAATTGAATCGTTGGTCAAGCTTCACCCGGACCAGGACTTGAACCTTTTGGTCGTTACACCTCACACTCTTTACCATTTACCACACGTTTTCCGCAGTTAGGTGTGAGACACGGGTCAGAAACGCGCGTCATATCGAAAACCACAAAAACGAGGGCGAAAACATCTCAAGCGCTCTTTACTCAAACACAAAATACACACTTTGACACTAGCAGGTAAAGCCCACTAACACAAAATACCAAATAGAAAGAATAAACGCGAGAAAAGATCGCTTCAAAAAAATACCAAACACTATTCGGCAATACTACAAGGAGAATAAAAATATTCTCCGGATAAAGCGCACCTTAAATGCAATTATGATGCGCTTGGTATTGTGAACTAAATTAGGTTAATTTACAAAACTATTTAGAAACTCAATTCAGAGAAGAGAGCGCTATGAATCCGAGCCGCGCTGCACAGGACTTGGTGTGGCCAGATCCAATCGTGTGTCCAGATAGTTGTGTTGTCGGCGCGTTTCCGTAGCTCCCAACACTGCGTGATTTTCTTTTTCTGAAAGGCAGAAATTTTGTGCAGTATCAACCCGGGCAGAGAAAGGTGGGAACAATTAGTAAACTGCTTCTGACCCTAAAAGCTGCTTAACATAACTCGGGGTATACTGCCGCCAAACATAGGCCCACTGCTTTCCTAAAAGCCTTCACTGCTGTGGTATTTATGACCTCTTCCGGGAGCTTATTCCAATAGGGTACCACTCTATTCGAGAAGTACTTTGCCCTAATTTGGAGCCTCGAATGCTTCATTTGTAATCTAAGGGTCTGCCTCCTCGTGCCTCTCTCAGGGATCAGAGAGGAAAGGTCTCCTCGACTCATTCCTGACAGTCCCTTCAAAACCTTGGGGGTTTCTATCAAATCCCCGCGAATGCGCTGCTTTTCCATCGAGAACAGGTCTAGGACACGGAGACGCTCTGTGTAGCTAAACCCCCCTTGCCCAGTCACCATTCTAGTGGCTAGCCCTTGCACTTTTTCCAGACAGTCTACATCCTTCTGGTAGTACGGTGCCCAGGCCTGTACGCAGTACTCAATATGCGGCCTAACTATGGCTTGGTATATTGGAACGAAAACTTCCAGCTCTCTAAACGACACAATGGATCTAACTCGAGAGAGTTCTCTCCTGGCCATATTGGCTGCTGCGGTGCATTGATTCGACGGCTTGAAGCTGTTGTCCATTAAAACTCCCAAGTCTTTGACCTGAGAGACCACTTGCAACGAACCCACACCATTCCCACTAGCCCCTGTATTTGTGGTCAAGCACTGACACATGGTGAGGTTTAGTGGAAGGTCCCATTTGCGTGCCCAGTTTTGTACTGCTAACACGTCAAGTTCCATATCTACTCCAGCTATCTTGACGTCATCGGCAAACATGTACGTGGGGTTTGTAAGCTCATGTGCCAGGTCATTGATGAAGATGAGGAAGAGCAGAAGGCCGAGCACCGAGCCCAGTGGCACCCCACATGTTACACCTTCCTGTTTCGAGACATGACTACTTACCTTAGCATTAAAAGTTCACCCTGCAAAAAAACTATTCATCCATTGTCTTGCCTTTCCAACGATTCCCATAGACTGCAGTTTGACGTCCGGAAGTCTGTGGTTCACAGATTCAAAAGCCTTTCTGAAGTCCAAGTAACAGACCGCAATTGATTGCCCTTCGTCCAGGCGCTTGGTTTCCTCATCAAGGAACAGCGGGAGACTCGTCAGACAGGATCGCCCGGCCACAAAACCACGCTGAGCATTTGATATGAGGTTGTGTTGAACCAAATGCCTAGAGATCTGTTTCTTGAATATTCGCTTCAGGCACTTACGCAGTACTGAAGTCAAGTTAACCGGCCGGTAATTTTCCGCCTTTTGTCAGGGTCCGCTCTTGTAAATTCCTACCGCTGTTGCTCTCCTCCAGTTTCCCGGCACATTTCCCTCTCTGAGTGACTTTTTATGCGGCTTAGCCACCGCAGCCTCCAAAAACTCGGCCAGAGACTGAACGATTGCTGGGTGAATCCCGTCTGGACCTGTTGCTTTATTTCTATTCAAGGTTTGCAACTGCGGGTACACTTCTTCGTCTCCTGCCGTAAGTTCGGTTATTGGAGGCTCCTGTGGGTCCTCCATTCTTTCCCCTAAATTATTTTCTGGTTTACATGTGCTCTTGAAGAATACCAAGAGCACGTAAGCCTTGCCCTCGTCGTTTAGAGCTAGTCGTCCCTGTGCTTCTTCCGAAGTTGCTACACTTTTATGCGTTTGTGAGATTGCACTTAGGCGTAGAACCGCTTTGGGTTCAGTTCAGCCGTCATGAAGCCTTGAAGTCTTGAAGTACTACGCGGGTTTGAGGCTTTGAGCCCAATTGTCCCGGTTCTCGAGGAAGTCTTCGATTTTCTGTCGGATTCACCGAGCTGATAAGGGGGTAAAAAGAAGCGGGAGGAGGGCGGGGTGGCAGCAAAAACAAAACGCGCATAAAATCACGCCGTTTCCCACTGTGGACGGTGCCTCAAGCGGAGTGGGGGTGCGATATTTATGAACGTATATACAATAAAAGACATCAATGTCGCTTTTTTGACAAGGACTTATTGGGAGAGACCCAGGTAGAGGTCTAACTTCTTCTTCGATTTAGTATTACTCTGCCAGAGAACAGTATCTTCCGGAAGTGCGTTACAAAGAATAATAACCCCACAGCTAAAAACGTTAATCCATAGTGCATTGCATGGCCTTGGTTTGAAAACCCTTCTGCTATGACCACGGAGAGAAGAAGCTGGACAGACGGAGAAGAAGCAATTGCCTTGGCCTGATTCAAAAAGGTGGAACGTCAAAAACAGTTCACCTCCTACGCATCTTAAGTCTAGGGATAGAGATTGCGGAGTGAGGGGCGGACGGGATAAGGTAGGTGGGATAGACCCCTTACTGCTTTGGTGGAGGCCTGCTGAACCCTTTCTAGGATCTCATTATCTCGGAAAAGACCAGAGTGCATTATCTGACTACCGTACTGCAGCAGAGGTCGGATACACGTGCCGGAAATTATGGGGAAACCATCCCCAGAGATGTGCGGGAAAGACCTTCGAATCATATTTAGGACTCGAAAGGCAGACTTGCTCGCAAGTTGGTGATGAAGAGAGAAGGATAAGTTACAAGCTGACCAGAAACCGAGCACCTTGTATCGGTCAACCTTAGACACTGTGGTTGCTCCGTTAATGGAAAACGTGTGACCAGTGTAAAGAACGAATACTGAAAATCCTTCTAAATGTTCAACGTGCTTTGTGAATTTGACTATATTCAACAATATCTTGGAAAGCTCGCTCATACACCACACGTTTTCACGTTTGTTTATCCATGTGAGACAATTGAATTTGGCCTTGAACCGTTTCTGACTGTCGTGCTTGAGCCACGGGGCTTTGGACCTTTGAGTTTTACTGTGAAGCCTATTTGGCCGCATACTTGAGGTTCGTATATATTTGTATCCTTTGTGCATTTCAATTTAGTACCGTAGAAGCTACGAATCAATCTTGTTCTGGTTTTGGGATTCGTTTGAATTGGCTACGCGTTGCTTGATTTGCGAGATTTGACTTACAGTACTCAAGTAGAACCTGGACAAGAAAACTCATTGGAAATGCCCAGACGAGGAAGCAAGGACCTTTTGAGACAACAGGAAATAACTCGGCAAGTCTCTGGGGATGGTTCGGGTGTTATTGATTCTCTAGATAATGCTAAGTTTACTAACTCTGTCAGTGCCAGGTCATATATCTCTAACCGCGATGCGTTTGACGATATTAGTACTTAAAGAATGGGAGTAATAGAATTGGAAAACGAGCTGCGGTTAGCCAGAAAGGAAGCAGAACCCCTTACACAAGGAACTGGTCTCAGAGAGCCAGCAAAGAGTCCATGTAGTTCACAATGTCAACATCGAAAAGGCACTGTGATCGGCGAATATAAACCCTTGAGACAGCCTGAAACTACCGAGGTTTTGACTCTTGACCTGCCGAGAGTGGAGCTGTCCCACTTCGACGGGCACCCCGAGCAATACTGTATATTCATGAAACAATTCGAAAATTTTGTTGAGTGCAAAGTTGCAGATCCTGGTCAAAGGTTTTTGTATTTATTACATTACTGTCGTGGGAGAGCCAAAAGTGCTATCGAAGGCTGCGCGATGCTTGATCCACCGATGGGGTACATCAGGGCGCGCAGAATCCTGAAAGATTTGTTTGGACAACCATTCAAGGTGGCTAGAAGCCTAATTGATAGTGTTTTATTGGGGGCGAAAAGGACTGAGGGCAAGGCTGAATCACTGTCGAGTTTGGTGATAAAAATGCAGAATCGCAGTATAGCACTGGAGCACTTAGGATACCAGTCTGATCTGAATGCATTGCACACACAGGAATGCATTGTCCGATGTCTATCTATTGATTTACAGAGCCGATGGGCAGAGGAAGCTGAAAAAATAAATATGCTTGAGCGAGAATCTACGTTCAACGATTTGACGGAGTTCATAGGTCGTCAATCCCATATCGCCAACAGTCGATTTGGACAAATCGTACGCGAAAGTTGCAGACTGGCGCGAACGGAACCAAACTCTCAAATTCTGGAGAAGGACTGTAACCAAACCCAGTCTTTGGCTAACATGCACATGATAAGTCAAAACCCGAGAGGTCAGCTGAATGCAAGCTATGCAACTCCCTGCATCGGTTACCAGATTGTCCGACCTTTCATGGGATGAGTGTACCCGCTCGGTGGTGCGCAGTAAAAAGGATTGGCTCATGCTTTATGTGTTTGAACAACCCTCACCGAGCCTCTGAATGCAGCTTAAGAGTGAAATGCAACCAAGACGGATGCTCGGGTAATCATCACTCGTTACTGCATGGCCTTCTCAACAATAGACCTATTCAGCCGGATGAACCCAAAATTGTCTGTTCAACGGGACATGATGATTTCAAACCGGTAAGATTAGGCATCGTACCTGTCGGTATCGTGACACCTAAAGGACTGAGGAGGGTCAATGCATTTTTGGACACGGGGTCGGATACCTCGCTGATTACTCGCGAGCTTGTAGAAAGCTGTGAACTAGTAGGCGAGCCTACCTCGCTCACTATCAGAACGATTGCAGGGGGTCATGTTAGCAATTATAAGAGGCTGACCCTGCAGTTAACGTCTTTATCTGATGAGGGGACCGTAGAAATTCCGGAAGCTTTTGCAGTAGACAGCTTGCCAATGAGACCAGTCGACTCTGTTAGATCGATCGCCAAGAGATGGTCTCATCTCGGGGACATAGAGTTCGAAGAAGTGTCTAGCCCCCACGTCGACATACTAATTGGATGCAATGTACCAGAGGCTCACTGGGTGCTTCAACAGAGCATAAGCAATCAAAAAGAACCATTCGCTACGCGAACGATACTAGGCTGGACACTTCTCGGACCATTGACGAGCGAACTTCAACAATCGGCATCAATAAATTGCTCAAATGTTGCTGAGAGAAGTGCCTCTGTAGAACACAATCAGCCTTTCGATATTGAATCCAACGGTCCATCTCAGGAAAGCGAAGTTCACTGACAGGATCAGTTGGTGCTTTCGATGGCGAATTCAAAGACGGGACGTCACAGTGGGCAACATGAAGTTGCTATACCCAAGAGACCACCGTCAAGTCACCTATCGAGAAAAGGAGAAGTTGCCCGGAGGCTTTTGAAATATCTCAAAAAAGGACACCAGCAGGTCACCTAAAGCAGCTTGAAATTTGCCGACCCAGTGACAGTGTACGGTACCTGGGTGGAACTGCATGGCCGGCGGCGAAACAAAGTACCCTTTGCCAAAACAAAAACCGCTGAGCTGAAGTCAGTATCCCTAAACGAGCTCAAAACGACTGCACAGGTATTGGGTTTTAAGGTAGCACGAATGCTAAAAGAGAACTGCACCACCGCCGAACTGAGCCTTGCCTATTGGACGGATCCTACAGTTGTGTTACATTACAGGAGACGGAAGAAACGAAGAACGTGTTCGAGACATCAGAGAGTTAATCCACTCGTAGCAGGAAACAGCGAGGCAAATGTTTATGATTCGAGCTCGAAACCACATACAAAAGACAAAGTAGCTTGCAGATCGCCTCGCTCCGAGTTACTCAGCACTTTATTGCATTTCATGCTCTACAACTAATCAACTGGACCCATTTTTTCTGAAAGGTTGCAGATGTACTTAGTTCCAGTTTCTATCTGGCGTGCACATAGGCGAAGAGGAGAAATTCACCAGTATTTCACTTGAACAGTTCAGGTGAGGCATACTAGCTGTGAGCACATTGTGAAACTATTATTATCTTTAAAGAAGAACATTTATTTACATTTTATACAATATTGATTGTCACATTTTGTGCACAGAAAAACTTTGAAATACTCTCATAGATGCTAGTATTCGATCAATCTCCGTGTTCATGTGTATTTTGATACTGTCCGCCATACACTTGTTTTCTAAATTTATTCATAATCAGAAACTGGTTTTCATTTCTTTCGGAAGATTTGGTGCCTTAATTTTATGTAATTCCACTGGTTCGTGACCTGTCAATTTTACGCGATATCTCATTAGGCGTTGCACCTGCGTTCAACTTCAGCGCTCATGCTTGTAAACAAAATTAGTCTAACCAGTTACTGCAATGGGTTACTGCTTGTGATGCTTGGACTTATTTCGTGCGGCGAAACACTTCACTCTGCGAAGCCTTCATCTTCATCGTGCGTCTGACTATATGCGCCGGTCTCCTGATGAATATGTCAATCTCACGTTGTGCAGCGGGATTTGGAATTGTTTTCTTATGGATTAGGCGATGATGACTACGGCGAAAACCTGTTTCACGTTCAGATAACACAGGAAGTTAGTAATCACAGGCACTAAATATAAGTTAAAGGTAGATAGGGTGAGAATCATGACCCCTTCCTGAACCTTAGACAACCATTTTCGCGGAAGGATTTTGGCCGGCGGTGTAAAGAACGAACACTAAAAATCCTTCTAAATGTTCAACGTGCTTTGTGAATTTGACTATATTCAACAATATCTTGGAAAGCTCGCTCATACACCACACGTTTTCACGTTTGTTTATCCATGTGAGACAATTGAATTTGGCCTTGAACCGTTTCTGACTGTCGTGCTTGAGCCACGGGGCTTTGGACCTTTGAGTTTTACTGTGAAGCCTATTTGGCCGCATACTTGAGGTTCGTATATATTTGTATCCTTTGTGCATTTCAATTTAGTACCGTAGAAGCTACGAATCAATCTTGTTCTGGTTTTGGGATTCGTTTGAATTGGCTACGCGTTGCTTGATTTGCGAGATTTGACTTACAACCAGTCCCCCTGCCGAAAGACATGCTCACGCATTTGTCATCAATAACTGGGAGATTTCGATCCTCGGACCAGCGTTTCGTTTCATAAACTGCAATTTGCAGGTCTTCATCTCTTGAACTCCAGAGGGTTACATCGTCTGCGTACATGGCATTGTTCGCAGGAAGGGCCGTCGGAAGATCGTTTATATAGATTAAGAAAAGAAGAGGACCTAAGACTGAGCCTTGGGGGACCCCAGTTATTACTGGGGGTTTGAGGCAAAACATTCCCGACTTTAACCACAAAGGAGCGGTCCGTAAGGAAGCCGCGTAGGATGGCCAACATGAGGCCCGTAACCCCATATGCTCGCAGCTTATAAAGAAGAGGAGCATGGGGGGCCTTATCGAAGGCCTCAGCAAAATCAGCGAATACAGCGTGTGGGAGCTGGCCATAATCATAGGCTTCCGTTAGACTATTCATGACAGTAAGCATATTGGTGATGCATGATCCTCTAGGAAGAAACCCATGTTGGGACGGGAGAAGATTCTATTTCCATGCAGATGGGAAAGAAGAATTCCGTCGAAAATTTTGCTGGTGACTCCAGTGAGACTTATAGGTCTGTAACTAGAAGCAAGATGTCTACTACCCTTCTTATAGATGGGAGCGATAACCGCTTTTTCCAGCCACTGGGGAAAACTCCATCGTCAACACATCGATGAAAAAGCGAGGCATAAGGAGCAGCTAATGTGTCCGCGGCTTCCTTAAGAATACGGGGGCGGATTAGGTCAGGACCCAAGGAGCAATATTGGTTGAGCCGTCGGAAACCTTGTGCGACTGCACCAATGGGAATAGTGACGCGGTCAAGGGTAGGGACCAGAGATATCGGGTGCATGGTAGGGTGGGATGATATGGGTATGGAGCTAAAACTGTGCGAAAGTAGGAGCTGAAAGCCTTGGCTACTTGGCTAGGGGAAGGGATTGGAGATCCGACACTTTTCTTGAGAGCTAGTGGCGTCGGAGCTGTTCCCACTTAGACGGCGCATGTACTGAAAGAAAAATGCCTTGTTGGTCCTTGCTCGATCAAGTACAGATCGTTGGACTGCATTCAGATAGGACCTAATCTTGTCTTTGCAAGTGGTCCGCATGATCGTGAAATCTTCTGCATCACGACAAGGCCTGTGGCTCTACATCTAGCAAAGAGTCGTGCGCGTTCGTCCAGAATGCACCGAATGGTGCGAGGGAGGGGTCGCTTAGCGATCTGTGGACGACGAATTCTGGGGACAAATTACCTATCAGCCAAAGAGATTAACGCTCTGAGATTCTCTGCCACTTCGTCAGCAGAGTAACCTGGATTAGTTGAATTTAGCTGGGGGCGGATAAATGCACAGACTTGGTCAAAATTGGTCCTTTTGAAGGATCCCAAAATTTTGGTTTCTCAGGACAGAGGAGGCCATTTCGCGACATAATCGCATCCAATGAGAATGTGATCACTTTTGCCGAGGGGCGGCAAGTAATGCACCGATCATTGGTGATGACCAGGTCTAGTAGGGACTGCGAGTTTCCTGTGCGATATCTGGTCAGACCTCTTACGTTCTGCACTCATGAATTCTTCAGTGCGAGATCTGAGAGTTGGCTTGCCAAATGTGATGTAACGTATGTAACGAACGTTTGAGCAATGCGTAGCCAAATTCGCAACGGATCCCGAAATCAAAAGACGATTATCCGTGATATTTTACGATACTAGATTATTACAATAAACAATGACATAAACAATATACAAACCTCAATAATACGATCACAAGGACTCAACAACGAGAAACCGAATAGCAGCGTGTGAGCAGACAGCACATGCGTCACGCAGGTCCTGAACAAGGATGTGCCAAAGTAGCGCTCTGGGCGCGAACAAACAACAATTGGTCCAGAAAAACAACCAGTTCGTAAAGACAAGTCAATAGTGTAGGCGAATGAGTGATGTTGGGGAAAACACTGAATCGCGAGGGAAAAAGGGGGATTTTCCACGACCGGCTGTTACATCGCCCACCAAAATCCTCCTGGATCCTTAGCAGAGTCAAAGGTTCGGTATAAAGGTACTGATTCTTCCTACCTGCCTAGGCCCTGCTGTCAGTGTGCGCGTCTAATGCTAGTCGTCAACGTTCTACTACTGGTCGCACCTAATCCATTGGATACATAGACGTGAGGCTAGTCTACATCTTCCACAAGACCAAATGACCGATGGCGGGCGTGAAGGGTCACATAGACGTTGTTCTCGTAAAGGGCCGTCCGGTCCTGGATGTACGTGCTTGAGTGTGTGTGTGTGTGAGTGCGTGTGTGTGTGCCGGGGGTACAGTGAAATCACAGGTATGACTACACATCAAAGGAGGACTTTCTGCAATGTCAACAAAAGACCGCGTGACAAGAAAACGAGTAAAATGTAGCATGTGTGTGACCTGAGCTCCGCTACTTCCACATATGCAAGGGGCATTCGGTAGCGTCAATAAAAAGCAAAACAACGAACACTGTCACAAGCATGATGGGTTTACAGGATGTAGAGTGCGTTGTTCATGCTTGTATGTATCGGGATAAACAATGGAATCGCACTCATCACCACATATCGGAAAGAACCTCCTGTAATGTCAACGAAAAGACCGCGAGCACCTTAACGTGTTTGACGGAGACCGTGTGGTATATATGGTGCTTCTTTATCCACCTCGATTACTGGTGTGAAAAAGGTTTACTGGGCCTCAGGGTTATCAGCTCCTCCGTCCTCGCTCTCGAGTAGGTTAATACCGCGTATGTCACGAATGAGCACTCCGTTAGCTGTCTTCACCTTCACCGTTCTTATCATTCCGTCAGTGCTTTTGATGGTTTCCGTAACTACTCCCAAAAACCAAGCGCTGAAATGTGCGCTTTCGTCGGCGATCATAACCACGTCCCCAACTTTGAATGGTCTTGTTTTGGCCAGCCACTTCTGTCGAGTCTGCAAAGCCGGTAGATACTCCCGCAGCCATCGCCTCCAGAAGACCTTGGCCAGATAGTTCGCTTGCTTCCACCAGTGGAGGTAGCTCCCACGAAGGTTTACCGGCCCTTGGAAACCCTCGTTCGACCTTAACGTCAATAAGTCGTTTGGGGTAGCGCCAGGTGGGTGGGGTCGCCGTTCAATACTGGAACCAGGGGGCGGTTGTTCAGGATTCTCTCCACCTCAGTCATGACGGTGTTTAGCGTCTCGTCGTCGGGCGGCTGCTGCTCCATGATTGACAGCAATATCCGTCCGGCGGACCGGATCATGCGTTCCCATACGCCGCCTCGGTGGCTGGCCTGTGGGGGGTTGAAGTGCCATCGTATGCCGTAGGCCACGGTTCGATCCTGCAGTTCGTCCCTGTTTATGTTCTCGTGCCAAGGCCGCAATTCCCGGTGAGCGGCCACAAAGTTCGACCCATTATCTGAATATATATCGGCCGGTACGCCTCTTCGGTTGATAAATCTTTGCAAGGCCCGTAGAAACGAATCGGTCGTCATCGAATGTGCGACTTATAGGTGTACCGCACGTGATTTCATGCACGTCATGATACATCCGTATCGCTTTTCTAATCTTTTCCCGCACTTGATCCACAAGGGCCCGAAATAGTCCAACCCGGTGTCACTGAACGGCCACCAGCCCGTAGTCACCCTGCATTCTGGTAGTGGGGCCATGAGTTGTTTGCCTGCTGTGGCATTGCGTCTCCTGCATTGCACACACCGTCGGATTACGCGTTTTACAGTCTCTCGTCCTCTCAACAACCAAAGACGCTTTCGGATGACGCTCGTCACGTGACTTTCCCCGGCATGTCCCTCCACGGCGTGGACGTGTTGAATCATTAGCTCTACTACAGGTTATCTCGCAGGCAGCAGTATAGGATACTTTGTGTCGAAGTTCAGGTGGGCGTTGGTCAGCCTACCATCCACCCGCATCAGTCCGTCGATGAGTTTGGGGTTCAAACGCTTCAGCTCGCCTCTTGGAGATGGCATGTCTTTATTGGTCGGCCCCACTTCTTCCGCCCTCTTGAGTTCTCGGGAAAAAGCCTCGCGTTGTATCATTCTGAAAATATCGTACTCTGCCGCTTGTAGCTCATCGGGACCTATCGGGCCGACCGGTATCCGACCTGAGGACCGTAGCTCTTTCATGACTAGTAAATTTCTCTTGAACCTGGTTAACCAAACTAAGGAACGAAGTGTCTTCATCCAGGAAGAAAACCTGACCAGTCGCGATAGAATGGATGTCGCTCCGACGACGTTGGCCACCATCAGTATGCCTTTGATCTCCAGTTCTACTTCCGTAGGGGTTTTTAATTCGAACACGGGCTAGTCCTGTTTGGGCAAGTGCAGGAAGTTTGGCCCTCTCTTCCACGTGTCCAGTTGCCTGAAGTTGGTCGCACCTCGGGAGCACAGGTCGGCCGGATTATCGCCAGGCCTGACATGATTCCACTGGTGCGTGGCTGATTCATCGTGGATAATCGTGAGCCGGTTAGCAACGAAAGTACTAAACCGGCTCCGGAAGTTGTTGATATAGTAAAGTACTATCGTTGAATCCGTCCAGAAGCTCACCGACCAAATGTAGAGATCGAAACATCTCTTCACAGCTTGCACCACCCTGACTGCCAACACGGCAGCGCTGAGTTCAAGGCGTGGGATTGAGACCGACTTCAGTGGAGCAACGCGGGCTTTGGCGAAAAGGATCCTCGTGATATATTGTCCATCTCCTGCGCACCATCGTCCGTACACCACAGCTCCATAACCGACTTCGGATGCATCGGAAAAGGCATGTATTTCTCCAGTCCGTGTCGTATGGCCAGGAGTCAAACATCGTGGGATTCTTATGTCCCCTAATTTCTTCAAGGTGTTCAAAAATTCTTCCCAGTCCAGCCGGTCCCCTCGGTCCAGTGACTGGTCCCAATCAACTTTCTTACGGCACAGCCGCTGCAGCAAGATCTTTCCGGGTAGCAGCCATGGTGAGACGGAACCGAGCGGGTCGAACAAACTTGAGACAGCAGATAGTATGCCACGACGGGTTATTGGCAGCTCGGTAACGTTTAGTTCGAAAACAAAATCGTCCGTTTCCGCGTCCCATTGTATCCCTAAGATGCGCTCGATAGGAAGTGGAGAGCCGTCCAAATCTTTTGCCCTTCCGGCCTTTTCGTGATACGGGATGACCTTCAGCACTTCTGAAGCGTTCGACATCCATTTAGTTAGATGGAAGCCGCCCTCTTCCAGCAATCTCGTCAGACCCCCGAACTGCTCTAGAGCTGATTCCACATCATCGAATGACCCAAGGGAGTCGTCGACGTAGAAGTTCCTGCTGACGCTTTCTACCACCGTCCGATGTACCAGATCGCCGTGTTTGTTCGCTGATTCTCGGAGGGCGTAGTTGGCACAAAATGGTGACGATATGGCTCCAAAGGGGTGGACGGTCATCATATAATTCACCAATGCGTTGTCCCGGTCGCTCCCTTCCCACCACAGGAAACGCAAAGCATCTCGTTCTCCTACCGGAATCTTCACCTGATGGAACATTTCCCTAATGTCGGCAGGCAAAGCCACTTTACCCACTCTGAAACGGCACAAAACATCGATCAGTGGTGTGGTCCAGTCAGGCCCCTGAAGTAGGCGATCGTTTAACGACTTGCCCTGGAACTTGGCCGCACAGTCGAAAACCACCCGCAGTTTATTGGGTTCCTTGGGGTTGATAACCGGATGGTGAGGCAGATACCAGATACCCCTTTTGCTGTCGGGGTTAACAGGCACCTTTCCAACGTAACCGAGGGCCTCGTTTCGCTTCATCAAATCCGCGTATCGTTCCCACAGATTCTGGTCTCGAATGAAGCGTTCTTTTAGTCGTAGTAATCGTTGGAGAACATAATTTCTGTTGCCAGTCCACGGGTCGACCGGTGTGCGCCATGGGAGGGGAACCTCGAACTG
The DNA here is from genome assembly GCA_948099385.1 of Fasciola hepatica. Taxonomy (NCBI): domain Eukaryota; kingdom Metazoa; phylum Platyhelminthes; class Trematoda; order Plagiorchiida; family Fasciolidae; genus Fasciola; species Fasciola hepatica. The sequence goes on along the minus strand of CANUEZ040000152.1, from coordinate 4,578,862 downwards.
TTTTTTGAGGCCTCTAGTGCCTTGCCGCACCGTTTGTAGAGCGGAGTGATCCTCTTCAGACAACGATGGTCTTTCGTCTCCAATGTCATGAAACTCCTTTTCATACAGCCGTTGCAGATGATACTCTATGCGGTCCGTTTCGGCGGATAAGTAATTCACGGAACCACGTACCCCTACTGGACCGTATAACATCCATCCCAGAGCCGTGCGTACGGCATAAGTTGCCTGGCGGTCGCCCACTCTCTGGTCAAGCACCCAATGCGCCTCTGGCACGTCGCAGCCGATGAGGAGATCCACTTCATCATCTTCCCAGTCTACAACGGTTACATCCTGCAGGTGGGGCTACCGAGTCAAGATTGCGTTCACCGACCTTGGTGCTCGCATGAGGAGATCCGCTAACGTGAATGCCTCCGTTGGTTCAATTTCCTCGTTAGTGTCTAGAGAGACGAGTCGCAGCCTTAATCTACCGGCAGTCATTACCTGTGTTCCGCCCACCGTGCTCACTGCTAACGACGTCGCACCTTTAGCCAGCTGGTGTTTGTCGGCAAACCGCTCTTTCACTAAAGTGGTGTCGGATCCACTATCAACGAAAGCCAACGCCTTGACTATCCCAGTCGGAGTCACTACTCCCACGGCCACTACGCCTAAACGTACCGGTTTACTGGCAGATTGTGAAGTTGAACAAATCACGCTGGGCTTGGTACTCGCCTCGGATATGGTTACTCTCGCCTGATGCAGCAGCCGATGGTGTCTGCCCGTGCAGCCCTCGTAACCACATCGATTCCTTGTCCTATAGGCTGCTGCCCGGTGCGTGGTGCTGAGACAGATAAAACATGCTCCTGCCATCCTCGCCATTCCCCACCGTTCGTCTATTGTGGCGTTGCCGAACTTGGGGCATTCTGGTAGGCCATGGCTGGTACCACAGGATCTGCAATTTGGTTGCGCCGTAGCATCTCGTGAAATGACGTGTGTATTGGTCCAAGGCTGGTACTTTGGATGTTCCCGTACAGGGGTTTGGACTTGGCTAGTACTGGGCTTGTTTGCTCGGTTGCTGTCCCGGATGGGTCGGCCGAATCTGCTGTCAGCTATCTTCGTTTGCCTGTCTAAGTATTCGGTCAGGTCTTCGAAGTTGGCTTCTCTGTCGCTTCGGCTTATCCGTTCTGCTTCTTCCGCCCACCAACCCTGTAGTTCGGGAGAGAGGTGACGGACTATGCCTTCCAAAGTGTGCATGGCAGCTAGGTCAGCCATGTAACCTAAATGGTCGAGGGCTATCGAGCAGTTCTGCACCTTAATCACCAGGTCGGCCATGGTGTAGACGTCGCCCTTGGTTCTCTTTGCCTCTACCATCACGCCTTCTATTAGGTTACGGGCTACTTTGAAAGGTTGGCCAAACAAGTCCCTTAGAATCTTCATTGCCCTTGTGTAGCCTTGTTCTGGGTCGAGCACGGTGCACCCGTCGATAGCTTCTCTTGCTCGGCCTCGGCAGTCGTGAGTAAGGTAGAGAAGCCTTTGCACAGGGTCGGTTACCTTATTTTCAACAAACGTCTCGAACTGCTTGACAAACTTGCAGTATTGCTCAGCTCGCTCGTCGAAAACCGTTAACTCCACTCTAGGCAGATCGATCGATGGTGGTTTGTAGTCGGCAACCGGCGTGGGGTTCCCTATCTTATTGCACCCTAATCTATCGGAAGTGTCGAAGTCACTGGTCTCATGCTCTGGCTGTTTCTGCGTACACTTCTCCGCTTCCCGCGCCTGTAGTCTTGCCGATAGTAACTGTTGCTCTAGTTTTAGTATTCTCAGCTTATATAAATCGACATCCTTACGATCAATATTGTTCTCAGTAAAACATGAACCAGCACTGACAGGACTAGGCGATCTAGCACTAACTAAAGAATCATATGTACCCAAAACCTCCCCAGAGACTTGCCGTATTACTTCCTGTCCGGATTCGACTGCTTTTGATCATTTTCTTGGCATTTTGCGTGTTTTTCCTCGTTCCACGAACGTTTGAGCAATGCGTAGCCAAATTCGCAACGGATCCCGAAATCAAAAGACGATTATCCGTGATATTTTACGATACTAGATTAATACAATAAACAATGACATAAACAATATGCAGACCTCAATAATACGATCACAAGGACTCAACAACGAGAAACCGAATAGCAGCGTGTGAGCAGACAGCACATGCGTCACGCAGGTCCTGAACAAGGATGTGCCAAAGTAGCGCTCTGGGCGCGAACAAACAACAATTGGTCCAGAAAAACAACCAGTTCGTAAAGACAAGTCAATAGTGTAGGCGAATGAGTGATGTTGGGAAAAACACTGAATCGCGAGGGAAAAAGGGGGATTTTCCACGACCGGCTATTACAACGTACATGCGCGGGAATCCTCACTAGCAGTTGTCATATACTTGAATTTTTGAGACTATGCACTTCGTTTTATTGACCCTGGAACAAGTACGGCACGCATCAATCACCACATTTCAACATTTGTTTATATTTTGCTCACGTGCAGTGGCATAATTTTGATTCGCACTTGGACTGCCGTGACGGTGGTACTTGACATTGGCCTTTGTTGAACTCTGGTCCTCGTTGTTAGACGCCGTGGCCGCACAGTTCGGGTTAGTATATATTTATATGCTTATAAATTGTTAATCCAGTGCGGTAGATACTACGAATCAATCTTGTTCTGGTTTTGGGATTCGTTTTGAATTGGCTACGCGTTGCTCACAGTCGGAATAACCGTTACAGGTGATATCAGATGCATCAGCTGTTTGCTATTCTGTACTGGGTGAGTCGAAGTCACCAGTGACCTACAGCTGGCTGACGTCTGTGTAGCTTTTCAGGGAGCCTAATAGGTTCTTGAGACCCAGGCTATCAGTTTAAATGCGTGCGTGAGGGCGATAGACAGCACTAAGCAGTAGGGTGTCTGTCCTAGAGAAGGTAAACACTGCCCACAAACAATCAATACGTGTAAAGGTAGGGGTTGTCAGTGTAGTGGGAGGAGGAATCGAATTATCGTAGTATATGATGATCCCGACGGCACCATCTCTAATTGAGTCCTGCCTTACTGTGAAGTATCCCGGAATGGATATTTCGGCATCGAGCATGTCGGGGGTGAACCAGGTTTCTGAGAGGGCTATGACCTGGGGCTCCTTATCCACTGCAAGCTGCCGAGGCTCCGGGATTTTACTGAACACATTGAGGCAATTGCTGTAAAAACGTCTGAGCATATGCTCAGGAGTTGTTGCAGAATCGCCAGAACCAAGTGATTTTCGGTCTGAGGAGTGGGAATGAGACTGATTTTGGGGTAGAAAGGAGGTCGTGGGGGAGTCGAGGGCTGAAGATATTTGGGGGCTAGAGAGTAAGCAGATTGTTGAGCGGAACCGGCAAGTTTTGACGTCGAGTTAGCCGGGGGGTATCATACCAGTTCAGCTCAGTTTAGTTTCATTTAAGTTTGCATAGGACAGGTAATGGCCACGGCCAATCGAGCGTCCAGAATTCCTTCGGTGGTATGCATACCAGGTATGCACCCACCAAAGCGGCGTTCATTTCTTCGAATCCCCGCTAAAATTGAGATAGAAACGGAAAACCTCTTCTCACATCAAATGCGAGGGACATTTTGCATCGTGAGCTTTCACTGAGACTATATGCAGTGAGCGAAGAAGTCTATTAAAACATACTCCAGAAGAACCACAGTGCTCCCCGGCATCCATCTAGTTGATATACTCGAGGCTTACTACGAGGAAATATCTTGTACCACTTGCGATCTAGGGCGCCTATAAAGGATGGGACCGTCTGCAGATCTACCATTCCACCAGGCAGGCCGTTCCAACTGTCCACTACCCTGATGCTGAAGAAGTGTGATCTAGTCATCAATCTAGCTCGGGCTTTTATCAGCTTCTTTTCGTGTCACTTTGTTCTGGAATTTACGGCCACTTGGACTAGACTATCTGGTCTAAGGCCAGAAAAGCCCTTCATTACCTTGAACGTTTCTATGAGATCCCCTCGACTTCTCCTACTTTCCAACGAGAAGAGATTCAGGTCACAGAGTCTCTGCTCGTAAGTCTTACCCCTCATCACTTCAACCATTCGCGTGGCGAGCCGTTGGACTTTTTCTAGGCAGGCGGCATCCCTTTGTAGAAGGGTGACCAAGCCTGCACGCTACCTTCTAAGTGAAGTCTCACTAGAGCCTTGAAAATGGGTACGAATACCTCCGGCTTCCGGCAGGACAAAGCTGATCGCAGCCTAAAGAGCTCCCCACGAGCCTTATGCGCAGCAGCGTTGCACTGCTCCGACCACTTGAAGTCACTGTTCATGATGACCCCAAGGTCTTTAGCCTTACTGGCTGCCTCTACGATGAACAGCCCTTGATCATGAGCGACAGTAAGGCTCTCTGTTGCTCTTGACAACAAATGGCTTTTTTCAGCTTTCAGAGGTAAGTCCCATTTGTATGCGCAGTTCAGGACGGTACCCATTTCCCTGCCCAAGTCCACCCTACCCTCAGATCCAACAATCTTCACATCATCCGCAAAAATAAAGCTAGGCGATTGAAGAGCGCATGCCAGGTCATTAACAAGTAACAGGAATAGGACCGGGCCTGGGACGGATCCCTGAGGTACACCACTGGTGACGTTCACTAAACTGGAGCACCTATCCTCCACTTTGACGTAAAACGTCCTGTGGGAGAGGAAGTCCTCCAGCCACCTAAATACTGGCCCGCCTATGCCGAACGTCTGCTTCTTGCATAGCAAAAGACGATGATTAACGGAGTCGAAGGCCTTGCTAAGGTCGAGGTAGCATACCTCAACTTGCTTACCTTCGTCCAGTCGTCGAGTTACTTCATCTAAGAAGCACAGGAGATTGGTCAGACAAAGTTTATGTTTAGGGCATCCATGCTGCGCCGGACTTAACATGGAGTGCTCCAGTAAGTGCTGGCAGATGTGGGCACGGATGATCTTCTCAAGGACTTTACGTAGGATGCTTGTTAGGCCTACCGGCCTGTAGTTATGCATAGCCGACCTAGACCCACTCTTATGTGTTGCCACGACTGCCGCGACTTTCCAGTTCTGAGGCAGTTTTTTCTAATCCAATGTAGATCTGTACAGCCTGCATACCGATGGAGCTATAATATACGCCAACGGCTTGGTGACAGCTGGATGAATGCTATCTGGGCCCGCTGACTTGTGGCTGTTTAATTCCTGTAGGTTCTTACGCACGCTCTCCTCTGAGGGGTCCAGCTCGTTTAACTGAGGGAAAGGATGCACCAGAGCCAGATCTACTCGCACCCCACTATCCATTCTTCGTACACTACCAAAGTATTCCCCAAGGGCATCTGCTTCGCCCCGGTCATCAGTGACCATACCATGTTCTCTAGTGGATAGCGGACCAATGGCATTTCTTGTTGAGCCTTTAGACTGTACATAGCTGCAGAATGTTTTGGCTGTTGTCCCATAGACTGGGCCAATTTATCTCAAATTTCCGCTCGGAGGTTCTCAGAAGGCTCACAGTCTCGTTTCTAAGCTTTGTATAACGGTTCCAGGCTAGCCGACTGCCAGAATCTTTGTACTGGTTCCAGGAGCGGTTTCGACGTCTGATGGCCTTGGCTATTGCAGCCTTCCACGATATGGGTTTGTCCTCCTTGCTCCCTCGTTTCAAGGATGAGAAATCTTCCTGTAGGGCAGTCAGGCATCCCTCTATGACCTTCCAGCGCTCCTCGACAGTAGCCCCCTCTGTCGTGTCCCAGGTCAAACCCGTCGCCCTAATACGAAGCCTATCTGTGTCCATGCTACCGAAATGTCTGGCCAGCCTTCAGGTTACCTTGGGTTTCCGCATGTATAGGACGATTTCGACACACACGTGGTCACTCTTGCCCAACGGTGCACAGTAATGCAGTCCAGACACATCGTTCGGGAAGTTCGTTATAGATAGATCCAGCAAGGATGGAACGCATCCAGTCCTATATCTGGTATTCTCCCTAATATGCTGATGCAACGCATTATCATGCAGCCATTCTAAGTAGGTTTGCTCCTCCGATCCCGGCATGCAGACCTGAGCCATCCAGTCGATGTGCGGAAGATTGGTCACCCACTATGAGGGTCTTTTGTGCGTTCTTAACTAGTTCAGTCAAAGTCCGCAGCAAACAAACGTCCTCTTCGTGGTTTGTGCTTGGTGCCCTGTAGACACAGACAACGTTAACCTTTCTGCCTGGAAGGATGATCGTAAAGGTGCATAACTGAATATTGCGAGCACACATCTTGGTTTGAGACTCAAGGTGGTTTGTACCTGACCTGACTAGGATGGCTACTCCTCCAGCAAGGCGATCATGTCCTCTACCCTGCCTATAGACCGCAAAACTGTCACTTATTAGGCCTGGCTGATGGCCTTCTTTAGAAGGCCACGTTTCCATGACGGCAACTATTGACGCTTTCTGCTCGTCAGCGGTTTTGGCGAGTTCCGCCCATTTGTTTCTAATACTGCACGCGTTAGTATATAACACCACCGCGTTTGTTCCGTCGCCTAGGTGTCTCTTTTTATTCACTCCTGTCTGTTTCTCAGCCGCAACGCTTGGGATGGTGACATGTTTTTTGCTTCAGATGCCCCCACTGGGGTGCATGAAGCCGACTGACGGTCCAGAATTTCCGACGACCCCGAATCTATCAACATAGGAGATGCCACAACATCTTGGATGACGAGGGTCGCGTTGTCCTCCACCTTCGAACAGTACTGCCAATTCTCATCTTACGGCGCGTCTCAAATGACAACTATCCTCAGCCCACACGCGGCTCCTTCACTGCAGTCAGGGTCGGAGACTGAAGGCCGAGTACGGTATTCTGCTGAAAATGTTGTTTTCTCACCAGCGCCCTGGCTGGCCTAGCCAGGTTACACCCTGTAAAGCACAAAAACTGAAAATCCCACTAAATGCCCTACGCGCATTGTGAATTTGACTATATTTAACATTACCTAGAAAAGCTCACTTATATACCACACTTTTTCACGTTCGTTTATCCATATGATACATTTGAATTTGGCCTTGAACCCTTTCTGGCTGTCGTGCTTGAGCCAGGGTCTTTGAACCTTGGATTTTTACTGTTCAGTCTATTTGGTCGCATACTTGAGGTTTGTACATATTTGAACCATTTGTGAATGTCAATTTAGTACCGTAAAAACTACGAATCAATCCCATTCTGGTTTTGGAATTCGTTTGGATTGGCTACGCGTTGCTCGATTTGCGAGAATTGACCTACAGTACTCAAGTGGAACCTGGACAAGGAAACTCAATGAAAATGCCCAGACGACGTGGCAAGGACCTTTTTGAAACAACAGGAACTAACTCGGCAAGTCTCTGGGGATGGTTTGGGTGTTACTGATTCTCTGGATAAAGCTAAGTCTACTAGTTCCGTCAGTGCCAGGTCATATATTTCTAAACGTGATGAGTTTGCTGATATGAGCACTTATAGAATGAGGGTGATAGAATTGGGGAACGAGCTGTGGTTAGCCAGAAAGGAGGCAGAGCCTCTTAAACGAGGAACCGGTCTCAGCGAGCCAGAAAAAAGTCCATATAGTTCACGATGGCAACATCGAAACGGCACTGTGGTCGACGAATATGAACCCGTGAGATAGCCTGAAACTACCGAGAGTTTTCATTCGACCTGCCGAGATTGGAGCTATCCCCGTTCGACGGTCACCCCGAGCAGCACCGTATATCCATGATGCAATTCAAGAATTTTGTTCAGTGCAAATTTGCAGAACCTGGGCAAAGGTTTTTGCATTTGTTACATAGCTGTCGTGGGAGGGCCAAAGGTGCTATCGAAGGCTGCGCGATGCTTGACGCACCAATGGGGTACATCAGGGCACGCGGAATCCCGGAAGACTTGTTTGGACTGCCATTCAAGATGGTTAGAAGCCTGATTGATGGTGCTCTATTGGAGGCAAAGTGGACTTAGGGCAACGCTGAATTACTGTCAAACTTGGTGATAAAAATGCAGAATCGCAGTATGACATTGAAGCACTTAAAGTACCAGTCCGATCTGAATGCGTTGCACACACAGGAGTGCAGTGTCCAAAGTATATTCCCTGATTTACACAGCCGATGGGCAGAGGAAGCTGAGAAAATAAATATGCTTGAGCGGGAATCTACGTTCAACGATTTGACGGGGTTCATAGGTCGTCAATCCCATATCGCCAACAGCCGATTTAGACAAATCGCACGCAAAAGTTGCAGGCTGGCGCGAACGGAACCAAACTCTGCTCAAATTGCAGGGAGGGACTGTAACCGAATCCAGTCTTTGGCTAACATGCACATGATAAATCGAGGGCCCGAGAGGTCAACTGAATGCAAGCTATGCAACTCCCTGTATCGGCTATAGGATTGTCCGACCTTTCATGGGATGAGTGTACCTGATCGGTGGTCCGCCGTAAAGAGGCTTGGCTCATGTTATATGTGTTTGAACAACCCTCATCGAGTCTCTGAGTGCAGCTTAAGAGTGAAATGTAACCAGGACGGATGCTTTGGTAATCATCACCCGTTACTACATGGCCCTCTCAACAAAAGGCCTATTCAGCCGGATGGACCCAATCTCAAGTTGCGCATGGCGATTTCGAATTGGTTCCTCATGGATTGTGCGGATGGTGACTACGGCGGAAATCTATTCTACGTGCAGCTGACACAGGACGTTAGTAACCACAGAAACTGGAAATAAGTTATAGGTAGTAAGGAGAGAATCATGACTCCATCCTGAACCTTGGATAACCATCTTTGCGGAAGGATTTTGGCCGGCGGTGTGCAAAACAAATGCTGAAAGTCCTTCCAAATGCCCTACGTGCATTGTAAATTTGACTATATTTAACATTACCTTGGAAAGCTCGGTCATATACCACACTGTTTCACATTTGTTTATCCATGTGAGACATTTGACTTCGGCCTTGAACGGTTTCTGACTGTCGTGATTGAGCCACGGGGCTTTGAATCTCTGCGTTTTATTGTTCAGTCTATTTGGCCGCACACTTGAGGTTTGTATATATTTGTACCCTTTTTGAATGTCACTTTAGTACCGTAAAAACTACGAATCAATCCCATTCTGGTTTTGGGATTCGTTTGGATTGGCTACGCGTTGCTCGATTTGCGAGAAATGACTTACACCCCGGCGCTAAACCACCACTCTTTACTCCATGCTCGTCTGGCACAATTTGGTGTCTACCCTTGGTGGTGTGTGCCACTGCTGCTTCCCTCACCAGAAGTGTATGCCGGGTTGCCTCATCGGCGAACCTCCATTTTATTGGTCCCGCGTGATGTTCGCCTTTGTTCCCAAGTGGTGGCTTCCATGTTCTTTTTCTCTGCACCCTTCCTAGAGTACTAGGGTATGGTACACCTACAATTCGCAGTGTGTCATAGACCCTCTTCCTATCTATGTCCCGCCTGGCTTTCGATTCCCTTATAAAATGCTCTCCTTGATTTAAGATCAAGAGCCTGCAGCTTAAGACCATGCCCATCGACAAGACCTGCCTTTGCAGATCCTTTACTTTGTTTTCCAACACCAGGAGCGCAGGGTCGTCCGCCCTAGCTGGCCATCCTTCGCCATATTACGGTTACTCTTCTTTTTGCGCTGACCCGCTCTTCTAGGTTTCTGCTCAGTCCACTGGCCCTCGCCGGTCTGATTTGAGGGAGTTGGGGCAACGACGGCATGACAAGCTCTCGGAACTGACCCACTCGCTCTAATGACTGTCCTCTCAGGTGTGACTACTAATTCCGCGAACGACTTCCTGCAACCTGATTGGGGTGTTTTGGGATTCAGGTCTAAGGTCCTACTTGGTGAGCTTTGGTTTCGCCCCTTGGCTTGCAGTTCAAAGGCCAGACTGGCAGCCGCCTTGCAAGGAGCAGAGACCCACTGAGTATATGGGTTCTGTTTATAAGAGAAGCATATGTTCTTTTCTATTCCTGGACACTGTGGGTGAGCCTGCCTCTTGCACACATCGCATTCCATACAATTAACCACAAGTTTTCTGCACTTGGGTGCAAGACAGCTGTCAGAGACGAGTGACATACCGGAAACCACAAAACAAAGGGGGAAACAGCCCACGCGCTCCATAACAAAATACAAAATAAACACTTTGATAATTGCAAGTACAGCTCCTTAACACAAAAGAAAAAAAGACGCTCTACAACGGGGAAAAGGCCGCTTCACCAAAACACCGAGGCACTACTCGGCAAAACTACGAGGAGAAAAAAATATTCTCCCAATAAAACCCATCATAATTGCAATTTTGTGCACCCATTATTGTGAAGTAAACTAGGTAATGGCCACGGCCAGTCGTGCCTCCAGAATTCCTTCGATGGTTTGCATACTTGGTAGGCACCCACCACTGCGCAGGTTGTTTCTTCGGGTCCCCGCAAATAATAGAAGGGAAATGTAGAACCCCATTTCACATCAACTGCGAGAGTCATTATTCATCGTGAGCGCTCACTAAGCCATCGTGTAGCAAATGAAAACGTTCAATAATTAAACACATCACTTCCGTCTGTCTAGTAACACGCTCAAAAGTCACTGTCAGAAATGACCTCATCCAGTTTACGATCTACGGCACAATTGAATGCCTGGACAGTCCCTAGTACTATTACCTCTTTCGGCAGTCTATTCCAGTGGTTAACCACCCTACTGCTAAAAATGTGAGATCTATCCGGCAGCCTACATCGAAATTTGCCAGCTTCTTCCCATGACCCCTTGTTCTGGAGTCTGTTGCCATATGGAGTGGACTCTTCGGACTAAGCCCAGAAAAAGCCTTTGATTATCTTAAGTGTCCCTGTGAAATCCCCTCGTACTCTCCTCCTATATATAGAGAAAAGCCTGGGGTCATGGAGTCTCTGCTAATACGTCATCCACCTCTGACCTTAAATCATGTGCGTTGCGAGTTGTACGTTCTCCAAACAGGTGGCATCCATTTTGTACAGAGAAGAACAAATGAGAACACAGTTTTCCAAAAGAAGTCTAACTACAGAGATGTATACTGGCATGAAAACCCTTGGTTGTCTGCACGAAAATGCTGATCTCGACCTGAAGAGCTCACTAAGTGTCTTTTTGCAGCAGCTGCACAATGATCTGGCCACTGAAGATCAGAAGTCGCCACAACCCCAAAGTCTTTTACCCTGTTTACTGCATCTGTAGTTGGGTTCAGGTCAGTCTTCAGTCTTCAGGTAAAGGGCAGTGGGAAGTCATCCCGTATGCGCCCCGTCGCATCGTACTCTACTGACTCCGCTAGATGTCTGTGCTCCTCCAATAAACCTTCAGAATCTGATCCAATTTCCTCTCAAACAGTGCCTCGGTTTCCTCTTCTACCACTTCGGTCGGTAGAGCGTTCCAGAGATTGGTCACCCTGCTTGACAGTCGATAGATGGCCAATAAGCCGGTGGAATGCACCTTACGAAGCGTCAGGGCGTGTCCTCTGATACGACCATTGTTCCTGAGTGGGAATTCCGACTGTAGTTCCCAGCCCAACTCACCACGGATTATTCGCTTGGCACAGATGAGGTCGCCTCGAAGAAGTCCATAAGCAATGGGAAACAACTCGGTGGCTTCCAGGCGTTCCTCTTAGCTGAACCCACGCAGTCCGGCAACGAGGCGTGTGGCAGCAAGTTGCGCTCGTTCCAGTTTGGCTACTTCCACCGCCGTGTACGGGCAGACAGCCGGACTGCCATATTCCAAGCGAGGACGTGCATGCGAGACATACAGCAATCGGAAGGTGTCCAGGGGTAAAGGCCCAAATGAACGGCGAATGGGACCAAGTATCCCCCACGCTGAGACGGACGTTCTCTTGGTGTGCGCTCCTATCTTCAGATTGTTAGTGACAACAACTCCGAGGTCCTTTTCTCCTGCTTGCGACGGAGTACCACGTGACTGATATGATTTCTCTCTCCGCAAGCCGTGCAGCTCAGCGCAAAGCAGTCGAGAGCACTGCGTATGTTCACATACACGAGACGCCACCAGCCTTCCCATGATCTTTCCCTCCATGGAGGTGATGCTAACTGGGCGGTAGTTGGCAGAGGTGTAGTTTGTCCCATCCGTGTACAGCGGAACAACCACTGCCTTCTTTCTCTCCCGAGGTCGACGGCCAGAGGCCAACGACAAACTGAACAATCGAGTCAGTGGTGTTGTTCGTTGGTTCGCCAACTCCCTCAACATCAGCGGACGCACGCCGTCCGGTCCTGGTGACTTAAGGGTTTCGGCTGATTTGAGCATGTTATTCTCTTCCGTTCCCCAAGAACCATTTATAATAAACATCGGTGAGCCATTCATAACCGGGGTTGATGCACCTCCGTGCACAGAATGCACTGACAGACAACACTTGGCTAATGTCTCAGCCTTTCCATCATCTGCTGCAACCATTTTGTGGTTGTCCATCAGCACCGGGATACCAACCTTCTCTGTGGTGCGGCGCTTTATTTATGCGTTTAGATGATCGTACTGCATCATTCGCAAGGGCCTCCTCGAACGCCATCTTCTCCATCATTTTTTGCTCGGTACACTCTCTGCGAGTCCCGCGATAGAGATCATAACTCTCACATGCAGATCAGAAAAGTTGTTGGGCCCGATTTCGTCGTTTAAGTAGGCTCCTGAGATCCAGATTAAACCACGGCTGACCCTTCAGCCGGAGTCTACGTCGGTTAAGGGGGAGTAAAAATTCATAAGTTACAGGATACCGTCGCGAATAAACGCCCGTTTCTTTCATATCGCGGTGGACATCTGAATCCAGGGAAAACCAGTTGATGTTTAAAGGCGCTATCCGGACATCCTCAAGTGGTGTGCGCCAAACGTTACGTTCAATGTGTAGTCTAGGGGATGGACAAGAACCGCTGCGCCAGTGGATTTCTGGCACCATGTGGCCTCTGCTCGCAAGCCGCGGGAGGTGTTCCATCTTATCGACATGAGAGCTCCCGGGAAAAGTCACTAGATCTGGGATGGAGCCTCAACTGGATTGCCCCCAGGTTAACTCATGAAGACGTTGTTATAAAGCCAGTTCTTTTACCGTTTTCAGTTATCCCTGAGACAAAAGATCTGCCCCGACCGCTGTCCTGCCTTATGTCCAGTCAACGTGCCGGGCATTAAAGTCCCCCAGGATGAGGCAGCGGCTGTCGCACACCCATTTCTTCAATGAAATCAATATATCTGGAGAAATGGCCGCGGGCGTCTGGTAGATAACTCCAATAGCCTTAAAGCCCCCGGTTGTTAGCTTGATGCCGCACCAAGTGGCCTCACCAAATCCTTGTGGGTCAGCTAACACCTCCAACTGCGCGGTTGGAATGTCTGATCAAATGCACAATGCTACTCCTCCACCCGACCTGATATAGTTCCTATCGACTCGGAATAGAGTTGGGTCCGGGAGGGACACCTCAGAGTCTAGGACATTGTCACTGTGCCGCGTCTCCATCAATGCTATCACAGTAGGTGAGCTGGAGTGCAGCAAGTGTTCCAGGTCATGTCTCCTGTTCAGCAGACCACGGACGTTAGACAGAAGGAAGACGGCGCTGTCTCCGCCTGCTACCACCTCCGTTTGTTCACGGCGTCCTAGCATGGAGGGGCTGACAGGGACACTAGCGTCATTGGCCTCCACTGGAAGCGAGGGTGGCTTTTTTGCACCAGAAAACCTTGAATAATCAATTGCTTTTCCCCCTGTTCTATACTTTTGCGCCGTTCAATCACCGCATTTCTATATTTCTTACTATTATCAGGGCCCAGATCTCGGTGCAGCCACATTTGCTCGCCCTATAGCCGATGGGACCTTCCTAACACAGAAGTCGCAGCTTCCTCAGAGCCTTTCACTGCTTTCAGTGGACGGGGACTTTCAGCGTCACTGGCTTTGCTATTTCGGAAGGCCGATTTCACCCCCAACGTCTTCACAGTCTTCTCCTCCCTGGGGACAAAGACTTTTGTTAGTGCATTCCGGAGACTAGCGATATCGTGGTCCGAAAGTGTCTGCACCGTGGCCCCTATTGCCTCAGGCAAATTAACTATAAGGAAACACTGCTTCCTTGACGGTGGTGCTCTTCGTGGGCGATCAGCTGTTATTATCCAGTCCCGTTTGCTCCCATACACGGCGGCGCTCCTTTGGCTGGGTACTGTACCTATAACACCTGTGATTGAGGGCCACATCAGTGCCAACTGGGTCCGCCCTGTGGTGGGCAGGCCTAGGCGGCTTCTGGTGTTGGCGGCGTTTTTTCCGGTTGGCTCAGCGACGGATGTTGATGCCACCTTCGCATATGTAGCGCGGTCAGGAATAGATATCCCGGAGGAACTTTCCCCTTATAACGGACGTGATGACGGTAACAGTGATAACGTTGGCGAAAAAAAAGACAACGATGATGCCGCTGTTTCTGCTGCTATTGGTGGTGATGAACTGACTGATGCTGCTTCTGATGAGGATGACGAAAATGACGATGTTGCCGTATCTGTGACAGAAAGGTCCATCCTCGCTGACTGCCTTGCCGGCCACATGGGTGTTGATAGCTCGGTGCACTTTATGCACAGCACTTTAAGCAATTTCACACGGAATTCATCCAGGGCCTCACGAAGACCACCCTTTATTTCGGAACATTCAAGATGGACCCAACCACCACAACCATCACTTTGAAGAGATTTGCCTAGTAAGCAAGCAACTTTTGGATAAGCTGAGCACTTGAAGACAAAAACTTTGACTCTTTTTGAAGACAATATGGCCAAATTATAGTTCGCAGAGTGACACACTCACAAGAAATACAATGCCGCGTGTCACGTCGAAGGATTCGCCGGTGTAGCTCAGCTCAGTTCAGTTCAGTTTGAACAGGACGAAAGTGGCCGAGACCATTCGAGCATGCAGGTCGTTGTGTTGTCGGTGAGTTTCCTTGTCTCCTAGCACGAAGAGTTGAATGTTCAGGTTGCACAGAACAGGCACCGGCCACGGTCAATAGAGATTCCAGAATTTTTCCGATTCAATTCAGTTCAATTCGGCGGGATACCTAAATGTCCAGATTCTTGCACTTTTGAGCTCCTTGAATGCCCCGGTGCTTCGACAGCTTGGAGAGGTTACTCTTCTTCAATACTTGGGTATACTCAGTGAGAATTCAAATGAGATCTGCAACCCAGTTTCAACAACATTTTTGGATCACAGCCTCTAGTCACCCACGTCTCACGATCAACCTCCCCGGTAATGAGGATAGTGTATAAAGGGAGTTGGTTACTAGATAAGGGTTCCTTGAGTGTTTAAGTGAAAAAACTAGTCAGTTGTCTACAAAAATGGTAGTAAACTCCTGGTTATACTTCTCCAAACAGTCTTCCACAGGTTGTCAAATCTCCCTCAGAGCTCAGACAATGTGCTGGCTCTTATCACTTTCCCTGACAGCCTATTCCAGTCACTAAAGAATCTAACTGCAAAAGGCTGACTTCTGCTTCCTGTCAACGTTCTGTTTCTCCTGTCAGCACATGTGCCTTTAGGCAGCCATTCCCTCGCAGCTCAAATAAGGTCCATCTGTGTCCTCCTGCTCCTGTAAATCCTTTTAGTATTTTGAAGGCCACTTTGATACGCCTGGTCTTTTCCTTTCTAGAAAAAATATCTCTAGTTGCTCCAAACTCTGTTTGTAGCACAAACGTCTGCAAAATGCGAACCATCGCGTAAATTGCCGTAGTAGCTGCTTGAGATCCTTGATTTCCTTAACCAAAAAATGGCCTCTATACCTGGACACAGTTTTCTAGATGAGATCTCACAAATGCTTTGTGCAGTGGCAATAAGTCTTTCTGTTTCCCAGAGCTTATCGTCCCCGTCAACTGGTGCAGGGCTCAACGTGCCTTCTGGGTTGATTTCTGGCACTGACAACTTGACTTAAAGTCAATGCTTACCATCACCCCTCGCTCCCGGGTTTCTATGTTCTGAGCCGGGTCCTCCCGATTGTCCCGTGGACCCATTTATCTCGTGGGCCGTAGTCCTTGCTCTTTGATAGGATGTTGGCATTTGCTCAGATTGGGGGGAAGATCCCACTCCACCGACTACTGGTGAACCCGTCTATTTCGGGCTGACCCGCCGCATAATCTGGTGCCTCCACCACCTCAAAGTCGTCCGCGAACGCAAAGCACGGGTTTTCCAGCCCGTTTGCCAGATCGGCAATGTACGTCAGGAAAACAGGGGTCCCGGAACCGACCCCTGCGGAACGCCGCTGTGCAATATCCTACTGTCTGACAAGCGGCCTTCCCCCCTCGCCCGGAAAACTCTCTCATTTAGGCTTCGTACAATCCAATTCTGTATTTTCACCGTAACGTGAAAGGATTCTGCCTTCGCTACGAGCATTCTGTGGTTAGCCAAATCAAATGCCCCTTGAAAATGCAGATAACAGACTTCCACCCATCCTCCTCGAACCACTCGGCTGGCTTCCTCATCCAAGAAACTCATCGGGTTGGAGAAACAGCAGGGTCTGTACCAGAACCCATGCTGGTTGGCCGTCACCAGATTTTTCCTCTCTAAATGCCTCACTTTTCCGTCTCGTATTATTCTCTGGAGAGTTTTAAGCACCACTGATGTCAAGTTAATCCTCCCGCAACTAGAACCTGTGTCTCTGTCTCCACCCTCGTAAGCTGGTGGGCTGACTGATACAAGCCAGTCTTCAGGTAGTACACTTCTGTCTTGTGACGCGATGGACAGCCCAGCAGTGGCTCAGCCGCGATGGACTCTAGCTACCCCACTATTGCTCGGTGGATGTCATCCGGCCTCACCGCCTTAGACGCTTCTGGCTGCTTCAGGCTGTTCATCAACTTTCCTGCTTTGATTTCTTCATCCTTCATTTCCGAGACTTCATTGTCCCTGGTCGCAGGTAGCCCATGAGGACCCCGGTCCAGTCTATATACATGCTGAAGGAATCACAACAGGGTCTCTGCTTTTTCCTGCCTGCTTGTCGCCCACACTCCCTGTGAGTTCCTGATCCCGCCTACGGCTCTCCTCAGTGCCGCCTCAGATTGAAGTTAGCTGTAGTATGCTTTCGGATTGCTTTTGGTTTTAAGCTCCGTGCATACCTGGTAGCTATTCCTGCACCGTGGCCGTAAATGGGATCGTCTGGTTCCCGCTGCTTTGAACCGTAGGGAGGCCCGGTAGCCGCTTGTACTTCTGTGCTTTTGAACGCTTTTTGCTTCTGCTTTAGGGCCTTTCTCACTCGGCTCATCCACTACGGTGGCAGTCCGTTTCGGTTAGCCCTTCTTGGTGGGATGACGGCCTCTGCTGTTTCCAACAGACTGCTCTTCATCTAACTCCATGGGCTTTCTACCTCAAAGTCGTCGCTCACGGCATCCCCATCTCTCCGGGGGGCCGGTTCTACCAAGCTATTTACGTCTATCTTTGAGAAGTTCCTTTTGCATTGACGAGGCACAGCTATTCCCTGAGGGTTAAGCCCAAACTGGAGTACTTCATCATCAGTCTTACCCACAGCTTCCCCGACTTCTAGGAGTTCTAGGTCATTGAAGACAATACCAGGACAAGGGATGACGGTGACTGACTAAACCTATGTCTTCTCACCCGAATAACGTGCTGGACAAGGGCTTTCCTGTGGATTAGGTGGGGTAATCTCTCCCCAAAGATGCCTTCTGGAGCGGTTCCCGAGGTCTAATCTACTTCAGGTGCATTGAAATCCCCCTTAATAAGTATCTTCCTTCCCGCTTTTGGCAGCCGCGATGGGTAAACCAAGCAGGTCCCTGTCCTCAGCCCGTTGCCCTCCTGAACTTCGATACACGCTAACAACCCAAGCTTTCGGTCAGTCCGAAGCTGTTACAACCCTTACCGATTGTGCATTGGGCGTAACTTGTCGACTACTCCCAAAGCAGTCAGGCTGCTCCGCTAGGGGGACGAATATACCACCTCCAGTTCGACGGTCCGGCCTTCTCACACTTAAGTCTGAGTGGAAGTCAGAGATCAGCCCGTTGTCGCTCTCACCGGGTCGCAGCCACTCATCAGTGGATGCCATCACTTATGCTCCCTGTGTCCCAGCTTCGAGCTCTGGCTATTCGTTGCCCATAATTGCAGCACCGGTGTAGGCCACGGGCATCGCAATACGCTCCTCTATTCTGCTGTTTTTCGTAGGGGGCGAGCAGGTTCTCGGGTCCTGAACCCAAGCACCCGGACCACTTTTCGTATGGCAGTTGGGTTCCTGGAGCTACTGTGGGTTAGCACCCCTCCCACCCCCTGGGTCGTTTTGAACATCACCTTCCTTGGAGTCTTGGGGGGGGGGGTCAGTGGACTTACTTCTCTCCTGTCGCAGATGCAACAGTCCATTACCCTAATAACCGGGCTGGGCAATGCTTTCTCCACCCTGACTTCGGGCTCCGTGAAGCTTAGCTCCTTCACTTTGCTGCGTACACCCTCGGAGACTTTAAGAACGCCGCGTTCAAACCCGGAGTTCCGGTTTATTCACCTTTCGCTGACCGAATATAGCTTATTTGTCATCGGGCACCACATCTATTTCTCCCTTTGACATTTGCCTAATGTGCCCGGCTGCAGTCGACGCGGTCGATGGCAAGCACACCAGTTATACACTCACCACTGCAGGGTGCGTTTCGTCGAATCCCCGCTAAAAATGGAGGGAAACGAAAAACCCCATCGCACATCAATTGTGAGAGAAATTATGCACTGTGAGCGTTCTCTGAGACGGTATGCAATAAACGAAAACGTCCGCCCTTGTTAGCAGACCTAAAACTGACCCTCAAGGTACTCCACTGGTGACCTCTGCTGCGGTCGACCTACTGGCTTCAGCAGCGCTTCAGTTCAGTTCAGTTCAGATTGTACAGGGCAGGTGATGGCCACGGCCAATAGGGCGTCCAGAATCCCTTCGGCGGTATGCACACTGGGTGGGCACCCACCACTGCGCGGTTTATTTCGTCGAACCCACTCTAAAAGCGGCGCTAGCAAAAACAGTGTTCATGGACAGAGTCTGCACACTTTTCTCCATTGCAAAACTGTGCAGGACGTGTGGTACTACTCACCGTTGACAACCCCGATGCAAGTAGTTGGTAACCAATCAGCGTGCGTGCCAGTGTACCAACAGGTGTGAACAATTTTCGCATTTCCTGACCCGGGGTGGGAAGTAGAATGCCTCGTCTGCGAATCACACGCGCTTAACGCGTCTCTATACGACCGGTTAGCACCGTTCCTCACCCACCGCCGAGGACGCAGAATACGTGCTCGAATATGCCGAGCTTTCTGTTTTACTCTTTCGCAAGTTAATGGTACCAACTTACCACACGGGAATAAATCTATAACCCTTAGGTGAGTCCCCCAGCCGTGGAAGATGCCGGTCGTCAATTATTTTCATCCCAATAATTTGTTTCGCTTGCTTGGCCAGACAGTGGCGCTGAAGTGAAAGCATTCATTTTATTTAGCACACAACCGAAAATGGAAGTGCAGCGACGTGTGAAGTGTGTTCAAAATTTTTATCATAACAATTGTTTTGTTAAAGTTTATCGTGGCGGAATAAGTGGCATCCTAGTCCAAGTCGAGATCGACCGTTTGTCTTACTTCGTTGTTGGCTTCCTGTGGGGAAATAACGTAGGAAAATAACCACACAGTTAGTGTTGCTCGGAGCACCTTTAGAGGCTTGTCTTGCACCCAGCCTCTCATGGCACATTCCACTGCCATTCTACCGACGGTTCGGAAACTTTCTTTTAGAAGCACAGCATCTACTAAGTAGTAAACATTCTTTACTGATTTTGAAGAAACTCACTGACGATTAGTTTCTCAACTTAGGTTTTACCCAACCGCTCGAGAGGAGATGACCCCATATGTGATCTCTTTTGTTATCAGGCGAGGCCCCAGCTGGCGTGGTCGGCTACGGTGCTAAAATACAGCAAGTTTATTTCTAGATTTCGCTAACTTTTACCACAAGTTATTCTCGGGACATTTCACTTGAGACTCATTTAAAAGTTTTCACCATAGTTACACTTGAGAAACTCTTCCACTTTCCAAACTACTAGACCCCATAGTGTGTGTGCAGCCCTGAGTTGGCTACCGCGACGAAAATCGGCAGGTATAATGACTTGCTCCTGGGTTGCTATTCGGCAGTCAGTATTACCTGTCACATCCCCTGCCGTCAATATTTAGGAAAAAGAAATGGCAAGGTCGGGGACCAAGCGGTCTCAACCAGTGGCTTCTCGCTCTAACGTATCTTGGAAACCCAAAGGACTGGAATATAAAAGTACCTCCGGCATTGTAGAAATTTCGGGGAAGCCAGTGTCACAGAAACTAACCTGGCTAGCATTTCTGCCCAGATGGCGTCCGTTAACAGACTATTATCAAAGCTAAAACCATCAACCTACATTCCGGAGCCCACAGAAACCTCTGGCTCATAGCTTAACAACACCCAGTCAGTTTCTTGACTCGGTGGGGCCAGAAATACTGCGACGGCTGCAGAATGCAGAAGATATAGTTTTCTTCAACATCCCTTGTAGGGATCGGTTGTGAAAAATCCTTCATATGTTCTATTGTTTCGTGCTCTCACGATTTCACTCGCTCACGTACACTATTTGCGTGCCTCCGTAAACCTTATGTTTCTGTAGGCCAACCATTGTTTGTTCGCGTCCAACGCGCTAGCTTATCACTTCCCATCTTGGACCTGCGTGCCGCACGTGCTAGCCTCTAGCACGCCGCAAACTTGGTTCTCGTTTTCCAAGTCCACGGTGCCGCTTAATTGAGGTTGTATACTTTTTATGATATTGTTCATTTAATAATCCAGTATCGCAGAACTTACGGATCAATCGTGTTTTGCTTTTGGGATTCGTTTGAATTCGGCTATGTATTGCTCAAGGTCGTGTTATAATCATCAACTTAATCCATTCAGAACGAGAAAACACACAAAATGCCCGGGCATCCTTGATTCTATAACTATCGTTAGATCGCCTAGCCCTGTCAGTGCTAGTTCATGCATTACCGAGGTTATTGCTGATCGTAATAATGTTGGT
The DNA here is from genome assembly GCA_948099385.1 of Fasciola hepatica. Lineage (NCBI taxonomy): Eukaryota > Metazoa > Platyhelminthes > Trematoda > Plagiorchiida > Fasciolidae > Fasciola > Fasciola hepatica. The sequence goes on along the minus strand of CANUEZ040000152.1, from coordinate 4,557,906 downwards.
TTATTCAGGTTGAGGATATAAGATCTAGGACAGCAGTTTTTATCCTCTAGGCAATACGCCCAGGGGGCAGAATAAAAGTGTTGACGAAGCGAGCGTGAGCGTAGAACTAGTGACAATGATCCTTTCATCAGACCAGGGCAGATAAAAATGAGGAAGCTCCAAGCCGGCCGTCAAACCTTCAACGCCAGCACACCCAACGATCTATTTATCAAGAATGGAGCCGTCGATTTTCGACGGTTGGCCTGAGTATTACTGCAGAACAATTCGAAACCTTCGTCGAAAATAAGACAGCCGACCCCGGACAAAGGCTACTCTACGTGACACACCATTGTCGAGGTCGAGCCAGAAGAGAAGCCCATGAGTTTACCGTGCTCAACCCGGAACGAGGCTACGCACGGGCAAGGAAGATTCACGAAGACCTACTTGCCCAGCCGTTCTAGGGTGTTCGCGGCATAACAGAGGGCATTGTGTCGGAGGTCAGAGGATAAAGAGCGACGTCTACCCAACGGCCTGTCTCGTAATTAGGACGCAAAACTGCTCGATAGATCTCGACCATTCAGGGTAAAGGGTTGATGTCACAGCAGTGCACGCATCAAAGGATACAATCCGCTGGGTTTCTTCCGAGTTACAGGGTTGTCGGGCGGGAGAAGCGGAACGCATATGCCGGGGTGACCGTGAGGCTGACCCCGAGGACCTGACCGAACACTTAGACGGGCGGACCAGGATAGTCCACAGCAGATTTGGTCGATTCACCCGTGACAGAATCACGGCAAACAGACCTAGCACCCTTCAGGCTCAAAAAGCTGCACGGGAACACTCAAAACATCAGCCTTGGACAAACATGCACTCCTTTTCACGTGCGGCTATAGCCCACCCAGGTTGCAAAACCTGCAACACCAGTCATGGGCAACTGGAATCTCCAAAATTCATCAAAGCTACAATAGACGAAAGCTGAGGCATGGCTAAGACAACAGGAGCTCGCTTTACTCCTCTTAACACCTTACACTGGGGCGGCAGCTTGCCGTACACGATCCAGATGCGGCCACGAATGTTGTTCATACATATACCACGGATTACTACACCTGATGAAATAAGCTACTCCAGATGGAAACACAAAGCCAAGTTTGGTTTTCTGAGTGTCACTGTCTGGCAATAAACCAGAATGGCTAGGGTCAGTTGCTGTGCGAGTGATGACTTAGAAAGGGGTGGTCAAAGCGTTGGCCTTCGTCGATTGCGGGTCGAACACCACCCTGGTGAAGGAGCGGTTTGCGGATAAACACTGGATCGCTAAAAGCACGACGTCGCTAGCGGTGATCACCGTGGGCGGAAGGCAGGCAATAACTTCAGGTCGGTTGAAACTGTAGCTGATCGCCTTAGATACCGACGGGCGAATCGAATCAACGGAGGCTCTTACATTGGCCGATCCCTCTAGGCGAGTATCAAGGTCTGTGAAAGCAATCTCAGCTAGTGGCCCCACTCGGCAGTGGTGGGTGCACAACTGGTGTGCATACCACCGAAGGAATTCTGGACGCTTAATTGGCCCTGGTCATTACCTGTCCTGTGCAAAATGAACTGAACTGAACCACCCATCTTAGACTGGGAGGATGACGAAGTAAACCTTCTCATCGGATTCGACCTGCCAGAAGCACTTCGGCTGCTGGATCAGAGAGTTGGCAGTCGCCAGGCACCGTATGCCGTATGCACAACGCTAAGATGGATGCTATACGGCCCAGCCGGGGGAATAGGCTCCATAAACTACCGGTCAGTAGACATGGGCCCCACAGAGCACCAGTTGCCGCGCCTTTACCAAAGGGAGTTTCATTATTTCGGAGACGACTGACCTTCATTATCTCGAGAAGATCACCTTGCGCTGCAGATGGTACGACAAAGAACTAAAGGAATGAAAACCCAGTTCCAAGTTCCTCTTCCGCGACGTACACAAGCCGACCCTTTGGATGACAACAGAATTTATGTTCTTTAAATAATACTATACTTTAGAGGTCGTTTCGGCCGGGATCGGGGTCTCCGAAAACGGTACGCAGAAGCAGTGACGCGAAACAAAGCGCGCGGCCGCGTGGAAAAGATGTCTCAATCACCAACGGCCGACAGGGGCTATGGTAGCTGTCTCATTACCCGGTTCTTCACTCCAAGAAACCCGAAAATCTGCCGGTGGTCCTCGATTGGGCAGGCAAGTTCCAAGGTAAGTCTTTGAATGGTGGTCTGCCACAGGGGCCCGATTGGACCACGCCGTTGATTGCAGTCTTTCGCTATTTCAAAGTAAGCTGGGTAACCTTGTCAGCCGACATAAGAGAAGTGCTTCTTTAGGTGAAAATGCCTGTAGAAGAGCGAGATGATTTGCGATTCTCATGATGGAACGAAGAGGAGGTGACCAAATGGGCAATAAATCGCAGAATGACAGTCCATCCCTTCGGCGCGATGTAATCGCCATTTTTTGTGAACTGCACTTTACGAGAAGCCGCGAACAAACATGAACGCCTGGTCTACTCGTCGGTAGTAGAGAACGTCACCAGAAATTTATACGTCGATGACTACTCTGAGCCTTTTAACGATGTTGACTAAACCTTGACACAATTTAAGGGTCTACCAAAAATGCCAAAGAAGTGCGGTTTCCATCTCACGAAATGGATGTGGAACGAGTTGGAAACGCTTAAAGCCATTTCAAACCATGAGGGGGCAAAGCGAGTTCGAGATCTGGACGGGTCTGCACTCCCTACTGAAGGCACTCTGGGGACACCATGGAATGTGTAAACGGATGAATTCGTTCTCCAGCTGGCCGTGATCAACAAACTAGTAGCTCGCCGTGGCGTACTGTCAGCCCTCTCCAGTCCGTTCGACCCACCCGGCTTTGTCTCCCCCTGGTTACTACCCGGGAAGACCTTGCTGCAGTGGCCGTGTCGTATGAAAGTTGATTGAGACTAGCTACTTTAGTGAAATACCGGATAAAATGGGAAGAATTCTTGACCTTTTTGAAGGGACTAGAGGACAATCGGAGCCCCAGATGCTTTCCCTCTGATCATGCAACACAGACGGGAGAGATGCATGCTTTTCCTGAAGCTTCCAAATTTGGGTGTGGGGCCGTGGTTTATGAACGATGGTGCTGGTAGGTGGACTATACGAGGATCCTGTTCGCCAAAGCCCGCCTAGCCCCACAGAAACGGGTTCCGTTACAGCCTCTCGGGCCCAGTAAAGCCGAGTTAGCAGTAAGAACGGTACAAGAAGAAAAGAGATATTTCGATTTCTAAAGTTGGCCGGCTAGGTTATGGACATACTCAACAATAGTGCTGTACTAAACTACCGACGTCAGGGGTCGGTTCAGTGCTTTCGTCGCTAGCCTGCTCACTACCATACACGACGGAACTGTTACGGACCAATAGAATCATGTCATGTCCGCCGAAAATCCCGCCGATATGTGTTCCCGAGGTGCAACCAACTTCCGGCAAACGGCACGTGGAGGGAAGGGCCGAAATTCCTGCACGTCTCCCAACAGGACTAGCTTATTGGCGAACTAAAACCACCCCTTTAACCTTAACTGGAGGTCAAAAGAGAAGTGATGACGGTGACGGTCACCGAATCGATATCCGTCTTGCCATGGTTGGTCAGGTCTTCCCCCTGGAGGAAGACGCTTCCATCATTAGTATGGTTGGCTAGGTTTAAGAAGCACTTTTCGGTCATGAAGGGGGTCGATCCATTCAGCCGCGTACGAGTGGGCCCAACTACTGTCTGCGGAGTATGATCTATTCAAGATGATACAACCCGGAGCCTTTCTCCGGGAGCTCCAGAATGCCGGGGGAGTGGAACCAAGCTACTAAAAAACATCATTTCTAAAATACAACTTGAAGCCTCTAAAACCAAAACTCTTTAATGGATCACTACGGGATGGTGGCAGCTGAAAAACTCCCCCCTGAATTTTGACGCGAAGTACTTCATATAACTACCGGCTCGGTATCATGTGGCAGAATTGATGATTCAACACATATTTGACTTAGAGAGACAAACCGTGAAACCCAAGTGACCAGTGTCACTCGAAAGAGCTTCTGGGTACTGGGAGGAAGGGCGACCGTGAAACTCGTAATCAGACTTCGAGTACACTGTGGCAGATGTGTTGCCATCGCCAGCGAACAATGTATGGCTCCTCTGCCGTAATGTAGAGTGACCCCGGGGTGATGGCCATTCAGAGGCACCGGAGTTGACTATTTAGGACCTTTGCGTGTCAGGAGCGGAAGTAGACTGGAAAACAAATGCTGGTGCATCGTGATACACATGAAATCTCGTGCAGTACACTTGTGAGTCGGGCACTGAACGACCAACGACTTCTTCCTCCCGGCCTTGCAAAACTGTCAACCAAAAAGACACACTAGCAGATATCTACCCCGACAGTGGGTCAACTTTCACGGGGGCTTAGCCAGAATTGCCACATTGGCTCCGAAACGTAAATGGAGACGAGTTGCGGAACGAGACCGTGGCCTATGTTATCCAATGGCATTTCGAACCCTCACGGACCATTCACTGGAGTGGTGAGTGGGAACACCTGATTGGGTACACCAGACGAATATTGCTGTCGATAATCGGACAACAGCCGCCCGAAGAAGAAAAGCTGAGCACCTTGATAATCGAGGTCGAAAGGAACTTGAACAGATGCTCTCTAGCTCCAGTGTCTGTCAGCGACCCCACCAGCTTGGAGCTCACTCCTAACAACCTGCTGACGTTAAGATCGAATGCTGATTTCCAAGGGCCAAAGAACCTCCGTGGCAGCTACCTACACGGATGGAAGCAGGCTGATTATCTGGCCAATGGAATGCTGACTGGCGACGTGCGCAGTGTTTGTAAAGAATAAACACCTTGAATCCTTCCAAACGTCCTACGTGCTTTGTGAACTTGAATATATTAAACATTATCTTAAAAAGCTCGGTCATATGCCACACTTTTCCACGTTTGTTTTTCCATGTGAGGCATTTGAATTTGGCCTTGAACCGTTTCTGACGGTCGTGCTTGAGCCACGGAGCTTTGAACCTTTGCGTTTTATTGTGGAGTCTATTTGGCCGCATACTTGAAGTTTGTATATACTTGTATCCTTTTTGAATGTCAATTTAGTACCGTAGAAACTACGAATCAATCTTGTTCTGGTTTTGGGATTCGTTTGAATTGGCTACGCGTTGCTCGATGTGCGAGAATTGACTTACAGGGCTTTTTGTTATATCAAAAATTCTCCTGTCTAGACACTTTTCTCTCTCTTCTCGATCTCCATCGTGTTTCTTCCCTAGTTAAACTATCTGATTGGTCTTGTATCACTTGTATCTCTTCTGTCAGTGCTCTCGTCCCCCTGTTTAGTATATTGCTTGCAACATGCCTTTTCTGTGTGCCTTTCTGTTTGACCCGCCTTGTTACTTTCGACCTAATGTAAAGACAACGGTAGGCCATGATTTTGACCTACCTTTTCAAACCTTTTGATCTGCCATTACCCATTTCCTCTGGTCCCTCACTTGCTTTTCTTCAAAGCTGTTAGCTCTCACAGCAGCTGCAGCTGTGCACCACCGTCAGTCATGCCTCCCAGGTATCTTTCTCCAATTCATATCTATATTCGCTCTGTTATCCCCAGCCGGTCACGTCGCCATCTTCTTCCAGCTGAACAAAGTAAGTCCGCTTTTTAAAGCTTCCCCAAATCTTGACCATCACCACATATCGCACCTGCTTTATTCACATTATTAGATCCATTCTTACCCTTTCTGTTCAATCCTCTCCTTCATACTCCCTCTTTCATGAACTGCCCTTCACAGCCGTCGTTACTTCCGTTTCTCCTAAGTTTTTTTCCTCTCTCTCTCTTTTTCTCTCCCACTGTCTCCCTGTTGATCCACCATGTTTCCTCTTCATGAAGAAAATTAATCTGGATATTCCTAAGTCAATTCTATATCATTAGATCTTCCCTACCTGCCTCTTCTAGTCACCTGTATTTGTATTTTCCAACACTCGATTGCTCTTCAATCTCGCTCCTCTATTTTCCATATATATATATATATATATATGCATTCGCTCCGCATTTTACAGTTCCTCCCCGGCGATTTATCAGGCTATCATCCCGCTGACCTTCGTGATATGCTTCCATTGTTTCTACATCTGTGCCTCACATGTACGGTATCCGATCCTCCGAAATCGATTTGCCGTCTGACCCACCCTTAAAGTCTTGCACTTGTCGCTCCCTGTTTTACAATGAGTATTGCGTCTTGTCCGCCGACCGTCTACTGCAGTCCAGCAATGCTCCATTGCTATCTAGTCCCTTGCGATGCATCTTTCTTTTTTCTCCATCTTCTCCCGCTACAACAGTTTTTACACCGATTTCTTGTCCTTCTTATGTATATCTGTCAGCTTCCAAATGTCTTCGATTGGACCAGCCAGATACTCCATTTGACGTTACACGGTTCGTCTCATTCCCCATTAAATGTCCTTAACGATATTTTACAATGCTCCAACCACGCTGTAAAGCTACTTCCTTGGTATTCCCTGCCCATTTTCTCAGCAACTACATGCTTGCTGCATTTTTTGAGTCCATCTCATAGCCCCCCAATCGTTATTTACCGTCACCACATTTTACACCTCTAATAATCAGAATATCTTTAACATCTGCGCACCCTTTTCTGACGGTCAACGCGAGTCGTTGAGTAATAGGTGTAGAACCAATCGAATTCCCAGGCCATGATTTTACTTCCGCGAGGATCATACCGTTGCAGGTTAAGGGGCTGGCTATACTCAATTACCCACAACCTACCCCATTCAAGGAAATACCGTGTCCTGGTATATTGGTCAACTTTGAGCGATTTTCCATTACACGGTACTTTTAGTCAGTGCAGCCGTTCACAGACCTGCTGGTAGGCAAAAAAAGCAGCTGGTTCTCAGAGAAAGCTCAAGGGAAGCGCTTGCTATGCCAAACCACGCTATCAGCAACAAATCCTCGCTGTCACACCCGCTACCAACCGCCCCCATTGCATTAGTCAAAGATGCTTCAAGCGAAGCAGTGGGTGCGTTATTGCAAAAACATTTGGCCGAATTTTGGCAATCCGTTGCATTTTTCTCCAAAAACTAAATCCTGCTGAATCCAGGTATGGCACCTTTGGCCTCGAAATCCTAGCCGCTTACCTGGGCACTCGGCACTAAGGGCACATTTTAGTGGGACACAAATTCACGGCCTGCTCCGACTACAAACCAATAACAACGTACAGACACTCTCCCAGATAGTCTAGACACCTCGGTCACACCACTCAGTACACGAACAATGTGCGTCGTATCTCAGGTGTCGATGATTCGGCAGCAGACGTTCTATCTCGCATTCACAACCTGGACCTAAGCATCTCCGTCTCCATCAGCCTCGAAGCAATTGCCTCCGCACAAGTATACGATTTCGAGGCTTGGCAACTCCGTAGCACTTCGTCGCTGTGGCTTCAGTTGGTTCCCATTCATTCGGCCAAAGGTTACGTACTGTTTGACACATCATTCGCTTCGGAGTAACCCTGCACGTTTCTTTCGTTGTGTTTCCTCTCCACTTTATGTGACCGGAGATCATCCACGGAAAATACCTCCGGATCCGAGGACTTATGAGCTGCAGTCCGAACCAGCAAACGGCTTTAAAGCGACAAGGGACTACAACATTTATTTGTCTCACCGGCTCTGTAATGTGTGGCCTACTCAGACTACTAAGTCGAAGCCCTTGTTTCAGGCGGTCTTCTAGAAGGGGGCGTGTATGGTGACCAGCTGATCACATCCCGTCTACCACTTGTTTCACTCTATATTTCGCTCTCGCGGCAATCGCGAGCGCTACTTCCGACACTTTTCCTGGGTAAACGTCAGCTTGACTTCCCTGTATTCGGACCCTGTGGGAGTACACGCAGTCAGATCTCCACGGTCTTTTCTCGTTAACCTCTTTGGCGAACTCGATCACCGGAGCTGAGGGAGTGTGCCCTCCATTAGGTGCTTGTGGATTGGGCTGACCGTGTGATAGGCACAAACTGGAAATCATTCCATGAACTGCACACAAGGGATTAGATCCACGACACTGGTCGCGTGCGCAGATCGTCGCAGGCGGCTTGCATGCACGATATGCTCCGGCCAGGGCTGCGGACCTGACCGTGCACAGCGCCGTTGGGACTGGCGTGGGTAATTTTTGGTGGTTATGCACGTGGGGCGTAGTTCGGCAGTGGTGGCACGTGATCAGTGATTTAGTGGCCGGGCAGCTACCAGTCTCGAGGGGCAGAGCCAGTGGGAAAGCAATTGTTAGCCGACCGTGCAGCAGTGTTATCCAGGTGCTTCCATAGTGAAAGTGACCATCACAGCTTCGAGGAAGTTGAGCAACAGTGAGGGAAAACTAGCTTTGACGTAGAAATAGAAAAAGAAAACAGATCGAGTAAGGCAGCCGGGATGTGTTCCTGCTGCAGATCACTGATTGATGGAGAAAACTAAAACCGGGGAAGGACCGAGCACAAGAGTCTCTGGGGCTACGGGGGAAGAGGAAGCAAATTGTAGACAGGTAATGGTATTTCAACAAGAAAATAGGTTCGGCTAATCAAACCTGAAGAACTCACTCAGGGAGATGAGATAGTTTGTCACTGGTTGCGTCTGCGACTTGGGGAATGCAGGGTTTTCGAAGGGGTTGTCCGGACTCATATGTCGAGCCCCCCTCATATGCCACCTCTTCAGATAGGCACATATTAGATGACTGAAGTGCAAGAGTAGCTTTGAGCATGAAGCGAGTACCGGTAAAATTTGGGACTCGGTTTGGGATGATCGGATGACGATGGACTACTTATCTCAGAACTTAGATTAGACGAGAGGGAAAAGGCTTGAAAGTCTGGCCGATTTAGCTATGGAAGAAGGGACAGTGAGAGTACTGCGCCGAAGCTGATAATGGGTTTCACAGGAGAAGATTAGTAGGCTAAAGGGAAGAGACAGGTTGTGGTGCAAGTTACTCAAGAAGCCAAAGTTTAGCCCCAAGGTGCTGGGCCAGAGTGAGTCGAGACTAAGGTGTTGGCGTAGTTTTCTATAGTTCAAGGACGTGGACCATCCGGGCGCTTGTTTGGTAAAACGCTCTGTATTACTTCTAGCGCAATTCTACCAGACGTTGACATGTTCAAAAAGATTAGTGGAGAAAACTCAAACAAAGACCTGATGTGGAATTTGTGGATGACAATGATACTGCCCCGGAAACGAATGGAGCCGTGAAGAGCGCCCACACTTCTGGCCTCGGCTGCTTGGATTATAGCGTGCTCAGAGGGGATGAAAGAGCTGGAGCAGTTAAGACCAAGATCATGGATTTTGGGTTGATGGGACATTGTAGATCCACTGTGAGTTAACGATCCAGGGGACATCTGAACTTTGTGAGTTAGGACCTCACAATTGTCGGTGGAAAAGCTCATCATCCGGGATTGACACCAACAGTCAAATGTAGTAACATCCTTGAAAACGTTGCCGAGTATAAAGGTAGAGTCAGTTGACTTGAATAAATAAACTATTTTTTTCATCATCTACTAGTAAGGGCGGTGGGCCATGGATTTCTAGTGTACCAGCCCGATTGGAGGCCGCCGTCTTGTTTTCGTTTAATGTAGGTGTAGGTGCATAATGATACAATTACATGGCCTCGGCTCATGGAGTTTTTTCCTTTTGTGCTCTTGCAGGTCACACACGTACTACCCTCCTCCGAAGACCATTGGCCCTGCGTGTTAAGCTTGGTCCAGGGCGTCACTGGTGTACGTTGGAAACAGAATGGGTTCCAGTGCACTGCCCTACGTGATGCCACTCGTAACAGGTCTCGGGTTAAAAGTATGGCCGGTGGTGATGTCCACTTGGGAAAAATGAGAGAAATGGGGTTGCAGGCAAGAAAAGGGCGGGTCGGTGGGGCTAAACTAAGCATTTCAGCGAATAGGTGAGGGTGGGGAACACGGTCGAAAGCCTTCAACAGATCAAGGTAGATAAGGACTAGAGCCTGACCGCTGTCATCGGCCTCAGTAACTGGGTTTTGAAAATCAAACAGACATGTGAGGCGAGATCGTGATTTGAGAAGCTCGTGATGCCTGTTCTTAAGAAATCTAGAGCAAAAAGATGGGTAACAATGACGTCTTTACTAAGCCTTTTCCTTATTCCGGACAGGACAGGGTTTTGGTCGATGGGACGGTAACTAGCAAGGCCGTGGGAGGGTCCTTCTTTGTGTCTTGTATTGCTGACTGGAAGCTCTCAGTTTGGCTGCACAAAACAGTAGATGAATGTCAAGTTGAATAAGTTTAGTGTTGGGAGTGGTAGGTCCAATCAACCGTTAGTTATTTCAGCCAGGTGCAACCCATCTGGTCCAGGATGGGCAGGTGCTGGAAATAATATTTGCATCGAATGGCAGGATTGATGGGAAATGGTGGTGGCAAGAGGAATAGGGGGAGCTGTGTCTTTGGCGTGGCCATACAATTAGTGATTAGATGTTACTGGCCTCAGCTGAGTCAGAGGGGGGACTGACCACTGTTTCATTGGGTAAAAACGTACTAATGAGTAGATTCTATCTTCGAGTTCCCAAATTAAGGTAGAAGCAAGGGTTTCAAAGCTTTGTTAGTATGCCTCATAATTTAGGCTTATTCAGTGCGAAGCTGGATTTCCTTCGGGTTCTAGATAATATTAGGAAGAAGCGGTAGTCGGATGGGGAGAGAGAATTCGTGGGTTCGGAAGTGAATTCTTTTCAACAAATGATACTTTTTGTTGAGAGGAGTCAAGTTTATGCTTCCCGAGGACGTGGTTTAGAATAGTGGGACCGAGTTTCGAGAAGAAATTACCCATGGCAAGGTCGAAGTAATCATCCGCCTGTTTGGGGTCAGCCCTTAGAAAAACCCGCCCCAATCTCGGCTATGGATGAGGCTGGGTAGGAGGTTTCACTTAGAAGCAGAAAGAATTGTCAACTCGGGTCGGATAGACTGATGGATGGGGATGAAATGAAAGACTGCCCGCCTATATCGTGTGACTGCTGCCGGGAAAAGTATGCTAAATGGAGACCGAAAAGTCGGAAAGGCCTCGAGTGAATATAAGACGTAAAATGTTAGCCTTTCCAGTAGAGGTCTGAACGTGTTGCACCAGCTCCGAACGTGCGTGTGGGAGGCTAAGTCCAACAAGTTGGGAGGTGCTGAGAGTAAAGCCCCGAAAGTTTTTGGCCATTTTAAGTCACCGGCTACGGTCTTCGCTGTCAAGAGTAGTGACGACAGGTGATCAAAAGCTTCAATTAAAGGAAAAAAGTAGCACCAGAGGGCAGGCGATGAGCAAAACAAACATGCTTGGCGATAGATGACAGCTAAAGTTTAAGCCGAAGAAAATCCAGGACAGTCAGGTATGGTGTGTCCAATGAGGGATACTGGAAGGGCGAGCTGGACTCACTCCAGCTCCCCTCCACGTCTGCCAGCCCCATTTTCTGTGAAAAATTGAAACCCTCAGGCAAAATTCTGCCTGTGGGAGTATATTCCGTGACCCGGGTTCCGGCACTAAGGATGAAATCAGGACGAGATTTTTTGACAAAACGTCTTAAGTGGTAAAGCGTAAATAAAGTAGACGGAGAGTTAAATGAGCCCAATGACAACCCGTTCGTGTGGGAGTGGGCGCATGGGCCGAGTGACGTAGAGGAGTCAATAGAACATGCGGGGATGCAGCGGAGTGGCACCGGATATTGTGGCATCGGGAGTAGATATTGATTGCGGTCGACTTCATTGTTTAGGGTTGAGCCGTAAACCATCTCGAAGGAACCGGTTGGGTGATCATATATTCAATGGTTCTAGCCCTAAATGGGCACCAGCCAGCTGAGATGAATAGACTAAACACCGCTAGGGGACAATCTTCGTGGGAGATCAATAACATGGGTTCGCTAAGGGATATCGACATCGTCCCTGGGGCGATTAGCAGAACAGCCAGGGATATGCGGAGACCTGTAGGAAATAAAGTGATCTCTTGGCTGCGAATAACTTGTTGGGTAGGATCAATTTAGGCCTCATAGGCGGGCACAGGGGTGGAAGGAAGTGAATGTGTAACCTGGAGATAGTGTGAGGTGGGAGTAGGGAGTTGCCAGATTTGAAGAAGTTTGGGGATCCTGAGTGGCAAGAGGGCCGGCAAGTATGGAGGATGGGCCTGCAGAGCGGGGAAGCGGGGTGCAGGTACGATCCAGGAGTAATTGCCAGTATACGTGAGTTGTGCTTCGAAATTAGGTGGAGGTTGGTTCAGAGGAGCAGGAGGAAGCGGCTGGGGGGTGCTTGGGCTGTAATATGGGGCTTGGTTTCCCGGGGGCAAGGGGGGATCTGGTTCAGCAAAGGGGGGGAGGATGAGTGAGTCTGATTGGATCAAGAGGGAGATATTGAATGCGAGGTTGGGACAGTAGAGGGATTCATAGCACAGGTACGTCTTTTTGGGTTACTCCCACTCATAAGACCGATGGCCTCGGACTAAGCTGGATGGTGGCCAGCTGGTTGCTTCCCACATGACCCAAGGGTACGCCTCCGGTCAACGTCTACTGGGAGTGAGGGCCTTTGGGCGAAATTATCAGTTGAACAGGTGCAAACTTAGGATGAGTACCAGGCAGGCTCATGGAAGTCTTAGAGAGGCACTTTTGAGGAGCACTAAGAAGTGGTGGGTCCAAGCTCGTATCCGGCTTGTAGTTTGCGGCGTCACTGAAGCAAGAAAGGTGGTTGATGGAGCATGGCAGCGGCCCGGAATATCGATTGTCAGTGCTACGACGGGGGTTGGTGGTGGCACCGAGGTACGTTTTTGTCACTGAGGCTAACGTGGTGGAATGTGGGTTGGATACTGACCCAAAGGACTGTTTAGGACGTGAGGTCAGGGGGCTAAAGCCACTGGAGACAGAAGCTATTGGGGGAGATGGGCTGCAGGAAGGGTCTTTCGTGTGGGAGTGGAACTGGGAGTGGGGTGTTAGTTGGCTCTTAGTCAACAGTTTGCAGGTAGACAGCGGTAACGACGGCTTCCCGTTGGGGCTTCAGTTAGCCTTCGAACCAGGGCCGGTGGAGTCCGTGCACATGGATAGGTCGGAGTTGCTTTCGAGTGCTCGGGACATTTCCTCGGCAAAGAGATGTCTCACCCGTAAATATCTTGATATTCTAAGAGAAAAAAACAAGCAGCAATTGTCGGTTGACTGTTGCTGAACTCTAGCTGGTAATTCGTCCATGAACTGGAATAGCGGGGGCATCTCTGAGGTTTGAAATTTTTGGCCAGTGGACCACATAGCACAAACGGAGTGAGTTGTGTCCGGATAACGATGGGTGTATGTTTTCTGGAACATTAGAGATAAAAGCTCTGAGTCAGTATATGATACAAATAGGGTCCCTCAGTGATCGGTTCCAGGACCACCTCTGTTTCTCCTCCGTGTAATAAACTTGACTGAAGCACTAAACTCCAGCGCTTCATATTTGCAGATGTGAATGTCATCGGATCGGGTCGGTGGGAATTACTATCAACCAATATCGAGGAGCTCAATTGAGTGAACACGAGGGATATGCCGCTAAATGAAGGTAAAAGTCATCCACCAACCACAGCGCCAAAGGGGTTCAACCGTAACAAGGGAAAGAGGACCGTTCACGACTGACGCAGTGCTCGATTGAAAAAAGGACCCGGGTGTTGTTATGACTGCTGATTTTAACTTGGCTGAGCGCAGCAAGCTGAAAGTAATTTTCGGACCTCAGTCTACAATTTTCCGCAAACAAGCAAATGCGTTGTGGCTCCCTTAATAAGTGATAGTAGTGCCCCTTTAAATCCTGTGTGCAGGCTTTGGCACCTCCTCTTAAAATGATCCAGCGTGCCTTGAAAGGGACGTCCTTGCATAGTTACTTGTTATGTGCGTCGGACTTCAAGAACAATATCTTTGTGAGTACCCTGACACAAGCTTCAACTTCCGCCCCGCCCCCGGACCGCACCCGCTTTTTCGTCCTTATCCCTCACTCAGCCACAATCCGCATATAGCATCAAGCTCCGGGCAAATGCACCAAATGTCCATAAATCCTCACCACAAGTATCTCGCCCAGCTCCTTCCGCGTCTTATTTTCCCCCTCCAGGATTCGGCCACTTCAATTAGAACCCCCTAACCGCTCTTCAAGTTACTCCAATCTTGAAAGCTCAGTAGAGCTTTTGGTCACAGGCACAAACTCTTCATCTGAAATGCCGTTAAAATGGGCCGAGCTTCGACTGCCCGTTGTAAGTCACGCCTTATTTGCGACCCTTTATCACCTGATCACAACGAAACTGCTGCCCTATCTACTGAGAACCTAACCAAAACACCTTGTCGCTCCTACTATTTAACGTCCGCCCTCTCCTCCCAAAACTACCGCTGCTTAGAGCGTTTGCATTAGACCTACACCCTGATATCTTGCTAGTTACCGAGACGTGGCCGGAGGATCACACCCCATTAAACCACGTATCAAGCCACCGCCAACAGTAGACCTGACCAAAGAGGAGGCGGCTGCATCACCTATACCAGACACATATTCACGGCGAGTAGGTTCCATCATCCTATTCTTGACAAAATTCCAGACTCGGTCTGGCCCACTATCAAAGAAGATCAACAACTACTTCTCGTAGGAAGTCTACCGTACTCCAAACCAGGGCAAGCACGAGTTGGCAGCAATAGTAGACGCATTCAACTACGTCTTTAACCTCTCCGTTACCGCCAAAATCCAAGTTGGTGATTTCAAAGTGCCTGAAATATGCTGACATTCCATGACATCGCCCCCAAGACGCCATGATTTCCTTTCGTGTATCCATGTGGGTAAATAGGTACAGCATGTTTCATCCCCACTCGAGGGAGAAATACATCAGACCTTATCTTCACTATTGGTAGCGAGAATTTAGATACCCAGATCTTAAGTCGCTTCACCGGTAATGACCATAAGATGGTATCCTGTGTTTTTACTGCACCCTGGCCTCGCACCGATAGTTAAGTCGAAACACACCTTAAGATCGTCAATAAACGATACCATAGAGCTTGTTGGAATAGTCTACCCTCTTTAATCTGTTCCCTAAACTGGGACACATCCTTTTTATCCAATGACCCAGATATAGCCGCTGTCCAGCTGTATTCTAATCTTCATTACTGCCTCGACAAAATCAATCCAGCCTCAGGGCCCATCATGCGCAAACCGCTGAACTCTCTAGATAGCCATAACGATAACCTAGCCAAACTCCAACGAAGATTCACTAAGACGAGGGACTTCTTGTCGTATCTCCAAATAATAAGTATATACCATGCGATTAAATTGCTTTTGGATTCTTCTAAGAGAAAGCAGGAACTAGATGCCTTAAGCCACCCAAACAAGGTGAAAGTACTGGCCAGGCTAATGAAGGTCAGAAACAAGCAACCCAGTCAAGACATTCCATATTTGAACTACAACAATAATTACTTGGATGACCCTCTTTCGTTTGCTGAGGCTTTCAGCACATACTTTGCCTCGTCCTTAAAGACAGATGATGCCACATCCATCCCCTTTCTAGATCCGGTGACATCAGTAACTTTCTCGACGGTAGTGTTCTACTCTGATGGGGCTTCAGCCCACGTAGCAAGAAAAAGACCTTCCTACAAACCAGGCCCGGATGCATTACCACCGGCCATTTTTGGTCTAGGTGGCGAGGAAGTTCCAATGTTGCCGACAAAAATATTCAATTTGTCACTCGAATGCCGTGTTTTCCCTTCTCAATGGAAAACGTCCACTAACATAGCTATGCACAAAAGAGGATCACGCCTAGATCCAGTAAACTACCGGCCGGTGAACCACACCCCGGCCGTGCCCAGAATCATGGAGAGAGTGATCAAGGAAAGGCTGACACGCCACTTTCTTAACCATAATCTAATCAACGCTGGTCAGCATAGCTTTCTGAAAAACAGATCATGTGCGACATGCATGACAGACTTCCCCAACCTGGTCGCAGAGGCTGTCAATATTAGTAAATCGGTAATCGTGATCATTTTAGACATAGCCAAGGCGTTCGACCGAGTATCCCACGTCCGGTTACTACAGAATCATGGACCTAATGCTCGTTTAATTTGCATCCTATTTATCAGCCCGAGACCAGGTTATCAGAATAGGCGGACATTTGTCCGAACCCCCATCCCGTAACAGGTGGTGTGATACAAAGTATTGTACTCGGCCCACTACTGTTCCTAAAGTAGGTTAACGATATGTTCACCATTTTCTAAAAGGAGTTCCCTCCCTGTTCGTAGGTGGTATCAAAATCGTGCACCATTTTGAGCCCGCGGAGTTAGCTTATGCCGTAGATCACATTACAAGGGAACTGCTTGCACTCAACTCCTGGAGTGATGATTGGAAAACGAGTTTCTCCGCCGAAAAAAGTAATATTATCACGTATAAATGTCACCTCCCCACTGTTAGATTTAGTATAAATGGCAAGTTCATACCCAATAACTCTCCTGCACGTGATTTGGGTCTACACTATTCATGCACGTTTGACTTTTCGGAACACGCAGCCATCCAGGTGGCTAAAGCACGCCGTACGATCGGGCTCATGCATTGAACATTTATTTTGCCAGAAAGTAGACCGAAAGTTTCTAAGTCCCATGTCAGACCCCTTCTGGAATACGGCTCATTCACTGTTTCCAACGTGCGACATAGAGACCGAATGGCGTTTGAGAACGTACATCGGGCATTTACTAAACAGGTCCTAGGTTTTTCTTCGCCCCCAAATTACGTGAAACATTGTGATCTGCTGAAAATCGATCCCTTATGGCTACTCCGCATGAGAAATAACCTTTTATTCTTTCACAATACCTTAAAGAATAGATCACGCAGTTCAGCACGGCAGGTGAGAACCCTTTTTATCATCTTTTGCCTAACAATGAGTTCTTGGTTTCTGTCCCTTTGCCGAGGCTTGCGCTTAGGTCACGCTTCTTTATTAACAAAAACTCTTCATTGTTGAACAAGCTACCACAACGAATTCGGGCATCATCACCGACATCGGTGGCTTTCAAACAAAAAAATATGCATAGCCGTAACGGTGAACAAGCTGACCGGGATGTACAATCCCCATATTTCGAGGGCTCAGGCATTTGAAGTAAGAATAGGGTACTAACAAATCGGATAACGGCTTTAAACAACCTAACCCCAATTAGACCCGCAAACCAATGTTTTCCTCGGGGCATAAATTAGGGAATTCAGCGGTTCATTCGTACTATCTAGGACGGCAAAACAATCTCAATTTTTTTTTACCATCAAAAGCCTTTTTCCACGGCAAGCCAACATAGCGGCCTATGGCATACTCGGGTGTAAGGGCATCACGTTGTTATGGCTGCGGGCAGTGCCCCCCCCCCCTCGTGCAAACTGGTGTTCCAGTGAGCGTGAACCCCATTAAATAGTCGCAGGCTGCGGTTGACTCTACCTTCCCCCGCATTTTATGTCTCATGAAAACCGCAATGGGGTCCGACTTCACCGATAGGGCGGGTGTTACCGCTGCACATTTGTGAGCATTCCTGGCTGTGATTGTCTCCCTGCACAGAGCTGACCACCGATGAGACGACAGAAACCTCAAAAAGTGAGAGATTGGCAGGAAAAAGATAGAAAAAATACCCCCTGTTTTGTCTTTCAGGCATACCAGCCTTGTCGCATGTAAGCCATGTCTCCAAGTAGCCGTGTTGCTACTGACTGACTGGTGTGGTTGACCTTTTTCCAAAGCGGCTTGTTACATGCGGTCCATGTTTCGGCCGGGGCGTGGGAGCCGTGGTCACCCACCAAAAGCAGCTCCACCTTCTCCGACGGCCAGATATCTGACTGTGATAAAAAGGAGTGGATCACTCTTGAAGCGGCACCAGCTGAAGGCCAATGAATGTGTATCTTGCTACCTCCCTGACTGAAGCAGGCCCTAGTGCCGCCCACCGAGACACTGAATGTAGACCGTTAAAGTTGGCTTCCCCAAAGAAAATTTGGCCCCATCCCGTTCCCACCTCTCACGGTTCTCCAAACCAGTCCTCACATGGGTGTTTCTCCGCCTTGCAATATGCTAAGGACGAAAAAGATATCACGGTAACCATGCAAACACCACTATATCAGATATCCTTGCTCTTAATCCAGTATAATCTCAGCACCTTAGCACCATCGAGCAGGAACATAGACGAACTTACGGCTATGTTTCTCGGCACGAGACCACTTTTCTTCAGTGCGTCATCACCGACACCACCATAGTTTCTTCCACTTTAGGGCCCCTCAGGAACCATTCAATATAGAGTTACCACTGTACCGGAAGAGCCCGTAAAATATATAGTGCTATGCTAGCAGGGTACCAGTCCCATTAACCAACATTCTGTTCTTTCAAACCTACCTTACCGCTTCGGTGCTGAACTGCAGACTGCTTAAGCAAAAGAGATCGAGGGGCACCATTTATAGATCCTCCTAACCGTAAAGCTCTAGGTTTTTCTTAGTATCCCAACACGGCCACACCAATTTAGTAGGTGTCAATGACCGCTTAAATGGAACTTTATCCTTGCCCCATTTATATAAACCTAACCAGTTTATTACTGTTGTCGTCATGCATCACCCTAACCCACAGCTGGAACCACGTCCAGACTGCCATCCTTATTTACTTCAGGTTCGTCGCCTCCCACTATCTCAGTCGCCAAGCTGGATAACCAAAGATGCCACGTTGACTCGTACCGACAGGAACCCAAGTGGAACCTTTCATAGTATCTGGAACTCAAGCCACGCGGCAGAAAATACCCCTAACTGCCTATCAGATTATTGAGTGTTTTTTAACGCAAGACCTTTCGTGCGGATATCAACATTGCAGCCAACAAAAGTAGATATTCGCGCGCAACCTGGTAATATGCCAGTCGTCATTTAGGTCGGTCATATCTCGCTACACTCGGCTGATTGACCGATACTTATCCCTTACCCCGCCAGACGAACCATGCCCATAGAATGTTGTACATTACCAGTAGTGACGCTGAATAACACTGAGGCTCAATGCGTCAATGCGCTTATATATATAGATATTTGTCAGTGAAATAGCATAATAATGCTCAAGTCAGTGCTGAGATTTCCCACCTTAGTATCTGTTGCAAAAGTTCACTTTTCCCTCGATTTGTGTTCGGCTGGAAATTGATCCTCCACGGTTCCAGGACTCTCCAGTTATGCTTTCGCTTTTCTGAATGGTAAAGGCTACTGATCTCGAAATTAAACTCACTTTCATACGGACTTCTATTTCTTCTACACTCACTAAAGTTCCCAAATGTAAATAACTAAAAATGGTTTCATGTCTCCTTGTTTCATAACTCATTCCTTTTATTGAGCCCTGGCAGAACCGATATTCAAGGTTTGCATCAGCTTCATGGCTTTCTATTCTCTTCGCATGCATCAATTTTCCCTAGTGTATTTTCATACAACCTCGTTTTTCCTATTTTAAGCTTTGCTGTTCGCAGATCACCGGTTTACTGCCGTTTTTCATGGCTTGCATCATTCTCGTTGATAATGCACATCGAGCATTATGAATGAGGGACCTACTCGGTATCTCCACTGCGCGCCACAGCCGAGCGCGAAATCAAAACCGGTTCAAAGTTGGCTTGCAAAACATTATAAGAGCGATCCACATAAACAGTCCCTGGCCATGTTTTTCTACCGCTGGCACTTTCGACTTTCATACCTGAAGTTTCTGAATATTTCATCTTACAGAGTAACGATGTGCACCATGATCATGCCCCTGCGCGTGCGTCTCGACCATAGCCGAGAAATGTACCATTATTATTATTATTGTTCTTGCGTTTCCGAGAGTAGTCCGTAGATTTTCCCGCAGATACAACGGAAATGTACCCATAGGTTCGAGTGCCGGTGCTAGCCAGATGTGCTTGAGCTTCTTTTTCCAGGATCGAAGGAAGTTAGATAAATTTCCGGAGGTTTGCGAAATGAACGCGCATTCCTTTGGAGCCACGCTTGTAGTGACCTTGATCGTTTTGAGAAAATGACTGTTTTCTGGACACCATTTTGGATCTTTTTTCTCTACGATCTTTTCCGACTTCTGGCATCGACCTCATAGTGTTGTCCGGTTGCGTACGTTTTACCGGACTGACTTTTCCGAGGTTTCCGTCGACCTCGTTCTGAATCACTTTCGCTTTCGGCCTTTCGCCGATTGTACGCGCTTGCGGTTCGCTTTCTGCACAGCCGTTGCGTTTCGTTTTCCGTTCGGTGTATCTCTCGTATCGGCACTGTTTCGGTGCTACGATATATAGAACACACGACTTGCGTCTTCTCTTTTTGTCCAATAGAGGGGATATCGTTGGTATTCCGCTGCTGGACCCAATAGGAGGCAAGTTCACCAGCCGCTCTCGAACGTCTTCTATACGTTATCCACTTTTTGTGCAAACTCCTCGTTAAGAAACGCAGCCGCTGACCATGGTCATGTGTACTCAGCTATGGCAGCCAGGGCCGTTCGTGAGAGCTTTTACTTCAGTGATTGTTTGGTTTCGGTATGCAGTACAGATGATGCCATTAGGTTAGTAAAAGAATTAGGTAGAATGCTTCAGAAAGGGTGTTCCATCTGACCAAGTAGCTATGGAATGGTCCAGGGGTTCTCACGTACCTGAAAGGTAGTTGACTGTCCGGTGATAGTAGCAGTAGCAATAAGAAGGCACCCGATGCCCAGAGGTGCAATCGGGCGTCGTAGTTGATAGCTTCAGTTTCGAGGTAGGATTGTCTTTTGTACCCCACTCGAAAAGGGGAGTCCTAAAATGTGTAGCCCCTTAGTTGATCCCCTGGGGTTACTAGCCCCTCTGTTGCTGCCAGCAAGGAAGGTCATTCAGGATTTATGCAATCAAAGTCCAGGTCCATGAAGGTTAGCGAGGAAGACGGACGAAGTGTTTGAAAAACATAAAATCTATAGCTTTCGCTCGCGTCAATAGATGCCTGATGAGTAACGCCTACCATGTGGGACGGAGGATCTGCACACGTTCAGAAATGCATCAGAAACTGGTCTTGGTAGAGTGGAGTTTACGAGGTTCCATTCGGACTGCGAACCTATCTGCCTTTTCACAGTAAAGAATTCCGAGTGTCTTCACATTAATTTCTTACCATACCTCTGCTTGGGCTAGTTGCTGCTGCCCCTGGAACACAACTGTTGGAAGACTTTGCGGACGGGCTGCAAATGCACATAGGTCACGTTATTCTACGGACGGCTTCCTCCATTGTTTTGCGATATATGTGTGTACTTCTTGGGACCTCTTTACTTCCCCCTTGAGCTTTCCGGGTGAAAAAGTAATTTGTTTGATTGGCTCTGTGAAGCTTACTTCAGTCAGGATACCGTGTACCCTGTTGGTCTGTTTGGTTACCAGCCACGTGGACTGAACTTAAGACGACGGAAGCCTAGGACGGCCAAACACCTAGACAAGGGCGTCAAGAGAGTGATTTGAACTGAAAGGCGACCCCAAATGATGACTCGCTCCTGGCATTCTTAGTGTTTTACAAAATCTTGGGGACTTCAAGAATTTGCGGCTTGAACAATCTACGCACCTGGAAGGCCGCATGGGAAGCCGGGGAGATTTATTAACAAAATACATCAGGCTGGTGACCAGGTCTCCAAGAGTGCGGACTATGACTTTTGGTTAGCATGCCTCCGCAGCCTGTCCTCAGGCTTGACTTTTTATTACCCTCCCTGGGAGCGCATTATGAAGAACTGCCCAATCTGGATTTCTCAATAAGACACCGGTCATAGAGGGAGAATTACCTTCCTTAATGGGTGAAGTAGCCTCTCCTGATTTCTGCTGTGAGGGAAGCCAAAGTTATTCAGGAGGAAATTAGGGCAGATGGAGGATTGCATGAAGTGATTGTCGGAGCCGTGTGTTCTAAAAATCAAAAATCAAAAAAGGCGAGGAAACACAACCGGGCCACTGGTGTTAAGTACAGTTCAGTTTGCAATGAACTGTGTGGTTATGGTCAATCATGTTTCCAGGTGGTGGTAATGTCGGCGCGTTTCCATGGCTTCCAATAAGATGTGAGTTTTCCTCTGATGCCTCCAAGATCGCATTTGGCGCTGCTCTAAAGAAAATTGAGAGTAACGGCCCCGGGCCTCACTGTTTTCCTCCCGGAAATAATACCTGCTCAGGCTTGGTACAGTAACTTCGGTAGGAAATTGCTGGCTATCAGTCTTGCCGTGGTACACTTTCGGCATGTGCTCGAAGGTCATCATTTCCACATCCTCACAGACCACAAACCATTAGTGTACGCGTTCCAATGCGCCTCAAAGTCTACCCCTGGAAGGAGATCAGCCTGTTGGGTTAAATTTCACAATTATCAGCGGATATACGGCCTATTTCTGGCTCCGATAACGTTGTGGCTGACGCGTTGTCTGGTGCACATGAAAATTATATGTTGTCACCCCTTACTGGTTTTGCTGACATAGCCGCTGCACAACGATTCTACGATGGGTTCCAATGGTTTCACTCTCACCCACGTTTGACAATGTTGAGTGTCCTATGTTTCACACCAACACGGCAGTTTTCTGTGACCTTCATACAAGTAAACAACAGCCGTGTGTCACTCTTGGTTTTCCGCTGGCCAATTTTGATCAAATGACTCATTTTCTCACCCCAGAGTTTCTTGTGCTCTGAAACTTTTCACTAACATTATTTAAATTCTCGCAAATCGAGCAACGCGTAGCCAATCCAAACGAATCCCAAAACCAGAATGGGATTGATTCGTAGTTTTTACGGTACTAAACTGACATTCACAAATGGTTCAAATATGTACAAACCTCAAGTATGCGACCAAATAGACTGAACAGTAAAAACCCAAGGTTCAAAGACCCTGGCTCAAGCACGACAGCCAGAACGGGTTCAAGACCAAATTCAAATGTCTCACATGGATAAACAAATGTGAAAAAGTGTGGTATATGAGCGAGCTTTTCTAGGTAATGTTAAATATAGTCGAATTCACAAAGCACGTAGGGCGTTTGGAAGGATTTTCAGTACTTGTTCTAAACACTGACAGCTCCATTTTTCCCGACATGAAAACTGACTTTGCTTCTAATCAAAGTAATTTTACCGTGCCAACATTCTAAAGGGCATCCTCATGCGATCGCTACATCCCGTCAGTTTGCCTTGCCTGAGAGTCTTTTTGGGTACCTCCACCTCCACCCAGTAGGAAGTTTTCCCCCTTCCAACGGCTTTACTTTTATTTTGACGTGATGAACCTCTTACCCGTTCACCCCACTCTGTTCCGATCAAAAAAGCTTGTGCTGAAACTGTGGCGTTAACTTTTGTAAACAACTAGGCGGCTTCCTTCGGAGTGCCCGCTGCTATTGCATCTACCCAGGAGGTGCAATTCACATTACCATCCTTCCATAATCTCATTTGAATGCTTGGTTGCAAACACAATAGAGCCACGGCGTACATTCAGGATCCAACGGACTGGACGGACGATTCCACCTCTTAGCTGAAGGTTCCCATCACGGATGCTCCGTCAAATAAACGGACAGCAAAACTGTCGTTGATGCTCCCTGACATTCTCAACGCAGTCGATAAGGATAAACATAGCACCCAGCCGAACTCTTCTGTGGAAATATGTTGCTTCGGCCAGACGATATGCTCAGTGAACATTTCACCTCACACCTAGACCCAGAGTCATATGGATCATGCTTAACCACTCACATGCGCCAACTTAGACCTTCAGATGCAGGAAGCATTGCC
Source organism: Fasciola hepatica (assembly GCA_948099385.1). Lineage (NCBI taxonomy): Eukaryota > Metazoa > Platyhelminthes > Trematoda > Plagiorchiida > Fasciolidae > Fasciola > Fasciola hepatica. The sequence goes on along the minus strand of CANUEZ040000152.1, from coordinate 4,534,211 downwards.
GGCCCGACGCGAGTTTCCCCTGGTTTGTCCACTTGCTCCTTTGCTTTTTCGGGTTTCATTCCGTTCGAAAGTCCATTTAACCGCAGTGCGATGGTCCATTTCATGTTAATAAGCGCTGTGATAATTATTTTCATCGATTGCAACGGGCAGTATGGTTCCATCAGCGTTGACCATCTAAAGTGAGCCTATGTTGTCTTGAAGTCTCAAAGTAGTTTACTGGTGCGAGGCCCAAGCCCAAATGTTCCTGGTTCTTGTATATATCTTCTCGTCTCCAATGCCACCTACCTGGGATGGCAAAGCTGGATAACAAGGGGGCAGATATTTTCACAGAAGCGACACCAGAACAAAAATAAGTATTTTCTAGTTAGTACGTAAGTCCGAAAATATATATACGAATACATCAGTACATCACTACTGGTTTTGTCGGTTTGAAATTTACACACAACAGTGATTTGCGTATACTTCCTTGAAAGCAGAATGGGTCTATTCATAACTGTTTACATGTACAAGTACGTAGGACTGAAGCCGAGAAGTGAGCTCACTGGCGAGAGCAATCCACAAGAGGGCGATCAGGAAATTGGCTGGACTTGGCTTTAGTCACGAGCAGTTGTCTAGTCTGGCATTAAACACTTCTTTTGAGGAGGATTTTACTACCTCCTGCGGAAGGCCATTCCATAGAGATATTGTGCAGCACCAGAAGAAATGTTGCCTAATTAATGTACGTGGAAGGGGTTTGAGGAGATTCCTTTTGTGTTCCCTCAGGGTCTCCAAGTTCGGATGAGAGAAACTGATCAACTAGATCGGTTGAGAATAGATTGTACATCAGCAGTAGGTCTCCCTTATTACGGGGTGTCTCAGGAGGGTAGAGACTAGGTGATACTAGACGAACTGGGGAGGGGGTAAATCACAAGACAAACCATTTTGGTCGCCTTCCTTTGAATCCGCTCCAAGATGTCCCGATCTCTGAGGAGGCCAGAGTGTACCATTTCGCTGCTGTACTCTAAAGGAGGTCGCGTATAGGTTCGATATAGAAGGTGGAATTCCTCTTTGGGGATCACGGAAAAGTTTGTCTAATAAGGTTTGGAACCCAGAAGGCAGTCTTACCAGCTTTCTCTTGGTCGGAGGATAACAAAAGATTGCTGCGCGGCTAGAGACCATGGATCTTGCTCTGACCCTCGTATTTGGATTTGTGTGTTTCCACTTGTCTTGAAGAGATGAACGGAGCATTGTAAAATGACGTGGTTGCATATTTGTCATCATTTATCTGAAGGCTCCCGTCAGCTGACCAACGTTTGACCAATTCAGTGGCTGACTCCACAGCATCTGCTTCAGTGTCCCGGATGGGTACATCAATTGCGTACATCGCTACGCTAACTGGGACTACAACAGGGTGGTCGTTGGTGTCAATGAGGAATAAGAGAAGGCCGAGGCTTGAGCTCTCAGGAATGCCCACGTCTACATGTGCGGGCTGAGAATGAGACCTTCTCACATGAACCAAGAAGGCTCCGTTCTTTAAAAAGCCCTCAGTCAAGGACATTTGGCTACCGGAGATGCCGTGCATCCCGAATTTGTAAAGAAGTGGGATATACAGGACCATATCGAGTGCTCTGGCAAAATCGACAAATGTGGTATGGGATATATTTCCATCATTGTGGGCCTTGTTAGGTTATCCATAACGATCAGCACATTGGTGAGGCATGGCCTGCCAGGAAGGAGGCCATGTTGCGCTGGAGGCAGTAAACTATTGTCGAGCAGATACGCCAAGAGCTCGCGCTTTATGGTGCGCTCGGAGAGTTTCCTACGGACTCTGGTGAGGCCTACTGGCTTCTAACTTCCAGGAAGGTGTTGATCAACTTTTATCCAGATTGAGGCGATTGCACAATGTGTTCATGAACTTAGAAACCTTTCTTTGTCTGTGCTCTGTTAAAAGAGCGTAGATAATGATGCTGCAAGAATAAAAGAGAGTCCTTTAGGAATGCCAGGATGAACTCTATTCCGCTCCATCTAGCTGAATGGTTTAAGTTTGGTGCACACCTCCACTTCTGATCGGGACACGGTGAAGTGCTCCAACGAGGAATCTAGTTGTTTTGGCTGAAGATATGGTTAGTCACACGCAAGCTCTGCTGGTGTGCTGAAAAATGACATGAAATTAGATTTGAAAACTTCTACTCCAGAAGGGAGATGACAGGAGAGCCATCAGAGAGCAACAGCGTGAGCGCTGGGGACCCGGACTCACGATTGCGGAGCAGATGCTTACAGAGAAAAGAACGGCTCGTACGCGCCCGGTCTAAGACTCCCTTCTGTGGTTTAGTAAGGTGCTCCCCAATACTGGATTTGCAAAGATTCTAAGCGCATCTGAAAGCTTCTGCATCTTCCGGGAGGGATGTGGCTTGGTTATGATAATAATAACGATATATCCCTGGATAGTGTTCGAGAGGCAAGCATAAAACCGTGGTTAGAGTTTACGATATCACTTGATAAGATGAAATCTTACAAACTTCATTGAGGGTGTCTCACAGTATAGCGACGAAGAAATGGTTGTTGGAAGAGTTTATATAAAGTAAGGTGCAACGGGCTGAAAGGCTACTATAAGTCAATTTCGAGTTGGTCTGGGTAATAGTGAGGAATCAGCCGGATGCTAGAACTCTGAGATAAACGTTGCCTTAAAACGCACAAAACAATATTTACAAGCAAGATGCAAGAAAACGGTCAGTGATGCATACCCAACTTGATTAAAAAGATAAATGGTGGTGAGACAAGGAGGCGAGTAAGAATTTTACGAGGGTACGCGGTAGAACAGTAATTTTCATGGGTTTGTGAATATGAGGTAGAAAGGCACTCCCTTAAAGGGTGGGGTAGTGTCCATGAAAATAAGCTTGTACCACCTAGCGTCGGGAATTCGCGGCTTATGGAAGAAATATGGAGTTCCAGGAGGGACTAGTCAGCGAGCGGAATGCCGTGTCCACGAGGGGCAAAACATGCAGGAATGAAGGGTGAAAACCCCGCAATAGACCAAGATGCGCTAGCAAAATGACAAGCATATTACTTTGTTGAGCTTCCTGCAGCTATTCTTTGTCTTTGTTGGGCTTTCCCGGGGAGAATCGGTTGGGGGTTTTGTTCGCTTTTTCATCATTGGAAAGGGGAAGGGCATCACTGAACCTGGACCCTTTGTTAATAAATTACGAACCATTGCTCAGTGGTCTGAATGGTTTCGACATCAGGAGAGTCTTGTGGTAAGGAGCCCCTAGTAGGCCCCAGCGGGGCTTACGCAGGCTTATGAGGATATTGTTGGGTGAGACCTCCCCAGGCAGCACGAAGGTACACTCAACCGTCACTTGAGAGTTCCCCAGAGGGAGGTCGCGGAAAATCACCGCAATACCCCCCCCCCAAATAAAACAAACAACAACAATCAAAATCGCCAGAAATATCGGAAAACCTATTAGCCTCATTTCCGAATATTTATAAGCTTCATTCAGACTGACTTTAGATACAAAAATATCTCCAATCGTGAAGGGCTAGAAATTTCATAGCCAATAATTCATGAATAAGAACCATGAAAATGATAAATATCGACATTCAGTGTCCAGCTGACGGTGTATTGTAAATATAGACACTCCATTTACCTGGTTGCATTCCCTGTGTTGGCCGTCAGTTTTTGGTGGTTGTTGTTCGTTGTCACTGCTTCGGTAAAGTTGTTGGACTGTGAGCCGCAATCAGTCAATTTTTGTGGTTCTTCGTGGGTATATGCGATTAATTCTCAGGTATCTCTTTATCTTTATATGGAAGAACACCCAAAATGTTTTGGCTATTCCAAAACCACTATTTGAGGGAGCGAGTAAAAGATCGCAGTTCACAGGGATTTCAGTTTATCCCTCACTTAGAAGGACGGTGTACAAAGTTAGCTACTATGGAGTTTGCTATAATCTTTTTGGCCGTTGTTCCGGTTCAACAAGTAACTAGTCGGCTGATTTAACGGATGACATCGACAGTCGTGGAGCCGCATGGGGCTCACGGGTAGCTGTTGCGGAAGAACAAGTCATAGTTTCTACTACCTGTACAGCAGTCAGGTAATGCATGCAGAACTGTTGAACATAAATAGCTGCGAGAACTTGATAAGTAATACCACGTGCGTACCGAACAAGAAACCGGCATCAACCGATTTGGCTGCCATCACTTTCACGAACCGTGAGTTTCATGATGATCGGAAATAGATGCAACAGAATTGTCTTTCAGGGTTAGAAAAATTAAATTTGGGACACCGAGCAAAATAATAAGTATACTTGCAGAGGGTAACTGATCTTGCAAGGTTATATTTTCCGGTTGTTCCTCTGGCCAGGGGTGTTGCGAGGTAAGTTGTAATACAAGACCAACCATCGGTAGCCGCTTGAGGATTTTATTAGTAGCTCTGAGATAACTGGAACTTGATTTGCCGTTGGATATGAGGCCGTAGCCGGGGACGAAAAAGGATCAAAAATAAAAACGTTGGCGCCGGTTGATATGAGCTTTTTGGTTAAGTGAAAAGCAATATTTAATTAGATTATGCCGCTGACACAGAAGCACATAACTCGGCTATCGCATCCAATGCCGACTCATTTTCCCGTCAACCACCGGGAGGTTACACTTTGTTGTTGATTCCCGGAACCCTCACCAACTCGGTCACCACCCTGGCAGTTCCCTGTCTGAAGCACTACCGGTGGATGTAATGGCCCAGTTTCCTAACGGCTACATATGAAGTGTTTGTCCCGGAACAGTCTGACCATTATTTGGTCTTCGGCATTGATTTGGTTCTGGACGGAGACCCATTTCGGAAGTTATCAGAGCACGACAAGAAAGTAAACGTTTGAAAGCCACGAAAAGATACAACTTGTGTTCAGTTGTCACTGTTTACGTATTTATCAACTTCATTCACTTCTCAGGTGCCAAGCTGTAGAGAACAAATACTGAAAATCCTTCCAAACGCCCTACGTGCTTTGTGAATTCGACTATATTTACCATTACCTTGAAAAGCTCGCTCATATACCACACTTTTTCACATTTGTTTATCCATGTGAGACATTTGAATTTGGTCTTGAACCCGTTCTGGCTGTCGTGCTTGAGCCAGGGTCTTTGAACCTTGGGTTTTTACTGTTCAGTCTATTTGGTCGCACACTTGAGGTTTGTACATATTTGAACCATCTGTGAATGTCAGTTTAGTACCGTAAAAACTACGAATCAATCCCATTCTGGTTTTGGGATTCGTTTGGATTGGCTACGCGTTGCGAGAATTGATTCACACAAGCTATAGCGCACTCAATGATGGCAGTGACCTCAACTTTATTCAAAGACACTGCAGAACATGATAAATCTTGCATAAGTTTAATATAATATTTTATATATTCTTTTCCTATTAAGACATTAACTGTAAAGAATATAAAAAATGTAAGGAACCTAGTTTCCGAATGTGACACATATGAGAATACCTTGAATTGTATGTTCGAGCTCGGCCTTTGGGCTCAATATTTGGGGCATTGATGAACGGTCTCACACCTCGTGTTGCCGAGATACAGAGAACATTAGAGGATCTTAAACTTCAACTTGCAAATTTGAACAATGCGGGTTCATCGGTGCAGCTGTTGCATTGCATTGTTCCTGTGCGGAGTGCATAGGAATTCAAAGGATGGAACAAGAAATTGGAGGATGAAACCGTTTTCGAACAGGCGGCAACTTCGGCTTTTACACATTCGTGATTCCTAGTTAAGATTCCCGGTTGCACGGCAACAAGAACTGTCCTTGATCGTTTTCTTCTCCCATTCTCTGATTTTCCGGATGATAGTTCTCATTTTACCCGATTCAATGACATAAAACAGAAAGATATATACACAGGTATTTTAGGGCATTTGGATGAATTAAACACACATCTCGAGATAAAACACCAACTAAGAATTGCAAATTACTCCAGTCGTTAATTTCTTGCGCTTCAATTCATTGCGGACCACTATAAAATGGTTACCAAAACCCCGTCGAAAGCCATCTTTACGAATGGACCATGTGCCACTAGGGTATCACTGAATGTGCGCGTCAAATTATGCGATTTCCTTTGCGGAAATTAAATTGGCGGAGAGTCCTTGGGCGATATTCATTTGCAAATACGCAAGTTTTCAGGTTATTTGTGGTCGGTGTGGCCTTCTTTTTATTATTCTGTATTTGAAGGTGCTGTATTTAAGGGCAATTTTCCTGGGGCGACAACCCGCTTCATTGACGAAAAACCAATATTAAAAACAACGGTGTGGAGCGAATAAGGTTGCGAGCACCGACTCACCTTTTCAAGGCGTACCGATACAAAAGGAAGGCTTTGAGTTCAGTCATGATTCCATCAGTGAAAATTTCTTATCCTTTGCTTAACCATGTTATAAGTCCATTAGTAACGTCAAAAATTAAAACTAAATTTTGCGCTACCCTATTTCATCAAAAAAACTTTATCGTGTCTTTCTTTCCAGAATCTGCGAAGTGCACCGCAAGAACACACAGGCGAATAACAGTTGTTTGTTGAAAATTGTGGTATACGTGCGCGCATCCAATTGGCAAAATGCAACTGTGTCTCATGAAACGTTTTACGAAGTTACTCTCCTAGTATAAGAATTGTTTTAAAACATCGGGCTTTTGCATGTACTTTGGGAATTAATTCCTCTAAAAAGTATACTCGTAATTATGGTTAGGATTATTTTTACTCCAGCTGCGAATTTTCGTTATGCCCTAGAATGATAGTACCTTGGTTGGGAGGCATACGCTTATTTAGGTGCACTAAGTCCAAACTACTAATGAAAACAAATTGGTGCTAAAGTGGTCCGTTTTATTCAGTTTCGGTGACTGTCACCCGATCATCGCCTGAGTGTCCTCTTTCTGTTTTAAAGGGAACCTTCAGGTGACGGTCGGAGGACACTCAGGCGACTTTAGGTGGCGCTTAGATGACCGTCTTGCTGCTTGGAGAGTGACCAGATGGTATTCGCAGGAGCAAGCCACGGCCCGGTTGTACACTAGCAGAGAGAAAGATAAGCTGTACGCGAGACATAACAGCCATGCAACTGGGTGACCCGGTGGGCCTGAAGTTTAAAAGAGAGGGTCACAGTGTGGAAGGTGTTCCAAATGAAGGTCGGCGTGAGCGAAATAGCAGTTAGGGGTGCGGAGGCAAGAAACGAGGCTCAAAGACCTTAGTGAAATGCGAAACCACAGGCATTCTAAGTCTGTGTTTATAAGGGATAACTGTACGTGTACTATCAGGCTTGATTATTGAGTACCAGTTAATCTGTGTACCGGGAAATATTATTGTCATGCGATGAGGCCTTTAGGTCCGAGAGCTACGCGAGGAAGCAGCTGGGAATCATTAAAAACCTAAATGTTAGGTTCGTTTGTTACGTCTAGAGGATATATGACAAATTCTGCCGTGGAGTGTTTCCAGGCCACGAGGAAGCAGCTGAGAAACTCTTAGAACCTAAATGGAAATTCCGTTTAGTAGGTCCAGAGGATATATGAAACATCCTGTAGTGACTTTCTGACCGGTCTAATGCTGCGGGTTGGTGTTGAGTCTTTGCATACTGAAGGTTGGAGGTAGGTTGGGCTGTAAACTGGAGGCGGGGTTGGGATCTAGGACATAGGAGGCACCGCTATCTTACGGAAGGACGGAAAAATAGGCAAGTACAAGCAAAAAACTACAGAAGGTCTCCCCACGTCCTGATATATTTTTACATAAACATCCATATTTAGATATGCATTTTTAGTGCTATGATGAGACGTGTTTACCATCCGATGTATCGGCACGTTGTCCAGAGCAATGGGATAAGAGTCGGAGCACCGGTGGTTTTATAGCTGACGTCAACATGCATGCCGAGCTTGCACGGAAATGCACTGGGCGGTTGAAATTTAGAGCTGGTGGCCGAATACTGTATGCGGGAGACCAGCTCGCTATCATCTCAGCCAGCCTGGTGCGCTCTGAGAGAACGACGTCGAAGAGCGGAAATCAAGGGGGGCCGTCAACGTTTTCTGGGTTGCAAGCCGCCTACGAGTGAGTATCCAGGGTTGACTTCAGAAAGGCTAGCTTGCACACCATTCTTGAGCGTAGACTGGTGCTGGTGATAGTCTGTCCGTGTATCAACGGGAAGGAGTACGAACATAGCTGACTTTACATGACTAAACTTAGGAAGGCTGACGTGGACAACGTAATTCAGCAACAGTGAGCTGGCCGGAAATGGAGTAAGGAATCCAGTAGGGGTGAAACTGAAAGAAGAAAGTCGGCCTCTGTGTAGAGAGCTCAGTTGGCACTCTTAGACCCCGCCCGGGGTCAAGCAGAAATACCGAGGGCTTAGCTCGTACACTTGCTTGTTTTGAAGGGACATCTCACAAGCAGGGTCTGGTCGCGGCTGTAACGGGGAATAGATCCGTTATTTAAGGGCGTAGAGCATGAATCCAATACACTCGCAGCCAGAAGTATTTTTGGCATTTTAGTATTTTTTCTGAGGAGTTGTAGGGAGTGCTTACCCCATAGGGCGTACTTCACATTTCTCTTCCGTCCGCTTTCATTTACGCGTGACTTACGGGGTCTGCCACTGCTAGGTTTGACTGTTCTTCCTCGTGCTGTGAGACAACCGCAGAAGTGCTGCCGTTTTCCCATCGGCGAAGTCGCAGCCCTGAGCTACAGAAGAAACAGAAAGTGGGTGACAGACACACGGAAAGATTCAAACACTCGGAGAATGTATTGCTGACCACTCGCTGCAGACAAGTCCAGAGCCCGACGACCTCCAGTTTACTAGTGAGCCGGCTTCCGTCAGTACAGCCTGGAGTGATAAACCGAGGCGGCCCACAGATAGTTATTCGTTTTGACAGTTCTCAGATATGGTGCGATAATCCTAGTAATCAAACCCGTCGTCTGAGCCAGCTTTTTGGTAACACCAAGGCCGGTAAGAATCACATTCGCGGAAGTCAAGAAGTGATCCAAGGAGCCTTTGAACCGAGAGATAAGGAGACTGTCGAGGAATTTTATCGGTTTTTTGCATAAATTTGAGCATCTCCTCAGGAGAATAATTAGATCCTAAAGCTAGATCTGATCTAGAAATAGAGAGCTGCAGCGAGCGATAGCGTGCAGCGTAATTCCTAGAAGGGTTTAAGCGAGTGGGTTCAGTAAATAAGAAGGCCATGCAGTGGTGTGGCTTGAACGGAAAGCATAAATTTGGTCTCACGCTACGCAGCCATGAAGGACCAAGAGTGAGTAAGACGCATCGATCCTTGTATCACAGGCTGGAAAAAAACGCCGCTAATTGTTTGGTGAATGGGAACTGCAAGGACCTTGGAGAAATGCGATCAGTTTTCATCATGTTGGTGATGATAATGGAGCGGTATTCAGGTAGAGGCCTGGAGTGAGACTTGCAGGAGAGCAGTTTGCAACCCTTTAACCGAAAAGTTCTGCAGATCAATGGTTCTTCTCTTCCTGGCAACCTGGAGTGGAATATACTCAGAAAACCCAAAGCTATGGGGGTAAAGAAAACCTAGGTCTCGCACTGGCCGGCTGTACGAAATGGACTGGTTGTGCATAAGCAGGGTTCAGGAGGCCACTTGACACCTGAAGGCTGTGTAGCAGCTGTTTGAGGTTGAGAAGTTCAAAGTCCAACAAGCGCACCATTCTCCGTGTAACTTTACATCACTAGGATTTTCATCCATCATAGCACTGAGGATCTGACGAGGAAACTCAGAGACAATCTCAGTGTCATCAGCGCGAAAGAATGGAGCGCCATGGTGTATAATGGGAAATACGTCATTTATGTTAGTGAGAAAAAGCAAGGAGCCAGGTAGGCTCCCTCGTGTGAATTCACTCGTAACTGCAGCAGGATGTGCGAAACATACGTCAATGGGGACCACTTGTGAGGAGTTCGATATGCATGATGTTAGCCACGACAAAAGGAGACCGGAAAAGCCATGAACCTTGAGTGTGGTTAGTAACTAAGAGTGCGAGACACGGTCAAACTTCTTGGCCATATCGAGGTGTATAATGATGATAGATTCATTGTTGTCGGCATCCGAAGTGGTGAGGATGAAAAATCGTACTGGCAAGTGATGCATGAATGTGACTTTAAGAAGTCGTGCTTCCCAATATGGATAATATTATGAGAAAATAGGAAGTCAAATATCCTTTGTTTGGCGAGGAGTTCCATCAGTCCGGAGGCACTTGGAGTGTAACAGATGGGGCGCTATTACGACGGGCCATGTACCGGTACCTTCTTACACAGTGGGATGATGACCGCAGTCTCCCACTGTGAGGGAAATACACCATACTCGAAGGATATATTGTAGACCTTCAGTAGCACGGCTGCGACGTCAGTTCCACCGAAGTAACGATAATGATAGCAGTATATTTCTTGACTGTGGTCAAGACACATGCAATAAGCAAGATCAGAAAATACAGCAGTACATAACAACTTGGGGTATACACAATTAGACAATTAGACGTGAGGCTAGTCCACATCTCCCACAAGACCAAATGACCGATGGCGGGCGTGAAGGGGCCTGATAGATGCTGTCCTTGTGAAGGGCCGTCCTGTCCTGGATGTATGTGCTTGAGTGTGTGCGTGCGTGTGTGTGTGCGTGTCTGGGTGTACAATGGAATCACAGGTATGACTGCACTTCAAAGGAGGACTTTCTGCAACGCCAACAAAGGGCTGTGTGGCAAAAACGAGTAAATGTAGGCATATTTGCGGGACTTAAGCCCCGTTACTTCTACATGTAGTGTCGTGTCGTGTGGCGAGCTAGGGTTTGGGCAATTAGCTCCATAGTATATCGTAAATGCTGTGTAAAATTAAACACAAATATGCTTCAACGATGGTGTGGGGGGGGGTGGGTCCTGCAGGAGAATACATGTGGGATAGATAAGTGAATTCGGCTTCATCTAGTATCAGCAGACATGGGTATAGCTTGGTCGGTAGCGTCGGCCTCGCCCGTGTCGCTGTCACCATCAAGTAGACATATTTTACGTATATCTCGCAATACGTCTCCCTTGTTCGTCCCCACCACCACCGTGCGCACGAGACCGTCGATTTCTGTACGACAATCCTTGATCACACCAACCGGCCAATCGTCTGTATGTAAGTGGCTCTCCACGAGGATGACCACGTCGCCACGTCTGAACGACCTCTGTTTGGAGGTCCGCTTTTGACGAAGCTGTAGTGTCGGTAGGTACTCCCTCGTCCATCGTTTCCAAAAGGCCTGTGCCAGGTGGTTCACTTGTTTCCATCCAGCAACTTACGTTCTACGCAGGGTTTTCGGGGTGGTTACCCCTGCTTTTGACCGGAGTATTAATAGGTCGTTAGGGGTGAGGGCCGGCTCGCCTTCCGGGTCTGGGACGATCGACACCAGGGGTCTGTTGGTCAATATGCTTTCTACTTCTGTTAGTAAAGTGGTCAGCGTCTCGTCATCGAGGGTTTGTTGTGAGGTCAGGGCTGTGAGTATTTTCCTAGTCGATCGTGTCAGCCTTTTCCAGACTCCCCCACGACGACTGGCATAGGGTGGATTGAAGTGCCATTCTATTCCCTTTGCTGCGGTCTGGTTTTGTATATTGGCGGTGTCCAAGCGGCTCCACCGTTTCTACATCTCCTTATGAGCCCCAACGAAGTTCGAGCCATTGTCGGAGTATATATTCTTGGGAACGCCCTGCCTGGCGATGAACCTTTGAAGGGCCATTAGGAATGAATCGGTTGTCATGTTGTGCACTACTTCGAGGTGTACTGCTCTGGATTGTAGGCATGTTATCAGGCAGCCGTACCTCTTTTGATTGCTCCTCTGATGTCGTACGAGTAACGGACCAAAGCAGTCGACGCCAGTTTCCACGAACGAGCACCATCCCGGTTGGACTGTTACGGCTGGAAATGGGGCCATCATTTGTTGGCCTGCTACCGCTCTCCGGCGACAACAAGTGATGCAGTTGCCTATGGCTCGCTTGGCCGTCACTGGGTCCCTTTGCCACCCAAAGTCGTCGGCGTATATTGTTCAATAGGTGATTCAGGCCTGCGTGTCCCTCTTCCCGATGTACATGATCTATCAAGCATCTCGTTATGTGGTGGTCACCGGGAATTATTATGGGGTGTTTTGTTTCGTACTCTAAGCTTGAATTCGTCAGCCGCCCTCCAACCCTCAGTAGTCTGTTGATTCGCATGGGGTTTAGTGCTCGGATACTACTGTGTAACAGCCTGCTTCCTTTGGTGTTATCATCTGTCCTGACTAGCTCGTGGGTCTCGGACAGGGAAGCTTCTAGTTACAGTAGGCGTAAAACGTCCAGTTCGGCTTGATTCAGCTCGCCCGGTAGTATCGTCCCCACGTTCAATGTGTTTTGTGGTCTTGCGCCTTTCATAATCAATAACAGCGCTTTGTACCGTGTCCACCAGACTGCGGCTCTCAACATTTTTGTCCAGTTGGGGAATTGGCACAGTTTCTCTACCAGGCTTACGCTTCCCGTGAGAATTATAGCCAGTATCAGTCTTTTAGTCTCGATATCACCAACATCAGCCTTGGGTGTTGATAGAGCTGGCCCCATCTCTTTAGTTGCCGTTAGGGAGTCCGGTCCCATTGTCCGCATCCGTAACCTCTCTAGTGTTTTCAGGCCCCTTGAGCAGAAGTCGGCCTGGTTACTGGCGGATTGTACATAGTGCCATTGATCGGTTTTAGTCGACTCGTGGATTATAGTGAGTCTGTTGGCCACGAAAGTGTTAAAACGAGTGGTAATGTTATTTATGTAATGTAGCACCGTGGCTGAGACTGTCCAGAAGTTTGTTTCCCAGTTTATCCGATTGAAGGATCTCCTAATCAGTCCTGCGGCTTTCACGGCCAGTACTGCTGCCGTCAGTTCCAGCCTTGGAATCGACACCGTTTTCAGAGGAGCCACCCTCGCCTTTGCAAACAGTATCTGGCTGTGCCGCCCACCATTTGCGTCAACCCAGCAGCCGTAAGCAACTATCCCGTAGCCTACTTCTGATGCGTCGGAGAATAGGTGGAGTTGGGCGTCGTTCGTGCACGGGAGACCTGTTAGGCGTCTTTGTATTTTTATCTCCTCGAGTTGCTCCAGGCTGTGCAGCCAGTCGTGCCATCGCTTGCCGTCGTCATCCTGAGGAGGTTTGTCCCAACCCATACCTCTTTGGCACAGCGATTGCAGCAGGCACTTTCCCGGTAACAACCATGGAGAAACAAACCCTAGGGGGTCATAGAGGCTTGAGACCGACGATAGGATTCCTATCCGTGTGACCGATCGTTTGGGTAGGCCTAGAGTGAAGATGAATTCGTCCCCTTTGGGTTTCCACTGAAGACCAAGCTCGCGCTCCGCTTGTGAAGAGGATCCTGGAAGCTCTTTCTTACACTCCATTTTCTCGGACTTTGGTATAACGTTGAGCACCTCTTGGTCGTTCGAAGTCCATTTAGTGAGGTTGAATCCCCCGGCATTTAGAGTGGCGATCAGTTTGGTCATATAAAGAGTAGCAGCATTTGGATCGTCAAAGGAGCACAGAAAATCGTCCACGTAGAAGTGGTCCATTGCTCTTCCTAACAAGCTGCTGATGCCGTCGAAACGTTCAAGAGTTTCCCGGAGGGCAAAATTAGCAAAAAACGGGGATGAAACCGTCCCAAAGGGGTGCACAGTCAGCCTGTACTCGTCAGGTGCGCGGTTTGTGTCGTTCTCAGGCCACCAGAGGAGGCGGAAGGCGTCCCTATCTTTAACGGGCATCTTCACTCGTAGAAACATTTCGTGTATGTCCGCAGAGACGGCTACTTTTCCTAGCCTAAAACGAGATAAAATTTCGACCAGTGGCGTTGTCTGGTCTGGGCCCTGTAGTATATGGTCGTTCAGTGACACACCCTGGCATTTCGCGGCACAGTCGAAAACTATTCTGACCTTCCCCGGTTTCTTTGGGTTCACGATCGGGTGATGGGGTAGGTGCCACCTTGGACTTGCGCTGCTAACCGCTGTATCTACCTTTTCCATGTAACCCAAGTCGATGTTATGTTGCATAGCTCGCGTGTATTCTATCTTTAATTGTGGTTCCCGGGGCAGCCTGGTTTTGAGGAAGCCTAATCTTTTCAGAGCCACTTCTCGGCCGTTTGGCATAGGTTTCATATTGGATCTCCACGGGACAGGAACCTCGAAACGACCATTTGCGTACTTGACGTTCTCGGCTACCATTTCCAAAGCCAACCTATCTTCTCGTGATGGGGCATCTCTGTCCGTGGCCGGGTCGGCAAATTCGGTGTTATACAATTGTCGGAATGCCTGTTCAATGTTCGTCGTTTCCACCGAAGTGCCGTTGATTTGTTTGCCGCCTCTGCCGTCTGTACTGCAATATAAAGTCCAACCGAATATGGTGCGTACTGCATAGGGTGCTTTGCGGCTTCCTATCCTTTGATCCAGGACCCAATGCGCTTCCAGTGTATCACAGCCGATCAGCAGATCAATTTCGTTACTCTGCCACTCCTCGATCGTAATCCCGTCGAGATGCGGCCACTGAGTCAGAATCGATTGTACTGACTGGGGTGCTCTCATCGGCAGATCCTTTATGGTGAATGTTTCTACAGTTTCTGCCCTATCGTTGCCAACCAAGGAAGCGAGTTGTAAGTGCAGTTTGATCGACCGGATGACTTCGGTGCCACTCACTGTGTTTACTGCTAATGAGGATTGATTCCTTCTAATCCCATATCTCTGCGAACTCCTTCCTTACTAGGGTGGTATCCGAGCCACTGTCTGTGAAGTCCAACTCTTTGGCTTATCCTGTTGGGGTCACTACTCCCACGGCGACTACACCTAAAAGTACTGGATTTTGGTAGATCGTGACGTTGAACAAATAACGCTGAGTTTGGTACTCGTCTCGGGTAAGGTTACTCTCGCCTGATGCAGCAGCCGATGGTGTCTGCCCGTGCAGCCCTCGTAACCACATCGGTTTCTTGTCCTACAAGCTGCCGCCTGGTGCGTGGTGTTGAGACAAATAAAGCAAGCTCCTGCCGTCCTCGCCACTCCCCACCGTTCGTCTATTGTGGCGTTGTTCAACTTGGGACATTCTGGTAGGCCATGGGTAGTACCACAGGATCTGCAATTGGGTTGCTCCGTAGCATCTCGTGAAATGACTTGCGCACTGGTCCAAGGTTGGTGTTTTGGATGTTCCCGTGCAGGGGTTCGAGCTTGGCTAGTACTGGGCTTGTTTGCCTGGTTGCTGTCCCTGATAAGTCGGCCGAATCTGCTGTCAGCTATCTTCGTTTGCCTGTCCAAGTATTCGGTCAGGCCATCGAAGTTGGCTTCTCTGTCGCTTCGGCTTATCCGTTCTGCTTCTTCCGCCCACCGACCCCGCAGTTCGAGAGAAAGAGGTGACGGACTATGCCTTCCAAAGTGTGCATGGCAGCTAGGTCAATCCTGTAACCTAAATGGTAAAGGGCTATTGGGCAGTTTTGCATCTTAATCACCCGGTCGGTCATTGAGTAGACGTCTACCTTGGTTCTATTTGCCTCTACCATCACGCCCTCTTTTAGGTCACGGGCTACTTTGAAAGGTTGGCCAAACAAATCCCTTAGAATCTTCCCTGCTCTTGTGTAGCCTTGTTCCGAGTCGAGCATGGTACACCCATAGATAGGCAGATAGATCGATGGTGGTTTGTAGTCGGCGACCGGCTTGGGGTTCCCTATCTTATTGCACCCTGATTCATCGGAAGTGTCGTGGTCGCTGGTGTCATGCTCTCGCTCTTTCTGTGTACACTTCTCTGCTTCCTGCGCCTGTAGTCTAGTCGATAGTAACTGTTGTTCTAGGTCTAGTAATCTCAGCCTATATAACTCAACATCCTTACGATCAACATTGCTCTCATTAACACATGAACTAGCACTGACAGGACTAGGTGATCTAGAATTAACTAGAGAATCAAATGTACCCAAAACCTCCCCAGAGACTTGTCGTGTTACTTCCTGTCCGGATTCCAACGTTTCCGATCCTTTTCTTGGCATTTTGCACGTCTCTCCTTGTTCCAAATTTATCTGTTGAGTATTGTAACACACGTTTGAGCAATGCGTAGCCAAATTCGCAACGGATCCCGAAATCAAAAGGCGATTATCCGTGATATTCTACGATACTGGACTACTGCATGAACAATGATACCAAAAAGATACAAACCTCAATAATACGATCACAAGGACTCAACAACGGGAAACCGAATAGCGGCGTGTGAGCGAACAGCACGTGCGTCACGCAGGTCCTGAACAAGGATATGACAAAGTAGCGCTTTGGGCACGAACAAACAACAATTGGTCCAGAAAAACAAACAGTTCGTAAAGACAAGTCAATAGTGCAGGCAAATGAGTGATGTTGAGAAAAACACAGAATCGCGAGGGAAAAAGGGGATTTTCCACGACCGGCTGTTACTTGGATCAAGTGCCGGAAACGATTAGAAAAGCGATATGGGTGTATCATGACGTGCATGAGATCACGCGCGGTACAACTAGAAGTTGCACAGTCGATGACGACCGACTCTTTCCTACGGGCCTTGCAGAGATTTATCAACGGAAGAGGCGTACCGGCCGATACATACTCGGATAATGTTTCGGACTTTGCCGGCGCCCACCGAGAATTGCAGCCTTGGCACAAGAACATAAACAGGGACGAACTGCAGGATCGAACCGTGGCCTACGGCATACGATGGTATTTCAATCCCCCACAGGCCAGCCACCGCGGCGGAGTATGGGAACGCATGACCCGGTCCGCCAGACGGATATTGCTGTCAGTCATGGAGCAACAGCCGCCCGACGACGGGAGGCTGAACACCGTCATGACTGAGGTGGAGAGAATCCTGAACAACTGCCCCCTGGATCCAGTAATGAACGGCGCCCTCACCCACCTTGCGCTCACCCCGAACGACTTATTGACGTTAAGGTCGAACGAGGGTTTCCAGGGGTCGGTGAACCTTCGTGGGAACTACCTCCTCGGATGGAAGCAGGCGAATTATCTTGCCAAGGTTTTCTGGAGGCGACGGCTGCGGGAGTGCCTATCGGCTCTGCAGAATCGCCAGAAGTGGCTGGTGAAAACAAGACCATTCGAGGTTGGGGATGTGGTGATGATCGCAGACGAACGCGCACATTTCAGCACTTGGTCCTTGAGAGTAGTTATGGAAACCATCGAATGCACTGACGGAATGAAAAGAACGGTTAAACTGAAGACAGCAAACGGAGCGCTAATTCGTGACACGCGCGGTATCAGCCCACCCGAGAGCGAAGGCGAAGAAGCTGGTAACGCTGAGGCCCAGTCGACTATTTCGCATTCGTCTTAGAGGTTGGTAAAGAAATCCAATATATGGAAGCAGTCACGCCACACTGACGTATAGAACCATCATACAACCCGACGCACACTCACATACATTGTACTCGGTACACCACATGGTCTCCGTCAAACACGTCACAATGCTCACAGTCTTTCGTTTACGTTGCAGGAAGTCAATCTCTGGTATGTGGTGATGAATGCGATTCCATTCTACATCCAGACACACGCACATACCCTATGCAAGCTATGTCCCGCAACCTCTATCAAACATGTGACGGTGTTCGCAATTTGTTTTTGTTATCGTTACTGAAACGTCCTTTGCATATGCGGAGGTAGCTGCGATTACATCACGCACACACACATACTCACGCAAGCACATATAGCCAGGGCAGGAAGGCCTCTCCAAGGACAACATCTATGTTTCCCCTTCACGCCCGCCATCAGTCGGTTGTTCTCATGGAAGATGCAGAATAGCGTCGCGCCTATATGGCCAACGGATTAAGTGCGCCCACGAGTAGAACTTTGACGACAAGCAGTAGGCTCGCGCACTGACAGCAAGGCCTAGGTAGGTAGGAGGAATCAATACCTTTATAGCAAACCTTTGACTCTGTTAAGGATTCGGGAGGATTTTGGTGGGCAGTATAAAGACCGGCCGTGGAAAATCCCCCTAAAACCTTCGCATATCCATGTTTTTCTTAACATCACTCACCTGCTTACAATATTGACTTGTCTTTATGCACTGTTTGTTTTTATGGACCAATTGTTGTTTGTTCGCGCCCAGAGCGCTACTTTATCACACCCTTGTTCAGGACTTGCGTGACGCACGTGCTCCTTGCTCGCACGTCAAAATTCGGTTTCTCGTTTTTTGAGTCCTTGTGATCTCATTATTGAGGTTTGTTTCCTTTTGGTGTCATCGTTCATTCAATAATCTAGTATCGTAGAATGTCACGGATAATCGCCTTTTGATTTCGGGATCCGTTGCGAATTCGGTTACGCATTGCTTAAACGTGTGTTACACGTGGGTCCTCCCGGCAAACTTAGAAAATCTGCACATATGAGCATAGGTCTAACACGGTCAAAGTCAGTCCACACACACTCCGGCTTTTTGCTGATCAAGATAGCCTGCGACCGGGATCCCGTGGAAGCATCTTTGGGCAGCTAAAAAACTAAAGGTCATACAAATAGAGCACGTGCCTCAGCATGGAGCGTCCTTGAAGCAATCCGCCTTTCCTTTGGAAAACTCTCCTGATCCTTTTCGGCTGTTTTACACCGCTTGTCCTATACCTCGGATGGAGTATGGCGATGCGGCTGCACCGCTGTCGAGTCAGTCTAGCCTGAAGCAGTTTAGAGAACTGCCACTCGTCTCACTCAGGGTCTACGCAGGACTGGCTAGGAAGGTCGCCTGTCAGTTGCCGGGCTGCTTCCAGAAACATATAGGAGGACACGAGGCTACCTTACTTGTATCCACCAAATTATCCGAGGTGAACTAGTACCAGAACTACAGGAAATCTATCAAATAAGTGGACCTTGTCGTACGTAGCGACACCCACTGACACCCTTTAAGCTGAAACTTTTTAGTTTGGCACCGATATACCACCCGTCCCGAAGAGCCGCCAACATTTGAAACTCACTCACAGCAAAATGATGGAAGGGGTGCACGAGGCAAAATTCAAGAGAAACTAGACAAATTTCTGACTGACAAGTGTTGTGGTTCTCTTTCTTGAGAACACATCCAAGGGCTATCTTGAGGAGACTCACACGGGTGGTATCTCTATGCCTCTAGTCCAAAAAGCGACATAATCAACGAACATAAACCCTCCAGACTGCCTGAAACCAACGGGCTTTCAGCGTTTGACCTGCCTAGAGAGAACCGGCACATTTGAAGGGGCACCAGAGCCATGTCGTGCATTGGTGAAGCAGTTCGAAAATTTTGTTGAGTGCAAATTTGCCGGTTCTGGGCAAAAGTTTTTGTATTCAATGTACCACTGGCTTGGGGGGGGGGGGGCTGAAGAAGCCACCGAAGGCAATGGAGTGCTCAATCCAGCAATGGGATGCATATGGCTGGCAGAATCCTCGGTGATTTGTTAAGACAGTCATTCAGAGTAGCAAAAAGCCTCAGTGATAATTCAGTTCGTTTCATTTCGGTTCGGTTCAGTTTGCCATGGCAAATCGAGCTTCCAGAATTCTTTCGAAGGTATGCACTTTGGCAAGGCACCTAGTACTGCAAGGTGTATTTTGTCAAATCCCTGCTAAAAATGAGAGGGATGCGTAAAACCCCATTGCACATCAAAGGCGCGAGACAATATGCGTTGTGAGCTTTCACCCAGACAATGGGCAATAAACGAAAACGTCAATTACAACAGATCTGAAGTGGACAATAGGGCCACAACTCGTCCGCCTTGTGAACATACTCAAACCTCACTGTTCACGGCCCGCTACCAAAAAGGTGTGGTCCGGTTATCAACCTAGCTCCAACTTTTGTCACTTTCTGGTGTCCCTTATTTGCGAATCCAATCCGATCTGGAATATAGTAACCGGCCTTAGACCAGAACAACCCTTTTTTAGCTCGAAGGTTTTGTAAAAGATCCAGTTGAAGTCTCCTTCTTTCTAACAAACAATTGGGGTCACAGTCTCCGTGTATACGTTTTCCCCGTCTGCCCTTCAACCGTTGGCGTCTAGAGAGGCTGAACTTCCTCTAGGTAGGCAGCATAGATTTTTAGAATGGTGCTCAAGCCCGGCATCTCAGTGGAAGTAAAACGGGCCGAGGGTGTTGCTGGATAATTGCCATATTCGGTGATAAAATGGCAGCGTCGCATTACAGCAATGGAGCATTTAGAAAAGCAGTCTGATCTGTGTGCTTTGCAGGCACAAGAATGCATTATCAGGCATCTGCCCAATAAATGACGGAGCAGATAGGCAGAGGAAGCTGAGGGAATAAATATGCTTAATCAAGAATCGGCTTTTGATTATTCGACCGAGTTCATAGATCGTCAATCCTATATTACCAGCAGCCGATTTAGAAAAGCCGTACGCGACAGTTGCACGTTGGTGTGAACAGCTTCAACAGTGGTTCATGTAATAGGAGAAAACTGTGACCGGAGCCCTCCTTTGAATAACATACACATGATGAGTCGGTATCCCATGGGGCAACCTGAGTGTGAGGTATACAGCCCACTACATCGGTCATCAGACTTTTCCACCTTCCATGGGGTGAGTGTATTTTCTCCGTGGTACACAGAAAAAAGGCTCGGCTCGTGCTTCGTGCTTTTAAAACGCTCACCGGGACTCAGCTATCCACTTAAGGGCAGAATTTGACAAGGACAGAAGCATAAGTATTCTTCATCCGTTACTAGATATCCCAAAACAGTAGGCCTAGTTATGCGGACAAATCCACGACTATCTGTTCAGCAGGACAGGATGACTTAAAACCGGTGAGATTAGGCCCCGTATCTGTTGGCATCGTGACACCTAAAGGATTGAGGAAGGTCATGGCATTTTTGAACCTGTGGTAGGATATTCCGATGATCACGCGCGAGCTTGTAGAACAATGCGAACTGGTCGACGAGCCTACCTCTTTCACTATTAGCCGATCTCAGGGGGTCATGGTAACAACTCTATTAGGCTGACCCAGCATTAACATCTTTAACTGATGGAGGGACCGTTATCATCATCAGTATCGTAAAATGATAAACAGTAGGGCAAGCCTCGCTGACTACTGCCTTTCCCACCATTTCGCATGGTGAATTAGAAAGCATGAATATACAAGATGGAGAGGGAGTGGACCCAGTGGGATGGGAAAAGGAAAGAGAGCCCTAGTAGAAAACACAAGGAATACACAGTCCCTCTGTACAAACACACTGACCAGTCAATCTGATTCGACAGAAAGTGACAACAAGATTGCCACTGTTCACGATTCACAGCCATATCCTGAAGTCACTCCAGCCAACTGGTAGATGGATCTTTTAGACCCAAACAACGAAGACGTGAGACGCCTACTTTGCCTAGGTTCGCTGTACATTATCTCATTCTATTGACCTCCAAGTGGTTTGTTTCATTCCGCAGGAGGAACAAAGAACAGGGCACGGTATGGTAGACGTATGTTTGCCATATGCAACACGTGCCCCAACCAACGAAGCCTACTTAGTTAGGTAAGCTGTGACAAAACGTTTTATGAATTAGTGCCCAGTACTCGCTCTCTGACCTCATCATTGCTCACTCGGCCGTTCCAACCAATCCTAGCGATACTACGCAAAAATCGGTAGTCATATCCTCAAGGCGAGGAATATCTTCTGCAAGCGGACCCCAAGTCTTGCAACTATACGACAAAACTGAAAGCACTGCAGCACAGTATGCAAGACCCCTTAACTTCAGTGAAATATCAGGTCGAAGCCACAACTGCTTCAGTCCAGCGTGCGTCGCACTAGCCTCCGATATCCACGTGCTTACCTGTATTACAGTGCTTTCGTCCGTCGTCACGCTGCTGCTGAGGTAGGCGACAACTGACAGCACCTTCCTATCGAGGATCAACCTCGGAATCGTTGATGTCCAGCCTTGTAACATCACTTTACACTTGGTAGGTGCAAAGAGCATGCCGAATGGAGCTACAGCTCTCCCAAGTCTACTTAGTGAAGGTTGAGCATGTTCCGTGGATTTGAACAAGTAGACAACGTCGTCCGCGTAATCTAATCATAAAGCTTTCCCATTTTTACTAGTTGAACACCTGCACACTGAAGATTTTGCAGCGCACTCTTCATTATTTCTTCCATGACGAAGTTGAACAGAAACGGAGACATGGGAAATCCCTGTCGAAAGCCACTGGTCGTTTCCAACCAACCGGATAGTTCACTGTAAACTTTAATGCTGCCAAAAGTATGAGAATGCAATGATCTCAGTAGGTTCATCAAATTATGTCGCATACCTTTTCGATGAAGAGAGCTGAAAAAAGCTGTCTGATCAACTGAATCGAAGGCGTCTTTCAAGCCTAAGAAAACCATTATTGTTGGTCGTCGGTGCGTGTGACACTTTTCAAGTAGTCAGTGAAGTGTAAGAGTCTGGTCGATGCATCCTTGACCTGGGTGGAATCCAGTCTGCTGTTCACGGATATTCCTGTCGTGAGCTGGTGTAAGAGGTTGCAGCAGAATCGAGGCTGATAATACGGTGGCTATTGGAATCAAGCTAATCCCACGATGGTTGCTACAGTCATTGCGTATCCCCTTCTTGAAGATGGGGGCAATCAACGACTAGCCCCATATTACCGAAATAGACTCTGGGTTCTAAATGTCGTAGAGCAAATAGCCAAGTGATTCCATCAAAGCATCTCCACCCAGTTTGAAAAGAACTGGAGGAAGTTCGTCGGGACCTGCCGTTTTCCCCCGCCTTAGTAATCGAATACATGACTCTACTTCTACTTCTGATGAGGGCTCAAGTGTTGCCACCCAAGTAGTTGCAATTGTTGACACAGAGGTAACTACACTAGAGTGCAGCCAGCTAAACTGCTGCTTGAAGTATTCGGCCCATCGGTCAAGCCTTTGCTGTTTGCCATGAATGGGTTCTCCATTCCTATCGCGAATAGTTTTACTGACATGGGTGTGCCGTCCACCGTTATCACGAATAAGCTTAAACAGTCTTTGACCGTTACCTGAAGCAGCTGCTGCCTCCCTTTCTTCGGCTAGCTTGACCCACCAATTTTAGCGACCCCTCTTAGAGCTTTTCGTAAGCGGCTTTGTAGACATCTTCGTATCTAATTCATCTCTCTTCACAGTTCAAGAGTTGACGCTTTTGCTCCATTTTACCTATTGACTCTTGCGAAATCCAGTGTCTTTGATGGACATCGGATCCGCGACCATAGGCAAAACCTAAGGATAAGCGCATCGCTCGTTTGATATGGGTTCAATGCTCATCTACGTTACTGTTCGTAGTAGATACTAGCTCACGTGCTTACTTCTGCTGATAACGGGTGCGTACTTCTGGATCACACATAGGTAGCACTGCTTACCGTATTTGCGGTGCGCGACGATTTCCATGGAGCTGGAGGTAACCGCATCATAGAACACATCCTTCGGCATGTCAGGCCTGCAGTCGATCGGAGCGTAGGCCGAGATCACAAACAAACTGCGCTTAACACAACTGTCCTTTCGGACACCGACTGACCCCTGGAGTCTCACAGCACATAAACGACTACTAACAGGGATACAGTCTAACAGGACAGCTTCAGCCTTGTCAGTCAAGACTATTCCTACACCACGTTGACCCACAGCCCTAGCTATTTCGTCTCCTGAGGTGCACAGAAAAACCTCGAGGAGATATCAGGAGCAGTTAGTTGAATCACACTGCTCGAATTCTGGATACGCGTCTCGCTTACGCAGCAGACATCATTCTCCAGAGAGTTCATCGTGAGGGCTAGGCACGCCTGATGACTGTCCCGCATGAGTGTACGCACTTTGAAGGAGCCGAGATTCAGTGGCTGACGAGGCCTGAGAAAGTGTGAGTTACCAGACAGAGGATTACTCACGCTCTTTGACAATGAATCGTTGCGAGTATCGACCGTGTTAT
Source organism: Fasciola hepatica (assembly GCA_948099385.1). Classification (NCBI taxonomy): domain Eukaryota; kingdom Metazoa; phylum Platyhelminthes; class Trematoda; order Plagiorchiida; family Fasciolidae; genus Fasciola; species Fasciola hepatica. The sequence goes on along the minus strand of CANUEZ040000152.1, from coordinate 4,510,369 downwards.
CAGTGGGAGCATTATGGGTGGATAGATGGGGCAAAGAGAGGTGGTTGTGGAGAGCAGACAAAGGTTGAATAACAGAGGGGAAACTCTGAGCAGAAGCTCACTTATCACTACCTACCACGCTCGATGCAATGGGTAGAGCGGTCCTGACTATCCTGCTCGACGACCGATGCAGTATGGAATTCTTTGTATTCGTGCAGTTCGTGAGAAAAGTTGGACCGGTACTGCTAGGATGTCCAGCCGCAAAGCAGGAGAACGATTAGATTTCTCGTCTGAAGCCCGTAGTTCTAACAAGAACCTCTCCGCAATGCAGCGGGATGGCTTAGTGGAAGCCCATTTGCTTGGATCAATTATTCTTCCATTGATTTTGCCGATTGAGTTGCCAGCCAAAATAGACCCCCACTCTGAAGCACCAGAAGACTAGTCGTCGTCCGGCTTCCAGAAACTGACCTGTCAGGCACGATTGCATCTCCAGCTTGAAGAAGCCTTCCTGTAAGGCCCTATGGGTCATAGAGGTGCGCAAGCCATCACACCACATCAAGGTGCACTCTGGTCCTGAGGGACGGTAAACATTCCGAAAACCTTTGCAATAGACAGTTTACCAATGAGACCCGTCGACTCCATAAGATCAGCGGCCGAGAGATGGTCGCATCCCAAAGACATAACGTTCAGAGAAATATCCAGCCTTTGTGTTGATATACGTATTGGGTGCTATGTACCAGAAGCTAATTTGGTGCTTGGCATAGGCAATCGAATGGAACCATTCGCTACGCGAGCTATGCTTGGCCGGAGACTTCTCAGACCACTGACAAACGAAGTTAAGCAATTGATATCAATAAATTGCTTAACGATGTCTGAGAGAAGTGCCCACGTAGCACACAACCAGCTCTTCGACTTTAAATCCAAAGGTCTATCTCAGGAGGTGAAGCCCACTCAAAATAGGATCAGTCGATGCTTTCAATGATAAATTCAAAGACAAAACATCTTGGCGGGCAGCACGGATTGCTATGCTCAAACTACCACTGTCGAACTACTTATCAAGAAACCAAGAAGTGGCCCTAAAGCGCTCACCAAGTCTCAGAAAGAAACCATTTTTGGAAGCACCACTGAAATTCAAAGATCAATAGGCCATGCAACGCAACTTGAAGCCAATATACTGAGAGTTAGCTGACGGGCCCTGGATGGAGCTACGTGGCCGATGGCGCAACAAATTACCCGTTGCCAGGGCTGCTGTTACTGAGCTGAAACCCACGTTTGCAAATAGACCCGAAATGACTGTATCTTTACTGGGTCTTTAGGTAGCAACAGTGTTGGAAGGTTACTTTGTTACCATCGGATGAAGCTTTGCATATTCCCGAGGAGCACATAGCCCAGCGCTGTTGGGCAAACGTCGGATTTAACGACTCGCAATATCCGAAGCAGCACAATACCCAATACCGTCGGGCTAACGTTGGGCTAAGTAGACTCCTTACATGTACCGTAAAAGCTTGCACAGAAGTTCATAAATTTTCATAAGGAATATAATAATAAGAGTACTACGGCATTTATAACCATATATCTGCACCACAAAAAAAAGCAAATTTTGGTTTATTAGATATCAGTGTATCATTTTTATAATAAACCATCTGGTTTTCAAAAATAAAAGTTTCTCTTACCAGTGGTAAGTTAGTGTTTTCGATCGAAAAAGTGGGCAATGAAGAGACAGATTAAGAAACAGGCAGTTAAGATGGATAAGGAAAGGGAGAGATACCCATTTCTGGCGATTTTTCCGACTTTGGGTTAGTCCAAAGCTCTGTCAATTGTGCGCGCGCTTGGTGCGCTGCTTGGGTTGGACAGATCCTGCAGTTGTGTTACATTCCAGGAAACGAATGAAACGGAAAGCGAGTCTAAAACATCAGAGAGTTTTATCTACTCATAGGAGGAAACATTAATGAGTATGCAGATGATTCAAACTTGAAGCCGTGTGTACGGGAGGATGAACTAACTTGCCAATCACCTCGTGCTGAGTGATTTGGCGTTTTATTCCATTTTATTCCCTACAAATATTCAAGTCGACCCATTTTTTCTTGAACAATAGCAAACATGTACAAAGTTTCAGTTTTCTGTACAAGGCCTACGGGGGTAAAACAGAAAAATTCGTCAAAATTTCACTTGGACATTTCAAGTGGGGCTTATAAACTGAGATCATATTGAGCAGTTATTCAGGCCTTTGGAGAAAAACATCTATTTACAGTTTATAGAGCATCGCTAGTAAACCGATTACTGTCCTTTTGAATATGTGAATTTTGCCGAACAACAACAAGAGCAAAATACATATACGTATATTTGCCATGGTCACACTGGTGGATATAATTCTAAATGTACCACATGTCTTGTGATGCTCATGTTATTCATATACGTCGTGATACGTGGGCCAACAAATATAAATTAGAAGTTTGCGACTATGAACAGATTAGATGACAGGCACCTCATCTGGACCATATGATCAAGCTTCATCATGTTAGTACAAGTATAAAGCCGCCAGTTACTACTGGGAGTAAGACAACTAGAAAAATAAATGCACAGGAATAAAATTGGAAGTCCGTCTTAACCACAGTACACGTGGAATAAAGATTGCAAGCGACCTGTTTGTGCGAGGACCACATTCCGATAAGTACCAATAATTTCGGTCCCAAATAATATAGTTCATTCTTTACGGAGGCGAAGGGCATTTCCCCTGTGATATCCTCATCATTACAGCAATTAATGGACTTCGAGACACGGGTATCTTCTCAGGTGCTAGAAAGTGTTTTTTATCATGAAAAACGGCATGTTATTCACTTACATTCGTTTAGTCCGCCGTATTTCGTGTTTATTACTTGGTCCAAATGTCACATAGGTACTCCAAAAAGTGAATTACACCAACAGTAACGTCATCTTTAGTTCCAATTGTTGGCAATATTGTGTCTTCGAGAATATTGCACATGGTGCGCGTAATCTAAAACCTAGAATATAAGGGGATAAACCAACATATCTTGTGACCACAAACGTTCAAAGGCCAATGAATTAAATTTCATTGAAATAACCATTGCTACATTGACAAATAGGTCTGCTTTATAAAATCTTCAATAATATCCCTTGGATCGGAAGTAGCTGAGGGTTAATCGTGTCCGGAGTCTGTCATGCCGAATGCTCTTTCTGGGAGGTAAAGTAATGACACGAGATTTTGTGATAAAAATAATTAGTTTTTCAGTGTCCTTGACAGTTAGGTTTTGCAGTTTTATTATACCATAAACCAACTTGTGCGATATTCATGTAAATCACAAAAACAATTTAACCATCGAGATATTTCATGAAGTAGTCACCTTTGTAACATTTTATGGATTGCAATTTCCCACTTAAGAAAAAACCGGAGTTTCAGTTTATAATTTGAAACCACACCTAAAACACAAGGACCAATTTAGACGAAACTACTTTTTTTAACATTTTTGAGCTAACAATTCTCACAGGGCTTACTGCGCGTAAACAAATTCAGACTTCCACACTACCACCACCCTCCTCAAGTTCTGGTTATAGTAGAAATATGTACCCGGCTTCAGTTAGGGTTACCTCCGCGCAACTAATTATAGGACCAAGGAATATCCTTTTACTGAACAACAGTTGTAGGTTACAAAATTATAGCGATGGGAACTTCCATCTAAATGATCTAAATATTCACGAAAAACGATGTTCGTATTCCAGTTACACGTTGATCAATAGTGCATGACTCACGCTATTGGGACCATCGTTCAACGAGGTCATGCGGCTCCATCGATTGCCTCCAAAAAGGTCTACGGTTGCGAGAACAGACGAAAGTTACACGTGACGCCTTAGTAACTGTAGTTATTAGAACCCATAGTTTCTTGTTTTAACAAGAATTGAACAATACACTTTCCACTGTTTTCATTTGGAGCGCTTGGGTAAACGGACAAGAATCCCCTCCAAAAATGAGAGGGAAAAAGGACTATTTTCACTTCTAAATTAGTTCAAGGAAGGAATTCAAATGTGTGGTCCATACGCCATGGTAAATGCGAAGTTTCTCTCTGGATTTCGACTTTGCCAGTCACCGTAAGTGCTAAGTAGTTCGCTCATTATACGACAAGAATGAGGCTACCTTTCTCATGAAACTATGCGACATAGTACAGTTTCAGTTCATAACAGGAACCAACTGCCTTTCAGTCACAAACACTCTGGTCCCAAATTTCGGACCAGAGGCTATGGACTCTTAAATGTAGAGCCACTCTGAATCCATTGGACTACGTTTTTTCGTTGCCGAGTTTAAACCAGTTGAAAGATCTGAATATAAATATCTTCAAAAAAGAGAATACAGACAGTTTGGTTAGTTTTACCTGGTAACTCATCTTTTCAAGGACAATTTACTATTCTAAGTTCGTCAGTGGACAATAACGTGCGTCGGTATATGTATCATTGATGCTCAGCATTATGAAAAAACATTGACACTGAAGGTCAGTTGTGCAGGGGCTGATAGCAAGTATGCTTTCAAGGAAACACCGCCACACGACCTTATTGCTGGTATGAGTTTTGCACGTCATTCACCCTTACTCCCCTAGATTAGGTTTTTCGACAAGAGTTGTAAGTTACTTTTTATGTATTCTGTATTCTGACGACATTCTCACTCGTCCTATTCATGAGTAACTTCCACATGTATCATGGTCCTCGAGCATCTATGACCTTATTCTTCGTTTCTAACGGACTGACGCAGTTTATATCTACATTTTATGATGTTTAGCGCATGGAAATTTGAAGTTTATATTCCTGAATCTTGTGTTCTATGACATTTCCGGCATAAGAAAAATTTTCTGAACTTTTCATCCATGCGAAAAAAGTTGCGGCCTGGAGACCCGATCTCCCGACCGCAACCCTGCTGCCACTGGGCTGCACCGTTAGACCAGGGAGCACATTCGTGTATTAAAAAAATCTATTGCCAGGTTTATCAGTTCACTTTTGTTGTTTTACAACTCCTACAATTTGTAATTTGACGTTGGTATCTTGCCATAAGAGATCACTTTGCATGAAACTGTACGGAACTAGAAAAAGTTACCCACCAACGTTAAAAACTGTAATATATATCCCCAGCTGTTAATTATACCAGGAGAAAAAAACAGAATTTCTTTGTGAACTTGGACTCACCGCGATAATTTTGTACAAAATGTTTTTCCCACAATAAACCTATTGTTCATCATTTTGCCAATTACTTTTTGAAACAAATACGCTACGGGTAATTAGATACTTAATTTTAAAAACGCTTTAGTCCACATAGCAACGAGCTACGTGGTTTTTTGTGGGTGGAATTATAAGATGCAATTAGATCGCAATCAGTCCGTAGCTAGGCTCCATATGGGTTTTTATTCGAGAAAAGGGTGGCGGGAATAACCAGGACCGAACGAGGTAGCATTCGCTTATCTAGCACACCGTTGGTTAGGGGAACAGAGAGTGCACCAATAATCTCATTGTAATTAGTCCATGAGGCTGCACGCTGTTAGTGCACATATTCCAGATGGATTTCCAATGTCTAGGAGATAATCTCTCCGGAATCAGTCCGACTTCCCATACTGGACATTTCAGATGTTTTTCAGTTTTTTACCTGTTTGGATCCAGCAGCACCATGTAGCCAAACCGTTCAGAACTCGACCGGTTTTTGGTCCGTTTGTGCTCTAACGATGACCGGTTTTCGAGCGATTTCAGAGCGGTTTAAAACCGATCCTATGGAACGCGAAGTATACCTTGATTATTTCGTATTTTTATTATTTAATTGCTACTATTTATTCATTCATCATTGTTTTCTGTCACCTCTCAAATTACGACCCCACTTAGTCCTTCATTGAGTTATCACAAATAAATCATTTCAAAAATCTTTTTCATCTCCCGTTCTACAGAGCTTGGAAGAAGCTAGCTATAAAATGGGTTAGAAAGAAAAATATCGAAGTTAAGAGGAGGAAATATAAAAGTATTTTCAATTATGCAAAACGAGTATTGTATCGACGGATTCTATCATGAATGAAGGGACGAAAGTATAGAAGTGGGGTAAATTTTCGTGCCCATAAAACAAACAAACAGTATCTGCAATAGGCGAATTGGCCGAGAGAAAAAGGCGATCAACAAATATAAATAATTGCGCCTAATGTCTCAATTAATCTTGTTTTGCTGGGAACTGATTGTTTATGGACACGCATGTCTTGGATAACATGTTACTTGAAGTGGAAACTTAGCCAAATATTCACGCTGAACATGAACTCGGATATGTACAGACAGTGTCCTTATGTTTCATACCATGACTGGAATAGTAACGAAATGCAGCACTGTAGCTGTGGTATTGCACGGTAAATAAACCCTCACCTTTTTTTAATCCTGCTATCCCTCGATCTTTGTCACCGGAAAACGACCACTGAACGTGCTTGTCAGTGTCACCATCCGACGAATCTCTTAAGAGTGGATCTGCATTCACGATGTCTACATAGACATATGTATTTACAAATGCCAGTTTACCTTTTATGACGCTAATAATGTACATCTGTGATTTGTTTTCCAGTCGTCCTTACACCCGTACAACGGACAGTTGTGTTATCGCATGATATAACGTACTCTCTGTGTCCACACGACCAGTTGCGGCCTTGGACGTTGTTGCTATAGGCGTAGGAACCGCCGACTGTTCCACGGATGAACTTGCTTTCTAGACTGTTGTTGAATCCGTCTCCACAGCTCCTTCTTTAGCATCTAATGGATCTAGAAACAAAAGTTTATTGCACTTACCGACTGTCAATTACCATACATTACCATAAATCTATTATCTATTGGTCATATTTCCATATACATCACGGAATAACCCATGTATATATCCATTGGTTATTCCACAAGCGTATAAACTTGTGAAAATAACCCACTCACAGAATTCGGCCTGTTATTCTATAAAATACCAAAATGAGATAATCGAAAACTACATTAGTAAAATCAGTATGATAGTACAAGTAGTATGAACTGCAAAACAGCTAAACCCTGCCTACTGCCACTTATTCTTGGGATTTATTAGATGGAAAAAATTCCCAGTGGTGAGATACAATCGCCAGATCACTCAAACCATATGATGTGAAACCGAACCACTTTTTTGAGCGGCTTCCAGCGATCACTGCCATTTGGCTGACGTTGATTCATTTAAACATACGTTTTATGAAAACGTAACGCAACTTATGATCATATTTCCGTACAGCTTTCATACTTTGATGACGGTTTCGCAATTTCCCTTCCGAATACGTAATGTTCTTTTGGTGAAACCGCCACCAGGCAAACCGATCGGAAACCAGCCCAAAACCAATGTTACAAAGGGGCTGTGTGTTACAAGGGTAGGGTGTCTGGTAAACCGTTGTCACCCGTTGCGTATCAGCAACGTACCTATTGCTGCACGGTTTACGAAATCTTTCTTAGTCATGCAGAACACTCCGCTCGTTCTTGATTACATCTAATTCCTGTTATTTACCACTTGCTTATTATCCTGGTCTCCGACGACTATGGTCGTTCTCTACTCGTTCTGATCAGAAAAGTTGTGCTCAGACCCCGTTGTACTGTCTACAACACAACCATTCTCCACCACCCGATAGAATATCGACGATCAAAACTAAGGTAAAAAGAACTGCAGGAATTCGAAACATCAATGTCCTTCTAAACCCCGCCATCCAAAAAAATAGCGTCTATGACTCCCTACTCCGTCAGTCTAGTTCAGAGTTATGCGAAAATGTTTGCTTGAAGGCAAACTAAATAGGAAAAAATCTCGCTGCATACCCTTCCCCACTGCATAGGAGGTGAAATATTTTGGCAATTTCGAAAAATAATTTGATTAATTATTTCGAAGGATATAATTATTCAAGGAAAGCAAGGAAATCCATTTCATTTAGATCAGTGAGCTTATTTTTAGAACCAATTTTCGCCAATATTGACTCAATGTTTGAGAAGCAGACGCGCATTTCCGCATCCAGCATCTGCAGTCGTTCACGTTGATTGGATTTGATTTCTGTCAAAGCTGAAGATCCAAATTCGCAGAGGTATGAACAGCCGAAGGGCTACAAGGACTAGATTGCCTTTTCACTTGGTTCTGGTTATTGGCTTCGAAGTGAGATCCAAAAAGCGATATCTCTTGCTCGATGAATGAAGCATTGTAAATCAAATCATCCTTCAGGACAATGCGGCAAACCGGTCTTGAGAAAGGTTACCCGCCGTAACCGAAACGTCGACTGACTACCATCTTTTCCAATAAAGCCGTGTTAATGAACAACAAAAACTTATTAATGAGGCTTTCTTCCTCTGCTACTGTCACGGAACCGTGGTGAAAATCCACGAAAGTTCTAATTACGTGTTCCTTTAGTTTCATATTCAGTGGTGAAAAATACTTTGAAAAAACAAATTGCAAGATTTTGAAGCTTCCCTTGGATTTCTTGTGAAATTTCGATTTTGTCAGAGATGAGTTGACTCCAGATAAGAAATCAAAACTGGAGTTTTCTGACTTAGTAATATACGACTGCAGCTTGTCTTCAAAAGCCTTTAGATTTCCAATGATGGTGATAGTGTTTTCCTTTGATCCTTGAAGGCTCAAATTCAGAGAGTTTGATTTTTCACAAATATCGTTAAAAATAAGTACTTGTTACCACCAAAAGTCGTTACGCAGAAACTCAAAATCATTTATATCTTCAGTGGCAAAGTATGAAGTAACTTCCATTCGTAAAAATATAAGGCGAGCGAGAACTGTGCCTTTGGAAAGCCATCAAACGTCAGTACGCAATAACAAACATTTGTAGTCGGACTGAGTAACCTCGCATAAGGACGCCAAAATTCTAGTGTTCAATGGATTTGACTAAATGTAGTTATCAACTGTTATGACTAGGTTTATTGTTAATATCTACTGATTTTCAGAATTTCAGCAAATTCAGATCGAATCACGAAAAACGGTAGCAATTTCAAATATTTCTTAAATGCTTCTTGGCACACTTGAAATTGACTTGCTGTACAAAACTTGCGTAACACTTGCCTAGTTGATATGTTTGGTGATGCAAATAGAATAACTGGGACCATAGAACATGATCTTCCTAACTTCACCAACCAGTTACCATCCGTGTATATTATGATGAACATAAAACTCTGTCCAATCTGATCCACTTTACCCAAATCACTGACCACACTAAAAAGCCAGTCGCCCAAGATCTGATAAAAGACATCTGCTTCATTGATTCGGAAGCCAATGGAACTATCAGAAGATTTGAGAACTCTACCATTGCGATAGCCTTTAATTTGCCTGATTGTATTCCCCCAGATTTAGTGAGACACAGCGTAATGAGTGCTTGCAGCACGACGCACCTTCCGTGCCGACGCAGGGAGCCGTGGAAAAGGACACAGCGTGCAGCGTGCCTGCTCTTAATCCGATTCCATGATGAGTAAACTACAAGGGAATTCATTAAAAATCGGTGCATGACGGCCCCTGATTCCCGATTCAAGGATATCAAACTAATGCTTAAAAACACCGTAACAGAGGGAATCTTTTAACCCCCAAGGCGAAAGTTCTGATGTACTTGGTAGTGCAACCAATACCTCTTCACAGTATCACCAAGAGCACTAAGAAGATATAAAATCGATCCACATTTTCCTGAACTCTCGGTGGCACCTTTGAAAATAGACCTAGACTCATCGATATCTAAATCGATCTCTCAACCATCCTGGAAAATTCTGTATAGACTCTGCCTCAAATAATTTGCCAAGTCCCTGTACATCTCTGGAACTTCCTCGATCCAACCCTACAAAGCAAAAAAATGACCACTACCAGTGTGTATTGGGCAAGGGCAACCAGCCTACCCGATTTGCAAGCTAACCTTCGTCAACCAGCTCTAAGGATGCACGGAGCATGTCCTATCCCCTCTAGGCCCCCAAGTCCTCACAATTCTCTAGAGCTCCCACGATTTAACCCAAGAAAGCCGAAAGAGGCCGCCAACAGTGCGCATTTGATCAGGGCTTTCAGCCTACCCACCAGCAGAGTAACCTACACATGAATCACAAACCTCTCTCATTCAGGGCTGGGGACTCACATCTGCTTGTCCCCGTCTTCAATAAAATGTCTAGTAACTGACTCTTCGATAGGTTGACATTAGGGAAACACGTAACACGAAATCCAGCCGTCGTTTTCAGAGGTAGGGCGACTCCTAACATTATGATTATCCCATCTCTCCAACAAAGCAGTTCTTGGCTGCTCTCCTCGGGCGCCTCTTTGCAGTGCACCGATACAGCTAACAGAAAGTACATCCGGACATCTTTTAAAGATGAAAGCAAATATCCTCTTCTCCTTCTCATATCCCGACCTTCGTATCAACCTCCTATACTCTCCCAAGACCTCGCCCTCATATAACTTTTCCATCCCATCCCGCATTATCATTCCTACACCCCCCCCCTCCCGACCTCCCAAGCCACAGTCATCTTAGTGCCCCGAGTAATTTCTCATTCACCAATGATAATACACCTTTTATCCAGCCATGTTCACCATCTAACTACAGTCTCTCTTTTCCCACTGCTCCCATACAACAATACTCACTACATTCTTACTCGAGCACCCAATAATACCTCTCTATTCTCTTTTCTCTTCACATCCCTCGGGAAGCTTCCGCTTACCAGTTCATTGATGTAGCTGAAGCCCCTCATTAGACACTCTTTCCTATGACCCTTCACACTTAGCTGGCACCAGTAATGCCCTGCCAACCTAATTGTTTTCATCTGCACACCCTACTACCAAATAGCTTATAGAATGAGCATTCCAATTCTCAACACTAATTCGCCACTCTTGTGTGGGTCTTCACGTCAGACCACGAATCTAAGCTATTCCCCACCACACAACCCACTTGACCAACCGAAGTCCTCAACACCAAACTCCCGCTGATTCTTTTCGACAGTCGGTCAGCCATAAATTATATTTTTCATTTGAGATATCTGACCACGAACTCCAATTATATCATCTTCATAAGTGAAAAGTGGTTCACCGGTTGCACTCTAACTGAGCAGATTCGCCCTTTTAGATATACTGTTCTCAGAGTAAACAGGTAAACACGTCGTGGCGAAGGATGTTTAGCTTTCGTCAAGCAAAACTTTACTTTGCCAACACTTCAGCTCCCTTTGCTTGACTCCATCCGCGACCCACTTTGGCTGAATTTGTCACTGTCGTTTATCATAAAGTGTTTTGATTTACGGTTGCGAGACCTAGCCACTTCACATTGCGGATGCTCGGCGGCTTTTGCTATGTGATCACAGCTGTCTCCGCAGTACAGATGGAGTCTGGTAAGACCATCGTGTGAGTGATGACGTATTTCACCAGCGTAAGTGAGGTAGAGCTAGTAGCCACTGACTGCAGGGACAGCTCCACATTGCCTCTGATGGCATGGACTTGTTTTGCGAATGCTTGCCCACCGTTCGCTTTTCCGTGTTCTGTTCACACGTACTAAGAATGTCTGTGAAATGCGATGTGTCTGTTAGGCCATGACTTAACAAACGGGTACGAAGAAGATGGCCGCAGCTCTGGTTTTGGTTGGTGCCTGCCGCCTTCCTGATCGGAACCCAAGCACCAGGATAGTGGTCAGTTGGAGAGGCTGATGGACAAGGCTCGGAATAGACTTTAGTAGTGCGATTGAAGTGTGGCTCGTCACCCAAAAGAAAACAGTAAAAACGTCAAAAGAATGTACGGCAACACCATGAAAATCTTCCTGTTCCTTTAAATTATTACCGTACTCTCCCACTCCGTTGTACCTGATTCTTTCCGTCCTTTGTTAAGTTTATGTCACGGTTGTCGAGTTGGTATCAAGTTTAATTTGAAGCCAATAACAAATATCAAGCAAAAAGAGAGAATGGTGCTTCGCTGACTTAGTTCTTCCATCTTCGTTCTGTACCATTTATTTGATTCTGTCGGGATATCTGTTTTCCGCTCGTGAATCATGAAGTGGAAGAGTGGCAGAATGAACATACTTTCCATTTTAGATCTTACTGCGATATGCCGTCTGGTTCCACTTTCCAGTCTCGTGCTCCTTCTTCTCTGGTGATCTCGTTTTCAACCACGTAAACTAACCAACAGCCACCATGAAGCCATACCTGAGCTTCAACGTTATTCAATCTTTTGATTGTGCTTTTCTTCATCATACCGGTCAAAATTTGTGACCGCTTTATGTTCAAAATTTACTCCAGTCGAATGAATATTTCTTACCTTGATTCTCTGACCTAATCACAATCAATATTACCACCTGTTTCTTCTTACTTCTAAGATTTCGTATTGTGTTATCTCAACATGTCACGTTCTGGAGCCACCGCTAACCCGGCTTAGTGGGTTCGTTGTCCCTTGTACCTTCTTACAATGCTTTAGGGAGATATTTGATCGATTGTTTGTCTCTAGTTGATAAAGATACATTGTGATTGCTTTTGTTGTGATACTGGATTCGAGTGCTTCTGGTTCATTTTATTTTCACTCCTTTGTCAGCTGTATATTCTCTATAATTCTTCCTGTCCTGTCTCCTCTTCGGCTGACAGTTTTTACAAGTGTTGTGCACAGCAATTTCTCTCCCCGTATTCTGTTTGTAATGTCTGTCTGCCGAGCGCCGTACAAGATTGTTTACAAGAAGACACGTTTACAACACGATTATTCGCTTCTTGTCAATGCTTTCACTCAGAATGTGACAACAATTTTCAACTCGTCACAGCTTTCTAACATACAGCAATGAAGTGCCCTTTGAAAGTATTTTTTAATTCTCCTACACAGAAAATGTCAGTGGATGATGATTGTGATCATGATGATGATGATTCGGATGTTGATGATTCAGATGATGATGATGATGACGATGATGATGCTGATTCGGATGATGAGGATGATTCTTATTCGGATGATAATGATGATGATGATGATGATGATGATGACAATGATGACGATGATTCTCATGATCATTATCATGATGTTGATGGTGATGATGATGATGATGTTGATTCGAATGATCATGATTATTATTATTCGGATGATGATGATGATGATGATGATGATGATGACGATGATGATGATAATGAGTATGACGATTTTGATGATGATAATGAGGATATACATTCTGATGATCATGACCATGATTCCGATGTTTATGCTGATGTTGATGATGATGGAGAAGTTCATTCATAATATATTTCCGTTTCATGTGACTGTGTCGGCTTTGGTTTTATCGGATTTTCCACAGACAAACACACACACACACACGTAATAGATATGACATCATACTGTCCATCACCCAGTGAGGTCATTTCTCATTGCTCTTGTTTCGTTTGTCACCCGTTAGACTTTTGAATGTGAGAAACTCAAGTGGATACTTCATTTTATTCATAGATAGTTAGCTGGCAGTTCTTGTAGAAGGACACTGAGGTTGTGAGTGAACATTTGAACTACACAGGAAATACTCACTCGTTAAATTGTGCCGTGAGTCGTTTGCAAAATATCAAGAAAATACTCGGACGTTCATCGTCTGATCACATACCGGTCACGATTATAGATTAGTTCAACTGGTATGTTACCGACGCAGACGGACCCAACCAGGGCAGGTCAGGAAGGGCACTCTGTTACCCAACGGTTTCTTAAATATCTTCAAGCCGGCTAATGTGCCTGTCATATCACCTGGTATGAACATATTTTTCTTTGAAAGCGGTGTCTGTCTTGCTCTCCGTTTGTCCGTGATATTGTTGCATACTGTGGATGCCTTAGTGAACGTGCTATCACCCTCGGCTAAAAACTGCCCAAACCTCAAATCAGAGTTTTCAGATCTAATGACACCAATACTGGTTGAAACGAAAAAACGACCCATAGTAGACAATTATTATATTTGATTGGCCAAAATTTCTACCCAAAAGTAATGATATGATATAGCCGATAAAAAGCAGTGGTTTAACTACGCAAAAAAATATAGCGAAAACTTTGCGGCCTTTGTATGGTTCAAAAATTGTCCAGACTGTTCACATTATTCTGTACTCCGTGTAGGAGCGTCTCTGAAATTACACGGTGATATTAGACATTCATTACAAGGGTAATTATTATGACGTGCAAAGAAGTATTTCTGAATTGTTCGAGCGGGTTATAATCTCATGGTATAACAAAACCTCTCGTCGGATGACAACTCGTTGACGCGTTGGTTGCACTTTTTTCAACAAACGCCAGTTGCCTTATGCGTATGAGTACATTGCAAGAAGGCAAAAAGGTTCATTACATCACCTTGATGAATGGACACTTGTGACCGTGAGGCTCATTGCAGGGAGTCAGTTATGGTCACAATCTTTCAGGCGGGAGAACAGCTACCGATATAGGTTAATAGGGTTCTGATCTTCGTAACTAAACCCACTTATACCAAAAGCTACATAATAAACCAGTTGACAAACAATGCGAGGGGAATATCATTCGTATACTGTCACCGGTAGCTCGAGTACAACATAGTCTGCGAGCAGCGTATTAGCCGGGTACGGTAGTTGAATACCAAGCGGTTGAACGACTTCCATTTCTCATTGATTTATACTCAGGAGACAAATGTCTCAAAGAACAAGCTTTGTTATTTCCCTTATGAAGAAAATAATTTCGTTTGTGTTGTTATTTCTAGCGGTACATATTTATCCTTGCTAGCTGACAGGAATGACAAAGATCGTGGATACCAAATGTCTGCAGGGACTCTACACTCATACGTATCGACTGTGAAGGCAACGTTAAAACATTAACAACCAATTTATGTCATACGGGCAATCGGTTAAATCTCCCTTAACTCATGCCAGTCAATTTCTTCTCTAATGAAACCTCGGCGTACAAATCCGAGTGTGACCCATTCAATTCGCTCATTGCCACGATCATATAATATCATGATAAACATAAACACAAAGAAATCATTTATTTCATCCAATACTGCACATCCTAGTCAGTCTTGAATTAGTTCTAGTTAGACAAGGTAAATCAAACCGACGCTTAGAATGATCATAGTTTTCACTTCCTAACGTATCAGCGACCTTTCGATCTGAGTAGTATGGAATTGTCTCTGAATAACAGGACAAAATTTCCCTGGAAGCGCATGACCGGTTTCTGCTCATCAGGTATGTGTACCCGGTACTTTTCTGAGCAACCAAACCTATGCTCGAGCACTCCATAATTGGTTTATAGCTGTAAGCTCATATGAAATGTATGCAGCGTGCGTGGACGGAGAGTCCATGTTAGGGTCACGCGGTGATTCTTCTAAAGTTATTCCATAGATTAATACTGCTAACCTTTAGAACGAGAACACATAGTCCCAAGTATGGGCTTTTCATACGAGTGGTACGGCATACGATTCAAATAAGAGTACAGCTGTAAACCAACTATGGAGTGCTCAAGCATAGATTTGGTTGGGCAGAAGAGTACCGGGCACGCATACCTGATGAGCGGCAGTAACTGCAAAACCCGTCGTGTGCTCCCGAGGAAATTTCCCCCTGTCATCCAGATACAACGTCATACTACTCTTATGGAAAGTCCATACTTGGGACCGTGTGTCCTCATCCTGAAGGTTAGCCATATTAACTGACGGATGAACTTTGGAAGAATCACCGTGTGATTCCAAAAATGGACTCTTCTTCCATGCAAGCTCCGTACGATTCGAATGAGATTACAGCTATTAACAGCGGAGTGTTTCTCGGTCACGATTTCAATATAGACCAATATGTATTCACCTATGGTAGTGTTGCCAATGATAAGAAGGACCAAGTCTGACGATCAATAAATTGTATCAACCATCAAGATAGGCGCCAACTCTGGGACTCATCGGCACATAGATCTGTTGAGTGCAGAGAGACACAGGAGTGTCTTCACGCACAGGAAATGCAACATTATAAAGAAAGAATGGAAGGTCTCAAAATTTCTACTGCACTGAAACCTGTTCATACTAGACAAAGAGAACTCAATTATGATATTTTGACGAATTGTGTCTTGGGCTTGACACCAAGAAAGATTGGCATCACAAACATTTCCACAAACGAAATTATTCATCAAGCGAATATTGACCAAAAAATGTTCCTCTTATTCTAAAAAAGCTTTTTCCCCGTAATCTGTCAGAGCATGTGCTTCCTGTACTTTGAATACTCCCGTTTCTGAATAGAGGTCACCAACTGGCTATCCCATAAGCATTGCTTCAAACTGATTAGCTGCTCAAAAGGTATACTTTGATACCTTTAGAAAATTATCAAGGGAGTGAAAAAAATCTGTATCTCAAAGGGCAAAATATCATTTACCAGTTCACCTTAGCTGGTCCAGATGAGATCCACATCCTCCGGGTCTGCTGAAGAACACATCAACGTTTTTTCCGCAACTCGAACAATCACCGTGATTGTGGACGTTTCAGGATCAAAATCTAACACGTCACATTCCCGTAACAAATAATCAGGATGATTTCCATACATGTGTCGCACGGCCACCTGTCAGAATTGAAACAGAATGCAGAAGAAGACCCGGAGATAGATATGTAACATCAGGACGGGAAAGATAGAAAAATATTGGAAAGAAAACACATCCACATCTAAATTCGAGTCTAAAAATATTAAATGAGGAATAGGTTGGAAACGGAAAAAGAAAGTTATAACGTTGACTTATACGCCAGGAAAATACAAAGAAATACAGTCATAAAATATCCATCATAAACAGAAAATTAAACATATTCTTCAAAATCAAAATGACAATTATATCAGCATCAAAAAGTAAATCATCAAAAATAACAACTGGAATACCATAATAAACATAAGCGTCATGAATAAAAAACAAAAACGGTTGACACCAAACTGATCATCAACAGCACCAGCAACATCACCATCATCAACGTGTTTATCAACAGTCTCAATATCATAGCTACTACCATATCAACAACATCATAATTATCATCATCATCACCACTATCATCAAGGACATCTTCATCACCAAAATCATTAGCATCAGCCAAAAAGTCGTCAACATCATCAACATCGGCAAATACATCATCCTCAAAATCATCATCATGATCAACGTCACAAAAATCATCACCATCAAAATTATCGTCAACTTCAACAACGAATTCCATGTCGTCATCACCAAAATCATAATCGACAACGTCCTCATTGTTATCACCATGACGATGATGATGATCATCATCAACAAGATCATCATCATCAACCAAATCAACCTTAACATCATCATCTGACTAGTCGTCGGAGGAACCATCACCATCATCACCAGTATTATCCTCTTCATCATCATCTACATCATCACGGTCAGCGTCATCAAGGAGTTCACGATGAGAAACATCATGAACAACGTCTTCAGAATGATTGTGAACACGGTCGGGACCATCATCAAAGGACACTTCAACAAAAAGATAAGCACTATAAGCAAGTACAACATTATCAATGCAATCCGCATCACAGCCATCATCGTCATCATTATCATCGGAAACAAACCTAGCGTAAAACATTTTTCATGAAAACGGTTATGAAATTTATCAAATTTATCAAAATAGTCCCAAAATTCACCGTCCTTAGCAGCATCAATATCATCATCATGACCACGACCATCGACCGCTTATTCATCATTATCACCATCATTATTATTATTATCATCATCACCATCATCATCATCATCATCATCATCATCAACACAGCTGCATAATTTTTATGCCAATCGTCGTCCGAATCTTTCTGTACATCAACACCATAAAGACCATCAACTGCATCTTAATAGTCATCACCATATTCATCATCATTATCAACACAGTCATCATCATCCAAAACATCTTCATCATAATCAGAGTCATCCGAATCATCATCGTCATTATCATGCGAATCAACATCGTAGTTTTCAGCATCATCAGCCAAGTCCTCCACATCAACATTATCATCATCATCAAAAGCTGCTAAAATACTATCCGGATCATCATCCAAATCACATCGGCAACAGTCTCATGCGTATTATCATCAGAATCATCATCCGAATAATGATCATCATCATCATCCAACTTGTCATCAACAGCATCTTTATCACCAGCACACGCTGTATATTTATTTTGCGAACCATCATTCAAATCACATCGTCATCATTCTCGTTCGAATCATCATCCTAATCGTTATCAACATCATCATCATCAACACCACCCGACTCATCATCATCATCATCATCATCATCATCATCATCATCATCATCATCATCATCATCATCATCATCATCATCATCATCATCATCATCATCATCATCATCATCATCATCATCATCATCATCATCATCATCATCATCATCATCATCATCATCATCATCATCATCCATGCTTATCAACTCTTCCAGTTTGTTCCCTTCAGGTTGATAGCTATGAACTGATGCTGGGATTTTACTTGCAGGAGTACTAGCACTACAATTTTCCCCTACATCCAACCTTGGTATTGGTGTTCGAATTCGTCCAGCCGGCATTTATGTTTGCAGTGTGAATATATATGTCATCGTGATGAAATTTATCATGGAGAAGATTAAGTTAAATATTTCTGTTTGGATGTTGTGAGGCTCATGCATGGGCCATTGATATTCACCTGCGATACATCATTTCACTGATTGTGTCACACTAAGGCATACGAACCCTGTATCTGCCACACTCTGCACTGCCCTACACCACCAATCCATGCGTATTGGTCCCTGAAGGTCGATACTGATTGGCTTTTTTCATTCGGTTGAGGCCCCTCTACTGATATCTGAGGTTCTCCCTTCCTGAATACATATTCTTCCGTGCATACATCATTGGGTTCCGCTTAACGATTTTGTGGTGCAACGTACACCTTTCTGTGTGGGATATTTTTATTTTACCACTCAAGTGGCGTATTCTTGTTGGTTAGGAGACTTCTTTAGTGTGAAGTAAGCCAAGTAATCTTATTGTACGAGCCTTATAAAGCACCGAGGAAATGACAACGGTTACACTTTGCGCGTTGCACACTGTCACAGAAAACTGACTGCTTTTGTGTAGACTTGTTTTCTGACACGGATACAGCGGAAAGCGATATGAGAAAATCGATATCGGAGACATGATCTCATGAAGACCTACAAGTTCAAACACTGGCGCACTCGGTGATGAAAGTTATGCGTCGATTGGTTGCCCACTGGAGGCTGTGGCGCACACCTTGAGACGACTTTCGGACTCCGTTGGTACTGGAGCATGAAACAAAGGCCATCTAACTTACACTGCCTAGTCAAACCATTGAACCGGAGAGGTCTCACATTACCAACGGCTTTTCGTATCATCATCACTGTGGTAAGTGGACAACGACTATTCGTAATCTCGAGTGATAACGACTCAGTGAGAGCTATTAAGCCCACAAGCGATTTGTTTTTAATCAGCGGACACAGAATCCGACTGAATCCTCTAGTTGAATTTAGTGTATTTGGGAGCTCTATCGTGAACATGTCATTTTTGCACCTGCCTAGAAGAAAGTCTTTTGTGGGACCGGATAGTGGCATGGTTTTTCAACCCCGCTGTGGTTAAAAGGCAGTAAAAATTTAGAAGATAACTCTTCGGTGGTGAGTCGGAATCTGCAGAGGTCGTGAAGCTGCCGAAAGAGCGTGCAAAGCTTGAATGCTTCAGAATCTTACGTTCTGTACAAAAGGAGGTATGAGAGCCGCGTGAAACCAAGGACACTGTGTCGGTTCTTGAGGAGAGTACAGTTCACGCGAACAGACGACGGTCCGAACTGTGAACGAAATTGTGGTAACTAAAAAGCTTGTGTTCAGGTAGAAGTTTATCAAAGCTGTAAGGATATATAAGAAGGTTTTCTTTTAACATATCATTGAATTTTTCTGACCGGTCAACAGGAGACTTTCTCTAAGTAAATCTTAAGGGGAGCCACTGATTGTAAAGAAAATCTTTATAATCTACGTGCTGCAAATTGTAAAAATAAGGTGATTGATATTCCTACAGGGCTGACGTTCTCCACAAAGGACCTGAAATCTTGGCACACGTCCCTAACGACTAATCTACTCGATTTTTGCATCTACTTCAATGCAACGGAAGCGGTATACTCCAAGGTCACAAGTCACCGTAGCACCACCGTGGAAATCGGTAACTGCAACTTTGAGACCTGGAGTGGAGACCTACATCAGTTACCTACAAATCAGACATATTAGTGGATAGAAAAAAGGTAATGATATCCGATACGGATCGAGTGGTTTAGAGCGTTTGCTTACCCCATCAGTATTAGGAGGTTCAACTCCCCTCTACCACTGGTTGTTTTGGTGGTAGAGAGTAATCCACTGTTGCCCGGTTCATTACCACTTCGGACCTATTGGGGCCTTATGTTGCTATCCATTCCAGGTTCCAGAGTCTGGTTGCCGCTTATGTCTAATGATGCAATGGTCCTTCGTGGCTAAGAGGTATACCCCTCCCGTTGCACTCAAGTACAAGTATGGGATAAAAAGAGAGATGGTAAACGTCACTTTCACCCAGCTGCCCCTGGTCGATCCAGTGAGCCTGATAGACAGTTCAACACGAACGATTAGGGACCAAGTTAATGCATTTTTGCTCATAATTTTGGTATCGACTGAGGTTGCGGGTGTGGAACACCATATGTGCTGTTAAGGCTAGGAACAAATCATCACAGATAACTTCCTAGTTTGTGGCTAGCCCCGAGATTCGGCTACAAATCTAAGCACTCCTCTACCGTATGTAAAAACTCCTTGCAGCCATCAGACCGTAGCAGTTAGCTGGAGAAAAATCATTCTCTTTTTCTTAGTTGATCTTTTCCAACAGGTACCCGCGAGCAAACAGACACACGTTCAAAATAACTCATTCCATCACCCTGGCACAAATTTGTCACCTAATCA
Source organism: Fasciola hepatica (assembly GCA_948099385.1). NCBI lineage: Eukaryota > Metazoa > Platyhelminthes > Trematoda > Plagiorchiida > Fasciolidae > Fasciola > Fasciola hepatica. Next base: position 4,489,473 of record CANUEZ040000152.1, on the reverse strand, counting down.
AAATTCTGATCCTACTGACCTGTGTCTTATGGTTCCCAAATGCGATGAGTTCTGAAGTCCAATCTTGTTTGGATAAGAGGTGAACAGATATGAAAGTAGCAGTTATTATGCACCGAAGCTTCGCTGATTTTTTAGCAGCAACACTATAGTCTGCATCACCAAAGATCTTTTCTCCACTGCTCATGTTCTTGTGCTGATGGCCGGTCATTTGCCGTCAAGTTTACGAAGCCCCACAAGATAACAAATAGTGAATTTCTATATTCCCCACTGGTTCCTTATTGATGCTCTTTCTTGGAAAAATAGGATAAATTATCGGCAATCACAGGTTCGAAGTTCACTGACTGAGGTAGGGAAGGTGTGCAAATATTATGTTACTGTTTTTGAGTAATCTCTGGTTTGGGTGCTACTAATAGAATATTATCCTTTCGAATTAGTGGTTGGAGTCTCCCTTGATCAACATAGTTGAATCTCATAAAAGGAGTGCATCCCTGAGCATCGAGCAGGACTGCAGACAGACGGTTATGGACCGATTCATGACTGTAATCCAAAATCAGACCATTTAGAATTGGTCAGGGTGCAAGAAACCAATGCAATCTTAGGAACGCTGTGCCTGAAAGGATCCACGGTACAATTTGCATACTCTGATGTTCTTTTTAATGCTTTGTGCTAGATATCGCGCTGTGAACATTTACAACAAGTATGTATTTGAACAGTAATGTTAACACAACAAAGCTTGAATAAAGTGATTCTTCCAATGTTAGAGCATTGTATTTTAAAAATCGCTGAATTCTTTGGAGTGGTAAAGTGGTGAACATTAGAGGAACTTGAACCTACGCGTAGACACCACCAACCTTTTTCAGTTGACTCACAAGATCACACTTGAAGGTTTTGAATGTTTTACAACTGAATCAGTTTGTCTACTTACTTATATTACAGAAGAGTACGATATCCATCAGTACTTTTTTGATTTAACTCCCTTTGTTTGGAAATGTCAATTACTGAAAGGAAAACCCATCAACTGAATAAACAACAAGCGCTAATTTGAACATTAGGGCATGAAGGGTACGTTTCATCCGTTGAGTTATCACGAACAAATGGTGTTTTTTGCGTGGTTACGAAATTGGCGTCTTGAACCGCAGTCACATGTGTGTGTTTTCTATTTGATCCAAGCCTTGGTCTATCCGCTTGACTGATAACGTCGCGATATTTAATTGGTGGATTCATCATAATACAAGTGCAAGATATATAACTTTTCGATGTGAAGAATGCAAGTGAATTTTTCAAAAACATACGGTTCAGGCTCCTCATGCCAACAATACATCCTCTGAATATATTTCAATGTCCGATGGGTCACGTTCATCTGTGTGCTGTTCGTCCCATTGGGAAGTGACCGACGAGGCTAGCCCAGTGATTGAAACCAGGATAGATACTGTGTATCACTGGAATAGTGGTTCGCGCACTATCGATTATTCACTAGCGTTATTCACACCGGACTGTTCGGACCGCGGTAGCTCAGCTGGTAGAGCATCTGCCCGGTATGCTGATGGTGGCCGGCTCTTGGCGTCCGGCTTTTCGATGTGAAGAATGCAAGTGGATTTTCCAAAAAAAGCAAGATATATAACTGATACTTCAAAAGGATCAGTTTAGTGGACCAAAGTGTACTTCACAATGAATTCAGAGACCCACTTACTTTATTACATAATTTACGCAGACTTTTCACACTGACTGTTCCTTGGGGTCCAATCACTTCGGATTGTAATAAAACTGCAATAAATAAGGAGAATATTCCACTTCAAACAATAACGAGCAAAAAAATTAGGCAACCTATTAGAAAAAAATACAAGAGGATTCCACTGCCTTTTGAGCACAAATATAGTCAATGAATCAAGGATAAAAAAGTGTCCGCCATGGTTTTTTGCAAAAACCAATGACTGAAAACGCTAAACTTTTAGGAGAATAGGCTTTCTTTCACCCAAATTTAACCAGAAGTATTTGTACGATTAATCAGCGGAGAGAGAATGAATTATTAGCGACCAAAGTTTCATTCATTAATGCTGTCTTACTGGTGCTGTTCTCAAATTCCACCCCGTCTGAAAGTGTAACCAGCGGTAAAGGAAATGAGTTGAAGTTTCATTGACTAGGGAAATGTGATCAGCGAGAGAATTACCTGAGGAGGAATGACTTACTGATTGCATCCGGTGCTCTAGGCGCTACAATGTCAAATAACGCACCCGGACACCGCAGCTGAATCAGATGAAGGAATTCATAAACAATGCCAAAAACAATGTTTTATGCGGTCTGATAAAAAGGTTTCCAGATAGTACTTTGCAACCAGCTGTTCACAGAATGGTGGACGAAAAAAATACTTATGCTTTCAGTCGCAGCTACACGGACAAAGGTGGAAAATATCTCTGATTTACTCAAATAATGGCATGTAACCCCACCACAGTTATCGCTAGATATCTTGTCTCAGCAGTAGGTTGAGTTCATTTGAACCAGCAATTTGAGTTGCTCGAACGTGACTGACTTACTTGACTGCTGACTTGCTCTCTAGGATCAGCAAGGATGAACGATTCCCACCCGGTAGTGTTTTCAAAAACGACCACCGAATAGGGATCGAATTATAATATCTTATACTTTGACACTACTAATTAGGAAAATTCGTTAAGAAAAACTGAACACAACGTTCACGAAATACAAATACATGAAGTCGTCTATCTTGACTGATTTTCTCCACAGAATCAAACACAAAACACGGGTGTTCCTGCCTACCGAGAATAGTAGTTCATTTGTTTTGCATCTCTCATGAATGGCCAAATCAGTTTAAACTTTTCGGTTGTGAACGCGCGTGAACACTATCTGGTAACTGAAGTTATTTGAAAAATGCAAGTATTACACAGTACGTTGTCGCCAATAGCAACGAAAGGTACCAGCGGTCAGTGCAGAATACGTGCACGTGGAATACCGAACTTTCAAGCAAGGGGGGAAATAAATCTGTTGGCAGTCGATACAAAATGGATAGCAATGCAACTTACTGATATCAATTCTTGCTTCTTTAGCTGAGAAAACAAAATTAAAGCGATATTTGATTAAGTTTGCACAAAGAAGACCACGCTATGTATCAAAACGCTAACTTGCTCCAAGTTTTCGTGAAAAATATTTGTCCGAAAAATTCAAACGTTCATGTTTTTTGAAATCCTTCCACATTCTTCGCATCTCGAAGTCTACTTTGCAAGCCTGGTAAGTGGGATGAGACAGGTTCAATTCCGGTTTGCAGCTTGGATTTTTGGCTACTTTACACGCAAGTGGATTTTACATTATTTATGTCAATTAAAATACTCCGGCCATCACCAAGTTCTGCGAGTGGATGACTGGTGCTTTTTTTCCCAAGTGTGTTCTGTGCCACAGCAATATTATTTACATGATGTGCAACAGCTAAAACATCTGGAGTTTGGTGAGTAGAGTTGTTTTCAAATATGACTTCGGATCATATGAGTGTGGAAATATTTGAGTATTTATTTTATAACCAGTAACTTACCAGTAGTTATACTGGAGTTAGTTAGTATCATACAAACACAGTACCGAGCTTTTTCTGTTTGACTAGATGCTGCACTTGTATGTGTAACGGCCAGACTGGAGGCCGCCATCTTGTAGTTCGGCTATCGTAAGTGTTAATACCTGTTCATACATTTACTGAGCCTCGGCTCATGGAGTTCTCCTTCCCTTGTGCTTTTGAAGATCTCACGTGTTACCCTCTTCGGAAGAGCCTTGCCCTTACGTATTACATATGACGGTACAACGTTGTCTTTTCACCGGCATTCGGTTAGTTACCAAACCGAATTGGTCATTTACTAGTTTTCGCCAAAGACAAACGCATACCAAAACAGCCCAATACAGACGACGGAACGAGCATTTTCCACTTCGAGCTCGCGCTAAAAAATGGCACACCAGAAAAAAACAAAATGTGACACTGTCTACCAAAAGCCTACGCAGTAGTCAAATTGTTTTTAAGGAAAAAGCATGCAAGTGAACAGACAGTCAACTTGGTGTGTGAATTCTCTTCAATACTTTGGTGTTCTTTCTGGCAGTTGAACTCCGGCTACATCACATAAATCTTATAAACTTGCAGCGAATAATGATCTTACCGGGATTTACTTGATACTATTCAACCCATGAGCACTGCATTGCGGTTTCCTTGAACTAGATTGTGTCTCGGCTACATATGTCTCTCAAATTGGTGAGCACAGACTACATCATTGCTCTCGGTCGGTCAATAATGAATGCAATATTCAACCAGTTAGTACTGATAATGTCAAGCTGAATACAAAGATAGCACACTTTTGTGCACTTTTCTATATTTGTGCTGTGTGAACCACAGCAGGATAGAAAAATACGTTCCAAAGAAAGAAACCCGATTACTGTTGTGGTAGAGTATGCATATGCTTGTTCAATAAGTAGTTGCTTCGTAGAGAACAGTCAGGGACCATGAAGCGACAAGAAGCTTGACAAAGTCACACAGACAGAACACAAGAAACTGGAGCAGGTCCTAAGAACTATTTTGTCACATGAGAACTAGATTGCGACACCATGATCAAAAGAAACATACCATTCTCAACTTCGATTGAATATTCTGCAAAGAAAAGATAAAAATGCGATGCTCAGGGTTGGCAAGAAAACAGAATTACACAGGACTAAGCGTGAAAGCGTTGAATAAAATGAAACCACTCCTATTTAGGGTCGGGTCAAGCAAATACAAACTACAAGTATTCAGGGGGAATGTACACTTTTCACTTGTATTAATTCACTCATATTCCTTTCAACTGTTGACCATATCCAAAATCACTAATAAATATAATCAAATAATAATACACCAGATGATAACTAACCTCTTTCAAAGCTCCGAATTTTGTATTGAAATTTGGACAACGGTTGTACTTGATCTTTCTCCAGTAAACTGATATAGTCTCGTCGAATTACCATTTTAGCCTGCTGCAATGCTTTGTTGGAGTCAGTCACTCTTGTCTTAAACTCCTTGGTATTTTCATCATATGACTGTACTTCAAAAGTGTGTATGTAAGGTGTGAACTTGTTGTGCTTTTGCAGGAACCAGTTGAGCTATAAAATCAGTTTGATTCATTGAAAAGTGTAAGGGACAAATATAAAGCATTCTCAGCCCTGAAGACGATACTAGATTTAGGGCTACTTGGAACAAATGGGATGAAACAGAATATGGGCGAAAATACTTCCTTTACTATTTCTGGAGTCTCACGGTAGTCCCAGAGTTTCACTGAGGTATGAGGGGGATCTGATTATATGAAGTATATCGAACAAACATAGTTCCAGTTCATGAAGTGGACGAATACAGACTATCTTGGACACAGACTTCGAAGATGAGCAGTAGTGCCAGGCTGCTGAAGAAATCGCCGAACGAAAAACTCTTTATTAACAGGTCTTTTGAATGACTCAGCCCATCAGAAGTACGAAGTGGGCTTAGGTTCAAACCATCTGTATGTTGTCCGGTATATTGCTTGGGTCATTTAATCAATTCAGATGTAAGTCGTTCATCCAGTACAGCTGAAAACTTAAAAGTTTAAAAGATGACCAGTGAATGAAAGCTTTTAAAATTTCCCATTTTTCCGTTTCACTCACTACAATCACTTGCATTGTTTCAAGTTAAGCAAAGTAAGCACCCTCCGTTAATTCTCGTTGGTCTTCTCAACAGAATTGTTTTGAAATGATCCAGTTGTTAGATGTCACTGACCCCGGTGGAGTTTGAACCTGCCCATGGTTACCAACCCCGCTAAGGTACCGCGAGTATTCTAACAGCTGAGCTACGAGAGCACGCCGAACGGATTCCGACTTTTTGCATATGGATCATACAGTATACCATATGCCACGTGCCACCGTTATTAGGGTGGGTATACATTGGTACTAAATCGAAGGCGGCAACAATGTGTGAGTGTAGAACCCGCCAAAGTCAATGACTTTAACATTTGGATCACTCCAGAAATTTGTCAGATCTGCCAAACACCAATATAGATTTTGTTTCTAAAACTTTCTGGCTGGTCTATAAAACATTTAAACGATGCATTCTGGAGTGTAGGTGATTCTTTTTGCTTTGGTTTATTTGACCTTGTCGGCATCACGCTTTCGGTCTTACGGTAGGCAATCATTTATCTTGTGATTGGTTTTTACTTCCCCCACGTTCATAACTTGCCTTCGGCCTGGCTTGTAACCGCTTAGCCTTTCTGGACGGGTAGTGACCAGGCACCTTTGATAGAGCCGAGCTCTGTCATAGTTTGACGGAACGCGATTGGCAATACCCTTTGTCATTGTCGGTAACCCTGTGGACACAGCTGCATGCAGTCTTATTCTTCCCTGGTACCAGTGCAGTTTCACGTCATCAGCGGGAGCACATTCTTTTTGGAAATTGCCCTAAACGACGGTCGTAACCGAGATACCTCACATTCTGAGGTTTGTGTTATTTTTCTCGTTATTGAGTGGTCGGTACTTGATAGAACAGTGTACCCAGACATTCCCGGTGTCTGTGACGCTTGATGATGGGCTTTACGCGTATCTCACTCGTTTGGTTATCTACAGAAGGACAATATCATCCAACAATTCCGTGCATGACATAAATACCATTTTGTTGAACTGTAAATGTGTGGTGCACGAAATGCTTTTGGCGCACCCTCATTTTTCCGCGATTTCTCGCGAAAGCATATACATGGGATCGTGAAATTTGGCGTGCGTGTGTCTTGTTCCATCACTATACTGGCATCGTATACGGGTTTGAATACTGACTTAGGAAAATAAATTTTCTCCTGAATAATATGTATGAAAGTTGCAAAATTCTTTTAGCGCACCCCATGGCCACCATCGAATAAGCGTACGCCATAAATCACTTATTCGACTTAATTAGGCGCAAATCTAGCCACCGTTATGGGGGATGCTCCGCAATATATCAGTGACCAGAGTTCATACTGTAAGTGTTTCGTAAGCGAAGCTCTTCTGTTTCATCAAATCAAACTGCAAGTTTTGGCCCCTAACGCACGAAAACAAAAAATGCGACGCACATGACGGTTATCTGAGTTGGCACATCGGAGAATAATTGCCTATAGAAGGCTCAGTAGTTGGTATTTGCAAGATTTCCAAAGTGGTTCATATTGTCGAAAAAAGTGGTCTGGAACTTTCTGAAGGATACTAGCAGCTAAGTATCTGAGGAGGACCGTGAAACACGAAGAAAATCCAAGAAAGACCATGCTCCATCGAACCAAATAACAAATGCATCAAAGTTTCAGAGAACCATGCAGTTGAATATTTGTGTTCATCTTGTACAACAAGTGCCTGGAGCAACAGTACATCTACTGTATAGGAAGATCAGAACAGTAACCTGGAAGATCGAAGGTCAGATTTAGCATCGAATCGAGTGAGCCGGAAATAACGTGAGGAGGAAAACTAAATAGAACAAGGTGATATTTAGTGATAACAAAAATTGAACTTGGATAATTTCGACGGACTAATCTACTACTGGCATAACACGTGGAAAAGCAAGCTTGAATTCTGCTGTAGAGCCTAAATTGGGGGCTCTACAATGGTACAAGGTGTTATTTTTAAGGTCGGTACATCATAGATGGCAGTTATTTAAGGAAAGCAGACAGCTGACCGCACATCAAAACTTCAGTGACTTCATACTCTATGCATTTCTGAAAGATCCGCTAGGGTATTTGCTTTTCCAATGAGAAAAAGTCTCCATATGTACAGCTCGCGTCAGTTAACCGTTACTGTTGTATGAAAACAACAAAATACGGTTTTGATCAGTTCGCGCTCCACATTTGAACCCCTCTGAAAACGTTTCGGATTTTCAGGTGAGATGACTGTATGCAAATAGGACTGTTCAAAGCCATTCACGAATTGAGGTCTAGTATCTTCACTGATTCCGGGGATTTCGAAACTGAGGCAGTCAAAAATTATATTGTGCGTATGTCTGATAGAATGTTTTCTATTCAGACCAATAACGGTTTTTGCATGAGATTACCAGGTGGTTGATTTTCTCGGTTGGTAGGGGAGAGGGTAGCTAATAGCATTTTGTGTCCTTCAGGAATTCTAACGAGAATAAAACTAATTTTCTTAAGTCAAAGTTCATATCTGTTTGGGATGTAAATATGGTTATGGAACAACACATATGCACACCAAACATTTACGATTCCATGTACACGCGTTGGCGAGAAATCGGGGAAAAACCGTGGTGTGCTGGAAGCATTTGTGCACTACACTTTCTAATTAGACATTTCACTGAAAATGAGCAGCCAGAAAAAGTACAACTTGTTTTGAAGATGATCAGCATTCTGTGAGAAGACAATACAGCCACTTTCACACTTTTGTAAACCAAAGCGTAGTTCTATGGTCCTGTAACCGATTTTATCCCAGAATGTTAGGGTTTCTTTTCGGGATCATGGATATTTTCACTTGTTTATAGTGATCTACATTATGTGATACCTTTATTCGAGAACTGTCTTAGTGTCGAGGATAAAACAATTTTCCGACCACAGTTATTTTCAATATGTAATACACAGAAGCTTTCCGATGTCCATCAAAATTATTCCGAAGAGAATAGAAGCTCAGTGTTTGAAGCACTGGAGTGTATTTACTAGCCGTGAAGCGGCATTTTTGTCCTCACTAGCCAAAATTTACCGCGATACTTTATCACAGTAATTTCGCTCTATAGGGTAACGTTTTTTCAATCGTCCTATTCTAATTTCCCGCTTTGGTCTTTCATGAGAAACAAAGAAGGAAACAGTAGTGCAAGGAATATTAATAAAACGGATTTTGTGACCAAACCTCAGATAAACCAAGAAGAAAGTAAACATTTCCGCTATTTCGCACTAGAACGATCTGAATGAACAAATATGCATTGTGGTGTATGCTTGGGAAGTGTGAATCATACATTTTGGCAAACCACGAGTTCTCTTCCAGTTCAGAGTAGTCCGATGGAGTGACGGTTGCTGTTGGACATTCGGCTGTATGTTTTGTTTTGGCTATCATGGAAAGTTCAAATCACACAGAGTGATCTTATGCATATCTACAAATGAGAAAATTACCAGTCCACAGGTATAACAGTCTTAACAAGCTTTTAGAGGAATCTAACAAACCTTCGTATCAACGCACGACCATTCTGTGGTTGACCAATGCCTGACAGATTGTATTTGATGCGCATGACACGTTCTGTTAGTGATACTATACAAAATAGCATTAGGAATATTAGGAAAAATGTATGTATGCTGTTTCAGTAACTTACATGATTGTATATGTTCTCTTGAAAATCAACGTTATTTACGTTTCTCGTATCCATAAAATCTCTTGAGTACTGTACGATTTCTCCTTCACGTTCCACTTTGCCGAATGCGAACAAAACTGGACGAATTTTGAGAAACCAACGAGAAATCGATGGATTATTTGGAGTCAAATGAATTAAGGTCATCACTTCATGCTAACAGGAAAGATGGAAAGCACCAAATCGCTTTTTGGGATCCAAAGTGAGCGGTATATTTTGAACAAGCTTGTTTCTTGCTCCCACTGAATGCTGACTTTAATTCCAACTCCAAGGTACCGCCAGTTACAATGTGCAATTAACGAACCGAATAAGACGGTCTGTGGGCGTGCGGAATTCAGGTTATGGCCATCACGGTCAAGTGACGGTTTTCATATATTTTAGCCAAGTCTGAAGCCAAAAGTTTCCACCTATCCTGCAACTACTACCTTCCTGAAAGAACAAAGTAAACCAAAGGGATCTGTCTCTAGACCAGTGTTACACATTTCAAAAGCGTAGAAACCTGTTAGAAGTAGACGTATGATCCATAACACTAACAACCTAACTTCAGCTTTTCCGAGTTGATATTCACCAATAGAAAGGTGAAGCTGCGAAGGCATCAGTGCTCATACACCAAAGGTATTCGTGTATCTTTCCCCGGTAATGACTACCTCTCTGTGCCATATAAAAGGATAGATTTACCTAAAGTGTTTTATTCGCAAACTATGGAGACCAACGAAATATTGAGTTGACGCCAAAGAAGACTCAGACTTTCTAAGGTCATATGACGCTTCAAGCCATTCCGAACCACTATGTGCAATGCAAATCAGTCAGAAATAAAAGTTTATTACATCGGTTAGGGGTTCCCTGATGAGACAGGGTGCACTTCCACAGTGATGTTCATATTGTATATATAACGGCGTCTGGCAGTCCTGAAGCACAATATCTTCCACGCAATCATAATCAGACATTCTAGAAATTCGACAGTTTGTCGATATGCAAACATCGATACCGTCACACAAATATATAGCTAATTCCAGAATCGGTTATGTCACATTGTTGAAACCCACAGATGAGAGCGGGTTATTAGGAAAAACGAAAATCCGCTTGGGAAACTAGGTTAACGGATTGCTGTGGGCACAAACTTGATGTCGCATTTTCTCTGGTAGTGACTGAGACATGGAAAAAGAGAGGAATGAACTCCTCTGTTACGTATCTCAGTGATGTGCAGCATCATCAATTTGCTGTGTAATTGAATAGATTAAATGGAATAAAAGTTGCAAGCAGTACATCGAAAATTCGATGCGCCGTGTGTTGTTTTTGTCGTGTAACTTATAATAGCTATAGTAGCATTGTTGGTGCATACCGTAATTCACTAACGTTTTGGTTACCACGAGTCACCGAAAAGTTGGCTAACTACAACATCCACCAACAATCCGGAGTTATTACCATTAGAACCTTCACTTAAAAGATTAAATGCCGCTTTCATAAATACAAACTACCTCGGGGAATTTTTCTAAAATAACTCTTGGCATAAAATCGTTAGCATCGCGCCTAATTTTACCGTAATACGTGCACGTCATCCCGGGGGGAAATGACCGATTTACTGCGCCTTTACTTCAAAATTGGAAGTATTTTCCACTTGGTCTACAGCTATCGCAGTTGATAATCCACGAACCTGAGCATCCGAGTTGCCTCGATCCGACAACTGAGGAGGCCTTTTCGTTGGTCCAGCGATGACGGTAAATTTTCATGGAATAAGACTGCAGATATCCCATAACCATTGTTCTTACTACATTACACGATCAATGCACTATATTGTGTGATATGACGAGTCCTTTGTTTTCTATTTTCAGTGCAGTCCATAACCAATCTAACAAAAGTAAAAAACTAAAGCAAAAAAGCCATGAGCAGCTAAGGCTTATTCTTGTTTGCCAATTTAGAAGACAAGGGTCATATTTTCGACTGTCGTAATAATTGGTCAAAGGTGTCGTTGATCCTCTGGTATAAGAAACTCTATTGTATTCTTCATTCTAAGTCTAACTACTGGAAATCGTTCCAGTAATACAAACCAGAATTCGACTTAATAGTTACACAGCACGTCAATGTTTTGCAGAAAAAGCCAACTACACTATCGCACAGTTATCTTCTCAAACGTCTCACACTTCAGCTGGGGCTTTGTTCCGGATGTATAACAGGGCGTTTCTTTTAACTCAGCGTGAGGAACGGAAATTTAAAATGAATTCATTTATTGTTGATTTCTCCTGGAGAATATGCAGAAATATTTGAATCAGTCGTTGAATACATTCTTTTTTTCCGGAGGGGGGTGCAATAATCCATTCGATGAAAGCAAACGGGGCCATTTCTTATTGGATACTCGAGATCATCTCGCCTAGAAAAAACAAGCTTACGTAAGGACAGTTCTGCTGGAGTTTTTCACAATAACTGAAGAAACCTATAGAGTCTTTGCAGCAATTTCATCCGACTGTTGAAACTTCGATAAACTTGGAAAAAGCACTTGACTACTGTGACCTTGAATAGCAGACTTGCACAAGCTTCAATTAAAACGCTCTTTGATAAGTATAGGGAAGTCGGTTTTCACCAAGTTTTGTCTACGCAAGAATGAGTTTCACATACTACCGGCGGAAGACTGCTAAAGCCTCTCCAAAAAACAAGTACCTTTGTTGGTAGGAAATACTTTGGTTGGTATTTAGCTCATCCATTACTGTTTGGAAAAAACCTAAACTATTTGCTATGGTACACATCTGAATGATATGAATGATATTTGTGCTCAATAAAAGCACGCTTAGTAATTGTACTATGCACGGAAGAGATGTGAGAAAGTAGGTCTTCAGATAGATGCATTTGAAGGTTATCGTATTATTTTGAACTGAAATATAATGTTCTCTGAGCAAAAGCTACCGCATACAATAAAAACTAGGGGGTAGAATGATACGGACAACATTTAAACTGTTTTTTTTCAGAACATGATCGTCGATTAGGGAGAAGTTCTTCATTGAATTCAGTGGTTTCAGGCGTGGAAGTAGGTTAAATTCCCAGGACAATAACAGATGTACCATGTAGAGCTGTAGTGTAGAAAACCGCTGGATGTCTTACAAAAAGATAAAAGCGGTATGAGTGTGAACACTTTTATCGGGAAAGTTAACATCCAAACATGTAACATGTTTCCTCGAAAATAAATAAAATAAAATAAAATCGCACCAAGGCTTATTTTCGGGGGACATTATTTTTCCCATACAAAATTCAACATTTATGCACGTATAGAATTTTACATCTATTTGGATTTAATCAAGTCAGTTGTTTGAAAGTTAGCATGGATTTCCGAATCTTGAATTCGAGTGTGGATTTCTCGAAATTCCATTTTGTGAAGAACCAAAGGTTCCAGTCTCGAATGTCCAACAATAAAACTTTCCCGAAATGAGCTTTCGATGTTCACGTGACCTGCTGGTAGTGCGCTGGTAATACAGCTGTCAGAGATTTTATCCCATGACTTCTTAACCCAAGACAGGACCCCCTCCTAAATGGGCTTCACAAAGTTTTCTCGCTGATTTCTCTCAATTCTGTTTTCAATGCGGTCTTTGGTTTGTATGTTCCGCCGGTCCTTAGAAAGTTTATTTATTGCAGTGTTAGGGGTCTGGAGACATGAAGTCATTTCTGTGGGAATCATTGTTTGATTTATTTTTCATTCTCCTCAAGGAAGTTCCTCCTGTCTTTAGCACAGTAGGTGCTGGTTGAAACCTACACTAGCAGACCTAGCCGACCACTTTGTAAAACAAGAGGCCTAACTGAATCGACTCACTTCTTACAACTGTTAGTGTGCATCAGACTTTTCAGTTGCCAGAGCTTAAATACCCGAAACGCGTTCATTGTTATCATAATTGCAAGTGCACCTTTGATAACTTCAGCATCTTTCAGCTTGAACAGTGTTGACGGTCGTCTTAGAGACAGTTCATATCACTGAAGTAAACCACCCTGCCAAGGTTGTGGTGTTTATAATTCTATTTGAGGTTTCAGAATGTGGTGCCATTGTGAAAGCAAATGCTTGGATATCAGTCCTAAGAACAAACAAAGTCTTCGCTCTCTTGTCAGCAATCCACCTAAATATGATATATTTCAGTTCAGAAAACAATGGTCATCGACATAATCCACACTTGCACTTCTCAGCATCTCTTTCTTCCATTTGACAACTAGGGCTATCGAACTCTGCTCTACATTTTCGGATCGTTTAGACATCATGCCTTTTCTCATTGCAGGATGCCTTGAAATTCCTACGCTGAGGGTCTTCAACAATTCCTTTCTCGTAATGAACGGAGTAGCTGTTTCGTTTTGCAATCATCTTGACTTGGTTGAAAACACAAAAGCGGATAGAAAAGGCCAGCGCTAAAAAAAAGCTCCTTTATTTAACCCTAATGGCACATAAAATTGTGACCAACATCCGTTTATTATCAAGTACGCACCAGTGGCATCTGTGGTGGGACTGGTCAATGGAACGGTCACTCTGGATAAATAAATTATGAGTCTCAGCAGACGGGGACAAAGCGTTTTCGGTCTCGTTCAGCTCTTCAGATCATTTTCAGTTAGGTTCATCTTGCAATAACTCAGATTTGTAAATTGTTTAACCCGGGCGAACACTCCAGTCTGAGGTACTTGGTCAACAAAATTGTCACGACAAGTCAGTTAAGCCCTACTGCGCTTGGTGCACGGACGAATAAGTATGTGAAAAGGCTTGCGCTTTGCCACTAAGCTATGTCGTTGGATCAGGTTTCGAAGACTTATACTGCAAAAAGCCCCATAGTCGAACCGCTTTGACCGTGGTGACCGCACAATATTCACTAGCTTGCTTCCGCTTTATCGAGGCACTCGGTAGATAACGGTTTCAAATGGGTTTGTATTAGAATAATCGTGAAAAATCTAGCTAGGACTTACTAGTATGATATGTCTTATTATAGGGGACACAAGGTACATCCATAGATCGCAGGCGCGTGCGCGCGTCTGTAGAGTCAGCTGGCTGTAGATAGATACGCGTACGAGGCCAGAGCGCGTAAATGATAGCATAAAGATCAAGGAAATTCAAATTTCTTGTCCTTCCGGACTGAGGCAGTCTTGCATGGAATAAAAATCGGTACTGTCTGTTGTGGCTTAACTACCGATGTATGAAACTCAAAATCATACACTCGGATTCCTGTCCCAGATAGCACTGGGCGGATACGCACTGCGGGCTATTTCAAACAAACCTGGTGGAACAGGCATACTGTTGCGATTCGGCTTATTTTCACTAATGAGGAGAGAAGTTATATTGCACCATAGATTATTTTACAAGCAACTCTGAGTGGTGTGTGCTGATAAACCGAGGAACATTGATTACAAAACCGACCATTATAGTAGTAGATTGAACAGCTTCCGCAAAACGACATGTTGTACAGAAGAGAATCAAACGCACCTGGCCTAATCACATACGGTGAGAAATGAATAGGACTGTCGATCTGTGGTATTAGGATAAACCATCTTTTGACGGATAAGCGAAGTTTTTCCTCTTCAGTGGGGAGTTGTGCCGCGATCAAATCGGTGTCAAAAAATGACAATTGGGCTACAAGTAATGAATCCAAGTCCATCGCATAAGCGGTACACTTCATCATCACTTTACTGAAAGTACTGTCCAGCGAACGAAGCAAGTCTAGCTGTTAAGCGAAAAAAAGGTAAGATAGTAGAAGTCGAAATTGCTTGATTAGAGATCAGTGCCGTAAAAATTAGGAAAATCGGTGGGAAGGTGATGCCTCTAAGGCCTGTGAAATAAATAACATTATTAATGAAGTGACATGATCAATATTGGTATCAGTATTGACGCGTTCCACGCACTTTTAAGTTAGTTGTGTCCAAAATCTGGGTAGCAGATGAAGTACGGTTGTGCCTACGGAAAGCCTATTGGGCTTTAACTAAATCTAGCCGTGGTTAGCAGATATATGACAACCAGTTTTCTATTGCAGATAGTGCGTATGCTACAACAGACAGTAAGATGGCTTAATATAGCCGGATAGTCCGATGAAATGGATAGGAAGATAAACTGATATCTGTGCACAAATTTCTCTTGAAAATTGCTTAAATTCGTTGACAACCACTGATTACAAGAGCTGAATATAAACTCAAAGTAATGGGTAAACAACGTGAGTAGTTCAAAACCCTTCCGGTCAGTGTAGTTAGCGTAAGCACTTTTAAAATCATCACATAGACCTATTCCTGGGGATGTGGTGCCCACTAAAATTACTGGTGGTTGTAATATAGTTTGAAAAGTGCCTGGGAAAATCTACAGTTTGGCAGAGATTCACTGGTCGTCGGCTGCAGAAAATGTATGATATGGCTATTAGTGGCAAAAAGTAGCGGTGTTTTGTGTTAACACAATTTCGTTGTCTAGAGTGGCCGCCTTGGTACAGAATCCGCAAACTCAGCTACGTAGTTTGCTGTTATTACTCTGATGACAAATGGACCCAAAGCAATGACTTTTAGTAGTAGATAATGAGTATTCAGAACAATTCAGAAGACGACAATGATTCTGGAGGTGAAAATGCCGGTGATGGTAACAGTAATATTGTGAAGGAAAGTGCTGACTCATGGTCGATAGGTGGACAAGTCTCGTCAGTAGTCAACACGTCAGAGCCTGTCGAGAATCACGCTCAGTGTTTGAACGAGCGGATTATCAAGTGATATGGTATCGGATCGATAGGACGAGAACGGATTCCCTTCAATTTGTAGAACCAATTAACCAATCAGGAGAGAGGTTATTCGATGCAGATTTGAACCAATTAGATTGTGTTGCAACGATTGGCGACATTGGCTGTTTCTTTCTACATAGATGGTGTGGCCTGTGGTAATATACCGAGAAAATTCGAAGGCAAGAGAGTGTTCTCTCCAGAGTGAATAGGTTGAATCAAATGAAATAATACTACCGATGATGAATTCACTTCTTTTAGGCATTAGCTGCACCTCGTTTTGCACATAAAGACGTACATGCTTGCAAATTTGTTGGTCCAGTTGCTGAAATTCTGGATTCTCCCAAAGACTCAGTTTATCATTGTATTCGACCAATTCTCCGTCGATAAAAACTTGTCCTTCTACGAACACGGTCTGGTATGCTGGAAAGCAGTTTTTACAATGACAAAGTAGTAATCTTTCATAAACATGTTTCGTAAACAAAATTCTGCAAGCAAAGCATCGCAGCTTACCTAATAAAAACATGAAGTGGCTCAAATCGATTCTTATTAGGTATGAACCGATTTCATAACTTTCTAAAAAGTTCTTGTTTGTTAGTGTTGTGTGCAGTTATTGCTAGCAGGACGTGGTACGCAGGAAATCCGTCTACTCGCGCATAAGCGAGCAAACCATTAAATCATCTTTTGCAAGTACATGTAATCCCGTGCGGACAAAGAGGGCCGCTCAACGGGCAACGAATTAACAGGCAACTATGATTCAGTGCCGAAATTTGATTGGTTTGTTCCAACAGGACCGTTTGCAGTACAGGCGAAAGAAAGCTGGTGTGCATGCATGCTTGCGCACGTGCATGCTTGCTTGTGGTCAACGATCAGCATCAACTAACGAATAAATATGAGTATATGGTCCGGAAAGAAACTCAGTCGGAGGTTCGACCAAGAGTGGGACTACACAGATTTACGGTGTTCATTCCATTAAATTTTTGCATCTCGACCATAATTTCATGCTTACGAGAAGCACAAGAACAAATGAAAATCATCACCCAGTAATTTCCAGGTTTAATGAACTACACTGAATCCCGTAAATTAGGAGTAGTAAACATCCGTGTGGCAAGGGATTGACCTTTACCAGTGGTGGTAGGGAAGTTCCATCCTTCTGAGTCAAACTTCATTGCGTGTACATTTACATTGGTAGAATACCGTCCTCGGTCGATTGATGTGTTTAGCCAAAGGCTCAGATAAACCAGTTGACGGCTTTTGAAAGTTTACGCCACGTTAAGTTGACCAAGATGCAGTTCTGTGTGCATCCATTGTTTGACTGTATTAGAACCATGTGCGAAATATGAGTTTTCTTTCATGGATTAAAAGGCTAATTGCACGGGTCGCCCCTTAAAATGTTTGAACAATCGGTAGACGGCACATAAAGTGTAAACTCACAAAGTTCTTCTGCAACGTCTGAAAAACCGATTCAATGAATCAAGGGGACGCAGAAAATGTGAAGGAAATAACGAATGACAACAACTATTTGTTATTATCTGAGCTGCAATCGGAGTCAGATCAAGACACTGAGAGAGTTCTATGCAACTGACAAAATTTGAATGCTAAACGCTTGTGATTGCTAGGGTATCCAACGGATAATTATTTTGGAATTCTAACAGTAAGATGAAAATGTAAGTCATGCTCACTAAAAGGTTACGTACAGGAAAGTGGATGGAATTATTTATATTGAAATTTCAACACTGAATTCATCGCCGAATAATCGTAGAAGCGCATTAGTTTTTTCTTTCGTGCTTGCGCTTGAGTGCAGTGGACGGCATATATCTCATGGCACTGAACGCCCACTGTGCTAATGGGGACATCCGCAACCAGCTCGTGAAACTTGGAGTGATGGTGGACCATGTACTTTTCCAATTGATCTCGTGTGGTAGCTATCGCGATGGCCGGAGGCTACTGTCCACCACCAAAGTGAGCGGTTATGGTGGAGATTCGAAACTCTTACCTCCAAGGTGGCAAACAAACCCTCTCGACCGCTCGAGCACTAGCGGTCATCCAGATTACTATTAGATATCCGAGATTTAAGGAAATGGACCTGGCTAGCATGATGCCGATTTTCGCACATTACATAAAGGGGTTTACCAGATAGGGATTCTTGATGGGCCACTGCAAGTCCACAATACGTAGTATGTTACCGTCTCTCCCTAGCTTACTTGTTCATGAGCAACTCCTCAGGGTAGCAGTTCTGGATTCGAATAGAGAAACTCTTCAAAGAAGCCCTAATAAAATGACGGCAATAAAACCAAACGAGGTTCCATAGTCACTAACGACCATGCTTTCAATCACAGCTGTGCTTGAGGAAGTCCATGAGTCTGCTCGGCATAAATCATAAAAGATGTGTGATGGTCCCTTGACAAATATTTACCCTTTGACCGCTAAACCACGTAATCTGTGTACTCCCGTGAGCAAGTGTGCCCAGTAGGTTCTCAAAAGGTTAGGACCTGAGTTGCAGAAGGAACACGGCTTGAATTTGACTTCGTGGAACAACAGTCAAAATGCTACATTGTATGGGTAGTGGACAGGAACTTTACAGTATTTGGATACGGAGCCAACTTGCCGGTCAGTAAGGAGAGCTAAAACTTTTCCAGAGTACGAATATACGACACGGAATCTTGTTTATCCTCCAGTATAGCTAGCTCCATTTGATCGTTGACTGAGAAAAATTTCCAGATGGTCACCAGGCTCTCGCCGTGATTTCTCTCGTCATTTTTTGGGCACGACTCATTTACCTTCCAGGCGCAAGTCGTACTTTGCATTCCCGATACCGTATGGTGTTTCGCAATCTCTTGCATCGTTCGGTTATTTCAAGCAAATTTGTGAGTGCATACGTATTTAACATTCACCCAAGCAATTCATCCAAAGGGGTGCATAAACAAACACTCAACTTGAATATGAACATGATAAATGTAAACAGAAGCAACTGAGAAAAAGGTCATTTTCGGATAAAGAAATTTCTGTAATCTTACAAACTTTTATTCGGTACAAAAAATGACTGAGCCATCGTCTATCCAACCATGCAAAACATGAAAATGTCGCTGGCAGAGAAAGCCAAGATAAAAAATTGGTCGAATTCTAGCGACAGAAAACAAACACGAAAAAGACCTCATACCAAAAATAAAGATAAACTTCATCCGAATACACCGAATCCTAGGAACAGACTTCACCATCAACGTAACCATAATTAATAAACTGACCACGAACCTCACAACAATCGTCATCATGTTCGAGGTACTGATGGTGAACATGATCGCGATCATGAAAAAGATCATCATGATCATGATCATCATCAACATCATTACCCGAATCTTCTTCACTCTTGTTATCATCATTAGTATTATCATCATCATCAGTACCATCATTATTACCATCATCCGAATCATCCGAGTCATCCGAATCATCATTATCCGGATCATCATAATCATTATGGTATCTGTCATCGCTATGGTTAGTAAGATCTTCGTCGTCATCATCAACTGCGTCTTTTCCTTCATGCAAATCTTCATTGTGCTCGTGGTCATAATAATTGTATTAGTAATTTTATTATTGGTGTCACATTCACCATCTGTATCTCCTCACTTATTATTTGTACCCTTCACTTTCGAGAGTTCATTATCACTAGCTATTAAGTACATACACGATTAGCGAAGAAATCTCTGCCAGCCCCTGTCTGCTGATCACTGTTCTAAAAATGCTTCTCATTAATTTCGTGGAAGATTTTGTTCTCTTTCTGAAAATAATGAAACAGTGAATAAACCGCCTACGTCCGTACATTATAATCAACAAAGTTTTCAGTTGGTTTCACGCTAGGTTTAAGGTCACTTCACGATAGGACTTATTTCTTCGAATAAAAATCAATTCAAAAAGTTTCATTTACCCGGTGTATAGGCACGGAAACGATAGTTCATTTCAGACGAGTAGGATCTGTGAAACATGCCATGTACAAACTCCCGCATTTGATTGTCAGTATCATAGTAGCCCAAATGTAACAGATGTTCGTCTCTGACACTAACGCTGACCAGAACTTCTTCTGTGATCGGATGGACTTCAAAAATTTCGCACAGAACAGGAAAATACTTGGCTAATGACCTATCCTTCCTCGCTTTCTGCAACTGGATAAAAAATATTTCAAAGGGAGATATGGATTGCACAGATGGTTTAGTGTACGGGCTAATCATATTTGAGTATGTGTGTGTCAGTATCTCTCCCATTTTCTACTAAACACCTATGTTAGATTAAGTGTAAACTTGTTGTCTGCACTTTGAAGAATCCATTCGCCACATGATTAAGTCCAAGTTAGGGGTTTATTTTACTTGAATGAAATAAGCAAATAATGACCTCGAATACAAAGTTTACCTGAAATCAATAGATGAACAGTAAAAAAAGCTTTTGCCGATAATCATCTTCCATACACTGTAATTTTCTGCCTAGACCATCAGGCAATATTCATGTTCTAATACAGGCCAGCTCAGAACAAAACAATATGGTACCCGTTTGTCAACGCTTTACAGTCTGATAGTTCTCATCAGTAGTATGCGAAATTTTGATAAAAACTTTCCAAATGCAGTATTAGTTGATGAACAGCTAGGATAGTTTACTTGGTCGACTTGTGTGGTATGTTGTTTTATGAGAATTCGGATAACTCTGTTAGTGGCATATGATTCAATTAGTCGATCATGCTGTTCCTGATAATTCATTGCAAATGGCCAAGATGGTTTACGAGACTTGTGTTTATCTGTCCGAATGGATAGGGCTTTTCCGATATGATCAACGGCCAGTCTCTCATCACACTGATTACTAATTAATACAACCTGTAGATTTGTAAGTCATGCCTATACTGACCTGAGTTCAGTGGACCACTCAAAAAGATGATGTTTTCCAGAGATTCTTTTTCGAATTAATTGTTATTTATGGTGGTCAGTGACCACAGTAGAGCAAAAAACAGTTTTAAATTTGAAAACAAACTCTTTCTGTTCACCTTTTTAAAGCAAAGTATCTACTTCCAGCAACTATTTTTCTCTACCCTGCTATGAACTGTGAGATTCATTCTGGAGAGAACACTCTCCTGCCTTCGAATCTTCTCGGTATATTACCACATGCCACATCATCTATGTAGAAAGAAACAGCCAATGTCGCCAATCGTTGCAACACAATCTAATTGATTCAAATCTGCATCGAATAACCTCTCTCCTGATTGGTTAATTGGTTCTACAAATTGAAGGGAATCCGTTCTCGTCTTATCGATCCGATACCATATCACCTGAGAATCCGCTCGCTCAAACACTGAGCGTGATTCTCGACAGGCTCTGAAGTGTTGACTACTGACGAGACTTGTCCACCTATCGACCATGAGTCAGCACTTTCCTTCGCATAATCTACCAACAGCCTCTTTGCTAATTAATTACCTATGCTTATCGTATCTCAGGAGAGGAAAATGTCCTATGTGGCTGCTAAAGACAAATCAGACTGAGTAAGTGATTTCCGCTTTTTAATTATCGCTCTTTCTCTATCGGTGATGAAGTACTTGAATAACCTCTGTCTTCTTGGATTTTCAGAATTAAATAACCTCCCGGAAAAAAGGAAGAGCCAATATGATCGATTACAACAGTCTTCATCATAATAATGGTTCAAACGAGATTCTGAAAATCACCTCAGTTATCGGCTTTACCGCGAAATCTTTAGACAACTCTAAGCCATCTGTTTGCTGCGCATTCCTTGATCATTCTCTTACCATAGAATAAGCTCCCCGATCTTGTCCTCCACAGAAGTTCGAAGCCTTCGACTGTCCGAAACTGCTTCTTTCCTGGATATCAAACTATTTTTATAATGAAGTTCTATAATCTAAGGTCGGGTAAAACATCTCTAGACCACTTGTTCTAAGGTACCCAGAGTGCTGTCATACCCACATTTCTATTTTCGACCTATACTGGAGATCTTCCGGTTTCTTCTTCATTCCAGCACATTCAACCACTCTGACTACGCTTCCATTTGTCAGGCCATTTCTATTTACCTGGATTTTAGGGGACTCGAATAAAACCTGTCTCGAATAGAATGTTTCTCTACGCAGTTGAATCTGAAACTGATTCCATCCGAATGCCTTGAATGTATTTTCAGTCCCTCTCGCTCGCCTACACCTACTGATCCTGTTAAACTGAATTCCAAATCCCTACCCCGAGTTAGTTCCGTCAAGTATCTGGATGTTGTCCTAGAAACCAATCTAAGATGGACAGCTTACATGCAGCAGTGTGTTGGTAAAATACGACGCCTATATTGTCAAATAGGAAAACTCAGGCTTTTTCGTAAGTCTTCCACAATTGTCTGTAAATTTTTTCTTCAGTATGTTATTCCGGTTTTATTACACTGTTCGTCAGTTATTTTCCCCTACTTTTTGAGACAAGATATCAGACATTTTCGCCGAGTAGTAGTAATGTTTAGTCGTGCTTCCTCCCACTCCTTCATTTTTATATTGACGGAACGAATCAAACGAAATACTCTATCTTGCGTAGCACGAGCCCACAATATATTTCAAGATCCAGTGCACTCACAGCACCCTGACTTGTCTCTTCCCTGTTCTCTCTCATGAACTAGGCCCGAGTTTTGGCCTCTTTCTCCCAGAATAACCTTATGCAAAATCTCTGTTCTGCCCTATTTGGCGCGGGTACTGGTCAACAAGGATAGAACCAAAACGGAACAGTTTTCTAAATTTGTCTGAAGTTTTCTTTTTCTTCTTCACTCCTGTACGCCTTTGATGTCCATCATGGCGCGTTTTGCTTATTTCACCCTTTTGATTGGAATGTAAGCATGTTGCTCGCAAAATTCTTTCATACAAAATACCAATGCAAACCAACGCTGAGTTGTCCGTTGAGTCACGCGTACAATTATCCCGAAGACGACAAAAGCCAGGTTATGTCTAGGTACGTTTAATTACGAAAGTATTCGTAAATAATGCTGAAATATAAAACAAACCCATACAATGACCTCCCCGCGAATTAGAGCCGGTTCAGGAGAAAAAATATCTACAACTGATTGCCAATCAAGCAAACAAAACTGACACAGAAGTCCATGTCAAAGGGATCAAAGGTCGTAAGTGATAAAAAAGCCCTTCAAAACATCCACTATGGTCAGCTCCCATCATGTGGCTCAGCCAATGAAGAAAGTGGCACAAAACATTCACAAGGAAAAAATGGGGTGAAGGAGAACGGTGTTTGGATTTGGCCCACACTGCTTGCAATCGAGCCGACCATTCACTTAGGATCAGTTAGTTTGTAGTGTTTTGCTACTTCCTTTTATTTCGGTAATTGCAACTGAATTTGATAATTTTCCAGTCAAAACCTCAGGTACCCACGCGATACCTTAAGACGTAGATTGTTTCATTTACTCTTTTGTACAAACCCATTTCATGAAAAAGGCTATAGTATGATAGGCCTTACTTCGGAAATTTTGTCGTTTGTACTCCAATCATTATTATTATGAGAGAGTTTGGGAAACATTTGATATACTACTTACCGATTGGCAGATTTGTGTAGTCAAAGACTTTCGGGCTTCAGAAGACAGTTCGTTCATTTGCGGATTGTAGTACAATGGCTTCCCCCACATCTCTACATTCCCGATCACTGTGATCGCTTCAAACAAGGGCGAATGCAAGGAGGACAAAAATGCAACAGGTCGGCAACAGAGAACAGCAATTTATTTTAGTGAAATTGATTACCTAGAATATTTCTGATTTACTGATAACGATCTTTTGACAAACTCGAGTTCATTTGATTTTCAGACAAACCAAATGGTCAGTGGTATTGGTCACGTAAGCTCTTTGCCCCTTTTTTCAACGGAGAATTCGCGAATCTTGATTGTCTTCACAATAAAAGTATATCATTTACACACGTTTATACTAATGCAAATCGCGTTCTCTTTCATATGGGATATGTTAGTACCGTTGTGTTTGACTTGAGCAGTCACTAGCTCAGATACATCAGTCTTGCCATCATATGCACTCACGCTTAACTGATCCATATCTCTCAAATGCGTAGATACTTGCCTGTATGTGGAAAATGGGGCATTTGGGAGGATTAACACTGCTGAGTTGATGGACTGTCGTGCCCCTCGGGGTATCTTCCATCTCTTTGGTTTCCATCACCTGCCTGACTCTCACATGTGACTCCACGAAGCTGAGGAATGCATCAGCGGCCACACTCCAGCGAACCGCTCGATAGGCTGGCCAAGTAAGTTTGACGGTAACCAAGGCCTAAATTCTCGCTGAGACGGCGCCTAGCATGCGAAGACAGATTCTCAAGCACAGGCGGATGAGACCTGCTGGGATCTAAAGTCTACCAAGGAAATCAGCCCAATAAACAGGGCTGCATGGACCTCTGGGTCTAGATGATCTCTACCGAATGACAAACGAGCTTCCAGAGAGCCACCGACAACCATGCTACACTTGGACGCGTGGGGCCTCCCGGATTGGTAGACCACCATCAACAAAGCGTACGAACGGCTCGTTCGGTCACAAGCTTCCAAAACAAAAACTTTTCTTCTTCTGACAAGTAGCTCTTGGCTGTGCATGGGCTAGAGTTACTACCTCGAATAAAAGCCAAGGGACGGTGGGGACGTCACTCTATTCCGAATTCCAAATACCCTTCATGAGAAGTTCTGTTTCATTCGGGACACGCATGAGGCCGGTTCATCTTTTTGCAGAAGTTAACGGATTGCAATCGTACACGCACTGAGTTGAATTTAGTCGTGCTTCATCAAGGACTGTGCTGACCAGCCAGACCACTTCACGTGTCGAACAGTCCTGCTTGGCCTGATCCGAATGTGAGCTTGGCTTGAGCTTTTCGTTTAGCTGTAACGCTGGCTAACGTTCTCAAAGCCTTGTTTGAGCATTCAGGTAAACGCTAGTGTTTCCGCTTACTGTGCTCTACTCCTGGATACGCGTTCCTTCAAGCATGAGTATTCTGGGATACAGCAAGTACAAAAGTCAAGATAACACTGAATAACAACCAGCAAGGGGATAATGCGAAAGTTACAAATCACTGATCAAATCATGTTTGTACCACCGTTACGCTGAGCCAGCGAAAATTATTTTTCAAATGGCCATTTTCTGGCAACCTTAAGTATTGCAAAATGTTTGGAATATAGTGGTCCAGTTGATTCTCATAATACTGCGGCGCGCTTCACTTTCTTGACCTGGATTTTCTCTATGTTTTCCCGCCTCCGCGTTTTAATTCAACACTTTAAGTTCATGTGGTACCTTTTACGAAATCGTGCCTCATGCAACATGTGAGAACAGAAATACAAATGACCCATCACTGAGCAGCTGCAATGATTCGAAAGCACGAACACACAGCCCGGTGGGCTACAGTTTCACTATCAGCATCCAAACAATCAGGTGAAGTCGAACTTTGACAGTCAGATTGAGCAGACACAGCGAGGTCCCTTTCTGACTGGTCAGTACGTTATCTTCCAATAGCTGCACACCTCTCTGTATAAGATCCAGTTTGTACCAACCAAATGTGACAGAATAAGTAGCTATCATTTCTTCCAGTTTCTTTTGGAAGCTAGCTACTCCATTACATGAGACCGGCCGGGTAGATACAGTTCTCTCACCAGCCTTAAAAACAGTAGAATGAACTATGAGATTCACAAGGAATTGAGAGCTTGAAAGTTAGCTGAATCGTCGTCCTCCTGTGCTGTTAGCCAGGCCCTACACTCTAATCGTCTTGCACACGACGACCACTTACTCAGCCATCTTGTCAACTCGGAGTATTGAGATTAGACTAGGGTATCACCCGTAAAATGGTATCTAATACTATAACGATAAGTAAGAAGTCGACATCATTTACGTAAATATTAGATTGTGAATGCATATAAGTGTGTGTGTATGCTGTGTGATAGAAACGTACATTTATACGAATCGGCTTTGTCGATTTGACCCTGTAGACAGACAACTGGATTTCCAGCTGGGTTCTCGTAATGGGCCCAGGAAGTTTGGATAAGTTTGGTTTTCTGCCGGTGAACAACACATTCATATTCCCCTACGTCATTGACTGTAAACGGATCTATAGTCTGGACAAAAATCAGAAAAGCGATGGAGAATTACGAACGAAAACCAATTACAAAAGGCTGTCTATCATAGACTGACTAATTTAGAAGTCAAATACAACGGAAAATAAAACGGAAACGTTTTTGAAGACTTTAATTGCAATCCCGTGTAAAATTTACAAAATCTGAAAGCTAATAGAAAGAAAAGTGACCAGATATGTAGAAGTGAAACAAACGACAAAAATTCTTTGCTGTCCGTGTAACTTGACGATCTACTTATGAAAGCTGATCACGCTGTAGTTAATGTCGCTAACCTTCAAAGTGAGAATACATAGTCCCAAGTATGGACTTTTCAAACGAGTGGTACAGCATTCGATTCAAATGAGAATGCAGCTGTAAACCAACTGTGGAGTGCTCAAGTATATGGAGGATTGGGCGGAAGAGCACCGGGCACGCATACCTGATGAGCGGCAATAACCACGAAACCGGTCGTGTGCTCCCGAGGAAATTTTCTCCTGTCATCCACATACAGTGCCATACTACTCATATCAAAAATCCATACTTGGGACCGAGTGTCCTCATCCTGAAGGTTAGTCATAATAACTGATGGATGAACTTTGGAAAAATCACCGTGTGATTCCAAAAACGGATTCTTCGTCCATGCAGGCTCTGTACGATTCAAATGAGATTACGGCTATCAACAAGGAATATAACCCGTGAAATGTGTGACCACATGAAGTGAAACGGAAGGTGTGAAAAAAGGATTTGCAGGGAGCTTGCAC
The DNA here is from genome assembly GCA_948099385.1 of Fasciola hepatica. NCBI lineage: Eukaryota > Metazoa > Platyhelminthes > Trematoda > Plagiorchiida > Fasciolidae > Fasciola > Fasciola hepatica. The sequence continues at coordinate 4,462,570 of CANUEZ040000152.1, read as the reverse complement.
TTGAAAATCATGAAAAAAAACATTGTACGGTAGAGGCAACAAAGGCTGCTGCACAGGATTAGGTTGATTTTCACGGTTCCGTTTCCAATAGTCAAATTACTACGGCTACGGATGTCATCAGCAATCGCCCGCTTTACTCTTTGGCGTGAACTTAGGAAGTTATCACAACTAGTTTGAATGCTGTCATTGGGTCTATCTGATGTAAAAATCGGGGCCTCTTGTGAATATCAAATCCCACCATAAAAAGGTTCGCAAAATAAGTATCCGGGATAAGAGTCTTCGGCACGGAAGTTTCAGCGTCATACTTTATCATGTTTTATCTTTAATAACAGTGAATATGTTCATTCTGAAAGACGCTGTCTTCTGTTGTGATCAAACATGTCACGTTAACTGGCCGGTTTTAATTCTGAAGGTTCTTAGGCGTGTTGTGATGCGAGGGAAGAACAAAAAGGACGGAAGACAAAGTCCCAATTTTCCTGCTGCGGATTCGTCGCTCTTCCTCGCTAGCGAGGTACAGAACTGTTCCTATTGTTATCAACTCGGTTTCTTCACCTACCACTGATAACCAAGTCGATTTGATAAGCATTATTCTGTTTCACATCCAGCCTAATGGTATTTTCATTTGGGCTTTAGGCTGCTAATGTAACAAGCACGTATGAGTTTCTTCCGACTGATATTTGTTCTGAGAATGAAATTTCCATTCGCAGGCATAATTTAGCTTCTATGAGCAGTGTCAGTAAGATAAAACAAGGCGAACTGGTGACATTTGTCACAGACAGGTGATGCTTATTTCTATGTACTGTTATCCTAGTCCACGTATTACCGAAGGGATTGCGCCACTTGGAATACTCTTTAGCCTGTTTCTTCGTATGGATGATATTGACCACTGTCATGTCACATATCACTGCTTTTCTGCTCCTCCGATTCGATAATGGTTTGTTGATCACGCTTTCGTATGTGCTTTATGCTGCTACTAATGTGCATTGCATGCTTTCATTTATTTTCTTGAACCTCTTTTTCGATGTATAATTAATTCCCATCCAATTCCGAATGTGCTTTGACAACTGGACCGTCCAACGGTGATTGAAAAGCGAATAATTAGTTCTGAAGAACACTAGCCGGTCTTTGATCCACTTTTATTCACCACCATGAAAGCCAGAACAGGACCTGAAGACACCCGTATCAACAATAATCATATAAATATATATGTGATGATACATTCGCAACTATCTTAGGTGAGCACTGTCGTTCGCTGATCAACGTCTATCTCATCGAGCCCTTTTTATCCTTATGAATTACAAATATTTATCGATTCTTCCTTCGAAAAGTCTAACTGATGCGAGGAGCTTAAACAAACAGTTCACCATTTTTTGTTGTTTTCAGTCTGTGTTAGGCTGTCCCACAGTCAGGAATATTTGTTCTGGAGCACAAAATATCACTTACAATTGTTCCTGTCATTTGGTTCACACGATATGATTTTGGCATTGGTCCCTCTTTTCTCCTCCATTCAAATAGGATAATGTCTTCCGAGTCGTCACTGCAACAGATCATGCTCGCCGATGAATCCGAGTCAAATCTATATTCTTGTACGTGGGGTTCGATTTTAGAACTTTCTGAAAGCAGATATCGAAAGAGTTATAAATGAATCTGGGTTTATCTTTTACCCTAGATCAACATTGGTTACTATAAAAAAATGGACAAGGCGAACAGTTTCAAGCCCATTCAATCAGAATATCAAAAAGGATTTCAGTCCGCATATTTTCAATTCCCGACGAGTCGGCTCAACATTTGTCGAGATGCTTTAAACCGAACTGTAACGAAATCAATGTGTGATCAATCTCAGCAAACACAAACGTGACTAATACATAAGGAACTACAGTGGAGGCCCTCAAATTGCAGTGGTTGCAATGAATAAAGTAAACTGTGAGTGCAGAGTTGTGTGCAACTGGTTCTCCCGATTGTTCTGGATAGAAGGAGGATCGCCAGCTTGGTGGGTAATCGTGAAAAAGTTTTTTGTATAACTACTGAATGAATGGTCAGAATAATGGCTCCAGAATACTGCATCAGTTGCACCTTGTATGCCCTCCACTGAAAATATCACATTAATCCGTAGGAAACACTCTTACGTTACGGGTGTGAATCACCACCAAAGTGAGCCACTTCTACCAGCTGCGTTACATTCGGACTACCTCCGAGTGTCTGCTTTTATTATTTTTCATGAATGACAACAAACTAATTTTCTGTTCACAGCAAGGTTGTGGGCAACACCTGTTTCAGGAATATTGGTCCAAAATGAGTAAAGAAGGTTATTTTTGTCTTTTTACCGTGGTGAATAAATCGGTTCAGAAATACGTAGACTGTAACATCTCAACATATAAAAACTGATAGTCCAAGATCATGCAACCTTGAACTACAATGTTTCACATTTCACCCCTGAGTGTGCTTCCGGGTAAATCTTGTCCATACGTTTACATACTAATTACTATCAATATGACTGCTTGCACATGCAGCCTCGTTGTTCGTTGGGTTAGCAGTGACCCAGACACGAATAACTATGGGAAATAACAGTTGTGATTCATTTGTGGACTCTTCAACGAAGAGTATCCATTCACACTCCAGACGATTCAAATTAGATTCTAGTGAACATATAACATCGGAGTGTACAGGTATGAAGACGAGTGGGCAGAGGAGTACCCGGTACGCATACCTGATGAGCGGCAACAGCCGCGAAACCGGTCGTGTGCTTCCGGGGAAATCTTGTCCACACGTTTACATACTACTTACTAATATATATATATATATATATATATATATATATATATATATATTATTCACTAGAATCTAATTCGAATCGTCTAGAGTGTGGACAGATACTCTTCATCCAAGAGTCCACAAATGAATCACAATTGTGATTCCTGTTAGTTATTCCTGTCTGGGTCACTGCTAACCCAACGATCAACGATGCTGCGTGTGCAGGCACTCATATTGATAGCTAGTAACAGATCCCAGAGACCATACAAAATCCGAGTGTACAAGCATGAAGATGACTGGGCAGAGGGGCACCGGGTACACATGTCTGATGGGTAACAACAACCGCGAGACTGGTAGCGTTCTTTCAAGAAAATTCTGTCCATCTACTTACATTCTACTCATTATTAATTTTTGTATATTACTTATATACAGTATATAGAACTTCATTAAAAAATCCCATCAAAGTTAAAAAAAAATCCCCCATAGAGACTTAAACACACACACACACATACACACGAAAGAACACATTAGTATCAATAGTGATAAGTTTTAATGAAACTCACTTCATATTTCCTGTGTAATGTCATAAGTCCTTGGGCGATGAGTGCATACTAAATGACTTCCTCTCACAGCATTTCTGTCCTATCCTGTTCGTTCTAATTCATAACGGGATTTGACCGCTTCAAATTTATGAGAAGAAACTCCTTAACTAGCCCTACAATGCCAAGATTGGACTAAGTCATGCTTCAGTTTGTTTTTAGGATAATCCCTGGACTGCACTAGACTACGTCATCAAGATACAGAAACGGTTCCCCTCACTGTCTGATTGCTCACTTTGGTAATTCACAGTAAGTGAACAAAATCACTGAAAACCACATCACCTAACTGCTTGTTAGAAATCAATGGGTATGCAATAATACATAATTTGTGCTCGGGCACAGTGAGCATTACTTTGAGGCTGTTTGAATTGGGGCGTAATGGTGTGCCCAGTGTGAATACAGTTGACGTCGCACGCTTGCGTCACTGGAGTTCGATGTAAATAATTCAGACTCAGCATGGCCAGCATATCAATAAAGCCTCAAATACATGAGAGCATTACCAACTCTCATATTCTGCTTTCGTGTACTTGCATTCCAAACTCTTGCTCATATCAACATGCGAATGTAATCTTATCTGATTTGTCCCGAATAAAATATGAGCCTTCGTAGATCAACCACTCTTCAACTAGTTTTCATTCATCCTTAATGGACAAATATATAGTACAGCCCAACCAGCCCGTTCCCGCAATGGTTATTCACTCTGACTATTATTGTTAGCAGCCAAACAGCAAGCTAGAGGTTACGTGTACTCACATTTGCAAACGAGTTGGACGAAATCAACAATAATAATCATGCACTTGCTCACTTTGAGCTATGATCCATACGTTTTCCTCACGATTGAGATTGTTCAACTTGCAAGTGTAGTTCCCGGCATCCTCGTAAGTCGCACTGAGTAGAATCTAATAGAATGGGAAATGGTCGGACAAAAGTGTCAGGCAAAATGTTCATAGTGATGTTAACGCGTAAAACGATAACAGGAATATGAGTAATAATGATGACCTACACAGCAGCCACAAAAGTCTAATTAGAATCGTGAAAAGTAATTTGAATCGCATGACAGCTTTATTACATTTTGGATCTGTAATAATTTCCTAGAAGTCCCGTTAGGCTTCAAGGTTGGTGAGAAGTTTTCGCACAATAACAAATCGAAATCGAGTGACTAAATAAATGATTGCCTAGTCACGTTTGAGGACTCAGCAAAATTAAAAGCTCAACCGACCTACATAAAAGAGATATAAAAGGCTTTCAAACACTTTTTCCTGTTGTACAAGAGACTATTCACATCTTTAAAGGAGTAAACTTTAAAGATTCAATTCCCAGGAGTTGAAGCCGTGCGTATCTTGTCCATTCATTTAATTCATATATGGCTGAAAAATTACTTCTCTTATACTACACTTTTTGAGCATCCAAAGAAGTGCCGGCACCTCGATCAAATGAAATTTAAAACCGTGGGTAGATTACTTTATCGCATTTGATAGGACCGCTCAGTTCAGACAGGTTCGATTATTTAACATGGTACACCACAAGACTGCGCGGCCTGGTATCGGAGGCGTACGATATTCGTCGTCTGGGAGAAAAACAAAGAAAGTAAACCAAAGGGCTAACAATAAAAGCAAACGAAACGGAGAAGAAAGATCAAAAAAAGAAAAAAGCACTAGCAAACCGCTCAGGAAGAACATATTAAGAAAACTGATGTGAAATAACGATATTGGTGATGATGATGATCACAAAGGAAGTGATGATGTTATTCGCGATGACCGCGCTGATGCTGCTCCCGATAACGATGAGAACCAATGAACATGATGAAGGTGGAGACAAACATCGTAATGTAAATCATGACGATGACGACCAGGATCGTGAGGGTGACGACGTCTGCAATGACGATTACAGGGAAGATGTTGATGAATATAAAAAACGCGACCCAAATCGAAAAGATCTCTACCACAAACATGCTCAAGAAGACGGAGAAAAGGGGTATAATTATGGTGAGCACGGATAAGGAAGAAGAGAAATACGACGAACAAAATCACTATTAAGAGCTCCGGCAAAAAGGCGTAGATAAGGTAACGAAGAAATCCATCAGTAAACTGTGAAACTAAATATATTACCCATAAAGATGATGGAACCAAAACGGAGGATAATGAGGATAAAGAGGAATATGAGGTAAATGATGAAAAGATGATGAAGTTGGTGAATCAGTTAATGGTGACAATGCAGCTGACGACGCGGAAAAGAACGATGATACCGATGATGATGAAGATGATGATCAAGTTGGTGGTGATGACGATGATAATGATGGTGATAACATGAAAGTTTATGATGATGAAATGATGATAATCATGATGATGATGATGATGATGATGATGATGATGATGATGATGATGATGATGATGATGATGATGATGACTCGGATGATTATGATGACTCGGATGACTCGGATGATGATGATGATGATGATGATGATGATGATCCGGATGGTGATGAAAATGAAGCTGATGATGATTATGAGGAAGTTGATCATGATGATTCTGATTATAATGATGACAATGTTTTGGAAGATATGCTGACGTCCACATGATGATGATGTTTGTGATGTGAACATTATGATGATGATTTGGTCTATGATTCGAACGATGGTGTTGTTGATTCGGATGATGATGATGTTGCTTATGGTTTTGTTGATAATGATTAGAACTATGTAATTTTTGGTTTTACTGAGGAGGATGTTTATGAGTTTTCCTACTCTATTGATGTCGATGACGGTTTGGAATATCTCGCATGTGAATTGGACGAAATAACACTGACGATAATGACGTTGAGGGTGATAATGCTGGTGACGCTGGCGGTGATTTGAATGAATGTGTAGTTTAAGGCGATTCTGAATAACACTATAGTGACCTCGATCGTTTTGAGAAAATGACTATTTTCTGGACACCATTTTGGATCTATTTTCTCTACGATCTTTTCTGACGTTTGACATCGACCTCACAGTTTTCTTCGGTTGCGTACGTTTTACTAGACTGACTTTTCCGAGGTTTCCGTCTACCTCGTTTTAAATCGCTTTCATTTTCACTTTCGGTCGTTCGCCGATTGTACACGCTCGCGTTTCGCTTTCTGCATAGCCGTTGCGTTTCGTTCCGTTTTCCGTTCGGTGTATCTCTCGTATCGGTACTGTTTCGCTGCCACGATATATAGAATACACCTCGCATCTGTAAACCGACTTGCGTCTTCTCTATTCGTCCGATAGAGGGGATAACGTTGGTATTTCGCTGTTAGACCCAATAGGAGACTCGTTCGCCAGCCGCTCTCGAACGTCTTCTATAATAGCATGACCTATAACGTCATCGTGATGAGTGTGGTCAATAGGATGAATAAGTTTATGGTGATGTTGGCATTCCATGTCATGCTGTTGATCACCATGAATTTAGTGCTGAATGATGTATGTACATCTGAATTTGCGTTTAGTACTTTTGATGAAGCTAACGATGACGACGAGGACGATCTTCAAGAGGATGTTAACGGTTTTGATGATTCATCTGATGAACATGTTGACGTAAACTGTGATGATGATATTGATGATGATTTGGACAATGATGGTGATGGTCATTTGGATGGTGGCGATGATGATGATAACGATGATGACGAGTATATATGTGATGTTGACGACGATGATGTTTGAAGTGTTGATGGTGAATATGGTGACATATCTGATAATGATAGTGATGTTGTTGATATTTGTGAAGAAGTCGAAAAAGATAATGATGAAATGGGACATGAGTTTCATGATTGTATTCAACCTCGTAATAATGTTGATGATTATTCGTATTAGGATTCCACTGAAGGTGGAGATATGGATTCAGATGATGTTTTCTATGTTGATGGTGACAGTGATGCCGAAGACTATTCGTTTAAGGAGATGATGACGTCGCTGAGGATCAAACCGGAGATGAAATGGCTGATTATTAGGATAATTGTGATGATATAGAGGATAATGTTATTGATTATGGTGACGTCGAGGATAAAGTTGAAGATTTACATGGTGAGTTGATTATGATGAAGTAAGTGATGATTTGGATAATCAAAGTTCAATTTTCAGTTGCTAGTAGCCGCGACAACGATGATGATGATGATATTTTTGTCACTATTGTGATGTTTTGTTTATTTTATTCATCATCCAATTGATGACATCTGATACGTTCCTGTAGATTTCGTTGGTGATCAGTGTGATATTCTTGACGATGGTATTCATTCTGCTGATAATTCTCTTCTTTGATTTTGATGTTTACGACGATGTTTTGAAAGATGTTTTTGATGATTGTATGATGATGATGTCGATGAATTTATTTCCACTGGACATTTGTCGTCTGCTGCGCGCTCTTCCTTTATTTTGGTTCTCCTAAGGCAATTTCCGATACCTGTTGCTGGAGTTTAAATATTTCTGGTGGGAATAATTTACAACAAGTGTTCCGCCGTTCTTTCCACACGGTTTTCAGCTTGGGTTAGTTGCGGCTGATGGAGCTTTTCGACTGTTCCAATCATCGGCCTAATTCTCAGCGCTCTTTATGCTGAGATATCATTATCTCCCACTCGGCAATATTCTCCTTACACAATGAGAAGTCCCATCAACATGAATGGAGTTGGCATACAAAGAAAGCATTCACTTTCTATGAGACTAATTGTCAAGTTTACGAACAGGTAACGTATCGTACACGATTCACGGTTCTTTTTGGTCGGTTTGGTATTCCCACCGGAGAAGATGAACTCCTTCCACTACATTCACAGGTTGAAGAAGAAAATTGACGTTTATCTCTAGGGCATTTCTTTATCGGTTTCGTCACGGGTTTGATTCCAGTAAGATGCAGTACCGCCATACTGCACTGCAACCGTGACCAGCTGACGGAGTGAAAACCTCGCGCTGCGGTGGATCGGGACAGAATACCAATAGGTCGACCGCCGTGGTCTCCGGACTTAACTCCATCTATTTTTTCCTGCATATTTATGTGACTAGTTGGGTGTACGAAACCGGAGAACACAGAGATTCGGAGAACAAGATCATCGAGATCTGCTGGGAAATTCCGAAATTCTTGCTAGAGACTTTTCACGCAAAATTGTTCCACTGCCTTGCTCCGTGCGCAGTAGCCCTCAAATATCTTAGCTGATCGGGAGAGCAGTGGTTGGAGAACCACTAACCGGTCCTTTTCAGAGTCAAAACAACCTGATTTATTTTCTTCGGTCTTGAATTACCTGTTGGTGGGTAATGACCTTTGGATATAGTTTTAGCGTCTGTATGAAATGGATATAGATACTACATACGCCGTTGACAACACGGGAACGAACAAGCGATGTAAGCACATTTAGACTCCCTGGAGGTGTAAACACGTTTACGGACAGCGCTCACGAGGTAAAGATACTTACTAAAAGAGTGGCCTTTAAAAAAGTTTAGGATCAACAGATACAATATGTCCATAACTTCCGGAACACCTCAGTTTGGTTGAAATCCCGGCATGCAACTGAATCCTAGTTTATACTGCTGAGACCAAACGCTCTCGCCTAACAACAGAATCTATTGTATAAATTTGGCTTCTAAAACCTGTATTAGTTATGTGAACTGGAATTTGAACGTGAGTCACGATTTTGATCGGACTGATGTGATCTCGAATTTTTCTGACAGATTATTTAGCACTACGATGAGAAAAGCTAATTGACAGCTTGTTTGTGTGCATCGAAAAAAACTTTCATAATTATCTAGTACAGAGTTCACAAGAGCAAAATAACTGACCAAGATATAATAAGGTAAGTGGAAACACTTTTAATGAACTGATCGACGTCATTAGTGAGAACATAACAAGCAACCGTCTGCCAAAAGTAACTAAGAAAAGGTAAATAACAGCCATCAGTGATCGCAATGAACGCATAGTCCATTGAAAAAATCCTTAGAGTATTGGTTTCAACTGATGATAACCATAAACAATGGTTGATAATCAATTCACGTCTCTGCAATTTAGAAAACCAGAGAAGATCCCCAGCTACAGTTAAAAGTGCCGTTTTCAGTAAAACTACTCCTTCGCACATTTCTGTAGTTAGGCGAAGTTTCAATTACCGCGGATAACTTTGATTTGCATTCGACCGCAGAGATTCCCTCGGGTGATCCAACTTGATCACAATGAGCGAGCACATATTAGCAGAAATAGGACCATATGTACAAACCAGTATATTTTCTTCATTAGTTTGGGGTTACCATTTGTCCTCCTGAAGTAATGATTCGGTAACGCTGATCTTGTTATTCTTGACTTCGTTTGGACAATCTAAGGGTTTTTCTCGGCTTATGCAGCCTCATCAGTAGCCAAAAATAGAAATACGAAATTCTCAGAGTTGGCTCGTCATTCTTAAACGCACTGTACACGTTTGATCGTTCACATTTCTGATAAACGCGTTTGCAGTCACAGCGCATCTATCTTTTAGCTTCAGAGAATATCCCATGTTATTAATTAATCACCGCTATGTAATAGATAACCAGCAACGATGTTCATCATAATTTCGAGAAGAAAACCCATACACTTTCCCAACAGATCATTAGCTTTGCACCGATCTGATTAACAGCTTGACGCTTGAAATTATCATCCACTTGACTGGCTTTAGTGGTGGGGTCCCTCTGGGGTACCCCAGTGGCCATAGATGCTTTCACTGTTCGATCATCACTGGTCGTTTACGAGATTGCTTTGTGGTACGGTGAACAAAAAGCAAACCGTGTGGATTACGTAACACCTACTCCAGCAGTTTTATCAACGAACAGGTAAAGAGGGCAAATAATGAAGAAAAAAACAGTGAGAAAACTATAATACCACTAACACGAAATTGTTGACAGAGAAATTATAATTGGACGACATTTCGCTTACGGCTGGTAACCTTCCTCCAGTCAAATTCACTATCACCTCAACTCGCGTTCGGTCCTGACACACTGAACATCAATAACTATCGGAGTACTCAGGAGAAGAAACTTCCCCAATTAGGCCAGTCACCATCTTCCGAACAACCTTTATTCCCAAACAGAGAATGTTTGCTTTCCGACAAAAGACAGAGTGGTCCTTTGCCTACTCAGATAGTACATATACCGTGCCAATAATTTCCAATTTGGCTACTGGTTGACGAACACATAAAAGCTTAGAGGAAGCAGTCACCGGAGGGGAAAAATATAATGAAATAAAATTGGAATACAGTTTGTAAGTTTCTCTTACCAACTCATTTTTCCTGTTAGCAAATTCGTACTTGTTCGGATCTGCTGCAATTTCTCTTCCATTTCTTTTCCACGTACATTCTGAATTTTCTTCCCAGCTGACTGGTTTTAAGGCGACTCGTTCCGCCGGGGTAAAGGAAATAACTGGGTAAAATGAGATCAATGAAGATGCACGCATGTGTATCCGATCTAGTCAGGATTCAAAAGCTCACCGAACACAGTCTATTAGTTCAAAGTACGTGTAGGCGCGAAAAAAGATTTAAACCGCAAGCCGGGAAAACCATGAAATACGGAAACGTAACCACTGAAAAAAATGTAGTCAATGAAATGGACAACGGAAAAAGGATTTGAAAGTTTGCGAAATATGCTCCCACGCACATGTGTTGTAGAGCAATATAGTTTCTGAGCCAAAACAGACTATATCGGGGAAAATCCATTATTTTGGTAGCACCACGGATGGTACCAACACTTATGAGGCTACGAGAATTCAGATGGTGCTAACATAGATAGCAATTAATATTATTGTTATTACTATTCACCGAATAATTCCATTTCATTGTATATAAAAAGACGAATAGAGCACTAGCCCGTTTTCGGTAACCTCATCCTCGTGCCTAATACAGTTACACATATGGATTAGAAAAGCATAAACTATGAACAGTGTTTGTGTGGTAAAATGTAATTAGGTAGTCATCAGAATTGATGCCATGGTAGTTCACTTTGCGGACACTGTACAATACGTAAACAAAAACGCTCTCAAGAGAGATTGAAGAGTCCTCACGAACGAGCCGAAAGTAGCTCGAAAACAACATCTAGCAGCATCAGAGGCTGTAGTGATCAGATTACTCAATCCATTGCTTCGTTCTGAAAAACATTTAGGTGAAAACACTCAGAGCACCCTGGCCGCGATCCGAGACCGATCCTGGAACTCAGTGTGACACAAACTCTGACCCATTGGTTAAAACCGAAAATGGATAATCCTCAAAATTCGTCCATTGTTCCATTGATGCTTTGCTCAACCATGGAACAACCACCTTTCCCCTCCTATCCTCCTAACTAGGCAACACCGATTTTGACTACTACCCAGTCACATTATGATACTCACAAACATAGCCCATAAGTTATTATTATTTTCAGTGTGATTTCCATCATTAGTAGTCAGTGCCCAGCAGAGTAACCGAATCATAATCATAATCATCATCATTATCATCATCCGGTTCATTACCATCAAAAATTCAAGTAAACTGTAATCCCCTTCCTCCAGACCACTACTTCCCTGACTGAAATAACCTCTGTGTAAAAAATACTTTTTTTTGTGAAAGAAAATTTTCCCCATAGAAGACTTCCTACCATGCAATAAACCGGACCTAAAAACACACTTTGGATTCTACCTCCAAACAAGAAACATATTTGGGTTGAATGCATTTGTAAAGTACGTTTCCAGCACAAAACTGGGTATGCACTTTTGTCTAGGGATATCAGTTTTCTGGCTCGTTACCACGGTCGAAACACAGGTAACTTACCTGGTTCTCCAGTCCAAATATTAAGGTCTGATTGCCGGACCTCCCTAAAGGTGCAATTGACATTTCAGGTTACGGGGTATGCAACCCCCCACCCCCACCTACTGCCCTTTAGAGTCACCATTTAAAAGTTAGGATCACTAGGTCACTGCTTTCGATGAGTTCTGACCATTTTGTTCGAGACTTACGCGGGTAAAGTCAGAAATGATGCTAAATACTCCGGTTGCTTGGATGTCGGACGATTTTCGTCTCCTGCTAAGACGTCGGTATTGTTAGACTTGGTGATCTAAACCCTAATAGGATGAACCGTTATCCTGATACTACACTATTTTAAGACTCATTTGGGAAATTACCCCAGTGATGTGCGAAACTATCACAATGATCTGGACAACAATAAGTTTACTTTCAGAACCAAAAGCAGTGGTTGATTTTGCATTGGTAAAGTGAACTTCGTTGATTATCTGGCCTAAAGCTTGTCTAGACGACCGTAGTTCGTTGTGAAAGCCTGTTTTACTCTTCCCGTGCAAAAATGGCACAGTCTAGCGATTTGTCGCTCCCGCGGGCCCATGGCAGTCCTGCGGATCAGTGGGGTCACGTGATCTGAACCCGAGAACGAAACCATCCTCAGTCCATCAATGCCAAACGATGACGCATTGCTTTAGACGCCTTTAGGTTAGTGAGAACATTTCCACTGTCGGGTAGATGGCATTCGGTTCCTTGACACGATCCAGAGATGGAAATATATAGACTACTCTATTAGCATGGCTCTCCGCCGAGCTGAATAACAGTTGGTTAGACTTCCTAGTTTCCATCAGGACGAGTAATTTCTCACGAAACGTGTTTATTACATGAATGTATGCAAAGAATATGTACAATATGCTCCAGTTGATGTTATCATAAAAATATAGCACCCGTGCTTCCTGTATAAAGGTATCCTGAAAATTAACAGGAAGAAGCGTATCCAACTGAATATAACCTATGGAATCTCATACTGAGATCTGAAAATCTTTGTTCCACTTCATTTGAAGAAGTTTATATTTAACTGGTAGTCAGCACATTCTATTAGAATAAACAGAAACCTCCTGTATCCATTTTCCTGGATGAAAACTGCAGAAAACAGAGTAAGCAGTAAGTCGGAAGCGGTGGAATATTTCGGGGGAAAATGTTGGTGTATTTGATCATCTTTGGTGGCAGACAGTAAAGCACGCAGCTCGTTATCACATCCGAACCAGTTATCCAATGGAACTAACTGGTTCACGTTTCATGATCTGTTTGATGGCTATCCCTAAAACTACAGTGAGTCTTTGAGCAAAAAATATCTCTAAGAAAAGTAAACAAGTTGTCAATACACTTGAGGCTTTGGCACTGGGCTGTGATGAGCTTTGAGATGGCATATCATAATGTCGAGCTTCTCGCTCACGAACCATACTCAGTTGTTCTTAGGGTTATCAACTCGACCCAAGTCTTCTGGCTGAATTTACTTCCAAAAACAGTTGAAAGACATTTTTACGAAACTGCAGATTGAAAACCGTACTACTTACGTGACTATTTTCTTTTGACTATCTTCCTTCCTGAAAGCCATACCCCTCAGTAAGAATGAAACAAAGTGATCCCGGCTAATGTTTCTTGCGGAAGGCGAGGGAGACTACGGTACTTACGCTTATACTCACCTTCATCTTAACCCAATACTTCAGCTCTTACAGAATCATCTTTATGACCGCACTAATCAGCCAATTTATCATCTATATCGTCGACTTTTTTTCCACATTTTCGGTCTTTCCTATTCCACCCCCCTGAGACTCTAGTTTTACGAGCCTGAATTGCATCGGACTTTCTGGTGGGTAAAGTTCGCTCCAAGGACCATGAGTGGGCAGCATAAGATTTCACTCCTTGTAAATTCGCTGTGATATTATACATTCACTCAGATTTCAGGCAGCTAGTTTTCGCGAAACCTAAGCCGAGCGCATTGTGCCCTAATAACCTTTGCTTTGGTCATACACGTAAGCTATTGTATGAAATTGAAACAACGTAAAATCTAGCACGTTACTGTAATAAAATATATTAAATATATGCTTCGTTTTTACTTTCGTGCTTACAAACTTGTTTTTGTACCTTGACAGGCTGACTGTCGTTTGGTCTCCATGTTCCACACACAAACCTCAGGTAATTCGACGCATCCCGGCCCATGGAAACACTGGACTCGACTATCGCTCTTGTTAAAGCTCATCACTGGTGCATATCCTCGTCCACTCTATCCAAAATTCGAATTCGCGCTCTTTCACATCGATGGCGTGTGTGTTACTACACCACTACGCCACCCGACTCACATCCATTCTAATCCAAATCACCAAAATACGTTCGTTCAGATATCGTCCTCTATGACTTGTTGGATCTTTATCAAATGTCCCGTGCTTATGATTTATTGTATGAAAATACCAAACTTCTACGCACCACCAAAGTGGACATCGATACCGCATTCCGAACATCGCGGTTCACCTAATAAGGTAGAGACCTCTATCATTTTGCAGCATCTGGTCAAAAGAATGAAGGTTCCTTCTTTCTTCCAGTGTTGCCATGTCATAAACTGTATTGCCCTTCCAGAATTACTATATCATATCAACAACTGCGTGTTTACTGAGGTTCTTCCTGAAAATACAAGCAGCTCAGTTTCTAGAAAACAGGAAGATTGAGTTGAATAATGATCGGAAGAGATGATTACTGGGTAGATGATTCTAACCCGGGATGTTCAGCTATTTATCAACTCAAAATGTGTAACTCTGGACTAACATCAAATTATGGATTCTCTAATAACAGATTTTCTGCAGCATTTTCTACTTCAACGTTTCCCTATGAGGGTTTTTTCTTTTAAATGTTACCACTTTGATAAGAAAATACCGTTGATCTAGAGAAAGCTTGTGCACGAAACTTTTAATCACAAATAACAAAACCGATATGAATGCTTGTGACTCCTGGTGGTATTCCAAAGGATGAGATAACGCCTTAACTAACTCTCATCAACGAAAGTAGAAAGGTGGCAGTTGCATCAAACGGCATATAATTTGGGCGATGATAAAACTTACTACTGTCAAGTTGAGCTTTTGAATAGAAAGGAAATGAAGTAAAGTATTTCGGAGTAAATGAAAAAGAATATTCAGCATCAGTTCGTATTTATTTGAATCTATTCTTTGAGAAATCTCTAACTTCACTGGATTGTTTCCTACATCTATATCCTAGCATCACTTAAAAGAAAGTGTGGGAATCTGACCAGAAAAGAAAGGTAGACGTGAAAATGAAACTGTTTTATCCTAGAGTGGGCTAGGAGAAACGGAATCACAGACGTATTGAGATGAGCGTTCAAAATTAGCGCGCTACTAGCAGAGACGACAGAACAAAAGTAATTCAGTCGAACGATTGCTGTCAATCAATTTTCGTCCGTATGAAGTAAGCCGCAAGTGACTGATGGAGTTTTTCGCCGTAGAGTGTGATTGAGACAGGATGCTCGTGAGTAAGGCAGAAGGGAGAAGAGTGAACCACGAGCGAAAGTCCACGGCTCATTGATAAGCGTAACAACATTATATGACTGAGTGAACCAGATAGTGATGAAACAGTCATAAAACAAATACTTGCTAGTGACAACGACCCAAGGACTTCATCTTTCTAATAGGTGGATCCGATTTATCATGTGAGACTGGAACCCCATCATGTTTTACACCGTCACTTCCAATAGTTAGTTTTCCATATATTTTTTGCTTCATTTGAACTGATCGTTTCCAGTTATCTTCCAACAACTGACAGTCTATGGTGGAAATTATCACCGGAGCAGTTTTTCCTAGGACAGGCCCACAGTATTTCCCAAGCCAAGTGAGTCAAGCTTGACCCAGGCAGCCTTCTCTGTTCAACGAAAGCCCTACACCTAACCAGCGCAGTATAAAGACAGTATTTCCATTCGATTTGAGAAACTCTGTTGAGAAATTAAGGCTCAAAGACCGATTTTAACCGTGTATCTTCCATCAATGATATCCACATTTCTGACCCTAATAAGAAGACTGAAAGAGCAGTCACACAGAGTACTCGAACCACAGTGCACAGAAGGGTGACACATCTTATTCCAGTAGTCTTGCTTAGCAAGACAAACGGGACGTTTGCATACGAGGCTTCGTGTTAAACGGTATTAAAGCAGCCGTTGAGATCATTTGCCCAGCTGAGAAAGCGTACCTACTCCGTCGGTGGCTTCCACCTTTATTTTGAGGTCAAGTAAGTGATTAGTCCCGTCCAGAAGCTGTATTTCCGAAATTTGTAAATGTAAAACAAGTTGATGTCCCAGTGTGATTGATTAGTCTGGGTGCTTGTGTGCGTGTGTGTCTGGGTGGAAATAGCGGCCCTTCGATAAGAAGTAAATCTGTACCGAATGATTTTATTTCGATTCCCTACGAATCCTAAGAATTGACCTGACTGGCGGTACGCTTTTGGACACTATTACATATCGTAAGATACAGTTATAATATCACCAGTGAGCCAAGAAATCATCAAAATCTTAGAAGACCATGAAGTCAAAAGGGATATGAGGAGAAATTTCAAACTTTTAAAATAATCGTGTTACATCGAGCCATAAAAGTCAGTTTGTGATGGTAGCGTTAACATTTTAAACAGCTGGACTGACTATTATCATGTGTTTAGACAGCTCAACCTCTCGTTGTCAGGAAACGTTTTGCCGGAACCACTATTCTGCTAACGCTCCGCATTACATTTATTACCCTCGGTTGCTGGACGGTGATAGAAAGGAGATGGCATTCCATATGACAACTGTCCTGCACTAAATTACTGTGAAAAATCGCACTAAGATAAAACCAAATTTTGTCACGACCTTTTTTAAGAACCAACTAGAGGTGCATACTAATCTTCCGAACATCTCAAAATCGCAGCCAGAAGTGTTCTAATCAACAGAACTTACCATTGCCGTACGTGAGAAACAGTAATATAGTGATCAATCGTTCGAAAAGATCCATCCTAAGATCTAGATGGATGTTCAAGCCTGTATGCCGGATTTTTCAACGAGATTGTGTTTTTATATATACCAACAATCTACCGACCAATAATCGGAGTGTACTACTCAAGAAGTATGGCCTAAATTAACTCAGTGTGCTGTCTTACACACAAGCATCAACTCACTGTCTCGCACACACTCACCAACTTACGAGAACACAAGCGTGTTTGCAAGCAGACAGTTATTGATCTTGAAATGTCAATCTCCTTTTCACCCTATCTCGTAGAATATTGAAACTGTTGTTTCGTTGTGGAATGTAAAAATTTTGTGCTAAGATAATGACCTATGGTTTTGTTGTCGTTGTTGCTGTTGATGTTAATGTAGTCGTGATTGTCCCCAATTATGCCTCAGAATATTCGGAATGCGATTCTTTTGGGTCAGTATATGTAAAAGAAGACTGCATATAGAAATGAAACGCAACTGATGAACACACTAGTCTTGATCTTGCTACAGTCTCATTGATTATTGCCCCAAGCGGAAAAGCAACTCTGAAGTTGTGTGGGGGGATGCGTTCATCTGCGTAATCGATTTGCACACGACTCTAGACACAGAAAGTGTTCATAGATGAAAATCACGGTGTTATGGTCTGATCTTTTAGCCTACCGTCATTTCTGAACATGTTCCTTTCTCGGTAGTAAAAAAATGTTCACTTTATTTTAAACAAGTAACAACCTTGTAAGATACATGCGGCCATCATTTTGTTATCTTTACTAATAAAACAGATTGGGAGTGAAAAGATAAAAAGTGTGGAACTAGCACACAAGAACTACTAACGGCAGCAGCAAACAGAAAGTGATCATAAATACAATAGCACTATCATGACAGTCTGATGAAAGTGTGTTCCATTACTAAACTTCTCATAGAGTAAACAAATGCCCCGTATCTAACCTTAGCTTTACTGACATGGCTTTACCCTCGGAGTGAAGTATTCTTACAAATGTGTTGTTGGTCGAACTCCGACAGTCTTTTTGGAAGGTCAAGGACTGAACTAACATCTACCTTCTAAAGAGAAACAGAAAGTTAGCAAATTCGTGAGAATTCTTGAGGGGAATGAATATTTTCGAACTTTAATCTAAATTTTATGTGACAGATGAGCTATTAGACTACACTCAACTATATTTTACAGTGGAGTGAAGGCTTTTCTCAATATTTCACTAACTATTATTTTTATCAAGGTTACTCATATTCCAGCTAAAATTAACGACGCGAAACCATTTCACAGGTAACAGTGGTAGTTTCATTCATCCTTACCGTTTTTTTTGTGCCTTATACCTGTTGTCGTCAGGCATCTCGGTCGCACTGAAGAGCCGTCCTACCCCATTTGATGTGCATTCGAACTTCGACGGTTATCCGATTTTCCCGCCTGAGGTTAACAGAAACCGAACTGGTTATCTACGTGTACGACGGAGGTGCATATGATATCCAATCTCCGGTAAAATGCAACTAACTAGATAATATACCTTGTCCCTTGGGATCTTTATGGTGTTTGACATTGTAGAGTTAAATGTTGGCACTTTAAGGGTGCAAAATAAGGAGGTTTCCGAACAAAAATTCATCAAAATGGTTGTAAATAATGGGTTTCATCGAATTAGGACCCTCATATGTCTAGTAGACAATAACGCACCGAAGTATTTAAATCTCATCACCTCAACGCAAACTCCATATTCAGTTCAGTTCGGTTATTTACACAAACCAAGGATATCTCATTTATTTCAGTCACTTTTGTGCCTGAAGAGTGTGTATGGATGCTTCTTGTTCAAAAGGCAACTAGGGAATCACAACTGGGTGAACAGCAAACAATCCGTCGTGTGCTTTCGGTAATTTTTTTCTCCTCGTCTACATACTACTTTTCACCAATGTTTCAATTACGAACCGCATTGTCTCCGTTCTTTAGATTACTTGCAAGTAACACACAGAGCCCTATCAGCCAATCACTACCGCGATTTCTGATTAACTCTTCAACCAGGAGCATACAGTAACACTTCTGGTGCTCCAACGGTGCTACGGGGAATGGAACACTGAAGGAGAGTACAAGTATGAGACTAACTCGATGGAGGAATACTGTGTTCGTATATCTGATAGGCGGCAATGACAGCGAAACCGGTCATGTACTTCTGATAAATTCTGCCCCCCCCCCCCATCTAAACAATACTTACCGCGGCTGAAGGTGTGTAACACAAGGGGTTTCTTTCGGAAGTTCAGTACTTATTGGTGTTATTTGAACCTCCGCATACCCTGCAAATTCCTGAAAATTGTCAAACATTTCCTTTTGTTATCTAATAACCCAGTTACAAATGATCAGAAACTGTCATTTGGAAAGAGCTTCTAGTAACAAGGCTTAGAGTGAATTATCATTGCTGTATAAAGGTACGGATAATTAGAAAGCCAGCAATACTAGTTGGTTCGAGTGAAGTGCGATAATAATTTACTCTATAAAAAAAGGACTAAACAGCCGGAAGTCTAAAGGTTTCAATGTGGCCGAGTGCAAAATAACTCCAGGTTCGGCACGTTTTTTGGAAAAGTTGGTGAGAGAGCAAAAGAGCCAACCACATACTGTTCGTAAAATCACTCGTGGCCGTATTTATCCTGTATATCACAAATGTTTATTATGCATCGTCCGCGTTTAGAAGTTCCATATTATTTTCCTTCTTCACCCTTTCTTTCTATTCTCTCCATTTTCATCATATGGAAACCGTGCAGTATTTCAGGAAGGGAGTCAGCGGCCAATTAAAGGCTGCCAGTTCCAGAATGACCGGCGGCCAAGAGGAGATTCCAATCCGGGAACCAATGTGTTCAGACCAACTGGGATGACCTTTTGACCATCACCGGTGCACGTATACCAGTATTCATTTCGAATTGGGTCAAAATGCTGCGGAATGGAGCACATCAAACCCGACTCCGATAAAAAAACGTTTGGAGACTTTTAGACAACCCACGCTTGAAACTTAGTGAGGAAGAATTTCTTCCGGTGGACCAACAGTACCCCTATGAACCAGCCTAAGATTTACGGCAGAATTTTGAGATAGTGAAATATCACAGAAATAATGAGGAAGACATTTTAGTTGGTGTGAATGAAACTAAAACGGAACTATTCAGTTTCCACAGCATGACCTTCTTCAAAAACTAAATATAAGAAGTAAGTTTTCCCAGTGTTCCATCGACCACAAGCAAAGCAATCATACGACTACAACTTGGAATGATAAACAGAGCTGGTAACTCTATGTAAATTGAAGATATTTTGCCGTTAAATTGCCCAGTCGAAAACAAAAGGAATTCTTGCAAGACCTTGGCCCAGAGCAAACCTCTAGCCGTCCGAGGATCATTTATCATCTTCCACGAACTAGGGTTCCATGCAGTACGGTAAGGTCGTGGATAGTCAGACGATATTCCATGCACTTTGGGATTTGATGCCAACGTAATTATCAGGAAGTTATGATCTTCCCGTGAATTTCATTCGTTTTTTCCCCCGAAATTTGGGAATATTCCTGGGTGGAAGTGTCCTTTTGTGTGAATGGTGTGACAGAGGTCTCGGTCTACAGAAGCAGCCTGTTTTAGCCACAAATGTGAGGTAAGGTCTACTTAAAAATGGGGAACAAGAATACTACTTCCAGTGGGAAAGGACCACCACCCGATTGAAGTTGAGAATCTTAAAATTCACCTTATGCCTCCATCTACTGATGCCTCGACATACGCTCAGCGTAAATAGTCCTCACCACCCGAAAAACTATGATTTTTGATAAAGAGAGGATATATTTATTTACGTTTACTGGTAGATGCCTCTTTTATCACTCAGTGACAAACGGCATGAAACCAGTCAAAAAATAAGACGGGCAAATACTGCCTGGATAGTAAAGCTTGAACTGCTTGGAAACTGTGAAAGCGGACCACAAAACGTTACTTTTGGTCTGTGATTAAATTGTGCAAACCCATTTGCACGCGAAGGCTCCCACGCTCTCATGCACACTCGTACTATCACGAGTCCACATTCCACCTTCTTACTAAGGTGATCAGTAGAAGTATTTTCATCGACAGCGACGTATGTTCACGTGAAAACTCAGTTCACAAATATTCCAGATAATTAGGAAGCCACGGAAATAATGTTATTCTGTTAGTTACTAATGGGGATACGCAACAGATCTTATCATTTGATGCACACAGACTATTGTACTGACCGTTGACTGGTTCGCACATTTTGGCTAAATTAAGCCTAAAATCGCTCACATGTGATCACAAAACATAGCATTGTTAACCGAATTACTCACAGTCCGATCAAGACTTATTCAGAGCATCCAGAGACAGTGAGAATTGCATTCGAATGAAAATAGCAAGGTAAGTTCATCCTCAGTTTATCAAGTCCGAACGAGAATCGGAGGGTGTCGGAGAATCGATGCGCAATGTGTTGTGGTTATTGGAAATATTTTATTGTCAGAAATACAGCGTTATCGGTAGAGATTCTAATTAGCCGACGTTTTGGTTATCATAGAGTTTTGAAATTTCTTTGGATGACTGTCGTTTGGTCTCCATGTCCCACACACAAACCTCAGGTAATTCGACGCATTTTCAGGTGATCCAAATGTGAAAAGTCTTTGGCCTCGGCGGGATTCGAAACCACGCATGGTCACCACCCTCGCTTTAGTACCGCGAGTACGTGGGTTCGAATCCCGCCGAGGCCAAAGACTTTTCACATTTGGATCACCTCAAAACATTATCAAAATCTGCCAACCATCGATAAATTCGACGCATCCCGGCCCATGGAAGCACTGGATTCGAGTTTTGCTCTTGTTAGAGCTCATCACTGGTGCATATCCTCGTCCACTCTATCCAAAATTCGAATTCGCGCTCTTTCACATCGATGGCGTGTGTGTTACTACACCACTACGCCACCCGACTCACATCCATACTAATCCAAATCACCAAAGTACTTTTGTTCAGATATCGTCCTCTATGAATTGTTGGATCTTTATCAAATGTTCCATGCTTATGATTTATTGTATGAAAATATCAAACTGCTATGCACTACTAAAGTGGACGTCGATACCGCATTCCGAACATCGCGGCTCACCTAATATGGTAGAGACCTCTATCATTTTGTAGCATCTGGTCAAAAGAATGGAGGTTCCTTCTTTCTTCCAGTGTTGCCATGTCATAAACCGTATTGCCCTTCCAGAATTACTATATCATATCAACAATTGCGTGTTTACTGAGGTTCTTCCTGAAAATACAAGCAGCTCAGTTTCTAGAAAACAGGAA
Organism: Fasciola hepatica; assembly: GCA_948099385.1. Classification (NCBI taxonomy): domain Eukaryota; kingdom Metazoa; phylum Platyhelminthes; class Trematoda; order Plagiorchiida; family Fasciolidae; genus Fasciola; species Fasciola hepatica. The sequence continues at coordinate 4,440,172 of CANUEZ040000152.1, read as the reverse complement.
GATTGAGTTGAATAATGATCGGAAGAGGTGATTACTGGGTAGTTGATTCTAACTCAGGATGTTCAGCTACTTATCAACTCAAAATGTGTAACTCTGGACTAACATCAAATTATGGATTCTCTACTAACAGATTTTCTGCAGCATTTTCTACTTCAACGTTTCCCTATGAGGGTTTTTTCTTTTAAATGTTACCACTTTGAGAAGGAAATACCGTTGATCTAGAGAAAGCTTGTGCACGAAACTTTTAATCACAAATAACAAAACCGATATGAATGCTTGTGACTCCTGATGGTATTCCAAAGGATGAGATAACGCCTTAACTAACTCTCATCAACGAAAGTAGAAAGGTGGCAGTTGCATCAAACGGCATATAATTTGGGCGATGTTAAAACTCGCTACTGTCAAGTTGAGCTTTTGAATAGAAAGGAAATGAAGTAAAGTATGGCGGAGTAAATGAAAAGGAATATTCAGCATCAGTTCGGATTTGTGTGAATCTATTCTTTGAGAAATCTCTGACAAGTGGGAAACCCGAGTCTGGTTCTTTCGAGTTCCGGGACTTATCGGAAGGCCGGAGATTTGTGCATGAAATGTGGACTCCAAAGGACAGTCAGCCAAATAAATTATTATCACTCCTATACACTATTCGTAGATAATGGCGTGATGTTTACTTCTAGTATCTTTGGTGCGCCTGGAGTGGACGGCTACTTTTCTGTACCTCAGTGCTAAAGGCTGCATCTTAGCAGCCATTGATGACAGTCTGAATAATAAACCTGTTGAGAGATTCAGCAATAAGTGTAAAAAATGCCTGCACGTTCCCTTAGCCGTCGTTTTTCCTGGTGGACTTTGGGGACCTGTTGTCTTGTAAGCGAGAAATCAGAGCAGTTTTCAATGTACTTTTGGGGGGATGTCGTTTTTTCAGGATATCTGAGCGGAATCAAAGTAAAGAGTGATTGGTTCTACCAAACGGACAGAAGCAGCGAATCTTTGACTAGACTGTTCAACGCCTTCCAGAGATTTGCATTTGTATTTGTATGACAGACTTTGGCAAGCAAAGTGATCGAATTTTTTCAACAGAGCTCTGACAAAACCCAGATTGAGTTAACGAAATGGACGCTAAGAGTATATGAGAGTGGAGGCGAAAACGTCATCCAGGTATGATAAGTAGTTCCGTTTCAGGCATGTCCTTGCTGAGCAGCACTCATGACAGATAGAGGAACAGGATAGCATTTATATACCTTAATTCTAGTGGATGAGTGAGAACGACAAAGAGCTAAGTCAGGGTGCTAAGTGGGGGGGGGGGCGTTGGATCCTGTGGCATCTTACGGGTTTGGACTGCGCAATTTTTCAACACGTTGATGATCAAGTTCAGTAAAAAGAAATTTAAAAAGGAGGGATGAGTCGCTTCTAATAATTGCCAATCTGAGACGAATGGCTTTTAGGTCTTGTTTCAAAGGCCACGGGTAGTTAAGGGAGATTAGCACAATTAGACCGGAAGAATTCATCAAAGATGGCAGGGGATAACTATGGTTGATTGATGTGCATTATTAACTGACTTCCAAGCATCTCGAATTGGGTTTTTGGCAAGAGCTAGTTGAAACGCACTGACGGGTTACATTGCCGAAACTTCTGCAGCATCAACAAGCAAACACGTGTCGACTTGGATTTTCTCATGTTGTCGAGAGGCAGAGCGCTCTCTCAATATTTGTTCTAACCTAGTATTTATCTGAGATGACAACTGGTGTAATTGTTTTTGATGTTGGCCGCACACACACACACACACACAAACACACAGAAACAATGTTGATGAAAGTGAACAAATCACCATTTTAAACTAAGGATTACCCTCAAGTACTTTATCAACAGTATTAGTCAGATATTCTTTAAAAACCGCTGGATTAAAATATATGGTCGTTATCCTAGTTTCTGGAGGATGTTTCATCCGGGAAAGTCAGTGTATGGAATCACCCGTTTGACGGGACCCTAAAAGTTATTTCCAGTGACGGAGGAACTGTGAAGGCTTTGGAGCCCGTGCTTCCTGTTGCAAATTAGCATGTCTAGCACGTTTTGGGTCAGATGTTCTCACGTGACTTACAATGGTCTCGCTAATTGTATCGCACGGTTGTTGGATGCAACGTCAATAATCAAATCACAAAGGTTCGACGCAAGGGAAAATGAGGGGCTGAAGTCAGACTCGATGGATGTAAAAAATAACTTCGATTTGACCACAGAAAAACGGAGGTTTTGTTTTTCTGATTGTCTGTCTCTCTGTCTGTCTGTCCTTCTCGGTGTTTGTCTGTCCTTTCATTTATCTATAAGTGTGCACGTATTTATGTGTGCTTGGATTTGCGTAGTTGTCTTTGAAAGCAAGTAGGTACATATGTCTCCGCCTTACGGCCTGTTTTGTTGTGCTTCCCTTTGTCCATGATGAATTGTGGTAAGAATCATCCTATCCTACTAATAATAATAGAAATGCCATCTCAGCAACTGACGTGTGTTGTAAAAAGGAATAAAATAGTGTAGTTTTTGGAAATTATAGGGGATAGAAACCTGACAACCAATAAAAATGAAACGAATTGCAAAAATAGGGAATACGATGTTACTCTCCCAGTGGTTTCTGTAAGATTCTAGGAAAATTCAATTGCCTAGTATGTGTTGATTTATGTGTGCCTGTCCATGACTAGTAATGACATTTCACTCCGTTATACAATTTTTTAGTCACTGACAAATTCACGCACATATAAAAGGAGCGGGCTACTCCTGATCATTTGGTTGAAGGGGACTTGGAAAGCTTACCGCGCTATTAAACCAATGTGGGTCCAACTGCTGATATGGGTCTCTCTGATGCTTGGGGCTTTGGGCCCATTTTTTGATATTTCCAATGAAATGGGACCTCAGAATCAAAATCCAATCTCGCCAGTGAATTGTTTGTGTCACGTCGTAGCAATCTCCGATTTAGTGGAACTTTGTCGTTTGCAAACAGACTGTCACTGCCTCGGTCATGATCACTACTGTATTCTGCACGCACTATCCGATCCGGTGAGTATATACAATCATAATTGACCTTTGGGAAAAGCACATTGTAAACTTGAGCGAATAAATCAGTTTAGTGAGCTAGAAATGGTTTAGTTGTTTGTAGAAGCAGGTGCACAATTACTCTCCATACACGGGTGCCGGGGGGGATTACAAAATGTTGATATTGGTCATATTGTGAAAATTGACCAAGACTCTCGATGCACGATGGAACGGAGAAACGCACTTCATTTCGAATATTATCCCACGGTAACCATACCGTCAGGATTTCCATCCTTTTTACGTAGTGCAATAAAACAATTCTGGAAGTCAGTGGAACAGTTGTCGCGCCAAACAGTCAGTCCACTTTCCCAGTGTAGTTGAGGAGATCCGGTAATTTACGGCAATGTTAAAACTCTGTATTCTCCAGCTATCCAAATTGTACGCACACGGACTGTTTTTTGTTGTTTGTACAATCGTTAACAATAGCTGACCGGGGGTAATTTGATGGAAATTCACGGCCCCTAATGTAGTATTTCATGTAAATGAACAAACTCATGCGGTTTCGTAATCACCCAAAGTTCGTCGGCGGTTAACTCGCTCCTCCATTATACATGGCTATTCTTGATCTTCACTGGTGGTCCTCGGCAGGTATAGTTTCGTTAGAACCAGTGTTAGGGTAAAAGGTTCTTAGGGACAATAGCCGGTCTAAGTTGGCTGCACAAAGTAATTTGATGTTATCTGAGACAGCCATTTAATCTACCAGGACATTAGTGGCTCAGTGTTATATCTTTTCCCAGTCAAATGGGTCCATCCGGTTATGGATGCCCTTCATTGGCACACAAGCCTGCAATTAACCATCCCGAGAATACAAGTGAACAGTTCTCAGTTCTTGAGGAAAACTTAAGCTGGTTTTTATACCAAACTCTTGTCACCAACTATGCCTAAATGAATGCCACAAGGGCTTCTTTTCTGGCCCACTGCATGATGCAGTAAAAACGCTGATATACTGATACTACTCCACATCATTCTATGGGGTATGAAAACGGTTGCTGAGGCACTGGAATAAGTTATGTAATCCGAAGTATGTAATAACTAACCACAATGCTCATAACATTAGGCACTTTGTTGTTTTTTATGGGATTGGGATTATAGTAGTAAATCTCAGGATAGTTACTGTTTCGCATCCCTCACATGAATATCTGTCATCGCTTGTTTCTATGAGGCAGTCAGTGTCATTTCATTATTCGAGCCTCTGGACGATTTTTGTTGAAAGTAGTACGTACTCAATGCGACCAATCCGACTTTAGGTCCACAGTGACAGATATTGGTTTGATTTGCGCCATAGCTAATGGGTACTTCTTCCAGACCACTAGGATCACACCAGAAGTCTATCGTTGTGGCTTCTGTGCAATCGACGGTTGCATAAAACAAGCAACCCCTGGAAAGAAGCTTAGTAGAGTTGTCCAGTAGGTGCGGGAATAGGTTTGTGGTTATCCAGTATATAAACAACAATGTCCAGGTCATCCCCAAACAGCTTATAATACACCCTCGGAAAAATTGGTCATATGATAATAGCGAGACAAAAAGGAAAACGGGGCTGAGGGACCACAAACCCTGTGATGCTCAACTTTTGTAATAGTGAACGTAGAGAAACCCATACCATAGTTCTGTAGTATCTACGCGGTTTGAGTTGGCGACATCATGGACAGGAGATGACATAATGTATGTTATTTGTGTTTCCTATTCGTGTTTGACTAGCAGTTCCTCACAGTCATATAACCGTCACTTGCCTGATTTCTTTACGTCCTTATTTCAACAGATATCTATATTTATATACAAGCAATCATTTTTTTACAGAACATTGCGGACACAAAGTGTACAAATGATGGAATTGCTCGAAAATTATCCCAGGTACGTGCTTTTGAACGAATCATACAGGCTGAATTCAGCTGTCGGTAAATACGGCAACAAAGTTGCATCTGATTTATTCGAATAACAAAAACAGACGTACAAAAGACAAAGTCCTGTTTCCGTTCTATGGATGATCTTTCCTTACACTGAAACTGTTATCCTTATGGAGTGACCGACCGTTGCTCGTTTGCACTGAGTAACCACTTGTGATTGCCCCTCAGGTGAAATCGTTGTGTAACATGAAACCAAGAAATCAACACACACCCATGTTTATCATGACAAGCATCCCAAAATGGCAAATGGAGTGTGAGCTTTTAAACGGCCCCTTTTTCGAATCTCCATTTCCAAACAATAGGTCACTTAAAACATGCTCATCGAGGTTATTTCTTGATAATGTACAAGCAGGGTCCAAGTCTGTTCTTCTGTGCACAAATCTTGCTTCGTTGGCCCCATTGTTTCAGTTCATACTTTGATATAAAGTTCACAGTCCACAACATCTGCTGTCACCCGCATCGTCTACTACAACTTTTCAAATCTTCTACCTAGTACCCGTGCCTGGTTGACAAGACTGAATCTAAGTTCAAGTATTTAGGCTTTCGGAGAAGATTTTAATGTGGCACCATTCGTCCGAAAAAGTATGGTCAATAAAGACTATTGATGTGCTCAAAGAACGAGGTTCATTATTTGCTGTCGACTCTCTGATTTCCACTTATTTAGCGTGTATCTCATAATTTCATCTTTCCTGAAAGATTATGCAAAAATTCATATTGTTCTTGAAGTATCGGTTCTAAAGTCACGCATTCTGTGCTGGTGGGAGAAAAATAAAAATTGTATACGAAAGGCAGTTCAGGTGGTTAGCGAATTGCTTGTTCCTTCTTCGTCTGACGGTCTGAAGATGTCCTAGATTTCCCAAAAATAATATCTTCCACGACAGCAAACGAGATGAGATGCACCAGATTTTACCTGTTCGAGACAATTTGACGGCTAACTAGAAAACGTGAATTCAATGTCTGTTTGGTTATTGGTAAACCGAGAATGATGCATCGTATTGTGGTTATCTCCAGCGAGGACCGATTACGGTCATCTGATATGTCCGACGTTTGCGAACAGTGAAAAAACTGCAATGTTTTTGATCATCTATTCATTCTCCCTTTTTCTATACTCTATCTCAACTCTCCCGTAGATGTTACTTTCAAACAGGTTACATTAAAAGATAACGACCAAAATCAAAGCACTCCGGTGTCCATCAAGGGTTGTACAATACGCATCTACGTGCCACGGATATTTCTGCTCATAGCGAGGTCAATGGAAGCCCTCAACTTGTGTGCTAATTGTTATTCTTATTTCGGGTAGAGTAATAACTAATTACGAACAAAATTAATTCCATGAACTGCTCGTCGGTGATACAAAAAAGGGTTCTTAGAGAGTTAGTTATCAGAAACGTAATGCACAACCGCATTCAAACGGATGTAATAATATCATTTCAATGGAAAGAGATCCAAAGTGCTACCGAGAAAGTTATCACACAGCCTCAGATTATCACTGAGAGTCCATGAATTTATCATGCTTACATTGTAGTATCAACTAAGACTGAAGTCCTCACTGTATGGGAAATTCTCAATCGTAAATCGTCAGACCACCATAACTGGTTAGTTGCGGCTTACTCCAGGTCGATACTTTAAATAAAAAAATCCAATGAGATTTTGCATCTAATTTCTGGAGTCGTTTCCTCCTGCATCTTGATAAGGGCTCACTACAGATAAGAAAAACGGACACATATTTCACGTAATCATATAGTCGAGCGTGCCTCAGCTTTCCCAAAGAAGCACTATTATGGTCACTATTCAGTGTATAGAATATATGTATACATATGTTTACTGTATTTGTCAGTTTGCCTAAATCATCAAGATGCTATTTTATTCATCATCATCACCTCTGTTCACGTTTGCAAGTGGTCTCTCATGCCGGTTTGGAGAAATGTGAATAACTTGTGGTTGGTGGATTTGTGACCTTTTAAACTAAAAAGTATCTAGCTATTGTAGTGTGCATGGACCAGTGTTCCTCTCGGGAGATTTCTTGTGTTTGATCTGTGAAAGGCAATGAAAAGAAACCTGCAGGGGCCCCACGTTCAGTAAGTTCGTCAGCAGGATCTCACACCTACATCATTTAAGCAGTAATATCGCTGACTATAGCCTGCTCACTACATCCCAAAGAAGCAGGTCTGTTGAACATTTTCGTGTTTGTACTGCTCCGTCTTTTGACCCCGTGTAGCCCCCAAAATCAAAATTTGTTCACATGCTAATACTTTTCGAAGTTACTCGCTCAGCATTCAAATTCCAATTCAAAGACTACATAAGATTTGGAGAGATCAGAGAAATGACTTTCAATACGGGGTTTGATATCTGGGTCATATTCAAACAGAGTATGTAAATCTATCACGGACTTTGATAGTGAACAATTCGTCAACAACAAAGTAACTCACTAATGGGATCATCACAGTACAATGACCTCAAACGGAAAAATTAACTCACCTTATGCCGATCAGAATATATGCACATCGTTTATTCTCTATTGAAGCTGATGACTGTGAGCTACCAGTTTGATCTCCAGTTAGTCATAATGCGCTTTTTCCGTCTATCCTTTCATTTTCAGGGGGAAAACAAAGATTTCACCATCGATCGGGTGAGTCCGTTAGCTAACTTTGTCGGACAGTGTGCTAAGTCAGCAGAAATCAGAAGTAGATATCATGGAAAAAATAATAAAATAAGTTCTCGCTCGGAATAGTAGTCCGTATAATCCAAGTAAATACAATGGTGACCGGGGAAAAGCATCATATTTCACAGCGAACCCGTTCAAGGCAAAGGTTATCTGCGCCGAGTACTCGTCGGCTGATACAAGATTATAACAACCACATTGTTGTTACTGACTCGAAGTGGTTATGTCTGCCGGACTAATTGTTTGGCCTAATCCGCATGGCAAGCGTACACCGCAGACCGATTTATTCTCCTAACAGTTTATCTATTTTGAGTTATGAAGATCTACGTTGTCCCTGATAATCCTTCTATGATACGCAAGTTTTCTTTCATATCATACCTGATATTAAGTAGCACAGATGAGACAGAAACCGCGTATCCCTCACGGACCAACGAGTTACAGAGATATGAAAAACAAAGAGCTGATGAATCATGAAACTCGGGATCGCCACTCAAATGTTTCTTCCCTCCTGGTCATTACATAACGCTGATGCTCTCTCGGCAACTGCGGGTCGGTCATAAACGGGAGTCCAAAATACGGCTGATTACCATGTCCGACCCAACAGCAGTTGTTCAAATCATTCTCACTGTTATAGTTCCTGGTTAACCCTGACAACGCAGCGGACATTTTAGGCCAAGAGCAATTTCCTTCCGACTGTACTTATTCAAAAGCAGTGTGATTTCTAACGTCTTGAAGATTTACACAATGCGAAAATGAACAACTATGAAGCAAAAATAACTCCAAATATTGTGTATCCTCTTATAAAAAGCAAGGATATGATTTTTATGTCGTCCATATTGAACATCACGTGTTCATTGGTTTCCCATCCACTTCCTTGTGATTTCAGCAGCAGTATCCAAACAAGATCAGTATCCAACAACAGTTCAGAGTGAGTTAATTTCATATTTTTCAGTGAAAGTTTTCTGATTGGTCATGATGAATGGTCATGATACGATTATATATATATATATATATATATATATATATATATATATATATATATATACACTAGAATCTAATTTGAATCGTCTGGAGTGTGAATGGATACTCTTCATTGAAGAGCCCACAAAAGAATCACAACTGTGATTTCTCATAGTTATTCGTGTCTGGGTCACCGCTAACCGAACGAACAACGAGGCTGCATGTGCAAGCGCTCATATTGATAGTAAGTAGTATGTTAACGTGTGGACAAAATTTCCCCGGAAGCACACGACCGGTTTATATATATATATATATATATATATATATATATGTGTGTGTGTGTGTGTGTGTGTGTGTGTGTGTGTGATTGCATGTGATTGGCTAAAGCCGTGATAGTTTGAGGGTGAAGGACATACGCTTTTGGGCACGGGGTCGGTTTAGTGTGGGCGATCGATAATCCCTCTAGTATCCTTAGTCGGTGTTTGTTGCAACTATGTAGCAAGACCACTTTCCATCTAGTGATGAGCGATGACCGAGGTCGGCCTACGCGATGCAGTCGAAAGTTGTAGGCAAGGCTGAGTCATCGAGTCACGTATGTGTTCGGCCTTTCTAGTTCGCAGTGATCTGTTGGTCCTACCGATGTATGCCTCCTTGCAGATGCAAGAGACAGTGTAGGCGCAGTGGGAGGTAGATTCAACTGAATGACGATCTTTGAATGGGGTGTGGAGAGACGCCGTGTGAATGAATGAAAGCGGAGTGCCGCGGCACCGTATGTTCTATGTAATGAATTTTTCTATGCGTTTTGTAATAAGCCGAGTTTGTTATTCTCCTTTGTACGGGAGAGAGATACGTGAACCTCTCTTTCAGGAACCCAAGAAAAAGATGACTGGGTCTGGTTTCTTGTCTGACTATGAAAACGAGTGTTAGCTTCACGATACCCGTTGTTACATAATGTGGCGTATACAATGGCCTCCTCGTTTGGTAGATTATCTTCTGTACAGATTTGCTTCGCCTTGAAGAATAGAATTCGGACCAGAGCTCTCTTTTGTTCAGTTGCCAAGAAGCTTTTGAAATGGAAGTACCGTCCAGACCGAGTCTTCTTCCGGATAATGAACCTCTGAATAGATCCTTCCCCTCCTAAAGTTAATGAAACATCGAGAAAGCGTAGCTACCCTTGGTGTTCCAATTCACATGTGAACTTCAAGTTCGGATTTACTCCGTTGAACTGGGTTAGTAAATCTCCGATATCTTCTACATGATTCACCGCAATGAATATATCGTCTACGTATTTTCCGTAAAGAGCTGTCCTTTTTATCACCGCATCCAGTCGTACTTCGATCATGGCCATGGAAATAATTTCCAAAATAGGACTCAGCGGACTACCCATCGCAACTCCATCAATTTGTCTGAGGGCTGTGCCTTGAAAATGGAATCGGACCTTATCCGTGGACAATAAAATTAGGGGCTTTAGAATCTCTGGTAGTACTTGGAGGTTGGTGTTTTCTCGTGTGATAAGTTTGCATATAAAGTCCACCGTTTCGAGCCCAGGCACACTGGTGATTAGTCAACCAAAATCTAAGGAGAGCATCTATTTTCCAAGCAGGTCTTTTGGACTAAAGCTTACAAAATTGAAACGAGTCACGTAAAGTGTAAATACTGTGGCCTTTGTACACAGGTTGGAGAATTTCGACTGGCCATTGGGCTAATTCAAGGTATGACGAGTCATTTATTATTAATATGGAGCGTAATGGAACATTAGTTATGTGTCTTTCATAAACCGTATATAACTGGTGTGTGACAACCTACGGGTTTCAGTTTTTTTTTATTTGCTGTTCTGTGATAAATCCGTGCCACACAAGGATTTGTAGATCACGCGCGATTTTTGTTTCTCGATCAGCTCTACGTTATCTGGGTTGGCGTCTGGTTTAAACTTGCCCCTATCAGCCAAGACGTTCATCACTTTTCGTATGTACTCTTCCTTCTACATAAAGACAAAACCTTGCCCTTTGTCGGGTTTGAGCACTAACAGCTTAGAATTGTTCCGTAGTTCCTTGACAAAATGGTAATGCTCATGAATCCGGATGCTCTGTTGTCGAATAGGAGTGCTAAGAAAGCTGTGGACCAGGTTCACCAGCTTAGCCTTTAACCAATTCCGAAGGTCATCACACTAAAGCGGCCCCAAGTGTCCAAAAGCGTATGTTCTTCACCCTCAACCTACCACGGCTTTAGCCAATCACATGCAGTCACACACACACACACACACACACACACACACACATGACCTGGAGCCCCATAAAAACTGCTTGTTTTAATCATTTCATTTCATATAGTGGTTATTATTCTCGATGGGTATTATAGGTACGAAACCGATGAGAGTATACGAAAGGAATTTCACTCGTATTGTTTATCCTCCGAGTTGTTTGTTCAACTTCATTTATTATTATTTTTGCGAAAGTTTATGCCTTTCAAAATAACGTCAACTAGTACTAATCTCATTATTCATCACAAAAATAACTTCTACCTCTACTACTAGATTTTCAATTACAAATAACACTGCAGCAACTAAAATTAAAAAATAATAGAGATGTTGGTGCTAACGTATTGGATCGTTATATACTATTCGTGTTAGGATGAGTGGTACATAGGAAGTATGAATATCGGAGCGGAAATAGTGAGATGGATCCACTCTGATGAATCGGAATCACAACAATTGAATGGTCCAAAATGTAGTGAGAGGTCACCCGAATGGACACGGGAATGTATCTGTCAGTCATCGTCAAAGGACGCTGACATTTTTATGAGCATAAAATATGCAGAAGAAAAGACGTACACAGTCACTGATCCATGAACAATGAGACTGTTTGACACGAAATTGACAAGCACTATCACGTGACGTGGAGGCACCTCAAGTGCGCGATACACGCGGGCTTCGATAACCAATACCCAAAGGTTGCGGTAAGACAAGTCATACTTACAAGATATATTTGGTCGTGTACGGAAATGCATGGAGGACGAATGGAGTGCAAATTGAGCGAGTGCACACGGATGGGTCCAGATGGGATTTCTTGTTTGCGCGCAAGTAGAGCACAAAATCACCGCAAGACTTAAACGAAAGAAACTTGCCGAAAATGCAAAATGTACGCTCACACCTCGGAACGCTGACGGAATATAAGAGTTATATGAGGTTTTCATTTTTTAATACTGGTTTTAGCATTGTTTCGAAGCTTTGTTCCTGAAAAACAGGGCTACTAATCCTAATGATACTCCTATCACAACTGACAGTATGGCTTGTCTAAATACCACTACGACTATTCATAAAAATATTTAAAACATTACTGCGGATCACATTGGTTTTTACGCTAATTTCATTACTACTTCCACCAATATTACTATTACTATTGCTACTACTTCATCAGTGACAAATACTGCTACTGCCAGTACTACTGTCATTAATACTTCTACTGACAATAACATTGACTGAATATTTTGCGTGGTCTACGAAGGCTACCATTCGACTTTTAGCCGAACAAATTCACCTAACTGCTGTTTTTTAACTAACATTACCATGTCCACGTTGACACTATCACAAATCCCGCAACAAACATTCCGATAAATCCATAAAGCAATTCACATGAGCACAAGATTCCGCCGGCTTTCAGTGTCGTTGACAGAATAAACTCGTCCCCTTGGTTACGTAATGGTGACCAGTGGTCTCTAAAGTACCAGCCTTCTCAAAGACGGGACCATGTCACTTGTTTCACTGTTCTCGTCGTCTGTATAAGGAACGCTTTAACCAACTTCGACTTTTGCCTTCTTTCTGTCTTTCTTTGTCCAAACTATCCGACCCTCCGGAACCACGAATTCCACTGGCCTAATTTACGTGTCATCACCTACACTCAAAAAGGTCATTTTCAACGGAGCACATTACACAGTTGGAGGAAACTGTGTTGCAAATAAAATCGGTAGGTCATACAGAAAGCAATACATGATCGCAGTTCTGAACAGGATAATTATTTCGATAATTTTTGATTCTTGACACTTTTGAATATTTCACTACTACCAATTTGGTGGCTCTAATCATAGATATTCGTTGAAGATGAAAAAATGGGCTTACATTTATCTGCATTTTGGGCAGTTACGTGAGGCAAAATATTTACTAAAACAACAGGATCATGCATCCAGTAATGTAGTTGGTTTGAATCATTGGCCGCAAGTACCACTACCTGAATAACCAAGTGATTAGTAACTGCTCTCTTGCTTCACCTTTATCTTGAATAATTTAACGCGATGTTGTATAAAATCATGAAAACGATGATAATCATTATTCTCGCCGATAACTGATATCAATCAATGCTTCGTTTGTTTATTTTAATTCACTTATCAATTCAAACAGAAGTTCCCTATTCCAAGTATGCTCTGATTTATCTTGACCGAAAACAACTTCTTCCCACTTTCCGTTTATCCCTGAAAAGGTCTTTATTCGCTCACTTATCAACTGTCTTCCACGAAACTATGTTGTACGGTATTAATTATTCATCCTTGTGTCCATTATTCCCCAAAATGTGTAACGCATCTGTGAATTTTGTGTATAGTTTTGAGTACTGAGCCATTTTTAATCACCCAGTCAAAGCTATTCTCGTAGTAAGGAATAAACTGTCTTGAAGCAAAGAAACTACTTTATTTCAGCTATTTTATTCTTAACAAGGCGGAAAACTGCGCAACAGGAAAGCTAATTTCACCATGTTTATAGTTGTCACCAAATGAGATTGCGCTCAAAGAACGGCATGACTCCAATCGGCTAAGTTCATAAGTTTGAACTATCAAGCTCGTCCCATGTTTATTGTAGTCAGTAGTAGGACAAAAGCGCTGGCTTATTTGGATTAATATCTTTGATTTCTGTCGAATGATGATTCTGAATCAGTTGTCTACTCACCACTGGAAACCCTTGGAAATGTGAATAAAAGACAGGCTCGGCTTGACTGCAAAAGCGTTTACCAAGGATGTCAGTTTTCACAGGTACACGAAAGGATCCGGAGCGTGAAAGTATTCGTCGCTAGAGCCTGCCAACCACAGCCCGATAAGCTTTCGAGGCAAACACGCATAGATGATGCAGCAGAGATGGATCATAATACAAACTAGTCCAGTGTCGGAACTGAGACAGTCCTGTATAGATTAAACATTAATAGGCGCTGTACGGAACCAGTCAGCACCCGTAGTGCCTTTCTGATGAGCTTCATGGAAGACGTAACCGTTTGAATTGCTAGCCATTACCATAGCCTTTTATGCTGTTCGAACAGGCTTTCAATCGCTTAAGGCAAGTCAAACCTACTTGAAAGAATTTCCGTCCACTGCCAGCACCTGGCTTTGCCAAATGGTTACTTATCAAGTCGTACAGTGAATGCGTGACGCTTTTTGCCCGGTTTTTAAATCGCAGGATGATTTCTTTTAGTAACGGGCTTAAAACCCTGTTGTTCAGATCTTTCGGATTGGTACTTTGGTTTCGATCGCTCTAGAAGAAGAGGAATCCCACTTATTCTGAATTCCAGACATCTATGTCCTGCTTAACCGGGCACACGACTGCCCGTAAAGACACACACATGCAGCGAGAGAGAGAGTTCACGTTAGCCATGCCCGAACGGTGTTTTCCAGTTAGGTAGCATTTGGCAACGATGGGCCGAATTCGAATGTAGGCTTCGCTTACGCTTGAGGTGAAACATAATTCCGGTTGATTTTATTGATGTTTACGCTTTGAACGCGCTGCATACCCACTGAACATTTTCAACCAGTTGTCTCCTGTTTTGTAGGAGGCATCAGATGGGCAAACATAAATTAGGGGAAGTGACCTAACCTCTAATCTGTTACAGACCTCGACGACAAAAATTAGTCTATTCCATAGAACTAACGATGACCAGCAACTATGAAAGTCAACTCACACTGGTAAATCACAAATTCAGACCTCATAATATCCATATTGACAATAAACGAAGCGAATACCGTGAAATACCTGCTGCTTTTCTGGTGGACGAAAAATAAATAAAAGCGGGACCAAAATGTGAAATAAGATACGAATGACAGACCTCAAAGCTCCAAGTTGTCACCACAAGAGTGATAGTCGTGAAATATTTGTTTTTTTCTTCAAACGGATAAATATTTTGTTTGGCTGACTGTTCTTTGCGTAGCATGCACGGATCCGTGTCTTCGGCATGGGTTGCTCGTGGCTGATCTGCAAATTACAAAAACGCAGAAAACTCCATGCGCTCAAAAGCTCAGTAAGTGCATCAACGGGATCCTACACTTACGTTAATCGAACACCAATATGGCTTCCAGCAGCTTGCTCACTACATTTGTACTCCACCTTTCACGCACATCTCAGGTCGTTTGATTAACCCTGCACTCTGAAGTGCCAGACTCGAGTCAGAGATCGTCAGTAGTGCGTATCCTCCAAGGTACCCAGGATTTGAATCCGGACCATCTCACCTCGAATGTGTGTGTGTGTTACCACTGCGCCATTCCGCTCACGTCCGGGCTGATCGGAATCATTTAGTTCAGTTTTTTCAGATGTCGTCCTCTATGACAATCAGAAGCGCCGGAGAGCTTCTAATGGTGACACGGTATCTGTCTTTTTAACTCTAAACCAATGGCCCCTCGAAATCAGATCATCTCCGGAGGATGGGCCAGCATACTCACGTTTAAACCTGTTTCGCGTTTGATATCTGTATATCTCACAATTACTTGTGAGAAGTGTGTGGGATTGAGGATACTTTGTTTGGTTGACTTTCCTTAGGACTCTACTTTTCCCGCACAAACCTCAGGTCGTCCGAACAACCTCGGCACTTGGAAGCGTCAGATTCGAGTTCCGCTGTTGTTGGAGCTGATGCGAATTTGATGGCAAAATCAAAAAAGCGGCATCAAAATGTAAATCAGGATAAAATAACAGGTCTCAAAGCTCCAAATTGTCATCAAATGACAGAAAGTCATAAAATCTTATCTTTGTTTTTTCTCCAAACGGATGAATAAGTGCTTACTTTGGTCACGAAGAACAGAGTCCATATTGACGAGAGGGACACGACACCCCGAACAGTAGCATCAACAAAATGTGTTCATACTGGGCCAAACACAGTGAAGAACTTGACCAAAGGGACACTTATCTTGATCCCAGAAAATCTCTTTGTTGCACTGAATGATATCAACACGCTTGTACAAACGACACAAGACTTTGAATTAGTCAATCAACTAGTTGATCTGGATCATCGGAGTCTTTAAAGTACTGCTTTGCAGTGCCATGTTCACCGTACCAACTAACCCTCAAATTTTTACCACATCTTACATTCTGTGGGAAAATCTTCCGCCTAGAAGATCCTGGATAGGTGATGGTTAGAACGTGATGAGTACCAGAAATAGGTGTTCAGCCTCTGAATTCAGTACGCTTTCGTTCGTTTCTCATAGGAACTGCTTCTGAAGTATTTCTAATAAAATGGCCATACACAAACGAAATTACTAGTGTTATTCTAATAATTACTAGTGGAAATAAGCAACAGATCTTATCATTTGATGCACACAAAGTAGTCAATTCAGATCAGACTACTGTACCGACGGTAGAGTGATTTGCGCATTTTGACTAAAGTAAGCCTAAAATCGCTCACATTTGATCAGAAAACATAGCATTGTTAACAGAGTTGCTCACAGTCCGATCACAACTTATTCAGAGCATCCAGAAACTGTGAAAGTTTCAATTTGTGTGTGTATCTTTATCCTCTTGAGAGATCCCTGTAAAAGTTGTGAGTCATGCAAAGGCAGTGTTTCTCCCAGAAAAGCTTCCTTCCGAGCCAAGTTTATCGCAGCATTTAGGAAGTGGCACACTTTCGTGCAGTCAAAGGCTACAAGATATTGATCACTTATCTGGGCCTTCAGTAGTGTTGCTTTATTGTTTTTGGGTATATGGTAAAACTAATAATGATTCCGACGCCAAGTGAATTCCACCGTTTCCAGTTTCATCTCAGAGGAACTAGGTTTACTCTCATTTTTCAAGCTTGGTCGAAAGACGGTCAAACAGGACCACATTTCTTTGCACTGATTTCGGCTATTCTTTGCAAATTACTGCGCAGTATAGAAACGGGAAGTTGAACCATCAGTTGTGCGTATAATGCACAATTTAAAGCATGACTGCGCAGTATAAACCTTTCTATTTGCGGTACGAAGTGGATGTAATTCATTATTAATTCCAATACCTGTGGTGATTCGGTAGTTATTACACTGGTCATGGTCCAGCGCAGCTCCGTGGTTTGCTCCCTTCACCAAATCGGAAGTCAGTATCGGCATGTGAGGCCACGGCACCCGTGCTCTAATGATGTAGAAGAGAACTTAGTACGCCCCGTGAAAAATGCAGCAGGAAGAAAGAGCTTTGCCTGACTTGGGGGCGTTACTCGACAAGTTCCTGCTGCAGTACCAAAAAGCCGTGCGAGTGGCCACTAAGGATGATATAACAGTTCTGTTCAAGTCCAGAAGCCTACGGTCATTTCTGATATGTCTTGACTAAAGCGACGTCATACACTATCTTGGTAACGAAGTTCGACTAAATCAAGGAATAATCACTAGCCAACTTGGCCAATCAGTGA
The DNA here is from genome assembly GCA_948099385.1 of Fasciola hepatica. Classification (NCBI taxonomy): domain Eukaryota; kingdom Metazoa; phylum Platyhelminthes; class Trematoda; order Plagiorchiida; family Fasciolidae; genus Fasciola; species Fasciola hepatica. The sequence goes on along the minus strand of CANUEZ040000152.1, from coordinate 4,422,959 downwards.
TCGAGATTACGGACCTGGATGATGCGTGAGTACATCGGAGCTACCTCAGCAAAATTCACTTCAAAGAGTCGACCGATGATGATTGTATTTAAGTCAACGACCCATCTGTTTCTCCAAAGGAGATGAATAACAACAAAGCCGAAACATAGCCACCAGCTCCATTTCGAAGATCAGTAAGACAGGAGAGCCGAAATGGTTAGGTGTTCTTGAATGAGGAAGGTTGTGGTAACTCAACAGGCAACACACTGGACACCGTAAAGTTCAGCTTCGTGGTCAAACACACTAAGGAGAGAAGCCGACCGGAATCTCCGTAATTAAGCACGACAAAAGCCCATTGTGAATCGCTAACTCGCAAACTACCAAATATTTTATTTCACGTAACAATAATACCAATCATTTCTGCTTTAAAACCAGCTTACATCTCTACAGCTTTGGCATTCTTGCTACTTTGTTTTGCTTAGTTTTGGGTTGGAGTGATTTCAGTACTTTCTTAGTTCAATTGGTGCGAGTAGCGCCGTAGCTAATGATTCGTTCACTATCCCTAGCATTCATTTTGGTGATCAAAAAATATATCAGCTATATATATCTTCTCTATCCAGTTGTCTTTTTTGATACTGTATCACTGGATAGACCTGGTCTGCGCTAAGGTGGAGATTAGTGGTAGGTAATGTGCTAATGCTATGTACTGATGAAGCCCAACTCAACCTCAAATAACCTTAAAGCTATTTGAAATATTTTGGTAGTGAGCACATCGCTGAGTATAGCACAACAGCAGACTCGATATATTATCGGTTACAGCTGATACCAAACACTGACAACGAATGAACCGTTATTTTGCATACTTTTATATTAAGATAAATGACAGGTCATAGTCTTCAACAGCTCTATATACAGTCTTCAGTCTTGGCTTAAAGAGTAGTGGGATCTTCCCGCATCAATCTCGTCACATTCAACTCCATTGACTTGGCTAGACGTTGGTGCTTTTCCAAAGCTTTTCCAGGAATATGTCAAATTTCAGCTTGAAGACATATTCGTTTAAACTTTCCCCCACATTGGCAGGGAGAGCTTTCTAGATACTGGTCACTCTTCTGGATACACGATATACAAGTCACAGGCTGGTGGAAGTTAGCTTTTGCAGAGTGAGTACATGTTCTCGAAAGCGATCGTTATTCCGGAGGGGGAGTTTCAACTGCCGGTCAGCATCCATAACACCTCGAATACTGCGTTTTGTATTGATCAGGTCATCGTGAATGCCCTTGTAGGCCATAGGGAACAACTGATTACCTTTCAGCCCTCCCTCGTAACTGATCCCGTGTAATCCAGCGAGGTGACTAGTGGCAGACAGTTGAACTCTCTCCAGTCTGGGAACTTCAACAACGGTACATGGATAGACAACAGGGCCACCTTATTCCAACCAAGAACGTAAGTGAGAGGCATATAGCAGTCTGAATGCTCACCTGTGAAGGCTTCCAAATCAACGGAGCACGGCGCCATGAAATCTCCACGCTGAAGCAAAGGCTCCGTCAAGGTAGGCATGATTCTTCAGATGCTAATAACAACGACACCAATTTCTCTATACTCAGTCGTTCAGTAATGAATGGTGTGTCCAATGTGATAACAAGCTACCACTTCCCCTCTAGCAATTCTTTTGTGAAAGCATTGCTTGGGTTTCATTGGTAGACCCCAGTAGTCAAGCCATTTTACCATGGCATGTAAATCCAGCCGCTAAAGCTAACGATCCTCTTCTGACCAAAAAGTACTTTAGATCTTTACATCAATAATATACATGAGGCGTTGGGTCTGCAGTGTCTGCGGAAGGTCATTCACAAAGGCAGTGAAAAACAATGATTCAAAGATGGAACTTAGCAGGACACCATTGATGATAGGATACGGCAGGGACAGTGACTGATCGTTTCTCTCGGAAAAGGTTCTCCCGGTTAAGATGCCTTCAGTTCGGTTAAGCATGGAAGAGGCCGAGAGGCCAGAGTTTTGCCAGCAGTTTTTTCTAGAGTATTTTGTTAAAGATCTTACTGAAATCCACCAGGACGTCCGTGTCCGGGTTCTTTGGCCTTGGCAGCGGACTAGCCTCTACGTACTACTAGCTTGTTAATCAAACACGAATAGTTCCTTCAAAGCCTTGTTGCGGTGTGCGCATAAGGTGATGTTTTTTAATAGTAACACTGAGACCAGAGGCTACAGGCCACTGCGTGACTTTTCCAACTACAGATTTGAAGCTAACCGGGCGATGTTTGACGGCAGCAAATTTTGTTCACCCCCCCCCCCCTCCCCTTAAACAACAACGATGAGACCACCTAGTTTTGCCAATCTATAGGCAAGCCGTAGGCTGTCACAGACGAGTTGAATAATTTGGTCAGCAGTAGAATGAGCTAATTAGCCAATTCCTCCAACATTACTGGGTAAGTTCCGTCTGGCTCCAGAGACTTGCAAATCTTCCCAAATCTGAGAGTAGTCCTCACTTCTGACTCCAAAATTCCTCGAGGAAGATTGACGGATCAAGGTTAAAACTCGACACTGGCGAAACCAATTCCGTGGTTTATACTGACTGATAGAGTTGGCTAACGCTTCAGTCTTCCCTTCGTCAGCTACCACCGGTTCATTTCCGCCTAACAGCGCTGGTATACCGACTTTTATTCTCGTATTCTGATTAAGAAATGCATCTAGGCTCTTGAGTGGTCGCACTACGTCGAGAGCAATGGCTTCTTCGAGGGCCATCCCTTTTTTCCGTTTCAGTTCTGCGCACTGGTTACGAATCGAGTGATGAAGATCGTAACCCTCACTTGTGGATCGGATTAGCAACCAGGCCCGATTTGGTTGTTCGCAAAAGTATCTCAGCTCCAAGTCAAAATATGGTGGGCCCTTCACATGGGGTCGTTGTCTGCTGGGTGGAGAGTAGGTATTCATAAGGCGTAAGATGCTATCGTGAATGACCTCAAAACCACCGTTCATGTCGCTGCCGTAGTCTGAGTCAGTGGGAAACTAGTCGACGTCCAAGGCAGCTCTATGCACTTCCTTGAAAGGTGTGCGTCCAGGAGCTGAACGAGGACGATTACACCAGTGAATTTCTAGCACCATGTGATCTCTGCTCCAAGGTGAAGGTCTAAGTTCGACCCTAACAATACTACAGCTCCTAGGGGAGATCAATAAATCTAAGGTAGGACCCTGACCAAATGGCTTCCGGGTTGACTCCTCAACATGTCTGCACGAAACCCCCACCAGTAAAGTAGTCAGCAGATCCCAAGAGAGAAAGGGGGCCGCAGGTGTCCGATAGATGGCCCCGACGGTCTTGAAACCTTCATTCCATTGCTCAATGCTGCCCCAAAGAGCTTCACTAAATGTGCATCCTGGTCCAAATACACCGTTGGAATGCCCAGTCGGACGAAAAATGCCGTTGCTTCACCTGATCAGACAGAGTATCCGTCAAGTCGGAATGGGATTTGGCCAGGGAGGGAAACCTCAAATTCCAGGATATCCAATACAGAGTCACTTCTCCGTCAGCTCCACTAAAGTAGGCGAGTGGGACTGAAGCAAGACTTCCAATTCATCTCCTCTACTCCTAAGACTTCGGATATTAGAAGGCACAATGACGGTGCTGGATGGGTCTACTGCCATATCCTCCTCATACACTTGCTCGCAGTGAACTAGCTACGAGGAATTGACAGGGAAGCCAACGATAATGGCCTCCACCGAAAGTAAGGCTGCCGTTTCTGTGCCCGAAAATCTTGAATAATCAAGTCTTTTTCTCCATGGACATGACGTTCAAGGAATTCAGCTTTTGTGTCCCACTCGGTCTTCGGGTTTCATATACTTAAACAGTAGCACTTGTTCACCTTTTAGCCTATGAGCGTTTTGTAGCACGGAGTTTTCTTCATCCTTGGGTCCAAAGACCAGTTTGAAAGGGCGTGGTCGTCTAGTTTCACTGACCTTGCCTAAGTGAAAGGCCCACTCCACTCGGATGTTGTCCACACTGTTTTTCTCTTCAGTAACTGACATTTTAGTTAAGGCATCACGTATATCGGAAATATCACTGTACAGGCCCGTTTGAACCGTAGTCTGGTTCGTTTATGAGAGGTTCAAAATCGGAAAATATTTTTTCCTTGATGGAGGAGCTTTACCATGTATATGAATAATCATTCTCCAATTGGGGTGTCCTGCCAAGCCCGAATTACTTCCGATCTGTATTCGTTTCGTCCTTTAGCTGACCGTAGAAGGCACGGAGGCAGCAGCAGTTAGGACCAAGCTGCTTCCCGAAAGTTCTTCGCATAGGCAAAACTTTGTTTTGAAGGGTGCATTATCATGTATCGATGTGGCCTTCGCATGGGGAAGGAAACATAGCAGTCACTAAATAACAGTTGTGAGGTTCAGATTTCAACAAAGGACGAGCAGCTTCGGCATGCGCCTCTCCACTCCAAGTCTCCGGGTCTGATTGCCAGTTATACCTGAGACTGCAGTGGGCCTTCGTGGCTATGGGGTATACACCCTCTCAAAAGCACATATGCAAAGGCATGCAAAAAAAGCAATAACCTAGAGCAGAAAAGCGGTCTGGTCTCGGGCCGTAGAAGCCTCATTAGGCATCAAATTCTACGGCGCAGGAGCAAATCACGTTCGAGGGTACAGCACATATACTGTTAATGGATTTGAATAAATATGACGACAAAGATAATCAAGCTTAACATCATAATAAAGGAGGTGGTCACGGCTTGATGATCATGACGGGGATAAACAGAAAGGTATTGATTACCATCATGATAAAAAGGATATAAACAATGGACACGAAGAAGAGTACGATATAAAGGATGAAGGAAGAGCTGAAAATGATGATGAGAAAGTTTAGGAAAAGAATGATGATGATGATGATGATGATGACTCGGATGATGATGATGATGACTCGGATGATGACTCGGATGATGACTCGGATGATGACGATGATGGTGATGATGATGATGATGATGATGATGATGATGATGATGATGATGATGATGATGATGATGATGATGATGATGATGATGATGATGATGATGATGATGATGATGATGATGATGATGATGACGGTGATGATGCTGGTGATTAGGATGAATTCGAGCTTGATGATAAAGACTATGGTAGTGATTTTATTGATGATGATGATGAAGTTTATGTTGATGATGAAATTGCTGATATGTTATTTGATGATTATATATCTGTCGATATCCTCGATCAATTAGTTCATCATGATTATGACGAAGTTGATTGCGGCTATAATAATAACGATGTTGATGATGATGATTATGTCCACGATAACGATGATTCGGAAGATGATGATGGTGATGGGGATAATGATGATGATGATTATGATGGCGATGGACTAATGACAACGTTGACGTTGGGATGATGAAAATGGTGATGATGGTGATGATGTTGACGATAACGATGTTTCGGATGATGATGATGATGGTGATGAACATTATGATACTGGAGATGATGATTATGATGGTGCTACTGATGATGTTGAAGATGATGTTGATGATCATCATCATCATCAACAATATTATTATTATTACGCTGATGATAATGATGATCCTGATGATGATGATGATGGTCATGACTGGTCATGATGATGATGGAGCAGATCATTGTTATCATACTGTTGATTATATCGGTGATCAACCTCATGGTGATTATGATCACGAGGGTTATAAGGGGAAGTTTATGTAAATCCTGAGGATCATGAGAAATAACACGGTCATGAATGGGTTTATCATTTTGATGATGAATACGATGACGGTAATAATGATGATAATACTGATGATAGTTATGATCTTGTTGATGATGATGATGATGATGATGCTTTTGATGATGATGGTGATGATAATGGCGATAGTTCGGATGATGGTGGTCCTTTGGATTATGATGAATATGATGATGATAATGATTACGATGTTACTGATGACGCTGATTATGGTGTTGATGATGGTGATGTGGTGGTGACTCGAATGATGATGATGCTGAAATATTTGGAAGACGATGATGTTTATGTCGATAGCGAGTTTCCGGTTGTCGATGATGACGATGATGATTATGATTATGTTGATCAAGGTGATCTAGATTTAGATGTTGATCAAGATTTAATGATGAAGATGATGATAATGGTGAAGTTGATGATAATGAAGTAGATAATGATGATTATATTGATGACTTTGTTGTTGATGTTGATTTTTGGGATGAAGATGATGATAATTTTGATGCCTATGTTAATGATAGTGATGACGATGATGCTTACAATGCAGACCCCTGTGATGATGATTAAGCTGAATTTGTTGATGATGATGATGACGATGGCGACGATGATTCGGATGATGATGATGATGATGATGATGAAGGTAATGATGATGTTGATGATGATGATGATTATGATTATGATTATGATGTTGATTATGATGCGTATTTTGATGATGCTTATCTCTGATAATGAATATAATTTTTACTGTCGGTATATTCATGAACAAGTTGGTGTTTTTGATGATGATGATTATATTACCGATGATGAGCGTGATTTCTGTGATGATGTTTATCTTTTTGTTGATGATGATGATGAAATTTTGTGATTGATCATGCGGATGTTTCGGATAATAATGAATATTATAATGATGATGTTGGTGATGATTCTAATGTTTGAAACGTTGTTTTTGTTGAGTTTATCGATGATAATGATGATCCCTATGACGCTGGTGATCATGATTATTCTAATTCTCAAGCAGCAGTATTCCGCTGATATTTTTGATAGGCGTGATTTGTATGATGATGATTTTTCCTGTGATGATGATGCCAAGTAGGTCGATCGGCTTTTCCTCTCCGGCTTTTATGTTACAGTGTTCCGATTCAGTGCATTTTGGTTACTCACTTATAGATCGATTGCTCAGCGTTTCTGACACATAACACTTGTAGTGACGTTGCACAACGTTTATCCGGAGCTCCATTAAGATCTCTGTTATTTTGTTCAATAACGAAAGTTGATCCCACCATCGCACTTATCACATCGAAAAGCTTTGTCGCAGCAGCGTACGTTAGACAGCCCTGGGCGTGTAGGCGTATGGTTTCATTGATATTTGTTTGGCATACTGATTCAATAATAGCCCCTTGAGTGACAGAAAACCAGAAGTACAATACCAAATAGTGCGTAGAACGACTTGCAGGTTGTAGCACGTACACGTCCGTTAGATAAGTTCATTTAAAGCTGTATCTCTCTCTCCCTCTCTCTCTCTACGAAACCACCCACTCAGTCGTTACTCGTACATTCGACTCCGTTTAACCTTGGCTGGTTTCCTACTCCGATATTCAATAACCCTATTCCACATCGCTTATTGCGTACCTGTATTTTCCTTTACTAATCAAGGTCAGAACCCAGTTAGATGTATTCCTTTGTCTTTGCTCCCGTTCATTTGCCGATAAAATAATTCAGTCTGATTCAAAGTAGATGAACTGACTGAGAAAATGGCGACGGGAGCCTGATTGAAACTCAGTGTCAATGGATTCCAAGCAAGATGCAACCGGTTTTCCGAACTTATACAATCACCCTGGGATACTAAAATTCTTATTTTGTTAAAATTTCATAAAAGTCTGTCCCGTATCGCAACTTGACAAGCTGTTATCGTACAACTGAACGACATTTCAATATTAGGATCATATCTTATTCATAGGATATGTTCTCCTACTCGGGTGCTTCTGTGGTTCACGCTTTCTGTTCATTCCATTATATTGTATAACAGGTCAGAAATTTCCATTATTTGATAGGACTGATGGGACAGAATGGTACTCAGCCAGAATGTTGCAGCTTAGTGAACGGGAACTCATTGTTCACTTGGTTTTTCTCTTGAACAACAGGCGAAGAAGTCCTTAATAAAACCATTCACATATGAATAACCCGATGGGCTATTGGGTAAATACTCGTGTGACTTCCCTACAAAGTGAGAAGAAACCAGTTCCAACAAAAAAAATCATTTTTCTTTTTTGTGGTTCAGATAAAACTAGGATAAACATTCTGACTGAAAGCTATTCTAGGGTATTTTTAATATATAACTTTCTGTACTAAACCTGAAATTCACCGGTCTCATAGTTAATACTTTAAAGAAAGAGACTATATTCTAACCCCTTATTCTTTGGTAATAATCTGCCAATAGGCCCAGTGAAAAGATGTCCGTGTGTAAAAAGGAACCCTATTTTGACCTCATCGTCGTCGCAAACGACAAAACAAACAACAGCATGAAGAACAATGGCAAGGAAGCTTATTTTCATCTGGGGAAGAAGTAGGAATCATCACAATATACCCTTGCGTACAAAAGTACACGGGAGGTCGAAAACATATTCAACAGACTAGTAAAAACATGTTTCAATAAGCGAAAAGAATAGACAGCGGATATAAACAATATTTTCAGTGAAGGTCGACAATATTTTGCCAGTGGTCACCAAAAGACATAGTTCAGTGTCTGCCCGTCTAGAATAGGCAAGAGATAATTGTTCATTGTTGACCACTATCGGCATGGCAACAAATGTACCTAGCCAACCAGTAAAAAACTTTGAAAACATTGGTATTTCCCTTGGGATTCACGGGTTGATCACGTAGACAGAAGCAAATCTTGATATTAGGTGAGATTAGACTAGATTAAATAGAGAGATAGATCACGGATGGATAGATAGATAGATAGATAGATAGATAGATAGATAGATAGATAGATAGATAGATAGATAGATAGATAGATCACGGACAGATAGATAGATAGATAGATAGATAGATAGATAGATAGATAGATAGATAGATAGATAGATAGATAGATAGATAGATAGATAGGTATAGATTTGCTGTGTTTTGGTTTCTGGATGATTTTCCTTGCCATTAGTTGTGAACACAATTATATGTAATCAGTGGATTATCCATCGGTTACAGCGGACATGTTCATTACTTTCCCACAAACATTTCTCACTGAAAAGTTATCAGCGGGTAACGCATCTAATGAAGTAGACAGCAGTTTGATCAATATGAACTGATAGGAGTTGCTGTCAATATTAATAATTATGTATGTGGGATCATTTTCTGTTTGCATTTTTGCAATCGAACTGGATGAACGTCGTCTTCTTTTGCACAAAAAAATGGTTTCATCAGAACAGGTACCAATGACTGCCTTCAGATTGTTGGTAAGAAGAAAGCACAACAACTAATAGCTACAACATTCTAATCCCATTCTAATCATATAGTAAGCGAGCGCTATTTTTAGGAGAGGGAAGCTGCCAATTATCGGCTACCAAGATGGGGAGTGGTCTACACAGGTGGAATTTGTTTCCGGGATCTCCGAATTCCGCATTCACTACAATGATAGCTTGGCCACTGTGGAGAAATGACTGACGAATACAAGCAAAAAAACAATAAAATAAGATTTCTTGTTTATAGAGATATTAAATGTATTCGAGAGGAGATGATACTTGTTTTTGTGCACTTTTAAGATATAGCCGTCAGTCAGAGGAGTCACAAAAAGCAGCCAAACTAGCAGAAGAATTACTATATAAAAACACCACAGAAAGAAATGTACGTTTTTATCAAATAAGGGAAAGAAAAACTGTACAATTGATTCGAGGAAGTAAGTTGTATTTGTTGCCAGACAGGATGGAATTTTGTGAAAGCTATGTAGTGAAAACCCGTAGAAACACTGAACAGCCAAACCATCGATAGCCGTCGAGGAAAAGTTGAAAATAACATTAAAACGGCCTCCTCAGGATAACCGGACGCGAGTGGTAACTCTATCTCTAGTTTCCTTTCTATGTTTTTTTTCATTCTGCCAGAAGCATTTGAAAACATACAGCAGCACATAAGCATTATCTGGATTTTGGTGTAACAAAGATTTCCATGAACCAACCACTATAATATTGAGCTTGTACGCGTGATCTTTGGATGCACGTTAGATCCAATAGTATTGGGAAAAGCGGATGAAAGTATACACAGTCCAGTGAGCTGTTTCTCAGTCGGATCATTTACCTTCTCTTGGATATGAAAAAGGTGAAGACGTTGTTTTTAGAGAGTTACCAACGCTAATCTTAAATGATGGCGAGTGATAATGGGGGCAGCGAATCAAGGAATTTTTCACCTACCGATAATGTTTTGTGTCAGACAGATACCCTAAGAAACGATTGCCAATAATGTTCATCATATATGTAGACAAAATATTCTTTCACCAGAGTTCATGCAAATCAGAATTCTCTGGTGAAAATCGTTCAGTAGTAGTCAACGAAAAATATACGAGTGATATCATTTATCACAAGTTCGATCAAAACACTGTTGAATGGAATACAGTTTGCAAGGCGATTGCAAGTATGGCAATTTCGTATCACCTTTGTTACCGAAAGCTCATCACATATTTTTTCCATATAATAATACACGAACCATATTATACTTATCTGCAATTAACCTTTCCGTAAATCACTGTTCTTAGACTTTGTTCTCCTGAAAGTCCGACCAATCAAGCTTATGCATTCATTTCAATGAGATCAGAGGGGCCTTCGGAAATCAGCCTTTTTTAAAAAACTTTTCCATCGTTAGTGATTTACCAAGCAATCCGTTTTCTCTGATCCCGAAGACCGACTGATTTTCAAGGCTGAATGTTATCTTAAATCGGCCCCTTTTGAGTTCCTTAAGGATCCCGGCGCTAGGCAATTTGTTTTTAGCATTTTGAATGCAGTTACGAATCGTGTAAAACGTCTGCTACGGAAGGTATGTGGATACCCAAGAGAGTTGCTCCAGGACATCAAGCTGTTTCCAATACGCCGATACCACCAAAAGAAAATCAGGATGGGTTTAATGGCATTTTGTGCACCATACTCCGATCTAACAGCACCGAGCCTCAAGATCGTAGTTTGTTTATTTATTTTTTGGCGGCGGCGTTTTTGACGAATAGGATAGCACAGTGTGCCTCTGAGGCTATAGAGTATGCCCCTCTTGATGAGCGCATGCGCAGCCTCGTAATAAAAAAATACAGTTGTTCAGCTTGGTGCAGTTCTCCGTTGAGCATTTGTTTTTCTTTTTTGCGCACCGAACATAAGTGATTATCCTCACAGAATTTCTGCAGTGCTCGCCAACGTTTGTTATCGTTCTCATGAACAATCGACTCAGACCTAATTTTCGGTTGATGCAAGCATTCCATTTCTGTTTTCAATTTGGATCGCCTTTCCGAGCTGACTATCATCTTTTCCTGTCACGAAGAAATAAGGAGAAGTAAGGTCGAAGTGAACCGCTTACATTGGAATGAAAATCTGAGTGCAGATGGACGACATCAACTATGAGATGCGTGCACACCTTCTATAAGAATAATACTAAATGGCTTCTGGGTTTGATCCCACTTCGAAAGAGGATCGACTGAAAATAAGCAGATTCAAGCAAAACACGAACTGGCTGTTTTGAGAGATGACACAAGCAAGTTGTATCTTGTGAAGTATTATGCCAAACAAGGCGGAACAATGAATCAGAACAATAAGGGTTTTAACTGCGTGCGGGACCTTTGAATACCACCCACGCCTTAAATATATCTCCATCGTTTGTGATTTAATTTCAAAGTTGAACTAATTTTCACGGCCAAATGTTAGCTTACAATAGCTTCATTTTGAATTCTGTACAGATTCTCGTGCATGGCGACAAATTTCGAACATTTTCGAAAGCAGTTCGGAATCATGTAAAACGTCTGCTACGGAAGGTATTTGGACACTCACGAAAACACCATGCTGGTTGGAGATCTACTCTAAGACATCATACTGTCTCCAAAAATACCGATACCGTCAATATTACCTTAAAACATTCGGCCACTTTTGGGGAAGTTCGATGAAGTATCTCACATCACCTTGCGAAAATGAATCAAAAAACGTCAATGCAACACTCTACGAAAGTTGGTTGCACAAAGAAATTGACGATGTCGTCCATATCGATGGGTTTGCCGTCTTCAGGAGCGGTCGGCCTGCGAACCCAATAAACCGAGGCGGTGATATACTCATATTCATTAGTCGCAACTGGTGCAGATATTCTCACCTATCATTCCAGTTCAACACGACGAAGATCAGTTGCGTTGCAGTTCGTTGTAAGTCACCTTTTCCAAGTTTTTTTCGCCATCTTGTTTTCGTTAGTTCTTATGTCGCAGCAGATACCCCCAGTGATGATGTCAGCCAGTCAACTGACGGCCTTTCCAACTGCCTCACTACAATTCTTGATCAGTCGTTGCGCATAATAGCAGGTGATTTCAATGGACTTGATTTATCCCTTTTGACCGCTTTGAGTTTTTTTATTCACGTATATTTCCCAACGCGTTTCAATGTCCCTTTGGATGCAGTGTTAGTTAATTATCGAAATATTTTCACAATTTTTAAACGTGTCTCTTATAGCATTTCTGATCACTGTACTTTACTTCGTAATCCTGAAATTTATTCTAGAAGCAGATCTTTGACCAACTCCATGCACTTATCGCACACTGTCTGCAAACGAGGTTGCATCCCTGAGAATCTCAATAAGCTCAGGGTAATTTTCGGTTCCTCTGAACTCTATTTTTCCTTCGTGCTGAGAACACCTAACTGAATACCTTCATTTTGTTATGACTTGTGCTGCCCGGTGGAAACCTGATATGTTCCACCCGATAAATTCTGCTCCCCTCACTTGAAGAGGCTCCGTACGGTCAAGGAAAAGGCGTACAAATCGGGACGGTATGGTGCTGTAAGGAGACCATCCACACCATACTAGGAGAAAGACCTCTCCGCTTTCAAACCATCTCGATTTATTGGGTCAAAATAGTTTGTTTATATGAGAAGTATGATAACCACAACTAACTCTTTGCACAAAAACGAAATGGTTCGGTTGTTATTCATGAGCGGCTCTTTCACCTGTTTGGTCTGGTTGCAATCCGATTGGTTGATTTGGCTCTGATCGGTTGGGACGATTGTTGGCCACTGATGGGTTTATTGTTGCGATTTACTGGCCCCAATTACATCCTCAATTCTGTCATGACGTGAAGTCTGCCAGCCAAACTATTGACCTGTTTTTCGGAATCCAACTTGCCCTCTGTTTTGAACGGGAGAAGATGCGCTGTCTAATAAACGAACCAACCAGTCTATCCTTCCACTTTTATCATTTACCATTTTGTTTACTTCCTTTTATTATGTTATTATGGTTTAGTATTTCAGGAAGAAGATCGCCGCCAATTAGAGGCATCTAGTTGTGTTAGTGACCCGAAGGAGAAACAGGGTTAGAACCCGGGACGGAAGGATATGAACCCTATCACGATGACCGGTTGATCACCGCCGTTAAATTGTTTTTTAATACCCTCATATGGACCTCGATATTAGTTGAAGACGCTTTAGTAAGGTCCCTTCAGATAAGGCCCGATGAAGAGCCAGGAGAATGCCTGACTGCAGCCAATGTGATCAGAAGCGCAGCGGTTCCCATGTTCTGTCTCGGAAGTGAAAGTGTCCTATTCCATCCAAAAGGCATCAGTTATTGGAATGAGTAACGTTTGTTCCTCTATGCAGTCCTATTTCTTATTGGAACCACTTAGTGCAACCGCTCTGGTGTGTTTTCAAATTATTAAAGTTATGTTTTGTGTTAACTGGGATCAACTCCACAACATCTTGACCACCAAATTTGTTGAAACCACCTTGTTTGTGGAAATCATCAGTAAGACCTGCAGAATTTTGTATCAATCTTTATCTTGTGGTACTTAGTGGATAACAAATGCAGTGGATGATCAATGGAACAAGGCAAATCTTTCCTCGGATGAAGTTTAAACTGCGAGGCAAAACGAAACGCGATTGATGTAGTGGTACTCTCGGTTCAGTCTAAGGTCTATTGGCTATTTTTCACAAGTTTAGAGTTTCCAATAAACAAAGCCTGATGATTTACAAATTAGAAGAAACTCCGGGTTGCGTAAATCATCGTTGAATATGATTTTGCGAAAAATTATAAACCCTAGCTTTGTCATATTCAACTGACACACACACTGAAGAATGCAAAATGGCACTGAATATATGAACAATTCTGTTTCCAAGCAAAATTGGACGTTAATCACAACAAAGCCGTGCATACAGAATTTCACAGATTTCTTTTCATTCCGGGGGGTTGAAATTGCGCCAGATACGATGATTCACTGAATCCATTCTACGAGCAATCCAACAATCTTCTACCTTTACATAATGTGATCGTAAAGTTCATTCAATCTGTTTATGAAATTCCCATGGAGAACCTTACCGTTTCACTTTTATTCTTCTCCTTTTAGATCACATGTCGATCGCCATTTCATCCGTCTCTACGTTGAATTTACTGTTGGTCCGTCCTCCTCGTGTACCGCTCCTCTATGTTTGCACTTTTACGCAAGGTTGATTTACCACGACCTTCACTTTTTCATTCGCACAGTCAGGCTATCTGCTCTACCTGCTCCTTTTTAAGCCATTTACGCTGTCTCCGAGTCCACCCGCACATTGCTCAGGTTTCACACGAAATCCCCGGCAGAATTTTTTCCGTAATATGTGATTGGCCTTTGGCCTTCATGGTAATGAAATGCCACTTCCGTATACTTGTCTGGGTCAGACGTGCGTGCAATCTCCTTTGTCCGAACTTGCTACTTAGATCTGTCGTTGGGGTGTCTCACGTTCGTTCTCTGATTGATTGCTTTATATGCTATAAAACTGCTTTCCACATCCTACTAAAAACTCGGTCCCGTTTTACTCGGCCCATTCGGACGATATCTATTCAGCTTTTCTTGTAATCGGATTACCCTAAAAATTGAGTACAGCAAATGGACCGACATCCAGTGACTGAGCCCCACAGATTAGCGACTCACCTTACATGATCGTGGGTTTCGGGTTCATGTTCTACGAGTCACCCAATCATTGGACAGCAGTTTAGTAGCATGATTCATTATGCACTGTGAACTTCCAATTCTCCACTGCAAACAACAGGACCAAGGTTTAGTTTTTTCATCCTTGTTTGGAATCGTTTGCACATTCACCGAGCACCTACTGGGAATCGAACCCGGAGTGAACCATTTTGAGCCAGCCAACTAATTACCACACTTAAGTAGAAGCCATGCTCTGAAGGCTGAATAATGGGAAGACTTCGTTGTTTTCGGGCCCCTTCGGATAATTTGCCCATCATGGGATTCGATCAGTGTGCGCGAAATGTCCTGACAACATTCAAAGCCAGTAGCCCACGGGCACTATATCATGTAGTGTATGAGTTTACTAAACTTCTAAGATCATACTCGGATAGCCCGGTGGTTAGGTATTTGACTCACGGTCGTTCACCTTGGTTCCAACCCCCGGTGGGAGCTCGGTGGATTTGTGCCGTAACAAGGATGAAACTGCTGTACAGGGCTTTCACGGTTTTCAATGGTTAACTGAACTTTCAAGCTGTACTCTGATCATATTAAGTAAAAATCGATATCCTTTCTACTCATCATCTCCTATTTACAAAAAAGCACTTGATAAAAATACCGGGCTGGTTACACAAAGAAGAAATTTGTGGATGCCGTATGGCAGAATTTTGTTTATTGTAATGGTATCAAATTCGAGGCTGTCACAGTGAAGAGAAAGACGGAATTCGTCTATGAGAATGTTGGTGATCCCATTCCTAATTCGTTGACATTTTGTGTCAGATATCAAGCAATAGTTTCTGAACGAATTCCCGACAGTATTAAGTATACTTAAAAGGTTTGTGTTAGCTAGATACATATTTTTCAACAGCTGTTGCATTTTATGATCTGTACAGAAATTACGTTGCCTTCCTGTACGTCGTCAACGGAATATTTTCCAGTAAGCGTAAAATGTGGCCAGAAACAGAAAAGAGAGGAAGACACCAAAAATGACGACTTGTTTGACCGATTTTCTTCCTATTTGAACAATTGTACAAGCAGACCAAAAAATGGAAGCGTTACCTTGGTAATACAATGCAAATCTAGGTCTCACCGAATTCGTATGAACCACGTTCATCTAGTGAATTACTACGTTGTGAATCACGTGGCCAGTTTTGTCCCTGAAGTTACACAGTGCAGAAAAATATTTCTCACGTGAGGAGTGGCCCCTTGATACAATGAATTCTGTAATGATGTTCAGTTAGTTTTCTCTTTATAAATCGAACAATAGGAGCGAGTGAAAAGTTTTGCACAGCCGGGACGAATTCAATGCTTGCAAATCTTGACGATTGAGCTGTTTTTTACACCGCTTTCCTTGAAATTCTCCAAATGAATAAACTTCCCATTGATACTCTTCTCGTTTTTTCTTGTCGGTATAGTGGGATGCTGAGTTGGGAAGATGCAATTCAAAATAAATATTTATGTTGAGGTTTGTTGTGCTGCAGATTGTGTACAGTTGAAATACCGTGACCTTGACTTCTATTGTAAAATAAGTAGTATGCAAGGATTGGTGTTCCTCCGCGAGGAGTTGCCAGTGCTCGATCTGAAACAGCAAATACAGGAAACCCCATAAGAGCTAAGGCTCAGCATGTGCATCACAGGCACCCTACACTTACATCAGTCGAACACCAATATGGTAGCCAACAGCCTGCTCACTACAAATATACGAGAAGATTGGAGGACCGAAATTAGGGAAAAGTCCTTTGTGATTAACCATTGAAGCTATGATGTTATAACTTAACACAGTATGTTTGAATCACTAATGGTTCAAAGTCACTCTGGTCACAACCAGATCGTTTTAATCGAAAGGCTAGTAATAAGTGTGCTGAGCAGAAGGAAGTAAAAGCGAGGCAAACTCACTTGATTTACAGCAGTTTCTGGACTGATGACAGGCTAGCCAGAAAAATCTCTATTCACTTGGAAAGCGTGATCTTCATATCAAGGTCACTTGGATATCGTCTTTTAAGCGTCCAGCTTTTTGCGATGGCGTCGGAGGGTGCACCCGGAACAAGAAAATCTCAACACTTCAGTAACTAAGTGAAAGTTACAATTCTGAGTTCGATTCAGGGACGCGATTCTGTGACAAGTGTTACTTGGAAATATTTGGGTAAATGAGCACATGTATTTTTGCATTACTCATCTAAAACCCAGTGGACCGCCAAGGCACGGCGGACAGAAATACAGCAGATTCGAATTGGATAACGTTGTTCAGTGCATACAAATTCATAACAGAAACAGCCTCTCTAAATGAAAAAGTCTATCTAGTGGAAAGCTTTCCTAGCTGATACAAGTAAACCTTTGCGAACAACAACGAGGCAAAAATAAGCTTACTTTTCTTTCAGTCTGTTCAAATGTGGTTTTTGCACCCAAAAATGACGAATACTGGTTGAAATGACAAATAAATTCAGATGGCACTGCAATACTTATTATGATCAGTGATGAGATTTGCAAAGATCATATCACGGTGACTCTTGATTAGACTTTCGTGGAAAGCTTCATTCCAATATCATTAGGGTTGCAAAATCTAAAAGGCCAGTTTGTGTGGGCTTCAGTATTTCACGGTCAGAGTTGATGGGAAGATGTTGACAATGTCCCTCTGAACTATGCAGAATTCACCCGGATCATGAAATAACAGGTTCCAGTTCAAGAAATCAGAAGATTTTCCTGGGAGATAAATTTAATGTATATATATATATATATATATATATATATATATATATATATATTCGCAATTTAGTAGTAGGAGATTAGATTTGTATATGATATCCATCATAGGAGTCGATCGCTGTGTGGGAATCGGGTTGTTACCGTTCAAAAGCCAGTGACGGTAGGGTGCTATATCATGCAGTGTAGATGTTCAACAAACCGTTGAGAGCCAGCCTGAATAGCCTTGTGGTTAAGGTGCTCGATTCACACTCGTTCACCCCGGGTTCGAGTCCCCGTGGGGGCTCGGTGGATGTGCACTGCTGATGATTCCCAACAAGGATGAAACAGCTGTACAGTGCTTCCATGGCTTTCAATGGTTAGTTGAGTGTTTGAACTGCATGATGTACCATATATATATATATATATATATATATATATATATATATATATATATATATATATATATATATATATATATATATATATATATATATATATATATATATATATATATACACTATCACTAAGAGCTTTCGCACATGCAGCCTCGTTGTTCACTGGGTTACCAATAACCAAAACACCAGTAACCAACAGAAGTCATAGTTGTGATTCATTTTTAGACTCTTTAGTGAAGAGTATCATTTCACATTGCAAACGATCCAAATTAGATCCTAGTGATCATATAACATCGCAGTGTACAAGTATGAAGATGAGTGGGCAGATGAGTACCGGGTACACATACCTGATGAGCGGCAATAATCTAGAAACCGGTCATTTGCTTTCGGGGGAGTTTTGTCCACCCATTTATATACTATCTACTTTCAATATATATTTATTCATTGTTTTTGCTGTTACCGAGGCGAAACCCGAAACATTTCTAAGGTTCGTTCTCCATAGTTACCGCACAACAGACCTAACTTTGTTACGGAGAACTTGTTGCAAGTGTTCGCGAAGTAAGTTATTACACTTCCTGCAAACTGAAATTTATGGGCTAAAATATTGCTTATAATAAGGCACGGAGTAATCGGTGGTTTCAAACCTTGGTTGGTGGGACGTGTGCTTCTGATCAAAAACAACGATCAGCGAACCTATTAAAACCACTGACGCTCTGTGTTGCCGTTTCATCTGGCTTGTTAGGCATAATCACCAGTAGTGCATATCCACTGATCACCTACTAGCACTCAAACCAAGGAGCCAAACATGTCCTTTTCCAGTTACCTGTAGTGGCTCTCGCCGAATTTTTTCCCTTCCCCGTGACATAATATACCTTCCTTCCTTTGGAATATCCGACTGCTTAGATCCTGCCTCCCGGTTCCGTTGTATTCCATCTCTTCCATTCAGGCTTCCACGACAGAGAAGTCCAAAACAGAAACCGATTGTTAAACAGACTTTTACTGTTCCGAGTAAATGATGAACTGACGAAGTATCTTTGTATTGCATTCACGGTTCATTGTGAGGAAATGATCAGTAATATTGCATGATATTTGATGCGAGAAACGATCGAGGTCCACTACGCATGTTGAGCTGAACACGTTTGCATGATGCTTTCGTAAAATGTAAGTGACTGCATCTTTTTCCCTTAACTCGACAAACCACAGGGTGACTAAGCGACTTCATTGAAAAACTCCGTGGTTACGAAGTATGACACCTTACTAATCCACGGTCTTGTAACGGGCTATTAAAGCTGTTTCCCTCAGAAAAGCTTTAAATTCCATCGTCCAGAATTTTTTTCGAAAAATGGAGGTTAAAATAGTCTATAAGACTATTTTGATCGGTAATCCAACGTAAAATGTCCTGTTCACCGAGTCAACTGGATGGTGAGCAGTAAACATAATTTCAAGGTGAAAAGAACCTTCCTTAAACACACCAGTAGAAAATGATAAATTGGGATTTTTTGAAAATGTACGAGTTTCAGCCTACTCCGACCCATAATCCGAGCATTGACCCAGTGAAATCCACCGTGTTTATCTGTTCCTGGACATGAGTTCGAACAAACGTACTAGGTGGCTAATAGCTGATGTCTAAAACGACTCACGAATAATTTTGTAAATCCGCCTAGTACCTGGTTTCCAAATTTTAAAACACGCGTCACGGGTGTTCACACTTGAATACATGTATAAAGTACATACAGTGAGCACTTTGTAATTAGTCAGTGAAGCTGAAGATAAATTCTTTTTTTAAATGAACACATTACTGCTGCATCCGCCGGCAATTTGTCTAGACTTTTAAGACCATTTTTTCTGTGAGAAATTTGTCATTTTCTTCACGGCTACATTTTACGGTCTGGCATATCACGTCATATTATTCATTCTCCTATTTGCTGTCGTCTCCCATGAATTCCACATAATCCCCTTGTCTATAAACTTTCATGGACGGTCATTGGGTCTGTTGTGTCCACAATCGGTAGCAGAACACGTAATGGTGACGTTGCATTTATTTATGCCATTGTGAACACAAAACCCGGCCGTAGCCGGCGACTAAGCGGCAAACAAGCAAGTGAGTTGGCATAAATAATTAAACTACTTGTGCCATCACGCGCAGCAGAGGAAGACCAATCAGTACACAGCAAAATCGATAGGTCAATACTGCTGGCGCTAAAGCATGGTTAAAGATCGAGGCAAATTGGCAGTATGTCCATTCATGAGAGGTATATTGATCGGTTGTCCGCGTAGTGTGCGAGACCCTAACCAGATACAACAGGGTCCAAGTTTGTTCCAGCTATTCGGCATCAACTTCGAAATCATAATTTTGTGACTGTTGTCAAAATCTTCGCTAACTGCTCATTCCTGTCCGTGTTCAATCGGTTAACCATTTTCTAGAGGGGAGGCCTTTTAGAATACACTGACTGAAAAATCCTTCCAAAATTTTACCATGTATGCATAGTGCCTCTGGGGGATTTTTTTCTGAAATTCACAAATGATTTATCAATTCGAACTGAGTTCTGTTAAATCCCATGAAGGATTCAGCTTGCAGTCAAAAAAGCCCAACTTGCTAAGGGAGAAAAGCTTGGCACAGCCCTGGCAACCTGGTTTCATAGGACTGAACGGGAACAGTGCATGGTCACCAATTACCACCTTGGACTCAATTAACCAACAGGTTGTAAATCTGCGACGTGACTGCCATTCCGTTTTTCCACGTACAAAATGTTACTTTATTCAATAACGTTTCTGGTATTCATATAAAAGCATGCACAAAACTACTCTGCATGCGACCCAATATAACATAGTTATTTATTTCATTCCAAGTCAAATAAAATTAATTAAATGCCTTTGCCATCGCTTAAGGGAATAGTAAGCTACCCTGCACTCATTCGAATAAGAACACGGTGAAAGCAAATAGAAGATGACTACGATTCAACCCAGCGAAACGGAAGACGTACAACACATTGCCCGATTAGCGATTAGTTATTCAGCAAAATCTTCTCGTCACTGAGCAGTTCAAGAAAAATTCTGGATCTCCAGAAACATCTCTCAGCACTTGGAGCAATTCACAGGGATGAAGTGCTTTTTCTGGTTTCTTAAATCGAGTACTGAAAAAACCTGGCACAATATTTGATGTAGCGTGTACACACACACACACACACACACACAAACACACACACACACTCACACTAAATTCAAAATGCCTGATAATGTTAAGAGTTCACAAGCCCAATGGAACCATGCAAAAAGAAAAATGCTATCCAAATAAGGCAAAACTGTGATCGATAGTGGATCTAACACAGTGGATGTAGTTTCACTGTTTCGCCCTACGGTGCACACTGTGATCAACCAAACGAAGTAGTAGTTAGCCCATTTTTAAGAGTCAATATTTCCAACAAATTATCGGTGTAGAAACGGAGAACGATTCCTCGATTTCCTTCTCATTTTTTCTAAATGTGGATTCCTTTGAATACCTTACGGACATGAGAGGAAAGTCTGCACACATTTTCTCATTCTATTACTGGACTTTTAAAAGTCAGTCCTGACTACGGGTGACGATAATCCCAACAGACGATTAATCTTTCATCTTGCATTCGCTCCTGAATGGTGTTGGTCGTATTATTCAGTTGTGAATAGCCGCCCACCTATCTAGATAAAAAGAGGCAAATTTGATAGAACGGCTCAGCAAACGTTCTTGCAAATCAGAAAGTGTGCGAACGAATTTCTTAACAAGTTTTAAAGGTCATAGATCACTTCAGCCTCTTTGGACCGCGCTACTGACTTTCCGTCTTGTTGTGTAGACATCAGAGATGCGGAGAACTGACGTTACTCTTCATAACCACTTCCTTCTCAATAACCATTTGGAAACTACAGTTTTTAGATGCACCGGCTGTCTAGCTACGGAAATTTCGTCTGTGCAAGCGGAAGAGGTCACTCGTTACACTAGCCACGAAATAGTTGAACTTTGAACGTTATTAATGTCTGAAGTCCGGGACTTTCACGTCTCCGTTATCGGCTACTGTTGATAGAACAAGGCAGACAATAGTCATATTTGCCACTAACACATCATAGAGCTGTCAAAAGGCAGTAGTACAGACAATTATCGGGACAAGAAATGCACAAAATGTCAACTGCACACATAAAATAGGCATCCAATAGCAGTGGTGTACACAAACTCACTTACATTTAGGAAAATAAACATGCCCGCACATTTCTATGGACTTGGGAGGTCAATTTCAGTGCGCCGGGTACAATAAACTGTCCCACCGACCCTCGGGAGATTTCTTCTCTGCTTCCGAATCATCTAGCATGTAAGTACAAAACACTGAATGTATTCGGTACAGCTCCATCTGCCCAGGGGTTGCCTTCAGCGTGCTGGTCCAACTGGTGTGGGCAACCAAGCCTTGAGGCTAAAACAAAGCTGACAGGATTCACCACTCGTTCTGTCAATCCACCCCACCGACCAGCTGTCCTGCCGCTTGAGATTCCGTTGTCTCAAGTCTTGGTCTTAGTAAAGCACCAGTGCTGACTCATAACCTGACTTGGCCGTCTATCGAAGGTATAAATATAACTTCACACTGGGTAAATCGGATTTATGATAACGTGAGTTCATAGACCACAGTATCAATTTTCGGTTGATGTATATGAGAAAACCCAGATGACGTAGTTACGGAGTTTTGAACTGCTGTTTTTAGTCCTTTCTTACTTTTTCAGATAGGATACCCGAACTCGGTGCCTGGTTTGCTGAACATGTAGCATGGCAGAGTGGAGTAACGAAAGATGGCTCGATATCTTTGCAGCTGGGATATATTGCCACCTTTCCTCGATTGTATGGTCGGGGTGGTAAGCTGCATGTACTTGGTGATACTAACCTTAAAAATGGCTTAGGCTCAGCCACAAGCAGGTACAAATGCATCTGAACGACTGAACGGGCAGAAGCGCGTGTCCCCAATCCCTCGTCCAATTGTGCACATAGTTGTTCATGCGTGTCCAGTACTGAAAGAGTATTGTTCGGGTGATCACAAGTACGTCGCGGTAAAGCCGGTAGCTTAAACTGATCGTCCAAGTTCCGTGCATCCCTCTGCGTGCGACTGAAACCGGAAATAAAAGTTCAATTAACAGCAGACGTTGGAATCATTGGTCAACAAATGAATGACATCAGGCACCAAACCAGATGTGCTTCATCACTTGATACTTCAACTGTAGTGAGATCACAAATCAGTCTGCTTCGAACTGTTGCTGACATTTGGTCAAGCTCATCGGGCCGCACGTGACTGATTAACTTTTCTGTCGCGTTCACACGTATCACCCAATCCAATGTTTCCACCAATCTGTACTCGCATCCTCTTTGTCTTTTTTAACCATTCTAGAGTAAATCTCACTTGACCTTTCCAGTCTAGTGACACGTATCCCCTTTCTGACTGAATTAATCGGACCAGAGCTATCCGTTATAACATCAATAGATCAAACCACTGGATTACCTGGAACGAACAGGAGCTTTGTGGCTTAGACTATCCCTGATCAAAAGTACCCCATTTTATGGTATTCTATGGCGCTTTTCCTCACGTCTTCGTTATGCTGGTTTTGTTGCGACTATGCCGAAGTCTAGGGCTGTCAGTCTAGCGGAAAGTTAGACTCACTAGCTATAAGCACGATAATCGTGTTTATTGATAATTCGTGTTTCTGAAACAATTTAATACTCATAAATATACAGTAAGAAAAAGACTTACAGCCAGGTGAGAAGCCATGAACAGAGGACAGAAACTTTCCGAAATTGAGGACAACGCAGAAAGTAAAACGGTCCACTAAGCAAGCAGTTGAACGAAACTGCAGCGCAGTCCGGTTGCGGTACAGTCAGCAAATCAGGAAACTTTTACAGCCACGAATCAATAAACCAGTTACAAAGGTGTAGATTAGACAGTGGTAGTAATGCGAAAGAGAGTTAATAACAAATGAGTACAAATAAGGTGAATCTGTGGGCCAAACAAGAACATGTACCAACATGAATGGACGAGTTCAGCACCAGATCTGCTAATGGCGTTGACGTGTGACGGTCAATGGTGGAGTGCAAAGACAGAAACACTAAGGTTGGGAGTTCGAGCCTCCACTAGGCTGTATAAACGAAGCACTCAAAAGCAGAAGCAGAAGAGTAAACCTTTGAGGAAGCATAGTACGGATAAATAAGTGAACTGTTCATGCATTGGGTACAGTGAAATGCTAATATAAACCATTAAATATCTCAGAAAGAGAGAAAATACATTACGAATGTCTGAGGTTCACGATGTGTGTACTCGTTACTCATGAGTAACTAAACACAAGAGGAGAAGGACAAATCCTAATTACAAATGGTAATTAACAGGTTTTATGGCACAAAATCCGAAGATGGTTCAGTGACTGTTCTTGTGAGCACATCCCTATGACATTTCACTCATCAGTTGTCTAGCTGTTTTTTCGCCCCTTGAAGTTATGCTCCTGGTGTATGATTGAATTAGTCCTTGTGTTTGATCTTGTGATCAATAACCTTCCAACAGCGCATAATTGACCTTGGTCTGTTTTCAGTTCTGACTGAATTAACTTTAGATTGAAGCTGAACTCGACGAAGTTTATGCATAAGAAGGAATCCATATTATTGTTCACTAGAATACTACCTGAGAATGATAGGACAAGCAAATATTGGAATTCGATAATAAAACATAATTGGAGCCGATTAGATCAAAAATTTTGCATAATGTCTGTTTCTTCGCTGTAAGTCGAACGGACGGAAGACGTTTCATCACGTTACCTCCTGCTTCGCACTATTGAAAAGTGACTTTGCTTGCTGGTGGTACCTACAGAAACCAATTCATCATCTTTGCAAGGTCATAAGCCTCAGATCATCTTATTTTGGTTGACAAAAGAGCCAGCATGTTATAAGAAACAGAAGCATTTCAAACCAAAAGGGGGATCCCTAGTATGGCTTGATTTGCAGTTTTGTTTACTTTGTTATCAGCATAATACCGCAAATTAATTGGGAAATTCGCACACGATATCGTGTCATCATCGACCATCATTTATCATGTCACGCTGTTTGCACTAATCAAAGGAGAATTCGATGCTTTTGAGGAGAGGCGTCAGCGTGTAAGTCCCAATTCAGTATTAACGTAAATGGATACCTTCTATATGAGTGTGGTAATCACAGTAGGAAGGGTTGTTCGTAAACCTGCAATTAGCGAGGTTTCGTTAAAAATAGTACCTGACCTAAAGGAACACTCATGTCACCGTCTTTGTCAGTCGAATACACTTCTAACTAGAGCAAAATTACTTCACCTCCCAATAAAACATGTTGCTGGTCATTACGGTCATTGACTAATTTCACCAATATATCTTGCTGTTAATTTTTAATTCAAATGGACTTATATCTTTCTTCTGGACCCAAAGTTTCCAATATCGTGAAGGCATAACCACACTTTGGAAAGACATTCATCAAGAGAACGACTTCATTTGCGAATACCGGGTTGGTGACAAAAATAAAGCCGTGCCAACTCACCTTCTTGCCAGTTTTCTTATACGAACAAAGGTTGTCTCTGTACTCTTGTCTCACTCACTATCTTGCTGCATGTCCAAGAACCTAAATAATGGACTTGCCTACAGTCCGCTAACTCCCATCTGTTGGTGTACGAATGGTTGTCATGACGGCAACGAGGTCTGTCTCGGCGGAAGAAGCAAGGTAAAAATTATGATGCCAGGTGACTCTGTCACCTCGCCCCTCCCGACTATAACTACCAACGTGGGGTATGCTTCTAGACCACAGCAACGACCTCGACTAAAATCGTCGGATTGCAGTTCGAAGTATTTACACTAAGACCGTTCTGAGGCATTCAGGTAAACAGCTTGGTGAGGACGAGAAAAAAAAAGTTAGGGATTACTTCTTGACTCCGATTCTGTCGGGTACCCATGAAGCAAGATTTTTCAGCGTTTTACACACTTTCCCTGAGTGCGAGAAGAACAACGGCCTTATCCTAACTCACTCGAGGAACTCGTATAAGTAATCCGAATTGCCGGACAAATGATCCGTCAATATTGATATTGTCGATAAACAGCCTTAGATACTGAACGGAATGCTCCATTTTATGAGACAGCGTCGAGAGATACTCGGCACAAAAAGCGTACTGCGTGAGCTACAGGAAAAGTCTTTTCCCTCAAGTGGAAGTTGGAGGCACCAGTTTTGACAGTCTTGTTCCGTGAATTGTGTGCTTGAATAGAAAACGGAACGACCGCAAACCGACTGGGAGTCTTCCTCTTTAATGAGACCACAACCTTCCTCGTTAACTACTGGCTTATTGGGATACGATCCAGACCTCAGCTGGACAACTTTCATATCGCGTGGTCGCGGGTAAGGGAAAACACACTAGCCATTCAACTTGTGTTTGGAGCCTGTGACGGATAAATTCCCCATACTAATTCGGATAAGGTCCAGCCTTTCGCAAGTTCATCATATTGCTCGACTACAAATGGAAGTGACCCAGCACGGTCGAAGGTCATATTTACAACGACAGTCGTCTGCTTTTTTCAGTAATTTCAGACAACGGAGTTTGATTGGTGAGACTTGTAACTCGAATCCGGATACTCATTAAATTTGACCAATCATAGTGGTGACCTTATGCGTTTGACCAAGCCAACCATAACGCAATGACATTTGGTCCCAATCATCCAAAACAGTCGATCACAGGGAAACTATTCATCACACATCAGTGGAAAGCTTTTATGGTGACAATAATGAGAGTGTCTTTCGTGACCGGGGTTAATTGCAAGTAGTGAAGAGAACACGCTGGGCACATCAATGGTATTATCTTATTTATTGTCTCTCTGATGTCACAAAGCCGTGGGTCAATGAATCGCCCAATAAACATCCTGGAAGTGGGTGCGGTCATATAGAAGGAAGAGGGTGAATGACCATCCTTCGAATTATCCGACGAAGATCGATCTCTTTGCTATCCGTGCATCTTAGTAATCTGTTAACAAGAAACAACCTTTCCCCGTTACAAATTTGAAAACAGAAGTCAAAAACATAGATTGCACGATGTATCCTGGATCATTTCGCGAAATGACCCGGGATACATCGTGCAATCTATGTTTTTGACTTCGGTTTTCAAATCTGTTAACAGCCTATTCATTTAGCTCCACAAGGAATGCATTTTACCCGTCAGTAGCTGTGAGTAACATTATTTGGGCTGAGCATTACCGAATGTTGAACTACGGCGTATGCGTGACTTCATGCAGACGGTCATCGGTGTGAATCGATCTATCGTTTGACCGCATGGATTGTCTGGAAGAAATGTCAATACATGGACAACTCCAACCAAAGGTCACTCGGGTCAAACACGAATGTGAACTCGACCGAACAACAGGAAGAGAAAAATCAAGTCAGCGGATCTACTGACTACTAGACAAAAGTCGAAATTAAATGAATCCTCTGAATGTTAATTTTTACCATTGACTGAACTCATTCCATATTGAATCAGTATGTATATTTTTACTCAGGTTTCCCGGGAATTATCCAGCAGATCGTCACACACACACACACACACACACGTGCTCACACACGTGCTCACACACAGACGCACGTGCTCACACACTGGTGTTTCATGCACCACCAATCGAGAAATAAGTGACTAGGAGTATTTTTCTATTAACCCTTGCCTATATATGAATAAGAAGAACTGGATGAACCAGATAGTCAGTTGGATCAAACCGAGCGGAGTTGAGGGAAAGAGGCAAACTCTATTTTAGGACTCTGTCACGGAGTCGCATGAACCTCCCTGAAGCCAAGCTACTTGCCCTTGAGATAGTGCCTAGCTGAGTCAACCAATCAACACACCTCAATCCACGCAAGTGGCTGAACTAGCCGAATGAACATTGAGCAACTCGTTCAGTCGTGTCCCTCAAAATAACGATCCCATTGGACGAGTACTTTCGAGATTTTTCCATTCCTGCTTTAAATAACACCGTTCTCCCAAACTCATAAACAAAGACTTTTGACGCGTTGTGCTGCTGGCCTTCTGTCTCCCATTAACGGGCTGTGGCAATTGGAGTTGCGAGCAAGCCAGTGCGTAATAGGTCATAGAAATCAACCAGAACATGAATGATGCAGTGGAATCTACCCGGTGGAAGGCATAAGTTTGCTTCTTGTTAGGTACGATAAAAAGCCACCTACGGCAGCTGTCTGTATTTGACGCTCAGATTTATTTGTATGCGTTAGTAGTGTACACAGTGTTACCATGTTGAGTTTATCTAAAATAACCACAATGGACTACTAGTGTACTTAGCAAGGAGAGAATATCCAATGTATTTCTTAGCAAGTTCCATAGACAGGCAACGGTAACACACACATACACACACACACACACACACACACACACACACACACACACACACTAACAGATACACACATTCCACCAGTGTATAGCAACGTTCGTTTTCGTTGACGATGTGGCCTGAAGCAAAGCAGAAAGGCACAAGGTTGTGTGGAATCTTTTGACCCAGAAAGCCGTGACAAGAACGAAAAGAAAAACAAACTTTTTACAGAATCAGGAGACAAAAACACTAGTGGCAAGCGGGATTAGCGTGATAAGGAGAGAGAGAGAGAGGCAGACTAAGAGTAAGGTGATCTACCGATACCAAATAGTTTTCATCCATTCCACAACGTTCTTCAGAACCCAGTACAGTTTGAAGTCTGGTTCAGTCCAGAGTAATATGAGAACGTATGTGAACGTCTTACTTTGTGTGCAACAAGGCTAGGCCTACCTGTGGAATTTCTAAAAATCGTTTCTTTTGTTGAACGTGAGTGTCTCGCTGGTGAATTGAGCATAGCTGTTAAAAGATTTAAAAGGTATTTCTTTCCTATCAGGGCAGCAGTCTACAGTTCAGTTGGACTAGAATGGGCTTGCTGAGCAGATTGCTGCTAACCACTGTTGTTCTTGCAGTTTGCATCGGTAAGCTTTATCTATAATTTTGCCCCTATTATTATCATTATTGTTATTATTATTATTATCAGTATTATTATCCTTACTATCATAATTAGTTTACTAACTTCAAAAACATGGTAAAGTATTACTAAACCTCCCGATCTAAATTCCAAACAGAGGTTTCTAAAACACAACAAAAACACAAAATTACAGTTTTTGCTACAGGTGGAGCTATTTCTTTGGAAACAACAATCTTACTGGAATAGAAATCGCATCACTTCCTTACAGCTATAATCTGGTACGACGAAAGAAATCGGTTATCGTTCGTTCGATAAAGAGGGATAGAGTGAGAGAGGTGAGCATAAATCGTATGATGTGGTTATTGACGCAACATGACTAAGATATGAGTCATCCATGAGGAGCTCTCACAATCGTAAAATGGTGCTCACAAAAAAATAAAAAGTGATCTACCATAATGTAGTCTACGTTTTATCCCCACCCTTAATAAGTCTCAGATCACCATGTAGAAATATGCGTCGTATTCCAATGAATGGCTTCTAACAAGTAGCCTGAATTGGTAGCACTTCCTCTTCAAATGACCTTACGTTATCGGATATTACCATCAGAGGGTGTATGCACATGATATATATATATACATATATATATATATATATATATATATATATATATATATATACATGCATATACATAAACACAATAGGCATTTTCTGAAACTGATATCTCGATTCTGTGGGTAACCTTCGAGAAGAACTCGACAGTGTGAAAAGACTATAACCATCACCACTAACTGTCACTGGACGTATTGTTATGGGAAGTGCTTTACGGATGACATCGCACGTGATTTCGATGTTGAATAGTTTAACTAAAGGGGTCTGATCACTGCTTGGCTTGTTTTATAGCTTCATCCGAAACGGAAATAATGGTGTCTCGATCATGACGATGGGCAATTTACTATAGTACCTTTCACATTTTATACCAAGAACTAACAGAACACTAGTAAATGCTTACAATCGCATAACTTGTTTCAGTAAAATATCATCCCCAGGCAGTGGCTGGACAGTGAAACCCTTGATTGTAATCTTTGGCGTACAGGGCTCGATTCTGGTCACCACTGGTCAGATTTCCCAAGCGATCGCATTCCTTTTCTAGTAACAGTTATTCGCCACTGAGTGGCACATAGATATGGGATTAAAACATTGTTTTTTCACTTTTCAGATAATTCGATTTTAATGAACTTACTAAATAATCATGCCCTCGCAGTTCCACGTGTGATTGAATTCGGGTGAAAATAATATGAAATAAATAACACTCCTTCGAAGAACAAATACTGAGGAGATTTTCTCAAGTCATAGTTTGTGTATTTTAAACACTTCACTGCCTGATAGAATGGTAGTGGGCTATGTTTACTGGACTGGAAGCAGTAAAGTTTCAAGCATATTACAGAGTTTTAGAACCATAAATCATCAAAAGATGTCCGTCTAAGGTTTTCGGCCCTACGAAATTATATCACTGCTTACCCGAATTTCTTTTCTCGCTACTCTGTTTTTACGGGGAGTAAGTAAATAGCTTTGGTTACTAAGATATTTATTATCTCTTTATATGAGCCTGTTGTCATATCGAACACGACTGGAACAAGTTTGAGTTACTCACCTACGAGTTATGGGGAGTGACTGAAGGAGAGAATGATTTGGCGAGTTAATGACTGGGGGTGTGAGTGGCAGTGAATGAAGAAGGGACTGGAGTGAGTGAGTGAGTGAGTGAGTGGGTGAGTGAGTGGGTGAGTGAGTGAGTGAATGAGTGAGTGAGTGAGTGAGTGAGTGAGTGAGTGAGTGAGTGAGTGAGTGAGTGAGTGAGTGAGTGGGTGAGTGGGTGGGTGAGTGAGTGAGTGAGTGAGTGAGTGAGTGAGTGAGTGAGTGAGTGAGTGAGTGAGTGAGTGAGTGCGTGAGTGAGTGAGTGAGTGAGTGAGTGAGTGAGTGAGTGAGTGAGTGAGTGAGTGAGTGAGTGAGTGAGTGAGTGAGTGAGTGAGTGGGTGAGTGAGTGGGTGAGTGAGTGAGTGAGTGAGTGAGTGAGTGAGTGAGTGAGTGCGTGGGTGAGTGAATGATATGAGTCACAGTGGAATGGATTCTCAACTGAATCTTCACCTGGTCACTCAGAAACCCAGCTGCACCACCAAAGGGTACTAAGTCACCATAATTGCAGTAATCATTAGAAAACCTGAGAAAACTGAAATCAGTTCTGATTGCACTCCCTGACAAAGGATCAGGAATCATCCTCATGGACAGAAATGACTATCTTGGGGAAATGACAGAACTACTGATCGATTCAACTCAGTTAACCGAAGCCAAATGAAAAGACAAGACCATACCCATCGAAAGGCACTTATCAGCTAGGCTTGGAAAACTACTACAGAGAGATGTGACAGACGCGGCTACATCTGAATGGATAGGATCAGTAACCCCAAAACTTTATGGTCTACTGAGAACATATAAAACAGGTGTTCCCGTACAACTTATGCTGGACATATCGAGTTCACCATCACACAGCATAGCACGAAGGGTTGGGGAACCTTTTGAACCGGTAAGGACCAGAGTGTCATCACATAGCCTTCGCGACATTCTAATTCGTCGACGTACTCAGGGATGCGAACGGCAAGTCACGGAAAACGCCCTCTTTCGATAAATCTTCCTTGTTCGAAATGCATCTCTAGTCGAAACTGTAGACTTTTTTGTGTATCCTTAGCAAGAGAAGACAGTGGTGTGGATATACCAGCAGATATAATTAAGGAGCTCCTAAAATTGTGCATCACCAATATACAACTTCAGTTTGAGTAAAATATATATAGACAGGATTATAGCATACCAATGGGATCCCCACTAGGTCTTCTGCTTGCGGTATATTCGTGTCAAAAAGGAAAAATCACTCACTGAGTCTAGTTATCACCAATTTACCTATTTATAAAAATTACGCAGATGGCATCTTCTATCTGGTTCCCTCCAACTATAACTCATAAGAACTACTACAAAATTTCAGTGAACCGCATTCGAACCTAGGATTTATGCTTGAAATTGAACACGACTACGCAATTCCATTCCCTGATGTCCTCCTACGATGAACAGCAAAAGGGGGATTAGGACGCAGAATTGGCCATGAATCAACGTGCGTAGGGCGGTACGCTCGTTTCGGAAGCCTGGTTTTCACGCGGCCAGAATGAAACTTTGTACGATACCTGACCAACAAAGCATGCCTAATATGTTCCTAAGACTAATTTCCGAAAGCCATGGAATCTACGGCCAACTCACTCAGAGAAAATTGGTACCAAGATAGTTTCCCCAGATAACTCGTGAACGCTAATCCTCGACCATGATACTCCAAAGCCCCACAAAAGATCGTATTTGCTCGCAGAGCTGCAAAAACACAGACCCGTCAGTTATCTAATGCGGCCACAAAAACGTTCTGAGCAGTGAAGCTGCAAATCGCGCTCAACACTAAACTATGCTTATAGCTGCAACCTGAGGACAAACTGCTTCATTATTCTGCCTCATACTGTGTATATTCCCACCTTTGCTGCTGTGGAGTGAAATACGTCGGGAGTACAACCAGGCACCCACCCCATCGAGTTCAATAACAGTGTGCTACGTCGTTATCCAAGGGAATAAATGAGACGGTAAACTGCGTAACACTCACCCGTGCACTAGATACAGGTCACACACTAACGCGGGATCGGCCGTTTGACGTTATCTAGCGTTTATAGGCAAACTGCTTTGAAGGGGTCAGACAAAGAATCCTCCCTGGACAGGCACCCCTGTGCTCGCAAAAACAGTTCGGTAAGACACCAATGATCCCGTGGTTAAAAGTAAACATGATAATGGGACAAACATACTAGGTGAGCCTGGTTGGTTAAAATGCCCACACAAACGCAATGGCAACAGATGGGACACTCTGTTTAGTGCTTTCACCTTAATACTCTAAATCATACTCTTGAACAACGGTGAAATGAGGATTCTTAGAGATTTTTTGCTTGACTGACTGTCCCTCGGACTCCACCATTCCCGCATTCTCTTGGAGTTAAAGGTGCAGCGTCCATATCTCCCTCTGAATGTTTTCGGGCTCTGCGGGCTGTCATAGAGGACTATATCTGAACCAAAGAATCTCGGTGATTTGGATCAGCCCGGACGGAAGTGGAGTGACGCAGTGGTAAAACACACACCTTCGGGGTGAAAGGGCCAGGGTCCAAAGCTGGATATGATGACGGATATGCACCGCTGATTCGCTCTAACAACGGCGAAACTCAAGTCTGGTGCTTCGGAGTGAATGGAAGGTGGAATCCGAAAAAACAGTTAGCCACGCTGAGTGAATCACCAATCTTACGCAGCTATGAGATATATACGAATAATTAGAAAATCCAAATAGCCGAAATAAAAACAGAGCTCTGCAATTCGAACAGAGATTTTCTGTCAGAATATTCGTTCATCATCGGTATAAACATCATTCTGAGATTTTATCTAAGTGTTCCTATTTTATATTGTACTGAAGAGCTTTCTAACCAATTTTACGTTTAGGTGTATGGGATGACCACATCAAAGTTATAGATTGGATTCGCAGGTTCGAAACCAAACTGATTCGACGGGCCATCTTACAGTTTATGGCCTTTGCCTAAGAATTTAGCCCGCGATATAATGTCATATATGAGATCAGGGTGGAATGCGGCATTTTCCTCCTTTAAATTTTATTCTCAAAATAAGTTCACACAGTTCGTTTTATACTTCATTTCCTAAGCGCGACCTTGGTACACGAAATTTTCTTCGCAACCCATATCTCACCTGCGAAACAACGTAAAACCGGAATCACTTTGGCACAGAGTGTGATATTGTGTCCAGATAGCAGGAGTGGGTAACACAATATGTAATGTCCCAAGTATCCAAAACTATCCTCATGGCTGTCCTGTCCGATGACTTGCTTACCAGACTGATGTGCCCCCGGTGGCGGTCGAGTGATTCGGAGCTTTTGCTTACAGCCTCTGGGGTCCGAGATTCGAATCCTCCCACCGCCGGTCATTTTATTGACAGACAGTTCTCCTTTTTCGTTCAGCTCCTTGCCATACTTGACTTACTGGGACCTTATACTGTTCTACACTCCAAGTCTTAGGATGAAGTTGTCGGTCGTATCTAACAGTGCGGGGGAGGGGGTCTTTGGGGTTAGGGGATACAGCCGTTCTACCGCACTCATGGGTAAGCACAATAAAAGTCACCGTACCTGAAATGCGACGGCTCACGTGGGTGGTTTCTCCGACTGCTTCTGTATGCCGACCGTGTGTGCTGAACCTGAGTGAATGTACGTGAGGGGAAGAAGTAGATTGGTTGGAAAGCTCGAACGTGACACCTTCAGGCTGAACTAGTGTTTCTTTCAGGGAAGGTTTTGCACTCCTCTACAGAACTTGCAATCCGTGATGCCTTTAGATGATACCAGTAATAATACAGAACATATGGAAAACGTCAGGTCTACTTGACAGATCCAGTCAAAGCGACTGATGCGAATACGAAGTAAAGTGTACTGTACACATAGCACCAGAAAGGCGAGAGAATAAAATTGGAAGGTAAACTATTCAGTTTATGGATACTTAGTCGAATTATTCACTACCTAGATGCGGTTCACACTGAAGAGCACAAGATAAGACCTAGGGTGAGTTTTGTGTGTGAGTATGCAGTGCTTCTGAATTTTGCTCAGATACAACAATTGGAAGTGACATGGGAGAATAGTATCGAGTGAAACGTAATGTTTACTACGGAAACCACGGTCAACTGGAAAAACAAAAATCGGGGTTTCGTATTTTATCGGTTGTTTAAGGCACTTTCGCCTGACTGGCCACCTGCATTAGAGTTTACTATACATTTTAGTAACAAAAATAATCAAATTCATCTTCATCCTGCTTCGTTTTCAATTTAGATGTTTCCCTGGCTGGTAAGTTATAATTCGGGCACATTTTTCTCGAAGAGGCTGGCTTATTATTTATGCTTGTCATTACTGATTTTTTTCGGGTCTAGGGTTTTAAAGTTTAACGTAGAAATGACGAAGGATATTTTTAAACGATGGTTGCTTGATCAAATTTTTCTGTTTTGGTTGGACATCTTCAAACAACTTTTCCTTCCATAAAACAATTCCTGTTCTGCAGTATCTATTTTTACAAATGAAACTACAGTCGATCGAATTTCCGTTACGGAATGATTCGAAGTAATTTCAACTCCGTAACCCGTCGCGGAAACAGGTGAAAAAACTGGTCGGCTTTTTTTAACTGGCATTTTAGGACTACGTGACCGCTTCGCATATTTAGCAAGTATGATCTGGTGCCCAAACCTGGCATTCACTACTGTTCCTTCACATAGTCAATATTTCTAGTCAATAGCACGAAAAAACCCTCCTGTATAGGTCCCGTCATCTCAGTCCATACGTAAGGGAGTGCCTTTCACGGGTTAGTTATCTTTCCACTAAGTGGTTGAACCAGATACAGGTGAACTAACTTGTGCCCCATGATTGCTACTCTAGAGCTAAACAGACGACCATAGGAAATCCCGTTCCTCGTTAATATCCCAAACCCAGACGTAGAAGACGTCACTTATTACTGCTCCGTAGTCCTCTGAAAAAGGTCCAATATCGTGGGAACTAACTTCGTATCCGAAGCGGCACGCTTTATTACTTCCGGTTTTGACACGACTGGAGCCGAGAATTCGGTCTGACTTCCAGTCTTACGTTTATATGTCAGACATAAGCCAGTTTAAAAAAGGTGAGCGAATAAGTTGGCCCGAAACCGACGAATCGTTTATGGATTACTCTGCATCGTTCTAGGTTTTCAGCGAACAGTATACTACTAATCCAAGGTGTTCCTACCATAATAACTTCTAAGTAATCTACTTTTGTCTTCACATAGCTCTCTGTATGGATAAAATCACAGTAGCTGGTACCAGTCCTTCGGTTTGATTGATCACCTGAGTAAATATGACATCCTTGCTGCAAGTACCTAAACTACTGCTTACATTTTGAACTTATTTGCTGGAAAATTTGCTCGTTTATAGATCTGGGGTACCACATTCGGAATATATTACACGGTTAGGCCCCGTTTATTGTTGCTTCAGCCATATAGAGTAGGCTCAATTTTTGGCGAACTGATTTTCGGCTGCTTCCAGTAGTTCAAGCTAAAAGACCGTTGGAATGGTAACACCAGCTAGCTTGATTTGGCGAAACGGGTTTGGTGCTCACGGCACAGGCTAGCTCATACTGAAGCTTGATTCTTGTCTTGAGATGTCGTTCAGTACGGAGGATTGTTGATTGACTGATCAAATAAATTACCTACCGATGATCAAAAACGTATCCTACTGATATCTACATGCAAGTTGCAACACAAGCTTTGGTGATTTCTTGATTTTCTTCGACCTTGAAGTGCAATGAAAGATTTTACTCAGGAAATGTCTGGAGGTTCTCATTTCAGGCCCCGAAAAAGACCTTTTGGGCTATTATTATAAAATTCTGAGTTCAAAAGTTCGCTTCGAACAAGAAAGCGTAAGAATTCGAATACGAAGGTCACCTGAGAGTTCAAGGTCATATCTTTGGCTGAACGTATTTTCAATGAATACCAGTAAAATGAGCGTCAGTTGCCCACTGGTAATCGCCTTTTGACCGGTGATAAAGCGATTGCATTCCAAGCATCAACCTGATGGAGTTCATGAGCTGGCCACTTGGCGAAATTTATTACAAGTAATCAATTGGTTATCGTCTATTACAAAACACTTATAACCACATTCATAACAAGCACCACTCAATGAAATCCTCATGGACGGTTAGTTTCCCAATTTTCCACTTAACTCTGGCTTCAGTACAGTATCTGTGATCGCAACTCAGAGCTCTGGTTTAGCATGGACTACTTAATATACAGAATGAAAGGTATTTGTTGACACATGTGTGCGTAAGTACGTCTAAAAGGTGGAAATTCCGAAAGGGACTTTCATGGGGTTCATGGGGATGTCATTTTGCCGGGGTAAACGAAGTACAGTCGACCAGAAATGAGAGGCGTGGTTGGACGGGACAAAGGTGAGCAACACCATACCTAACTGGGTGGGGAACATGTGCCAGGACACATGGCACATCACGAACGGGACCGCGGAAAACACAGTTCCTGACGCGGGTGTCTACTGGCATTCGGCCCACTTGCAATCAATACGCTGTATCAGATCTGCACGAGCAGTACGCATGGGAAATCCAGGAAATCTCTCTTTCCAGCCGTTGATATCATTCAATGTGAATTGAATTTCCGTGGGGCTTGGCTTTTTGCTTTGTCAATCTCGGTGAACTTTTCTCGACGGCCACTGGACACTAGGTAATTGATAGTGTACTTATAAACCGGATCAGGTTACTTGAGGAAATTCACGAAACAAAGCGTGTGGACTGACACAACTCTTGCGAAATATTTAATTGGTTATTTTACAACCTCATCTTTTTTCTCACCACAGCTACAAAAGAAGCATGTGAGTTAAAAAATGTCCTCACCATCTAACTGGTCTTCATAAGTTGAAGCAAGCAATAACACTTGGTTTGCAATCTTGACACCATGGTTATTTTGACGCCTGCCCACCCCTTCTCCATATTTCCTTTTCCTTTCCCCACCAAAACCTCCTCAAAAAGAGTAAAACTGAGTATTAGTGATAAAACTGCAACCCTGAAACAGATTCTTTGTTGACACTGTAGTGTGAAGGCAATACCGAAATACCGATCCTGTACTCTTTTTTAACTCTAGCTGGTAAAGAGAAAACTGAAAACATCTATGTATCAAAGCGTACCTTAGACGGGGTATTAGCAACAGTTGAATCAGCAATATTATTATCATCATAAATATTATTGGTAGTAGTGGTAGTAGTGTTATTAGTAGTAGTCTCAGTAGTAATAGTGGTATTACTATTACTAGTCCCAGAGGTGGTGGTAGCAGTGGCAATGGTGATGTTATTATTATTATTAGTGGTAGTAGTAGTAGTAGTAGTAGCAGCGTGGTTTCATTGGCTATTATTGTCAGTATAAAGGCTCACTTTCCGAAATCAAGCTACGAAGTTGACTTAGTCCAGGAAATCTCCCATGTTTCATGTCCAAGAAGCTGAAATTTATCTAAATTTTGGAATAGATCAACATTCCCTGGAATCCAAATCGATTCTGCGTTCATCAGTCACTTACCATGTAATGGTTCATCCTACGGGGGTAACAACAGTGACATTAGCTGAAATCCTGCTAGAACAACTCTCAGTCTGACAATCTACGTGGATTGTGATAGGTGTGATTAAGTGAACGGTCGAAGACCCTAGTTATTCGTTTATCTGTGCCCAATAAGGCAGACTTAGTTGAGGCACTACGTACCACGATTCATGATAAACCATACACATATTGTAGGATCCGCGGAATCCAGTAGTAGCAGCCGAAGAAACGGCAAATGAAGATTCGCTATTTTTGGATTCAACAAGTATTTAGTGAAAAGTCTGGTGAAAAAGTATCCTTTTGGTTCCCCCACTTCGCATACGCTAAGCAAATTAGTTGAAATCAAAAGGTTTCACTAAACAAAACCCAAAATTGTTGGAAAAGTCATACAAGGTTTGTGCAATGTCCACGACAGCTAAGCACACCAACTAGATGGATCATAGGGTCAATCCGATTAACGTCTTCTTCATATTTCATCGGACAAAACATTGCACTATTTTGAGATTGTAACAGCGCGGTTGTTCACCTCGATCCCGTGAACTCGAGAGCAAATGGCGACCCACCTGGCGTTAGCATGGTGACGTTTATCGCAGTCAGGCCAGTTACTCCCTGCAGTAGTACTTACTGTCAGCCCACTAGAATTTCATTTCGTGCCTCTAAATTGAGTAATGACATCATTTTGCAAAGTATTCACTAGATTAATTTGCCTAACTTAGTATCACGCCCATCAGTCCTTCACTTCGTATGACGTGTCCTCATGTATTGACAGAATTAAGTTCGACCAAATGACAAAAGCCATCGAGCCCGTTATAGAATATAGTGTGTCAGCAACAATACAGAGTACACCTTAGGGATCTAGAAATCCAGAACATGATTGTTAGTAGGAAAAATAAGGTAAATACTGCCAGGTAAAAGGTCAAGTTAGTTCCTCTTGACCACCGGCCTTGTCAACTTCAATAGCCCCATAAAACTCCTAAGGGAGTTATGACTTATGCACTCTTCGTTTACCTTGTTATGAAACCTGGAGCCAATAATCTACAGTGATTATGATTTCAATTTGGGATAAATAGTGTAAAAAAGCACATCATTTGTCTCCAGTGAAACAAACAGCTGATTCGGAGGAAGCTTGACTGCTGATAAAAACCGAAAATAATAAAATACTTCTCTCTCCTAAGCATCAACATGTAAATTGCACAATTTAAATTTGTAACTTTGCTCTTCTTTTTTGTTGTTGTTCAAATCACAGCAATATGGGCACCAAGTAAGTGTGTCTGTTGAT
This sequence comes from Fasciola hepatica, assembly GCA_948099385.1. Classification (NCBI taxonomy): domain Eukaryota; kingdom Metazoa; phylum Platyhelminthes; class Trematoda; order Plagiorchiida; family Fasciolidae; genus Fasciola; species Fasciola hepatica. The sequence continues at coordinate 4,383,499 of CANUEZ040000152.1, read as the reverse complement.
TATTAGTATCGTCATATAGATTGCATAAGACCTCGTGAAGATTGCTTACCGAGTATCACTTGAAAGGGGTAATCAAAATCGTAATCTGTCTACTTCTGTTATTCCAGTCATGTTCATGGAGAGTTCAAAACCTTTTCACCTATGGTGTCCACTGTCTGACGGGGATATAAGGTGGTCCTTCCAAAATAATGTTTTACAGCCGACCCCGCGCAGATATTTGATTTCCTCAGGTGGCTCAGCACTGGTAAGTTGTTTTGTTGTATTAAAAGATGGTGCTCAAATAATTCAGTTTAACTGACAGACAAAATCAAATTAAAAAATTCATCTTGGTGGAAGTCACTGACTCTGTAGCATCCACAAGGGTAACCAATGTGCTCAGTGAGTGAATGTGCTGCTGCGTCCAACACCTGGTCTGTCGGCTGAGTTAAACAGGTAGGACCCATGTTTACCTATAGCTTGCGGCAGATGACCATGACTGAGTTCGAATCCGAAAGAAGTTGAGGGAATTTATTGTCCAAATTATATAAACACCAAGGTATTCCAAACTGAAACTTAGAATCACAAGATCGACTAGTAGTGTTTTATAGCAGAGACTCGCAGACTTATTGAATTCTGTCGTATTCATTGTCGAATAAACGAGAAAGCAACAGGCAGAAAGACCCAATCGTAAGCTTCAATCTGCATTCCGAACGGAGGTGACTAAGAAGAATACAGAAGAATGACGGCCAATAAGAAATGAGGTCAAAGGAGACATGGTTTATTTGGGAAGTAAGAACCAAAGAGCCTCAAGATCACTGGGTTTAAAAAGTGAGGGCGTCCGGCAAAGCAGCAAAAGAATGGTGACCAGCGCATCGATCGCGAACAGCCTAACTGTCCAACAAATTATTTTAGGCATATAGGAGAAAATCAGCATTTTCATTCAGCTGTCGGTAGGGACACATTTTGTTCACGTTTCACACTTAAGTCCGGATTTCACGTAGGTTAGGTTTTTCTAACTAGTTATTTGTTAAGGTTTTTTTTAAACAAAACCTTGAAGACGCTGGAGCAACCAAAGGGAAGCTTGCAACCCAGTCATAATAAAAAGAGCGCATTTTACTGATATATGTACCGGTTATGTTTGGAAACCAACAACTGCATGGACATTTCTTTGAACTTTCTGTGTCAGGTGTCGTATAGCCAGGTGAAAGGCGAGAACTGCCTTGGTGCCTTGGATTCGGCGAGTTCCAATCATGTTGATCCAGTCGTATCTACAATCATTTCAAAGACTTCAGTCCAATAAGAACGAGAGGGTTTTCATCTAATGATAAGACGTCGATATTCCTTGCTAGTCAAGTCGACCCAGATACTCATAAGGTAAAAGGTTATCCTGATGCTAGTAGGGCGTTTTGCATCAAATTTTGACGTACTTTGAGGTGACGCGTGGCACCGTCCCATGTTTTGCTCACGAATCGTACTTAGTTTTTCTGAGGGTTATCAAGTCGACACAAGGAATTATCATTCAGTTGGGTTTGTGCAACCGACCGTGCATCGCGGGTCCACCATTCAGAAACTTTCCATCCCTGTGGTTAATTCAGCCGATGGACATGTTCAGACAGGCGCTGTGGAGTAAACCTGTAGATTTGCTGTTCTTTATGAAGTTAGTGTGACAAATGATGGTAGATTTATAGACCAGTAATCACTCTTCCGCCGAGTCTAAACAGGTTGTCAGGGCTCTGAAACCGGCCGGGTTTGAATCCTGCTTTAAAAGCTTATCGTCAGTTCAGATGGCAACTGCTTCACAAGTAAAAGGCTTTCTTGAATACTACGGTTGTCAAGATTTATTGGAATTGGACATGGGAATTCAGCTCGCCAGATGAAGAAAAGCTGTTTGAACTATTTTAGTCCAGATTCCATGTTGTTCATCACTGTTTCTATCTTGAATTTACCAAACAGTTAGCTTGTCTCCCGTGTGTTTAGGCCACTATTTTTCAGGCAGACCACCACTCCACACTTCCACGCCCGCGTGACAATTTGTCCGTTGGGTTCCATTACATCACAAAATCTAAGCCTTGCTTCTATGACGTGCTGAGTGACCTTAATCGGCCCCTGTCTGGGGTCCATTTGTCGGCCCTATCCTTTCGTACTGAACTCAGATTCCTAGCAGATTTGCTTTCTTACGTAGCTCACCCCTAACCCACTGGTATTCACGACCCGTTCGGATATTACGTCAATATTGATCTGGTTACTTGGCAAGACTCCATTGCGTGGGCATAAATATCTCTCTGCCTCTGATGAGCCCCTGTGAATGACTGAAAGTTGGCCTTCGCGTTTGATCTCACGGTTCTCATAGCTATCCTATACATTTATCCTTCGCCAAGCTAGTGTCTACGTTCCCTCAGGCAGTTGCCTTTCTTCTGACCGTCGACTGGTCACATGCTCCCCATTAATAACGACTTCCTTTACAAACCAATTGACTCGTTCCTGTATCGCCGTCTCGAGCGATTCTTGTCCATTGTTGCCTGGGCATATGGAAGCTTTTGTTGACCGTCTTCATTCTGCGGCCTGCTTGACCACAATTTGAGTTACTTTAGTGTTATGTTTTGACATTTTTTCTTGTAATACTCGTAGAAAAGCGAGTTTGTGATCTCTGCCACGGTACTTGGCCTTCGTTTATCTGCAATTCACTTATTTGCTGGGTTACAGTCCTGAACAATGATACTCTTCGTCGTAACATCCAATCTTTATGTGAACATGACGTAGCTGGATTTGAAAGACGATACTCTTTTGCATCATCATCATCATCGTGCAGCCTTAAACAGTAGAACAAGTCCCACTGACCACTGCCTTTCTCGCCATGTTGCACCTTGAATTACGAAGTAATAATATACAAGATGGATAGGGAGTGGACCTACACGGGAAGGAAAATGAAAGAATACCCTACTAGCCAACACACGGAATACACAGTCTAACTGTACAAAAGCACTTCGATCAATCATTATTATTCGACAGAAAGTGACAACATGATCGACACTGTTCATGGTTCGCTGCCATATCCTCCAGTATCTCCAGCCAACTGGTTGCGGGGTCTTTTGGACCCTTGACCACGAACATGTGGGGCAACTACTTTTCCTAAGTTTGTCGTACATTTTCTCATTCCTCACTGCCACGTCATCTGTTGACCTCCATGTGGTTTCTTCCACTCCGGATGAGGAACAAAGAATAGGACACGGTACGGTAGACGTGTGTCTGTCATAAGTAACATTGGCCCTAACCAACAAAGCCCATTAGGCTGGATGCCAAGTGATAGAGAACCCCTTGAAGCTGTACCTCTTTATTGTTTACTCAGTCATTCCATCCAATCTTAGCGATACAACACAGACATCGTTAGTCGAATACCTGGAGACGACGAATATATTCTGCACGCAGACCCCAAGTCTCGCAACTATACAGCAAAACTGAAGGCGGCGCAAAACACACAACCTTTCAACTTCAGTGAAATATCACTTCGTCACTGCAAGTGCAGCAGTCCTGCACAAGCCGCTCGAGCCTTGGATATGCGGGTGCTCACCTCTACTACTGTGCTCCCATCCGTCGTTATGCTGCTTCCGATGTAACTAAGGCGGTCAACAGTTGTCAGTACCTCCCCATCGAGCATCAAGCTCGAAATAGTTTACGTACAGTCTTGCAAAGTCACCTTACTCTTTAAAGGTGCAAAGGGCATGCCAAATGAAGCTACAGCCCTCGCAAGTCTATCTAGTGCATGTTTCGCATGTTCCATGCGTTCGAACAAACAGACAAAGTCGTCTGCGTAACCTAGGTCCCACAGCTTCTCACTATTTCTTAGTTCGATGCACACATCTTGGAGATCTCCCAAGGTATTCTCCACCATCTCGTCCATGACGAAGTTAAATCAGAATGAAGAAATTGGACATCCCTGTAGAACACCACTCGTCGTTTCGAACCGACTGGATATTCTGCCGTAAATCCATAAGCGGCCATAGGTATGAGGGTACAATGGTCTCAGTAGGTTCACGAACTTCTGGGGCATACCTTTCTGGTGAAGAGAATCGAATAGCGAGGTCCAGTCAACTGAATCGAAGACATCTTCCAAGTAAAGGAAAACCATTATTGTCGGTCGGCGGTGCCTGTGAAGCGTTTTCAAGTAGTTGGCGAAGAGTAAAAATCTGCTCGATGCACCCTCGACCTGGGCGGAATCCAGTCTGATGTTCGCGGGTGTTTCTTTAGCGAACCGGTGTAGGAAGGGGCAGCAAAATCGAGGCTATTTCTTTGGTGGCTACTGAAATTAAGCTAATTCCACGACGGCTATTGAAGTCGTTGCGTATTCCCTTCTTGAAGATGGGAATAATAAATGACCCACTCCATATTACCGGCATACACTCCTCGTTTCAAATGTTACGGAGCAAGATGGTGAGTGATTTTATCAAAGCATCTCCACCCAGTTTGAAAAGAACTGGGGGAAGTTCGTGGGGACCTGTAGCTTTCCCTCGCCTTAGTAATCGAATGCATGACTCTACTTCTACTTCCGATGGGGGCTCAAGTGATACCACCCAAGGAGTCGCAGTTGTTGACACAGGAGTAACTACACTAGGGTGCTGCCAGCTAAACTGTTTCTCAAAGTATTCGGTCTAACGGGCAAGCCTTTTCTGTTTGCGATGGATGGGTTCTCTTTTTCTATCGCAGATCGTTTCACTGACCTGGGTGCGCCGTCCACCGGTGTCACGAATAAACTTGAACAGTCTTTAACTGTGACCTGAAACAGCTGCTATTTCCATTTCTTCAGCTGCCTTATCCCGCCAGTTTTCGCGATCATCCTAAAGGCTTTTGGTAGCTTGCCTCTGTAGTTTTCTACGTATCGTATTCATCTTACTGTTCGAGAGCTGATGTTTTTGCTCTGTTAGTCTGATCGACTGTTTCGAAATCCAGTGTCTTTGATGGACAGCGTATCTGGGGCCGCATGCGAAATCTGCTGCAATGTGCATTGCCTGCTGGATATGGGCCCAATGCTCATCTACACTATTGTTCGTCGTAGATCCCAGTTCATGTGCTAACTTCTGTTCATAACGGGCGAGGACTTCTGGATCAAACAAATGCTGAACGCCTAATCGGGTTTGCGATTTGCGACGATGACCATGGAGCTGGAGAGATAATCGCATTAAAACTAATTCATGGTCCGACTCTACGTACGTGGACCAGTAAGATCTAAAGTTCTGAACAGAACTGCGTCACCGGTAGCTTACGGCAATATGATCAATTTGACTCAAAGTACTTGTAGAGTTAGAGCGCCATGCCGCTGGGCGACGCGAGCTGTGACGGAATATAGTACTATATAGGAATAACCGATTATCTGCACAAAACTGGAGAAGTCAATCCCTGTTATCTGCACGCTCAGCGGGTAAAGCACAACGCCCACCTAAACAAGCTTCTGACACACTTAGTTTGCCAACTTGTGTATTGAAGTCACCAGCTAGTACTACAATGTGAGAATATTTCTTCTTGCGAATGAGTGGTGAATTCATAGTAGAACTCATCCTTCTGCGTGTCAGAGCTGCAGTCTGTTGGGGGGTATGCCGATAATACTAACAAGTTGGGCTTGGCACAGTTATCCTTTCGAAAGCCAACTGACCCCTGGAGTTTAATTGCACAAAAACGACTGTTAACGGGGATCCACTCTAAAAGGGCACTCTCAGCCTTCTCGGTCAAGACTATCCCTACACCACGTTGAGCCACAGCTCCAGCTACTTCTTCTCCCGAAGTGCTCAGGAAATACCTCGATAAGATACCCAGAGCAGTTAGTTGAATCACACTGCTCGAATCCTGGATACGAGTTCTACTTACGCAGCAGACATCAGCCTTCACAGAGTTTATTCTGAGGGTTAGGCACGCCTGCTGAACGGCCTGCATGAGTGTTCACACGGTAAAGGAGCCGACATTTGGAGACTGAATAGGCTTCAGAAAACGTAAGTTGCAAAATTAGTGATCACTTGCAACATTATTTGACAAGGAACCGTTGCGAATATCGGCAGTGTTATCAGCGGAAGAATTATGGATTGGTAGATGGGGCAAAGAAAGGTGGTTGGGGACAGAATACAAAGGTTGAATAAGAGAGGGGGAACTTTGAGCAGTAGTTCAATTATCGCCACCCACCTCGCTCGATGCAATGGACAGCTCGGTCCTGATTGTCCTCCTGGACGACCGATGCAGTATGGAATTCTTTGTATTTGTACAGTTCATGAGAGATGTTGGACGGGTACTGCTAGGGTGTCCAGCCACAAAGCAGAAGAACGATTAGGGTCCTCATCCAAAGCCTTTAGTTCTAATGAGAACCAGTCCACAAGGCGGCGGGGTGGCTGAGCGGGAGCACATATGCTTGGATCAATAACTTTTCCACCAATTTTACCGACTGAGTTGCCAGCTCAAATAGACTTTCATACCTGGAGGACCAGGAGACTGGACTTCGTCTGGCCTCGACCCATTGACCTGTTAGGTATGACTGCATCCCAGGCTTAAAGAAGCCATCCTGCATAGCTCTTTGGTTCATAGAGGTACGCAAGTCATCACACCACATCAAGGTGCAGTCTCGCCTTGAAGGCTAAGACCACTTTATCCACAATTTTGAAAGAAAAAACACCATCAAGCTCTCGGAAGCTACCTAACTCTCCTCGAAGCTTTTACTAGGATTGTAAAAAACCTTTGTAATAGGTAAAGATGCGAACGTCAGATTTTAAATGGCCTTTCTAGTTAAATTTATATATGCATATATAATGATTATCATCAAATTGTGATTATTATTGTTGTTGTTAGACTATCCTGTCACCTGCGAAGAGGGATGCTGGAAAATACACCTGCAGTTCAAGAAACCAACTTGCAGAAAACAGCACTTGGCTGATGATAGTCCGTAAGTCAACTATTTTTAGTCTAAACTACAAATACGGTAATGTATATAATGGGATCTAATTTGAATCGTCTGGGGTGTGAATGGATACTCTTCAGTCCGCAAATGAATTACAACTGTGATTTCTCATAGTTATTCGTGTCTGGGTCACTGCTGACACAACGCCCAACAAGGCTGCATGTGCAAGCCCTCATATTGGTGGTAAGTAGTACGTAAATGTGGGAATGTACAAGAATGAAGACGAGTGGACAGATGAGTAGTGGGTACGCATAAATGATGAGCGGCAACAACTGCAAAACCGATCTTGTGCTTCTGGGGAAATTTTGTCTACTCGTTCACTTACTACCAATATATATATATATATATATATATATATATATATATATATATATATATTAGTCAAAAATGGTCCGCAAGGGCTTCTGATAAGCGAGTGTTACTCTTGTACATGACAGCTTCAAGGCAGAATTACATTCTCGGGGGCCGCTTTTAAACGACAATCAAATATACTAAAAATTCGAACAAAATCTGGTTCCTAACACTTCTTGTGGGCCGCAATCACGACGTACTATTGGCCTCTGAGAGAAGAAAGAATAGACTCTCCGTTTAAGCAAGCTCCATTCGATTCAAACGAGATTACAGCTGTAAAGACTAGCTTACTCTGGAGTAAAAATCAAACGTCAATAAACACATTTTCCATATGCATTTTTAATCCATTAGTCAGCTTTTATCCCTCAGGATTTTTCAGTTTCATTAGCATAGAGTCCACCGTGATGATTGTGAATATTGGGGAGGTAGCTCAGTGGCTTCTTTCATTACTACCAAGAAACTGATTTTGTTCGTGCTTAAATCCGGGCTATTGGGAAATTATTGCATGAACTGGACCTTGAAGTTGCGCGTTTTTTCATAGGTCTAAAAATGAATAACGAGCGGACGCGTCGCTTTACACGAACACATGCAAAGAATTCTCTCGAAAATAGCGTGAAAAAGTATTATCAATCCAGTCGACTTCATTTATACTGAATTAGGGAAGATTTTGAGCCATAATAAGGAAGATATTCCCACTATTCGGTGTGCCTGTAGCAGACCCCCAGCAACAAATCTAACCATAGTTTATTCCGACGCAGATCAATAATTCCGGGGCTTCCGATATCCTAGCATTTGGGGAGATATTTAGTCGAGTGAATTACTTGACACAAGACTTTTCCAATCCCTCCACGGCCCATCGCAAACAAAGCCCTCGCTTGTAAATGAACCAGTCACCAAATGACGAGAGCCGTATTTTGAATCCCTGATGAAATCAGTATGTGCCCTCCTTTTTGTCGCGTATATATATATATATATATATATATATATATATATATATATATATATATATATTATATGAGATTCTTCACGCAGTGTGAACGTTCAAACCATTGTAATTCATGGAAACGCTACAACTATTTCATCTATGTTCGGAATCATCAGCAGTGCACAGACAACTAGCCCTAACTGGGACTCGAATTTGGGGTGAGCGATTGTGAAACGAACACCTTAATCACAAGGTTATCCAGCTGGCTGTAAACGGTTTACTGAACTTCTACACCACATGATATAAGATTCTTCCGACACTGGCTTTGAATGTTAGCAGAGAGTTTCCCTCACGGCGAAGGATTTCACACAACATGATTAACCTCATATTATTTACAATCTAATCTCCTACTATTCATAATAATAACCTCATTTGAGGAGTTGGGAGTGCTAATGGATGCTCTCAGCCTAAAACTTCATTGGAGAATCACAACTGTAATTAGCCGGTAGCTGTCTGTGGAAAAACCCCGAAGAACTACTCAGCTGCAAACCGGTTAATTTGCAAAGAGAGCACCTATTTAGTCTCCTGGTGCACTAAAGTAGATCGCAGTGCAAAACATACTAATGAAATGTACAAGTAAGAGGTGGACTGGGCACAAGAATACTGGATGAGCATCCCTGGTGAAGCTCAAGGCAGCGAAACCGGCCGAGTGCTTCTGGGGAGGGTCTTTTCCATCCATCAACATATTACTTACTCCAAAGGTGTGTGTGTGTGTGTCTTCGTCAGACGGTGCGGAAACATGTAGGACTGAAGTCATCTAAATAAATTAGGGATCCACATCAATTTTTGCATGGAGCCTGTCCGTCCAAAGGGTCTTAGAAGTGGACAAGTCATTCATGATTCCGAAAGACGCCTGTGATGTTGTATCACAACTTACCAGCAATAGCGAAGCGTATTTGAGCTAGTCAGTACTCACCATTAGTCTGCCATTCGCACTGGAATCGGTGATCCTTACTAAGCTAGTACAAGCGCACATGCGACCAGTAAAATATACATGGCCGAAAACTGGGTGTACTCTGATCTGATGGTTGGCATCACAAAATAAGTGTTTAGAGTGTCGTTTATAAGATGTGTGTGCATATATATGCAAGAGGAAAAGAATATGAGTACATGTACGAACATGTATACTTGTGTATATGTGTGTATGCTTGTTCACGAATAGGAGTATTACATGTTTACGCACAAGTAATTGAGAGATCACTCAATATTTTCTACTAATCATAACCACAACCGATCACTATTCAGCTTCGGAGTTGTTCGTCGAGCACGGTCACATTTTGGATGCAGTTATGGGGGCAGACGTGTTCCTGTCCTGTTGTGTCAAACAAGAATTGGGAGTATTTTCGATCAAGTGGCGTAAAGGCGGTAATATAATCCAGAAGAAGTCAGACGGGAAGTATCTTTTTGGTCCGAAGGATTATACAATGGTGAGTGACTTATTGTTGTGTCTCTTGTGACCAGGCCCTAAGACCTACAGGCAAACAAATTATTGCTTGCAGTTTACTGAATTGGTGTGCGCAGTAACACAGAACCAAGAGTAGTGGTTTTAAGACAACCAGAAAATAATAACCAACGGCCAAAGTCCAAAGTGTGATTCAATCATTTATTGGTAGGAACGTAAATATAGTTTCCGGCGCAAACAGGATGCAAGGTGCGGGTTGAGAGCAACCACAAACTCAAACCAGAAGATTGAATTTATATACTCATGCAATTTACACTGGCTAGACGGCAAGCATGACTACCATGACCATCATCGACATCTCGGGGCTGAGTGTGCGGATTGATAAAAAAGGAAAAGGGTTTTTTTTCCTCTGATAAGCTCAAGAGTCTACGAACGGCGGTAACTCAACGAACACGTCGTTCAGCCTTCTCGCCGTTGATTTCCATTGTAATTCATATCCCCCTACATCTCTAACACAAGACGGTCCTCAACCACTGGGCCATAAGAGGGTGGAGGGACACTGAACAATAACTTTCCAGCCGTCCCACTCACTCTAGTGGAAGACTTTTCTGCTTTCGAATGATCTTGTTTTATTATTGTAAAACAAAGAATATACAGGATGTTAGTCCGCGTATCCATAAGTAGCACTCAATGTATTGGTTCCACTGGTGTGGATAACCAAGTCATGAGGCTTACATATCGCTGATAGGATTCACCTCTAATTCTATCGCTCCACACCATCCGTCGGCTATCCTCACACTCGTGATTTCGTTGTCCGAAGCCTTGGGCTCGGTAGACGGGAGGTGCTGACGCACTACCTGCCAAAGGAACTAGGACGTCTATCGAACGATGTGTCTGACCATACCCCCACAATACCAGCAATTTGTGACTTTTTAGTGCTAAGAATGCCCTGTGGAACTCCAGCTCAGTAGGTGGATCTGTCTAAACAAACCAGGGGTTTTTCTGACGCTGAAGGCCCGCTAAAAAGTTCCTTGAAGTGCTCCATCAAGCTTTCGAGACGTTACCGCAGTCTGTTAACCAACGAACCTTCAGATTCACTGATCGTTTCACTCACACTTAACTGTCTCCTAGCAGTGACTCAGATGGGATGGAAAAGATTGCGTAAATTTCCCGTAGTAGCAGCACATTTTGCCACGGATGCATCTTGCGACCACCAGAAATAGCCAACCCGTACGAGAGTTTGCAATGAATAACCGAATATATTTAGGACTGTGTCTGGATTGAAATTGATGAGTTCAAAAATTGAAGACGACGGAACATGGCTATCATTGGAAAAGTAAAGGTTCGTTATGCACAATCCTTCGAGACCCAAGGAGCACAAACGGCCTACAGGGATTCATTTGAACAGGAGCGTCGCAAACGCTAAAACGATGGAAGCCGAAACTTGAGATTCCCCAGTGTGACGCAATCACAGCTCCACCTTATAAATACACAGTGGTTTAAATCTTCTACTAACTGCATTGCTGAAGGGCAGCAGTTTGGTTAAGCAAAGCCTAAAAGTTGTTTGGTGCTCCAGTATTCTCACTTCAGAGGAAGCTTTCATACCAGAACCAATTCCGTACTGTCAAAACTGCCAGAACCACGTTGCAAAAGCATTTTTGAAGCTTGTTTCATTGCCCTCGCCTTGAATCCTTATAAGGGTGTAATACTATCTGCGTCTTCCGTGCAAACACAAAACCTTGAGTGACTTACATCACTTAGCTATGTGCATTGATATTGATGCGGCCGAACGATGACTATGAACTAGGTGAACATTTAGCAGCCCGTAGTATTTCCTCCAAAAAGCACGTTTGTGTCGTCTCAACTGTGCTTAGCCGAAGTGCATACATAACAAACGATCGATACTCACCCAAAGAGCATGAAGTTTTCAAGGAATCTTTGCGAGATTTCACTCTTAATTATTGCACTGGTTGACTGAAAACAAGATCATCACCAAGTATAAACCATTCAGCTCTTTCTTATTCGTTGTCTACAAAGAAAATCAGTGTTTACCCTTATCCGAAAAACTATTTAAGCACAAAAACAAACACATTTTTTCGTACCCAAAGTATGTTAAAAAATACTTTCTGGGCAAACTCGCCAAACTACAAAGAACATAAACAATCTAGTGTCATAGTTTCATGCATTAGCAAGCAGTACAAATGAGCCAGTTAGTCCGGTGACGAGCTGACCACAAGGTGAAGGAATTTTCTGGTTAGAATGATTTTTTCATTGCAACCGCAACAATGCTTGCTCACGTGTTCGTTAGTTGCCAGTAGGTTTTGTCTAACCGTTGGACGAGTTCCTCTGTTGAGTCAGTTCACAGTGAATAATACAGAGATCGGGCTACATGTTAGTTGTTGAGAAAAGCCTAGTTTCTGTACCGAAAATTATCGACCCATCAGCGATAAACTGTAAGCCCCCAATGTTTACTGAACTGCATAATGCGCTTTCTTCCCTAACTGTTCATACTCACCATATCCATTCTTAATTCACAAATATGTAGACCGTGGTAGATTTCCAACCCAGTGATGCCCACGATTACACCTGTGAAATCCGATACCAGCACGAAGTGGTCACTCGGAACTTTCGAATACGGAGCGGAGATGCAAACACTCTGATGAATGAATGTGCATATCCCACTTCAAAAAGGGATTTTCTGCGAGGTAGGTCATGCACACAACTGAAGAAAATAGTGTTTTTACATGGTTTCCCGTGGTTACTACCATTACTACTGCTACAATTACTACTACTACTACTACTCAACAAAAACAAAATGCGTTCGATAGCCGAAGAAGCACAAATGCGTAATGAGTTCTAAACACAGTTTTTTCGAGTCTTGCAGTTTGTTGCATATCTTCCAAGTCCGTACCTCCGATGCATCCAATGAGCGATTATTTGCATTTGAAGATACTAACCTACTTGAGTGGCAATAACACGACCATAATAGAGACCATTTTCAACTAGCTAGTGAACAGTTTTTAGCTGATGCAGTGCAGCTGTCTAACTTAGAAGATTGGAACATTCCGGCAAAGTCACGACCGGAAAGTAAAATAACAAATATCACTATGTGTTGCTTAAGTTCTTACAAATCTATCTGACATGATAGTCAGCCCATAACAAACGGAATTCATGAAACTAACGAAGTTTTGAGACCAAGAATCCAACTTACTGTAAATTCCAGAGGTCTAAAAATGTAACCATTGATGACACAAGAAGCCAAAATTATGTAGGTTGAGTAAAATCCAATTGGGAGTTTAATCTCCAAATGTCCTCTCCGAAAGCCAGAAACGAACCGGCGACCTTCCACTTACCGGACAGTTTCGCCATCTGATGAGCTATCGCCGTAAAGCCGACCGGATGCCAATAAAGCAATCGAATATCCTGGTGATGGTCAAGTGACTAAGAGCGTTTGATTACCATCTTGTAGGCCGGGGTTCGAATCCCCTCCTTCACCGGTTACTTTGGGGGTAGACAGTAATCCACTGTTATCCGGTTTGCTACCGCACCTAAACTATTGGGGCCTTATGCGGTTCTCCACTCCAAGTCTCTGGCACTGGTTGCGGTTATCGCTCATAGTGCAGTAGACCTTTGTGGCTACGGTGCATAACCCTTCCACTGCACTCATGCTTTGGTACGTAATCGAAAAAATGATGAGGAACTCCTATTTTAATGATATAAAGCAATTTCTTGGTTAGCGATCGCATTCAGTCGCTCGCTTGTCGTGTCATTACCAAAAAATCGACGAGACTGTTTCAGCAACTGAAACCAAAATACTTGCCGTGCATCATTAGAACAATGATTTTCGTATCGTTGGGATTTCGCTTGCGTCATTCAAGTCCGAAACGCGATAGCTCAATTGGTATAAAAACTGTCCCGTAGGCGGAAAGTATTCCACCTGTTCGCTTGAAGTGACCTGATCTCATATGGTACACCAAAGAGAATATTTGTTTATCTTGTTTCTCTCTCCCTCTCTCTGGTTGCTTTCACCTAACCTATTCTCATTCTGATGTATTTTCATCCAAATATTGATAGAATTCGTACTGATTGGCAAATTGAAACGCTGGGGTAGACCGTTAGCGTACAATCCACAAATGAACGTGCTTGGTTCACAATCTCGAGAAGAACTCAACACGGCTATTTGTCTTTATGTGAGTTTATCCTGTCCGGCAACGTTCAGTTTCCGTTTTGGTACACCCTTGCAGTTGTTCATAACAAAGGCGAACAGGGAAACTGTTTACACTGTAACATTCCCAACAAAATTTCCGCAGAATATTCTGTTCTATGACGGCAAGCTATGAATAAGTGACGTAAACGGGCTTATTTGATGTACGCACGTATTTATTTTGTCCAATACTCTCAGGATTGTCATACGATTGACCAAAGTGATGATGATTCTGATTGCAGGTCGATTGACTTTCTAGCATGAATGCATAAAACGCAAAAAAATCCAGTCTAACCCTTTTCAGCATTTTGATGCAAACGATTTTTCCAGTTCGCTCCTCATCTTTTTCTTTCTCAGCTACAAGACGCGAGGAAAGACACACTACTGAAACCCTATTTTGATATTCAGTGCGAATTTGTCGAAGTCAACCCTGTCACTGGCGAGGTCACAACTCGACTGCGAGTTACTGATGAGCATTTGCTACATATGGGGTTCCAGTGGATTATTGGCGGATCAAACAATTTTGCAAATTCCATATTTCACAATCTGGTTTACGCACAAGCCCAATACGAATTTCAGACCCAAACATTCGGTAGATGAATTTGGATCAGAATGATTTTCGTCGTATTGATTCACTGAATGTTTGCTCACCATTCACCGGTTTTATGTGGTGCAAAGGAGAATTTTTCGTATTTTGAATGTACAAAATTGCTAGGCTTGATGAAAGAAGGAATGGCTTTCGTAATAATCTGGTAATTATTTACGTATGATAGTTTCCGTGAGGGGGCTCATGACAACTTGACTGGGGAACTTTAAAGCTGTCGCTGATCACACCGTCATGTGGAGCATTACACAGGAGAAAACACAGTTGAAAGCAACAATCACTTATTCACGAGCATCCAAATGGCATCGTCTTCATTGTCTATATCATTTGTTTTATTGGGGACCTCCTTTGAGTTCTAGTCACAATCATCAAAATCGAAATTCTTATATTATAATCCACATCTTCAGACTCAATACAATCATTATCACCAGGAAAAAAAGCAGCAGCATCATCCGAATCATCGCCCTCATCTTTGGTCGTCCGAATCCTCATCATTCCCAGTATCATCATCCCGATCATTATCATCCAAATCACTGTCATTTAGTTCATCACAAATACCTGTGGCAGCTAAGAAATAATCAAATTGAGGTGAAGAGCATCCTCGGAAAATATTCTACTTCCGTCCTACAAATCAGATATGTAGTTCAGTTCTAAGTAGAATCTTCATCCGCTGAATTACTTCCTTAGACTCAGAAATCCGCTACCGCTTGCTTACGGGGTCAGTTGGGGTGAGGTGAAATTGAATTAATATTTTGTACCTCTCACTTGATGTTCCAAGGCTGTTTTAGGCCACTGTGCTTTATTGTGCAGTTCCTTTGATTTAAAGGACCTTTTACCCTTTTGTTCACAGAATATAAACAGAAAAACAGTACGTTTCTCGCCTTTCTATTTATTTTTGCCTCCAAGTATTTTGGATGGCAGAAACACATACTGTACCAGTCACTGTTCTGTAAATATACTGGAAAAATCACAATCTGTCGTTAAACCCGTACAGATCAACATAACTAGCTGTGCTTCATTGACTACGAATGTTTACGAACGTCACAGTTTCTATAACTTGTGTATTTTTCCAGCACTTTAGGTCGTTATTTACTTCTTAGTGTCCAAGTGGGACAGGGATTCACAAATTCGCCCAACGGGTTTTTCGTAACGAAATAACACGAAATACAAGTGGGGGTTTGAATTTACATGGTAAACCAACCTCATTGCTAACACGAATCAACCTAAACCCCTTCAAAATGTCTTAACTGAAACTGTGAGCAAAGAAGTCATACATATGGATGGAACTAACATGAGTGATGAATAAATGTCCCAAAGGTCCCAGCACCTTTGTAGTATGCGACGACGGACGGACTGTAGTTGTTGACGGGCGAGGTTGTGAGAGCAGAACAGACCAGAGCACATTCGGTTAACTATCAAAGAAGCATACAACTTATCAGACACGACCGTTGGAGTACTTGGATCAGATGGTGGTCGGAGATCACACTCGGTTACCACGCAGTGGGGAGTTCGTCCGGTTGAATTCTGGATGGTCATCCTGTTGGCTAGTAGGCAATGAGGAAGTGCTGAATCACACTGATCTACTCTCTCACGTTGTATGAAGGCTTCTAGCAACCCTTTTAGCATTCGATTTATGCACTGGACAATACCTTTACCTTGTGTATGATGCAGCTTGGTACCTACCCTCTTGATATTAAAAATGAAACATATCTCCGGAAGAAGGATACTTTCGAAAGCAGCATCGTGACGGGAATGGAGTTGGCTTGGGGCACCCAATCTAACGAGCCAGTAACGTATATTAACGAGAGTGAATATCCCTCAGGTCACGGCGAGTACTGCACAACACAAGGGGAAACACTCAACAAGTGTGTCTAGAGCTCATTCGAAGTATTCTGACTGTCGATCATGGCCAGATGAGGTTTCGTCTCGAAAGTCATTCATGTTGCTCAGTTCGTTCAAGGCATTCACCTCTGAAAGGTAAGAGAGAAAGGTGCAAGAGTTAGGGGCGGCTAATTTAAATATCTGGGATTCCCTACTCTTCGATGACCTCAAATGATCCCGCCACTGTTGATCTAATGGATACTCTTCCACACACCCACAGTATACGCACGCGAGCACACATACATAAATATACCATACTTACCATTTAACTCCCAACGGCTTCAGATAATTATCCAATGATCATTGAGTTGTAAGCCTTTTTTTGATAAAGATTTCCCGAGGTAAACGAAAAGTTCACCGTCAATCATTATTTCCGAAAAGGCTGTTATCAAAAATAAGATGCTTATTTAGGATATATCACATCACTCTCAGCCAACCGGACTACAAATTATCAATGTTTCTCCGAAAAAGATAACTCTCGACTTTGGCCATTGTACTCATGATATGGCCAGGAAATTTAATTGCTCATTTCGCAGTGTTTGCCACTGATTTGTTGCAATACTCAGCTTATTTTAATAATCTGACTTTCCGTTGTGAAGCAGTTCCAATATCTACGACCAGTCTGTAATTGAAATCCATCTCCATAAATTAAACTCACCATAACAATGAACCATTATCACGTCAGTGAACTTATCCGTGGAGTATATTTGATCCGTTTACGAAAACGTCACTTTAATTTTGTTTCCTCATTTCTTTGATTTGGCTTTACTTTCACAGTGTATCAGACTGTTTTCCTGGAAGGCAAACTGAACGTTAGACACTCTGATATGCTGTACAACAAGCGATACGAAAATTGGAACAGCAAAGCTTTTTCAGAGTTGAACGAAACTGTTTGCACCTTGGTATGTTCTTCACACAAACTGAATGAGGCCATATCAACAGCACCCATTTTTCCGGAATAATACTCTGAATCCCCATGACTTGATTTCAATGAAAACCTCGTCAAGCATGTGCTACGCACTCGACCGTTTTTATTTTTAGTCATAGTCACCAATAATCTAATCAGCTATAACTTCTTCCTTACATGACCATTATATATGAACTACTGTCAGCAGTAGAACAGTATGATCATGCAATTATTTTGAATTTCATGACCGTTCACTGGGTTATTTACAGTAGCAAACGAAACCTGACATGCACAACACGGGGCCGACTCCCGAAGACTTCAACGCAAACAAGGATCAAACATCAATTTGAAAAAGTTTAATTAGTTCAAGCAGAGCTTGATTATGAATGAAATTTTACAAGTAATTGTAAAACAAACACCAGAAGTTATTCGTGTCAATAAGAGCACACCTAGAAAATTAGATGCTAGAGTATAACTGGCCACATACACATAAGCTATGTTTCACCTTCGTCTAGCACTGGAAGGAAAAGAAATTCCACCATGTGGCAGAAAATCGGGAAGATATTGCTCATTGAGCAAGATGATCTATGTTTGGTTGGCTTCTCGGTAGAGGTTGGGACTACCTGCCCATGGCACAACAGCGGATAACAAGTCTTACTTTTCAGCTCATTCAGGTTCAGACCCGGTGAAGTGATTCGAATACCTGCACCCGCGGTCCAGTACACCATGGCTTCCTTTCCGCTATTCAACTCATCAGGGAAAGCCGGACTTTGACAATCAGATAGTGCAGATACAGCGGAGTCACAATTTGATTGGTCGGCATATCATCTGCTAATAGCTGAGAGCCTCCAAACGAGTGTATAGTGGTCGAATCGGACAAAGTACATCCCCGCAAATATTGTCTGGTCTTGTCGTTTCCTAGTGCAAGTAGTCTGAGTACGCGCTATTCCATTACGTGGGACTGACCGGATAGATACAGTTTTCACACTGTTTCCCCATGGAAGTTATCTGGCAGTTATAACAGGCTGTATATTATATTCAGCATACTAATTTGGATCTAAAAGAGGTAACCAGATTTGAACATAAGCACTATTTGAACTATTCTGAGGTTGATATATTCATCGAAAACATGACCTTTTCCTCTGTATCACAATAAATTGAATCTGAAGCAGATTTTCGTCGCGTGAAGTGGAATCGAAAACATCGTTTTTGCGCTCAAACTAAGCATAGAAGCGTAGAGTACTGTTGCGAGCATGACACGAGGAAAGGCAGATTTAGGATGGAAACTGTTACGCCCAACCAATTTCCAAAGAGAGGACCAGAATTTATTCCCAAAAGCACCAACATTGGACACAAAAGAGATCGAGTCACAATGATGACCGCATTGATAATAATGAGGAAACGGTGATGTTGAATATAAACATGGTGCGCATAATGATGATGATGATGATGATGATGATGATGATGATGATGATGATGATGATGATGATGATGATGATGATGATGATGATGATGATGATGATGATGATGATGATGATGATGATGATGATGATGATGATGATGATGATGATGATGATGATGATGATGATGATGATGATGATGATGATGATGATGATGATGATGATGATGATGATGATGATGATGATGATGATGATGATGATGATGATGATGATGATGATGATGATGATGATGATGATGATGATGATGATGATGATGATGATGATGATGATGATGATGATGATGATGATGATGATGATGATGATGATGATGATGATGATGATGATGATGATGATGATGATGATGATGATGATGATGATGATGATGATGATGATGATGAGGATGATGAGGATGATGTTCAATCGGATAATTTTGTTGATGATAATATTTCGGATGACGATGAGGATGACAATGATGTCGATGAAGTTGATGTTGATGATGTTGATGTTGATGATGATATTTTTCTTCTGTAACTTTTCGATATCTTTAAACTGGATGACACCGTTGTTATTTTCTGTAGCTTTGACTGGGATTTACTCGGGGACTTGAAACCTTCATTTTTTTGTGAATCTCATTTTCCTCACAACTTTCGGTGATGTCACTCGACATTATTTCTCAACGTCTTTTCCACGCAACTTTTTTTCTGTCTGCGTTTGCAAGCACATTGGCCCGTTCTATCGTAGTGATGTTTCATTATGAACACTTAATTATTTGACCCCGTTGTACGTAGTAACTATCTCAGCTCGACTTGAAAATAAGTGTTCTTTTGAATAATCCTACCTGTTTGCGTTTTTTCAACGGGCACTTCCACGAGTTCGCAGTTCATTTGGGTGAGCGCACAAGTGTGTGCAAGGATCGCACCTCGTCTCATTCCCCTTCTTTCCTTTTTCATGAATTTCTAACTCTTTTTCATTTATGAACAGTAACAAGATCTCAGTATATACATGTGGTGATCCTCCGCATTTATTCTCTCAGATCGAAAGTTGGCGCGCAAATGATATCATTTTCCGTCACTGTCCAGTTACCTGCGTTGTCTACGAAATGGATTTGAATTCCACGCTCGCGGTACAATTATCCGCTCTCGAAGAAGACCTACGCCAAGCATCCCTTCCAACAGATGAAGACTACTTGGCGGATAGTATTGAATTCTGGTTAAAAAGAGCAAATACAAAAAGTGGAGACACGATATACACATCGAAGGTAATCAGTCCAAGTAAGTTGACTGAATAACGGAAAGTTTGAAATTGGCTCCCTGTGGTGCTCTACTTTGTGCATTTTGTCCATTGCCCATTGTAAATCTGATAACAGTATACATTCAGGTCTCATTGGAGTGGATCAATTTCCGTCCAAGCTCCGCTAGAGGGAACAACAATAATCGCGCTGCTTATGTGTACATACATATAAGCACAACTATTCTGAATAGTACTAGTATTACCATTACACCCATCGCATCTTCTGCTTGCATTATTTAACTATTACGTCGGTGGTAGCTCTCTCCGTTCGGACATGATCCATAATAAACTAGTAGAGTGGATGAAAATGAGCGGATGAAAGTCAAATCTAACTTACTCGGAATAGGACCGGTACTGAATTACCCGTGACCAACTTGTCGCTTACCAGTTGATCCATCATGCAGTCTCTATGTTCAGTTCACCTTTGAAACCACAGAAGCGCGGTCTGGTTGTTCTATCCTTGTTAGGAATAACCACCAGCGTATGTCCACCGAGCTCCCACTGATAATCGAACCCAAGATGAACGACTGAGAGTCGAACATCTGACCATCAAGCTATCGGGGCTGCCTATGAGTGATTTGTTGAACAGGATTTACAATTTATCAGTCACTGGCTTTTCACGGGTAACAACCAGTTGACCGTATTGTGATCGATTCTTATTGCAACGAATAGGGCAAGAAGTGAGAGGAACACCTGTATTTGAGTGGCCGAACAAGCTTAGTCAGTGAAGCAAATGCAATCGCCTCTATAGTCCCTTTTCCAGATGAGGATGCAGCAATATCGATTCGCCAGCTGCGCGAGTATTTCTGCTCCGTTTTGGCCGGGTTCCCGCCGCTATTAGGCTGGTTCTTTTGACCGCCATTCCCGTTTGGTTGGTCCAGTTGATCTGGTTGGTGGCTCAGTCGGTAGCCACTGATCTGGGCTATCTTCTTAATTGCCTCAGATAACACTGCGTTTCATTGACGACTTCACATGCCTCTTTTTGTCTGATGCGGGACGCTTCCTATATACTCGCCACCCATACTCTGATCTGCTGTTGTTGATTTATTGACCCTGTCGGTATGATATTCCTCCTGCTCTGTTGTCACGGTATTCCCCGCCACACCGTGAAGGACGACTTGTCCGTAGGGTGTGAAAAAAGATGCAACACTTTGCACATAATTTACGGATCTTAGCTAGATATTCAGTGCCATTCCTAATTACGGAATGAATCAACTGATAAGCACGTGAAAACTACTATAAAATGAGGATTGCCAAGAACAAATAATATTACTAAAAGAAAAATGAATGTAGCTTAACTCCAGTTGTTTCAATCGACAGTATTCTGGAGCGGGTTAAAATGGCCTCTTTTAAGATTTGGTGACTCTTAATGAATTCACTGATTAGGCTATTCGCTGAGTGGTTACTCACTTTTGGTGTACTTTCGGTATTCACAGGATTGCACCTTCAACTTTTCATCTTCAACTCTTCCTCGGACTATTTGCTGAACAACGCGTTACTCAGCATGTCAAGCGATGAAGTTTAACGTTCCACGAAGAACAGTTTTAACCTGGCTTGCAGAGTAATTAATATATTGCTAAGTGCCACTTAGTGCATATACCCCAAACTGCTTACCGACTGAAATCTTGAGGTACTAATGTTGTTCCAACCATCAATTATTTTGTTTAGCCATTGCGAGACCTAGTCACTCCAACACGGGAACACTTTGTGGGTTTTCGCATTCGACAATCCAAACTACTGACATGCTTCTTAGATAAGATGGAAATAACGAGTGAGAAATGAAGTGGTTCCCCATCAGATGTTAGGCACTTAGAACCATCGGCTGGAATAGACGGTAATCTATTCGCATAACTTGTACACCTGGAGCCGTTTTATTGGCCTGCCTACTGATTACTTTTCGGGCACCGCAATCGGAAATTCGGCTTAGAGTCATGGGAAACCAATGCCTGCCCCTTTCTCACATTTTGGGGTATCTAGGCTTTTCGGTTTCATCTCGTTTATTTTAGATTAACGGCTTTGTTCGGCTGAAACAACAACGGGAGATATGACCTGGTGGTAGGAATGCTGTTTGAGTAGTTAGTAAGCTCCTTCACCTCCGTTGCATTTATACTAGAAAATCACTGAAGCCTTTGAAACATATCAGATTGTATTTAGTGAGAATGAAATCAACTAGCCTTTCAAGGGATGAAAAAGTAAAATTCAAAACTTGCTGAATTTTTTGCACACGTTTATCCCGTCGTGTCCATCTTTTTTCTTTTCACTCTGCCTCACAGTTTCGATTGTGCTTATACACTAGACCTCAACTAATGAAGACAAAGAATGTTTAGTAGATGAAAAACAGCAAGAATCAGACGTACGCGGTCGTGATTCACAGCACTCGTATTAGGACAAAGCCGCGGAGACCGAAGAATTCCCAGAGATTCTATTGGTGAACTAAGAGAAATCTCTCCTTCTAAACTCATCCCAATTTCTGTTCACCCAGTCTTTGTTCAAAATGTTTGTATGCCTACAGTCGTTCGCGCTTCCGGAAAGCTTTCTTATGGCGGACAAAAATGGACGTATCATCCGGCTTTTTCCAATCCAGAATCAGCTTACAGCCACGAGTTGCAAACAGACATGAATCTATACGTGAGTATCCTATTGCACTGGTCTGATCTTGTTAGAAGGCAGCTGTTCTTCTTCTGCGTTGATCTTTCTGTTCACCACGCATTCTCGCTCCGATTCTGTTTCACAGATCAATGGGCTCTATCAAGATCCTGACAAACCCAAGGTTTTCCGACTGAGCCCGCAAGTGGATGGTTTTAACATCTGGACGGCCGATATCATAGTAATTTTGTTCAATTCTAGCAAACATATGCTTCACACTCAAATGGTGACCACTCAGGACCATGCACGAGCGTTGGCGAAAGGCGCAAAACAGAACCCAGAATTTCACTATAAAATCGAGAAGTTCGAACGCGGTCAGTTACCACACAAAAATTCATCTGAGGATTTTGATTGGTTCAATGAATTCACTTAGAAACTCCGCAACTGAATTTGCTTGATTCTATTCTATTCTGCATTATACATATATATATATATATATATATATATATATATATATATATATATTCTAAAGACTTTCTTCGTTATGCATTATATCACGAGCACACATGTCTTCTTTTTGCAGAGGACAGAAAACCAAAGAAAATCAGTGAGTTGTTGACTTATAGCATCGCTATATTGATAAATCCACTAATGTGTCCTACGTTCCGTCTAACATATCCTTCCTTTTGTATCGATTTGTTGGGAGGAAAGAAAATCCAAGATTTATTTCCACTGTTATCGAGAAATGCGACCTAATTTACGAAGTAAACATGAACTGCGTTATTCTTCGATGTCTCCTTTTCCAGTCGTTACTCAGCCACGTAAAATAATTCACACGGAATAACTACAATGCACTTGAATTCATTGTAAACCGGTCACTGTGAATGCTGTCAAGCTGATTTTATCGCGCATGGTCACCCGACAAATTTACGTGAAGTAATTAAAAGAAGTTACACGAAAATCTGTAGCAAGTTTTCATATCGTATAGTTGTTTCAAGAAATGTGAAAACATGATAATCGTGCAAGGCCCGTTTGGTTGAACTTGTTATTTCGTCAAAAGCCCGGTGACTTAAGGACAAAAAATAGGATAAATAAAAAGTCACCACCTGTTTTATCAGTGTATGAACGGAGCCAGTTGATCACGCTACTCGATATCCAGATCAAGCATTCTTCCCAGTTCAGTCTGAGCTGGTTAACGTTCCTCTCCTAATTGTCAGTTTTTTATTTGCACTGATGACTGAACCGGTGGTGATCAAACTGTCATCCTCGTAAGATCTGAGAAATGCAGTTCAGGGTTCGATTCCTACCCCCGTCGGCGACTTTCTAATGGGCCAGCCTTAGATTGGTTGTAACCGTCTTTCAAAAATATTGTATATTTTCGTATACCCATAGAAGAGGTGAAATGATTAGGAAGTATTTCCCGGTCAATTGGTGTTATGCTTACAGAACAGTGGTTAAAATATTATCCACATGTGCTTTCTACATATTTTCTTCCACAAAATCACAATTTTTTCCATATATTCCACTAAAAATACTTCCTCCACTCGACTGCTTCTCACTAAAATTTTCTTTTCCGTTTCTTCTGCGTTTCTGCAAGATCTTATAATGATTCTGAGGAGCTAAAATAGCAGGCTTATGTCTTCATCTCTCCGAGCAATTTGCACAACTCTCATTCTATCCTCGTCGTCAGTTTATCACTACTACCCTAAGGGTTTGTTCCTATTGGCAATGACTATCCACTCCAAGTGGCTTTATTTGTTTATGGAATAATAGAAATCCTATTTTGTATGGTACATGAACCTTCCAATAATCTTTCTAACCTTTTGTTGACGACGATATGAACACAAAGAAAATATGTAGTCCACAACAGTTTGACAGGTAATCAAACCAAGTATTTTGTTTTGGGGACCAAGACGAAAAGGCTCTTTCAAGTGAGGGAATCAAATTACGTTTCGAGTGGACTGGTGAATTACCTAGAACCTGACAACTATTGGGAAAGCAAAAATATGAAGTGAAGCTCATCCGCAATGACAGAATAGCACGTTTGTCTCCGGTAGTGTTGGAACTTTTTTTCTTTTCATATTTTCTTGTGGTAAACGCGCCGAATACATTTCAGTTCATAGATTCAACAATTAGAATCTGTATCCTGTTGAATAACCAATCTTTTTTATGTAGTTAGTTTCTTAGACAACAAGGGCAGTTCTCGATATATTCTACTCGGGTGGTTCATCTCCAGGGACAAATTTCGTAAATCTTACATTCAGTGCTCTTATTGTTTGACAATTATCCCATATGACTGAGTAACAAGGCGACAACACAGATCAACGGATAGAAACCGCACACACGATTACTGTATCCTGGATGATTATGGATGGATTCGACGGGTCAACAGATAACCCGGTTTCTGCTATTCCTATTGTACAAATCATCGTTGTAATTGGGATGTACGAGTTATTCAGGTCAACCTAGACCCTGAAGAGTTAACTCAAAGTGAGATTTACACCGAGAAGACTGGGTCTTCAACACGGATTTGTACCTCTACCTGGTCGAAAATGAACTGTACAATTAGCTTCATGATCTACAATGAACCAATACGAAAAGGGAATATCTGAATGTCAAAATGGTGTTAAGTAAGGGAGGACAAAATTGGAACACGTGTATACTTAGTCCGGTAACAGTTTTGAGAGAAAATAATATTTCTTCCACAATCAACACTACAGATTTTTAGGGGTAAATTATTTAACACAAATTACCTCATCGGACCTAACAAATGAGTCCTAGTTGCCTGTAAAAGTGATTTCTCTCACGAAAGATCCAGTTTATTACCCCAAAAGAGTCCTTCTCAACAGATATGAAACCAAATGAGGCGGTCTGTGTGAACGGACCAAATAGCACCGGAATCCGGAACCGTTTCGCTTGCATCTAACACCTCCTTTCCTTTCAACGCACCAGTCTCCATGTTTTGTATTTCAGTTTGGAATCGCATTCCCCTTCGTACTGTCAGTAAGGTGTGATATTTAGTGAAACACTGACAAAATAATTTTAGACAGTTTCAAACATGATAGTGTACAAATTGATGGTGACAATCAAGCCTTGTTTCTTTAAGAGGTCAAATGAGTCCACGGTTGAGTCTCAGTTCGAAGAGAATTAGAGGGGGAAGATAGTAGCCATTTGTACGTCAGAGGTACGCACTTGGAAACGTAATTTAGATCCCTTTTTGCCGTTTTATTTTCTTTTCTGTCTATTATAAAACAAAGTATAACACTTTAGGAAGAGGGCCGCGGCCAATGTAAGGCTGCCAAATGATGAAAGGACCGGCGGTGGCGGGAATCGAACCCAGGTCGTTATTGGTCAAAGTCCACAATGATAACCACCTGATCACCTCCGGTCAGCCGGGTTTGGTAACCCTCAACCATTCCGATCACGTTAAATAAGCCCAGTGAGTCAGTCCGAGACGAATGTTCCGCGAGCTGGATATAATATCGAAGAAATTCACGAAGTGACTGTGACCAAGTGTTAACGAGCAAACCGGCTGTAAGATTTAAGCTGCCGTCAATCATCACCGAAAAATGTATGTCCGCTGTGGAAAAGACATCAAAGGATATTCCTTTAAAGAGTCAGGTATCTCATTTTATGTCCTTTTTGTAAAAATTCTTGGTCCGATCGAAGTCATTCGATAGCTGGTTAACTAGTTGGGACATTCTTGGTTTTCGCTTTCTTTACAGATGGTCTCCTCAACGATGAGAAAATTAGTACGTCTGTTGTTTAATAGTGGTTTTGACGGCTGCAATGCGCCTTATCGCTTTTATGACCGTTATCTATGGACTGTTTTCGGTAATCATCAATCAAAAGATATGAGTATTATTTTGATAAATTTCAGTACTGATACACACGGAATCCTTCGACCAAAATCTTCCTTCGGATAAAGGAGAGCTCCGGTCTCTGTGCAATAATGTAAGTGAAAAATGCTACTTCCTTTACCTGTAGGTTTATGGCGTAGGATAATACTTTACTCATGAGTAGGAATAGGTTTACCTACTGATCGACCAAAGAATTGTTTCGTGATTTCAGAGCGTTAAATGGATTCTGAGAGCGACCGAAATTAAGCAAACGATATTTTCACTTCTAAATTTCCTGAGGTACGAAACAGCCGTTTTTGTGGTTTATACACCATCGACTTCCTCGGCGACAAAACTCGCATATTCCAGATCAATTTACGTTCATCATTAAACTTTCTGATGTACGTACGCAAAAGTTGAATTCCGTACAAGGAATCAGCAATCACAATTTCGCATAACACTGCTCTTCAAACTGGTTTCGGTGTTTTTAGTC
Organism: Fasciola hepatica; assembly: GCA_948099385.1. Classification (NCBI taxonomy): domain Eukaryota; kingdom Metazoa; phylum Platyhelminthes; class Trematoda; order Plagiorchiida; family Fasciolidae; genus Fasciola; species Fasciola hepatica. Next base: position 4,356,608 of record CANUEZ040000152.1, on the reverse strand, counting down.
TATAGCTGCACAACTGTGATCAATTGCTCTATGACTTCATGCGCAGACACCAGATTCGAAGTGGGGTAACTTATGAGAAAAGATTGTGGAAGTAAGGCGATTGCCTTTGGATGATGTACGAGCAAGAATCCAAACGAACCGAGTTAGTTCGGTCACCGAAATAGACAGCCAAAAGACTACAATAAACCACTTATTATAGACAAAGTTAGAGACTGACATGTCTGGACAAATAGGTGATATACACCGTATCGGTATGTACCTTTTATTCAGGGTTCCACTGGACCTGAGAAGTAGCATTAACCCTTCTTCTTCCAGCTCTCCCATAGCGCAAAATAAACAAAAAGAATAACAACCAGAAGGGTGAAGTAGCAGATGCAGCCGTACTTTCATGAGGCATTGACATTTTGAGGGGTTATTAAAGGAACGTATGCTTGATAGCCAGTAGGCTAAACGGTGGAGGAGAGTGAAAGAATGACGGGTAAAGAGTGTGGCAGAGGGAGCTGGATGACACATCAACTGAGATGAGCTTGCACTCAAAGGTCACTGAAACTTTAATATCAGCCGCGAAGGTATCGGCTGACTCTTCGTCGATAGACAGCCAAGCCTGTTCAACAGTCTAAAATCTATGTCAAGGTTTGAATCAGATTAATCGCGAAAGACAGTACAGCGGGCCGATAAGACGAGAAAGAATTCCCGTCTAGTGGTGGTTGGCCATATCACCAATTAACCAATCATAAAAGAGGTTGGGCAACGCCGGTTAGAACCGATTTGTTTGAGGTGCTACGGCAGTTAACCATGACACCATCTTATACGAACTATAAGTTTTGTGTTCATAAAACGAGACGGTTCAACGCCTGAAGAGTCTTCTGACTAGAACTAGGGAGAGGTTAAAGAACATCAACTTCCATCGATCATCCTTGAAAAGTCGAATATCATCTTTACATAGCATGTGGTTGGTCCATCTGAATTACGCTTGCCGGGTGACAGGACGTTAGTTTCATTTGGCCCTGACCAATCTTGAGCGGCAGAAGTTGGAGTGCCTGGCTCAAACGTTGTGAACTACTTTGGTATTATCACCAACCGTCGCCCTCCTTGGTCTGCACATGTTGTGACAGGCTTCTCCGGAGATAGGATGAATTAATTTTTATGTTTTACGAATGGACTCTTTGGGGCTCACATCCACTCCATTCAGAATGCTTTTTCCCTTCTGCTTTCTACTTCAGTAACTCTACGCCTCCTTACAATACTCCCCAGCCTATGTATTGTAGAGTTTATGCTAATTTTCCGACCCCTGAAGCACTTATCTGGAGGAATAGGCATATCTTGCAATCAGCCCACCAATGCCCCAACATCAAAATTCATTCGTGAAGTTTTCTCGTCGGATACTGGTAAATCAGTAGCATCTCCTCTACTCGGAAATCAAGAAATACATGTTCACATCCATTACACAATTCTGCCACTAACTTGCTTATTCTTCCACTGTCTATAAGTCTTCTGCAGTCCCACGCTTCCTCCCTCTCCTCATTAACACTGAGACTTTCACGACAGAGCTAAATTCGACGCTCAGCTAACACGGTAACCCACTTATTATATCTACTATTATTCTGCAACTGGAAGTGATTTTCTGGCTGCTGAACATCCATCCTCCGGTGCTTAGAGCATGAAGAACTTGACTTAACTTTAAATAGCGATAAACTGTCGGTCTCGTATCCCTATTTGTGTAGAACCTGGATTATACACAGCGGGTAAAAACTAGATGTTATGACTATTTAAAAGCATATTTCTTTACTCTCATTCCACTCAGCGTACTTTTATCGGCGCAGTGAACATGTTCTCCCCAAGCTCAATCCCCAGCGCAGATGAGGTTACCTATATACTCTGAGGATCTTTTGAAAGTAGCCCAATATAGGAGAACTCAAATGAATTTTGCGGAATGCCAGTTATAGTCGTGTAGACAGGCAATGTAACCCAGATGGTAAACCAGCTCTCCTACGATGAAGAATGACTTGACGTACTGGCCTTAGTTGTCTCGCAACTGGTGAAGACTTGCGTCTTCTCCAAGTTGATCAAAAGAATGGTCACCAGGTGGCAGATAACATCAACAAATTCGAAGCTACAAGACTGTTCCACTTGATCAAACAAGGTGGGGAATTCGGCTAAACAGAGTGCAGGCTATATTAGAATAACAAACCCCACCAAAAGGCAAAGTAATATGCTGTTCTGAGATGAGACGGTAAAACTCATTCACCCTGGCGAGATCTGAACACCCATGGTTGCCATTCCAACTTTAGTACCATGAGCGCATCAATAGCTGAGCTGTAAGGCCAAGTCGAAGGACAGTCAGACTACAAGGTAAATCACTTCGTGGCAGACGTCATATGCTGCTGCAACTGAGATGGGTAAACTGTGTGATCTATACGAAAAAGTCGGAAGCGCCTCGGCTTCACCTGGTAGATTGGCTGGTGAAGCACTTGCGGTACTAAAGTGAGGGTGTCTACAGAGCGTTTGCTCAAATCCAGCCGAGGTCAAGGAATTCTAATGCTTGGATCATCCCAAAACATTTTTCAAGTCTGCTAACCATGCTTCTTCATATATTATGCTCTCACTGGATCAGCAGTACTATGGAAACCAATTGAACCAATTGCACTTTCACTCATTTAATTATTGGGATCTACTCGCCATCCTGTTTGACCGCTCCGATTGAACCAATGAGCTTGGCCGGTTCTGATACAGAGTTCCTGATAGGCTGATGGAGCAAAATTCCAGTGGAACATGTTTTTGTCACGACGGTATCAAGACCATGCATTATCTCAATTAGAACAGTCCTGTTGAAAGAATGAACCTACCGGCCAGTTCATGAGATATTATGAATAATCACGTCGTCCGATTGGTCCACTGAAAAAACTTGCTATCATTATTATTACTATTACTATTATCCAATAATGTCAAGCAAATATTCCAGGTTACCTAAAAAATAGATGACTGTCACTTACGAGGAACATATGGCTGTCAGTTCAACTACCCCCAATATATCTTTTTTGGTTCTATATTCCATGCTTTCATGTAGGTTATGGTTGGATTTGAACAATATGGAGAACAAAAACACGTGATGAGAGAATGTGAAGTCATTGACTATGACCGGAGGCAATCCAGTGTGACGGTCTCTGTGAAGGTAGCAAGAAAACAACTGCTGGGCTATGATGCCAGTCCGGAGGATCTGATCGTCTTTTGGAAGAGTTGAGGTATATCCTTTCCTATTCTTCCATTTCCTTCTCAATTTAGGTATTCTTTGAAATTGCATGCTACTTTGATCCACTTTAATTTACCAGTCCAAAATTAGGTTATTTATATTGTAATATGTTGTACGCATACAAGCTTGAGCACAGTTGTTTTTCGGCCAAAAATTACGCAAAATAAGTTACACAGCAAGATGGGATCTCGTTTCACACATCCTTGTTTGTTAGGGCACGTGCTAGAAACAGAACAATGGAATCCCTGTACCAGTACAATCTGCAGGGAAGCGGTTTATACCTAGATCGGGTTGATGAGTGGGCCGGAAAAAGAGTAAGATCAAGAAGTAACGAGTGCGAAGCATCACAAAGGATTTCCTGTGCAGACGCAATGGATGCTGTTATGCGACTGGTGCCTAGCTCCAAACCTAGGTCATTTAAAGTCATACCAAAAACAAGACTAATGATGGGTAAGCCTCTGCTAAGAGTGATGAGATAATTTTTAGTAATCCTAGGAAAATGACAGGGGGACAATAGTGAGCGACAGGTAATATACATTGTTTTACAAGAGTGGAAATAAGAGACTGGAGCACCATGTTGCCGTAGTTTTCTAATCTGACGCGACAAACGATGCAGTTTTCCTACTGTGATTTCAGTGTACGGAGATCGATGAAGATTACGCTGCGGCGTAACACCAAGAGCTTTCACATCGTTTACACATAAGAGGGGATTAGAACTAACGGTAGAAGGGTCTCCAATGAATCGGGAAAGAAAGGTGGAAAAAATTCACCCTTGATGTTTATTACTGTTAACCAGAAAACCAGATTGATTACAAAATTTCTGAATACTTCATAGATTTGCAGTGAATTCGTCTGATTGTCGGAGAAATTGGACATTGGGATGGTTTATGTGTGGATTCACCTTCTAGGATTTTCTCATCTGACGGCGGAGAAGCTTGGTCCCAAGCCACCTGTGTCTGACATTCCGGGAGTTTAGGAACTGTCGGGAAGAATTAGCATCAGGGCGCGTAATCTCAGACTTTACGAAAAGTGACGGCCGACGGACTTCAGTTTTGTTTTGCATCTTGTGGAGTAATTCTTTCTTCCTGTGGGCAAACAACTCTTCCAGAGTGAATGTAAACAGTTTCCATGCGACAACAAGTACTTAAAATCTGCCTAATCACTTCCGTTGTAAAATTTACAGAAAAATACCGAAGTGAACAGTTTTTTAGCCACGATATGACAAAGGACAATGAATGGTTGAGGAGAAATATATTCTCGGTGGAAATGGTTTTTTGTTTGAATCATATCTGTTTCGAATGTGTATGTGTGCGATAAATAACAACACTGAGAGTATATCTTAGGCCTGAAGTGTGGTATGCAGTGATCACTAGCGCTAAGGTGTGCACCTAGCCTGACACAGAAAAGTTCTCAGTGGTTGATCAGGACGTGGTCTAACTGATAGTCAACAGATATTGAAAAGACTGTAAGACGAAGCGGGAAGTGTTGATGCGTGAATAAAGTCAGCCACCATAATGTGACGATTCTCATCAAGCATAAGCACAATGAAAGGAACAAATGAATCATAGAAAATGTTAACGGAGTTTTGTGTGTTCTGAAGTGCTACGTAAATGTTGGTGACGATAGCTTGACCGAAACGAGAGAATCTTGGCCAACATGATGAGGATAAACAATCGATGCCTTCAAATGAGTAGTAAGAAATACGTAGGACTTGCTTCAACACTTAGAATTGATGTAGGTGGCAACTCCGCCACCTTTTTCCTCTCATAGTGCTTTCGGTTTTGGCGGAAGCAAGTGAATTCTTCTATTTGAATCATAACCTCATTCGCACTGTCATTCAACCAAGTTTCTTGTAAACATACAAGAGTTTCTAAAGCTGCGAGTCGTGAGCAGGTATATGAGATCCGATGGCTTGTTGAAAAGAGAAAGCGTGTTATATATGACACTAGGAACTGCCATACTACTTGGTGTTGTGCATTTAAGAGCAGCCTGCCAATCTACTCTTCTGCGTTTCTTTGCATGATATCCTCAGTTTCGGACCTCGGGTAATGGGCAAGCATTTCCTTGTCTGAGCATGTTTTTATAGACAGCATAAAGTGTTTCGAATAACTACAATTGTGCAACACGCCGATAATAGACAATAAAGTAAGTGGTTCCAAGATAAGTAATCCCAAAGGCCGACCAACGAGTAGCGCAGCCGTTCAAAGGGCCCGTCTCCGTTTTGTAGATTGTGATTTGTAATAGTACTTTATCGTAGTCAAGCGTTCCTTCTACCACTGGGAACAGATAGTAAATGAGATAAAATGAAATTGATATTTTGCATACGGTATACCACGCTAATCGGGATCGATAATATGTTGAACAAAGCAACTGATAGGTGTACAAAAGCTGATGAGAGGTTGGTCCTCGAAAGCATCACCTAGATAACTAATTACCAATGGAATCTAATCAGCTGGGGGAAAATTGGGGATTATTTTGACCACGAGACGCAAGTTCACACCAGTAAAAGCACTGCAAGATGTGGCCCTACCAAGTGAAAAGGGTATTGAATAATGTAGGCTTAAAATATTTCAAGTACCGTGAGTCTTTGAGCCTGCAAAGCTGTAAAACGAGTGCAACTAAATGAAAGAACACATTAGCTGAAACCAAGCCCAACCAAAATTAAACTGTAAAGAAAGTGCACGCCAACGGAACTGTGCGAATCCCTCGGTTGTCCAAGCTCTTCTTTCTACTATACAACCGTAAGGCTAATTTCCACAACGCAGCTTTGATCATATCTACAACTCGCTTTCCTTCATTATGTTTGTTTGAGGTAATACCGCTTGACTTAGTGACACAGGCAATCTTACCTGATGTAAATATCAAAGAATTTGGCGAAGGAGACGTGGTCAGCCTTTCTGTGCGAAAGAAACATTACCTCTCCGGGCTGTTATTTTAAAACCACTGATCACAATGTGTTTAAGTAGTAAGAGATCAAATTTACATAATTTGTTTTATCATTCCGAGTCAACGCACAGCTGTTGTGCGTCACTCCTATGGTTTCCATTGGTCAAGAAATTGTTGTTGTCACGAACATTAGTCTATTGGGCAGAATTCAGGTAAGGATAGAAAAGGAGAATGTACGAGATGAAGAGGTCAAGATGTGTGAACCCTGGTAGAACTCATACCAATGTAATTCCAATAGATTCGATAAGCTGAATTCATGAGCTGGGATGGTTTCACCAAAACTTTTAGTATGATTAGGTAGAATAAAAGTAGCAAGTGGAAGATGTCGAAGAAAAACGAAACAAAAAGGTGGAAGGTGATGAAAGAGTAAAACAACATCCGTGGTAGTAATGACAGTAGTGATGGTAGTGGCCCCAGCAGCAGCAGCAGTATTATCAGCTGTGCGATTCTGATCACGCTGAACGTGTTGATCGTGTTCTATTCATCATCTTATGATTACAAAAGTCATACACTTATTTTTTTCAATGGACGCTGAAATTCAGTATAACGAAGGTTTTAGAGGTTCATTTTATTGTACGTAGTTGAACACAAATGGTAAAAATAATGATAGTAACCATATCGACATGTACTGGCTTCAATATTTTCTTTCTTTACTGTGTGAATGGGAGCTTTTAACCAGTTGACTGGTCTTGTAGAATCCATTTTGGAAATTTATTGTTTCTCAATAATAAATTCCACTCACTGGGCTTTTTTTTATTAACTTGCCGGTTTATCAGGTATTTCCTCGACCTATTCGGTGCTGCTCTACATATACCCAAACCAAACCGGACGAGTCCGACCTACGCAGTATGAAGCCATCAATTTCGAGTGTACTTAGCTCAGTGTTCTTTCGTGTGCTGTGTACAACTCACAAACAATCCACCTTGCTTCTCTTTTTTCCTCTATCAAGCGTAGTTTTTGCACGGATTTGTTAGATACTTTAAAGCACAAGTCCTGTGACCATTCGGTCAATTATGTACGTGTGCGAAAACCTGTTCACCCACGTTAACGCTTTGCCTGAAATACACTGATGGCAATTTGCGACTGTTCGTTTAATCTTTTAAAAAGAAGAAAACTTTTTCTTCGGTCACAGCTGCATTGTATCCACATGAAAAACATATTTATTGTAACCATTGTCAATCCAGCAACTTGTGAGTAGTCCGCTTCAAATCAAACAAAATTCGGAAGCACGAGCTTGGGAAATTCGATTCCCTTTCGACACGGTTCGAATAATTGAACCGGACTTCACATATGCAATTTATCGGATAGATTAGTGGCCAGGCTAACTAGGAATTTATTCAGTTTTCTGTATTATCCGTTGTTTTGTTTTTTCTGAATGTTTACCTGAATGAACAGTTAATCAGAATAACAGTGAAATTGTTGATGAAATGAACAGATCATGGTCTTGAGAAAAAAAGTGGTTTGGGTGCACACAGCCTAGTCGTGTTTGAAATGGTCATAAAACAGTTAGCTTTTATTGCAGTTGTAAATCCGTCACCGTATGGATACAATGGGTGCTATCACCACCCTTAGACTCTACTGTAAAGCTGAACACCGGAGTCGGTTACTGTGTGGGTGGAGAGTCGGTCCGCCAGCAGGTAACGACCCATGCATACCACAATATACTGTCTTTCAGAATCCGGTGGAATACTCTCATATTTATTGCATATGACTCGTTGTCGTGCGTACCGATTTCGATTACCAGAAAAGACTCAAAGACTCAAGATTGTGCACTACAAATGTTTCACCTTAGTTCGATGGAAAGGTGGTACATGTGCAAAAAGATGACATAGTATTGGATTCCTCTCTTTATTCTTTGTTTGCCGTCATATTCGTGTCAAAGATTTTTTTTTAAAACACTGAATCACGCAATCAGGGTTACACCCGTGTACAAAATGTACATCGATGTCATCGTTTGTCATTTCCTGCCAAACCGCAAAGCACAACAATTACAACAGAAATTCAGCAAAGCTTATTCGTACTTAAACTCCTCGCTGGTACTGGAATAAGACAGTACAGTTCTGTTTACTGACACATTCTTCCTAAAAGAAAACAAAAGTGTCAAGGACCAACTTGCGTAAACCCCATTTTGGAAACTTCGCCCACTGGAAAGAAGAGCTAGTACGTTGCCTGCCTTAGGCAGAGCCCCAGATATGTGCCGAAAGCAAATCTTCTGAAGTGTTTGAATTTATCTGCACCTTAATTAGGAAAAATGAGTAGTCCGGTAGTTTTCTCAGACAACACATGAATACATACAGTCGTGCACAAACATCACACGAAGGTTAAGTGACTCGTCAGTTATCTAATACAGTTAAAAAAAAACATTCAACGCAATCAAAGCTCTAATATTTTTCAACACTTAATCAAGTTAGCAGAAGTTCAGAAAAAATAAGTCTGACTATTCGACCTCATAAGAAAATCTCGTGGTCAGTAGTCCACAGTGATGACCGTTTGACCACCGCCAGCCCAGTTATGTGAAGTCATATTCTTTCTTCTGCAAATAGAATGAAGTCAGTAGAACAACCTAGTGCTGTCCGACTGAGTTTAACAGAAGTATTTGTGCCATATACTTGGGCAAAGGGATCCATAAGACGATAACAATCTTAGTGCTGGTCAGTGCGATACGGGTCATTGACTAACGTGGAATGAGTCGTTTGATAACATCGACCGTGTACGGGCAAACCACCCTAAAGGGACCCGACAGTGAATCCTCCTCTCTACGATCGATGTGACTGTGATCGGGGACACAGACTCATTCTGTGCCCGTAAAACAATTCGTCAAGGTAATACATATTCTTCTGCCAAAGTTCAACACTGGTGGCGGGAAAAACACCCTCATGACTGAAGAATCCATTGGTGAATCTGTCAGAATAAAAGCTGTCACGGTAAGATTGAAATTTGGTTTTATGATGTTTTTTAACATTATGGATCATATCTGTGAGCACCTTTGACAAATATGCATGCGTACTGTGATGCCCCAGTGACAAATACCAAAAAGACAGACTTGGGCAAGTTACTTTACTTCTTCCAAGATATTTCGAATATTTAGTTCATCGTTGGCGTTTTGTCTCAGCCTACTAGTCATATGGGTAACGTAAGCGATGTGTTTATTGATCCATCATGGCTAGACTGCACTTTGGCGTGTTGAGATGGCTTGCATGCCTCCGTGACCCAAAGAGCTGTGCAAGATGGCTTCCCTAAGCCGAAGGTGCAATCACGCCTGACAGTTCAATGGACAGAGGTCAGAAGAAGTCCAATTTCAGAACCATTTGATGGGCAACACCTGGTTTTAAATACTATACCCTTGGAAAGGACTCTAGCAAATAAACACGGAGAGAAACAGTTTATCGGTCAAAGAACCTCCACTAGATGGACGTAGGAGTAGAGTACCTGGGGTTTCTCTCGACAGTTGGAGAATTCATCGCACTTAATTGGGCAGCTATCACCCACTAAGCTGGACAGCCCTCGGCCCAAAGCATGCTGCCCCCTCCACGTTCGGCTTGCCCCACTGGGTGCATGGGGCTAAGGGCTGAATCCGAAAAGCGGATCACACAACAACAAAACGCATGCAGTGATCATGTTTTACGTGACAGACCAGAAGAAATTCCTTCAAGGGTGCTTCGGTCAAGTTCCCGTGCTGGGTTAACGCCTCACTGCCTTGTGGGTGAGACTTTTGAGTCTAAGGCTCCGGTTAGGGTTCCTGAAGAAAACCCCTTCTGCGATGTGGGAAGCCGCGAAGTATGATTCGCCCAGAAACCTCCAGTATCTTTCCGTTATAGCGCCTTACCAATTTCCCCTCCCTTAATTTAAGATCGATGCAAAACATTATGGGTAATTGTGACTCCGATGAAAGCAGTAGTTCAGGAGTTGGATAAAAATCAGACATACTTCTTAAGCCCAAAAGTTCGCTCCACTTGGCTGCCTTCAACATTTGCACACTATGTAAGATAGGGTAACAAGCTACCCTCGCTAGAACTCTTGACACTTTTAAAATCGATGTATTCTGTGTCTCCGAAATACGCATAACAGGCCCCACTTCTGTGATCACTCTTTGCACCCCGTATACAAACTCAGTCTCTCATTTCACTCTTCGCATTTCGGGTGATTTGGGGTCTATAGCTCGTGGTCAGGCTGGCTTTGGAGTTGCCTTGAGCATGAAAGCTGATCGTGCACTGCTGAACTGGATTCTAGTCAGCAGTCGATTGTGTGCAGTTCGGTTGGACTGTTCTGCTGGTGTCAACAACAACAAACTTAAGCGCCGATGTTTGTTCGTCTTATCTGTGTATTCGGCCACTAACAGCAGCTCCGCTGAGGCCAAGAAGGAATTCTACCAGGATTTGTCTCGGCTACTTCGAAGCGCACGTTCAACGGACGTGGTGGTTGTTGTAGGGGATTTCAACGCCCAAGTTGGCCATTTGCGAAGTTCTGAAAGACACATCGAAGGCCCATTTGCTATCCCAGCCAATTGTATCGATAACGGTGATCGTCTGATTCAGCTGGGCTTTGACCACAGATTGTTTCTTGCGAGTACGAACTTCAGCCATAAGAAGCGGCATAGACTCACATGGCGTCCTCCTTCGTCTTCACAACGTTGGACTCAAATTGACCATATTGTGATTGGTCACCGCTGCGGTGGATCAATTGGAGATTGTCGTTCATTTTGGTCTACGCCTGTGGACTCAGATCACGACTTAATACGTGCTCGCTTCTGTTTACGTCTCGTCAGTGATCGCACCAAAGTAAATGTCACGCGTCCCGCACAGTTGCTTTTGGACGATAACCAGAGACAGTTTCCAGATGGAGCTGTCTACGCAGTTATCGATTCAGCCGGATATTTAGGACCCAGATGAAGGGTGGCAACCGGTCAAGGAAGCCTTGTATGCCACTTTGAATGCCATCCAGAACTCTGGTTCAAGTCGGTTTCACAAGCAACCGATATCTTCGACATCTGATGCTCTGCTGGACGCTCTCAGATCTGTCGCTCAGCACGTCACATCCAATGATGTGCGTAAATCCCTGGGAAGCCAAATGACTAGGAGCCTAAGGAATGAAAGTGAGCAGTGGTGGATTAAGAAATGTAAGGAAATAGAAAAGGCTGTATCCATTGGCAATGTTCGCAACCTTTTCCGTTTGACTAGAGGTACCAGTTCACGGAAGCCTGGCATGAGTGACTTAATGAAGGAATCCGAAGGCTCACTGATTCACTCTCAGGGAGGTCTTCTGGAGAGTTGGAAGGAGCACTTAAAGGAACAACTCAGCCAGCCGACTTCAACAGTGGACCTTCCAAATACACCTGCCAGCGAAACAAAGCAGGTGAATATCAGTCATCCATCGGAGATGGAGAGTATGCGTGAGATGGGTTACTTGAAAAGGTATAAAGCGGCAGGACCAGATGGGTTGTTTCCACCTCTTTTCAAGGATGGAGGCAAAGCTTTGGTTTCGGAGTTAATAAAACTCCACATTATTTGGGTTAGTGAGCAGATTCCCAGAGAATGGTGTGAATCGGTGATTGTGCCGATTTAAAAGAAAGGTGACAGATCCAATTGCGAAAACCACAGAGGAATTAGCTTTGTAAGTATCGCATCCAAACTGCTCACCGGTCTTATTCTCCACCGATTATCCAGTACCCGCGAAATGTGTGAGCGTGAGAACCAAGCCGGTTTCAGACCTGGTAGGGGTTATATCGACCACATCTCCACTCTTCGGCGAACCTTAGAGCACAGACACATCTTTCGTAGGCCCACAATCTCTGTCTTTCTTGATCTGAAAGTGGAGTTCGGCTCAGTCGACCGCACAGTTCTCTGGAGCTGCCTCTCATTGAAGGGTGTGTTAGAGAAGTTTATTTCTCTTTTCCAATGCTTGTGTGCGAACAGCCGAAGTCGAGTTCGTGCTTACGGTGATCTTTCCCCGAGTTCACCACGGAAAGAGGTGTTCGTCACAGTTGCCCTCTTCCACCCTTCCTCTTCAATTTTGTAGACTATTTGATTCTTGAGATAACCCTATCTTCTTGTGAGAATAGCGACAACGATATTTGCTCAGGCAGTAAACTGTCTGACTTGTATTACGCCGACGATATTGTTCTTCAGAGTGAAAATCCATGTAAGTTGCAAGCTCTCTTAGATAGCCTTAACAACAGTGTGACAATGTTTGGGATGCGTTTCGCACCTTCAAGGTGTAAAATGCTTTTGCAGGACTGGGTTGGCTCAACACCAAACCGAGTATTGACCGGGAAAGCTCTAGCTGAAGTGGATAAATTTGTTACCTGGACAGTCATCCCACCAGGTGGGCAGATGTCGGATGAAGTGTCATCGCGTATACAGAAGGCGTGTATGGCTTTTGCCAACCTCCGTCATCTGTGGCGTCGGCGTGACATCTGATTGTCTGTTTAGGGTAGAGTGTACGCTGCGGTGGTTAGGTCCGTTGTATACGGTTCAGAAACATAGCCATTGAGGGTAGAAGATAGGTGAAGACTGTCGGTGTTCGAGCATCAATGTCTCCGTAGCATTGCCCGACTACGGTGGGAACACCGTATCAGCAATGCTGATGTTCGGCGTAGAGTGTTGGGAACCAGATGTCAGTGTCTGGACCAAGTGCTGAATCTAAACAGTTTAAGGTGGTTGGGACATGTGTTGCACATGTCCACGGATAGACTTCCTCAGCGTACGGTGTTCACTGAGGCAGGTGGTAGTTGGAAGGTAGGTCGAGATGGTCAGTCCATGACATGACAAAAAGGTATGAAATCCTTGACCAGTGGGCATGGCAAAGTAGAGCTTCTAAGACTTCCAGGTTGGGGTCCACGTGATCCGCCTATTAAACGGTTGGAGACATTGAGTGATATGGCTAGGTGTTGCGGTCAGTGGCGTAGTTGCATTCGGACTCTTTTCTTGTCGTCTTGATTCCCCCTTGGTACTTCGACCTTCTGAATGTTTATCACTATGCTTCTATTATGTTTGCCCTTTACTGGACGATGCTGGAAGGTAGCAACCAAAACCAAAGCACAGAAGTATGAGGTTAAAGGTTGAATAAACTGAAACTGAACTGTTTGTTGATCCGCAACTGTAAATGTAACCAGTCTGGAAACCGGAAAGTATTGCAGGAAAACAAGTCGGGGTTGCGTGCATGCGAAAGAGTCAGCTACGTTGAAATTCGGCAGACCAAAGCCGATCGATAAATCGCGAGATATGATTGGTCAACGCTGTCCGGGTTGAAGAATGACAAAGATGAATATTCAGTATTCCAGACCCGAATGAGGTTCGGAGAGTATCGAAATCGATGCTCCATGTAGTGTGTTAAGCGAAAAAATATAATCTCAATAACACGCCGTTTCAGTGACATTATATTTTTTCGCTCAGCATCAACATCATTTGCCTGTCTGATTGCAGGCGTGTCTATTTATGTGAGAGATATGGATAGACTGTGCTCATAGTATGGGCGTGCATACTGTTCTGTCTGCCTGTGCACGTGACTGTTTGAACCGAACACAACTATTGGTACTGCATGACAAGTTACTCATCAAAAACTGAAATCCTTTGTTACTAGAATTAAACACGAATGACCACCAGCTTTTTTCCTTCACTGTGGCCACAAGTTAAATTGATGAAACTAAAGGAAACATGTTGAAACGTCCACTAAAGATCTCTCAATTTTGAATTCAACGTATCACTTAAATTCCTTGGGAATTTGAATCCAAATACCGTGGGACATACCGAATCAAATCTCAGATTACACAGCTAAAAAAGCAGGATTCGAACCCCGCTCCAATGGTAAGCTTTGGTGGTAGACAGTACTCCACGGTTTACCGGGTAATTATCACATTCCGTGCTTGTTATGCCCAAACGTGATTGTCCACCTCATGTTCCTGGATGATGATGGCCGGTTCTCTCTGAAGATGCGATCAACCCTAATGTTCATAGCGTATGTATATCCCCTGTTCACCGTCACACTTGTGCAGTGCATTCAGCCGAATTAAGAGCCCAGTGAGGCAGTTGATTATGGAAAAATGGTCATTTTATCGGCTGTAGATCTCGGGGTTGTGGATTCCAATCTTGCCGCGATCGATTAATTCACACACTTGATAGTCTTTCATTGACCAAGCGAGATTGGGAAGAAAGTTAAAGTCTCGTAATTCATTATGGCTCTTCCGTAAACTTATGATGGACTAAAGTACTTCCTAATCATAATACGATCCAGTCGTCAAGGCTTTCATTCATCAGGACGGCCGAATTCCGTGTCAAGATCATCCTCGAAAGATGAAGCTTAATCGCACGAGTTCCGTGAGTTTAGTCAAAATTTTCACCAGTCTAAATCAGATGAATGTGTTTATATTACATACCTGCGTGTGAGTGCAGTGAAAAGAATATCCCTCCCCCCCTAGTGTTGAAAACCTACTGCACGATTAGGGTTAACCGGAAACCAGACCTGAAATTTCGGACTACAGAATTGCGTAAGTAAGGCTTGGTAACCAGCCGGGCGGCAGTGGATTACTGTTTACATCAAAGTAACCGGTCGGGAGGGGAGCCTCACCTCTGACTTTCAAAGAGGTCGGCAAAAGCTCTAAACCACTCGACAACCACAGATCATATTACGAAAACTAGAGCCGATTGACCATTTTGTTGAAAAAAAACCACTTTGCTTTAGGGCTACTCAGTCCATGCAAAAACAAACGGCCAAAAGAGTAGGAAATTCATGGGATTTGTGTTGAACAGACGAGAAGAGCAGAAGAGACCCTAAATAGACTACGAGTAACGGCGTTCGCAAAATATCGAATCAAATGAAGCCAAAATATGACTTCATTAATCCCAAAAGATGGATTTTATGCGCCGTACTAATCGGTACACTAATTGTTGCGTACACTTGTTGATTATACAAAAGAATAAGCAAAAATAAGGTAAATACTTGGTTCTAGGAGCTGTCGCAAGAAAATCTAAGTAAAAAGATTTATGATACCAGGGATGGGTTGTTGAAGTACCTTGCAAGATGGGGTAAGACAAATAGACGATGACGGGGTGTCCGGTCGTAGCACAGGTTGTAGTTACACCTGGTGGATGAGGAACTGGCACAGATAAAGGCGTGTGCAGTGGATGAGTAGAGTCTCATGAGAGTATGGCAATGCAACAGGCATTAGACGAGGCTCGTCCCGGTACAGAGTCGAGGCAGCAAACTGCGGAGCACCAGACCATCAGAATTTCTGGGGAAAATGCGACGAAAGCCGGCGGTGATTGACCTACTGCCGATTTTCCTAAGAATTCCCTTCACTTGACAAATAGGCAGATCAATTTTCCAATGGGAATAACCTACGGTTCCGCAGCCTTGGCTTTCTCGTTATTTCGGCTTGTGTAATTCTGGCTTGGAAAGATTTCAATAGGTTCTCATTTCGGGCATTCCGAATAGTTAGAGATATTGTGTACATGTTGCTTCTAGAAGGGAAATGCTTCTCCGAAAGGAAGTTGATCACGTTAAAGAGGGGGTTACCATGGAATTATAGCATAACTTAAATAGACTTTTTCAAAATGACAAAAATATATTTCGTTTAAAGGCCCGGGAGGAGGACAAGCAAAACAACGAATTAGATGCGTCATTGCACAATACGTTTGTTGTGTCAGAACCGAGATTGGTTCGGAGTGTACCAAAAATTCGATGCGCCAAGTGAAAAGTTATGGTAGAATTTTATTGTTTACTAACACAGCGCAGTCGAAGTCGTTGGTAGGTTGTCGACGTTTCGGTCACCACGGGTAACCTTTTTCAAGACTGGTTTTACAACCGTCTTGAAAAAGGTTACCCGTGGTGACCGAAACGTCGACAACTTATCAATGATTTCGAATAAGTTGTTCTACTGAACAATAAATTCTACTACAATACGTTTAATTAGATTTTATAGGACTTTCCGTGATCTCAGGTGTAGAATCTAAACTGATAGCCGCCGAATCGTTGTGAATGTACGAATTAATAGCCGGGGCCAAGTGAGGTTTGGAGTGATGGTTGAGCCAAGATGTTTCACTGACCGAACTCCGGGTGTTACCCTAGTGTCAACAAATATGAAGAACGGCAACTATTGTCGAATGAAGGCAGATGTCCTTCCTTGGCAAGTTGAAAGAAAATCGGATTACATTTCGGTAAATTACGACACAAATGGACTACATAACCCAGCGGATAATAGAAGATAAGTTAGCTTAAAAAATCGAAATTCATCTTATGATTGGATTTCTTGGGCAACATTATCAGTTTGCTAAGTAGGTAGACCACCAGAAGTTTCGAGTAAGTTGCGAGTGTAAAAAGAAGAAAGGATAGGAGACAGGGTGACAAGCCGAACGGCTCGGATACTGAAGGATAGCGAATCAGAGAAATAGCATTCGAATGTTGTAGAATGAGTTCTATTGGTGAAATAGTCGCGAATCAGTTACAATGGAGCTGTAGGTATGCTGGCCTTTTGTAACACTGATAACAGTAGAGTTCTGTCAAAGCAGTTGAACGCCTTGCGGTTATCGAAGAAACTCATGCGGAGGGGTTTTCCAGTGCGGTCGAGAGAGAATGAGATCGAGTTGACTAAATCTACAAGGGCATCTCTTGTGGAAATTTTGCTTTGGTAAGCAGACTGGTAATCTTTATCAATATCAATGAACGACTTACTCTGTGCAAAAATAAGTTTTTCGATTACAACTGACAAAACAAAGGTGCATACAACTGGGCGAAATTTACCGACTTTCCTTTTGGATGCGGGGATGATACGAACTGGTGTCCAGCCATCAGCAATGTTGTTTTCTTCCACGCACTTTTTATAAGTACAGCAAGGGATTTGACTATATATGAAGCACACGCCTTCCTGATCTCTATTCCTTTCAGCTCGGTTAGCACCTGACTTGGGTTGACAAAAAGCTATCCTGATCTGCATCCGATTCCCAATTTATTTGTTGAGATTCTTGTGCTGAACTAAATCCCAGTCACACGTTTACTCTTCCACTAACTCCTGAAGGTCATCTCTAGTGTTGTCACCACAGATTGTTTGCTTTTGACTCAGTAACTTGGACCAAGTGGACTGCACTAGTATTATAATGATCATTCGATCGCCCGCCGACTACCACTTGTTTGACTCTACATTTCGCGCTCATGGCAACCGCCAGCGCTAATTCCGACACACTTCCTCGGCGCAACCAGCGCACGGTCTCTGTACCCATGCCCAGTGAGAAGACAAGCCGTTGGCACTCAACGGTATTTCCTCGTTGATCTCCTCGACGAACGGGATTGTCGAAGCTGGGGGAATGTGTTTTATCAGAGCGTTCGACGGGCCTCCACTCCCAAGTGCATACGTTTTTATTCACTCCCACTAAGTCACACATTTTCTAACCTCTCTACGACACTGTGGATAGATGTTATCTATCTTTAACTCGTCCCTATCCTTGATCCGTTGTTGGTCTAGCGTTACATCCTAATAACCTATGGTTTCTAACAGGTCATTATTTGTCCATCCTTTGATCCCACCAGGTCACTGATCACCTGGTTTCCGGAATTCGTGTCTGTTATATCATGCTATTTTAACGTGCTGCTTACTTCTCCCCCACACACAGGCTGCTTTCTATGCCGTCTGCATTGTTTTTTAATGTTCACACACTCGTAACCATGGTTCATACCCGCGGTCGTCTGTTCAATGGACCTTCGCTCTTTTCCGCCCAACTCCATTTGTGTCCCATGCCTGAATCACTTTTCCCCACTGTTACCGGACACTGATAGTGATTGGTCATTCTGTCCCACCAGTCTCGTATAATGGTCTACCCCCTCATTTATTACTCAACTTTAGTCTCCCCCCCCCAGCGTGCACCTGCGACCCCTTTTGATATGCGATTTGATCTCCTTTGATTGGTCTGTATAGTTTCCAGATTGCCCACAAAATTGGGGCACGTATTCATTTGTGCTTGATTGTTATTCTTTTACAGTACACTTAGTTTACCGAATTCGCCTTAATTGGCTGAGGATTCGGGGTTCATATTCTACGAGTCACTCAACCACGGGACCAGAGTCCGAGGCAAGGTCTATGTTTGCCTCAAAATTGTAACATTTGATTGAGTTCTGTTGCCGTTTTTTTTGGGAGGGGGGGTTCCCCGGGATGCAGATTTCCTATCACAAAACTTTTTCATGGTGCTCCAAATCTGGGGATTATTGGAATTTCCAAGTACGGTTCTTTTGTAATGGAAAATCCACTTGCATTCACATGGAAAAGTCGGACGCCACGAGCCCCACAATAAAGACCCAAAAGCTGTAATCTCATTCGAATCGTATGGAGCATGCACGGAGGGAGAGTCCGCTTTCAGAACCTGAAAATGCCTAATAGTGTGTTGAGTTTTTATTGTCGGGAAATGAGCTATATGACGTATAGTTCTTTTGTATGTCCTGGCCAGTTTTTGATCTGAGATCTAACTAAATACGTTCTTTGCTTCGCTGATGAGTGATGTTCAGTCACGTAAGCATGTCCTTTCTGTGGTCAATATTCTCAAATAAGGGGAAGAATATCACCTCAATCTCATTTGAACCGTGAAGAGCTTGCTTGGACGAAGAGTCCATTTTTGGAATCGAAAGTTATTTCGTCGACTAGGCAAGGACAACTCTCAGAGCGAGGTCACGTGGTTCCAAGTTTCGAGTTTTGATGTAAGTAATATGTTACTGTATCTGTCATTCAGACACCACAAAGTACTAATTATATCAAAAAGGGGACGAACACCTGGTCGGTCAGACGTCATCCTAAATCTAGTGGGCAACAAAAGTGGTAACTCAAAATCAAGTAACTTGTCGGATGATCTAAGTAAATTGAGACGTCATGGTTGCAGAGCTAGTAAAAATCAGAGTCCCGGACGGTTTCTCGTAGCAATTTCAGTTTTTCTGGGTTGCATTATCTACGGAAAAATTCTGTGCTCAGAAGGACGAATTTGCATAACCAGAGGTGACTTAAAATATAGTCCAGGGCTATGACTTGATGATACAGTGAAAGAGCCGGATGAAGGGACTCTGTTCTGGACAGAGATAACCTCGGGGTCGTTGACAAAGAGGACAACGAGCTACGCATACTTTTTCTTAGAGTAGTTCGCAATATTTGTTAGCACCAAGCTGTTCAGGAAACTGACATCCGAGTGGGTAAAGCCACCATCCATGATGGCAAGTTTTAATATGTTTCAGCATGTTCTATTATTTCTGATGTTAAGTATTTTGTAAAGTAAACAATTAGTAATACTACGGATCTTTATTTTCAACTGAATGCATTGAAATCATAACAGCCTGTGCCAGCTCATCGTACGCTCTTGTTCTCTTCCGCCCGGTAAGCTCAACTGAACCAATTGCATCCGTTGCTCACGATCGACAGTGATCGATTCATTCAGCCACGTTTTATCCAAGCACAGTGGATTCAAATCCAAACATTTGCCTTCGAACTTGGCAAAATGGTTTGACTGTCAGAACCGAGCTGCTTCTCCTATCACAAGGTTCACTGAAGAGCCATAAGCCGAGGAGACAAATTATATAAGGATAATACGGACATATCAAGCGCCGAATGATGTCGTATCAGCTGAACTCTTTCCAGACTTACTTAGAGTTTACTGGTACCTTGTTCTCAATGGTGCTTTTTTTTAATTTGTACCTCTAGATCGTGCTCTTCAAAATGCGCATTTAGTAAAATGGGCTGATCTATTTCGCAAATCACAACGGGTACTAAAAGAACACTACGAGGCAAACTATAGTACATTGGAATTAGTTGAGTTGAATATTGCTGTACTGTTGAAGATTTCTATTACCAGAAAACAAAAGTATTTTGGAATGAGTGAAACAATACGTGGGGACAGACGTAAGCACACTGTGACGTAGAACCGTTTGCACATATAATATACAATACGCACATTCACAAGTATTTGCACACTTTCGAGTTTGTTCTGAAATCTACGACATAGAAACGGGTATATTCCCGCAAGTTTCCACTTACGTAGACGCATTCTAACACTCAACTTGTCTTTTGTGCAAAGAAAAGTTAGAAACTCTGGAATACTATCAATCGGAGGATATTCACTAGCAGCTTTGTGCACGACACCGACCACAGCCACATTTGACCTAGTACAGCTGAATTCCAATAATACTTACAGACAGAGATGAAGTGCAAGAGTAAATCAATGGGGTGATCAGGTGATTCAGATTCTCATTTTTGTTTCCACAGTCCAGCATCGATCGCCCACAGGACACCCAACCTATCGGCGCCAAATGCGAAGTCTTCAGCGGAACTGTTTTGGGACAACGTATGAGAACACCATATGACGCTATGCTGTCAACTACTTCAGTTGGTCCCAGCAATTTCATAATGGAATCTCAGTATAATCGGAACCACAGGGCAAAGTAACAGTTCTTCAAAACAGATGATCCAGTCTACGTGCTGGTGTTCAGTGGACATCAAAGGAATTGGATTCCCGGTGTTGTTTAACATCCGACTGGTTATGTCCTGTATGCGGTCAGATGTGATGGGCGAATCTGAACAGTGTACATAAACGAACCACGGCATCAACATACTTCGGAAACTAAACTTCACTCCATTTACAAAGATCTGCCACTTGAAGTATTGCTAGACACGTCTGCACTTCCACAAGAGCACAGCGAGAACTCCGAAATCAATGCTGAACCATCTTTAGAATGCAGGCTTTCGAAAAAAACACGAGCACCGATTTAGCGGTTAGACATTCAGTCACGGAAAAAGACCTATGAGTGATTCCTTAGTTTCAAGGGGAAGTATTACAGAAGCACTCGCATAATCACTTATCAAAAATTGCTTCCGTATTACCCTGTGTTGAATCTGTTTTTGCCTGTTTCAATCCTGCTCATTCATGACCACCAACCCGTGCTACGTTCGGACCGGTTTGACATTCTTAATTCATTTGACGTTGACCACATGGTTGCACGGCTATCAGTCCACACGATTGTTCATCGCTCTCAAGCGTTGCCTGTCCGTCACACACACAGACACACACACACACACACACACACGCTGAACCATCACTCGGTCGATTGACTAGACCTGGACGAGACTGCTCGATTGGGCACCGAATTCTGATCGGCTGCACCCGGCAGGCATGTTTGATCACGCACATGTACCGATGCATACACACGCACCCACACAAGATTGTGACCTGTTCGACCCGTGACTAATCGCGTATTTGCGCGCCTGAGCGAATCCCTGCCCTACTCCCTGGTTGGCCAGAGCCATCGATCGATTTCCGCCTGATCGCCTTTCCGTTCGTTCATGTCCCTTATATGCGCGTTCCTTTCCTTGTCATTGTTAGTTGTGGTCGTTTCGTTAACCTACTTGGTGACTTGTGCCTCGGCCAATTGGCCATAGAACGTGTTATCCATTCTGAACAGTACGGAACGTTAGTAAACGGTGATTCCCGTGAGGACGCCACGTTTGAGGTTTGTACATTTACCCCTTTGATTGATTATTGTTTGCAGTACCGTTAATAAACCTCAGCTAGTTTGATTTGGTTTCTGAGGAGAGCGCGTCACTCCAACTCGGCCTAGACACCGAATAAAGTTGACTAAAGTTCAGAATCGGACGTACGTATCTAACACCCTGTTTGCTACGACTTTTGTTCTGCTGACATTGATTTGGCGGATCAATATCGCCCAGCATGTTAAGTTTTGATTGGTCCTCCGTTGGCCAGTCGCGTTTGTTCGTGTATCATACTGAGGTCACATGTGTTAGGTGCCCCGTACGTTTTGAATTTCTGATAAACAGTTGTTCGGAACTGTGGTTGTTGTGATTTACGAGTTATTGGTTTTAACAGAAGCGCTCTGGGTCAATGTGCTTTGTTCAATGATTTTGACTGCGGCTACCCACCACCCAATACGAAATACTTCCTTTGTATAATAAAACGAGATGGTTCGAAGGCAGAAAAGTCTTCTTACTAGAGCTTGTGGGATGATATAAAACTCTGAAGTCGGAGTTTGAGTTATGACTTGTTTGGATACAAATATGGTCATCTTAAAAGGGAACAAACAAAATGACTAGTTTATTTCAGTCGTCAACATGAGCTTCGTTATGCTTGGTAGTTTGTCGTGATACTTAATGATGTTTACCGGATAACCATTAGTTAAAGTGGTCTCTTGACGAGGTCTTCCTCATTCTGCAGTTGATTGGAAGTTTAAATGTCCAGAGCCCCGTGGAAAATAGTTCTGACCAAAATGCTGAGACTGCTCAATCAGAGACCACACCACTGCAAAATGAAATGCAACCGCAGTGGGTAGATCTGATCAGAACTGGCGCACAGACGCACTTACAAATACCACTGGGACTTTGCTGATACCACAGCCTATACGTAGAAATGAAGCCCTACTACGGCCAAAAGTCTGTTTGGTTGCTGATAAGGACAATGATCATCTGAGAACGATGAAAATATTCCTTTTAGGGCCACCACTGCCCGATTTATTGTTTTCGCATTTTCTCTTCCTGTTACGATTTAGGACTGTCTCGGCTGATCATGGGCTTATTCTCACCAGTTAGACTCAGCTTTGCGTCTGAGGTTAAGTATTGGCGGTTTATCTTTCAAATATGGTACATAAGTATACTTGATAAGAATGACAGCGCCACACTGCAAACATTACAAGTCATTGTGAACTTGATCACTGTCAATTTGGAATTATTTTTCAGCCTAACTATGTCACTCAGAACTCGCTACTCGACGGAAACTTCCACTCTGATAAGAGACGCACAATGTTCTGTTCCATCATACATGACCCAATTTTGTGCACTTTAACCGAAATCAAACTGGGTTAGCAAACGAGCTGGCTGTCATACTGCTTTAGTCGCACAACCACAAGGATGATGACAGCTCCCGCTTTGGTTAGTACTGATACTAGGTCACTATTCTGAACGATACCGTTTCTAACCAATGTTCTGGACTCCCGGATTACCACGAATATCTGCATGGCGTAAATCCAAGAATAGTGATTAAGTTAAAGAATTGAAAAAGATCTTTTTCTCATCGAAAACTTAGAGTGCTTTCGTCCAAACAGAAGCAGTTCAAGAAGAAGGCAGGTAAAGACATGGTTACTTATATCACTTCCTGCTGCTATGGTAAGTCTGAAGTAGTCTTCACTTTCACTTGTCTAGGTTTCGACTTCATGTTTGCTAACTGTCATCAAAATGTTTCAGCTTTTCAAAGCACTGTTATCAGTAATCTGTACATAGCCGCCTTTACTCCCAGAGAACATCAACCTGTTTTTAAACGCTTTATTAATCGTTCTGATTCAATTACTGTCTGACATTTCATGCATTTTTGTCTGGGATTCTCGTCATAATCTTAATTACTTCTTACTTGTTTTTGATTAAGGTGACCTCTGTTTTATACCAGCTAGGAGGAATACTGCTTTACACAGAATTGCCACCAGTCGCCCTAAACTCTTCTACTCACAAACAGTGATCACGGTCTCAATAGTGTCAGACCCTAAATTTATTCACTTTCTGCATAGTGGACTATCGTCAGGACGAAACGAATAAAGTTCACCTCTAGAAATTTTTCACCTATTAACATTGCCCTTCTTAAACAATAACCTTTCATTATTCTTTCTTGTTTTTTTGGGTGCTTTCATTTTGCTTGCTAGACAGTTAAAAAGACCCTGAATGCGGTTTATGACTCTTGTTGAGCTGTGCAGATTGTATTTTATTAAAAAAAGTCAGATCTACATGGCTGGAATCTCGGAGAAGGTAAAAAAGACATAACTGTGATCTACTTTACAAGGCTTCAACGAAACATTAGCCCATCTTGATCTAACAAAAAACATAACAACTGAGTACATCATCAGAACACTAGTTCTTTTTATCAAAATAGTGAGCTTCTTTGGCACGGAGTCCGACTTTTACGCGCACAATAGGTCCGGTCAATAGACCACAGTGTAGGTGCCGACGGCCTGGACGCGGTTTATTTATCCGTCTACAGATACTCTTCCATCCTTTAACCCCGCTGTTCCCTCAGAAATAGAGCCATTTCCTGAGATGAAACCGCAAGGCTACTTTGAACCTCAAAAACAGCTTCTGTCGTGGGTTTAAACGGCTGATCTTCCGTCCGTTTCAAATTTGGAGTTAGCCCACTTTCCGGAATAATAATAACTTCCCTAATCAGATCCATTTATACAAGCGCTATTCCTGCCTTCTGGAAACCCGTAAAGGCGGTACCTATTCCGAAACATTAAACTTCTAATATTCTATTAAAAAGGTTCCATCCCATGGCCAATACTTCTGCTTGCAATTTGACCGAGCTTGCTATCCTCAGCCAATTGCGATCCTTTTTTTGTTGTTCCGTATGACCCCTGTCAATTTGCATATAGACCCAGCAGATTCATTCTCCACGCAGTTGCTTCAGTTTGCCATTTCATTTCAAGGAGCATGATTAGTTCCGTGAAATCAGTTCTCTGTATCAGCGTCGACTATTCCACTGAGTTTGATTTGAATCCCTCGTTCACTACTTCTTCGAAATCTGGAGTCATTTGGTTGTCCCACTTTCTTAATTTCATGGTTAAATGACTACTTTTCCGATAGAACTAAAGGTACTAAATTTGGTTCGAGTTTATCGAGGCCCTTAATAGACAGCTGTGGTGTTCTCCATGGTGCTGACTTTATTCCCTGTTTTCACCACGCTTATTAGTGACTCGTCCGGTGCAACACCTGCACGACTTTTTAAGTACGCGAATGATGTGGAACTCCGTCAATTTGTAGCCAATGAGGTAGAGGCTCTCTTTTTCAGAGAACTTGTGTACCTTCCGTAGTTATCTATTATCAACAGTATGGATAGAACAAATTCCCGAGCAGAGCTTTTCCACCCGACTTAGCCGCAGCCCGTGTCAGACACAAATTACGTCACACGTACGGATGTCGCTGGACCATTTATAACTGTTCACACACCCACCCACGTTCATGATGTGTTGTCCTCACGCGCACACACACGATTATCGATTTCCGCTACTTGATGGTTGACACAAGCACGCTCTTGTGCCCACAGGTTCGTTCTCTCGGTACGGAGTCATGTGGTGACACGCAGACACACTTGTGCCGCTCTCTGAATCAGACACACTGGCTGACATTCAGTCATCACGATTTCCCTCATACCCAGTGTACCACACACACACACACACACACACACACACACACACACACACACCTGGACTGCTCTATAACCATTCGATCGCACGCACACACCTGAACACATCCGATCAGTTCCCAACCTGTTGCGGGTCGATTCCTGCAACCCGGACTACTCAGCATTCTGTGACGCTGTTTGACACGAGTCGCACTGACAGTATTCGACGTACATTTGGAAGTGTTCAGTTGTATGTCCCTTTGCCTTTATTTGCTTGTTTTGTGAATTATAGAACCGTGTTCCCTACAGTAAACGTCTATTGACTGTGCGTCGACCAGGCGGTTGGGACGCGAGGTAGCCTGACCCAAAAGAAAGTATCCTAGAAAGGCTTTAACGCGGCTAGGGATAGCGAAACGAAAAACGGAGAAGACGGAAAGGCTGTGAGGAAGGCGGCCGGATAATTCCTTTACAAACTGTGCAATTTTCGTTTGATTGACTGTCCTTTTGGACTCCACGTTTCACGCGCAAACCTCAGGTCATCCGACCAACCTGCACTCGGAAGCACCAGACTCGAGTTTCGCTCTTGTTAGAGCTCATCAGTGGTGCATATCCTCCGCCACACCCAGGGTTTGAACCCGGGCCCTCTCATCTCGAAGGCGTGTGTGTTACCACTGCGCCACCCCGCTCCCGTTCGAGCTGATCCGAATCACCAAGTTAAGCTTGTATAGATGTCGACCTCTATGACAGCCAGAAATGCCCGACAGCTTTCAAATGGAGACACGGTTCCGGACCTAGTTAACTCCAAGCGAATGCCTCCCACCAATCAGGTCTTCTCCACAGGATGAGGGCAACGGACCCACATTTTTAAACCTGCTTCGCGTTTTTGGTACATATGTCACGCAATTACTTGCGAGTAGTGTGGGATTGTTTAATTTTCGTTTGATTGACTGTCCTTTTGGACTCCACGTTTCACGCGCAAACCTCAGGTCATCCGACCAACCTGCACTCGGAAGCACCAGACTCGAGTTTCGCTCTTGTTAGAGCTCATCAGTGGTGCATATCCTCCGCCACACCCAGGGTTTGAACCCGGGCCCTCTCATCTCGAAGGCGTGTGTGTTACCACTGCGCCACCCCGCTCCCGTTCGAGCTGATCCGAATCACCAAGTTAAGCTTGTATAGATGTCGACCTCTATGACAGCCAGAAATGCCCGACAGCTTTCAAATGGAGACACGGTTCCGGACCTAGTTAACTCCAAGCGAATGCCTCCCACCAATCAGGTCTTCTCCACAGGATGAGGGCAACGGACCCACATTTTTAAACCTGCTTCGCGTTTTTGGTACATATGTCACGCAATTACTTGCGAGTAGTGTGGGATTGTTTAATTTTCGTTTGATTGACTGTGCTTTTGGACTGTTGAAGACTGAAACCGTATGACTGGATGCGTCCGGAAACGGAAGTACTGACAACGATGATACCGTCCATTTACGTCTTGGCGTAGGGCAGACCGCTCAATATTGTGTCCATAATTTCTTGGAAAATCATTGATACGCATTTGACGCCCAAAGGAAGCCACTCATACTGCTACAGCCTTCTGTGGGTGTTAATTGTCAGTAGTTCTTTGCAGGAGTCCTCCGCTTCTACTTGCAGGTAGGCTTCCGAGAAGTTTAGTTTAGAAAACACAAGCCCTCCATTTAGTTGGGCAAAACGATCCTCAGAGACCGGCATTGGATAATGATGCGTCTGGAGTGAGCCATTTAAACCGGTTGATAAATTGCCACAAATGCATGCAGCGCCATTGGCGTCTCCAACGGCTACTATGGGGGTGGCCCAGGACAGATACGTGTCTTTGCTTGTCACACTTAACTGTCTCAAACGAACCTAACTTAGTGTCGATTTGAGGGGTGGCTGCATAGGGAACGGGTTTTTTGAGACGAAAAATGGGTATACTTCCTGGAACGATGTGCAACCGTGCTGTGGCCTTTGTGCGTAGACCTTCATTGGGTTTGGAAATGTCGAAATATTTTGCTTCTAATGCTGACTCAGAGTCTTTCCGTGATTTTAGATTGACAGTTGCAACATTAATGGTGAATGAATAATGTAGTTAAGATGGGGTGGATGAATTACAAACTGAACTAATTGGAACACCCCAAAGATGCAGTTGTTCTTTCCAATCAGTTCCTGAGAGGTTCAGGTCATTTGAAGGTGCAACGCGACACCCTCCAGTGCCATGGAAATCACTGAACGAAAACTTACATAGCAGTTCATCTAGAAATGAAGTCGGTTGTCCCCAGGTATTTTGAGCTACACAGCTCGTTGGTCCATGTTTCTATATACGACGAACATTAATATTCAATAGCAAAGATCTTTACAACCTTGATGCACCTGCTATCTGGTTGGACGCAGCAAGCTGAAGTTGCCTCTTGGCTTTTTCAGGGATTTTTCTTCGCATGTAACATTTCTCCCTAGATGTATAACTACTTAGGTCTTTCAAAAAGTTCCCGATAACTCTGCTTGATCGGGGAATTCTTTTGTCAATCATGCTTACACTAATTTCTGGCCTTTGTAAGCAGGTATTTTCCTTTGTCCCAACTAAGATATCTGTCATCTGTATGGCATTCTTTTGTTTTCGTGAATGAAGGGCCAAAAATTGCAGTTTGATTTATTGAACTGGGTGAGCTTCTTTTTACAAAACTCTTATGATATGATATTTTCTCAATGACATATCACGGATCATTGTTCAAAACAACGGCTACGTGTGACTCATTTCGCCCAATTAAACAGCTATATCATGCACTATTCTGATGGTGGTCATGGGTACGCTAAAAGCATTTCGTTCTCTTCAGGTGCATTATTCAGAATAAAACCGATTTTCCTGAGTTAAGATTCACATCCGTATTTGACTCCAACATAGTGATGGGACAAGACATTTGTGTACCGAATTTCACTATCCCACGTATATGCGTTCCCGGGAAATCGCGGAAAAATGGGTTGCACTAATGGCATTTCGTGCACTTTATAAGCACTGATATGTGTGGTTTAGTGATGTGGTGGTTATCACGTCCGCTTCATACGCGGAAGGTCCGCGATTCGAGCCCGGTCTGTACCACATCAGTTCCAGACCGGCCTTGGTCAAACGGTCATCACAGTGGGCTTTGGACCCTCTAGTCCCGGGTTCGAATATCCGCGTCGCTGTCGTTCCCTCTCATCGACAGCCTTGAACTGGGCGGGTCCCTCTTCCCGAAATAATGTACTGTAATCAAGCAATGGAAAAGTAAATGGCATGAGGGGCCTCAGTCTTATTTAATGAAAATTCCACTTGCTTTCTTCACATAGAAAAGTTAACTGTCCGTACTGCTATTGCTCGGTGATGGAGCATTTGCTCGGTAACTGGAGTGTCGCGGGTTCATTTCCAACTCGTGGCTTTTGACTTTTTGATGTGAAAAATTCAAGTGAATTTTTCATTACAAAAAAATCACTTAAATAATTCAGAGTTATCTGGAAATCATAGGTTGTAAACCGACAACAGTCCTTAACCCTAGAAACTCAACCTATACGTCCAGACGCAAAAAATAAGGCCAGTGGTAACACGGTTCCTCCACGGCCCTTCTCTAAGCCTCGATAGGAGCGCGCAAATAGGGCTGCATGAGGCGAATGAAGTGAAGACGTAGTGGGATTACCTCAGCAGAAAGGCGAGTTTCGGCATTCAACGCAGTGTTACCACCCTAAATATCATACACAAGCAATGCTTCTAAAACATCGATCGGCAAACCCAGAGGTCTTCCTGTCTTCCTCGAGGCAGATAGTAGGGGTCTTGCAACCCTAATGTAGAGCATCATACATGCCTCGCGTTTTACTCCTTCCTTCAAAGAAAGCTGATCTCTGTCGTGGTGAGAGGCCGTGTTGTGTTGTGCTTTGGAGAACATCCATCTGTCTTTCTAAACCCATAATAACGTCTCATTTTCAACAACTCCCTAGGAACCTACGGTAACGAAATATATATTGCTGATAACCGGAATAATGAAATGTAGCAACAAACTGCTGACTGTCTTGGAGTAGCACTTTTCACTCAGGGAGAACAATCTGAATACTGTAAGTACTGTAGCATTTCAATCACCAAACTATCTGTGATGTTTTCGTCTCATGCGCAATTACTGGTAGCACGCGACATGTGAGAAATCGATTTAATTGCACGTAAGTGTGTAAGCAAGTGAAAAAGCAGATCATCTATAACTAGCTTAAACAGTGCATGCAGTCGCATGTGGCCGAGCAGAGCTGTCAAATGAGCACCAAATCAACAATCGCGTATGGTTCAGTACCGAAGTCTGACTGATCAGAACAAACCGCCCAAGGTGACGTGCATGAGTGTGTGCTTGTGTACTAATGATCGGTATCGACTACAAGGTTAGTAAATTTTCGGCCTGGACAGAACGCAGTCGGGGGTTTGATTCGTTTTGGTGTAGTAAGCAAAGGCCAATGGTCTTCCGTGGGAGGTTGTTCTTATTAGATCTGAAACAACAGAAATACAGAAACTTTCACGAGCCCAAGGCTCAGTAAATATCTCAGCTGGTTCCAACACTTACATTTTTCAAAAATGAATATGGCTGACTACAGCCTGCTTGCTGCAGTAGGACCACACAACAGTTCTACCTTGTCAAACCTAAGTCAGTTAGCAGGACAATGTCCCTTGTGTACTTTGAATCGAACCGCCTGTGATCGGTTTATTGTGCCCCTATGTCTTAATTCATCGAAATCGGTGTGCAGTTTTAGTTCCAGATCTCAGTTTCACCTAAGGAGTGACGACACGACGCGTTGAGAACCAAAACTTAACTGTTCAATACCTGACTTTCCAATAAACAACTCTACAATGCAGTCGTCTCGGATAAGTCAAATTTTACTTTTATATTCAGGTAAAAGATGACTACTCGGTTACTGTTACTCACATTTTCTTAGGTAGTTTTCACTAAAAAGTCCTCGTCAGTACACACTTTTTACCTGATACTCACTCTGTTATGATCTAGTGCTTCGCACTTCTGATTAGTTGGTGGGTGGGTGTGAAGGATAAGTAGTAGGTTGCCTCTCAGTGGTCGATGTGAACAGTGACGTATGATGGACTGATTGGTTCAAGGGCACATGGGTCATGATAGCACACCTATGTGGGATTTGCGGGCCTTATCATTGGTTAGTGTTCACAAAGCACCCTGTACGTAGATTGGAAGAAAGCGGACGGCAGCCTGGCTGATAACGTGTTTTCAGAGAGATTTCTGACTTCTTGACAGTCCCAGTATCTGGACGACAGGATTAAATTTCCCCTGTTTCGAGGTCATGTGGCTCTAGGGAAATTTCGTCCAAATTTCGTTCAAAAATAGAAAATTGGGTCAATGTGTCCTCGTTCTGAAGGTTGTCCTTGATTAACCGACGAAGTAACCTTCGAAGAATCACCTTGTGAGCAGTGAACAGAACCATGGTAAAGAACAAAACATGTAGTGTAGGCGAATATATGTTTTCGACGATTCATTTTTGAGCCTTTACAATCACATTTATTTGCCATGGGAAACCGGGGGGGGGGGGGGGAGGGTAAGAGAACTGTCGGTATGTCTATCAGTCGGTTTTTCTTTCGATCGGTTAGTCGGCCAATCGATTGGTTGGTAAAGAAGTGATGTTGGGGATGTGGTGTGTATCATCGTGTGTACAGTTATTGACCCGGATAGACAATGCTTTCGCAGGTGACATCGTCAGTCTTTGGCCAGGTAAACTGAAGGGCATGGACTAGCTTCATTTGCGAGCATAGCTCAGGTTTAAGGACCCGTATGCTAATCGCTTCAGTCATCGCTAGCGTTTGGTATCTGATCGCTTTAGATTCTTTACGTGACACTCTGTACACAACGTGGAACGCGTTTTCCACTCCGACCGGATACCCTGATTTTAGTAAGGGAGCAGTAATTCGGCTGGGAACCCAAGCCATTCGCCCCGCGTTTAACCAGCGTGACTGATGCTTTTTGATGCGTTTCGACAAATGTCTCGTCGTTCGACCAACACAAGTGACACCACAGGCGCACTTGAACTGATAGATAATCATTGATGATGTCAACAAACGCAGTTTATCTTTGTTCTCACTTCCGATGAGAGATTAGCTGAGAACTGGCATCTTAGCGTAGCAGTGTTTAATGTGGCTTTGACGGCAGTACATAGTACCCTACTAGTCCTCTCGGCTATGGGGTCACCTTTGGAGGTGCCAGTTCTCAGCTAATCTGTCGTCGGAAGAATCAATTTGTGTTGGAATTTCCTCGGGGTTAAGATAATTTCACACTTAGGTAAATCAAGATCGGATAGGAGAGCTTTCTGAACCCAATACTGAACAAAATCAGGACAAACCGTTTGAAAGAGAAGGAAGGATGAGGCGCTTAATGAGTAGCATTGGAAAAAGGACAAAACTTTGCTCACGGCAAGGACATGGCATGAAATCAATATTTTGGTTTCAACTGTGAACCTTTGCAGCGTACGACGGATACGAAACACTGTTATGTAGCGACCAGTGCTGCCTGATGCCGATTCGTGCTATCGGTAGGACTAACCCGTTGGAACTGCTCATTAATCCCTAACCAATAAAACAGCTTGGCACAAAATCAGGCTTTGTGTGAGTCAAGACAAGTAGCCAAGCTCCATTCATGGACCACTCAATGCGATGTACCGATATAGATCGATTATTGACCCAGAGAAGTAGGTTCATTACCGATTAGTGGAACCTGGACATTTTTCGACTGTATAGAGGGAAACTTGGGCAAGGGGTTTTGAGATGCCTGATAAAATGTATTCCTGAACCTATTCCTTGGTCACCCGCTGGATCCCAGCTCTTATACGTGAATATTTCTGCTGAAGGCAAACTCACTCCGGTAAAGCACTAGACAAGTAAGCCAAGTAGGCCACATGGCAACTGTGACTTCCGAAACCGGGAGAGGTAATACTATTGGTACCTGAGCCCAGCTCCAACTGAACAATCCGACGAGATTGGTTCAAGATCTTCAAGTCACGATGATGATGACGCGATAATAATAATCAATACTGATCGGCCATTTAGTTTTTAATAAACTACCAGAGAAACTCCAAGTTATTCATATACCATCCCTAATGTAGTCTAGCTCCAGTCCTGTTCATTGAGGCAATTTAGACAAACCTACATCACCGTGATGTGCAACACGAGACAAACCATGTAGCCAGAACACAGATTTATTCCAGACCTACTTAATCGATAGATATACTGTTGACAAGCCTATTTCTTTGAGAGTAATAAAATGTGGACAGAAGATAAACCACAGCCTTCCCATCAATGAATAAGGATACGTATAGATATTTGGTCAAAGGTTCCGAATGAATCTTTGTTATAGGTGTACAAATTAGCGAAGTCTCCCTTTTCAGCTTCCTTTTCTTGAAGGATCTTTGACAACGTGATATGGTCCAATCGATTCAGTAAGCCTGTCCAATAAAGAGAGATAGAAATGAGAGTGAATGTCTATGATATTATCAGGCTTGTTAGCAGAACATGTGATAACAAGCTACTTTGCTCAGAATTTCGCTCTGGGCCTAATAGTACATTTGGATTAGGCTTCATTTTCTTCATTTGACATCAATGAATCCAAATGAGTACGTCTACTGGGTCCAAAATAATCTCGCGTCATAAAAAGAACAAACTACAGACTAGGAAGTAGTATGACTAGAACCAGGGATTCTTTATGATATCCTAATTTTCGAAAGCCGATATTTCTAAAATAATATCCGCGTTTTGTAAAAACAGTAAAAATAGACCGCTATATGTTTAAGCTTGACTCATTTGGCGGCTAGCTGCTCAGCATGTAAAGCTTTTTCAGCTCTGAAAACATACACCGCGGCACAGTTGCGTTTTCTGTAGCCGACCAAAACGTTCTTTTCAAAATCACACAAACAATCTCAATGATCCCAATGTCTCACATGTTGTCTACCAGCTCACTTGCAGCGGCGGTGATGTATACGTTGGCAGAGGGGATTTCTACAGAATTTTGGTCCCGTAATTGAGAGACTTGCAGATAAATGAACCCCAAGTCCCAAGATAGAGAACACCGGCTCGCTTTACTACGTGTACTAGAGGACAGATTGTCAAACAATAACGATAACATACCTCAAATTGTGGACAAATAGACCAAAGAATCAATTCAGTCAAGAATGGCTTCAAGACGCCCAAGCAAAAATAGACAGGAAACGTTCGAGACAGCAATGCAGGAATGGGTCAAGTAGCTTACGAAATAGGACTTTATTTACGGGAGCTCTTTGGCCATTCAACAAACAGAAGAGAGATAATGATTCGAGGTGACATACACACAAATACACACACACACAAGCGCGGGTGAAGAACAAGCGGATTAACGCGGTTATCAGAAAGAGCGAGATGAGCTGGAGACTGCTAAGCCCAGTCGTTCACACGGATAAGACCAACCGGGAGGGGGGAAGTTCTGTAAACGATGAACTCGAACAGATCAGAACAACTGTTAGACTTATGAGAATTGGGATACATCGACACTTGTCATCGAGAAAAGATTGGGCAGAGCTGCGTGACGCAGTATAACTGAACAACAATTGTTACACAGTTGAGAAAGCCAAGGGTATGATCGGCGTGGATTTTAGTAGAGGTAATGCATGGAAGGGAAGCAAATAGTTTGGTCAATGCAAAATAAATTTAGGACTGGGAGCATGGGACCTGGACTGAACCAATTTAACGCAGATCATCGATGTGGTGAGCTGAATTTCTCTGTCTAAGTCCAATAAATCTTTACAGGATCATTGCTTGGCTTAACGAGTATCAGAAAGCATACCCGAAAGGCTGTCAAAATTAATGACGTTACCCACTTGGCCAATATATAAAGACGTGAAATCGCCGGCTCCTTTGATTGCAAGGCACCTTACTGCATCAGATCACAAAGTTGACCTGACCTAATGTTTCAAAGCCTTGCTGCGCAATCGAACACCGAAACTTCTAGCATTCAGTAAAGCGATGTTCATGACAGTGAATCAGCACAAGAACGACTGGGCCGAAATCTTTGCTCTCCTTGGCATTAGGACAACAAACCCCACCCTCCCCAACGTACGCACTGTGAGAACATTCGACCCTGTCTACTTTACTGTTGCATTTACAATCCTGATGTACCGTGTACATACTGACATGTTTTACGTTTGCGGTTGGCAAGAGTAAACGAAATGCTTGCATCTAACGACCTATGTCTTCTTTCTGTTCTCATCAATTTGATAAGAAGGACCCAATGTTTCAAATGTGATAGATGTTACAAACGTCGTAGTTGTTCTCAGTCGAGGTGATGAACTGGAAGACAACAACGCTTGGCCCAATACGGAAGTCTGAATACTGGACTTCAGCATAGTTTGGAAAACTGAAGCTAAATGTGTGATTGGTCATTCTTCATGGGTTGATAATTATAATAAAAATATAATGATTCAAAACAGGAAGAGAAAGAAAAAAGAAGGAAATCTCGCTACCGGTATGACGCAAAGGACTGTGATCAAAAGGTACCAATCAAGATGATGATTATGATCATGACGATGGTACTAATATCAATTCTAATTTGAATGTTAATGATGATATAAATATGCCCTACATTGATTATTCGGATGACGATGGAGATCATTTTTCAAATGATCGCGTATATTTCTCATGGTTATTCGGATGATGACGATGACTTGGACGTTAATTAAGATATTTAATATTATTATTGTGATTACGTATATCAGTCGATGGTTACACTTACAGCATTTCATTTCTTTATCAACTGTGTCTTTTACTGTGCTCTACTCACCCTTTCATATTTTTAAATTGTTTTTATTGAGTTGGCATCATACTTGATTTCAAGCCGATCTATATATATATATATATATATATATATATATATATATATATATAAAGCTTACGTTGCGTTTTTTACGTTGTTTCTTATCGTTCCTACGAATACGACAGCAATGAGAACCGCTTAGCTAGAAATGGAACTATTTTATACCGCTTACATCAGCAGCCGCTTTTTCTTGTCTGCGTTGTTCCAAAAGAAGATCAGCTTCTTCGTTTTCTTGTTCCGTGTAAACGTCTTTGTCCAATCTTCTCAAACTTGGCACTGTCACACGCATTTCCAGACGATAATCTTTCATCTCAATTATCGGATTTTCTTCGGACAAAAAGGTACGATGATAACTATCAGATTGGTCATTAGAATAATTACTGTGTGGGGAAGTTACTGAAAAGTTTATGTGCTAACTGTCATAGAAATAGTATATATTTTCCTTTGGACTGCGAATCGCGAAATCCCATACCTAATATAATCCTCGGATACACATCATCTGAAGCTGGAAAATGTGCCACATGTAAGTGATGAAACCGTCTTTTCATTTAGGAAATTGAAAGAATTTAGAAGAGTAACGTTGTACACGTAAGGCCCTAATAGAGTTTACTATATCTAGTCGGGTGCACACCACAAGTTATGTGGCAATAGGCAAGGTAGAGCAGTTGTTAAGCGTTGTAGGTCCGTTTGACTACCGATTCGAAGCGTCGTACGAAGAATTTCGTTATATCATCATCTTTTCACGTCAACTGCAAGAAACAGTTGCATTGTCAGTCTTTATACATATCAAAAATATCAGTTTTCCATTATAAAGGGCAATCCGCAAGTACCTCTCTGTACATACTTGCTTACTCACATTTCTGGAACTCAACAGTGAACCGTTGTCTGACCGCTGACAACTTTCGACGCGCATATATGCATACGCAAGCACGCACCTGTGTTTCTACACTATTTTATGACTTCTACGCCGGGCTGTTTACCCTAGCTATCCAGCGATGACAACGTTTTTCCAGTTTCTGCGTAATCCTTCTCATTACCACGTGACTTCGCTGTTCTCTGTTTGTTCGCCCACCGATGTTTTCGTTGCTTACGTATGCCTGTCCAACCATTATTATGATTCGTTCGTTCCCCTTCTTTGGCTGCTACTCTCCACTGATTGGTTGCTATTCGGCTTGTTGACGTCCTGCACCCCTGATACCGTGGTCCCCCGAAGGTAGGACCTCGTCTTATGTTCGCTTTTGCTACAAAAATTACTCTAAGGCTTACTTTTGAGGATCGCTTATTTTTCAGGTGTAAAAATTCACACTTTCATGCACCAAATTCTGCGTCCATTCAAATGCAGTGATATCACCTGAAAAATCGTCATACATCTCAGAATCTTGAATTTGGGCATGGATATCTTGCGACTCCATTTTCCGTAGAACTATTGGCCCCAATCTCTCTTGTCCAGCAATAAAGCTTTCCCTAAATCAGCATTCGTTGTTCATGTAGCCTGCTCGTAGTGCACTGGTAACACACCTGTCAGTGTTTTTATTCCATGAATTCCTCATCCAGTTCACGACTCACTCAAAGCTAGACTTTCAGTGCACAAATGGTCATTGAAAGATTTGTTTTTGCAACATCAAGAGTCAGGAGATATTAGGTTATTCCCGAGAGAATCATTATTTGATCTATTGTTCTTTCTGCAAGGAAATTCTTCATGTCTTTAACGTGGTGGGTTCTGGCTCAATCCCAGACTTGCAGACCTTGTTGCTCACCTCACAGAACAAAAGACAGCATTGAATCGAATCACTTTCTTATAACTGAATCAGGGATACCAGGCTTTTTCGGTTTTAAGAAACGAAATACCCGAAACACGTTTGATCTCATTTATTCCCCTTAGTGGTTATCAGAGGTGGAGCTTTCGTCTCGTCCATGTAAACTACAAAAATCCAGGTAATAAGTGTATTTTCGTAACCAGGGGACGGAATGTAGATTACCAAAGCACCTGTCTGATCGTTCGTCGTTTGAGATTTAAGACCCATAAAAACTCCAGTCCCATCCATCTCAACCATTCTGGAAAGTTGGTATTTGGAAAAATCTATTCCACCAACAACATATTTGAATTTAAGTGCACTCCTAATAACTTCAGTATCTTCCAGCTTCAACAGTGCTGTAGATTGTCTCAGAAATAGTTGTTTCGAGATGTGGAGTTGTTGTACGAGAAAACGATCGAATAACAGCCCTGCTCACAAACAACGTCTTCCTTTCTTGACACCAATCCACTTACAGATGATGTCTTCCAGTTCAGAGCGTAATGGTTCCTGATGTGATCCATAACTGCTTTTCGTAGAATTTCCTTCTTCCATCTGTTGATCGAGGTTACCGTACTTTGCTCTCCATTTTCCAAAAATTCTGAGATCAAGCTTTTTTCTTTGCAGAAAACCGTAAGATTCTCATCCCGAGAGTCTTCAATTCCTTCTTTATAATCGATGGGATAGGTCTTCTGCTGATAGCACACACAAAAACGAGGTAAAACTGCTGGCGCTAGATCTCTACTTCTTTCTTTCATCGCTGTGACTTCGCAATGTTCATCGGTAGGCACCCGCTTTATCGGATCACCCGCGAGCTGATGGTCTTCACCAGTGCTTATTTTCCGGGTAGGGTGTGGGTCAAAAACATTTTGAATAGTCTTGCCACGGCTTACTGTTGGGGTCTGTCTTATTATCCTGGAAGCATGGTAGCATGAATAGGTTCAGTCGAAAGTTTAGATTCAGCAAGCTTGGAACAGATAGGCGAGGGTATGCAGTAAGATCGACTTCATTCAATTAACTAACCCAGAAAAATCATGGTTTGAAGCCGAGGAAGTTGTTGCAATTTTTCAATTTCTCCCATTGAATCAATAAAGTTTTCTCTGAAAAAAAAGAAATATAACATAGTCCATTGAAGCCTCTTTAATTCAAACTATTCTGATTCTGCGTGTGATAAAGACTGATCATCGACTGACTGACTATACACCAGGTACAATACCTTTGGCTTATTCTTCTACCAGAAAACCATCAAGCAGGGTATAAATGACTGGTAGTGAAAACAGCCGGGGAGACATAAAAATAAAAGTATGTACTGAATTGAGCAATAATCTGAACCATAGTCTGAGCCATGTGATTCCCAATCATTGTTTGTCCAGAATCGAGGTTAAAGCTGAGGAAAACGGAAGCACTAGGGTCAGGACAACAGATCGATTGCGTGGATCGATAATATGAGAGAGGAAACCTGTATCACCAACCGAATAGAAGAAAAAGCCCCCCAAACCTGTGGGATCAATTCCTTTTTTGCAATAATTGGTCACGATGACCAAGCGTCCTACATAAATATTATTCTCTGTCCTAATAAAACGCAGTGGTTCGCAAGCAGATAATTATTCCAAGAAACAGTGGGTCAGTTCAGAACACCATCATCTAGTATCGCCTACTTTTAAGTTTATCTCGTGTTTCACACTTAAGAGGTTTGATAAGCACT
Organism: Fasciola hepatica; assembly: GCA_948099385.1. Classification (NCBI taxonomy): domain Eukaryota; kingdom Metazoa; phylum Platyhelminthes; class Trematoda; order Plagiorchiida; family Fasciolidae; genus Fasciola; species Fasciola hepatica. The sequence continues at coordinate 4,317,920 of CANUEZ040000152.1, read as the reverse complement.
GCGAGGTCATGTCCAGTGGTGAACGATTTTCCGAGGTCACTGACTGAATTCCCCCCTCATCTGCCGGCTAATATCTACATCCCAAAGAAGGTATGCTAAATTTGAATGCGAGAAAATACTGAAGGCCGAAAAGAAGTAAGTTTTTATCACTTTGCTTTTGAAAGGTTACTACTTATTTATTCAGATAAATCAATATCTGAAGTCAGTCCCAAGGCACATACACAGCGGCGCAGCTATATTTGCTGTAGACAATCAAATGGTTGAGTTTCCAAAGTCACTCAAACATTCCGGATTATACCAATGTATTCACTTCAGCCCAGTGAGGCATACATTGGCAGAAAGGATCGCAGCTTGACTCAACGAGCTTCAGAAACTCTACCCAAATGGCTATAAAAATTGATGATACACCCCAGTGGGACCAAATACAATGACGCGGAAGCGTCGGCTTCTTCGACCGCACGACATTTAATTGTGTTAGGTCATAAAGTTGGCCTAACCGGATCTTGCAGATTGACGTTGCTCAATCCAATACCAAACTAATGGCTTTCAGCGAAGCGGTGTATATCATGATGCATCAATCAGCGTGCCGTGCACAAAAACGTTTGACATGAAATATTTGTTTACCTTGATGTTTACTCAACAGACCTCATTCCTTCTCAATCGGACTGATTGCAATAACTTCCCGTCCTGCCTACTTTACTGGTACGATTCCCCCTACGGTACCATACACACGTTCGCATATCTTACGTCCGCCGTCGACGATAAATTAAATTCTTCCATCAGGCGGACGGAGGCACTAGTGTAGTCAGCCAGTCAATCACAGGCAGTAAATCAGTTCACTGGTTAACCGGTTCACCATCCGAGAAACACAGTGCCAGTAGCTCAGTTCGGCATCATGTTCGGGGATCAGAATTTGACCACATGTTCCACCGCATGAGCCAGCCTCTTAAGTGAACACAGCTTAGGCCGTAGTGTTCGAATGCTGATTATCTCAGTCATCGCTAATACTCAATGTACAGGGCCATGTACAGTGCAAAGCATGTTAAATGACGTTGGCAGATCAGAGTATAAATGAGGCACAACGATATCGGCGATCGCGGAAAAATCACATGACTGCTCCGCTAATGGAAGTGCGCTCATACTGACATACAGTCGTGCATGTACATCTAGACTGCATGAATTGACCACCATCACACGTGCAAGCAAAATTTGAATTTGTGAACTAGAATGAGTCATACACACAACTAGGCTAACATGCGCAGGTACTTGTCCGAGGTCTGTTAGCTACGCAGGGTCAGAATGATTGATCGAACCAGTCCGATCGATGGACGGTTAGCTTGGCGCATCAGTGAATGGAAAACCGTTTTCCGTGTAGTTAACCGTTGAGATTGTCCGGTGCGCCACTGAGTTAACTCCGTTTTGTCCGGCGAGTGCAAACGTGCCTCGATTTGGTGATGGTTAGAGATCGATCAACCGATCCTTTGCAGGGCCAAAACAACCCGATTAGTCGCCTTAGGTCTTTTCAATCAGGATTCAAATATAGTAAATGTTTATAGCTGACAAAAAAGTACAGCCCGTTAAAAGGAGTTGCCTTTACGACAAACTTTAGGATAAAGAAGTGCAGCATTATGATCTGTAGTTCTAATTAGGAGCATGCACATTTACAGTAAAAACAGTTGTAGTTATATAATACTGAGACCACAAGGGCGTAAGGACTGATAAAGTGGTAACGAAGTAGCTACCAATCAACTGTTCGATATCATCCGTGCGAGTATCAGCATGTACCAACCAGGATAGTCACCTAAGGTCCTAAGGGGTCAGGTGTGGTAACCAGCCAGATGGCAATGTATTACTTCATACCACCAAAGTAACCGATGACGGTGGGGATTCGAACCCCCGACCCCTGAGGTGGATATCAAGCGCTCTGTACCACTCGACCATCACCACTACTTAGGTTGGGACTTGCTTTTGTCCAGTCTATCGTGCATCACCCGTTTGCCCTTTTTTAAAGGTGTAAGCAACATCCAAGACAGATAATATGAAACGAACACTTCAAGACGACTGGGTTGTCAGTCAAGGACTCTCGAAAACACCCCTGACACGAAGACACTCATGCAGTGTCAAACCAGTCTACGCAAATGATGATGAGGAATCCCCTTTGTAGACAGCAAATCGCTTGTTCGCAATCTATGTTGAATTTTCACCCGAACGGACGCATCCGAGGTCGATATAATGTCCGAAGACAGTCAAATTCTTGGTAAAATAGTATGGTTCTGTAGTAATAAAATAATTATATCAGTAACACATGTCGTAATAAGCAAAAAAATATGTAATAGAAACAAAACCTACATCTGCGGTCCATTATCAGCCGTCTTAAGCAGGGAACACCATCATCTGGTGGCCCGCGCGAATGAGTGACCGAATTCAAGTTGGCCGTCGGTCGGAGCAAAGATCAGATAATTGACCAACAAGATTATAGAACGAGAATGGACCGAATATAGAGTCTAACTACTGAAATAATAGTCGGTAGCAAAACTCAGAAAAGGGAATAACACGAGCATAGTGTTTCAGCCGTCTACACTGATTCCAAAACGGCATTCACCGAGGAAAATTGAGTGTCACAAAATTCTCCCCCCTCCCCCCCAAAAAAACGGTTTTCTGGAAGATGGTTACAACGTATCCGTCAAGCAGTTGATATTCTCTACGATCGCGGTACTTCACAGGTGGTAAGCATTTATTTGGATCGCTATACTACCATAGATCGGCCTTTTTGTCAGATGGAAGTTGAAAACCACCACTACTGGTCAACGTAGCTTACATAATTTAGATGCCAATTTTCACTATATTGAAAACAAGCGGCGTGAAACAAAATCTTTCACCATTTAGTACTCTTACCGCAGATTCAAATACTGCAGCTTCGGTACCGTTTCCAAAGTCAGTCCATCCAATTCATGAAGTCCATTGCAACGCAAATTTAGCACAGAGAGTTCTGGTAAAACACCCAAAGCTGATTGATCCCGTTCTTTGACAATCTCTTCCCGGACCGGTTCCGTTTCGTCCGATAGACTCTTTTCGTCTGACAGCTCAGACGTGTTCTGACGGATCACCTGACGGGAATAAACTGCCAATGAGGTGAGCGAGTTGCCGCCCAGGAACAGAGCGCGCAAACGGGGCAGTCGAATGTCCAATGTGTTTGGTGCATTCGGATCATTCGGTGTACTGTCAACCAAGTACAATTTGTTTTGGGCCAGTTGTAAAGTGTGCAAACGAGGAAAATTCTCTTCAGTGAAATAGGGAGCCCCGGTTTCGGGTTCAGTCAATCGACGAATCTGATTGTCTACCGTATCCCCGGGAGGTTTGAGGAGTACGGCAAACCCGGAACAGAACGAAAAACGGGGAATGTACACATACACACCTCGAGTTTTGTGTGACCATTCGATTCGGGAGAAATTCGATAATTTGCATGAACTGAATAGCGACAGAATGGTTGAACACGAAAGACTAAAGGGATGGCTATGAACGATCATCTGCTTCCGAGAAACTTTGTCCACCCAGTTTTAGATACCGCTTAAACCAGAAATATGAATTTTATGAATGAACAGATAAACTCTTGTGGAGTATACAATAGGAACGTGAACCTCGCCTAGAACAATCCGACAAGTCTTATCAGTGCTTCAGCCACAAATGAGAACTTTTAAAGCATTTAATGTCTGTCTTACTGGTTTGGGAAACTTTATTCATTGTATACTAAATTTTTGTAGTCACTCACTCGTTCTAGTGAGAAAATTCTTCCGTCTCTGAACTATCTCGTTTTATTAGAGCGAAACAATGTTCACGTGGGATGTGGGAACTTGTACACAGTTATTGCATGAAGTCTATCAGTCCAACTTGCGTAAGCGGCCAATCCTTCTAACTGGTTGGTGTTGAGGCTAAACACCACTTAAAAGGATTCGTCTCTCATTCTGTCTATCCACGCTATCAATCCGTCGTCTTAATGTCCGTTGGTCTATTGACTCACAGCCTGATCTCGATATTCGACGGGCTACGGTTGCACATCCCGTGACTCACTGTGATGGTGCTGGTCAGCTTGGATGCATAGGCTTCGTATTGGCCACGAATCAACCGCTACCCCCACACAACACAGGTATGTTTCCGCATCCTATCAAGCAATCAAAAACAGTGCACCATACGCAGTGCTTTTTATAGACGCCTGTGAAAAATTGTTTCTACCTGGTAATTACAGCGTAACGGCACAAAAATACTAAAAGAAGAAACAAACATGAATGTTTCAGCTAGATTAGAAAATTATGTGAATAAAAGAATGCCAGTCGATGCGATATATCTCTGCCCTGTATAAGCTACAGGATCAGGCCTCTGTGATACGTCGATCTATTGAACAATTCGTCAGGTTTTCCCCATCATTTCCGGTGCCACCTAATGGAGACTTCCTTGGCATTGAATAGAGCATTTACGTGGGAGACATGTCCGGTCAAAGAAACTAACGTAATGATACGGGAAGCACAAATGCCGCGTTTATTAAACCCTCCATGGACAATCTACCATCCAGTACCCTATCCGTATCCCCTGAAAAAAAAACCCACCTTCTGCAGAAGTCTCTAAGCTACTTCAAACCTCAAAAGTAGCCTCTGACAGCTAGTCTTCCACTATTCTCAAGTCTGGAGCAAGTCCGCTAGGCAAAATAAGGACTTCCTTCACGTACAAATCCGTTGACGCCGATGTTATTCCTGTCCCCTGGAAACCCGAAACCTTTTCGCCCACTCTCGAGTACTACCAATGTTTTGTCGAGATGCTTTTGTCCCATCGTCATCACCTCATCCAAGCTCAAGTTGACCGATCACGCTATCCTTAGCCGATTGCTTTCCTCTGTTGTTGCTTCCAATGATCACCTTCAGTTTGTATGCAAATCCAACATGTTCACTCTGGACGCAGTTACTCTTGTTGGTCCTATCATCTTTAAAAACCAGAACGATTCCCTGACCCGATTCCGTGTTCTCTTCACCTTTGAAAGCTGTAGCCTTTTTATTATATCGGAACCGAAATAAGTTGACAGTGCGTCGAAATAATGATGCACCATGCGATCTGTTATGCGTAAACAGTTCATGTTCGGTAATAGCGTCGTCGGAAATGTTGGTAGTTGGTCGACGGTTCGGTTATCATGGGAAGAATTTCTCAGGACCAACTTACAGTCGAAGTCTTTACCTCCCTTGGTTATAAGGATACTTCTCCGAGAGAACTCAACGTTTAACTTTTGTAATAATTCCTCTAGTCCCTCAACGAACAACTCTGGTATTCTCCAGGATGCTGTTCATTACCATGCCTTTTCATTACATATACTAGAAACTTGTCCACTGCACCATCTGCTCGACTTTTCAAGTACGCCGATAATGTGATGCTCTGTCAGTCCATCTCTAATCAATCAGTCTTTGCCTCTTTGCCCAATAAATTTTGCAATATTGAGAATTTTTCGTCCCATTCCAGCCTGCACTTCAACAGTTCCAAATGTTTTGAGTGTACTTGGTCGCTTTCTCGTACATCTCACCAAAATCAGTCATCGGTCATCAACTCTGCCCCGCCTCTGGAGCTGACTTGGTCAATTACTCGGGCGATACAATCAGCACCAATTTACTGGTCTTCCCACCCTCTGGGCCACTTACGAAAATACGCAAACAGTCTTTTTGAATTCGCAGGCAGGCTGTTATTATTTATTTTGTCTATGGACGCGTTCTCCAAATCTTACTCTGCTTCACTCCCGCAATCGTTCCTAGTTTACTTAAGAAAGATTATCCTACACTACACCACAGCTTCATTGTTATCAGTCAATAAGCTCTCCTACCTCCAAAAGATGTAAATTACTCGTTATATCTTGCGAACAACTCACCATGAAGATTCTTCCGGACCTCATCCATCCCATGTATCATGATGTACCCATATGCCGTTCGCATCTCTCCGAATTTAGACTCATTCCCTCTTGCATTTCTGCAGTGCCTTATCAAGTTTGCGTTCTGGTAAACAAGGTGAAAATCATAGATAAACTTCGCATGAACATTGGTGACTAAACCAGTTCCCTTATCTGTGCACGTTTTTGAGCTCACTTCAAAGGAACAGCCATCAGTGGACTTACAGAAGTCCTCAACGCAATACAGTACAATGCAATATAATACCATACAATCATTGCCCGAAGTGAATCTCTTTAATCCCAGAGAAAGTTTAACAAGCCCCACCAACCCCGAGCTATCGGTCAGGGGTTCTTGGCTCGAGCACGAAAACTCAAGTAATTTGATGTTAATAAGCCAAAGTGCTTTGAGCAAACTATTCACCTCTCCTCTCGTTTTGTTCATGGTAAGTGAAGCACTGATAGTGCGAACAGAAAAAAATCACTGTAAGTCACCCTATTCCTAAATAAAATAAACGCGAGAATTACGAGAGGAAGAGAAAACGTCAGATGTATTGTTCCTGTGAATAGAGGAGGGAACTGATCAATTACGGAATAGTGTTTGTAGCGGGCTAGGTTGAATAAAGTGTACGGTAAAGTAAATCGGACCAGATAGGAAGGCATACCAAATTTAGGAGCGATTTCGCGATCATTAGTGCCAGGTGGAGATTAGATGGCAAGTAATCGACAATAAGGTCTCTGTTTCCATTTTAATTTTTGTGAACAAAACAGCGTGGCGAACAAGCTCGTTTTCAGTTATTCGTACTCATACCAATACATAACATTAAATATGACTCAAAACAACAAAGGGGAATGATTATTCAATAACTCGAACATTCTTCACTGTGATCAATTTCACACGTGCACAGACATATTTGGATGAATATTCCCCTTTGTTGTTTTGGGTCATATATAATGTTATGTATTGATATGAGTATGAATAACTGAAAACGAGCCTGTTCGTCACGCTGTTTTGTTCTCAATGTGTTCTGTGGGGTTCTTATTTTTGTGTTGCTCATAATTAGGAGTAGAACGGACAGCGTCTGTGTTCCGTTTGTGTATGCATGCCGTAAGCGGTGAGTGAGTAGGCAAGTACGCAGACCAATACGTAAGCAGAGTAGCTACATGCGTGCGAAGGCATCTGCAAAGAGTACATTCGGCTCAGGCCAATCCAGGTCAGTTCAAATTCAGTCAGACCTATTGGTTAACACTGTCCAGACTAGCATGACTAACATCGCTGTGTGTGTTTGTGTGTGTGTCTGTGTGTGTCTGTTCTGCCAGTCGTGCATTTGTGCATTTGAGAAACCCCCAATAGTCAGTTGTCTCGTGACGTGCACATAGTGGCTGTTGATGTCGCTCGTGCTTCCGTCCAGACAGCGTTGATTAATCGGATCTCGCTCAATATCGATCGACTTTTTTGGCCTGAGCCGAATGCGTAAGCGGCTCAAGCTTGTGTATGCATGCTACTCGGACTTTCTTTGTTCGCTCACCGGCTACAGCTTGGCATAATGCGCATGTGATTACGGATAAAGGGAATACCAACATCACTCGCCTCAACTACTACTACTACAATTGCGTCCCAAGTTCTTCCGAACACCGCAATTAAGTGTGAATGTTGCCACATGGTAGACAATACCTTCATTTGTAAAACAAGGCTGCTACTCCCCACCATAGCCCGTGGAATTCATTCTTTTGGCCTCATCCGTATAATAGCTCAGCGATAGGGAACTTGTGCGAGTCACAGCACCATCACACATGGATCACTGCATTACGGAACAGGATGGCGTGGTGGTGGGGGATTGAAGTGGCCATCGGCGTTGAAACGCCGATATCTGTAAACCATTCAGTAAATATTGTGTTAATATTGTATCAATTATGGAGAGGCTAAGCCGACAAACAACGTCAAAATTCACTAGAAATGGTCGTCCAGCAAATTTCGACAACACGAGCAGTGAATGGGACAGACTAAGTAACTTGATGTATAAAAAAACTACACTCAACTGAGTTACACCATTTGGGACATACCACCTAATGGCCAGAATTCGCATCAATTGCCATCACATCAGAGGGCGCTCTGGATGTTTCAAGATGTCTCACTAACACTTGGGAGAATTCTTTTCTGCCTCCGAATCATCCCGTTTATTAGGACAAAACAGTGAATATTTAGGATGCTGGTCCACCTACCCAGTCGTTGCATTCAATGTATGAGTCCAACTGGTGTGGACAACCAAGCCTTGGAGCTTAAACAAAGCTGACACGATACATCACTCATTTTGTCGACCTATACCACCAATCGGCCTTCCTGCCACTCGAGATTCCGTCGTCTCAAGCCTTGGGCTTGGCACCGCACCAGAGCAGACTGCCAACGTGATTTGGCTATCCACCGAGGCTGAGTTACCGCGTCTCCTCGCATTGGGTATTTGTGTGGTGGTATTTGGTGATTCCGTGACAATAGTTGGTGCAGGAATACACCTGCATTGCGTATCTTGGATCGGATTTGCTGTTCCACTCGGAAACCTGATCGACGCATGTGGAAAACACACGACGTGTTTCGCCATAAATATTCGTACAGCATAGCTGGGATCAGTTCGGAATTGTCAGCCTGAGTTCGGACATAACATGTTGTCTCCATCTTTTTTCAAGGATGGAGGCAAAGCTTTGGTTTCGGAGTTATTAAAACTCCGCATTATTTGGGTTAGTGAGCAGATTCCTAGTGAATGGTGTGAATCGGTGATTGTGCCGATTTAAAAGAAAGGTGACAGATCCAATTGCGAAAACCACAGAGGAATTAGCTTTGTAAGTATCGCATCCAAACTGCTCACCGGTCTTATTCTCCACCGATTATCCAGTACCCGCGAAATGTGTGAGCGTGAGAATCAAGCCGGTTTCAGACCTGGTAGGGGTTATATCGACCACATCTCCGCTCTTCGGCGAACCTCAGAGCACAGACACATCTTTTGTAGGCCCACAATCTCTGTCTTTCTTGATCTGAAGGTGGCGTTCGGCTCAGTCGACAGCACAGTTCTCTGGAGCTGTCTCTCATTGAAGGGTGTGCTAGAGAATTTTATTTCTCTTTTCCAATGCTTGTATGCGAACAGCCGAAGTCGAGTTCGTGCTTACGGCGATCTTTCCCTGAGTTCGCCACGGAAAGTGGTGTTCGTCACAGTTGCCCTCTTCCACCCTTCCTCTTCAATTTTGTAGACGATTTGATTCTTGAGATAACCCTATCTTCTTGTGAGAATAGCGACAACGATATTTGCTCAGGCAGTAAACTGTCTGATTTGTATTACGCCGACGATATTGTTCTTCAGAGTGAAGATCCATGTAAGTTGCAAGCTCTCTTAGATAGCCTTAACAACAGTGTGGCAATGTTTGGGATGCATTTCGCACCTTCAAGGTGTAAAATGCTGTTGCAGGACTGGGTTGGCTCAACACCAAACCGAGTATTGACCGGGAAAGCTCTAGCTGAAGTGGATAAATTTGTTACCTGGACAGTTATGTCCCACCAGGTGGATAGATATCGGATAAAGTGTGATCGCGTATACAGAAGGCGTGTATGGCTTTTGCCAACCTCCGTCATCTGTGGCGTCGGCGTGCCATCTGATTGTCTGTTTAGGGTAGAGTGTACGCTGCGGTGGTTAGGTCCGTTGTATACGGTTCAGAAACATAGCCATTGAGGGTAGAAGATAGGTGAAAACTGTCGGTGTTCGAGCGTCAATGTCTCCGTAGCATTGCCCGACTATGGTGGGAACACCGTATCAACAATGCTGATGTTCGGCGTAGAGTGTTGGGAACCAGATGTCAGTGTCTGGACCAAGTGCTGAATCTAAACAGTTTAAGGTGGTTGGGACATGTGTTATGCATGCCCACGGGTAGACTTCCTCAGCGTACGGTATTCACTGAGGCAGGTGGTAGTTGGAAGGTAGGTCGAGATGGTCAGTCCATGACATGACAAAAAGGTATGAAATCCTTGACCAGTGGGCATGGCAAAGTAGAGCTTCCAAGACTTCCAGGTTGGGGTCCACGTGATCCGCCTATTAAATGGTTGGAGACATTGAGTGATATGGCTAGGTGTTGCGGTCAGTGGCATAGTTGCATTCGGACTGTTTTCTTGTCGTCTTGATTTCCCTTTGATACTTCGCCTTTTTTGGTGTTTATCACTATGCTTCTATTCTTTTCGCCCTTTACTGGACGATGCTGGAAGGTAGCAACCAAAACCAAAGCACAGAAGTATGAGGTTAATGGTTGAATAAACTGAAACTGGACTGTTTGTTGATCCGCAACTGTAAACGTAACCACTCTGGAAACCGGAGGGTATTGCAGGAAAACAAGTCGGGGTTGCATGCATGTGAAAGAGTCAGCTACGTTGAAATTCGGCAGACCAAAGCCGATCGATAAATCGCGAGATATGATTGGTCAACGCTGTCCGGGTTGAAGAATGACAAAGATGAATATCCAGTATTCCAGACCCGAACGAGGTTCGGAGAATATCGAAATCGATGCTCCATGTAGTGTGTTAGGCGAAAAAATATAATCGCAAAAACACGCAGTTTCATTGACATTATATTTTTTCGCTCAACATCAACATCATTTGCCTGTCTGATTGCAGGCGTGTGTCTATTTATGTGAGAGATATGGATAGACTGTGCTCATAGTATGGGCGTGCATACTGTTCTGTCTGTCTGTGCACGTGACTGTTTGAACCGAACACAACTATTGGTACTGCATGACAAGTTACTCATCAAAAACTGAAATCCTTTGTTACTAGAATTAAACACGAATGACCACCAGCTTTTTTCCTTCACTGTGTCCACAAGTTAAATTGATGAAACTAAAGGAAACATGTTGAAACGTCCACTGGAGATCTCTCAATTTTGAATTCAACATATCACTTAAATTCCTTGGGAATTTGAATCCAAATACCGTGGGACATACCGAATCAAATCTCAGATTACACAGCTAAAAAACAGGATTCGAACCCCGCTCCAATGGTAAGCTTTGGTGGTAGACAGTACTCCACGGTTTACCGGGTAATTATCACATTCCGTGCTTGTTATGCCCAAACGTGATTGTCCACCTCATGTTCCTGGATGATGATGGCCGGTTCTCTCTGAAGATGCGATCAACCCTAATGTTCATAGCGTATGTATATCCCCTTTTCACCGTCACACTTGTGCAGTGCATTCAGCCGAATTAAGAGCCCAGTGAGGCAGTTGATTATGGAAAAATGGTCATTTTATCGGGCTATAGATCTCGGGGTTGTGGATTACAATCTTGCCGCGACCGATTAATTCACACATTTGATAGTCTTTCATTCACCAAGCGAGACTGGGAAGAAAGTTAAAGTCTCGTAACGCTGAAAAACTGAAAAACGGAACATTTTGGGAGACCAGATGCTAGTATATGAACCATTTCTGATCATGATCTTGCAGTTATTCAGCCTGTTCAAATGCGGGCCATTTTTTTGTGTTGGTCCAGTTGTCCCAATCAACATCTTGATCTGGAGCTCTTGACTTGGGGCGCCTTGCTGTTTGACTGGGTCCATATGTGAAGTCCGCTTGCTCGTCGGTATGATCTGTTTCAACTGTCATCGGCTTCTTTAAAAACGGGTCACTGCTTTTCTATCCTTAACTCTTGGCTGACAGAATCTACTGACCGCAAAACTGTCTCTTCCTGTTGCCACAGTTCCCTTTCCACACAAAGTTTTATTTAAGGGATATCAAATGATAGGTTTTCGTGACTCCATAAACACTTACGCGATATATCCAAACGGACAGAATCATAAGACGCTGGAAATGAATTTAGCTTCGCTCATCTCAATTCTATTTAGTTTAGGTCCTTCAATCGTGAACCTGGCTCTTCTTCAGCATCTTCCAACAGGAAAACCGCAAACCTTTATATTCAAAGATACACGCCAGCATGCTGACTAGTTTACTGGAGAACGATGCCAGGCCGCACTAAAACAAAGGCTAGATCGGATGAATAGGATATTTTGTCGTCTATACCGAACGAAACGGTTTGTTTCGAATAATCATTCGGCATACACTCGGTGACTGATGACGCTTCCTGTTGTCTTGCATCAGCAGTGCTCTCGACCCGAGAGCAAAATTTTGTTTTAAAACTAACTTCAAGTAAAATAATAAAATCTCGTAATGGTATTTGAGAATAACATAGCTATAGGAACAACACCGGACGCAACATCTGGTCATATCTCCCAGTATCTTTAGCAACTAAGTAGGTCAAATTTGTAAACTTCACACGAGAAGTGTAACACCCGCGCGGTGATATCCTCTGCGGATAAAATTTCATATATTTATTCCATGCCCTGATTTGGTTGCCTGTAATCATCCTATAAATTCTGCCCCCCGGAGCGACTTTCGTACGCCGGGGTCATGAACAATAAATGTCCTAGAAATTGTAGCCTATCGGGTTGTAGCATTTGATCCAGTGGGTTTCCTTAGTCTACCGATCATCTATACCCAACAAGTGTGTCCACTATATTAGGAGAAAACTCGGAGAATAAATACCGGTGTCAGTTAACTTGGAAGTCGGGAACAACTGATGAAAACGGGTCCGTACTCTCCGGAAGCTGGACTGTGTAAGCTTGGTTTTTACTGCCACAGATCTCAGAACGCTTATTTACACGCACGCGCAAGCGGTTACCGCGGATTGTTTTCTCTGCGTTGCCTGTGAGCGCTCTGAGATCCGCAGTAAAAAAACCAACCGTATACAAATCGGAGCTCCAGTTTCAGCGCATCTACTTTGAGGTGGAAACCAGCACTGAAAATACTGGGATCCCGTTCGAATGCTGTACGATCGCCTAACCGAAATCCGCATCGAACTAACCCTGAGGAGCAGCTGTGTGTGGCCAGTTTGGCATCAGTTTGCTGAACATTGCTGACACACTGTGAGTCACCGTGTGCTATTGTCAATACACCGTATTTGTATGCATTAGCATTTATTAGCTGACTTCATCAGACCTGATCGAAGTTGTGTTGATCACATCTTCATTATTCGAAAATTTTCTAGAACATTGACACGCCTTCTTTAGGCCCGTTATCTTGTTCTCAAAGCTACTTTCGACTCAGTTGGCCGCGAAGTTCTATGGCGCTAACTCCTATTAAAGGGTGTACCAGAGAAATTCAATTCATTATAAAATCCTTTTACTTGAATATCCGAAGCCGAGTTCGGGCTTATGGTGATCTTTCACCGTAGCTCACGTCAAGATTACCCTCTTCTCCTCTTTTCTTCAACTTTGTGATTTAAATGGTCTAGAGACCGCGCTTTTGTCAAGTGGGGATAGTGACATTGAACTTTTCCAGGGTGGAGAGGTGTCAGACCTTGAATTTGCCGACGACATTATTCTTCTAAGTGAAGATCCAGATAATTTGCAGACTTTTCTGGACTGCTTGAATAACTGTGTTCGGTATGTGTTTTGCATCTTCAAAGTGTAGGATAGTGTTGCAGGACTGGGTTGGTCCAACTCCAAATCTTTCAGTGTCTGGGGATATTATAGACCAGATAGACGAGTTCTTTATTCGAGGCAGCTGGATTTCACCCGGAGCTCGGATACCGAATGAGGTGTCTTTGCGTACACAGAAGGCTCGTTTGGCATTTGCCAACCTGAGTCATCTGTGGCGTCGACATGACGTCCGTTTATCTATCAAGGGTTGAGTGTACGCTGCAGCCATCAGACCAGTGTTTCTGTGTGGTTCCGAAACACGGTCACTATGGGCAAAAGATGTAGGAAGATTGTCGATATTTGAACACCGGTATCTTCGTAGCATTGCTCAAATTTAGTGGCAACACCTTACAAGAAGTGATGAGGTTCGGCGGAAGGTCTTAGGTTCACGAACTTAATCATAAGATGATGCACTTGAGATCGCCAGGCTGAGATGGTTGGGGCGTGTTGCGCATGTTTCCCAACAGGATTTCGCTGCGCGAAATGTTTGCTGAGGTGGGTAACAGTTGGAAGATCAGTAAGGGTGTCCAGTTCATGACACTGAAGATAGGTATGCGAAGTCTAACCAGTGGACTTGGCCATGTAGGATGTGTTAGGCTTCTTGGGTGAGATCCAAGAGACTCTCCCACTACATGGTTATGTACATCGCTAGGTGTCACGATCACTGACGCTCATGTATCCATAAACTTTATTTATCGACCTCATACCCTTATTTGTAGTTTTCTTATTACTTCATCCAAATAATTTTTTATTTGTTTTAACCAGAAATTGAGATGGAGGTCATGGGCTTTTGCTGAACACCTTGTAGTTCATTTTCTCCACCAACCCCCATCACGAGCAATATCCTCAAATATCCCTAACCTAGGATAACCTTCGTTCGTTTCACTTCAACCGGGAAGCTGGGACACAGCAATTGAAGTCAGTGCCGATACCAGTTTCTCGATACCTCAATGCCAAACCATGATAATATTAAAGGGAGAAAATAATAGGTGCTCTTTAAAAGTGATACCATCACTGAACCTAGCGTTTTTCGAACACACGGGGAAGAAAAATGGTTTGTACACAATGGTCGTTCTGTTACCTGATATTGCAACCATAACTTACTGTTCAAGCATAATATCAGCAGCTTCGGCATGCATGTGTGACGCAATTGTGCAACCGCATTATTGTTCAAGTTCAGATGGGTCATCGAAGGCCATTGCCCGACGGGAAATTTAGCGATCCGATTATTGGAAGCATTCAGTTCACGCAAATTATGCAACTTTTCCAGCGGTGTCAAGTCGGTTAGTTGGTTGAAAGCTAAATTCACGTGCCTGAGAAACAAAAACGTTTCCAGCAGATCCACACTGGCCAACATCTGATCTGTCCAAAATGTGTGCAGATAAATGTGAGAAAAGATGAACAAGTAATTAATTACTAAATACTCCTGAGGAGGGAAGGGATTGTTGTCATCATTAGCGAATTGGTGCATTCATGCAGTCGATTTCAGTAAAACCCAGTTTGAACCCATCAAATGTGGAGTGACGCAGTTATCCACAATATTGTGCAGTGCGAGTAATGATCAAGACGAAGAGCTACTCTTTGACACGAAGAACACTGAACATTCCGAAAACTCGCCACATTTGTTCTTAGACCAGTTTGAACTAGCACAGGGAAACCGCCGTAGTGAGCTTGCAAACTGAGCTTTTTCTAGTAGAATTTCCACATGATTTAACTGAACTCCGTCAGCTGTATACCAGGGACCGGCTAGCTTTCATGAGGCTGAAGGTCACCGGCTCTTGCCATTATAGTCTGCTCAACAGTTAAAAACGCTTCAGAATCTAACTCTGTGAATATAAGTAGTAGATTTGTTTTATATCACCTAATTTATCATGCTTCATCAACGCTCAGCTCACCAACGAAAACCACGGAAAAAATAAGCAGCTGTTACACCCTTGTCAGGAATCATCAACAGTGTACATCCATCGAGCCTCCACCGGGGCCTGAACCCGAGGTGTGTGACTGTCAGTCGCAAACATAACCACCAGACTATCTGGACTGATTCTCAAAGGTTTGTTGAACATCAGTCCTTATCGTACAGCGCTCTTTTGTGTATGATTGTCGCAAGCGTACAACCTATAGCTCGAACAGTGATTGACTCCTGTGATGGACGACTTCTCTGTAGGCTTTTAATCCAACGAAGGCACTCCATTACAACTAGCTTGCACAGCCTAATGCCCATGTGAATATAAGTAGGGGTTGGTTAAGTGTCCGACTCAGTCGTTCTCTGAAATACCCAGACAGAAGAAGGTAAATTACAGGCTCAGTATGATCTTTAAATGTTCCAGATTGCTTATGAAAAGTGACTGAGATAATACATGACAGAAATGCCCGAGGCACCTCAGTATGATCTCGCAGTGCAGAAAGTAAAGCGAATGCGTGGGTTCGGCTTCAGCTGACACAATTTCACATTTTAGATATCTCGAACAAAATACCAAAGGTACGAAACGAAATTAACCTATCAGTAACTAGCTAAAATCAGTAATAACTTGTAAAAAGTTTTAGAAGGAACTTTCGATTCACCGTCGTGGGTTTGGGGATGCATAAGACTGGTATTTAATTACGGGGTACTTTACCACAAATAGTGCGATCAGTAATTTCTTTTCCTCTCCTGGAATTTCAAATGTTCACTTTTACTACTGGCAGGACTGGTAGTAGTTAGTAGGTTACCTTGGGCGGAAAAAAGACCTTGGCTCGTCCATCGAAATGAAGACCAACGCACATCAGGGTCATACACCACATAAATTCGACAATGCACTTTCAAAGTGCAAGCTTCCATTTACCGAGAGCAGCTTGTCTCATAGACTGATCGTGGTTTCCCCGCAATTCCTAAGCACAGGCCTTTTATCTGCGGCTGAGTACGGGTATTGTCGAAATTCGAGTGTGATATGGGTATTTTCAGTTATTTTGTAGCACTGATTTTTGGTTGAACTCTGTCAGGCATGCAAAGCCCAGTGAGGAGAAACTTCATTGCCTTCTTTCTCCCACATTGTAGATAATTTCTCAGCCACATTCAAATCTGGGCTGTTTTGGGGCAATTATGGAATCTGAACTGAAAATCATTTCGAAGAAATTAAGTTGAGAATGAAATTTCGACAACAACCGTAGAAAGTTACAGCGTAACATGGTACTGATTTACAAACTTTTGGTCATTGTTTTGCATTAGGTTTGGATTTTTCCACTGGTTTTTACATTTGTAAACAGTAACACAGTTGTCTTCTGATGAGGAATTGATTAGTGAGAGGTTGCCGGAGGGATCGGTTGATCGTCAGTGATGAGGTTCTAACCGGAGATCCCATGGGTTGCAATTCAGTACGACTACCGATTGGTCACTATTAAGTAGGTGTTGACGGAGAATCAACTGGGTGGTTGTGATTTCAGACATTCGCTCACAACTTTCACTCAGAGTCGTTACCACTAAGCAGCGAATGCTAGGAATTCACCAAAATGGCAACCTTAGATAATAGTAGCAATAGTAGTAGTGCATATATATATATATATATATATATATATATATATATATATATGCATGTACTTTTGTTAGAACTATGACATATATCATAATAAAGTCGGTGATATTGAGTGCCTCATGTAAATACATATACGCCACCCACTTACTGGAACAAATAAGCTTTCTCGGCGCGACAGACAAACCGTCCAGCGTCAGACCGTAATCACACAAACATGACTGTGCTGTACGGGGATCAAGAGGCAGAGCTTTTGGTCGTTCTTCGCTAGGATAATTGTATTTACATCGAGGATCAATGGTGAAATGAATCTTACCTTTGCTTTGCTTGTGCTACATTTAACTCCACGTCAGGAAGGTCGTCTTCTTGAGCCTCTTCCACCGAATCTCCACCCACATCAGTTAAAGTGGAATCCTGAGCCTTTCATTGAAGATGAAATGCGTGTAAATAAAATAAAACTGAACAACCAGTTTATGAGTTGTTATTAAACTAGGAAAGGAATGCTCTATGAAAGAGAACAATCGATATTTCGAAATTCAGCCATCGGACAATACCATACTCGGTTCACAGAACACAATCAAAATGTCTCAGAAATCAGGTTGGCAATCAGTAATGTATTTTTATCAACGAATTAATTCTCTTATGAAGAAGACAAATATGACAAAAAATGAAAAATAGTATTCAGTATGAAGAAAGTGGACAGGTGTAGCTTTAAATGGGTCGGTGAACACCAATAACAGATAGGCTAGTATGAGGAAGATGGCAGGTGTGTAGACGCACGAGCGTAGGAAGTGCAAACAGCAGAACACCTGGTTCGGTGAAAAGCGTTTACTGGATGTCAGGAACCATGCCTCAGAATATCCAATCCCCAAGTTGTCCCACTGTTAGTTGACCCACTCGCGGTGAGAATCATCAACAACTGGAGAGTATTAGGACTGCGTAGTGCAGAAATCTTTGTCGTAGGGTCACTGCTTGTTTCACCTGTTGACGGTACTCGTACGACCAAAAAGTGAACTTTTCTGTCGCAGCCACTGAACACGGTCGAGGAAAGGGGATAATGAAGAAAAGGGATCGCCCAAAACATAATTGGTTTGTGCAAGTGTGACAAAACTTGGGCCCTAGACAGAGCAAAAGTTCGGATGGACGTTAATAAACGCCTGGCATGAAAATGATAACCAATCTTTTCTGATGTTCTCGAGGCACAAGCTCCGGGAAGCAAACAGATCAAGAATGAAACAAGTTGTGTGGCACATCATCAACTCAGCTGGCATATAGTTTGGACGGTGCTGTTTTGTCTGTTACTTTGAGTTTGGTATTCCAATTTTCAACTGGTTTGCGCATCAATATTGAATTGTGATTGATCGATGATAGTCTTTTGTTTGACACATGAATCAAACTATTTGTGGGGACCAAATCTGGATACTGATCTGTAAGCTCACTGTAATATGCACACGAATTTTAAGCATAACCCAGATAAATTGATTTCCCCTGTATTATATGCCTCAGAGGGCGCTAAATGTGTTCAAACCCACCTCTGGACAAACCGCCAAATCAGTAAACTGGGTTGCACGTGCGACGACCTTTCTCGCTATTGGTCCATTTTCAGTACTCAAGGCTGTTCAGTCATGTGCTCTTGAGCAGTGTTCACGTCACACACGGCTCGTGAGAGAATTTTTCCGAAGTTATACATTCTGGTTAGAAATAGTGACCGCTCATTTATCAGAACAGAAGAATAGCTCGAGGTCCAAGACTGTATGGGCTGGAACAAAACAAAGTACTCCTGCATAAAGACTCACACAGAATTTCCAAGGAAATTTCCAGATCGACAGTAGTTACTTGTGACTTGTTAACGAATCCAAATAACTAAGGCATAAAGAGGAAAAGTGGAATTCGAGAAATAATCTCCAGGCAGTTGATGAGGAAAGCTTTTCGTGATACGCTGAACTTACCAACAAGTGTATCGAAGCTGCAGATATTCCTGCAACAGAATCAAAGCTTTCGGCTTGTGGAAAGACTCCTACAATCTGCACTACTTCTGCGGTGTGACTGATTGTCATATTTAAGACCCAGGAAAATTGACCGGAAATCACATCAGTCGGAATGTTGAGTGAGATGATGTGATATTTATTGGTGATAATAAAAAAGGTACGATAGCGAACAAGCTTCTTTTCAGTAACTTCATCCTCTGGCTAATACAGGTATATATATATATATATATATATATATATATATATATATATATATATATGTATATATATATATATATATATCTATATATAGTACCACTATCCTCCTCGTATAATTGGGTTCATATTGGAAATACAGGATGCCATCCACGATCGTCAAATGTTCCCACAGACTCCACAACACAGAGGGTTTCCCAACTATGGCCGGCCATTTCTTCTCGAGTCAGTTTAGTGCAGTTTTCGGTTAATCGCCTATAAGTCAGCTCCAATTCCGGATCGGTTGCTTGGCGTTCCTTCCAAACATCCGACGGCTCGGCCTGCAGCGTGATAGCCGTTACGTGAGCGCTGGAGCAAGTAGAACACTTTCCATGTGCCCAACCAGGTCGTATTGACAGGGCGTCCGCTTTTTGATGGCTGCACCCCGGGCGGTGGATACACTGAAACTGGTACTCTTGCAACTTTTTCTGCCACCTGGCAACTTGACCAGCAGCATCCTCGAACGACTGCAACCAAACTAGCGCCTGATGATCGGTTCGAACGATAAACGCTTTTCTCAGCGGGTAATGGCGAAAATGAGACAAGAAGTATACTAAAGCCAACATCTCTTTTAGTGTTGTGCAATAGTTCTTCTCATGATTATTTAGACATCAACTGTCATAGGCTTTGACTCGTTCTATACCGTTCTGCTTCTGAGACAGTACTGCACCAATTCCTGTCTCACTTGCGTCCGCGTCCGGAAGGAACGGTTCAGCTTCAGGAGAAAATACCGGTAGGGCTAGGACAGATGAGTTAATCAGGGCATCTTTGAGAGACTGAAAGGCACTGTTACATTCCTCCATCCAACGGAACTGACTCTTTTTCTCGGTCAACCGGTGTAGTGAGGCTGCAATTGTGGCAAGGCCGCGTACAAATTGTCTTTAATATGAGGTCAAACTCATGAGACTTCTTACTTCACCCACATTTCTAAAGGTCAACCATTGTTGGATTTGTTCAAATTTTTCTGGATCCGTATGAAACCCCTCGCGGCTTATAACGTGTCCCAAATATTGAACCTGTGCCCGTAGAAAATGACGTCTGCTTGGTTTCAGTCTCTAGCCCGCCGCCTGCAACCTTTCGAATATTCACCGTAAAGTTCCGATGGGGTCTTGGAACGTCTGACGATGAACGATTATGTCATCCAAGTATACCAGGCATTTCGTCAACGTAAGATCGCTCAACACTTTCTGCATCAGGCGCTAAAACGTAGCGGGAGCATTGGTTAATCCAAACGGCATGGTTTGGAATTCATACAACCCAGACGGAATCACAAAGCCGTTTTCTCCCGGTCCTCCAAGCTAATGTCTATCTGCCAGTATCCCGACGCCAGATCTAGGGTTGAAAAGTACCTAGATCCTGCTACGGCCTCCAATGTTTCGTCGATACGGGGTATGGGAAAGGAGTCCTTCTTTGTGATGACATTCAGTCGTCTATAATCCACACACAACATAGGGTTCCGTCTTTCTTTTTTGACAGTCACTACTAGGGAGGCCCAGGGGGAAATGG
Organism: Fasciola hepatica; assembly: GCA_948099385.1. Classification (NCBI taxonomy): domain Eukaryota; kingdom Metazoa; phylum Platyhelminthes; class Trematoda; order Plagiorchiida; family Fasciolidae; genus Fasciola; species Fasciola hepatica. Next base: position 4,297,271 of record CANUEZ040000152.1, on the reverse strand, counting down.
ATGGACAGCTGGCCCAATTATCCAACATTTCCTTAACTATGTTATCTACTTCGTTCCGATAATGTGCCGGGATTCGTCTGAAAGGTTGTTTGATATATATATATATATATATATATATATATATATATATATATATATATATATATATTGTTTAACTACAATGTGCGTCCTAGTTCTGTTTGAGACCACGAAAACGCCTCTAGGTTGTCAGTCAGTGATTTTATCAGCTTTCTTCGTTCCTCGCAAGAAGCAGTCTCCTACTCGTTACCTAGCTGGTTCAGTTTTTCCGGACTGGGCTGTTGAGTCTCCCTAGTCGCGCACACTTCGAAGTCCCCTGGCACGTGTACGTTAGCTGCAGGTCGATACTCAACCTGTTCTCCTGCAATATCCAAAATCCCGGCCGCCAAATTTATGAGACACTGATGTAGGGTTAAAAAATCGACACCACGAACAGCTTCCCTAAGTAATTCTTTTACTACAACTACTTGGTGGTCAACCTACTGGTGGCCCATTCCAAAGGTGGGGTTGGCAACACATAGTGTCCTGATTTACTGATTATGCAGGTCTGAAACGGGGGAAGAAATTATTTGTTTGCTTGAATAGCAGGAGATTAGATTTATATAATGTGGTTCATCACGCAGTTTCAACACTCAACTCACCACTGGAAACCATGGAAGCCCTGAACAGGTGTTTCATTATTTTTGGGAATCATCAGCAGTGCACATCCACCGTATTATAACGGCAAATCCTTACCTGATTACCCCAGTCAGAAAGAGAACACAAGCCTCTGAACTAGAACAGTGTAATGATATTTCCTTGCAAAACGGTTTTACAAGGCAAGGTGATGCACGTAAAAGCCGATAAAACACGTGATTGGATGACGCATGCGAAGGCGACATATAGGCTGGCCAGTCACGTTCGACCTGATGAGCGTGGACGACCATCAGCTGCGGCGTGAATTGGACTGGTTTGCGGTCTCACTACACTTTGAGTCCTCACGAGTGCTCGAACGAAGGTTGAACGATAAAGTCGAACGCATTAACCACAAGGTTATCCGGGCTGGCTCCCAACGGCTTGTTGAACAACTACACTACATGATGTAGCACCCTTCCGCCACTGGCAATGAGCTGTAACAACCCGTTTGCCGCACAGCCATCGACTCTTGTGATAGATGACGTCTGAGTAGGGGCCGAAGTACAACGGAAGCATTCCGTTTTAAACAGCCTGCAGAGCTTGACTACTATGTGCACATGAGTAGCAGGAAACTAGATTTGTAATGACCATTCATCATGCCGATGATTCCTAACAAAGATGAGACAACTGTCCAGTGCTTTCATGGTTTCCAATGGTGTACTGAGCGTTGAAACTGCATGATGAATCAAACTACACAAACATCATTTTAACTAACTGAAGAACACTATAGTTTATCAGCCCCGTCAGTACAAAGAGAGAGCGTTTAGTCCCAAAAGAGTCTCTTTGGGGACTTTTTCGACTATTTTAATAATACGATGCAATTTGGAGAATTTTGCCCGTTATTTTAAGTGTGGTTCACATCATTGGAGTAGGTATTGAATCAGTCGAGAAATACTACATTTTATGAGGACGCTGAGCCCCGAAAAGTACCCGAGTAGTGTCAATTAGTTTTCGAGGATATTTACAAATCATGTTCCGTCGTGGAATGGAAATTTATAAAATTCCACTTACCAACATCTCAAGGTGAAAACAATGGAGTACAGCTAATCAAAATTTAAAGTCAATAACATAAATCGATATACGTCGAGAATGCAGTGCGTGTTGCTATCTCGGTGTGCCCAAAAGTAGTCCCAAAAAGGTCCCCAATTTGTTAGGACCATTTTGAGAACAGTTTTGGAAATTTTCTTTAAAATAATTCACAAGGGACTATTGTCCCACGTAGCACACATTCCAATGTTAACGTTGGGTTTTGATGGGGATCTGATTGGGATGTTTAATCGTCAGTTACCGAAAGCAAAATCCATTCTCTGAGGATCAGTGACGAGCTAGCAGAACGGTGTTGCTGGCCAGGCAGTGTGGAAAAGACTTTCGTTTCTTATCTGCGACGGATAAGCGTAGGCAATGACAGGTTATGATTTACCATGCGAATAATGTAACTTCGGACTTAATTAATGAAAGCGAATGGTTAAAAGGTATCATCAACGATTAACCGATAAGCGCCTGCAGCACTGGTTCACCAAGGCCAAGGACCGCGGGGTTTCCGGTAGAAAATCCTGTTGACATTTTGCCTATAGTTAAACTTAGTGAATGTACAGTTCTGAAAACCCATAGAGTAATATGTTTAATTCATCCCAACATATTGGTTGTTATGTTCGTCACCAATTCACGCTTGACATTTAATTCTGCACATGTCCGTCCTACATCCTTGTGTGACGACAAACCCTATATGCGCACGCATTTAATGAGTGACACATTAGTCCGTTTATTTGGTCCTTCAGATATCCAACGAAGCTTCCTGGAAGAACTGAACAAACATACATTCAGGACTAGACTGTACCAATTCAAACCACCGCATAGTTCTATAATTCAAAAAGCATGCCTGGGAAATAGAGTGCTTATTGGTAAACATTCGTTAGGACGTCACCAAAATTAATCAAACGGACCAAAAATGCTCATACGCATACCGGCGGTCTAGTCCATTTGAAGACAGTCATCATTCAGACGGAGGAGCAGTCTTGTGGTTTGCATGCCCTCGTTTGCCCTATTGCATTTGGTCCGTTTGACAAAGCCGCGTTCGTCAGCGATTGCGTTTTAGGCAGCCAACTACTTACTTATTCGGTAGGTAGTATGTACACTCCGCCACAGCAGTAACCCCGCTAGCACAAAGTGGGTTACTAAGCCGTCAAGTATCAAGTAAATACCGGAATTTTATCCGAATTGACCGCACGGCAATCTGATTGGTTGTCGAGATTCGAGGGAAAACATGTCCATGTTGACAACTACTACGCCCACTTGTTACGCAACAGACAAATACGATTGTCGCACTTAGGCATAGTGCTGCTGGATTACGCACTAGCAAAGGAACACTTCAAGAGTACATAATGCAGTCTTTAACGCACCGTGATGCGTAACGGTATAATAGGTATAAACGTAATTGTCCTTATAATTTAGAGAACATGTATATTCTTTTATTTACGAATATGCTACCGTATTAGTATCAAAATAAGCAGTAAAAAATCGTGTAGGCGAAACGCATGTCAAATGGAATAATCCGCTGGTTACCAAACTGAATTGTAGAATTGCTTTGAGTTACGAAATACTGAATAACGATGTTACCAACTGACGAACTATCGCATTCGATGGCCGTCGAAATACCAAACGATGCTGCAAACAGTTAAGCTGCTTAACGTAAGTCGCATGGTGAAGTGATCATGGTGGATGCATTATCATGTATAAAATATTCATCTCCGTTCAGTGTTCCGAAAATGTATAGCAACCGCACCAGGTGACCTTCTGTTATCTTTTTCATTTAAGACGATATATGGCAAAAAACTCGGCAATGCAGACTTTTTCGAAAAGCTGAGGACACTAAAAATTGGCAATACACTTTTACCTACCGGAAAATCAATTATTGGTTTTTTATTGCATTGTCTAAACAACTTTACTAAGTTTAAAAAAAATTTAGTGACGAGAAAATGTACACTGAATACTGTCCCCTTGAATATGTGAAAGATACTCAAAACTTTGGCAATTTTTTGATACATGCCAAACAGGCAAGAACAGTTGTGCACTATGGAATAGCTATGAGAGAAAAAACATAGAATACGGTGAGTTTGAGATGCACCGACGGAACATCACAGTGTTCGTTTTGCAGTCTTGCACAGTTTTCAGCTAATATTACTCCATTTGCAAATTTAGATTTTAGACGGCACACCTATTTATTCACGTATTTAGACAGGGTTTATCTCCCGGCTTTCCCAGTTACAATTAAACAGTTACCAAAATGGTTAACCCATATATATATCGCATATTTTTCTTAATAAATTAATTTTTATTTTTAGAAAATGACCACTTAGCTTGTGCATACCGGTGACTAGGTGGCAAAGTTCAAAAGGTTGCAGAATATTATAATGACATATTCGGCCATTAAACGAAATTAGGGTAAATGCATCAGAACCAAAATCGGTTCGGAGTGTATCGAAAAATTGATGCGCCATGTGAACTGTTATGGTAAAATTTTATTGTTCAGTAGCACAGCTTAGTCGAAATCGTTGCTAAAACCAGTCTTAAAAAGGGTTACCCAGGGTGGCCGAAACGTCGACAACCTACCAACAATTGCGACTACTCTGTGTTATTGAACAATAAAATTTTACTAGGAATTAGGGTAACTGATGCAAAGAAGTTTGCCATTTTCGCAGTTTTTCAGTGCGTCTGGCATGCTCAATCCTGGCCATATGAGGCGCTGGTAACTCTGTCCAGGACCTTTCTGTGGAGTTATCCAACGTTCCGACGGGGAATCGCAAAAGTAACCCAACCGTAGCGCAACCGGGTAAACGTTTGGCAGTGCGGCTTATGTCCGTAGTACGTACCGATCTGTAGGCTTGTTTTCCCCTATAAAAAACCCTACGTATCTGTCTAAACCACCCCACTAACACTGGTGAGAATTCTCTTCTGCCCTCGAATTATCTCATTTTATTAGCGCAGAACACATTGTTTATATAGAAAGGAACAGTCACTGTCACCAATCGTTGCGACACAAGCTAATTGGTTCATATCTCATCAAGCTGGCTGTCTTTTGATTAGTGGACTGGTGATACTACCAGCTACCTCTTGACGGAAATCCTTTAGCGTCTTATCGATCTGATACCATGTCGCTTGCGCACCTGCTGGCTCAAGCACTGACCTGGATTCTGGATAAACGCTGACAAGCTGATTGCTAGCGGGACTTGGCCGACTATCGACCGTGAGTCAGCAAATACCCTCACAGTATCCCGATCGGAATGCTACGTATCCGAATCAAATCCGGATTGGGATCCTGTTGGGATTCGGTTTGATAATGTTACCTTGGTGTGCTAACTGGGCGTCTCTAGTATGTCAGCACAATCTGTGCACTTTGCTGTGCGCATTCTGCGCAACGTACGTGTGTCACCGGTTTTTGACACCACATCTTCTGATTGGCTATTGCTCCGCTGGCGATCACATTTCGGACTGTAGTGTAAAGAAAACAATGACCAATGGGGATGTATTGTTCACTTTCTGCCGGTATCGACCCAACATGTTAGATGCTTTCCGTATCTATAGTATAGTGACAGACCCATGGGTACGATAAATGTTTACCACAGAGTTTTGCACTTTCTCCAGGGAAACAAGTGCTACTGCGTTTGATTCGGTCCCATGAGACAGTGCATTGTGAAAAAACATTTTTAATGGACCGTTCAAAATATGATACTGAAGTAGCATTATAGTAGCAGCGAAATGAGTGTATCTGGCACATGTGTTTCATAATAGGTTCAGGTCAATTAACCGTAGATGAATTAGGTGCATGGTGTCAAATTATTTATTAGTAACAACATGATAACGTGCCGATGCTGAAGCAAACATGGTAGTTCATATTATTTTGACAATCTTATGTCAGTTTCCACTATATTTCAGGAACTGCCGAATGCCACGCAGTACGATGGTGAAGGATAAAAAGTCGTTATCACAAGTTGTTGAACATACTGCCTCTTGTTATTTCTAATATGATAATCTTTTCATGAAGTTGGACTTTTGTGAGCAACCGGTAACTGCTTCCCCAAAATGATGCACGCGTAATTGTGGTTAGAGTGGTAATTGCATTATCACGTATAACAGTAACTATCCCCGCTTAGTGGTTCTAAACTATGTAGGTATAACGTTAACAGATGCCTTATTGTCTACTTCATTCGAAACCTTCTGGCATCCAAAAAACTCGAGAAGTTTCTCAAGACAAAATTGTTGAATTAGAGCTTGAATAAGGGCTTTGTAAAAATAGACAATACAATTTTATTGAGCACCTAGTGAACTTATCGTTTACTTCACTCTAGCGAATGTAGTTATTTAATATTACTAACGATACAAAGTAAATCAATGAATGACAATGGAATGAAATCAATAATTAAAAGCCTCATATTACACATTACTACGCTGCTGGCACCGAACGAGTGAGAAACTGAAACATAGTTGAAATCTTCGGTGTCGGAATTCGGAGAAATTTCAGAGAGATTATCTGCAGGAAATAAGAAATTCATCTCAAACGTGTACTACAATCAGCGTGTCGCTTCATAGGTAAAAGAAGGTAAGGATATTGATGCACTTTCTATCCGATTGGGGATAATCGTTGTTGGAGTCTGTTGTGTCAGAATGGACAGCTATGACCCTGACTGTGTTATGATTACTGTTTAGCTGTAGTACTTCTGGCGGACTGTATTGGAAGTTGATGTGGCAAACAAGTTTTTCCTCGTGTTTCCCTAATTACTGAGCTACACCACGTTCAGATCACTCATATGTAAAAAAGAAAAGCAGAAGTGATTGGGACTGGTATTTGTTGAGTTAAAAAACTGCTGGATTATGATCACACGGGAACAGGTAATCAGAAGGTGTATGTAGCTTGATGAAGGTGTTTAGTATTATAATATGTTTGTTACAAAATTTGCAATTGGCTGCATAACGTATGGTCCGTCAAACTACGAATACCTTCTCTCTTTTTCAGAGAATCACATCAACTCTGGAGAGCCAGAAAGAACAACCGAGGACAGTACTAATGCCGTGGATACTGACTTGTAATGTCTATTTTGTTTTATATGTAATCTCACTACAATGTGCCACGTTTTTCCAGGTATATACTTGCACTGACAATTCGTGTTCTCTCTGCGAGCTGTTACACATTTCAAGTTTACTTATTTTGGTAGAAAAGGTTCCTTCCACTTTTGGAATGCATTATGGTCTATGGAGTTATAGAATACATCTGTTTGGTAATAAACTAATGCCAATGAACTAATCTCTAACTATTTTTATCATAGGGTAGGGTGTTTTAGGCCATTAGGTGCTAGAACTCTGAATACGTATACCACTCATGTGATTCTAAAAACACTCCCACTGCAATGGTTTCCTTGATCAAGACCAACCTGTAGCAAATATTTGGTTAGAAATTGACACGCTTTTTGCCCCAAGCAATAATAAACTTTTCAGTAGGTGTTGTTTTAAATTACAGAAATGCACAGTGCAGTCGAAAGTTTAATTTCAAAGCACCGGGTCGCTTATGTTTCCCTAGGATAAAACTAGTGATTACTATACTTAGTACGATTATTGAAATTTAAAGCGTCGAAATATCTACGAATTTGGATGTCCGTCATAAATAACACGACAATACAACGACAGTTGCTAGCGTAAGACATGAAATTCGAAACATATTCAACACCTAACAGAAGGCCAGCACCAATTAAGTCAAATGAATATGATAAACATGGAATTATACTGGTAGGTTTTCTTGTTTTAATCACATTGGTAATTATTCGAAAACCGGCTACCATCCTTGGAGAAAAATATCGTTTCCGTTTAGATTCAGTGTCTGGTACCTGAAATTTATTGAGTTTTTATTTCAGAAAAGGCAATGGCTATTTTTTTCATTACATGCTTGCGCATGAGTGCAGTGGAAAGGGTATATCCCATAACCACAAAGGCCCTCTACACTATTAGGGATAACCGACAACCAAACCCTAAAGCTTGGAGTGGAGAGCTACACAGGGTCCCAGACGACAGTGGATTGCTGTTTATTCCCGTACACCATACCTCCACTGTATGACAAAGTTGTCTCACGCTTACCTAGTGGCTTATAAATATCTTTCATTTCTCAGGTGAAAGCTATTGGACGGACATTTCCTCTGGATGGAAACATATTTTTACTAAGCTAAACCCCGAGGTTTTTGGATGACCACTTGGTTGCAATTCTCCGCTGTAGTCTTCCTTGTGGAAGCTTGCCCTATCAGTCACTCCTGCCTGGCGCCCGAGAAGACGCACGAGTGCGTGTCCAATGTAGGTTATTACCGTCTGGCGAAAAAACACGTAACTCTACCGGCCGACGCTCCCCGAAACTGACAGACTCCAGTAAGGTCCACCTCAATAAGTTAGTAAAATATCCCACAGCTCGCTACAATAAAGCCTGGGAAATTCAAATGAAAGCCAAAATAATAACTTCCCTTCCAGTGACGACGCAGTATCAATAGGGTTGTCGTGGAAGCAGATACCACAAGTTATAGTACACTTGTTTATTTGTCCCATTTATTCAGGAAAAGAAAAGAAAACTTCCTGCCGGGGGGTGAAGCACTGCGGAAACGTTTCTCGTGGTGGGCTGCATTGGAAAATTAATGTGAAGTACAATAGTCCAGTAGTCTGTTATCAGTACGGCTCAAAACTGTAGTTCATCGACATCGTCTGTCAAGATCGAGCAGTATTCAGCTAACAAGGATGAACGTATTTTTTTTAGTACTATTTAATCGCCATAAAGGACCTAACGGTCACCTTTTATAAAAACAACGCAGAAAGCTCATTACTCTGCAGATGTTGTGCTTTGACAAGAGAATTTCGGGTCAGTTGCTAGAGTATTTGTGAAGTGTGCCACAAGGGACTGGAGGCATGGCACTCACCGCAGTAAGCGCAGGTCAAAACAAACGGTCTGAGTAATTTCATAAAGTTTTACCGTTACAGGAGACAAGTAAAGAAGTGGTGGATATGGCGGATTACATGGTGGATTCAAGTGCCACTTGATTTTCCGCTTGCCAAAATCATTCCTTACCTTGTACAACTGTCTCGTAAAATTGAATATATATATATATATATATATATATATATATATATATATATATATATATGCAAAGTGCACGGGATGCTTCTTAAACCACTACATTTTCTGATACTCCTATTGAACCAAGCAATCGACGGTAATAAATTTGACTTGCCGTGGTATTTCAACTTTGGATTATGGGAAAAATTCAATAGATGAATTCGTTTAGGCGATAATGTTTAGTTACCAGAGGGATAGAAATAATGGGATGGAAAACGTTAGAGATCGTTATCTTTCGTAGTTAGGGAAAACGCGAAAGGCGTCAGATTAATTCAGATGCGACTGGTCCGTAATATTAAAATGCGAACGAATGAAATGAAAGAAACGGTGGATTTGTGCACTTGACATTCGCTGGTCGTTTAAAAATACATTACGACCGGATGATTCGCTTAAGAGGAATTTCAACTCATGTCACAGTCCTTGTAACACACACGCCTTTCGTAAAATCAGTTTTCGAACGATTTCCAACGGGTTTATTTAGTGACCATTCTTCCGCAGGTCAAAAGTAAATTGATAGGAAGGAAATCGGCGGCCGGATATTGTATATTTTTATTGAGCTTTTTTGCTTCAATATTTTGGTTTGGATTTGAAGAAATGCCCCTTAATATCAAGTTACAGGTCGTTCTACTTTGTACGCAGTAAAATGGACTTAGTAAGCATAAATGTTAAGAGTTCATCGCACCGATGAGCGGCAACAACCGCGAAGCCGGTCGCGTGCTTACGGGGGAATTTGAAACTCCACCCTCCGAGGGCATGAGCTGGAGCCCGTTAAGCCAAAGACCAACAAGAATACCACAGCCCTGTTCTCATACAGAGCAATAGGTGACCGGGGCAAGCTCTCTGAGGACGTAGTGGCAGCAAGTACAGTGTCGTCGTTTTTCAAAGAGAAGCTGGACTTCGCGTGTACACATGCATTTCCGAAGTACCGGTGAGACAATGGGTAGCACTCAGAAGAACTTCCATCCCGACTTCTTTTCTCCACCTTCTTTCTTTATTTTTTTCACTGACCTTTCACCCACACCTTCTTGACGCTTCCTGGACCCTCTACATTTACTTGTTAACAACAGAGCGGACATTCCGGTGGCTAGACTTTTGCATGATGAGTGAACGTGTTGGTTAAAGAGGCTTTACTCTATTAAAATTTTGTTGTTGCTGCTCTCTCCGACGGTGACCCAATAAATGTCACGTGATCTGAATTACGATCCACCGACAGACAAAAACAGATTCCAAAGAACTGAGAAATTTTGATCCCGTGATGAATTTGAATGAACAATTTGGAAGACAAACATTGCGAGAGGAATTCCTTACATATACTCTCATCGGTCACGTCCGTAAAAATCCAGAGAGAAAAATAACTACGATATGAAACGAAATGACTAACAACAGCAGGTTTATGAGGCTCAAAGTCATGTGTATGTGAGTGTGAGCATGTGTGGTTGGTGAGGGGACGGATCTATTCAACGGTCCATTTTCCGGAAGAAGACTTGGTCTGGACAGTACCTCCATTTCAAAAGCTTTTCACCAAAAGAACACAAAAGAGCTCTGGTCCGAACTCTGTTCTTCAGGGCAAGAAAAATCTGTACAGAAGACTGTCTTTTGAGTTGTTTATTCAGATTACAAGAAGTCGACGCACGATGGGACGCGAGGCTCATCGGTGCAAGCAGCTGGACCACTGCTGGCGTCGGCCGCAAGTCCACTGCCCTAGTTTGATTTGATTTTAAAAGTGAGCAAGGGAAAGGAAATTTGGGGAAAGTGACAAAAATCATCGAATTTTATCCCATATTTTACCCGATCAGTTTGGATCGATTGGAAACCGCTCGAAAACAATTCAAAAACCGATCATTCTAACAGCACAACCGCTCGAAAACCGATCAGCGCAATAACGCAAACTGGTCCAAAATCAATCAGTTTCCGTGCGGTTTCGCTATATGATTGAGTAAAATGTTCAAAATCGTTCACATCTGTTGGTCCATGATCGCGTGCGCTGGTTGTTTATCAAATCTGCGCATGACGATTGTCAACAATAAGCAATAATACGCAATACGAAAGCTTTTGCAACGAGGAACGAATGCGTGAACCCCGAGCATGGATACAGACTTTCCCCATCTGAAACCCATATGAGCAAATGCTGGGCATATAATGGACAGTTTCACGAAAAAAACAATGGTCACGGCTGTCGGGTTCAGATGGGCTCGACCCACCACCCAATCCTTTTGTGAAAATAGATGCCTTTTCCACTTTTCACTTTCCCAATTCCCGTTATATGGTTCCTTACTTTATCCCAGTACAGTCCCCTTTATTAAAACTGGCCCAATACTCTGCCGATGATAAATGTGAAGTGAGTTCACACCTAACGATGAACATGATGGATTTATTGGGGACATTAGCCTTTCAGAAATTTTAACTCAACTTACTTACTTACATGTTTGTGCTAATCAAAAAATGTCATGGTAGCCCATGTAGCTTTTCCCAATAATTACAAGACGTTTTGACCAGTGCTAACCCATTTTGCTCAGCGTTGACCCAGCGTAACGTAGGGCAGCGGGCTATTTGAGATGCTTTATTATTTTCTGTCACTTCTCCCAAATTATGCTTTCCCTTGCTCACCTTTATCCTCTGAACTATGAATTCCTAATTATTATCCCTGTTGTACCCATTTCACGGTTTACGAAATAGAAAACTTGAGTACTAGTCTCAGTATCATGTTACAACCTGGTATTAATAGGCAATTCAGTGTATTCTAAGCAATATATATTGCAATATGTTTCTTGGAACAAAATGCTTAGTAAAAAAATGTACGGTAATCCGGTCATCAACTTCCTTCGTATCAATTCATTTTTAACCCGCAAAAATGGCTACTAAACAAACCGGTCGAAACCGATGTTACAAAAGGGCTATGCGCTACAACCCGGTCAGCACCACTGTCCCCAACTCGGCCCCTAAATGACCCGAAATCGCTCACAAAACGACCCCCGAACGACCCTTTGGAAACAAAAACCCTAAAAGGTCGTATACCATTATACCCTTGTAGCACACGGCTCGTAACATCGGTTTTCGGCCGGCTTTCGGTCGGCTTCCTTAGTAGTAGTTTCATCAAAACAGTTGTGTAATATCCAAGAATTGGTGTTTTTGTAGGGGTTGCTCGCGTTTGATCTGCAAAATGCAAAAACGGAGAAAACTCCATGAACACGAAGGCTCAGTAAGTGCATCAACAGGATCCTACACTTACAATAACCGAACACCAATATGGCTGTTAGCAGTCTGCCCATTACAACTGTATATTTCAAAAGTACATTGCGAGATCATCATAGAAATATAAAAATCACATGGGACTATGATCATAAATGACTTCACTTTTCCGTAAAATGTTTGTTTAAATGGACCAGTGTTTATCATATTGCAGACATCGTTGAAAGCTGGTAGCAACAGTCGTTTGGCTTCGCGTCACGTATTTAGATGATCTGGATATTGTACCTCATCACTTTTAGAGTTTTTCAAGTTTCACCGGACCTAATGAGTACGTTCTGTCATGCGACAACATGACTACCAGTCGTACTTGTGTAATGACCTAAGGCATCTGGAGGAGATTTAAAATCGATGGACAAATACAGATACTTTGTAATACATTTTCTTATTCCCAACTGCGTTCCAGGTCAACCTTATGTCTAGATTGACTGAAGAAAACGCTGTTTACTCAGTCAAAATATGTCGATCGCAGTTTTTTTCTGAGGGTTTGGCTTTAAAGTGCTGTTGGACTGGCAGCGCAGTCAAAAAATCCGTAGCAAAACTGCGTATTCTCAGCGCCATCAAAGATAAACTGGCATCTGCATACATTATATATATATATATATATATATATATATATATATATATATATATATATATATATATATATATATATATATATATATATATATACGTCAAAATAGACGCCGTGGATGCATATTCACTTTTAAGAGGTCTGTCGGAAGACGCCCATAAGAAGCACGTTCAACGGAGGTTTTCCAATGCTGGAGATCTACCTTCCCCTGGAGAAATGAAGATGAGTTATTATTTACTGCGCATTATCACAGCCAGAGTGATTAATTTCGTTAGTGTTTTCGCAACAATCACGGTATGAAACACAAGAACATTATCCTTATATATTTGGTCCAAGTTCAACATGACTGTTTCACTATATAGTGAAAATATGTTTTCAGTCTAGGTAATATGATATCAAAGGCGCTTGTATTCATATACATCCCGTTTCCGATAAAAAATAACTTTCAAGTCAAGTCAGGTATGTGCTTTATTCACCCAAGGGTGGATAGTGAGCTTCTACATAACGATTTCACTGCGAAAATCAGCAATCCATAAACAACAGTAGGAAAAAAGAGAAAAAAATATGTTTAACGAAGCAAGTTAAGAAAGTCTGTGGTCACGGTATTGGGGTTGAGGAGGAAACGGGCGAGGTAAGGAAATACAGAAGACTTATATGCTGTAGTGCCAGCAAACAGATGTTTGTATTGCGATCAAGTGGCAGAAGTAGATATGTAATTGGTAAGATCAGGATTAAGAGGATGTGTGCAGTCTTCTAAGATCTTACGAGAAACAGTTGGACATGCACTGTGCTACTTGGTTGTGATAATTTGGGTGAGCAGGTCGTAGGTGACGCCTCTATGTCGAGACAAGTGTTTATGGGATCCGACAAGAGTTTTTACATCTTTTGCAAGCAATCCGAGGAATATGACGGGGGAAGCATAGAGCCAGTGTGCAAGGATGCAAGAAAATACAAAACGTCTCATTAGATGAAATGGGATAGAAAATGACCTGAGTCGTATCAAGAAAAAGGTGAGTTGCGTAAATTTGAAGACAGCCCCGACGTGATCTGTCCATTTGAGGTCACGGTTGATGGTAACACGAAGATACTTCAAGGACAATAATCCTCGTAGCGGTTCTCTACTGATGACTGTTTTTGGGAGTGATATCATCAGGTTGGATTATTGATGGGTCTTATGGAGAGAGAATAGAACGTGAGAGCACTTTGCGGGATTCATCCTTGGATTTTGATCTGAATACCAGTTGGCGAGGTCCGTTACTCTTTGTTGTAGAAGGAGAAATATGGGGCTGTTAGTATTGGGCATTCCAAAAACCACATCATCGGAGTATTTATTAAGGAGACAGTCGTCATAAACAGAGACGAATGATATATAAGCAGAAAAAAGCAGTGATAAAATAGCACCCTGAAGAACACATTGTGTGTGGGGAAGCATAGAAGTTCGACCACAATATCATGTGAATTTTTGTCAGTTGGAAAAGTAGTTGGACAGAAGATTGATGCTGGGGGCGTTAAGGCCCGAACCAGCAAGTACATGAAGTAATTTTGATCTGTCAACACAACTAAATGTTCCACTATACTCAGAGAAGCAGATCCTAACTGCTTGGCCTTTGCGATCAACAGATGATAAAACAGAGTGGGTCAGAGAGGACAGGGCTTCGAGGGTAGATCATGATTGGCAATATGCAAACTGCTGAGTGTCCAACACATTGGCCTGAGCAGACAGTTTCTTCAGTATAACCTTTTCAAACAACTTCAGAGAAGCAGATATGCAAGCAATTGGGCATAGTTTGGATATAAACTTTTTTGATTCTGGGGTGACAGAGGCCACTTCCCAGGAATCAGAAATAACATTACGGTTTAAGCACAGGTCAAATAGGTCAGAAAATCCGAAGGTAATGTACTTGCGCATTCCTTAACTGGATCAGTTGTTAGCAGTCTGGGCCCGCTTGCCTTGTTTGCATGGAGGTGAATGAGCTCGTTGTATACGTCCAGTGAGGTGGTACCTTCGTGACAAGATTCTGGTGGAAGTCGGCATCATGGTTTGAGATGACTGATAGGTATAAGGTAGCAGTGAAGCGATGACTGATTTCACCAACGTCTGCTAACGGAGTCCGTCTACGAGGATTAGCAGCGCTTAGGTGCATGATAGTCTTCCATGTCTCCCAGCCATTGCTACTGGCGGTTAGCGATTGGATGTACAGAGCGTTCAGTCTGCGGAGCTCAGTTTTGATGGATTTTGAAAGAGTTCTCATTAAACCGTGGTTCTTAGCCTTGAAGAAGCACTCCTTCATTCGAAGAAATCGTTTCAGATGAGGGGAAGAGTAACGGTCGGGTCGAATGTACAGTGTTTCCATGGGGTAGCAAATATTAGAGCAAAGGCTAAGTTGATCTGTTAAATGTTCACAAAACAACGAGGGGTCGGAGTGAGCAAATGTGCTTAGGCCAGAATTGTCAACCATATATCTGAGGTTTTCCGGGTGACACTGTCGTTTGTATATTTTGCGGTCACGCCTTTGGATGAAACGTGTGTGTCTGCTCTTAGAGTAAGCCATGGGGAAGCCTTTGAAATCGCATGATCAGGACAGCCAATTAGAGGATGAAAGTCAATATTTAACAATTTAGGATTAATAACAAGGCAAAGGTCTGGCGTGGCTTCATATCTGGTAAGGAAGGTAACAATATTCGTCAGGACAAGGAATATAAAGAATCGCACACTGAACCTATTGAAATTTCAGCAGACAACATATAAGAGTAAACAAAGTTCGGTAGATTTGTAGAGACAATATCAGAAAACTCAGAGATAGGGGACATGTTGGGGAAATGTACATGTTAATAAGAATGATAAACGTGTGATCACTTAAGTGTTTAATTTTGAACTCTAGCACAGAGGCACTGATGTGAGATGCGGAATACGTAAAAATACTTTTCGTCCGATTATATCATCGTTCACTTACAAAAGTAATGACGCCTCCTCCACGCTTACGGTAAGGTGCCAGGTGGTCAACGCGAAAAAATCAAAATCATCTATTGTGATAATTTCATCTTCACTGTCAGCGTGGAGCCAGGTCTTTTTCAGGAAAATGATACTCAGCTGACTACACTCCCGTTGATGGATAATTCATTCAATTTGGTCAATTTACCAAGCAGTGATCAAACTTTGGAGATAATGATAATTGGTAAGCACATACCTGGCTTTACCATTAAACATTGTTTATTTTTGTTAACTTTTCTTTCGATCAGTTTGCTTACTATAGAAAATTCGTTTATTTTCGTACGTCCACAAAATTTATTTCATTCTAGTCAGCCCAATCGGGGTCACAATATGTCGCAATTTAGGGTCATTTGACCGCGTTTGACCACGTTGTGGTTGAACTAATGCTCACTGGTTTATTTGTGGTCAGGAAAAAGTTCGACTTCCATCTCTCATCAATGAGCGGTGTTTGCGCAACAGATACCCTATCTTGTACACGATTGCGCAGCTAGTGCGGTCATCTACGCACCGCGGTGCGCAAACGCTTTTGCTTTGCGGAGAAACGGCTTGAAGCCAAACGCTGTTTATACGTGCCTATAATAAATATTATTCTCACCGACTTCAGCGTATGCTACTAGATAGAATTATAACAATGGTTAGCTCAAGTGACATGTCTGGCAAAAGTAAGTTCCATATTAGATGAAATGTAACTGATGGATCACTCCAAATTCCTGTGACTTCCTCACCAACTTTGCTATTCCGATCGCCATGAAGTGAGTATTTTCTCATATCTGCCCTATGCAGCCTCCACTTCTTAAGAACCTCCAGTCAATGCATGCTAGTAAGCAGATAGGCCATTATTGGGAGACATCAGACGTCTGCTCGCTCATATGACAGCAATGATTTCAGGGGTTGCACAATATACTTCCAAATTTCCTGCATTCATTCCAAAGCCCTTTATTGACGCTGGAAAATCTGTGTGAATTGGACGCAATTACGTCTGTTGCCGGTAACTGCAATCAGTTGGTATGTCTACCGTTTATTTCTAAACCATTTCTTTAGGAATCCATTTTCACATCCATCAACAAGGATTGTGTAGTGAAATCTGTACGCAGCCTGGTGCCCAAATATTGTGTAACCGTTTTACAACTGACAAATTATTTCAAGGCCCACGGTAAGTTTGCTTTCAAGCAAGCTGCAACCCGTGACCTCATGGTTGGAAAGTGATGTATCTTTCCACGACTGCCTTAGACGCAATACGTGAAAAAACATCAGCTTTACAGGCCCAGAATTTGTTAATACGGCTGTGCGACAGTGGTTGCACGATACGGCCAAGAATCACAAGCGCAAGTCAGGTTTTACGGTAAGTTCATACTTGTAAACTCATGCTCCAACAACTTGAAGACCTGAAGACGAACACAATGACAAATGGATTGAACAAATGAACCTGGACGAGTAATTTGATGTACTTTTCTGTAATATATAATCGTTAAATGATTAAAACACCCTTTACGGTTATTTAATTTGTTCATCTCTGAAATGAGTTGGACGATAATAGACCACACTAAAGGGACGAAGGTCGTCTTTCATAATTAAATAGCAGGCCGAAATCTAATTAATAACCTATTGGGATACCAATTGAGCAACTGGCCGCGGATGAGATCGGGGATGGGTTCACCCATCAAGTGCCTGAACAGGTGGAGGGTCGCTCCCGGAAATAAAGTAAAAAATGATTCCATTGGTTGGAATAGAGTAGTCTGATTGATTAACGGGGTTGAAAACGTATTCTATCAACTGAATGAGCCTTGTGCACCCCCTTGGTGGTAATTACCCAAGCAGCACAATACCCACTACTGTTAGGCGAAAGTTGAGGTATCGTCGGGCTAAGATGACTCGTAACATATGACCTGAAAAGTTGCACAGAAATTCGTGGGATCTTACAAAAAATATAATAAGAATATTACCAGAATATCTATTAAAATAAATCTGCGTTACAAAAATGGCATTTTGCTTTACATGTTTTCAGTATACTATTTTTACCACAAACCACCTGATTTTCACAAACATTTTACCAGTGGCAATTTGGTGGTTTTGATCGAAAGTATGGGTATTGGGCAAACAGACTACGAACTAAGCAGTTAAGATGGATTAGTAAAAAAGAGGTGCTCATTTTCAGTGGTTCTTTTTTGGACTTTCAGCGTAGCTGAACACGCTCCAAGTTGGCCGCAGGAAGAGCTGTCAAACGTTTCTAATGATATAGCCCAAAGTTAGCCCGAAGTGGCCAACCGCACGCCTAGTTGAAAGCGCCTTGGACGTGCTGCTTGGGTAGTCTCCGAAAAAGAGGACAAAATTAGGGTCTCCGGTTCGACAATGACCCTAAATTTTTCCTTTCCTTAAAATGGTTAGAAGGCAGTCAAAACTAGGGGCATGGCCCTTTTCATTCTGGCAGCTACTTTTTCACTTCCGTCTCTGCATCCACGGATCGAAAATAAATTGAGAGGATACGGCCATCCTGTACGCACTGTGGACAAATGTACACATGTTTACATTTCTCTTTTTATTTTGAATATATTTCTTTCTATTTCATTTTATAAGCGGTTCCTTTTGAGTGTCGTAAAAGGAAGGTACAAAATAGATCGCTGAAATGATTTCATGGTGATAACGAAACAACGGAGTGCCATAGCGACTGGTGGTCACACCCCAGTCTGTAGTGTGGAGAAGACAGTTACCAGTGAGAACGCACTGAGCAGTTGTTACTGGTAGCGACTGCACGTGCGTGATATGTGCCACGCTTATGCTGTAGTGACAGAACTATTAATATCAAGAATGGTTACCAGATGGGAGTTTTCAAAAGTTGGCCAAGGAAACAAGTGCAATTGGGTTTCAGTCAGTTCCTTTGTAGAAAAAACGTCCTCTAAAGGCTATTCAAAACACACTACTCTGGCAGCTGCCAGATTAGTGTGTAACAATGGTTAGCAAAGTTCGCGTTTTTGGCAAATGGGTGGTTCATAAGATATTTAGCTCAGTTAACCAAAGCTCGTTTCCACTGCTCACTAATACTAATCTATCGATATAGTAGTATGAACTTGGTAGTGTATGAGTACGATAAAATAAAAAGTTTTCGGATTGAACTAAATGATGAAGTTCCAATTATTTTTAAAGTACGCTTTCAGTAGCTAGCTCTGTTATTTTTATTGCATTTCAGGAACTGCCACATATCCAACATGACCAAGACGAAGGATGAAAAATTAAAATCCCAAATCTTTGTACGTTTCGGAATTTACCATTTTTAATGTAGCACTCTTTCCATGAAGCCGTGCTTATATGAGCAATCAGGAACTGATTCCGATAAATGATGTATGAAGAATTTAGGTTACGTGAACCATCCAAACTGCTTTAGAAGGCTGCAGTTCTTGTCCCCGTTTGGGGTGGTACAGTGCTAAATAATTGAAAACTTTTGCTTGTTCAGTTTCGGGTTATTGACAAATTAGATAGGGAGAGTTTGAAATGTGAATAAAGAGTGATTTAAAAGGTAAAAGAAAAACCGGAACTTAGGCTGACGCTGACAGTCCCCTGAGTATCTCCTTCTTTGTTTCATTGGGGGTTATTCAGTGGTACGGTTAGAGGACACTCAGGGGATTACCCGGTCGTTGTCAAGGTGAATACTCGTGCTGCCAGAGTGTAGCCCCGAAAGCTGGCGTAACCATATTAGTGACCAACTAGTTTGAATTGTTGATTCTGTCAAGACACCTACGTGTGTGTGTGCTTGACTATCGGTTCCGTCCGTTCTATGAGAGAATTGTCATCCGCTCCTGTGGACGAACATCCCGAGCAACCTTTGAACGTCTAACCAGTGCCACTTGATATAGATTGTCATCCTCTTACGGACTTTTGTTTCGTTCTACAAGGGTACCCTAGGGTATATATATAACTTAAGGTATAGCAACTGCTATATAACATCATAATGGCGTATTTTCAGCCGCAAAAGTATTTATTACTGCCACGGAGAATATAGTGATGCATGACCATAACCCAATCCGCAAAATTAGTCACAAATTAGTCAAAGTGGCCCTAAAATAGTCCCGGTTTAGTCTCTTTTGAAACACCCGGGGATACTTTTGGGATTATTTTTGAACACATCAAGAATGCAGCAGCCTGCGTGCTTAACATTGAAATTTCGGTAAAATCCACTACATAACTTAGTCTTGAGATACTAGTTAATGAACTTTCACTAATTTCTATTAGGGGGGGGGGGGAAACGATCTGTGAACACCCCTGAAAATTACTTGGCATGAACCGAGTAATTTCTAGTGCACAACATCCCTATAAAACATGCCGTTTTACAAAGAAGTCAAGATGAACTTCCATGTTATGACCCTTGCAGCAAAACCGTTACAAAGCCGCTCCAAAATCGATTGGTTTTTACTATTACGCCGATCGGTTTTCAGTCAGTTTGTTTAGTAGCCATTTTACACGGATCAGCAATGAACTGATACGAAGGAAGTCGACGACCGGAGTAATGTGCAATGCTTAGTTGGCCTTTTATTTAAATTTATCGATTTGTTTCACCAAAATGCCCTGAAAAAGTCGGTATGGATCACTTTATTCTATTACCTTAGAATAAATAAAATAAGGAAAACCGATCGGAAAATCATAAATTAGGAGATAGAAATGGTAATGGTAATATGTAATTTGGGAAAAGTGAAAGAATATATCAAAGCATATCACGCACTTCAAACGATTAGCGCAAACTGCTCGGGAACCGTTCAGAAACCGTCCCGGAAACCGGTCAGAAACCATTCCGAAACCGCTCGAAAGCCAATCGGTGTAATAATAAAACCGGCCGAAAACCGATCGGTTTCGAAGCAGTTTTTGGCCGGTTTCTGAGCGATTTGTGCTAATCGTTTGAAACACGTGACAAGCTCTGTTAATTTCCTACACCCTTCTCAAATTACGTATTACGAAGACAATTTCTATGTCCCAATTTATGATTTTCCGTTTGGTTTTCCTTATTTTATCCATTCTGAGGTAACAGAATAGAGCGATCTATACCGAAGTTTCCAAAACATTTCGATAAATTAAACCGATAAACTCGAATACAAAGCCAGTTAAGCATTGCACAATACTTCATTCGTCGATTTTCTTCGTATCAGTTCAATGTTGATTCGTGTAAAACGGCCACACTGGTAGAAAAACCGGTTCAAAACCGCTCCGAAATTGATCGGCTTTTGGCCGGCTCTTAGTATTACGCCGATTGGCTTTTGATCGGTTTTCAGTCAGTTTGTTTAGTAGCCATTTTACACGGATCAGCAATGAACTGATACGAAGGAAGTCGACGACCGGAGTAATGTGCAATGCTTAGTTGGCCTTGTATTGAGATTTGTTGGTTTAATCTATCGAAATGCCGTAATAGAGTTGGTTGGGAATGCTATATTCTATTTCCTTGAAATGGGTGAAAAAGTACAAATAATCGGAAAATTATAAATCAGGAGGTAGAAATGAGCATCGTAATATGTCACGTACTTCAAGCGATTAGCACAAACTGCTCGAAAACCGTTCAGAAACCATTCAGAAACCGCTCGAAAAGCAATCGACGTAATAGTGAAAACCGCTCGAATGCCGGCCGAAAACCGACCGGTTTCAAAGCGGTTTGTGTCTAGTGTTTGAAATACGTGATATGCTCCGGTAATTTCCTTCACTTTTCTCAAATTACATATTACGATGCTCATTTCTACCTCCTAATTTTTGACTTTCCGAATAATTGTACATATTTCACCAATTTAAAGGTTCAGTTCAGTTTGCATAGGACTTGGTGTAGCTAGAGCCACTTGTTAGTCCAGATGGTTGTGTTGTCGGCGCGTTTCCGTAGCTCCCAACACTGCGTGACTTTCTTCTTCTGAAAGGTAGAAATTTTGCGCAGTATCAGCCCTCGCAGAGAACGGTGGAAACAATGAGTAAGTTAAGTGTGACCCTAAAAACTGCTTAAAATAACTCGGGGTATACTGCCACCCAACATAGGTCTATTTCTCTCTTAAAGGCCTTCACTGTTGTGGTATTTATGATCTCCTCCGGGAGCTTATTTCAGTACGGCACCACTCTATTAGAGAAGTACTTCGCCCTAATTTGGAGCCTCAAATGACCCCTTTGTAATCTGGGGCTATGTCCCCTTGTGCCTCTCTCTGGGATCTGGGAGAAAAGGTCTTCTCGATTTATTCCTAACAGTCCCTTCATAGCCTTGAAGGTTCCTATCAAATCCCCGCGAATGTGCCGTCTTTTCATTAAGAACAGATCTAGGGTACGGAGACGCTCTTTGTAGCTACCCCCTCTTGCCCAGTCATTATTCTAGTGGCTAGTCCTTGCAATTTCGCCAGGCAGTTTATATCTTTCTGGTAGTACGTTGCCCAGGCTTGCACGCAGTACTCCATATGCGGCTTAACTTCCAGCTCTCTAAACGACACAATGGGCCTAACTCGAAAGAGTTCTCTCCTGGCCATATTGGCTGCTGCGGTGCATTGATTCGACGGCTTGAAGTTGTTTTCCATTACAACTCCCAAGTCTTTGACCTGAGAGACCACTTGCAAAAAACCCACACCATTCCCATTAGCCCCTGTATTTGTGGTCAAGCGTTGACACTTGGTGAGGTTTAGTGGAAGATCCCATTTGCGTGCCCAGCTTTGTATTGCTAGTACCTCATGTTCTATATCTACTCCAGCTATCTTGACTTCATCGGCAAACATAAAGGTGGGGTTTGTAAGCTCACGTGCTAGGTCATTGATGAAGATGAGGAAGAGCAGAGGGCCGGGCATCGAGCCCTGTGTCACCCCACTTGTTACACCCCCCGATTTTGAGACATGACTACCCACTTTAACAATGAAAGTTTGCCCGGCTAAAAAACTATTTATCCATTGCCGTGCCCTTCCAACAATTCCCATAGACTGCAGTTTGACGTCCGGAAATATGTGGTTCACAGAATCAAATGCCTTGCTGAAATCCAAGTAGCAGACCTCAATCGACTGCCCTTCGTCCAGGCGCTTGGTTACCTCATAGAGAAACAGCAGGAGATTCGTCAGACAGGATCGTCCTGCCACAAACCCACGCTAAGCATCTGATATGAGGTTGCGTTGAACCAAATGCTAAGAGATCTGTTTCCTGACTAGTCGCTCCAGGCACCTACACAGCACTGAAGTTAAGCTAAACGGCCGGTAATTTTTGGCCTTTTGCCGGGACCCGCTCTTGTAAATTCCCGCCACTGTTGCTCTCTTCCAGTCTTCCGGCACAATTCCCTCTTTAAGTGACGTTTCATACAGCTTCGTTACCGGAGCATTCATGACCTTGGCCAGATGCTGAACGATCGCTGGATGAATCCCATCTGGTCCTGCTGATTTATTTCTATACAAGGTTTGCAACTCCGCGTAAACTTCTTCTACAATAAGTTCGGGTATTGAAGGCGCCTATGGGCCCTCCATTCCTTCCTTTATATTATTTTCTGGTTGATATATGCTCTTGAAAAATGCCCACAGCATATCAGCCTTATCTTTGTCGCTTGGAGCTAGTTGTCCCTGTGCTCCTTCCAAAGTTGCTACATTTCCTCTCATACGTTTTTGGGACTGCACGTAAGCGTAGAACCGCTTTAGGTTTGTGCAGACCGACGCAACTAACCGACGCTCCAAGGCATATTTCTTTACTCTTAGGATCGCTTGAGCTCTGTTCCTGGGCGTCTTATAGCTATTTCATGCCCCCTTACGCCGCCCATCCTTGCCTACGGATGACTATAGCCTTGCTGACTCTTGACTTCCATCATGGGGTTGATTTCTACTGCTAACCACCCTCAAAGGTGCAAGCTCCTCTGTAAGTTCGAGTAGCCCCATCTTGATGACCTCCCAACGTTCCTCTACGGAGGCACTTTCGTGTCTCGGTGTCTACCGAACTCCCTGCGCCGCCCTCTTTGGTTCACCTATATTGATTCTCCCATAGCGCCGACGTAACACGATTTCCTTTGGCGCCTTGCTAAGTCTTAGTGTGACCCTTAGGACTACATGATCACTTTTGCCCAGTGAATCCTCGCAACTAATTCATTTAAGGTCCTGATGGTGCCGCGTTATGAATAAATCGAGGAGAGACGGGTGATGTCCACCTCTGTGTCTAGTGGCCTGTGTTAAATGCTGCGTAAGTGCATGTAACTGTACCCACTGCAGAAACCTGTCGCCCGTTGATCCCCTTGGTGCAATCCCGCTTCCCCAGTTAATTTTCGGTAGGCTGAGATCCCCTAATAAGACGATCTCTTTTGTCTATGCTAGCACCGCATCCAACATTTGCAAGAGCTCAACGTCTTCTTCAGCTGTCGCCAGCGGTGCTGTGTAGATACAGGTAGTGCACACTGTTTGCTCCTCGATCCTGATAAAGCAGGATCTGGCCTGTACATTACCAGAGACCAAGTTGAATGGGGCCTCCCAATGGCCTATATCGGTCCGTATTAGAATTGCTATTCTGCCCCCTGCCTTCCGTCTGTTCCATCCTGTCTGCAGGCAGCTTATCCCTGAAAGAGCATGTCAGTATCTGGTTTTATCCAAGTTTCCGTCAATGCAACGACATCAGACTCAGCGATCCTAGTCGTCAACTCCCCCCTTTTTTCCGGGAGACTGCAGGTGTTTGTGCACCATATTGACGGTTCCCTGGTCCTCGCTACTGACTTTATTGCTTATTTTACGGCTAGGGTATCCTCGGGCACAATCTCCGAGGTGATGCCGCGTTTTTTGACTCTATGGATTTATGAGGTGCTGCATCTTGAATAATAAGTGACGCTCTGAGTGTCGTGGCATTTTCTTTCCCACCTGTCGACCCGGTGTTGGGCTAAACGTGCACAGCGGACGTTCCTCCCCTTTGAATCGCCATACCGGTGGCCCGGGATACTCTTGCGACCACCTCAGCCCAAATGGTTTCCTTGGTTTTTCCATTTGATATCTCAGACTTCGCTGTTTGAACCAGAGAGGATTTTTTGGGCGTCTCTCTCATAATCGGGCTGGCTGGCTGCACTTTCTCAACACCAACCGGACTGAATACTCTGTGAGTCTCCTTCTTTTTGGTCTCTTGAATTTCCTGAACTTTAGTTTCTTGCTTACCGACGTCTTAAGCCACATTCGGGACCTGACTTACTCCTTGGGCTTTAGGTGTTGACTTCCCGAGAGGGGTCATCTCCAGTTTCGCTATATGGAGAGTCCACCGCTTCAGATCAGGTGTGCCCGTTCTCAGTAAGACTATGGCATTACGTGGTTTGATAAATGCTGGGTTGTCAGGTGTAACCCTAACTATTCCCTGCGTGCTGCCCTCAACTTCTCCCGCCCTGGACAACAGCATATCTCTTCAGTAGACACTGTGGAACACAACTACCAGAGGTCTTGGCGGCGCTGGTTGTGTTCCACGCCATAGTCCTATTCGATGGCACTTGGCTACTGGTATCGTAGGAGGTAGGCCAGCCATCCTAAGAACCTCGGCTACATGCCGGCGGTTTTCATCTTTCCTGATTCTGCGATGTTCTCCCTAAGGTTATGAAGTAGCAGTCTTCTACTTCTGTCTGCCATGACCTCCGTGTCCCGCGTCATGCGTTGCACTTCAGCATCTATGTGTTCAACCTGCTCCTTGAGGGATTCTACTTCCGTCAGGAGGCTTATTTCTATATTGCTGAGACCTGCTGCCTCTTTTCTTTCTGTACATTTTGGCTTGGGTTGTCTTTTTCAGTTTTTTGATCTAACACACAGTTTTTCCTTCCCGCTAAGCTATGGATCGAATTCACTCTCTCTAGTCTTGGTTCCACCTTCACGTTTCTGTCCCATTTTCCTAGTTCGCCTCGAATTATGCGCGAGAATTTGCTTGCGAACGCGAAGCAGTGGGCGCATATCCAATTGAGCGATGCGTTCTTAATGTGCAGCTCGGAGACTTTCTCTTCCAGCTTGCATCACTTTTGATGATACCAAAGGCAACACTGGTCACGTTGAATTCCCTCATACTGCACTGGTCGGTAGGATCAAGCTCTGTTTCATTCATTTCGGCAGTGGTGGTCGAGTTTGTTTGAAAACACCGTATCGAACACCAGTAGTACTAACACAACCTTTTAAACCGACACAAAAGGTACACTGAAGCAAATGCTGCGAAATCTGCACACACAAAAAGTTCCACAAAAGCGGTACACTACAAAAAGTGTCATAAAACGATGTTAACCAGTATCAATTGCACCAACACCAACAAAAACACCATCATTTTGAGGTAATATAATAGAGTGATCTATACCGACTTTTTCAGGGCATTTTGGTGAAACAAATCGATAAATTTAAATAAAAGGCCAACTAAGCATTGCACATTAGTCCGGTCGTCGACTTCCTTCGTATCAGTTCATTGCTGATCCGTGTAAAATGGCTACTAAACAAACTGACTAAAAACCGATCGGCGTAATAGTAAAAACCGATCGAAAACCGACCAAAAACCAGACGGAAGCCGATCGATTTCGGAGCGGTTTTGTACTGGTTTTGCTACAAGTGCACCTACTGAAACGTTAATTGAACTGTATGTAATATTCCTTATTTTATGAGGTTATTGAAAAACTTGGTTTGGTAAAAATAACTTCACTCAATCTTGAGTAGTGAAAATCTTTGGAAGCAATGCCGAGAATGAAAATGTTTACCAAAATTGCTGAATTTTGCCGACTTCATTTCTCGCCGACCAGAACTTGCTTTTGAAAAGCCACAATTTGGTTGCTATTGTGATTAACTCAACTAAATTCAGTTCAATTTGCATAGCACTCGTGGTGGCCGAGGCTAATCGGGCTTACAGATTTCCTCCGGAGTTATGCACTCCAGTCAGCACCCACCACTGCGAATTTGGTAAGTTTACTCCGTCTGGCCACCTCAGTAGAATCTTCCACGTGTCCTGTTCTTCCGCAAAGGAGAACTGAAGCATCTTCTCACTTTCCAGGCGGAAGACGGTCGTAAGGTTAGCCTTTATTCATGGAACACATGCCTTGCTTTGGCTTGCAGGACACTTGGCCCTATTTCACTGCCAGTGTTCCGCCTGGGCTCCAAAAATCTCCCTTCAGGAGTATTGCAAAGACCTAGCAGAAATGAAACTCACTAAAATACATTTGCGCATTGTTTTTGGAAGGGTATCCGTACTGCTTTCTACTTGCGAATGACACCCGCCATCCAGGAGCATCCATTTTCGGTGCCAGATTTCCCCCTCGCTATAGGTAACCTCCCTTTAGAATGTTTCTTCTCAGTCGCACGAAGAGGCTCATAGTTAGGAGTTCAGATCAGCCTGCACAGGACAGGTAATGGCCACGGCCAATCGAGCTTCCAGAATTCCTTCGATGGTATGCACACCAGTTTTGCACCCACCACTGCCGAGTGTATTTGATCGAATCCCCGCTAAAACTGAGAGGGAAACGGAAAACCTCATCTCACATCAACTGCGAGAGACATTATGCATCGTGAGCGTTCACTGAGACAGTATGCAATAAGGGAAAAGACTGCTAAAACATACTCCAGAAGGACCGCAGTGCTACCTGTCATCCATCTTGTTGATATACTCAAGGCTCACTACAAGGAAAGATATCGCACCACTTGCGATCTAGGGCACCTTTGAAGGATTGGACTGTCTGCAGATCTACTATTTCACCAGGCAGACCGTTCCAACTGTTCACAACCCTGTTGCTGAAGAAGTGCGATCTAGCCATCAACCTAGATCGGGCTTTTATCAACTTCTTTTCATGTCCCCTTGTTCTGGAGTCTACGGCCACTGGGAATAGACTATCTGGTCTAAGGCCAGAAAAGCCCTTCATTACCTTGAACGTTTCTATGAGATCCCCTCGACGTCTCCTCCTTTCCAACGAGAAAAGATTCAGGTCACAGAGTCTCTGCTCGTAAGTCTTACCCCTCTGCCCTTCAAACATTCGCGTGGCGAGACGGTGGACTTTCTCGAGGCAGGCGGCGTCTTTTTTGTAGAAGGGTGACCAAGCCTGCACGCTACCTTCTAAGTGAGGTCGTACAATAGCCATGTAAATAGGTACGAATACCTCCGGCTTCCGGCAAAACAAAGCTGATCGCAGTCTAAAGAGCTCCCCACGAGCCTTATGCGCAGCAGCGTTGCACTGCTCCGACCATTTGAAGTCACTTTTCATGATGATCCCCAGGTCTTTAACCCTACTGGCTGCCTCTACGGTGAACAGCCCTTGATCATGAGCGACAGTTAGGCTCTCTGTTGCCCTTGACAACAAATGGCTTTTTTGAGCGTTTAGAGGTAAGTCCCATCTGTATGCCCAGTTCAGGACGGTACCTATTTCCCTGCACAAGTCCGCCCTACCCTTAGATCCAACAATCTTCACATCCGCAAAAATAAAGCTGGGCGATTGAAGAGTGGATGCTAGGTCATTAATAAATAACAAGAATAGAACCGGGCTTAGGACGGATCCCTGAGGTACACCACTGGTGACGTTCACCAAACTGGAGCATCTGTCCGCCATTTTGACGTAAAACGTCCTGTGGGAGAGGAAGTCCTCCAGTCACCTATATACTGGCCCACCTATGCCGAAAGTCTCCATCTTGCGTAGCAAAAGACGATTATTAACGGAGTCGAAGGCCTTGCTAAAGTCGAGGTAGCATTCCTCAACTTCCTCACCTTCGTCCAATCGTCGAGTTACTTCATCAAAGAAGCACAGGAGATTGGTCAGGCAAGATCTATTTTTCAGGAATCTATGCTGCGCCGGGCTTAGCATGGAGTGCTGCAGTAAGTGCTGGCAGATATGGGCACGGATGATCTTCTCCGGGACTTCACATAGAGTGCTAGTTAGGCTTACCGGCCTGTGGTTCTGCACATCCGACTTAGGCCCACTCTCGTGTGTTGCCACGACTGCCGCGACTTTCCAGTCCTGAGGCAGCTTACCCTGGTCCAATGTGGATCTGTACAGTCTGCATACCGATGGAGCTATGATATCCGCCAACGGCTTGATGATAGCTGGATGAATGCCATCTGGGCACGCTGACTTGTGGCTATTTAACTCATGTGGGTGCTTACGCACGCATTCCTCCGAGAGATCTAGCTCGTTTAACTGAGGAGGATACACCAGAGCCAGATCTACTCGTACCCCACTATCTATCCTATGTACACTACCAGAGTATTCCCCCAGGGCGTCTGCTTTGCCCTGGTCATCAGTGACAATACCATAGTCTCTAGTGAATAGCGGACCTACGGCATTTCTTGTTGAGCCTTTAGACTGTACATAGCTGCGGAATTGTTTTGGCTGTTGTCCCATAGACTGGACCAATTTACCTCAAATTTCCGCTTGGAGATTCTGAGAAGGCTCACAGTCCCGTTTCTAAGCTTTGTACAGCGGTTCCAGGCTAGCTGACTGCCGGAAGCTTTGTACTGGTTCCAAGAGCGGACAACGGTACTTCGAATTACTTTCACGCATCCAGACCCGATTCAACCAGTGGGGCATGACAAGCTTATTCGGTCGGACAGATGGGCCTATTGTAGAAGTCCTGTGGACATTTGGGTGATTCCCATCAGTCATACAATGAGGTACACAGCCGGTCAAGCAAGCGTTGGCCGAGCTCTTCGATGGGTCAGAAATTTAGGTTAGCCTCAATTCTTGCAATCCACTGGTGGGTTGAAGCCTGTTTGTTCAAGTCCACCTGGTTCCAACAGAAATGACAGCGTCTCCAGCTTACACCACGCCAATCTAGCGGCAAGACACTCTCCAGCTCGTCACCTCTGGCTATTAGCTCAATCAGTTTCTCCTCTTCTGTCAGTCATATAGGATAACTAACTTTATTACCAAAACCCGTGAATTGCTATCCTTCTGCCCGTTCCACCCGTTGGACGGAAGCCAGGTCCAAATATATCGTACGGGCATCTAAATTGGTTAGCCAGTTCCGGCTTATTTTTTCTATGTCCTTTACGGTGTTCCTTCTGTTTTCGTTGTGCATGTACGTGTTTGGCTTTAGGTGGTGTCGGTTTCGGTCCGTTGCTGCATACTTATTCCATTGTCCTCTTTGATACCGGTGAGTTCAAGTTTTTATGTTCAGGCCTGTGGTGCCCGAGGCACGTTCTATTGTTCACCCGATGGAGGTATTGCCATTTACTCCGAGGGATCCCTCCCTTTGGCCGACTAATCCGGAAGCACAGTTTGCTGCGTCCAGAATTGCTTCACAACATCTGAAGTATATCCACCTCTCAGCTGAACTTCCATTAAGTATCCTCGAAGACGTAGAAGACGTCATCTCCAACCCATCCACAGATAATTCTTATGAAGTGCTTCGCCAGGCCAGCCTAAAAAGCACCGGGGTTTCCCACCTAAACCCTCTTTGTCATCCTCCGAGTGGCACTTCCCTGGCGACCAGAAGCCTTCACTGCTTCTGAGTCGCATGTGGCAACTGGCTAATGGCATTGAAGTTGGCGGCATGGTGTTGCGGCTGTTTTTGGTGCAGCAGCTACTCCAACGAGCTCGTTGCAATCTGGCGCTTCTCGTAGATGGAGAGTCATTGGACCAGCTTGCCTCGGCGGCAGACCGTTTTATGGAACCAGCTTCCGCCCGAATCGGTTAGTAAGTATGTCCATCCACAGCCACAACGGATTTGATTTTGGCTGATATAGCCGCGAAGCCTTGTGCCATTCGAGCGGAGGTGACCGCTGTTTAGTCCCCTTGTCCGGCACATTTTAGCTGTTCCCAGGCCGGCATTCGCTGTCCTATTGCCGCCCACAGTCCACCCATGCCAGCCTCTTACGACGCTCACACTTGGGTGTGGTGTTGGCATAACTCACAGCGTCGAGCCAACGCCCGGAAGTGTAAGATTTCATGCACTCCCACCTCTGCCAAGGAAACTCGCCGACCAAGGTGCGACAGCACTCGTAGGCCTCCAGTAGCCCATCCTCTTTCTTTTGACCAAACACCCCATCTCACACCATCAAATTTCGATCGATGCTAGTGCACAGACCAGCGTCATTACTCGTAACCATTGTGAGCCTCAGAACGGTAACACTTTAGGGGTTCAGGCTGCCAAATGGTCCCGTATATCCACTTTTGGTACCAAGCGTCTCAAAATAGATCTTAGTTTGAGTCATTCCTCCTCATTCCATCATCACAGATGCTTCCAAGCTCATCTTACGCGTTGAACTTATGCATTATTTTCACAGTTCGTTCCTTCCAGGTTCACATAAGTTAAACGACCCTGTGACTCTTCAAGATGTTGTTCGGTCTGAGCGCTAGGTCGACTTTGTTCGGCCGTCCGTAGCTCCTGATGCTGACGGTACCTTCGCCAAAATCTTGGCTGGGCTTCAGTCTCTCACCTGGTCTGTAAACGGCTTGTCCGCGTGGTGCTCGGCATTCGTGCATCACACCAGTACCGGAAAACCTCCCGTTTTTTGCCCGTCCTCCTCGTCCGGCCCCAGTCGAACTCGCCATTTCTCGTGGTGGGTTCCCGCAGATGATGGACCTTAGCATCGTCCTTCGAACTGCCAGTGAGCCGTGATGCCGGAGAAAACCTGAAACCACTGGCGTCCGAGTGGTGATTACGGTCGCCTCAATCAGGTTACAAAGCCAGGTCGTTTTTCTAAGCCGATCTTTCATGACATGAAGTCCGCCCTGGCTGGATCCAACACCTTGAAAAATTGACCTCGTTCGAGTTTATGATCATTCCGGCCGCTGAAGAGGATATCCCGAAAACCGCTGCTACCTCTCTGTTTGGTATCTTCCGGTTTCTTCCTTCGCCACTTGGCCTGCACAACGCGTCCCAAAGGTTCTAGCGGTTTATGGACGGTGCCACCCCCGGGTTACCCTTCGTTCACCCCAACATCGGTGGCATCCTTGATGCCAGCCCCGGTATCGCCGAACGTCAGCGGCTAACAAATCACAGCATCACCATTTACTCTGCTAAGACCGTAACAGGGAATCCGTCGTTGCTCTTCCTCGGTGATATCATGGACGCCAGCGGCATCGGTCCGGTTGAACCCAGCATCAGTGATATCGTTGGATTTCGGCTACCGAAGTCCTCCAAAGTTTTACCAGTCTTGTTGATTATTACCGCCGGTTCATTGTGCACTGCGCCACGCTGACGCAAGCACCCATTGACCTTTTGCGGGGCGAAAAAACAACTCCCATCTGGACCGGCCGATTTGAGGAGCAGTTTTCTCAGCTCAAACAGGACTTGGCGTCTGCGGTTCTTCTTCGACATCCGCATCCCCATGCTCCCGACAGTATAGTCTTTGATGCTCTCGATGTTGCAAATGGCTGCGTCTCCCAGCAGGCAGTGGACAGATATTGGGAGCCTGTGGCTTTTAGCTCAAGCCCCCGCTATCCACAGAATGCAACTACGACTCGTTCAGTCTTGAATCGCTTGCCGTCTACCCCGCAGTCAGTCACATCTTCCACGCCCCGGAAGGACGGGAATTCTTCATTTTCACGGATCACAAGCCGCTACTCTAAGATTTTCGCAACTCTTCGGATCGTCATTCTCCACGAGAAATTCGGCAGCCGGATTTCATGTTACAGTTTTCTATCGACATTTGCAACATTTCAGGACTATCTTAGGTGGCTACTGTTATTCTTTTGAGGATCCACAGCCTCGTATAGCCCGCTGTTTCAGGTACCAACCTCGAGGAGCTGGCTAGGGGCCAAAAGAATCCTGAGCTTCAACAGCCCATTCACGATACAAGTCTCCGAGCGCGGGCTTTGTCCCTTCTGCCATCAGCTGGCAAAACCAATCCAGTTCGAAAGAACCCAAAAACCAGGACGAAGTTGATTTGTAGTTTCCACGGTGATTAACTGAAAATCACCAAAGGTAGATATACACGAAAACCTCAGTTATGCGACCAAATAGGCTACTTAGTAAAACCCGGAGGTTCAAAGCCCTGCAGTGACCTCGATCGTTCTGAGAAAATGGCTATTTTCTGAACACCATTTTGGATCTATTTTCTCTACAATCTTTTCTGACGTTTAACATCGACTTCATAGTGTTCTCCGGTTGCGTACGTTTTACTGGACTGACTTTTCCGAGGGTTCCGTCAACCTCGTTTTAAATCACTGTCACTTTTGGTCGTTCGCCGATTGTACACACTCGTGGTTTGCTTTCTGCACATCCGTTGCATTTCGTTTCGTTTTCCGTTTGGTGTATCTCTTGTATCGGTACTGTTTCGGTGCCAAGATATATAGAATAAACCTTGAATCTGTAAACCGACTTGCGTCTTCTCTATTCGTCCGATAGAGGGGACATCGTTGGTATTCCGCTGCTAGACCCAATAGGAGACACGTTCACCAGCGGCTCTCGAAAGTCTTCTATATTAGTGAGCCCGAAACTTCAAGAACCCCTTGGATTATTCACCCACCCGGTGAGTCTGTGATTTTTCGCTGTTTCACGTCCTCTTTTTGTTGCACGATATATATTTTTTACGATATATAATCGCAACGTAACCATGTCAGAGGATAAGATGCAGCTCGACACAGATCTCACTTTTTCTGCGGTTGCTTTTAAACCTGCGGCGTTTATCCCACGTGATCCTGAGGTTTGGTTTGCAGCCTTAGGGCTGCAATTTGAGGCAGGTAGGATTATCGGCCAACGCCAACGATTTTCCTATGCCTTAGAGGCAATCCCGGGAGATGTTATCGCCACGGTGAGGGATTTAGCATTAAATCCTCCCCAAGATCAGCCGTACGATCGGCTTAAGGAGGCCACACTGCAACATTTTCTTTCTTCTCGGGAGGAACGGTTGCGTCAGCCACAGGCACGGCACCCCATAGGGGATACAAAACCCAGCCGCCACCTAGCTCACCTTCGGTGTCTGGCAGGGCCCGCCGATAAGGATTCGGAGATAGTTAAGGAACTGTGGTTGGACTCTTTACCCTTCCATGTTCAGACCACCCTAACTGCCCTTCTCAAAGACTCGTCCTTGGAACGAGCAGACGCCGTGGCTGACAAGATTGTCGCACGTGTCGGCAGTGGGGTTAATCCACTCATCGCCACGACATTGCGCAATCCTGGAGTGTTGACCTGGATGAATCGGCTGAGAAGCCTCAGCACTCTCGATCCATCCAGCGCCGACTGTTCTTCAGGGACAGAGTTAAAATACCGGCTCCTCGTAGTAGCTCACGTAAACAACGGCATGGACGGGCGCCCTTCACTGCCCACGTCCGCCGTGAATCCGCCTCATCAGCCTTGTCCAAACCAGATCATTCTACCAGCGGTTTTTGTTGGTTCCACCGCGTTTTCGAACCAGCCGCCCGTAAGTGCAGACAGCCGTGTTCATACTCAACGGGAAAAGCCACTGCTGGTGAGTAGAAGCGGCCGTACTCGCCGGCGATCAGTCTCAGGTTGACCGTTTATTTTGCGTGCATGATTCGTGCACTAACACCAGGTTCCTAGTCGATACTGGGGCCCGAGTTTCTGTCTTGCCGGTTGGTAAAGACAAGCCACGTGCTTCTTTGCTTCGGATGTCAGTGGCGAATGGTTCTTCCATTCCTACCTAGGGCACGAGACAGCTTGCGGTCAACCTGAGACCACGACGACGGTGTCTGTGGGCGTTCATTCTTGCGTATGTTCCCACAGGCATACTGGGGATCAATTTTCTGCAGCACTAGAAATTACTT
Organism: Fasciola hepatica; assembly: GCA_948099385.1. NCBI lineage: Eukaryota > Metazoa > Platyhelminthes > Trematoda > Plagiorchiida > Fasciolidae > Fasciola > Fasciola hepatica. Next base: position 4,263,022 of record CANUEZ040000152.1, on the reverse strand, counting down.
GTTGATTCGCGTAGGCTGCAGCTTATCGATCCTTCGTCGAGCACCAAATTTATGGGTCTTGCGGCTCGAACAGATGCACACCGAATCACAGGATTGTTTTCTAACATTCCGCACGATTTTCAGTCTTTATTTATTAAATTCCCCATATTGACTAAACCATTTGAAGAGATAAAGACAGTGACCGATCGTGTGGCACACCACATTGTCACTAACGGACCACCAGTCACGGCACGACCTCGCCGACTGGCACCGGACAAATTGGCTTTCGCCAAACGTGAGTTTGACACTTTACTTTTTAAAGGTATTGTTCGTCCTTCTCACAGTCCGTAGACCTCACCTCTGCAAATGGTTCTGAAGAAAGATGGCATTATCTGGCGACCATGTGGCGACTATCGAGCACTAAATTCGGTTAACCACTAGGATAGTTATCCGATACCCCACATACACGACATCACGGCATCTCTTCACGGCACGACTGTGTTTTCTAAGATCGATTTGGTGCGAGCCTATCACCAGATCCCAGTCGCCGCTGAAGATGTCGAAAAAACCGCTGTCACGACTCCTTTTGGTTTGTTTGAGTTCCTACCTATGCCTTTTGGTTTTCGAAGTGCTGCTCAGACATTCCAGAGGTTTATCGGTAGCACTACGCGAGACTTGGAATTCATTCATGTCTATATCGATGACTTGCTAATCGCATCGTCGAGCGTAGATGAACATTTCCAACATTTGACGCTACTATTTCAACGTTTGTCCGAAAGTCGAATAGTAGTCAATCCTGATAAATGTGAACTTGGCAAACCGGGACTTGTGTTCCTCGGGCAGAAGATCACTCGAGAGGGTATTAAACCTTGCGAGGATAAAGTGCGCGCTATTCTAGATTAAGCCGTGCCTTCCTCATTCAAGGAGCTCAAGGCACTTTTGGGGTTAGCTAACTTTTATCGTCGTTTCATGCTCCGTGCTGCTGAACGTCTGCTTCCATTAACGGACCTACTTCATGGCAATTCACGTAAGTTGTCGCTTGCGGATGCCGCACGAGTAGCATTCTCGGAGATTAAAGCGACATTAGCTCAGACCACGCTCTTAACGCACCCAGTTCCGTCCGCCACGCTAAGCATAGCGGTGGATGCATCCGACTTTGCCATCAGAGCGGTCCTGCAACAGTCTGTTTCTGGGATCTGGCAGCTATTAGAGTTCTTCTCTCGAGGCCTTAATCCCACGGAAACCAAATATAGTGCTTTTGGTCGCGAACTGCTGGCTGCATATAATGCCGTTAAACAGTTCCGCCATGCAGTCGAGGGTCGATATTTCATCCTCTTTACAGACCATAAGCCTTTGAAGTATGCATTGCATACTAAGTATGACCGTTACTCCCCGCGAGAAGTCAGACATTTAGACTATATTTCTCAGTTCACGACTGACCTACGACACGTTAAAGGTGAGTCGAACTGCGTTGCAGATGCTTTGTCACGTATTTCGCTTAACGCGATTAAATCTCCGATTTAAGACATCCCTGCCATGGCTGCAGCATAGGCACAGGATTCCTCATGTGTGGAAGCAGCTCAGTCATCGTCGCTACAATGTCAGTCCGTACCTCTGGCCACAAGTGCTGGGACTATACTCTGCGACATGTCTACTGGCCTACCCCGACCACTCGTTCCCTCTGCATATCTACGTCTCGTGTTCGATACCCTAAATGGACTCTCACATCCAGGCATCGCGGCCAGTCTCCGATTAGTAGCCGCACGATACGCCTGGCCGTCCATGAATAAAGATGTTCGTATGCGGCAAAACGGTGTCTACAATGTCAACGATCTAAAGTGCATAGGCACGTAGCTTCGCCCATCTGTACTTTTGCTGCGCCTGATGCTCGCTTCGATCACACCAACGTAGACATTGTGGGTCCATTGACCCCATCACATGGGTATACCTATTTACTAACATGCATCGATAGATTTACGAGGTGGCCCGAGGCTATTCCCATCTCTGTCGCCACCGCCGAATCAGTGGCTCGACGTCTGATAGAACGATGGATAGCTTTATATGGTTGTCCTTCCACAATCACTACCGATCGAGGGCAACAATTTGAGTCCGATCTATTCTCTTCATTACCTCACATGTTGGGTACGGAACGCATTGGCACGACCGCGTACCATCCGGCATCAAATGGTTTAGTCGAAGGTTTTCATCGCCAACTCAAAGCGGCTCTTAAAGCACACGGGAGCCCCGACTGGTACGAAACGTTACCGCAAGTTCTGCTTGGTATCAGGACTTGCATAAAGGCAGATATCCAATTTTCCTACGCAGAACTTGTCTGCGGCACGACATTGCGACTGCCTGGGGAATTCTTTACGCCACGGAGTACAGACTCACTTGCCGCACAGACTTACGTTCACCGTTTGTCTACGCACATGCAAAATCTCGCTCCGGCGCAGACTCGAATGCAGCGACGATAGGTTTTTGTTCCGACCGAACTCGAAACTTGTTCGCATGTATTCATTCGTGTTGATTCGGTACGGAGGCCGTTACAACAGCCTTACGAGGGTCCATTTCGCGTAATTTCTCGTCACGATAAGACCTTCAAGGTTGATTGACACGGTCGCGTCGATACAGTTAGCATCGATCGTCTCAACGCCGCGTACGTTGATGAAAGTGTGTAGCCCGCTGACATGAGATTCGATGTTAACCCTGAACTGCCTGTTGACGACACTTCCGTGTCACGTCAAGGGCTGCAGTTAGCGTTGCCTGCTACGACTTCGATTGAGGCCATCGTCTCACTTTCAGGACAGCACCCAGTTGGTACTGCTACGACTTCGAATGAGAATACTGCCTCACGTTCAGATCAGCAGAGCACGTCTACACACCCGTCCGTGAATGAGGCTCCCGTCTCACGTTCCGGTCAGAAGATCGTTTGCCCAGCACGTTTCCGCGACTAGGTCAAACACGATCTTAACCATTACACATCGCAGCAATAAATTTCGTGTTTATCGTTTCGACACGATTAAACACCTCATTGGTTATTATTGTATTCTAGTCAAGTCCATTGCGGATGCTACACCAGTTTTCCATTTCTTTTCGTTTCATGGAACCTCGCCATATGGTACGCTTCGCTGGTTCCATGAAATCTGGAGAATTCTGGCACCAACGTTTGCATTCTGCATCGGCCTTGTCGCTCTCGTCCCTTGCCATTTACGAACCTACCGATTTGGCTTCCGGATATCACATTGGTTAACGGTTACCCGACGGTGGACGTTATTGGTGTGGCACACCTGGATGACGATTCACGCAACCGACGTCATTAGCATCGAATCTGGTTTACGCTCGATCATCATCCTACGGTTCTTGCATACCACGGATCATGCCCTTCGGCATCCTACAGCACAGCTGCATTCACGTATTTTGCACGCACTGAAGCGCACGAATATCTTTTTTATGCCTTCTCCTCCTTGACATTTTTTGAAAGCTTTCCGTGATTTCTAGCGGAGAGCTGCTGTAGTGACCTCGATCGTTCTGAGAAAATGGCTATTTTCTGAACACCATTTTGGATCTATTTTCTCTACGATCTTTTCTGACGTTTAACATCGACTTCATAGTGTTCTCCGGTTGCGTACGTTTTACTGGACTGACTTTTCCGAGGGTTCCGTCAACCTCGTTTTAAATCACTGTCACTTTTGGTCGTTCGCCGATTGCTTTCTGCACATCCGTTGCATTTCGTTTCGTTTTCCGTTTGGTGTATCTCTTGTATCGGTACTGTTTCGGTGCCAAGATATATAGAATAAACCTTGAATCTGTAAACCGACTTGCGTCTTCTCTATTCGTCCGATAGAGGGGACATCGTTGGTATTCCGCTGCTAGACCCAATAGGAGACACGTTCACCAGCGGCTCTCGAACGTCTCCTATAGCTCCGTGGCTCAAGCACGACAGTCAGAAACGGTTCAAGGCCAAACTCAAATATCTAACACGGATAAACAAACGTGCAAAAGTGTGGTGTACGGACGAGCTTTTCAAAGTAACGTCATATACAGTCACACTCCCAAAGCACGTAGAACTTTTGGAAGGATTTTCAGTATCTGTCCTTTACACCGTCTTCTGCGACTCCACCTCAGATCAACTAAGAAGCTTCCTTCCCTTTCCCATCGCCGCTCGAGTTTCGATGTTTTGCGTAGTCTACCACATCTGGGCATCAACCCCTCAAGCAAATTCGTGATTGCCCGGTTTTTTGGCCCACCATGGACCACGACTTTGGTAAGTGGGCACGTAACAGCACTGCTTAACAGCTAACCAAAATTCAACGACATTCTGGCAGTTCGGTCAGATGTTTGAGACTCCAGAAGCTAGCTTCGCGCGTCGACACTTTGCGGCCCTTTGTAAAGATCGGCTACAGATAGTCCTTCGAAGGCACTATAATTTTACTATTTCTTGATATTACTCACTAGCACAGATTATTGGCTTTTTCCGTACGGTTTGTTTCCCTGACCCAACTTTTTTTGATTCGCTTTCGACGCGCTATTTTGTCCTTCCCCATCCCGGACCTGCATGGAGCACGTGCTTGCTGTTGCACTACGTGAACTTCGTTCTTGTCTTTTGAGTCTGATTGATCGCAATTTTTGAGTTTGTATGCTTATTGTTATTTTTTTAAATAATGATAATAATGGTTTATTTCGGGTAACCCCGAGGCATGCTTTAACGCAAGATCAAACTGTACAATTGGACGTAGAGTCCGAATTACAAGAGGATGATTCAGGTATATGCACTCGATATTGTACAGGAGAAAGTACTTAAGTTACTCTTTAGGGCGTCGCCCGGCAAATTTGAACTCAAGGTAGGGTGGCCAACCCGGCCAAGTCAGAATCGAGCTGGTCGGAGGTAGTAGGCTCTTCCTGAAATAATACAGAATGAGGGGCTATGCAACGAGGGAATCAAACAGAACTGAGGGAAGTTTTGTTCACCTTGAGGAAAAAGAAGTTTCCAAGAGGGACATGGACCAGCTATAGCGCTCCGCGGAGTATGGCACGGCTTTGGATTGAAGTCAGACGACGAAAGGAATGAATTTGCAGATAAAGAACGATCAAAATCTTTCAAAGATTTTCCTTGTAAAGTTCAGCGACCAAATATCAGCTGAGTCCATTAAATCGTTGCGCACATTGCTTACTTTCATAAAGGTGGAATGTGATGCATCAAAACGGAAATGGGAACTGGGCGACAAATCAATTTGTGATGCGTAGCCATGATAGTCGCAGATACACGGTTTGCGCTGATGAGTATTTAAATGACAGGTCAGTATTTACGTATAATTATCGTTATCTAAGAGCCGAGCATGATGACCAGAGAGATGCAAGGATCAAAACTGTCTAAGAGGATTTACCAAGGTGGAATACCGGATATGAGAAAATACCAAACAAACGATGAATACAGTTGCGAAGTTTGGGCGGTGAAGTAGTTGACAGGTGAAATACTATCTGCTGGTATTCTTTGTAGAAGGTGGATCATGTGATGGCGAAGAATGAAAACGCTGCGATACAGATGTCTTTCAGATGGGAATAAATGGGGAGGGCATGAACCTTAGCAAGGTGAGGATATTGCAATGCTACAGCCGTGTAGGCAAACAGAAGGACTGATAAAGAGAGCGAACTATCACAATATTGCCGGCCGTTGAGATGCTCTGGAGACAAATATTCCCCAGTGAAATATGCTGTTTGGACCTTGTGGAACGGAAGAGTATGGCAACAACAAATGTGACTTTTTGCAAATATATCAATAACTGTGATAAAATAAAAGCAAGTTTTATCTCGCGGATTGATTAAGTTTGCGAATGGGACAAGCGGGTGGTTTGGCACGAATCATCGGAAGAAAGGATCATGAACGGTAAGCCGTGTACGGAAAGGGTCCTTTAACCCCGCGATACTTATGTTCTAGGGAAGATAGATTTTTCAGGGTGTAAGAAGTGGTAAGTTAGGGTGGGGAAGAAGGAAACAAGTACAATGAAAAACAGGCAATAACTGGGGGAGATAGTTCCATAGTCGCAGCATTTCGGTTGAATAAATGTTTTTTTGCCGAAACCGGCGCTGCTGGGTGGGGCTGAAAGTGCGCTGGACTCCCAACCAGAAACCATTTTCGTTGACAGGATTTGCGATCCGCCATCCTAGCCGCGCCCGAACATCGTTGCAGACTTCCTGCACGCCCGATGTGCGCCGGCCAAAGCGGTGGATCTGAACGCGCCCCGCACCGGCTGGCTTGGCTTGAGTGATATTGGTCTTGTCACATAGAGATCGAATAGTCCAGGAGCTTGTGACCAGATTGCGAGGGGTCCCGGAGAGCAGGGCCAATTAAGTAGTAACGAAATGATGGGCAGGTATCGAATTTTCAACTGGAAATGTGGACCAGGTATTATGCCGAGCCATCGAAGGGACGGTTGTCTGGAAAGGTAAAAATAGAAAAACGCAGTCTGGGTTGCTCCCAGCTGAGGATAAACGGTCAGTGGTGAAGAGAAACCTCTAGTGTCTAGAAGCTGGAACTAGTTGTTGGATGGTTCGATTTTGCAAGACAAGGTTGTACACGAAAGATTAATAAAGCTTGAGTGATATATACGCGATTTGTGTGGTACGTGGGTCTCGTGGAACCTGACTCAAACCCGTGTGTCAGTACCCCAAACCAACTTCGTACGCTCGCTCCTCCGAAGGGTATGGATCATTGTTTGATACGAGTGTCAGGACATCAAGCCGTTTATTTAATTCCTCTTTAAGTCTCGGCAAGTGGCTTATTGCAAGGACATTCGGTGGAAGTTTATTCCACATTTGTAAATATTTAACAATAAAGAAATTAAACCGTAGCTGGTTCTCGAGGACGGCACAATGACCGAGTGACTGCTGTGTCGTAACGAAAACCTTAGGCCTAATGGGTCTCGCACCACAGGGGAGGCTTTGCAGGATCTATATTTTGATAGTGAGTGGAAAAAGGCAAGTTGCTCTTTATCCGTCGGAGCCAAAGGGGTTCGAGTTGTAGCAGGTCACGGAGCTGTTGATAGTTGAGAATGGACGAATATCGAACTATTTGTTTAGTAAAGGTGCGCTGAACATTTTCAATGGCAGTCCTATTAATATGGCGCATGTTGGAGCCAACTATTTAACCATACTCTAGAAAAGTCTAACGTGCGTTGTATAGACACTGAGCTTACTTTCACGCAAACGGAATGTTTTGTAAGCAAATCCTAATAACCTGCGGGACCTAGCAATTTGAATGTCTGTTTGCTCCGAGAAGTTGAACGAACAGGAGTAGTATATGCCCAGGTCGCGTACTGATGATTTGGTGGGGATTAGATGACCACCTATACTAAACGTTTCGGGAGGGACACGACACTTGTATGTGGGAATGCAGCTTTTGTCCGCCGAGAACTTCATTACTTAATCGGTACACCACGAACTGAGCATCCGTACGTCCTCCGATATTTTTGCTGTAGTATTACCCAATGAATTATGGCCGAAGGTGTACAACAACTTTACATCATCAGCAAATAAAAACGGAGTTCCATGGCGAACCACGGTAAATATGTCATTTATGTACATGAGAAACAACAATGGGCCCAGTACACTACCTTGGATCACACCGATTGTTACGGGGCTAGGTTTGGAGATTGTGCCATCAACATTTACTACTTGACTGAGCGGGGACAAGTACGATTCTAGCCAGGCATATAGTGGGTCAACAATGCCATATGTCTTGGCCTCTGACAACAAGCGAATATGAGACACCCGGTCGAAGGCCTTAGACATGTCTAAAAAGACGGAAATCAATGTCTTACCATCACTGGCAGCTATCGTAATAAGGTTCAGAAAGTCAGTCATACAAGTTGCGCAGGATCAATGTTTTAGGAAACCGTGCTGACCTTTACTTATAAAGTGGTTTTTGAGGAGGTAATCTGTTAGTTTAGGTTTTATTAATCTTTGCGTAATCCTCGATACTACAGGGGTATGATTCACAGGCCGGTAGTTGGCCGGGTCCTCCCGTGTTCCCTTCTTATGAATTGGAATAATAACCAAAGATTTCCACTGTTTAGGATAACAACTAAAGCGCATAGACAGATTGAATAAATTCGATAAAATAATTAGGATATCCAGGCCATCCAATTTAAAGATGGCCGGTGGTAACGAGTCCGATCCGGGGTGGAAAGACATTTTGATATTTGAAATTGAAGGCTTGATTTCTGAAGGCAGGAATGTTACAGAAGAAAGTGGCTCATATGGTATCACTGGTGGATTGCAGAAAAATGGTGATGTGTAACTAATTAAGGAAGAAGCAAAAAACCTGTTAAGCGCTTCTGCTATGTCCAGCGGTTTGTCGAGGCACGTGTTACTGAAAGAGATAGAAGAGATAGATGAAGTTGTTCCGGGGCTCCTCCACTTTATCAGTTTTGCAGAAATCTCGACTTTCTTGGAATCACGTAAGGCCCTGGGTTCTCGTTGTATCACTTCATTCTCGGAGTACAGTTTCATCGTTCCAGCCAAACGATTTGACTGTGTAAACAGTGAAAAGTCCCTTGTTTTATGGTAAACGCTTTGGAGTCTACTTAACTTCAAGTTGAGACGAGACAATTTATTATATTTGAGGCGGATTGACGACCCTGGTAACGGGGTTACTCGGTTGAGGCATCGTTCAAAAATATAGTAAAGTTTATCTGCCACCAGCTGGGGATCTGCACCTAAAAAGAAGGTGTCCCTATTTTGGCTGCGAATCAGAGAAGTTAGTATATCCCAGTTAGCCTTATGTTATGGTTTATGCGGGGGTGTCGGCTATTTATCCTTTATGGGCACTGTGAAGCAGCAGTGGACAGTTGCGTGAGCACTCCCGGGTGGGTTATTCTGAACTTTTGTTATAACCTGGGTTAATCCTAGTGACAAGATTAAGTCAAGAGTGTGATCGCGTCTGGTTGGGGACGTGACGTGCTGCTTCCATCCTCCTGGGTGAAAGGCATTCAAAAACTGTAGTAAATGGCTTGGTGCTGTGAGTGATGTCCAGAATATTTCTGGTGCACTAAAGTCACCAGCTATCAATTTTGGGCCTACTTCAAGATCGCTAATTAAGTTGAGTGCCTCTATAGTTTGCAGAAATCTATCAGGACTAGATCTAGGCGGACGATACACGCCATCTAGTACCAGTTCTTGACGTTCGATTTCAACGTTCAGCCATACAGAATCTACAATGCCATCTAGGATAGGATGCTGAAAGCTGGTCACCCTGAGAGTTTCCTTTACATACACTAGACAGCCTCCACCGCGTTGATGTGTTCTGCCTTCGCTGAAGGACGTGTAGCCGAGAGCCTCAATGTCCTCTAGTAGATTGAGGTCCGATAACCAAGATTCCGTCACTAAAATGAAATTATAGTCGTTTGTTAGTGCAGCTGATCGTGTGTATTGGATTTTGTTTCTAATAGAGCGTGCACTGAACAACAGCAATGTGAAAGTTCCAGTGCTTCTGACGTCATCATTGATAATAGTACTTACCGTTCGTTGACCGCTGTATTTAACTTGAAAAAATCATCAGCGCAGGATGCAAGCCCGCTTAAGTTATCATTCGCAAAGGAGGACTTGGATCTGCATGTAGAATACTAAATGACAGGGTATTAGGTATTACACCACTGTACGGATGATTAGAACGGTTCACGTGAAGCCTATCCAGGTTATCGGGCCATGTTGTGCCCACGGTACGTATGGAAAACATAGGCACTTTGGCTAGATATGGGGTACCCGCAGGTAGATGGGAGGATATGTGATGCGCTCGGATAGTTTAACGGAGGGGGAGGTAGGAAAGATGGAAATAATGGGATATTAGGCTGATGAGAAGGTCCTATCAGCCCGGAGTTGGTATGAACGCAGTTCGCTTATCAAACCACCTATTTTTATTACGGGTATTGTCCCATTGTTGTTGTATCATCACCTTGGAAATGCTATTTTGTTTCATATGCCGAGAGATGCGAGGGAAGTCGGCCGGCGCCGAATTTGGTCTAGAGAACGAACGATCATTGTCATTGTTCATGCATCTACGTATCGTTTGCCTGCACGGAGACTTAGCCTTGGCAACTAACCTCTCAATGACCCTCTGTTCTGGGCGGTTATTTGTTGTCAGCGACATACGTGGCACACGAGGGACACGCATGGGTTTTTCGCCAGTTTTTAAACGGGAGCCTATGGCCACAGATATTAGCGCTGCAGGTTTTATTTCATTGGGAACTTGAAGTCCCGTGGAAAGGTCGACCGGAGCTGGAGGCGTAATATGAGGACCCTCCTGTGATAAGCCCGCAGGTGTTATCAATAAGTGTTGTCGTTTTGGCTGGGGTAGCTGGGTTCATTCGACGATTCAATATCCTCGAACTCATGGAGCAAACCTGTTTTGGTTTCGGGATCAGTATGTCTTTGGCTGCGTATTGCTGAGATAAGTGGACTCGGAACGAGAGTACACGTAGCATGTCCAGGAAGGAGATGAAGTAATCGGAACCCGGACAGGAAGTTAGTCGGCAAGCCACTGGGTAGGGTGTGGATACATTTGTTTCAAAAGATCGTGTTAGATCGCCCAGCGCCGTCAGCTCCATTTCGAGTAGCATGAGGGTGTTGTTTATTGCAAGAGTGCTGATTTGTTTAGGTTGAGGATACTCGAACCAAAACGACAGTCGTTATTCGTTAGGCAACAGGCCCAGGAGGCAGAGTACAACTGTAGACGGAACGAGCTTGAGCATGAAACTAGTTACTGCGGCCCCTTCGTCAGACCAGGGCAAATATAAATGGTGAGTTCTACGCCGGCCCTCAAAAACTCAGCATTGGTAAAACTAACGGTCGACTTACCGAGGGTAGGGCCGACGGTCTTTGACGGGCTAACTAGAAAGCATTGCAAGTTTAATAAATAATATGAATCCTTTGTCGAGAATAATATGACCAACCCGGGGTAAAAGCTGATCCAGTTGACCCGTTATAGTCCTGGAAGAGCCAAGGAAGCTACTGACGGGTGTGCGATGCTCGACCAGGGACAGGACCACGCACGGATGAGGAAGATTATGCGGGACTCATTTGGCCAACCGTTCAAGGTTGCTCACAATCAACTAGAGCGCGCGACTTCAGAAGCCAAGCGAACTAAGTGCGACGTCCGTGTAATGGACAAACTAGTAATCAAAAAGCAGAACTGTTCGGCAGCCATCGATCGCTTAGAGTATAGGGTGGATACCGACGAGAAGCACACATTGGTTTGCCAATTCTCGTCCGAACCACAGGGTCGTTGGCCTGAAGAAGAGGAGCGCATAAGTCTTCGTAGCCGCAAGACCAACTTCGGGGACCTAACGGAATACTCAGACGGGCAAAACACGATAGCCAACAGCAGATTTGGTCGACTCATCCGTGATGGCAACCGAGAAAACGAAGCTAGTGTCAGCTAAGCTCAAGGCGCTGCACGACAATACTCAAAACACGAGCCCGGGGTAAATTCGCGTCATTTCAAGCCGGGCTGTAGCCTACCTAAGAAGCGTGATTTGTGACGCCAAATGAGGGTCATCGGACCGTCGAAAATTCACCACAGTCAGAGTAAATGAGCTTTAGGGAACGGCGAGGACATTGGGAGCGTTTTTTTATCTGCCCTAATGTCTCTCACTGGGCCACAGTTTTCCGAAGAAGAGCTAGGTGTGTTCACGAAGGCTGTCAAGGTAGACGCCATCGACTACTACACCAGGTAAACGGAACTACGCCGAATGAGGACACAAAACCCAGTGCGACCTGGCCTGCCAACAAACAGCACGTCTGGGAGTAGCCCATTTGGGACCGATGACCCCAAACGGGGTGGCCAGGGCTTTGGCCTCCGTCGAAGAGAGATCGGGCCCGACCTTGGTGAAGAAGCAGCTTGCCGATGAACTTTAGCTCTCAAGAAGCACGACGTCGCCAGCGCTGAGCACGGTGGGCGGGAAGTAAGTAATACCTGTGGGTGGGCTGAGGTTGCAACCAATCTCCCTAGGTGTTAAACAGCAAATCGAATCGGTGGTGCTTTCTCATTGGCTGACATCCTCATGCGAGCACCAAGGTCGGTGAGCACCCTACTTGAAGGATGTCCGTCGCAGACAGGAAGGACGACGAAGTAGGCCTTCTTATAGGCTGCGAAAAGCCAGAAGCACATCGGGAGCTAGGCCAGAGGGTGCGCGACCGCCGGGCTTCCTGTGCCGTACTTACTACACTGGGTTGGATACTATACAGTCCAACCGCGGGACGCGGCTTCACAAATTAGGAATCTGCGGAAACGGACCACATAGAGTACCATTTGAAGCGTCTGTTCGAAAAACAGCTTCATGAAAACGGAGAGCACCGAGAGGACCATCTCGCACTGTGGATGGTATGGCAAGAAGCCAAAGGTCTAAAAAATCAGTTCGAGGTACTGCTCTCTTGACGTACGCAAGCCGACCCTTTGGTTGACAACAGACCTTGTACACTTCAAGGGCTGCTGTGCTTGAAAGACCGTTTTGGTCGGGATGAGAAGCTCTGGAATCGGTACTCGGAGGTAATGATGCGAAAAGAAGAGCTTGGCTAATTGGAAAGGGTGCATGCAACCACCAACGACCGAAAAGGGAAGTGCTACTGCCTCATCACCCGGTTCTCCATCTCAAGAAACCCGAAAAATTGCAGTTGGTTTCCGACGGCTCATCCAAGTTTGAAGACAAGCCGTTAAATTATCATTTACTGTAGGGGCCCGATTGGACCAAGCCGTTGGTTGGGGTGTTGTGCCATTTCAGAATGGGCAAAGGATTTGGGTGCTGCGCTACACCGCGTCGGTTTGCGTGCCGTTATCGGCTTAGTTTTTACTAAGCTATCTAAGATGATATAAGGAATAATAGCTCTTAGGCGTATCCACACAAATCAAAAAAATTGAGGAATTCTTTTCTGAACAATAAACTCATAGGCAACTAGATAATCAACAAAACGTTGTTAGGATAGCTTCCCAACTGCCAGTTCAAGATGGTTGAGTGTTCTCCATTATCAACACGCCTAACTGCAATCCTATAAAAGTACTTTTCCAAAGAATGCCTAAAGCGACTTCCGTCCGCCTTCACCACCAAGTGACAAGCCATCTTCACTGCGCGAGCATTAAAGCCCCCGACTCTCCACAGCTTTGGTACCTTGTTCGGTACCATTACTTGATATCCACAGTGATGATGGTATCAAATTTAGGGCACTAGAACGAAACCTAGAATCCTTGGAAGGACAGCCACGTACCATGGACAATGCTCTGACCGCGTTGTCACGGCTAGCGTTTATTGTGGATCCCTCAAAATTACTGAACACCCAAAGTTTACAAACGGCCGGATGCCTCCTGGACTCGATTGCTTCTGAAGTCCTCCAAAGCAATTAAAGATCCAAGAATGCTGTGGTCTTTGATATTCCGGACCGTCTTTTGCTTTCCTCGATTAAACAATCGTTGCTTCTAGCCTGCGGTATTTCACACCACGAGTGCGGCTGCTTACGACTAAGAAAAAAGTCACAGCGGTATATGTGTTCACTTCTGTTTCATTTCCGTGAGGAGAACACTGCCACGGAATTCATCAGAAAGAGAGCCGCTATCGTCAAAGCCACCCCATTCAAAAGCATAAAAATTGTCGCCAACAAGATCCCATTGCAGAGAGACATCCTGAGGTCGGTAATTGGCAATCCCTCATCGTCACAATCTCCCGATCCAGGGCAGCCCAACCCCACTGAACAACCCACCACTGTTGACACATTCACACGCGTACCTTCGACCAATGCACCACCAGTGGATGTAGACCTCGATATATCCCGCTCGTCGCCAACTCCTCAGCGCCCAGCAAAAGGCTCCACATTATAACCCAATCTCCACGGTCAACTATAGAACGCACCGAAAGCCGGGAGAAAAAGTCATTTCTCAAAGACAGCTATGGCTCAGCTATTGGCTTGTCTTCCAAGCAAGCCGAGAAGGTGATTGCTTCCAACTCACCACCCCGCACCAACAAATCAGCAACAACATCGTCCCCAACGAAATCGAACACAGCCCCTTCCCCCGTCCCTGTTGCTCCCCGTGGCCTAGGTCATCTCAGCATCGACATCACCAAGCCCTCAATTTGCCTCATAAACCAGCCTGGGGCCTCTCGTTTAGGCGCCAAACAAATTTTAACCCAACCCTTTCCATCACCGGCACGCCCACCGAAACTCCTCGGTCCCTCCATCAGTATTCCACCTGTGCACCGAAGTAAACATCTAAAGACCCATGTAGCCAACCCCAAAGTGGTGCGACCAACTACTCGTGTCACCTTCATCCTGTCTACAGATGCTCCACCATATTGCAAATTTGCCCCTGTTCAAACCACCACCACGTTTGTCACCACCATTCGAATCTTCTCATTTTCCAGTACACCACGCACAGAGTTCGTTGTGCTCGCTCAATGTTTCACCCGGTCGAATTCAGTTACCAGACCTTCCTTCAAGCCTCTCACCCCACTGCAGCCCCTACTTGTACCCCACCAACCTACCTACCTCAGTCCAACCGCGGCAGTATACCATCAACTACCCGTTCGAATCGGGCTTCCACTTTACCAGACAACCGAGGGTACATCCCACGGCTACTCAGTACCGGCGCAAAATACCAAGATTTTCCTTATGTGCCCCAGGCAAAACGTTGCCCTGTACCATAGCTCTACCCCAGAATATTCGTCCTCACCTGTTCCCCAATGGTGGTATAGCCATCAGTCCACCAACTCGTATTTCATCCACAAACAGAGGCCCAGCCTCTATAATCGCAGACGATACTTCTAACTTCCATCCACTCCATACGGGCTCTTCGCTTCAGACTCCCCAACTCATCCTTAACGAAGCTCCTCTTGCCTTCTTGGTTGATCCTGCGGCGGCCGGCCACTCCACGAGCTCCCAGCGGAACCCATAAATCACCGAATTCGATCGTGCTGCCTGTCCTACCAGCACTCCCCCAATCTTTACTGGTCATTCTGATACTGACAAAAACGTCCCTGTATTGGTCCTCGACTTGCACATAGTATTATACCTAGGACTGTCTCATCCACCTCATTTGTATCAGGACTAGCAACGATACTACCTCTATCTCCTCCAGCCCCAACGCTGGCACAACTGCCTGTTGCGACAGTACAAGGAAGCACAACACATGTCTGTTTTCGTCATCAATATTCGCTCACTACCAGAAAAAATTCACCTTCTGCGTGCCAGGGTCCTTGTGTCTAACTACGATTTCGTCCTCATCACGGAACGTGGCTTGGAGCAAACACTCCCAACTTGGACTTCACAATATCTGGTTACAAGGCTTTCGGCAATTCTAGAATACATTACCGAAGAGGGGGTTGCCTAATACACTGCAGAGAATCTTTCCCTGATTCTTTAATGCACCACTCAGTCCTCGGCGAAGTTGATGACTCAGTCTGGGTAACAGGTAACCTGCACTCACAAGAACTCTTGCTTGGATGCATTTATCGATCACCTGAATTAACTGAGGACAATACTATACCTATCACTGACGACTTCCACTTTGCCTCCGCTTACCCCATCGATCACAAGTTGATCGCAGGTGACTTCAACGCTCCAGGAGTGTGTTGGCCATCGCACTCTGGCCCACGACGTTATCAAGATTTCGTTACCTGTACACACCTCGGTGGATGGACTCAACACGTTCAATCACATACTAGAGGAAAGAACACTCTAGATCCGTTTTCTCAAGGGCTTAATAAGGTAACCACCTCAGTAGGAGATAGCTTCCCCAGATGTGACCACAGGGCCGTCTCGTGCGCTTCCTGTGTACCAAAAATCGTTTTTTTTCAGTACCATCTGCCAGACCATATCATTTAGCTCACTGGAGCAGCCTTCCAAACATATTCAGACCTCAAAATTGGGAAACATCGTTTCTCTCGCCCGATCCTCAGGAGGTAGCAAACTAGCTATATTATATTCCCAATCAGTCTTTAAACACCACCACCCCAACCGTGCCACCACTGACGAATTCTAGAACCAACAGACTCTCGCGGATGAAATCTAGATTCTCCAAATTTCAACGACTTGCACTCAAAACCCGGACGTTTTTGGTATATATCCAAATGAGCCGACTGTCGGCGACAGTGAAATCGCAAACTGAACTAATGCTTACCCAGCAAGAATCAAAAGCTTTGGGCCACCCCAACAAGAATAAAATCCTGAGTAGTTTGATAGGAACAAGAAACCTCCAACACCGCAGGACTGTACCTTTCTTTGCTGTTAACAACTCTCGTCTGGATAAACCGGAGGAAATAGCTGAAGCTTTCAACACATTTTTCACTTCAGCCCCAACGGCCAGTGTTCCCACTCCTGGAGTACACTCTTCATGTTTACCCAGTGAGACTCTATCTACAGTTCCATTTCACCCCAATGATATTTCTCCACTTCTAGTCTCTATGAAATCCTCTTACCGCCCAGGGCTGGACGGCATTCCGCCGGCTGCTTTTACTCCGAGGGTTCCAGGCATTCCTATCCTTCTATCTAATTTGTTTAACTTGTCTATGCAATTTAGTTCCTTCCTTAATCAATGGAAAACCTCTATAATTGTCCCCTTGCACAAAAAGGCTCTGTTCGTGTTCTCGAGAATTGTCATCCTATTGATCGTACACCGATTATCTCCAGAAGCGTGGAGAAGCTCATTAAGAATGAAATAATGGTCCACCTTTTAACAAATAACCTGCTCAGTGTGAGCCAACAGGGTTTTCTAAAAAGCAGTTCGTGCTCTACTTGTCAAGTTAACTTCTTGAAATCAGTCACAGAGGCTGCTGACAAAGGCATGTCCATGATTATTAGCCTGCTTGATATGAAGAAGGCTTTCGACCGAGTCTCACACACTCGGCTCCTATCACAGGCCAAATCTTATGGCATCACTGACCCGTTACTCGGTTGGTTGGATTCTTATTTCTCCCACCGTTATCAGTTGGTTCAGACTAATGGGTCCGTCTTCAAAACCCAAACCTGTCACCAGCGTTATCGTACAAGGTAGCGTTGTGGCCCACTACTCTTCCTCATATACATGAATGATGTTTCCAGGGTCGTTCACCAAAACCGTCTTCACCTCTTCGCGGACGACATTGAAACCTTGTATAATTTTGGTTCTAGACTGTTTAGTACAGTTATCAGAGGCATACGACAAGGTTCAAGAGCCCTCAGTTCTTGGTGCTTCAGTTTATTAATGAAATTTCCTGCGGAGAAAAGCAACATTCTTACGTTCAAATGCAACTTCCCCCCAGGTATGTTCAGTATTGACAGTCACCCAATATGCATCAGCCCGTTAGTACGAGATTTAGGTTTGCAGTATTCGGCCACCTTCACTTTCTCTGAACATACCACCACTCAAATTGATAGGGCTAGAAGGTTTATAGTCCTGATCATAAGGAATTCTGCCTTTCGGAAAGCAAATTCAACACCTATAAGACCCACGTTAGACCCCTCCTGAAATACTGTTTCATATTCTACTTTAACATGCACCAGAGGAACAGAGTGGCTATTGAAAAGGTTCAACGGCTAATGACAAAAGAGTTGATTAGCTTTACCACTCAACTCAATTGTAGCCAACGCTGTGAACATTTAAAACTAGATCCTCTATGGCTTGGGCGAATGAAGCTGAACCTCGTATTCTTTCACCGTGTTGTTGTAAAGTGAATCATCAAATCAGCACTGCAGTTCAGAAACCTAACGGACTCACAATATTCTTTAAGACTGAGTGACAACACAGTTACTGTTCCCATTTCTAGAACTGCTCTTAGATCCAACATTACTCTGGTTAGGTATGCAGCTTTATGGAACAAAATTACCGCATGAAGTACGTTCTACAAGGCCATCTCAGGCTTCTAAGGTCCACATAAACAAATACCTCACAGTACAAACTGTAATCCAAATTACAGATTCGTACATAAGTGAAGAAAGGGCTTTTGAAGTTGGACTAGGTTTCTAGTAGTTTTCGAACTCCCTTCATTGTGGGCCCCATTTTTTGGGACCATAGCCGCTCTTGATTTCTCCACTCGTGTTACTCACCCATTTGTTTTGCTTCTGTTCCAAATCTGATCCTGCCATCTGCTTTTTTTAATTCTCCCTCAACAATGTCCGACAGGCACAGTGGTTGAACTTTCTCTGGAGTGCCGCACTAACTGGACTCAAGCCCCATTATTGGCAGCATTTTCCTTCTTTTTCTTCTCCTATCTCTCCATTCTGTAACTTCCAGCCTTGTTCGTTCTACGATTTCCTACAGAACGATTTTATCTTCAGTCCGGTAATTCTGTTCCACCTTCATCTGCTTTGCTAAATCTGGCATCAAATAGTTTTTCAGTTCCTCCCATCCTCTCATCTTTTTCCAATAGCTACGGCGTGGCTATTGATAATCTGCTTCTTGACATTCATATACTCACTCTTCTTCTCCCCTTATCAGACCTTGCCATATAACACTTTAATTTGCATACGGATACCTAGCCCGCAATTTTAAATCCAGTTCAAAGCTCCATCAAGACAATACTTACCCACTAGACGTCACCTGACCTTGACTCGCTATTACGCCTGGAGCTCAGGGTTTTGAGATAGCTCTCCACCATCAACCTGCTCCCCATACAATGCCTTATTTTTCCAAGCAACACCCACCCGCGACTGATCAAGAATTTGTTTCATCCGTACCTACAACCAGTCTTCTACTGAAACCATTCTCTCTCATTTTTACCAGTTTTTGGTATACTGAATCCTATGATCTTTACAATCCATCAGTTCTCACCTTCAAAGTGCGCCTTTCGGCCGAAAATCATTGGCTTATCTGTCTTAATCACTCGTTGCCACTGCACTAGCTAGCAGTCAACCTCTGCAAAGACAGTGGTGATACCTTTCCACCAACTTCGTCGAGCCAGTGAAGTTGTCCTTTATATCAAAATTGGCTGTGCGTTCACCAGATGGCTCGCACACATACTGGAACCTGTCGGACTCTGTTATTGGCAAGAGCAAGCTGTTAAGTGATAGCCCCAGGAATGCTGCCATGATCCGAGTGATTGCTCCATCCTATCTTTTTTCTTTCACTGCTAGTGGCAGAAACACCCCTGAGGGTTATGGCATCTGGTCTGTAGCGGTCTCACAACAAAGGGAAACAGCCATCCCTATCAGCCTCGGACCCAGTGGGCCACGTATAAAGAAAGGCGGGTCAAGAGAAAAGGGAAGTTCACCCTACGGAGTAAATTCGCTCAACCCCCTCTCCTCAATAGAAAAGACGAAAAAATCCACTTCAGGCCGGGAAGGTCTTGGGATAATGCTCTCTGCCACTTTCATTACAGATTGGTTTCTGACAACAGCCTAGACCCAACCCTGCGTATGAAAACCCCAAGCTTTCGAGTTGACCTGCATTTCTTTTTGTCTAGACCAGTGTGGGGTGACATCACGCCGGTCGAGCTCTCCATATATGCTTGCCGACCCCGCCTTACTCAGCTTCAACCCTTCTGAGCTCCCTACAAAATCCTTGACCGGCTTGCTGATGTTTAATGCGCTAGTCGAGACACGGTCTGAATAGTTACATCATGCGACCTCTGCTCTGATGACACCCGGGCATTGATAGGCCTACGTTTAACAACTATGGGAAAAGCCTCACCTGTATTGGTTGTCGGAACAAGGAAAGTAACCATTGCGCATACATAATTTATTATCCACAAGTTTACTTTTTCTATCCCCCTCAAGTCCAATCACTAATAATGTTGTCCAAAGTCAGCGACGATTTGTCTGCTACCATGTAGACTCAGTTACAAAACCAAAATTCTTATTGACCCTAATTCCCTTAATAAACTGTTATTCCTTTAACGATAGGTGTTCACCTTTACTTAGTTCTCTTGTCCCAGGCTATAACTCAGTGGTCTCATCGTACTTTTTCTTGCACTCCTCCGTTACTCGAGTCCTACCATGCAGATTACCATCCTTTAATAACCAATACTCACCTATCAGAGTATATGCTCACGGTATGTTAGGACCCCATTCCACCTAGCAAGAGTATGCACCTGATTACGCATGACCCCACGGAAAACCAGCACATTTGCATCCACATAAAAAGGCCCCACCTTAGCTCTGAGCGTCTCCTTTTCTTTTTATAATTTCTCCGCCCCCACCTACAGAAGCGTCAACAACCTGACTGCTGTCCGCTTTATTCCCATTCCTATTTCTGATCCTACCCTCTTCCACTGTTTTATTTTTTACCCTCAACTGGGCCCTTTTACTATTCTACCACCTACCAGCCCATCCTTTTCGCACTCTGGCTAAGCATGCGCCTAATATCTCCATCATCAACTAAATGCTCTAAAAAGCTACCAGTCTCCGCCTGTTAATTCCTCGTAGATCGGTCCACTGGTCATCAAGTAGCATTATCACTCTAATTTTCGTTAAGCCGTTAATCATAACCCTCAGCTGGAGCATTCTCCAGACTGCCGCATTTTTCCTCTATTCCAGAACACACGGGTTACCTGGGTAGCCAGTCAACCAAATCGACGTTATCCCTAGATTACCTAAAGGACTCAACAACTTGATCGACCGGATTGACCGTGGTTAAACCTATACCCACACCTGGTGACGTTTTATATGGAGCACCTTACATAGCTAACCAGTGATCACTATCCCATAACCAGGATTACTATAATTCATGATAGTCTCACCGGACCGCCGGACGGATTCCTGACATCACCCATCAGCGTTCCTTTCCCGTACTCCAAACGAACAGTTCAATTCATTCTGCGAGCGGGACCAGAGTCTGGCCCTCGCCGTTGAGTTCCTGACCTACTCTCCCTAGTTTGTCGGCCTAGCCTTTTTTGACTGCAGCCCTCATCATGCATTACCTGCCATCAACTGCAACCAATGTCTTTATGAAACAAAATACCAACCACTTGGTAATCCATTCTTTTATCACGTATGCAGAAAATCTCGCTTTTACACTCAACTTCCTGTTCCTTCGGGTCTGGCCTCTCCCAATCACCGCAGTCTTACTTCCTCTTCGCCACCTGTGCATATTTGCTTGGTTGTATCAGCAGCGTTTTCCTCCAACAGGGATTCCTCGACGGCTTGTTGAAAGTTCCAGTTGTGTCCATTCACCATTCACGCTCCTGAAGAGCATAATGCATTCCTGGCGAGGGTTTCTGCCTCCATGTGATTTTCTATATAATATCGGAATTACCTACACAGAAAGGCCGGTCGGGTTATCCCATTCGACTCACTTGCATTTGTATCACAGGCACCTCCCACAATGAGTTATCCAATGAGGGGTCAATCTTCTCTATATCCTGCAGGCATCTCCGACTGCACCTTCATTACACCATGGTAACTCTATTTTTGATCTTCTTTTGGCAACACTCAACCAGTTTTTCAATACCGATTCCTCAAATACCCAGTTATTGCCACACCGTGACTCCCTCTACACTTCCCGAATCTTCTCCAAATCTCTTTCAATCCAAAGCTCTCTCTATCTCCATCAACTGCACACCAAATTTCGTAGATCTCCGTGATTCATTCCGAACCACCGCATCCGTGGTAGAAAGTTGTCGGCACCCATAAATCAAGTTGTTTATTATTCCTGCGTCACCTCCCCGTTCATGTTGTGATGTCTGATACCAGTTGCTTTATGGTTTCTTGCAAACACTGCACTTTCACCCTCCTTCCGTATCGCTTTATCTGCATTCCCATGTCCACCCCGCCAACCGGATCGTCCCCGTTCCGAATTCGAAACCGATTCACAATGGCCGCGCCGACCCTCTCCTCTTTAGTTCACTTAAACACCGTCCAAGCTGATCGTTCTATTACTGCAATTGTGTGAACCGTGAACTTCAAAATTGTGATAACCCTGAATTACTGTGAATTGCTGTGTTCTCTGATCATGCCTTGTGCATGTGTCTTGACCACGATGAAGAAATATACCACCATTATTATTATTCTGATTATTAAAAAGTCGGTGATAAATTACAGAACGACAGTCCACCCCTTCGAAGCCATATCATCGTCATTGTATGAGAACCACTCCCCAGGAGAAACCACAAACAAGTACGAATCTCTGCCTCGCCGGTCGATTGTGGGCAGCGTCAATAGAAACTCCCAAGTCGGCGAACACCTTGGGTCATTCGATGGCAATGACTCTGCCATAACAATATATGCGCCTACCAGACTTGCTAGAGAATGGCGGTTTCCCTCTCGCGAAGTGGAGACCAAAAGCTCCGGTGATGCTCAAAGCCAATCTGCACCATGAGAAGGCAGAAGAATTCAAGATCTGAGCGGGTCCCCACTCCAATAAGAACGCACCCCAGAATTAGGATGGGGAACGGAAAAGGAAGATTTCGTTTACAGGTTGGATGTTCCCGACCAAACAGTAACTCACCGTGATATACTGTTTACCGTCTCTATCCCGTTTGACCTACTTGGTCTGGTTTCTTCCTGGTTGCTGCCCGGGAGGACCTTGATACGGCGGAGCTGCCGAAAGAAGGTCGACTGAGACCAACCAGCTGGCAAAAAGTGCAGGCCAGAGTGGGTTATAGTTCGTGGTGGCCTCAAATAAACTGGTTGGAGTGCGGATCCCCGGGTGCTTGCCCCCTGATCAAACATCACAGAAAGGGGGGTTGCACGCCTTTTACAATGTGTCCAGAGTCGAGTGCGGGGCAGTAGTGTACAGACAGTGGCGCCTGGGAGATGGACGCCACACCACGAGGATCCTATGTGCCAAAGCCTGCCTTGCCCCTCCAAAATGGGTCTGGATCCTGCGTCTCCAAATCGGTGGAACCGTATCAGCTGTAAGCGTACTACAAGCAACAAAGAGGTGTTTCGTCTCTTATCATTGGTCGGCTAGGTTTTTGGAGGACTGGAAAAGGGGGGCTGCTATACACCAGTAACGTCAGGAGCTGTCTCAAAACCCTCATTGCTTATTGGCTCAGAATGTTACAAGACGAAACCACTGGTAATGATAATAAAAATGGCATATTTCTCGACCTTGGCCGAGAAGCGCGAATATGAGCACGATCGAGGAGCATACTCTTACTCCATGAAACAGAAAATTACAAATTTCGAAGGGGAAATTTGGCCACTTTGGCAAACAATAGGACAAAACTGGGCTGAATTTTGATGGGCTACCGTGATGACGAAACAAGCGACAAGTCTGAGCCAGTCTCGATTCCATCATGGCCAGTAGCAAAGAACCAGTGGGACATGAATTTGTTGAAGTGAAAGTTGTCTCAGGATAAAAAAGATACAGTATACCCTGGAGTGATGAAGATGCGCTTTTTCAAGTTCGGCGAACGTAGTAAACATGGAAAAATTTGCAAGATGGTTAGCAGGAGGACATTCAAGACTACGAGAGGGCCAAAAATGCCCACATTTAAACTGCAAATGGAGAAATGATTAGGCCCATCAAAACACAGCAGCTTTTCGTGACTGTTCTCGACACGTTATCTTCAACCCGTCGAATCGAATCTGAGAACTTTTCAAGCGAAAGGGTACGAAGAGCCAGGGTGAAAACCATCAGAAGCCTTGAGGACAACATGTGCAAAAGGCAACAATGGTCACTATTCCCGACAGCCATAATCGGATACATTTACAATCTTTCGTGCTGTCAGATAACAAAAGCGCAAAGTGAGGTTTTGTCGGTGAGACTAAATTTCAAAGCGCCGCCTGGGCAATTGAGCCTACTACAAACAAGCTCTCAGTTGGAGGATGTTTATGATTAATTTTAGGATCTAGTGCCGACGTTGGTTAGTTCAAGGCCAAGCTGGTTGATATGTGTGAGCAATACCTTTCCGCTCCCATAATTTAGTGGTGTTGTTTACCACAAGAACGTCGGGTGGTGGATAAACAACTCAAACGAATGAATGATATATTGTTTCTGTGATCGGAGAAGGGATCAGGTGTTGTAATCACGGGAAAGGAAGAATACATGGAAAAGATTGGACAGATGCTTTTCAACGCGCAGCTTTTCAAACTGGACACGTCTTCAGAGAACAATATGCTGACAGAAAAGTGTATATCAAGGCGTCTTCAAATTTTGCTCTTACACGGTTTCACTTCTGAAACTACCAAAAAGAAGCTTAAACTACTTGGAACACAGACGCCCTACTTGGGAGGATCGCCCAATGTACACAGTCCTGGAGTCCCTTTGAGGCTGGTATTATGCATGCAAAACTCGGCTTACCACAAACTCACCCTATGGCCCGTCGAGATTCATGCCCCCGCTGGAAAATATATGACACCATTTTGTCTACAAGACTCATTTGAACTCGCACGTTTGCCAGACAGTGCAGCTTTAGGGAGTTCGGATAAAACCCGTTCCACCGACGTTGAGTCACTTTTTACAAAGGTGCTTGTTCTTGAGACAGTTGATTATCTATGTGATCTTGTTTCTCCGTTCAACTTCTATTTGCTCATTCCCCTTTATTACCCTAAGGAACTTATTCTTTTATGCACAGAAAATATTTGGTTTGACCTTGGAGTTAAGGCTTACAAAAAAACCAACGATGCGGTCATGGGAAGTCCTCTGGGTCAAAACTTAACGGATGTATATTTGGGTACAACTGAGGAAGAACCCCGTGGTAATATGTAGTAATTTATATTTTACAGAAAATGCATGGATGATATTTTGATTTTTACGGCTGAAGAAAATTTTATCCCTCTCGTTAACTTTCTCAATTCTATTCATCCACACCTCATTGTGTCTCACGAAGCTGAGCGCGATAACAGTTTGCCGTTTTTAGATACGGTGGGACTGTGCAGCGCAGAATAAACCGAAACGCAGCACATAGGGGGCATTATTTACAATTCTCCAGCTTCGTTCCAGTGGTTTACAAACGTTGATTGGTCAGAACTCTCTTCAGCAGAGCCCAGAAAATCTTTACAGTAGATCAAATACAAAATGAAGAAGATTTCATGAAAAGAAAGCTGCTGGTCAAAGGCTATCCGCGAAAATTTATCAGACGACATCATATGCTGAGACTTGTGAGTGGGAAAACAATGAACATCAAGAAGAAGCTAGTTTTTATCGCTTTGTCTCCTCAGGGAGATTATTAATTTAATCAAACAACTTGTAATCTTAAGTCAGCTCTAATGCACACATACACAGCCTAGCAGTTGCACGTGCTGCAGACGTAGCAAAGGTTTTGCTTTTAAAACCACTCAAATGTTCTTGCTGATCCCAGTGTTTCAAATATTGTTTATCAGTTCACCTGCAGTTGCCGTGAGATATACATTGGCATGACGAATCACTGCTTGGCCGAACGAATGCCAGAATGGCTCGCAAACTCGATGACGTAACCTGCTGGGGCAATAAACAACAACGCAGAAGGGCAAGCTTCTTCGATTGCAAGATACTTGATTATTCAGGTCACAAGGATGACCTGGCCCGGTGTTTCAAAGGACTGTTGTGCAAACCAACACCGAACCTGTCAGCGTTTGGTGAATCTATCCTAATCATGATGCATCAGCGAGCACCGAACTATCACGATTGGCCCAAAATGTTTGTTTACCCTGGCCTTAACGCGACAGACTTCACTCTGCCTAAGGTAAATACTGTGGGAAGGTTCTATCGTGCCTACTCTGCTGTTTCATTTACCAGCCCGAAATACCGCGAATGTATATTGGTATGTTTTACCTCCGCAGTTTGCAAGAGTAAACAAAAAGCTTGCATCTCGCGACTTCTTCCCTCTGTCCTAATGTGTGTGAAAAGAGCCAGGGATCTGTGTTAAAGGTGAGATGATGACCAGGAATAGTGAGTATCATCCGGTGGTGTGAACCCTGCGTCCGCGGTAGAAGGTCTGAGTCCCGAGATATTACCGGTGAATTGCGAAGAGGAATTCCCTCAGGGGGGGGAACAAAATGCTGAAACAGGTAAGGCGGTAAGGGTGTTCACCTAGACTAGACCGGTCAACTCAGTTTAAGTGAGAAATATATAATTTTATCGAGTCCACACGGGTCTTTGCGCACCCGACCTGGAACTTATGGGTGAGAATGGCTTACAAAGTTCTAGGTGCGGCCTTTATCAAGATAGGTGCCGTTGCATGGATGTTAGTCACGCAAAATTGGCAGAGTGGGGTTTAGACCAGGTACAATATATCAGCGAGAGACTGCCATAAGCAATGCACATAATCTTGCGAGTTTGGTCCTCTTTCGGCGTATGGGATGCGTTGTCAAGCCAGGAGCATTATCAATCACTAGACAAAATGAACAGCGGAAACTAGCATACCACGTCGGTCGAAAACTATGGGTATTGGTTGCTAATGCAGCAATAGTTGGTGTGTGGTCCGATGATGCATGGGCTCAGATTGGGACATCAATCGGTGGAGACCTATCAGGGACTCCAGTCAGTCCATTAGAAAAATGTCGGAGGAGTTCTCCTGCCTTTCGGTTAAATTGCCATCAAGTTGGCCAGTGGATGAAAGGTTCCAGTAAGAGCTCAGCCGAAACGAGTCAGGCTGTACTCCTTGGCCGTCAGGTATGAAGAAAGGCATGGAAGAATCAGCCAGCAAACCACTCCATGCTGTCACTTAGGGTTTACCGCCGGGAGCTGTGATAGATAAAATAAAGTATCCGGCAGTATCTGAAATAGATGGAGACAGGGGGCGACAGTCTGGGCGACTTTCTAACCGAGGACTATGATAAGAGTTATACCCATCGATAGGTGTACGTGGAGTATGATGATGGGGGGGAAAAATCTTGGCCGGTATGAGTACGTGTAAAATCAGTACCCCATCACCTGACCTAGGTACAGGCGGAGGGATTATGGCAAAACGGGCGAACATAGGGCGCAGCCGCGGGGTATTTTCTGGTTGGAAGCTACTGACTGGTGTCAAATGTTTGTTCTGACGAGGTTGCTAATAATTAGGGCCGTAACCTCAAGAGTGAGTTGGGGGCCGGGACGCGTAAAAAGTCACCATTTTACAAAAATGAGGAAAGGTAGTTAACAAGGAATGGAAAATGTCAATGGTTCTCCGCTTTTGTCTTTTGTAGACTTTATTGAGGCAGGTTTTAGTAATCGTCTGCCTTGGCAAGCCATCCGGGTCGGAGTGTTAAAATCCTAGACCATGGTGGCGACTGTAGCTGGCAGGAAGCAACTAAGATATACTAAGGACTCAAATAGCGGTTTGTGTGACTGGCTTGGGGATAATAGACAGGTGCAGTGGTGGGGTATTTACAGATCTGTGGCCGCTGGCTGGTGTCACGTTTCAGTTGCTGTTAGGTAGGGTTGTAGATCTAAGCGCTTCTTAGATGCTAGAACATCGGAAAGGCTGCATTTTTCCAATAATGACAGAAGATAGAAAAGCATGAAAGGAAAAGTTGAACGGTTTTCCCCACTTTCTTTTTTCGTTTCTCGGGCCTCACTGACGCTGGTGTTGGTCGTCAGGAGCGTCGAAGCTCTTAGGATTAATGGGCTGAAAGTCGGAGCTGTGATGACTATTGTGTTTAACGCCGGCCTTTATGCTATGTGTGCATAGAAGGGGTATGGGGCGGTAAAAACTTAGAGCGGGAGGTGAAGAAGCATATAGGAAGAGTGCAGCGCGCTGTCATGCTAGTCAGTCTCGTGCGTAAAACAAAAATCTTGTCCAGCGAACAGGGGCGAGGTGGGGCTTTCTTCTTTCGCAGGATCAGATCTGAGCTGAACGGAGGCATGCCCATAAATGTAAGGCGCCCATTTGCTTCACGGTCCAACGTCAGCGATATTTGGAGAGTAGATCGATCCCAGAAGGTTTGTTTGGTTACCCCGTTTTCTTTTTTAGCTCTTTTTCCTTAACAGAGGGTTGGTTGAGCCATACAAGAATTGTCCATAACCCCTTCTCCCAAAAATGGTTTTACGCGTAACTCTTTTTTCGCATTTCCTGGAGGTAGACTATTTGCCCTATGCCAGGCCGAAGCTATGACACGGGTGCCTTTGAGATCAGAGATTTCGCTATCATGGGCTGGAAAAATACAGAGTGGGACTAAGCAAATACACGGAGTAGGAAAACGGACATTTTAAAGCGCGGGCCAGTATCGGCCTCACACAAAGCCAAACTATGCCTTAGAAGATCAGGGACCATTCCAGGTTAACCAGTGAGAAGGAGGTTAGTTAAACCGATTCAAAACCGTGCGGTGCTTGACAGGAAAGATAATTTTCGCTCGTGGATGATAGATTCAGATGTTGGACGATAGAACGGGCCAATCAGTAGTTGGAAGGAAGTGGACATTTGGGATGGAATAATCAAGGAAGGACATGAGGCTGTACATAAGGCCTGGGCGTGTGGCGGTAGCAAAAACGAACGGAAAGGAGTAAACTATCAAGTAAAGTAGTGGACGGCGGAACTTAGTCCCCTAGGATCCAAAACAACAAATTCATCTGATGCTGGAGAAGCATTGGAGACTAAATCCTTACGCTAGCTGGCAGTGTGAGAAAATGGATAATGCCTTAAATTGGGAGAATCCGCAAGCCCTGAACTGGGATTAGCTGAAAAAGGTAAAATAGTAGCTGCAGTAACGTTGACCACGTGCAGTATAATGTAAAAAAACAGTCGACCTTGCTTCTTCTTTGGGCGAGTAATAAGAGCTCCAGGACATATTGCCATGATCCTGGAAATCAGACCAGTTCTCGCAGGCCAGCCCTTCGATGGCATTCTGGCCAGTAAGAAGGATAATCTTGGCAGCAGTCAAGAAACGATCCAGCGAGCCTCCAAACTGAGAGGTAGAGAGGCGCCCGCGGATTCTTATCGGGAGTTTATTCCATAACCTCGGGTACTTTTAAGGGAAAAAGTTAGATTTCAGTGCCAGTTTAGACCTAGAAATGGAGCTGCAGTGAGCAATGGCCTATGGTATAATCCGTAGAGGGAGTGTAAAGAATGAATTCAGTACGTAAAAGGACCATACGGTGGTATAACTTAAACAGGGAGCTTAAAGTGAGCTTCATGCCACACAGCCATAGAAGGACAAGAAGGAGTAAGATGCATCGATCCTCGTAACACGGGCTGGAGGAAAATCCCATTAAGTGAAAAGTGAAATGAAACTGCACGGACTTCAGAGAAGTGCATCAGATTTCGTCATGTTGGTGAAGATAACGGGATGGCATTCAAGGAGAGGTCTGGAGTGAGACGTTTAGGTGAGAATTTCGCAATCGTTTGGCCTAAAGGCTCTGGAGATGAGACCAACGGTTCTTCTCGCCTTAGCAATTTGGGATGGAAAGTGCTCAGAAAACCTAAAGCTACATGAGTAATGAAGATCAAGGTCCCAAACAAATCGGCTGTAAGAATTGCGTAGGTTGTGGTTAAGCAAGGTATATTACTGCCGATACGACACGAATAAAAGACCGACAAGTACATAAGTTTATGTAGTCTTGTCGTATCGGTAGCTCTACAGTGGTCTCTTTCCAACAGAACACTGTCCTCAGCGTTTGCACATAACTTCAGCAAGGGAGCCGATAGAATATGTCGGTGTCGTTCGCGGTAAGTGCTTGTGGACACGGTTGCTGGCAGGGTGACCAAAAATGTAACATACTCAATGTGGTTTATTCCGTATGGGTCGCAAGTGTACGATATACGAAGACAGAAAGAAAGTTTGGTGAGTCGGAGCTCAGTGAATGCACAAGCATGCATGCGATAAAGCTGGATGTGGCCATCTGCCTGGGCGCATTATACTCCTTCATCACAGCCTGCATTGCGCGGGTATATCCTTCTCAGTCGAATATCCGTCCGAACTCAGAGGCGCAGCTTCTCTGTAATTCTCGCCTTCCGGCTCCTCCAGTCGGACAGAACCATATGGAATTCCAGGATATCGCATGGCTCAAACGCAACGCTCATTGGATAGCGACTGGACTCATTTGATGCCGGGCGCTAGCTTGTTCACGAAGGGAACAACAGCCGCAGGCAAACGGAACTTTGGGATATGCCGACATCAAAAAACCCTACAACAAAATCACCACGGCCAAGCCACAAGCAGTATTCACCCAGGTCGGGTCCGATGTAAAGGAGGACGCAGTTTTGCGATCGGCGCTCAGCCATCTGAGTGAGTCATAGAGAACGGCCTATGCTGGCTTTGTCAATGTGTCCGCTCGAGGCTGAGGCATGAAAAACTTATCTAACCACCGGAACTTACGTCCCATTACGGATCGAAGCACAGCTGCGTCGGTCTTCTAGGAGGAGACCACCACCACCGATACGGTACGATTATAAAGCTAACAAACTTTTTTATCTGAACGATTATGGAAATTGATGGCGGCATTTGCTCCGCCTATGTACACTGTCTGTGCACCGTTGTTTTTCCTCCAATACACACACTGTCTCGCTTCAGCATTTTGAGTCCTCCTCTTTTGAAAGCTGCCGAGCACATTTGTTAACGCATCACGAACCGAGGACCAGGGGCTATTGAAACCATATGGGAGCAGGTCCTGACTTGACTTAGGAGAATACTAAAAGGACCCTGGAAGCCACTCGAAATCTGAGGGCTGTAGTGGCTCTTGGAGTTTGAGAAGTTCATACTCCAAAAAGTGCACCAGCCTCCAAGTCGCCTCAGATCACAAGAAACTTCATTCAGCATAGTGTCGAGGTTCTGACGAAGAAAATCAAAGACAATCTTAATGTCATCGGCAAAAAGGAAGGGGTACTCTGGTGCAAAATAGGAAATATATCATTTATGTGAATGAGAAAAAGCAACGGGTCGGGTAAAGTCCCTTGTAAAACCCTACTGGTAACCGGATCAGGTTGTAAGGAATATGCGCTAGTGGGGACCACCTGTGAGCGGCTCGATAGCCACTACAAAAAGGGACCGGGAAACCATGCGCTTTGAGTTTGGTTAGTAATGAAGAATGGAGGCCACTATCAGGAGCCTACGTCATATCGAAGCATATAACAATGATAGGTTTATTGTTGTGGGCAGCCACTGTTATGAGGGTAAGTATAGTCGTACTGGCAAGTAGTGCATGAATGTGACTTGAGGAAGCCGTGCTGCCCACTATGGATGACATCAGGAGACGATCGAAAGTCAGACTTCAGCTGTATAACGAGGCATTCCATCACCCTAGAAGCGACTGGAGTGTGGTTGACTGGCGGTAGTTTGAAGGGTCGTGTGCTGGTCCATTTTGTGGATTGGGATGATGACCGTAGTCTTCCACTATGGGGGAAATATACCAAGCTGCATAAACAGACTGTAGACCCCTAACAAGGGGCTGCGACATCGGTCTCCTCAAGATGTAGGAGTGTTGCATGAACACCATCATGGTTGCGGTGTGAGGACTTCAGGAAGCCGGTAAACTAGTTAATCACCCCATTTAGGGTAAATTTTAAACCAAATAATACGCTCTCGGCGATCAGGCCTGTGCGTAGGGTAAAGTGAGGAAGTCGGCAATTGTGAAGGCAGCAAAGTAAGAAGTAAGCTCTTTGGCTTCCGACACAGGTGGGGTGATGCACCCATTGATTGCTAAGATTAGAGAGGTGATACCAGCGTGCTTGGCCTAATTCCTATCCTTCGGTAGGTGTGCCAACTTTGATGAAGTATCATGACGTTGCAGGACAGATGTTTCCCGTTTTTTGAGCACACTGTCAGCCGTGCTTCCAATTGCTACAGAGAAACGTTGGAGATTCGAGAATGATGGTAAGTCACCCCTAGTGTGATATACCTTCTGAAGCTTTAAGTTTTTGTTTTGCATTCTGGTCGGGAATGAGCCACGGAATCGGTTCGTTATGATACGAATTGCAGTGATTGCCGACAGCAGGTTGGGTAAACTAGAATAAAGTAAATTAGTGGCCAGCTGGGGATCACTTTGCAGGCAGACGTCGTCCGAGTTTAACGATCGAGGCTTGCATTTGAGGTCATCCCAGTCGACTGTAGAGGAGAGATTTCTAGGCGGGTGGAATTCATCGGAAACTTGAAGAACTTCGCAGGTGCAGGAAGCCACTCTCCGATCACACCTTGCGAAGGGGTCGAGCTTTTTAGCAGAAACATCATGTATTGCCCGTGTCGATTGAAAAGTTCCTCTTCTGCCTACTTTCCTATACTCCATGACCAATTTTGGACCGCTTTCTTTAACCTAATTCATGCTGACACTGTTTTGTGGTCGACAAATATTCTACTGCTTGGTGCAATTACTTTTTCTTTTTATGGTTGTGCTTTCTTGCTGAGATTACTTTGAGGATAGTTGGTACCGTAGTGAGATGCACTGATTCAACACAGTTTTGTTTTATTATTCTTTGGTTTCAATTTCTCACTCACATCGACTGATCGTAGACGTTCAGCTCGTTTAAGCTGATTTTTGGCTGCCACGGTCAGGAAATCGTTCTTTGGGCCTGATTAAGAGTGGAAAACTTGTTCTATTCGTTTGGACTTCAGGACAGGTATTTATTACTTACTCTTTTTGGCCAACTGTTCCCTTTTCTACAGAATTTTGTCTTATTTTCGACTACCTTTTTGGCTGGATAGTTACTGAGACTCACTCTCAAAGGCATGATCGTGTTTGTACTTACATTTTTACTCGCCAATAGTACCGTCAAATATGCAGAGCAATCGTGTTCTTGAATTGGGCTCAGCATTGATTTGGGCTACGCGTTGCTTTGAGGCTCCATGGCGCTATCCAGAACGAGCGAAGCTTATCATCCGGCGAATCGAGCATTGAATCGTTAGTCTGGCTTCACCCGGACCAGGAATCGAGTGTTTTGGTAGTTATCATAAGATAATTATTGGTGTAAATCATATCTAGGATGTACTTATCTCTGGTTGGGACAGCTATTTGTTGGAGCCAACGCCTTACGCGGTTGGGTGACGCAAAGCCCAGTGAGTTGTTTGGGGCAGATAGAGTATTCCAACAAATGTTGGGGCACTAAAGTCCTCATCATTGCGCTGGGAAGAACAGGGCAGCAATGTAAGTTAGTTGAATGCTTCAATAGTCTTGGCAAGATTTAGAGTGTTGGAACAAGGTGGCTGATAGATACAACCAATATGAATGAAGTAGTTAGGTAAGGGTTCGCCAACCACAGAGAATTCTGGAAGGCGTCCAAAGTTGTGTGTGAGATTGAAACTCCGGCAAAGCGCTTTTGATATAGATTAAACTACCTACCCCACGACGAGGCCTGTTTCTTCGCAACAGCGGCTCACCAATTAGAAAGATTTCATCTGACGGGACAGAATTCGTTAGCCAATTTTCAGTTAAGAAGAAAATATCAAAGTCGGAGTTCTGAGCAACGCTGCAGATGCTTTTAGTTTTGTTTGGTGTTGACCGGGTGCTTATGGGCACGATTGAAAAAGATAATTCCGGTTTTGGTGGTGATGTTAAGGGCGAAATTGATACAGTTTTTGGCACCGATGTCGAAGGTGGTAATTCTGGTGATGAATACGGCTAGGACGGGAGGGGGTCCTCAGTCTTTCGAATGATTTAATAGGTTGAAGCCTCGAAAGGTGTAGTGTAAGTAAGTAGGGATGGGGAAGTACTGGTTGACGGAGTAGTTAGAGTGCGGTGGATATTCTTGGATGGGATCGACAGGAAAAAGCCACCACCTTTGGGTAGAAATACTGGGCCAAGAGGGGTGGGTGAGTTTTGTGGGAATGCGAATTTATGTGAGGTATAGAGATGATCCCCGGGGGGTGACTTGGTAACAGTTGAGTTATCGAGTTGTTAGTGTAGTAGATAGAAAAATAACGGAGCGATGAATAGAGGGGGATAGAGTGGATCAAAGTAGGATGAAAACGAAAAGTTAGCCAGGGTCAGAAAGTGGGCTTCAGAGCTGCAAAAGAGGCCGGTAAAATTTTGCTCAGTTGTGTCAATTTCTCATTGTTTTCATGTGCTTTAAACTGATAGGCCGTGTTCTCTGGGAGACGAAATGTGAACTTCCGGGGGTAAATCTTTACTAGCGTGATAATCAGCGGTGGCGGTCTAGGTGATAACCAGATACTTTTTGGTGGCGAATCGGAGAGTGCAGTTGGTGGACTCAGGGGCTTCTTCGCCGTGCAGAAAGTGCGGGGGTATCAGGAAGCATGGGTGTAGAGGAAGGCGAGGTAATGTTGCACTGAGCTGTAGGTATGGTTTAACAACCGGATGTGGAGCAAGTAGATAAAGTAAGGTCATCTAAACGTGTAGGAACGTGAGCTCGGGGGTGGATGAGTCGGCGGAACCCTTGTCAGTTTTGTAAATGCTGGGACGCCTGTTCCAGCCCAGGTTTTTATCAGGCTGTTCTGAAACCTGGGGCGTTTGCCGGATGGCTCATTAAACGAGGAATTCGGCTTACTGTCTGAACCCACGGTTGTCTTGTGATTTTGTAATATGTGGCAATGTCTGGTGGCTGCAAGTGATAGGCTCATCAGACTTTTGGGGTGGACTGCTGGTTGCATTCAAAATAGGGTTGCTGTTCTCGGCATGGCTCTCGTGCACCTCTCTTTGCAATGGAACTTTCCAGGAAATGTCTTGGCATACTTGAGGCTAGTTTTAGCAGAGACTTAAGCCAGCCAGTTTTTAAAGGTCTCGGCAACATGTTTATATGTAAACCGGAAAAACAGTTGACAGGTGGTACGCTGGGACGTTTCGCTGAGTCCAACGCAGCGGCACGGTGGCAAGCCGAGGTTGCAAGCACTAAAGATCAGATTCCTTGATGTTGTAAGAGACTTTTGTTCTGGAACAATGAGCACAGTTTCTTCGTTTTGCTCTTTTTAGGAGTCCGAAGAGTTTCGAGTCAACTACGTCTAAAAACTACGTAGCCAGCAGCAAGTTGGTTGTGGTATGGTATGCCGCTGGATCAAGCAGGAACTCAAAAGGCCTCATGTGACCGACGGTCACTTCGGCGGAGTAGTTTCAAGGGGAAAGTCTGCCTAAGTTTTTCTTTATTTTCGTAGTTCGTCTGCTGGCACCCCCGATTATATCTACCAGGGAAACTGAAAAGTTTCCCGGTACGGTTTCGAGTTTAGTAGTCTTTCGACGGAGGCAGCTGACAGCAATTTCGATTCGACTGGTAGTGGATGTAGGCATTACTATGGTGGTTAAAATACAAAAGGCTAATCGGACAACGTTGGCAATATGCAGAGGTAAGACAGTGATACGGAAATAGGGGGATAAGTGCAGAGCAAGGCCAATATATGTAAGCCCTATATGGAGAGTTCCAGTCACTTGAGGTCATTATCCGCGGAATTAATTATGTGCTATTTGTTGAGCTGAAAACTACAGGCTTTCTCTGCGGATTGTGCTGCTGGGGTGCCCAGGGATGTAACACACAAGTCAAGGGTAAGGCTGGGTTGTCAGGGTTTACCAAAACGTAGGCAGTTTTCATATGTGTAACGCACTTTACGGAGACGATTTTCAACTCTGTGTCTTGGAATCCACTAATGTTGCTCGACTGAGGCTGATGTTTTGTTTTGTTCCTGCCCTGACACATAGTTCAGAGGTCCCTTTTGCGGACCTCTTCTGATACCAAGTTGCCCCTAGGATCAGTGTTCAGAGAAAAAGTCACTGAATTTTTCTTAGTTAAGAAAATCCACTAGAAGATTTAATTTTTATGATTCCCTTAGATGGCTCAGTGAAACTATGGTGCACGTATTCCGCAGGTCAGGGAGGAGGCTGAATAGTCGGGATGTACTTTATCGAAGACGGCTTTAGTCACTTTACGGAGATGATTCTCAAAGCAGTATCTCTTGGGAAGGTTCAGCTTACTCTCACCGAAAAGCTCTTGAGAGAGTGTTTATAGCCCTAACATACAGTCAACGCTCTGAACTTCTACAGGTTCAGCCCCTGTGGACTTGTCGCACTAGGTTCAACTTAGTCTTCGTCCTTAAGCTAATCAACAATGAAGTCTACAATTCCTACCCTCCTCTGCTCGCTGCTTCTACCCCCTTCCGTCATCGTGCCTTTTCTCTCCCTGTCCCTCAATCCGATCTCAGTCTGAAGTCCCGATACTTCCTGCTGGCCTGTTACAAAATCTGGAATAAGCTCCCACTTAGTTTACGTCGTGCCTTCTCACTGTACGTCTTATGGCGCGCACTGGGGACGTACTTAATGGTTTCAAATATTATATTGCTCACCAATGAGTGTCTCTTTACCGGTCTGGCCTCTGAGACCAGTGTGAAGAACAAATACTGGAAATCCTTCCAAGTGTTCTACGTGCTTTGTGAATTTGACTATATTTGACATTACTTCGAAAAGCTCGTCCATACACCGCACTTTTGCACGTTTATTTATCCATGTGAGACATTTGAATTTGGCCTTGAACCGCTTCCGACTGTCGTGCTTGAGCCACGGGACTTTGAGTCTTTGGGTTTTACTGTGGAGTCTATTTGGCCGCATACTTGAGGTTTGCATGTATTTGTAATTTAGTGAATTTTAATTAGGTACCGTAGAATCTACGAATCAATCTTGTTTGAGTTTTGGGATTCGTTTGAACTGGCCATGCGTTGCTCAATTTGCGAGAACTGACTTTGATCCAAGGGCCTCGCACGGTAACCATTATACTTCTACACCACAGGCCACTGCGTATATTCCATGCCCGACTTTTCTCTTCTCATTACCACGAACTGTGAGCGTTGCCATTGCCGATTCTCAGCAAACCAATCTTCTGCTTTCCGTAGGACAAACTAGTTGCTCACTCACATTCCCCCGTTATCCACCCTGACTTCATCAATCTCCTAATATCCCTCACTGTTTATTTGTCCTCATCAAGGCTTCTCACTACCAAAAGCAATAGGTCGTTGCCGCAACTTGTTTTATGGACCTACTGCATCGATGAGTTCACGCCCCATTTTTTCTGTCCCCCCGTTAGCCACTGATCTTCAGCTAATCGTACCTAGCCTGCATTTCTCTTTCTCCTTTCCCTTTTCGGTGACCACCGTTGACAGTAATCCGCCTCGGAGGCTTTACTGACCACCTCCCTGGGAGGTCACTTGGATATAAATGTTTATTGGCCATCTACCGCAAGCTGGCCCCTTTGGCTCTGCTGTCCATGGTCTAACAACCTGACCAATTGATCCTAGATCAAGCGCTTTTTTTCGGTTTTCCTACCCACTGTGAAATCATTAGTGATCACTCACGCCATTCCCAGAGGTGCCTTGCGCCGTCTGATCCCCGCTTTGACCGGTGCATATCGGGCGTGCAGGCCATCTTCAACGATGTGCGAGAGCAATTAGACTGGTATAGCAAGCCTCTTGAGTCCACTTCACGAAGCGCTTTATAGTTGGATGCCAACCGCAAGGTCAGCCCCACCGGCCAGCACCGGTTGTGGATCACACGCTCTAACCCCTCCCACCCTATCGCATTCGATGTTTTCGGTTGCAGATCGCATGCTCCCACCATCCTCGTTCCGCCATGGCAAGCCCACGTATCTTTCTTGTCATCACTCTTATCACTGTCCATTTTTATAGTTCTACCTCGGTATGCACATCCACCTATTCTGTCCTTGCTCCTGTCGACTCTCTCTATGTCGTCTCTCATCGCTTGATGTCACCATCGTTCTACACACTTCACTCTGCCCAAGCCAGCTCACATTTCTTCCACCCATATCGTCGCTGCCGACTCCCGGCACCCATTCGTTTGGTATCTCCCTGTGTTCATTAAGCTCACTGATGGCATCTTTATGCCTCACTGCCTACCGCTTTGTCAAATCCTCCCCAGTTCTCCCCTCTCATGCCCAATGTCATTAGGCACCGGCGCCACCCCATATTAGAACCCACCGTTTTGAGCTTTGCGTTCTTTACAGACACTTTTACCATCTATTCACAAAATCATATTAGCCCTGCTTGACTCCGCTAATCCTCCGTGGATCTTGACATTAGGCAGCGCCCCGATTAGCATCCTCCGGTAGCATAAACTTGCACCATAGCCAGCAAGCATACAGCTCTCCCGTTCCATTGCCCAGCTCCGACGCGTCCATTTCTCGTGCCTCTTGTTACATCAAAGGTTTACCTGTCCTGATGGTTATTTATTCTCATCCTTCTTAGTGTCTCTTCTGTGGTAAAACGACCTGGTTGGTCACGTCTCACCTGTGTCGTTTCTGTCAGTGCCCTCATCTCATGTTTCGTATATTTTATTCTTCACAGGCATTTTCTTTGTGTCTTTCAGTTTATTATGCATTTCCACTCTCTACCTAATGTTATGGCAATGTTACACCATGATTTCCACCTACCATTTTAAAGCGCCTGATCATCCATTATTCGATTCGTCTGGTCCTCCACTTACTTATTCCCTTCCAGCGCTGTTTTCTGTTACAGATGCTGCATGTTTTCACCACGGGTAGTCTCGCCCCCAGGTACATTTCTCCACTCTGTATCTATATTTGCTCTACGCTGCCCAGCCGTTTCCACCGCCATCACCTTCCGGCCGAATAATTTAAGTCTACCGTATTCTGTGGGGTTCAACCTGTGCACACCACACAGCAAAATTCCTTCTATCTCACTATCCCTCATCGTCCCAAGTCTCTTAGGCCTAACAGTATATATAGCGGGTCATATAGCTCACTGCCCGTACCTCATTGCCACATTGGTCTCATCTAGACCTTTGCACACATAGCACCCAGGAACACTCCTGGTCTGCTCAGACCTCTGGCCTGTCTCTGTCTAGTTGACTGACTTCCTGCTACCTTTTTACCTCCGCCATATATTTCTACTTATCATGCTATCCCGGCCCCCAACCAGTACTCGGAAAATCCGAATCGCTAAGGCTGGCAAATCCAAACGCACCCAACCCCTCCCAAAAACCAGGCCGTGCTCTGTCACCCTCGTTAACGTCGACGGTGAAGCTTATAATAGTCCTAATGGCCTAAAGCAGAGTTTCGTCGAACTCAGTAACAAGGTCGAGCTGATTGGTGAAATCCTTTCAAAGGTTTCACCCCTGGCTACTCTCCTTGACCCTGTAGCCGCTACATCGCCTAAGAACTTGGTTTCGGTGGGACACCTCCTCGACTCCGTGTCTACTGAAATATACCACCGCATTGCCAACTCCAAGAACGCAGTGGTTTTTAATGTTCCAGACCGCTTACCACTTTCCTTGGCGAAACACAACATACTAAGTTCGTGCAACATGGCTCACTATAGATGCCATTGCAGGAGGCTACGTAAAAAGTCCCAGCGACATAGTTGCCCCCTGCTATTCCAATTCACGGACGATCTAACAGCTACAGAGTTCATTAGCAACAAGTCGAAGATTGCTGCCCTTTCGCCATATAAGGATATCAAGATATTCTCTGATAAAACCCCCCTCCAACGGGAGATACTTCGTTCGTTGAGAAATAACTCCGCCTTGCCCACGCAGACTGACCCCACTGTAACCGACATGGTTGCCCAATGCCCCTCTGTCAAGAAGTCAAAGGCGAGCCCAGCGCCTCGCCCTGCCTGCCTGCAAACTGTCGACTTAGATATGTCTAACTCCCCACCCCCGGTTCCGCTTCCACTCAAACGCCCTTTTTTACCATCTCCCCCAGTAGCCTCTACTAGCAGTAGCTCTCGCTCCCCGACCACAGGCCCCAAGCGGCACTCCACTTCAGTATTAAAGCCGCGCTCCCCCGTCATAGTCTCTGAGCCAAAACAAGACCCTGGTACAACCAACAGCCCCCGCCGTACTACTTCCAATCCGTCCTCCGAGCCGTTGACAAGTGTTGTCACCCAGCGCTCTCGCTCTTACGACTCTACAAACTACCCACCATCTGCTAGCTCAGCCGCGACACTTCGTTTCTATCCTCATAAGTGCCGCTCTAATCCCCCCATAAGCATACCTGGTACTCCTACCAGGTCCGCACTTGCCCAACTAATCACCTCACCTATTACCCCCCACTCTCAATCGGCTTCTGCCTATAGCGTACTCTCGGTTCCTCCAGGTGATAACCAACTGGGCTACCATCCGGATCCGTCTAACGCCATCGTCCCTTTGAGTAGGAGTGACCTTCAGGGCCTTGCCAGTGCCACTCACCCTTCCACTGCCTCGCACCCCCTTCCACTGTCTTTCCCCCTCTCTGATCGCATGGGTTACACCAACCCTCCATCTCCGTTGCTACCGTATATCCCTCCCTGCGCCCCAGACACCAACCCTCCATACTATAGCCCCAGCATGCTTCCGCTGTTCCCCCCTGCTCACCTCCACCAACCCTCTTCAAACCCTGAAGTACCACGTACATACCCTAATAGATACTCTAGGTTCGTACCTGTATCCCGCCTCCTCGCCCCACCCCCCCCCACTTACCGGCTCCCCTGCCCCTCATGAGCCGCCAAACCTTTCCAAATTTCGCCACTCCCTTCCCGCCCCCCACCTCACACTACGTCCCAGTTACTCTCCCACATACCTTCACCCCCATACCGATCTACCGGCCTTATACTGACTCTGCCCAGCAGGTAGGTTACCTGCAGCCAAGATCGCGTTTTTTTCCTGACCGGTGCCCTCCGCACCCGTGGCCATATGGCTAGTCGCCCTATGGACCATATCCATAAACTTTCACAGGCTCATATCACTGTTCGCTCCCCACTCGAGGCCATGCCACTCAGCACCTTACACCACGCACTCCCCCCTGTCCACCCCGCTTCGACAGATATCCTTAACCTCTCACTTTGTCATATGGTGCCACCTCCCTCTGCACCGTGTGACACCCCTCCGGCCCACATCAGCGGTGTGCTGCACACACACCGTATTGATCACCCACAGCGATCGGCTGCGCCTAATGCTAACGCTTCTCCTACTTTCCGTCCCCCACCCAACACTGCCTGCCCTCCCCCTTCTACTGACGCTCTATCCCCACTGAGACCCAACTCCTATCGCCACAGCGATCCCAATAGTCTTGCACCTGGCATCCATGCTTTGCGCACACCGACACTGAACTCATTCCTACTAATTCTTATTAACGCTCGCTCAATACTTAGAAAAATATCGCACCTGCGATCTCTGGCATTTACGTCAAACGCTGACATTATACTAATAACTGAATCCTGGCTGTCAGATGATGCTTCGCTTGACCTTGTTCGCATACCTGGGTATCAATGCTTCTCGAACACCCGCCAGTCCAGGCGGGGAGGGGGCTGTTTAGCCTTTGTCAAATGCACTATCCACGCTAGTGTTATCGACCACCCCCCTCTTCTCCTTATTGAGGATTCGTTATGGCTATCCATTCACGCCTCCGGCCAGAACCTCCTCCTTGGCTGCGTCTACGTCCCCCCGGGTCTGGAGCCTGCAAAAATTGACTCTGCCGTGGATGTCTTCAATGCTGCGCTTGACTACCCTGCCAGTGCAAAAATTATTGCAGGTGACTTTAACTTTCCTTCAATTTGCTGGTCCTCCCATACTAGCCCTCCCGCCCTCTCCACCTTTCTTTCCTGTGTCCGTCTTGGTGGATGGACCCAACATGTCTCCTGCCCTACTAGGGGGAACAACATCTTGGACCTAGTATTCTCCATTGATGTTCCTGATATGATCACCCAGATTACTGATCACTTCCCGGGTAGTGACCACCGTATTGTCAGGTGCAAGTTCAGCTGCTTCAGCTGTTCTCATCCGATGCAATCCTCTCCCCCTGTTCTGACTTCCTACCGTTCCTGTAACTGGCCCCTAGTTCCAATGATAATCCGCTCCCTTAACTGGGACACATTTTTTCTTTCATCCGATCCCCTCACTGTCGTGAACTCTCTTTACTCCAACCTCCTACACTGCCTAAATACCGCCAACCCATGTGTCGACCCACGCCCCAATTCCAGCACCTCACGCCTGTCACTTTTAGAGCGTAAGCTGTCTAAGCTGCAACTTACCTTCGCTAGATCACACGACTTTACACTTCTCCTGCGCATAAACCAGCTACAACTGAGGCTGCGTTGCATGGTCGATTCGCATCTGAGAAGGCAAGAGGCCATCGCCCTAGCACACCCAAACAAAACTGGCTACCTGTCCAACCTGCTTAGTAAAAGGTCCAAGCAATCCAATCATATCTCGCCCAAGTTCCTCATCTGCGGCTCATCTACCGCTAATACTCCTGCATCTATTTCTGAGGCCTTCAATGAGCATTTTTCTTCCTCCCTTATAAGCTGTCCTGGTATTCCCCCTCCTACAATCCAGCCCTGCTCCCCTGCCTCACTTTCATCGATTCCCTTCACCCATCTAGAAATTGAAAAATCAGTTTCGTCTATTAAACCTTCCTCGAAACCGGGACCAGATGATCTCCCACCGGCCCTCCTCCGTTTCGGTGGTCCTGACCTCCCTTTATTGTTACTTAATATGTATACCACCTCCATGATTCACAGTTTCGTCCCCCCTCAATGGAAATCCTCTGTTATAGTTCCGCGCTTCAAAAAGGGCGTATTACACGACCCAGATAACTATCGGCCCATCAATCACACCCCAGTAGTCTGCAAAATTATGGAGAGAATTATCAAAAGACACATTGTCCAGTACCTGTTATCTAACAACCTGCTGAACCCTGGTCAGCATGGTTTCTTGAACTCCCGTTCCTGCTCTTCCTGCCAGCTTGACTTTCTCAATGTCCTATCGTCTGCTGCCGACGCCGGCAACTCTGTAATTGTCCTGTACCTCGACATGTCTAAGGCTTTTGACCGTGTTCCCCATATTCATCTGTTGGCCAAAATCCGATCTCTCGGTATTACTGACCCTCTCCTCTCCTGGCTATCCTCCTATCTCTCTAACAGATCACAAGCCGTGCTCGTCGAAGGCCACCTATCTTCCGCCAAACCAATTACTAGCGGCATCATCCAAGGCAGTGTCCTAGGCCCATTACTATTCCTTATTTATATCAATGACATTTTCTCTTCTATTCGACACGGCACTCCTTTCCTCTTTGCCGACGATATAAAAATAGTGTACTCTTTCCTCCCCAGTGACCTTTCCGTGACTCTATGCAACATATCGCAGGACTTACTCGTTCTCCAAACTTGGTGCGTCTCGTGGTTCATGAAATTCTCTGCGGAGAAAAGCTTCCTCCTACCGTACAAGTGCACGGTACCACCCGGCCAAATTTGTCTGGACGGTCTGCCCATCCCAACACACCCCATGGATACCGATCTTGGCGTACGCTACTCTTGTTCCGTCAACTTCTCGTAACAGGA
The DNA here is from genome assembly GCA_948099385.1 of Fasciola hepatica. NCBI lineage: Eukaryota > Metazoa > Platyhelminthes > Trematoda > Plagiorchiida > Fasciolidae > Fasciola > Fasciola hepatica. The sequence goes on along the minus strand of CANUEZ040000152.1, from coordinate 4,220,035 downwards.
ATCGTTCCAAATCGCTAAGGCTAAGAGAACCCTAGGCCTGATCAATCGGTGTTTCCTAATACCGGCCAGTCGCCTCTCCATGTATCTCTCACACGTGAGACCGCTCCTAGAATATTGTCCCATTACCTCCAGTCTCTGGCCACGTTCCTCCATTGTATCTCTTGAGAACGTTCAGCGTACCTTCACCAAAAGGCTGTTGGGCGTATCCCTAGCTCTAACATACCGCCAGCGCTGTGAGCTCCTACAAATTGAGCCTCTATGGATTCGTCGCATGAGGCTCAACCTGATTTTCCTCTTTAAGCTAATCCATAACCTGGCCTACACCTCTTATCCCATCTCATTCGTTGCGCCCTGCTCCTACCCCATCCGGCACCGTGCCTTCTCTCTCACTGTCCCTCATTCTAATCTCTGTCTGAAGTCCCGATTCTTTCTGTCAGCCTATTCCAAAATCTGGAATAAGCTGCCCCTTAGCTTACGCAGTGCCTCCTCAATGTTCGCTTTTAGGCGCGCACTTTTGTCATACTTAACAGTCCCCAATGCTATATTGCTCACCAATGAGCTCGTCTCCGCCGACCTGGCCTTTGAAAGAGGTCTCACACTGTAACTCTACTACCTCTGCGTCACAAGCCACTAGGTACACCCCGCGAACTAAGGCCACTGCCGTCAATGATCCATAGCGAACCTACCTCCTGCCATCATAAAATAACCCTATTGCTCACCTAAGTTCATATCTTATCCATCATATTCACTTTTTTCTCCTCAGTATCCGTTGATTCTCAGCTGGGGCACACCCAGACTGCGCTTCTCCATCTTTTTTCCCTCTCCAGTGATCCCCGCTGACGGCCAACCACTTCGGGCACCGTAATTACCATGTCCCTGGCAGGTGCATCTGGATAATATTGCTACACGGTCGTCTACCACTTGCTGTTTCCGTTGGCTCTCCTGTCCATGGTCTCACGGCTTGGTCAATTGTTCCTGGTTCACGCAACCCCATCGCGGTCGTTTTGTCCCCTGTACAATTATCCATGATCACTCGTGCCACTCCCAACAGTGCGGGGCGCGGTCAGATCCACCGCTATGGCCGGCGCACATCGGGCGTGCAGGCCGTCTGCAACGATGTGCGAGCGCAACTAGACTGGTGGATCACACCTCCTGCGTTCACTTCACGAAGTGTTTTTCAGGTTGGGTGCCCAGCGCACGGCCAGTCCCACCCACTAGCACCGGTTGCGGGTGGCACGCCCTAACTTTTCTTGAACTACCGAATCCAATGCTGTCGGTTGAAAATTGCATGCTCCTCATCGTTTTTCCGCCACAGCTTGTTCACCTAGAGCTCTTATCATCTGTTTCCACTTTCCGTCTTTGTCGCCCTACCACGGTATGCACACCTTCCCGTTTTGTCCTCCCTCCTATTACCTCTCTTTACATCAACTTTCACTGCTTTGAGTCACTATCGTCCTAACCACTCTTCTCTGTCGACGCTCGCCAATAACTCTTTTCCCACCTGCCGTCATTGCTGGCTTCTATCATCTATGCGCTTGGTGTTACCCTCTGCTCAGAACGCCCATTGATAGCTTCCTTAAAACCTGTCGCCCTGTTAATCCCTCCTCGTGCCCCATGCCATGATGCACCAACCGCACCCTCACCCATGCCCAATCCGCATATTAGAACTTGCCGCTCCAAACTTCGCATCCCTTACAGTTGTATTTATTATCTAATCACCACCACCATATCTTCCTCACTTGGCCCCGCGATTCCTCTGCGGTTCTTTCCAGTGTCCTGATTAATATCCACCTGTTCAATTGTCTGCCGGCACTCAGCTCTCCAGTTCCATTGCCCCAATTTCTTTGCGCGTTCGTTTTTTTTTGTGGCCTTTTTGCTCTATTACTGGTCCACTTATCTCAGGGCTTCCCGATTCCTTGTCCGCCTCCTTCGTGTTTCATCTGCAGTAAAATGATCTGATTGGTGATTTCTTACCTGTGTCTCCTCGGTCGTTGCTTTCATCCCTTGATCCGTTTATTGCTCGCTACAGGCATTTTTCTGTACCTTCCAGTGTGGTCCGCTTTTCCATGTTCCACCATTGTAATGACAATGTTACGTCGTGACGTTTTTTTTTACAGTTCCAAATTGTTTGACCTGTCACTACCCGATTCCTCTGGTCCGTCACTACATCTCGCACCTGCATTGATCAAATAATTAGACCCATTCTTACCTGTTTTCCTTGATCCTGTCTTTCATCTTCACTCTTCCATGAACTGCTCCTAACAGTCTTCATCACTTTTGTGCTTCCACATTCTATTTTTCTCTCCGTTGGGCTGCCACGTGCACTTGTCATGAAGTTAATCCACCACGAAATTCCAAAGTTAATCCTACGACAAATTGATCTAACATTACCTACTCCTCCTATTGACTGATAATTTCTTTCTAGGACCCCGTTGTTATTGCTCCTGCTCCTCTTTAACCTATACATATATATACAATTAATCTATATATATATATATATATATATATATATAAACTTACGCATATATATCTATGTGCATGCGCTCTGCATCTTGCAGTTCCTCACCTGCCATTTCTCTTGCTATCATCCCAACGACCGTCATCATAGGCATCCATCAACTCTACATCTGTGCCTCACATCTACCGTATCCAATCCTTCTAAATCGTTTTTGTCATCTGATCATCCCTCTACGTCCTGCATTGCTCGCTGCCTGTTTTACGGTGAGTTTTGTGTCCTGTCCGCCGACAATTCACTGCAAAGTACCAATGCTTCATTGTCATCTAATCCACTGCAATGCACCTCACCTTTTTCTCCATCGTTCCTCGCTACTGCAATTCTTTATACCGATTTCCAGCTTTTCTCATGTTTACCAGTCTGCCTCCATATGTAATTGCCCGGGACCAGCCAATCAGTCCACCTGACCTTGAATTTCAAATTCACCGGGCGTCCATTCAAATCCGCTCTTGAGCTCATTTAAACTATACACAATCTCTATGGTGTGCATACGTTTATACTATTTTCATCCTACCTTATTCACCCTTCTGAGCCTTTTTACCCAACATTTTAATGAGAGTCTCCATATTTCCATGAATTATATCTGTCCATTCCATCACCTGTATCTACATGATCATGCACATGGCATGCTTCGGGCGCTTCCGAAATAAACCATTATTATTATTATTATTATTATTATTCACTACCGCTGCTCCGCATCTCTTCCATCACCGAGCATCTCACCCACATTAATCAGATTATTAAATCCATTCTCACCTGTTCTCTCTGCTCCTTCCTCCATATTCCCTCTCTTATAAACTGCTCTTTACAGCCGTCATCACTTTCATGCTTCCAGAGTCATTCTCCCCTCTGTTGGTCCACCACGCTCATCAGTCGCGAAGAAAAATCACCGGGATATTCTTAGGTCAATTTTATACTATTCGATCTAACCCCACCTGCCTCTTCCAATCACGAATATTTTTCTCTAGCTTCCCAGTACTATTTGTTCCTGCTTTTTTTATATACGTATACATTCCCTCTGCATTCTGCATTTCCTCACCAGCCATTTCTTATGCTATCACTCCGCTAACCGTCATGAAATGCATCCATTCTTCCTACATCTGTGCCTCATATCTACCGTATTCAATCCTTCCAAATCATTTTTACTACCTGACCCACCCTTTGTGTCTTGCATTGCTCCCTCCCTGTTTTACAATGGGCTTTGTGCCCTGTTAGCCGACCATCTACCGCAGAGTACTGATGGCTCACTGTCTCCGGCCATAACAGCTTCCTCTACCGACTTCTAGCCCGTCTCATGTACACCTGTCAGCTTCCAGGTGTCTCTTCATGGGCCAGTCACATTCTCTAGTTGATCTTGACACTCACATTTACCGGATTTCCATTTGACTTCATCCTTTGGTTTATTTAAGCCCCCTCAATTTTTCCTCGGCGTGCGTACTCTTGTCATATATTTATCTTCCATTAATCTCTCTCCTGAGCCTACCTATCCTAATTTGTCATACATATTTCTACATTTTCAAGAACTTGGTCTGTCCATTTGGCTGCTTGTAAAAATTTAGAACATGCATCTGGAATGTCTTTTGCGTCCCAGAGGTAAACCTTTATCATCACCGGTGCTGTCTGACTGAAACTGATGTTTCTTCCTGCTCCTACCCTGACAGCAGTTCAAAGAGCACTTCCGCTTGCATCTTTTATAACTGGGCTGCCTCAAAGAGTCGTGTTCAGCAAAAATCGCTGGATTTTTTCTGGTTTATGAACCACTTTTAAGAACTAGTTTCAAGGATTATCCTAAGTAGCATAATAAAAATTATACCGGAAACAGCGGGGAGACAACTCTGTGTAAAGCGAAGTTTCGCCCCTTCATCTAGTGGCAGCATGATCAGTCTGTCAATAACCCAGTATACTTGCATTCTTCAGGTGTGACTGACTTTCCGCGGTCAGACACATGGACGGTAGGGTCGAAATTAGTGCACCTGCCTGAACAAGACTAGCCGGTTCACAAAGTCAAACCTTCCTTTGAATCGGAAATGGAGATCAAAGACACCGTACCAAGGGTGGCAGCTGCCGAAAAACATCCACCTTGTCAAGATTCGTTGAACTTTCCCTTTGGATAAAGACGCCCTGACCACGGGCATAGTTGGCTAGATTTAGGAGGTATTTGTTGATCATGATTGGGGTTCACCCAGTCAGCTGTTCACACGTGGGTCCAATAAATCCTGATGGGGTAAGATTAGCAGCGTATGATTTATTTAGTATGATACAACTCTCCAAAACTTTCCAGAATACCAGAGGGACGGGCCCAAGCGACGAAAGGAAATAAGTTCCAAATAGTATCCTGAAACCTCTAAATTCAGAAAAGTATGATGGACTACCAAGGGTAGGTGGTTGACTAACGAACTCTCGCCTTAGTTTTGACGCGAAACAACCCACATTATCACCGGCTCGGCAACCTGAGATAGACTTCGTGATTCAATACAGCCATGCCGTAGAGGGACACGCAAGTGAAAGCCACGCGACCAGTGTCATCCTGAAGTGGTTTTGAACACTGAGAGGAAGACAAGGCTGTTGCGAGAAAGCAATACATGGCTTCGCCGCCGCGGTTTGGAGCAACCCCATGGTGATGGCCGTTTGGCGGAACCAAACGTGATTATTTCGGGCCCATGTGTGTCAAGTTCAGGAAAAGAAGGGGGAGAATTCCGGCCGCGTTATAAAGTGCAAACTTTCCCGGCCAGTACAACTGAAAGTTGCACATTCGATGGCCACTGACTCCTTCCTCCGGGCCCCACGGCGCCTCATCAACCGAAAAGGCGTACCACCAGACATCTTTCCCGACAACGGGTGGAATTTTGTAGGGGATGATCGAGAATAGCAGCGTGGGCACCAAAATAGAGACCAAGAAGAGTTGCAGAGCCAAACGGCGGCATATGGCATCCGATTGTTCTTCAACCCCCCCCCCTCTCTCCTTGGCAGGACCGTCACCGTGGTGGCAAGTGGGAACGCCTGATCTGGTCCACCAGAAGGATACTTCTGTTGGCAACGGAACAACAACCTCCAGACGACGACACTCTGAGCCTCATGATGACCGAGGTTGAGAAGATTTAGAAAAATCGCCCCTTAATTTCAGTATCCGTCAGCTACTCCATTCATACGGCGCTTACCACAAACGATCTGCTGACGTTGAATCCGAAAGTTTGATTCCGATGGCTGGCAAGCCTACGTGGTGGCTACATGCCCGTATAGAAGCGGGAAAATTATTATTTGGGAGCAATGGCTCATGATGCTGTCTACCGATCCTGCAGACTCAAAAGAGTAGTTTATCAAGGAAAGACCATTCAAAATTGGTAATACAGTGATGATCTCCGACAAGCACGCTCGTTTTAGCACGTGACCCATAAGTGCTGTCATGAAAGTTATCGGCAATTCCGATTAGCTGGTAAGAACCGTCTAGGTGGGGGCCGCCAAGGGAATGCTGACCAGCAACTTGCCCAGTGTCAGCCTCCTGGAGGATGAAGACGGACCAGTCGATGCCACTTAGTCCGTCGCCCAATAACACTCAACTGCAAGCCTCGGTCCAATTAAAAAAATCACGCAACGGTATTGTAGTACCCTATTGTATACTGACAGCTGCCTGTTTATTTCTACATACTCCCACACTGGTAGGAGAACACAATGTAAGTGAGTAGAACGTTTACCGTAGAGTACTAGTAGATCACTTTATTTTCTTGAGTATAACACTGTTTTGCGAAGTACGTAGCCGAATTGGAAACGGATCCCGAAATCAGTTTGCGACTGATCCGTGAATTCTACAATACTGAATTATTGCATGTAGCACAACGTAAAACATATGCTGGCCTCAATTATGCAATCACATGGACCTAGAAAACGGGGGCCAAGTTGCGGCTTGAGAGAAAAGAATGTGCGTCGCATAGGTCCGAGATAGGACATGACAGGGCCGCGCGTTGGACGCAAACAAACTAAGGTTAGTTCATATGAACATAAAGCGTACGAAAAACATGCAAGTAGTGTATGTGAGCGGGTGATATCAAGGAAGTTTGAAACCTTAGTGTCTTTGAGGGTTTTCACAAAACCGGTCGTCACACTTCTCCTACCAAAATCCTCCCGAAACATTGCAACGTTAGGGTTTGGAATACGAGCAACAATGCTCCCTGCCTACTTAGGTTCTGCTGTCAGTGCCCGTAACTAGTACCTCTGTAGTCAACATTCTACTCGTGATCACACTTTATCCGGTGGTCAGGCAGACGCGATGTTACTCTGCATCCCCCAATTGAACTGCCGCTCGATGGCTGGCGCGAAGGGAGATGCTTGGGTTCCAAAATTCATGAGCTGTCTTCCAGAGATCGGTCGTAAATGGATGCGTATGCGTGTGTGTGTGCGTGCATTTGTGTGCGCAACTGGGTGTCTGGAGTGAAGTCATGCATGGGTATGTGAGTAAGTAACAACCACTTCCAAATACGGGGAAATTATTCCATAATTTTAATGACAAATGAGGAGTGGTGAGTGTAACAGCCGGTCGTGGAAAATCCCCCTATTTCCCTTGCGATTCAGTGTTTTTCCCAACATCACTCATTTGCCTACACTATTGACTTGTCTTTACGAACTGGTTGTGTTTCTGGACCAATTTTTGTTTTTTCGCGCCCAGAGCGCTACTTTAACACATCCCTGTTCAGGACCTGCATGACGCACGTGCTGTTTGCTCACACGCTGCTATTCGGTTTCTCGTTGTTGAGTCCTTGTGATTGTATTATTAAGGTTTGTATATTTTTTATGTAATTGTTCATGTAATAATATAGTATCGTAGAATATCGCGGATAATCGTCTTTTTGATTTCGGGATCCGCTGCGAATTTGGCTACGCATTGCTCAAACGTTCGTTAAAGTGAGCACTGTGTCATGACTATTAGAGATTGCGGAGCAGAAACGTGTTTCGTACACGTGTAAGATTTAGTGTGAGTGTATTTGAGTAAGTGAAGATGTCTCGAAAACCACCACACACAGGAAGAGTTTTAACAACGTCAATGACGAACGAGGAACGCTGAACAATAGGGCTTCTTGTTTGAGGTTACGGAGCAGATATTAAAAGCAACAGTCACTATTTGTAGAGTTCTTCCTTAGACGGCACGCAATGATGAGGCATCCTGGGGCTTTAAGTGGTGTGCCGGGGTTCTGTGGCGTCAGCTGGCCGGTCTTCACTCTCGAGGCGGCTGATACTGCACATTTTAAAAGTCAACTTTCCTTTGGCGTTCTTCACCTTGACAGTTCTTTTAAGTTTATAAGAGCTGCTGGTAATTTCCGTGACAACCCCAAGGGCCAGGTGCCGAAGTGACAGTATTCATCAGAGATATTCACAAAGTCACCAGCTTTGAATGGTCTTGCTTAAGTTGGCCACTTCCGTCAAGTTTGCAGAGCCGGTTAGTAATTCCCCCAGCCATCGTCTCCAAAGTACCCTGGGGAGATAAGCTGCCTGCTTTCATCCGTGAAGGTAGCCACCATGAAGGGTTTTTGGTGCCTGGAAGCCCAATTTCAACCTTAACGTCAGCGGGTCGTTCGGGGTGAGTGCCAGATGGGTGGGATCGATAGCAGCCACTGGAACTTGGGCAATTTCCCAGGATTCTTCCGACTTTATCATGACAAGCTCAATATTTCATCATCGAGAGGCTGTTGTTTGAATAACGACAGCTATATTCCACTGGTGGACCTAATCAGGCGTTCCCATACTCCACCGTGGTTCCTGGCCTTTTGAGGCCGAAGTGCCATCGCATACTGTAAGCCACGGTTCGGTTCTGCAGCTTGTCCCTGTTCGTGTTTTGGTGCCAACGCTGAAGTTTCCATTGGGCGCCTACAAAATTTGACCCACTGCAGGAGTAAAAATCTGCTGGCATGCCTCTTCGGCTGATAAAGCGTTGCAAAGAGCGAAGGGAGGAGTCGGTCGTCATCGAATGAGTACTTTCCAAGCAAACCGCACGTGACCTCAGGCACTTCACGATGCATCCGTATTGATCCTCTAGCATTTTTCCACACCTGACCCACAAGGGCCCGAAATGGTCCAGCCCGGCATCACTGAGCGATCACCAATCCGGAGTCACTGTACATTCTGGAAGCGGAGCCATGTGCCTTTTTCCCGAGACGGCAGTGCGTCTTTTACGGTGTACACAAAGCTGAATACGCGTTCCACAGTCGCTGTCCCTCTCAGTAACAAAAAATGCATTCGGGGGAAGCTTGTCACGTGGCTTTTCCCCGGGCTGTTCCTCTACGGTATGTGTTGAATCATAAGTTCTATCATATGTTGTCGATCCGGTAGCAGTATGTAATACCTCGTGCCAAGACTCAAGTGGGATTTGGTCAGTCTGCCATCTGCCCGTAGTAATCCATTTTTGGGCTTGGAACTTAGATGCTTCGAGTTGATTTTAAAGGTGACATTCTTCTGTCTATTGTTCCGGCTTTTTCCGCCCTCTCGAGTTCTCTGGGAAAAAAACTCCAGTAGTTTCATCTTGAATAGATCGTACTCTGCGGCTCGTAATTCACAAGGGTTTATCGGATGCAACCGTACACAACTGTAAGGGTGAACCCATTTCATGAATAGTAAATGCCTCCTAAGCCTGGCCAAATACACCAATGACTGAAGCTTCCTCATCTTGAGGGAAAACCTGAACAACTTCTGCAAAATAGATGTTGATTCGGCGACGGCCACCGTCATCACCGCGCCTTTTATCTCTACTCCCAATTCCGGAGGTGGCTCTAGCCCATAAAAGGGGCCAGCCCCGTTGAGGTATGAGAAGGACTTTCGGCCCCTTCTTCCACGCGTCCGGTTGCCCAGAGTTGGTCACAACTCGGGAGCACGGATCGGCTGGGTTGTCGACAGACTTGATATGTTTCCCCCGGTTCATGGCCGTTTTGTCGTGGATGATCTTGAGTCAGTTAGCGACGAAAGTACTAAAACGGCTCCTGACGTTGTTATTGTAGAAAAGTACTATGGTCCAGTCCACCCAAAAACTAGCCGACTAGAAATAGAACTCGAAGCAACTCTTAACGGCTTGCACCGCTTTTACTGCTAACAAGGCTGCACTGAGCTCGAGGCTTGGGATCGAAGCCGATTTCAGTGGAGCAATGCGGGCTTTGGCGAACAAGATCCTCATAGCGCACTGTTCATTGCCCATTCACCACCGTCTTTTCACCACGGCTTCACATCCAAATTCAGAAGCATCAGAAGAGGCGTATAGCTCTCCCACCCGCGTTGTATGACCAAGGAGTAGGCACCTTGGAACCCGTATATCTGTTAGTTCCTTTAAAGTGATCAGAAAATCTCATTCCATCTGGCCTTCCCAATCCAGTGGCTGGTCCCAATCGACTTCCTTATGACAGAGCAGCAGCAGCAGGGTCCTCCCGAGTAACGGCCACGAAGATGCAAGGCCGAGCGGACCGAACAGAGTAGAGGCAGCTGACAATGTACCACGACGAGCTACTGGTTGGCCGGGAAAGCTTAGCTCGAAAACAAAGTCGTCCGTTTCCGCATTTCATTGTATTTCTATCGTGCTTTCGGTGGGGAGTGGAGAACCGTCCAGATTTCTAACCCTTTCGGCCCCATCGCGGTGCGGACTGACCTCGAGCACTTCCGGCTCATTCGACATCCATTTCGTGGGACGAAAGCCACCTTCCTCCAACAATCTTGTTAGACACTTGAATTGAGCTAGGGCCGGGTGGACATCATCAAAAGACCCAGGGTAGTCTTCGACTTAGAAGATTCTGCTGACGCCGTCTACCGCTGATCGGTGGGCCAGAGCTTCACGCTTGTCGGCGGTTTCGCGGAGGACGTAGTGCTCACAAAAAGGCAATGATATCACTCCGGTGGGATAGACTGTCATTCTGTAATTTATCGCAGATTTGTTCAGGTCGTTCTCATCGCACCATAGGAATCTCAAAGCATCTCTTTTTTCTCCCAGTGTTTTTACTTGGAGTAACATTTCTCTGATGTCAGCTGACAAGGCCACTCTGCCTACACCGAAGAGGCACAGGCAATCAGTTGGTAAGTTGTCTTGTAACTTAGATGGGCAGACGAAAACCACCTGAGGTTTCCCGATTTCTTGAGGAGAAAGGACTGAGTGGTGAGGCCGATACTGATCCGCTTCCGGCCGTCAGTGGTTGCAGGTACCTTTTCCACGTGGCCAAGAGCTTTGTTTAGCACTATTGCTTCTGAGTATCGTTTTCACAGATCCTGACCACGGAAGTAGCGTTTTCCAGTCACGGTAGTCTTAGCGGAGCATAAACCCTGTTATGAACCAGAGGATCAACTTGTGTGCTCCGTGGGAGGGGAACCTAGAACTGTTTTTTAAGGCTCTTGTTTCCTTGCAGCACTGACTGCACAGCGCACCTGTCCTTTTAGGACAATGCTAGTCTTTCGTCTCCGATGTTGTGAAACTCCTTTTCTTACGGATGCTGCGATTAATGCTCTTTATGGTCAGTTTCCGCTTGTACGTAATTTACCGAGCCACGTTCCCAGGCTGGTCCATATGATATTGGTAATTGATAATTGTATATTTCTTGACCGTGGTCAATACACATGCACAAGGCAAGATCAGAGAAAACGGCAGTACGTGTCAATGTGAGGTATCCACAGCTTCTAAATTTATGAATCACACAGCAACCGAAATACAACAGTAAATTCATGTACTGTCTGAGCGAACTAAAGCGGTACCGGTTGAGGCGGGAATTGTTATTCGGTTTTGAATTCTGGGAGGACGGTGTGGATATTTGGACAAACGTGGGATTGCTCGTATAAGCGATAATTGGGCGGTCACTAACGAATAACCGGGCGGAAGAGATGCCAAAGAACAAGATTAAAAGTGAAGTACGCTTGAGGCTATCAACGTGCGGGCAGAGATGCCAGCGAAATATAGAACACTGATCCAGCATTGGGTAACTAATTGTGGAGGCATGTGAAATAAAGGCAAGTGAGTCAAAGGTGATAATAAGACGGACCTTTTTTGCCGGTGATTTCAGTGTCATATGGAAATTCACATGAAGGCAAAAGGCTTCACAAGGGTTGCAATGAACTTTTGAAGAGCATGAAAGGTGTATGGACGCAGAATGGACTTTCAAAGAAGAGCCGTCAAAGAAACGGATTAGTGGAGACAAACGCTACTGGTGCGGCTAGGCGGAAGTTGGAAGAGTGTAAAGATAGAAAACATTTGTATATGTGAAAAAAATTATTAGCCAAACTCTGATTGGCTGCAGATGACTGGTATTCTGTTCCATAAAGACCTTGGTTGCAGGTAAAATGGGGCTGGTTTGAAGAAGTCACTGGCGGTGAGGGCGGAGTTCGAGTCATTGGTTTCGTACTGCAAGGCGGAATAAATTGAACTGTTGGAATGGATTATTGGAAATAGATGTTGAGTGGATGTGGGTTGATGGTTGGTGCCAGGAATCACCTCTGCGATCCTGTGAGACTTTCATGAGGGTTTGTTACTCCGTGTACGGTGCCCCATATAACGTCAGCAGGCGAGAGTATAGGTTTAAACCATTGATCAAATCGTCTAGTCCTTACGGTAATTCGGGATTAACGTCGAGTTGGCCGATGGCTACCCAAGTAACCAATAAGATCTGAAAAAGAACAGGAGTGCGGCAGTCTGGAGAGTGTTCCAGCTGTGGGTTATGATTATCGTTTTATTGGAAACCAGAAAATGAACATTTTGTTATCTGAGCGGTTGGTTATCGTTCGGCTAGTGGGCCGGTCTATTAGAGATCCCCAGAGGGAGACTGGTAGCTTTCTAAGGCACTTCAATGGTGGTAGAGATTTAGGGAGATATCAGGTAGGTGGTGGATGAGGGGGGGTTCATTTTGGAACCAGGAACAAAACAATAGTAGATGGTATGATCTGAAAGGAGAATGGAAAAATGGAAAGATAGCGGTCTGGACGATTCACCAGCTGTGACCGAGGACGGTAAACAATGGAAAGGAGAGAAAACACTAAATGTTAGAGTGAGGAATTTTCATGTGAAAACAAAGGTGTTGGTATTCCGAGGGATCATGAGAAATCAGAGGTATACGAATTCCTGTTGGAATGGGGTCTCAACTTACCATGAGCATATGCGCAGAGAAGTGAGGCCTAGTTACTGAGGAATAGTAGTCTGTGTGGCAAGACTCCAGTGTAAGAGAAAGGCGCAAGAAAAGCAGGATAAGACGGCCGTGTTCTAGCGTGAGACAGAGGAATTAAGTGAAGGAGATCACCTATCGCGGAGGAACAGGACGGCTTTTTTAATATATGCATGCGAAATATGGTGTGAAATGGCACGATCTAATGAGGAGGGAGTAGAAAAGCGAGTAGAGCATACCAAAGGTATATAATATAATAATATTGTTTTATTTTGGAGACGCCCGTAGCATGCCATGTGCATAATCTCGTGGATACAGGTGGTGAAATGGAAAGATATAATTCATGAAAAAGTCGAAGTTTGCATGAAAATTAAGATGAAATAGCTCAGAAGTTGGAATAAAGTGGGATGAAAATGGGATAAATGTATGCACACCATAGAGATTGTAGGGAGTTTAAATGAACTCAAGGGCGGATTTAAATGGGCGCACGGTGAGTTTGAAAGTCAAAGTCAGATGAGGAGTATGACTGGTCTGTGTGGAGACATCTGAAGGCTGACTGATATACATGAGAAAGGCCGAAAATCGGTGTAAGAAACTGCAGTAGCGAGAGACGACGGAGAAAAACGTGTGGTGCACTGCAATGGATTAGATATCAATGGAGCTTTGGTACTCTGTAGTGGATGGTCCGCGGACAGGACACAAAACTCATTGTACAGCAGGTAGAGAGCAATACAAGACGTGGAGGGTTGATCAGATGAAAAAAACGGTTTGGAAGGATTGGATACTGTAGATGTGAGGCACAGATATAGGATTGATGGGTGCATATCATGGCGGTCGACGAGACGATAGCAAGAGAAGTGGCCGGTGAGGATGTGCAAGATGCAGAGAGCGTGCACATATACATATTTGCGCAAATTTATATATATATGCACGTTATATATATATATATATATATACATATATATATATAAGGGGAGCGGGAGCAATAACAATGGGGTCCTAGAAAGGAATTGTCAGTCATCGGGAGGGATGAGTAAGGTTGGATCAAATGGTTGTAGAATTCACTTTGGAATATCGTGGTGAACTACCTTTATGACAGGTGCACATGGCAGCCCAACAGAGAGGAAAAAGGAATGCGGAAGCACATAAATGATGAAGGCTGTGGGGAGCAGTTGGTGAAAGAGTGAAAATGAAGGATAGGATCGAAGAGAACAGGTAAGAATGGGTCTAATTGTTTGATCAATGCAGGTGCGACATGTGGTAACAGATGAGAGGAATCGGGTAGTAACAGATCAAACGATTTGGAACTGTAAAAGAACATCATGAAGTAACCTTGTCACTGCAATTGGTGGAACATGGGAAAGCGGACCAAACTGAGAGGCACACAGAAACTGCCTGTGGCCCAAATGGGTATACCTGAAAACTGTGACGCATGCAAAAAAGGGGCCAGAAATTGATGTAAAAAACCGTGGTAGCTGGAGACGGTGAAGAAAAGACGAGGGATCCATTGCTAGAGATTACATAGTAATGAGTCTGTTCTACACCGCAGCAGATGGACAGCGGACAGGGCACAAAGCCCACTGTAGAACAGGTAGCAAACATTGGAATGAGTAAAGGGGGGAACGGATGGCAAAAATCATCTGTAGGGATTAGATATGGTAAATATGAGGTGCAGATGTAAAAAGAGTGGACGCATATCATGAGGGTCAGCGGGATGATGGCATGAGAAATAGCCGGCAAGAAGTGCAAGAGGCAATGCAGATGTATACATATACATATATATGTATATATATGCATATATAAATATATATACATACAAGTACATAGATGTGTATACGAGAGGCGGAAGCAAACGGCAAAGGAGTGCTAGAAGAAAAAGGTATCAGTGATTAGAAGAGGGAGATAGGAAGGGAACAAAGTGTGCGGGATTGACTTTGGAGAATTCAGACGAAGTTTTTCATGACGAGATAACATAATGGATCAATAGATAAAGAAGACTGGAGGGACACAAAATTGATGCCGGCCTCGAAGAGCTGATCATAAGCGAGAGAAAATGAAGGATAGAATCGGAGAGAACAGGTAAGGATGGGTATAATTTTTTGATCAATGCAGGTGCGACGTGTGGTGACGGACCAGAGGAATCAGGTAGTGACAGATCAAACGATTCGGAACTGTAAAAGAACATCATGACGTAACCTTGTCACTACAATCGGTGGAACACGGAAGAGCGGACCCCACTGGAAGGCACACAGAAAAATGCCTCTAGCGAGCAATAAGCGGACCAAGGGATGAAAGCAATGACCGAGGAGACACAGGTAAGACATGACCAATCAGATCATTTCACTGCAGATGGAACACGAGGGGGGGGGGTGGATAAGGAGGCAGGACGCCCCAAGATAAGTTAACCAGTAATAGAACAAGAATGCCCAAAAAATGAATGTTCGACGTAGTTGGGGCAACGAACCTGGAGGGCTGCGTGCCGGCGGACAATTGATCAGGTGGATGCTAATCGGGACACTGCCTAAAAAAAGAATCACAGAGGAATCGCAGAGCCAAGAAAGGAAAAGATGGTGGTGGTGATTAGAAAATAAATGCGACTGTAAAAGAAGCAAAGTTTGAAGCGGCAAGTTCCAATATGCGGATTGGTCACGGGTGCGGGTGTCATTGGTGCATAATGGCATTGGGCATAAGGAGGGAGAACAAGGAAGGGCTTAACAAAGCAAAAGACTGTGGGGTATAAGAATGCTATCGATGGGCATTCTGAGCAGAGGGTAATACCAGGTGCATATAGAATAGAAGCCGGCAGTAACGGCAGGTGAGAAAAGAGATAATGGCAAGCGTCGGCACAGAAAAGTGGTCAGGACGATAGTGACTCAGTGCAATGAAAGTTGATGCAAAGAGAGGCGATAGGAGGAAGGACAGAATGAGTAGGTGTGCATAAAGTGCAGAGCGACAAAAATGGGAAGTGGTCACAGATGGTAAGAACTATAGGTGAACAAACTCTGGCGGAAGAAGGATAGGGAGCATGCAATTTTCAACCGACAGCATTGGATTCGGTACTCCAAGAAAAGTTAGAGCGTGCAATCCACAACCGGTGCTAGTGAGTGGGACTGGCCATGTGCTGGGCACCCAAACTGAAAAACACTTCGTGAAGTGAACACAAGAGGTGTGACCCACCAATCAAATTGCGCTCGCACATAGTTGCAGACGGCCTGCAAGCCCCATGTGCGCCGGCCATGGCGATGGAACTGACCGCACCCCATACTGTTGGGAGTGGTACGTGTGGTCATTGAAAGTTGTACAGGGGACAAAACGACCGCGATAGGGGTGCCTGATCCAGGACCAATTGGCCAAGACTTGAGACCATAGACAGGGGAGCCAACGAAAACAGCGAGTGGCATACGGCGGTGTAGCAATAATATCCGGATGCACCTGCCAGGGAGATGGTAAATACAGTACCCGAAGTGGTTGGATGTCATTGAGGATCACTGGAAAGGGAAAAGGGACACAGAAGCACAGTCTGGGTGTGCCCCAACTGAGGAGCGACGGATACTGAGGAGGAAAAACTGAAAATGATGGATAAGAGATGAACGTGGGTGAGCAATAAGGTTATCTTTTGAAGGCAGGAGGTAAGTTCGCTATGGATCAGTGAAGACAATGGCCTTAATTCGCGGCACTAGAGAGAGGGAAGGTGTCGGGCATAGGGTGTATCTAGTGGCCTGTGGGGCAGAGGTAGTACAGCTACAGTGTGAGGCCTCTTTCAAAGGCCGGGTCTGTGAAGACGAGCTCAGTGGTGAGCAATATAACATTGGGAACTGTTAAGTATAACACAAGTGCGCGTTTAAAAGCGAACAGTGAGGAGGCACTGCGTTAGCTAAGGGGGAGCTTATTCCAGATTCTGGAATAGGCTGACAGAAAGAATCGCGACTTCAGACTGAAATTAGAATGGGGGACAAGGAGAGAGAACGCACGATGTCGGACAGGGAGGGAGCAGGTGGTAGCGAATGAGATAGGATAAGACGTGTGGGCCTGGTTTTGCATTAACTTAAAGAGAAAAACCAGGTTGAGCCTCAAGAGACGAATCCATAGAGGCTCAATCTGTAGAAGCTCACAGCGCTGGCGGTATTTTAGAGCTATGGATATGCCCAACAGCGTTTTGGCGAAAACACGCTGAACGTTCTCAAGAGATACAATAGAGGAACGTGGCCAGAGGCTGGAGGTAATGGGACAATATTCTAGGAGCGGTCTCGAACGTGGGAGATACATGAAGAGGAGACTGGCTGGTATTAAGAAACACCGATTGATCAGGCCTGGGGTTCGCTTAGCTTTAGCGATTTGGAACGATTCCTGTTACGAGAAGTTGACGGAACAAGAGTAGCGTACGCCAAGATCGGTATCCATGGGGTGTGTTGGGATGGGCAGGCTGTCCAGACATATTTGGCCGGGTGGTACAGTGTACTTGTAAGATAGGAGGAGGCTTTCCCCCACAGAGAATTGCATGAACCACGGGACGCACCATGTTTGGAGAACGGGTGAGTCACGCGATATGTTGCACAGAATCACGGATAGGTCCTTAAGGAAGAAGGAGTACACTATTTTTATATCGTCGTAAATGAGGAAAGGAGTGTCCTGTTGAATAGAAGAGATGTCATTGATACAAATAAGAAATGGCAATTGGGCCTAGGACACTGCCTTGGATGACGCTGCTAGTAATTGGTTTGACGGAAGATAAATGGCCGTCAACGAGCACAGCTTGTGATCTGTGAAAGAGATAATAGCCAGGAGAGGAGAGGGTCAGTAATACCGAGAGACCGGATTTTGGCTAACAGATGCATATGGGGAACACGGTCAAAAGCCCCAGACATGTCGAGGTAAGGACGATTACAGAGTTGCCGGCATCGGCAGCAGACGATAGGACATTGAGAAGGTCAAGCTAGCAGGAAGAGCAGGAACGGGAGTTCAAGAAACCATGCTGACCAGGGTTCAGCGGGTCGTTGGATAATGGGCACTGGACAAATGTGTTTTTTGATATTTCCCTCCATGATTTTGCAGACTACTGGGGTGTGATTAATGGGCCGATAGTTATCTGGGTCGGGTAGTGCACCCTTTTTGAAGCGCGGAATTATAACACATGATTTCCATTGAGGTGGGACGGAACTGTGAAACATGAAGTTGGTGTTTATACTAAGTAACAATAAAAGAAGGTGAGGACCACCGAAACGGAGGAGGGCCGGTGGGAGATCATCTGGTCCCGGTTTCGAGGAAGGTTTAATAGAGGAAACTGTTTTTTAATTTCTAAACGGGTGAAGGGAATCGATGAAAGAGAGGCAGGGGTTCAGGGATGGATTGTGGGAGGGGAAATACCAGGACTATTTATAAGGGAGGAAGAAAAATGCTCATTGAAGGCCTCAGAAATGGATGCTGGAGTATTAGCGGTAGGTGAGCCACAGATGGAGAATTAGGGTGAGGTATGATTGGAGTGATTGGACCTTTTACTAAGCAGGTTGGACAGGTAGCCAGTTTTGTTTGGGTGTGCTAGGGCGATGGCCTCTTGCCTTCTCAGATGCGAATCGACCATGCAAAGCAGTTTCAGTTGTAGCTGGTTTATGCGCACAAAAATTGTAGTCGTGTGATCTGGCGGAGGTAAGTTGCAGCCTAGACAGCTTACGCTCTAAAAGTGACGGGCTTGAGCTGCTGGACTTGGGGCATGGATCGGCACATAAGTTGGCGGTACTCAAGCAGTGTGGGAGGTTGGAGTAGAGAGAGTTCACAACAGTGAGGGGTCGGAGGAAAGAAAAAATGTGTCCCAGTTAAGGGAGCGGATTATCATTGGCACTAGGAGCCAGTAACAGGAACGGCATGGAGTCGGAACAGGGGGAGCGGATTGCATCGGATGAGAATAGCTGAAGCAGCTGAACTTGCACCTGACAATACGGTGGTCACTACCCGGGAAGTGGTCAGTAACCTGGTTGGTGATACCGGGAATATCAATGGAGAATACTGGGTCCACTATGTTGTTTCCTCTTGTGGGGCAGGAGACATGTTGGGTCCATCCACCGAGACGGACACAGGAAAGAAAGGTGGAGAGAGCGGGAAGGCTAGTACAAGAGAATTACCAAATTGAAGGAAGGTCAAAGTCACCCGCAATAATTTTTGTACTGGCCAAGAGCAGCATTAAAGACGTCCACGGCAGAGTCACATTTTGCAGGCTCCATACCCGGGGTACGTGGACGCAGCCAAGGAGGTTTTGGCTGCAGGCTTGAATAGATAGCCATAACGAATCCTCAATAAGGAGAGGAAAGCGGTGGTCAATAACACCAGCGTAAATAGTCATTTGACAAAGGCTAAACAGCCCCCCCTTCACGCCTGGACTGGCGGGTGTTCGAGAAGCATTGATACCCAGCTATGCGGACAAGGTCAAAAGAGGCATCACCTGACAGCAAGGATTCAGTTACTAATATAATGTCAGCATTTGAGGTAAATGTTAGAGATCGCAAGTGCGATATTTTTCCAATTATTGGTCCAGCGTTAATGAGAACTAGTAGGAATGATTTCAGTGTCGGTGTGCTCAAGTTATTGATGCCAGGTGCAGGACTATTGGGATCGCTGTGGCGATGGAAGTTGGGTCTCAGTGGGGATAGAGCGTCATTAGAAGAGGGGGGCGGCCAATGTTGGATGGGGGGCGGGAAGTAAGCAAAGCGTTAGCACTAGGCGCCGCCGATCGCTGTAGGTGGTCAACACGGTGGGTGTGCATAACACCGCTGGTTTGGGCCGGAGGGGCTTCACGTGGTACAGGGGGGAGGGGGCATGATATGGCAAATTAGGAGGTTAAGAATATCTGTCAATATATACATATAAACATATATATATATATACATGAGTGCTGTCATCAGACGGGTCGTGAGAAGGCGGTCGGACGAAAAAGACTGGCTCATTGTGATCTAATAATCATGGCAGTCTTCATATGCTTCGTCTATGGTAATGTTATTACTGGTCATGCTGATGACAAAAGATGCGTCTAGGATTCTGCATAGTGCTCCTTTAAAATGTATTAGCGTGCGATACGATCGCAGTTAGTCAGGAAGCTTATTCCAGAGGCTAGAGTAGATAACCGAGAAATATCTAGATCTGATTGAGAGCCTAGATAATGGGTCTTAATGGTGAATTGCTAATGACGGAGGGAGTAGGGGGTCTCACTAGAGACACCAAGTGGGTTATCAGATGGCTAGGCTCTTGAATACAGGAGGTTGAAGAGAAATGAGAGATTGAGCTTGATACGACGTAAACATAGTGGCTCAAGTAGGAGCAGTTCGCACCTGGATCTTTAGTTAAGGTTGGGAGGGGTGGCAAGTAATTTTTTGGTGAAGGAGCGTTGCACTTTCTCTATGTTGACCCGGTCGGCCTTTTGCATCAAGGTAAAGACCAGAGGGCAGTATTCCAGCGGCGACCCGGCTTGTTTCTTGAATATCAATGGCTTACTCTCCTGATTAAGGTATGTCCCAAGGATAAGTGCAATCATCCTTCTTGCCTCGCCACTTTGGGTCGATGCTTGCTCATGAAAGTCGAAGAAACGTGAATAATGCGGACCTAGATCTCTTACCACATGAGTAGTGGGAATCGACAGACCATTTATTGCGAGACAGCCCGGTGGAAGGTGGCATTTGTAAGACAGAAGGGAGCTTTTAGCTGCCGAAACTTTCATCAGCCATCGAATATACCATTCGTCAAGGGACTTCAAGTCTGACAGAATAATACTGACAGCTGAGTGCATGGCGCTAGCCTCAAAAATATAGACTAGTTTTATGTCGTCAGCAAAGAGGTATGTCTTGCCATGATGCGCTACTTGGAAGACGTCATTTACGTACATGAGAAACAAGAGAGGACCTAGAACGCTACCCTGTACGACCCCGCTAGTAATTCGTTTGGGCCGAGAGGATATTCCATTGACAATGACGGTCTGGGAACGTGCAGATAAGTAAGATGATAGCCAAGACAGAAGACGGTCAGCGACTCCGTAGGATTTCGTTTTTGGCAGTAAGCGAACTTGAGATACATGGTCGAACGCTTTAGTCATGTCGAGAAAGATGACGGTGATTGACTTGTTGCTATCTGCTTTAGAAGTGGTTAAATTGAGGAAATCCATCTGGCACGTGAGGCACGAACAAGACTTTAAGAACCCATGCTGAGATGGGTTGATAAGATTTCGAGAAGTCAGGAAATTTGCAAGCTGGTCCCTTACTGTATTCTCCATGAGCCTGGAAACAATCAAGGTGTGGTTTTTGGGGCGATAGTTCCCCGGATCATGCAAAGGCTCATTTTTGTGTTTTGGAATTATACAGGAGGCTTTCCATTGACCTGGGTAGATTTCAGACGATAGATAATGTGAAGAGGTTCAGCAATAGGAGCACTAGGTCAGGTCCCCCAAATCGAAGTGGGAGGGTGGAAGGTCATCAGGCCCTGGATGGTAGAAGGGTTTGGTGCTGGCTATGAACTTACTGATGTTGGCCGTGGTAAGTGTAACGGTTAGTATCGCGTCCTGTGTGAGCATCGGATAGCAAAATGGTGGAGGGTTAGTGTCCGTAGTAAGAGTTGAGGCGGAATAGCGGTTGAAAGCCTCAGCCAATTTTTTCTAGAGAATCAAGGTGGGTGCCATTTTGGAAAAGGAATGGGACGTTGTTTTCAGTGCTGTTCGAATTGCGAGATTTTAGCAGCCTTGAAAAAAGCTTCACAATATGAGGCTGTTGTAGTGCAGTCTTTTCTGGCTTTTTAAGTTTATTCTCGGTCGCTGCACAGAGATCACGACAGAGTCGGCTTATTCTGCGTGTCAGAGAGAAATCTCGTTTCCTGAGGAATGAGAAATGGAGCTTACAAATCGTTGGTCGACGTTTGTCAATTTTGGTAGTTTTGGCTCTAATATTTCTGACGGTTGGGGTAAGGCAATTTATGGAGGAAAGCAACTTGACATAGAACACATAAGCTGCTTTTTGCGGACCGGATATGAGGAAGACGTCGGACCAGTCAACGCCCCGGAGAAGGGTAAGCAGCTGGGACCAGTTAGTCAGCCTACAGGTGTTTTGGTTTTTGATCTCGACAACTTCGGGTAAGCATGATTCTTGTGTAACAGTGAAGTGAAATATGACCATTTTATGGTCACTACCGGGAAGGTTTTGTGTGACGGAGACGTTCGCGTCAGGGAGGCCATGAGTGAACGCCAAGTCGAGGATATTGCTATGCCTTGTTGGAGTGAAGACACGCTGTGTCCATCCCGCAGTGTAAGTGTTCAGAAAGAAATCGGATAAATGGGATGGGGCAGTCATTGTATTCCAACAAATACCCGAAGTTTTGAAGTCTCCTGCTATGATCTTCGGACCTAAGGATAAAGTAGAAATTTACTCGAAAGCCCTAATGATATGCGGGAAACTAGAGTAGCTAGAAGTACGTGCTCGGTAGACGCACCCAATATGCAGCACGTTTCCAAGAATTAGGACGGAGAGCCAAAGAGATTCAAGAATACAATCAAGCACTAGGTGATGGAGGAGGATGGTAGTAAATTTGTTTAATGTATGCAAGACAACCACCGCTTCAGCGGTTCACTCTGCTTACTCGAAAGGAGTTATAGCCTGCCAGCGAGGCAACGTCAGTTGGGATGTGATCGGCTAACCATGTTTCTATAACCAGAACAATGTCTGAGCTAGAAGCAATTACATGTTTCCCCAAATGGTTAATTTTTGTTCAACAGCGAATGGTAATTCAGCAGTAGGAGGGACATTCTGCATGCATCTTTAAGGTTACAAGAGGCTAGGGCTCCACGTGAGGGCAGCGGATCACTGTGGAGGCCGAGTAAGCTTCCGGCAGCCGGGTTGTCAACCAGGAGGGTGTCACCAGGGGGGTTAGTAACTAGGGGGAGATTAGCAGGTGGGTTACATGGTAGTGGTTTGCAAGATACTGTGTGGCCGCCCATAAAGGACGCCTGATTGAAGGGTGTCAAGTCTATGGAGGCATCAGCGGGGTGACCGCAGCAGGATGCAAGTTGGGTGAGACACTCTGGAAGACTAATGAGGGGCAGCGTTGGATGCGGTGGCCGGTGAGTGGCCCCGGGTGATCGTTCGAGAGGTACAAAGACGGGGTCTAATGGAGCTTTTGGAGGGAAACTATGATAAAATCGGGGGAATGTTATCAGCGGCGATAGTGCGCCGGATTGGAGGTGAAGAGTTTAATTAGGAATACCGTCGGCGACCGATAAACACTCATGAAGTCCAGTAGAAAATAATGCTGGGCGGTGAGGTGATTTGGTTATGCGAGATAACAGATTAGGAGGGGGACATGCTGACTCTAGATGGGATCTTCGGGGCAAAAATGAATAGATCGGAGGAGAATTAACAGGGATGCCAGGGGGTCAGTATGGGGGTAGGGGCGAAGTTGGAGGGCAACCATAGCTAGGATAGCGGCCTAGTGAGGAGGGTAACCGGTGGCAGGGTAAGTGGGATTTGAGTGAGACGGGAATAACGTTATGGGTAGAGTTTCTGGGAACGGCGGGCATCTCACAGGGCTCCACGGAATGAGTGTAAGGGGTGCAGTAGTAGCGAAAGGGCGGCTGATGAAAGAGGTTTTTGTATGTGGGGTCAGTTGGCATAGTGTGCAGTGGGGTCAAGATAGAATACGGCAATGTTGGGTGGTGAGGGGGCAGAGGAGGTTGATTTTGCGGAGGGGTAAAATGGGGCATACCACGGGGCAGAAAAGTGTCCGGCAGGGGCCACATGTTTTGGTGCCGGTTAGCATCCATGCTGGTAACCCGCCCTACGTGACTCGGGTTTGGTAGGGCTAGCGATGGAGGCGGTAAACTTAATGGAAAGTTTGTTGGGTGGTACTGCGTTTGTAGGCCCGATGGCGGCGGCATCTCAGTTGATGTGTGCAGTATGTAGCAGTTGGGCACGCGGATCTCCGTGGGACCAAATAGATGCGCCAATGGGCTAGTGCCAGGGTGAGCGATGCGGTTTCGTATGTACGGCCGTGGACGAAGGGGCTGATTGGTAATGGGCCGGTTAGCTGAAGAGCAAAAGGTCATAGGTCGGCTGTTGATTGGAGACGGGGCTTGGTGATGTCAGTGCGGGGGGGGGGGGGGGGGGTTGGCCATTGGGAGCAACAGGTGACGGGGGTGTAGTTGTGGCCGGTGCACTAGGAGACAAAGTTGCAGCTGGCTTTTCGAAGCAGGGTGAAGCACTACAATCTGGCTATTTGTTGGCACTGGTGGCACTGGATCAGTAGGTGGCGGGAGCACTTGGTTGCCGACAACTGATCTAAGAACCTCCCTTTGTAGCGGGGTTCTGTCAAGAGTAATTTTTATATTTTCAAATGAGGTGGACCTCGCAATGGACTCTCTTTTTCAAACGAATTCCACGGCAGTGCTCTCTCCCAGGAATTGAAACAGTAGCGGGCAAATGTTTCGATGTCACCGATTTCTGAGTCTTTCGCAGGAGCTCCTGCGGTTTGACATGCCACATGTCATGAGCATGGACTGTTTGACCGAGGAAAGGGGCAAACGATCTGGAATAATAAAGACTACGGCATTTTTGGAATTTTTATCTTCCTATGGACTTCGGAAGCAACTGAGTCCGGGAAGTGGCTAGCTGATAGGAGGCTTCCAGTGTTCGGATGTTTTGAGGGATCGACGATATATGCGAGTGGCAAAAGTATGTTCAGTGCATCGTCCATGGATCGTAACTGTTTCTCTAAGGACAATAAGTTTTTCTGAAGAGCATTGTATTTGTTACTGGCTTCACTGCATATATCGACCAGTGGTACTGAACAAGGTACGGAGGAGGTAGGAAGCCGAAGGCGTTGTGTTTCTAGGTTGAGCCCGGTTGGCTGCTCGGTGAACGAGGTGATCGGCGGAGGATTTCGGCATGATATTTCAAAGAATTCTGATGGGGGCGGATTTGTAAGTCTGGCGCTAACCTCAGATTCTATTGTTCAGAAAAAACACCCTGATTTATATTAAGTGTTAGGGATATCTTGAAAAGCTGCTTGTGAGCTACTTACCTAGATACCTCAGTGTGAACTGTACCAATAACAGCATGCTTAACGACGTGGTGTACCGCATGAAATACCTCGAACATCCTAGTGTTGTGCGTACAGCATAGGGAGCCTGTCGATCGCCTACTCTCTGGTCCGACATCCAATGTACTCCTGGCACGTCGCAGCCAATGAGAAGACCCACTTCTTCGTCCTTCCAGTCTACAACGGTTACTTCTAGCAAAAGGAGCCACCTAGTAAAACTTGCACTCACCGACCTTGGTGCCCGCATGGGGAGATCGGCTGGTGTAAAAGCCTCCCATGATTATATTTTCTCTTTTCCGTATCTACGACGAAGAGCTGCAATGTCCGCCGACCTGTAGTTATGCCTTGCATCCTGCCCACAGTGCTAACTGCTAACCACGTCGTACTTTTGGCCAGCCGGTGTTTGTCGGCAAGCCATTTCTTCACCAGGGTAGTGTCTGATCCGCTATCGACGGAAGCCAACGATTTAGCTACCCCAGTTAGAGTCATCAATCCTACGGCCACTGCTCCTAACCGCATTGGTTTACTGGCAGACCGTGACGTCGAGCAAATCACAACGTGCTTGGTGTTTGCCGCTGTTGTAATTTCTTTCACTTAGTGGAAAAACCGGAGGAGTCTGCCAGGACAGTTTTCGTGACCAAATCGGTTCCTTGTTCGGCAGGCTTCCGCCCGAAGAGTGATACCAATGCAAATGAAACGCTCGCCTGTCGTCTTAGCCAGTCCCCAAAGTTCGCCTATTGCGGCTTTGATGAACTTCGGACATTCTAGCAACCTATGTCTGGCGTAGCAGGGCCCGCAACTTGAATGAGCTATAGCCTCGCGTGAAGCGGCTTGCGAATTTCTCCCAGGCTGACGTTTTGAGTGTCTTTTGCAGCTTTTCCAGCTTGGCCGATGCCAGGTCAATCGCAACGGTTGCTATCATGGATGAGTGTACCAAATCCACTGTCGGCTATCCTGGTTCTCCTGCCGAAGCATTCGATCAGATTTTTGATGTCGGCCTCGCGGTCGATCCTGCTCATACGTTCGACCTCTTCCGCCCACCGACCCAGTAGCTCAAAAGAGAGGCAGCGGACTATACCATCCAATGTATGCATTGCGTCGACATCAGCTCTGTAACCCAAATTGTCGAAGGCTATAGAACAGTCCTGCGCTTTGATCATTAGTTCGGCCATTGCATAGACGTCGCCCTTTGCTTTTTGGCCCCTGACATCACAACTCCCATAAAAATGCCAGCTGCTTTGAATGACTGGCAGAACAGGTCCTTCAGAACCTTTCTTGTCCTAGTAAGGTCTTGTTCCGGCTCGAGCATGGTACACTCATCGATAGCTTCTATTACTCATCCTAGACAGTATTGGGCCAGGCAGAGTAGCCTTTGTCCGGGGTCGGTTATCGTATTTTCGAGGGAAGTTTCGAACTGCCTGATGAGCTTTCAGTAGTGTTCAGATCGACCCTCAAAAACCGCCATTTCTACCTTTGGCAAATCAATCGTTGGTGGTGTCGGTGTCTTATTTTCGAAGACCGGCGCAGAACTTCCTATTTTCATTTGCCCTGACCTGTCGGAGAGGTCGTAGTCGTTGACCTTTCGCTCAGGCTCGTTCCGTCTACACCCACCTTCTGCTTCCTGGGCCTGTTGCCCTGCAGATAACAGTAGCTGTTCTAGGTTTAACAGCATCAGCTAAATAATGAAAATTCTTGCAATCCATAGTACCCTCATCAATGCATGAACTGGCACCGACAGGGCTAGAAGACCCAATGTTAACTATAGAATCAAAAGTACCCTAGCACTCTTTAGTGAATTGCCGCCTTACTTCCTGTCCGGATTACAACTGGTTCAATTCTTTTTTGGGCACGCTGCACGCTTTCTCTTTTAAAGTTGATCAACGGAGTATCCAAACATGGTTTTTGGCAGTACGCATCCAAAATCGAAACGGATCCCGAAATCAGGAAGAGATTATCCATGAAATTCCACTACACTAGATTATTAGATGAAAAATGACGTGATACATACACGAAATTCAATTATGCGATCGCACGGACTCGGAAAACGAAAACCAAGTTGCTGCTTGTGAGAGAAAAGCACATGTGCCACGCAGGCCGAAGGCAGGACATGGCAGATTAGCTAGTTTGACGCGAACAAACAAAGGTTGGTTCATAAAAACAAAGTGTATGAAAAACACGCAAGTAGTGTGTGTGAGCCGGTATTATCAGAGAAACATGAAATTGTAGTTTTTCGGGGGGATTTCCCACAGCCGGTCGTACATAGCACACAGTTCTGTAATCTGCGAGCCGTCACGTGATACGACGTTGTGGCTGCTCTAGAGCCTCGAAGTCCCCACCAAATATGACCTCCACACTTGGACTCGGTTTTCTATATGAGATCTCACGAAAGCCTTGTACAGCGGCTGTGGGACCCTCGGTTTCCTATAGCGGACCACCCTGCTTAGACGGAGCTAGGCCCTACCTGCTTCTGCATTACTTTCTAGCATTGGCGACGTGGCTCAATGTCAGCACTTACCATCACCCCTAAACCCCGGGCTTCCATGGCCTGAGCTATCGCCTTCCGGTTGTCTGCTGGCCCCGTATTTTGGGTGGTCCGTGATTCTTCCTCCTTTACGAGATGTCGGCATTTGCTTAGATTGGGGGGGAAGATCCCAAGCCACCTATCGCTGGCGTGCCTTGCCTAAACCGCGTGGAACGGCCGCATCATCTTGTGCCCTTACCACCTCGATGACATCCGCCAGCGAGAAACACGGGTTTTCTGACCCGTCTGCCATACTGCTAGTCTACACCAGGAACAACAGAGGTTTCAGGACTGACCCTTGCTGATAGCAACTTTGCAGTCTCCCAATGTCCGACAGGCAGCTTTCTGGTCTCACTCGGAAAACTCTGTCCTATAGGCTCTCCACAATCCACTTTTGTATTTACACCGTAAAACGGAACGATTACACCTTTGCTTCGAGCGGTCTGTGGTCAGTCGAATCAAAAGCCCTCTGGAAATCCTGATAACAGGCTTCCACCCGTCCTCTTTGACACACTCGAGTGGTTTCCTCATCCAAGAAACTTATTAGGTCGTACAGAAGAGAGCACCCGTGCCAGAACTCATGTTGGATGGCAGTTATTAGCTTTTCCCTCTTTAAATACCTCACCGTTCTATCTCGCGGTCTTCTCTAGAGAGTTTTGGACACCACAGACGTCAGGTTATTCGTCCTGTAACTGGGGCACGCGTCTCCGTCTCCGCCTTTATAAACGGGTGTGATGATCAACACGAGCCAATCTATAGAAAACACACTCCTGTTGGGTGAAGCATTGAACCGCTTGGCTGGTGGTTCAGCCAGGATGGACGCTGGTGGCTCTAGTATTGTCACATGGATGTCATTCGGCCAAGCTGCTCTGGATACGTCTAGCTGCTTCGGGCTGTCAAAAAACCCTCCCTCGTTGGTTTCCCCGTCTTCCATTTCCGAGGCTTTATTGCCCCTGGTATCAGGTAGACCCTAGCAACCCTGATCCTGCCTTTATACCTGCAGAAAG
Organism: Fasciola hepatica; assembly: GCA_948099385.1. Classification (NCBI taxonomy): domain Eukaryota; kingdom Metazoa; phylum Platyhelminthes; class Trematoda; order Plagiorchiida; family Fasciolidae; genus Fasciola; species Fasciola hepatica. The sequence continues at coordinate 4,191,829 of CANUEZ040000152.1, read as the reverse complement.
AATGTCAACAAGATCCCTGTTTTTTCCTGCCTTCTTGTTGTCCGCACTACCTGTGGGTTCCTGACCCCGACCACTGCTTTCTTCAGTGTGGCTCCAGATTGAAATTGGCTGTAGTATGCTTTTGGATTGCTTTCGGCTTTTCCTGCAACGTGTTCCTCGTGGTTGTTCTTGCACGGTCTCTGTATCTGAGGTAGTTTAGTTCCAGCTGCAGTAAACTGTGGAGAGGCCCGGTAGCTGCTGGTGCTTCTGTTCTTCCTTGACGCCTTTTGCTTCCGTTTCAGGGCCTTTATTGCTCGGCAAGTCCACCACGACGGCAGTCCTTTTCGTTTGACTCTTCCTAGTGGTGCGACGGCCTCTGTTATTTCCAACAGTCTACTCTTGATCCAACTCCATTGGTGTTCTACGTTGTAGTTATCGCTTGCCATATCCCAGTCTACCTGGGGGCCCAGTTCTACCAGGTCATTCTCGTCTATCTTTGAGAAGATTCTTCTGAATTTGTCAGACTCATTCACTGAAAGTTTAGCCTTGACCGGAGTAAGCCATGATCACTCCTTCCTGGGGTTCCCCGACCTCTAGGTGTTCTACGTCACTTGGGGCCCTGGTCATCACCAGGCCAGGAATTAGCGGTGACTGATTAAACCGCCATCTTTTCACTTGAAAAGATTGTTGGGCCACAGCCTTCAAGTGGATTAGGTCAAGTTATCTCTCCCCAAATGTGACTTCTGGAGCACCTTCCGGGGTCCAGTCTTCTTTGGGGGCGCTGAAGTCACCCGTAATAAGCAACGTCCCTCCGAGATTGGAAACCGTAGTGAGGAACTCAATCAGATCACCGTCCTCAGCACCTTTCGCCCCTGGGCCTCGATACGTGCTAAAAACTGAAGCTTTCGGTCCTCCCGTAGCTATTACGAACTTTACTGCTTGCTCATTTGGCATAACAATTCCACTTCACTCTAAGCCGTCAAACTGCTCTGCCAGAGAGACCATTATACCACCTCCGGTTAGACCGTCCACTCTATCCACCCCAAACCCGGAGCAGAATTTTGGAATCTCCCCGTTGTCACTTTCGCCTAGGTGTGGCCACTTTTCCGTGACTGCTATTCTACTCGCTCTCTGCGTAGCAGCTTCGAGCTTTGGCTTTTTGTTACCTACACTTGCAACCCTGGAGTAGCCTTTGAGCATCACAACATCTACCTCTATTTTTCTGCCTTTCCTAGAGGGGGGAGCAGGCTCTCGGGTCCTGAACTGGAGGGTCCATTTTCAGTTAGTGCCAATGAACCTCCCAGCTGTTTAGTCTTCCATAAACTGGAATAGCCGGGGGCAGCTATGTCGCTGGGACTTTTTGCGCATCCTGATGAGGTGGTTTCTATAGTGAGCCACAATGCACGAATTTGGTGTGTTCCGTTCTTCACTGGATGTGACAGTACTCGGTCTGGAATAATAAAAATCGTCGAATCAATAAAGCGGCCGTATATTCCAGTCATAACTCCACCTAGGAGATACCCGGCCAAAACTACATTTTGGTTGAAGAGTCTAGGAAAGTAGCCAGAGGAGGAACTTCTGGAAGGAATTTGTCGATCAACTCCACCTTGTTTTTAGATTCAGTTATGCTCTCTTGGGAGTCATTTGAACTACTGAAAGCTTAGCTTCCGATATCATCAAAGGTGACCGGGGCTAAGGGTGCTTGGATTTGCTGATTTTAGCTCTCTGGATTCTTCGAGCGCTGGATGAAGACCGGGATGTTATGAGAAGAAAAAAGTAGGGCGAATACTTCTTAGGTAATAAGAGGTCGGAGGATCAGTGAGAGACAAACCGAAACTTTTAAGCAGACCAGGAATAGATCAGAGAGCCATAAACACAAGCGCCGTGATGTGAACCAAACATCAACGGGGGATAGGAAGTGGACTGCATAGTTTGGGTTAGAAGGCTTGAGTGAAGGATAGTTAGGTGGTAAAACTTCAATAAGTGGCATAGAGTGCTAGCATTAGAAACAGGAACTGGTAGGTGCTGTACTATTCTATAAATCATAAACACAGGCGGTATAGAGAAATGCATTCCAGATATAGGATTGATGGACCACATAGGATGAGGCTGTACTCACGTGGGAGTAAACAAATAACCACAAATTAGGGAGTTATGGACAGTCGGAAAAGAGTGGGGGAAAGTTACTGGGTGCGACAGGAACTTAAGAATACGCACCGGAGATGTGTAGCGAAAGTTTTGCAAAAAAGGATTGCAGGGTGTGGAATGTAAGCACGCCAGATGAATGATATCATGGCAAGAATCAGGAACAATTTGCCGGGGTATTTTGTGTGGAATGTTATTAAATGCAAATGAGGCCAAAATGTCTAAGATCATATATAACTCTAACCTGTGATGGTTACCAGCGGCCGCTCCATGGACTGCCGCAGTTGCTTACGCCAATAGAATATTACTTCAGGGTTGGGGGTGATACATACCAATATGAACACAGCTTCAAGTCCCAAAACGCGAAGGGCAAAAATACAAGATAACCTGGATTTCGCGTTCAGACCACCTTGAAATAGCCCTTGGGGACCATGGCTAGAGCTGATTTTCAAACCAAATCTCAGAGTGAAAAAGTAAAAACCACCTGCAGTGCGCGCTGTCAGCCCAGCAGAACTATAATAAAAGTAATAGTTTCATTTTGGATAAAGCCAAAGCATGCTGCATTGCAAAAGGAAATAGTACCGTTGAAGGCTGAATCAGAGTTTCAGGAGGATGGTGCAATAATGTGCACGCTATTGAACCTAAGAGGAAGAGTTGAAGTCGATTTTTGATAGTAGTAATATTAATAGTTTATTTCGGAGATGCCCAAAGCTTGCCAGATGTATGATCAACTGTTTACAAGTGATGGAATGGACAAACAAAACCCTTAAAGATGTATAAATTTACATGAAAGAAATTGGGTAAAAGAGGATTAGAAGGAGGAGTGACGTGGGATAAAAGTATGGCAAATGCATGCACACCAGAGAAAATGTAGCGAGTTTAAATGGACCCATGGGCGGATTCAGATGGACCCCCGGTGGGTTTGAAAGTCAAGATCAGGTGGATGATCCGGCTGGTCCGTATGGGGACTTCTTGAAGCTGATTGAAATACATGAGAAAGGCTAGAAATCGGCACGAGAAACTGTGTTAGCGGGAGACGATGGAGAAAAATTGAGATTCACTGCAAAGATTAGATAGCAAAGAAGCATTGGTACTCTGCAACAGATGGTCGGTGAACAGGGCACAAAACTCATTGTAAAACAGGGAGCGAGCAAAGTAAAACGTAAACGGTGGATAAGATAAAATAAAGTTCATAAGAAGTGGACACAGCAGACGTGAGACTCAGACGCAGAAGGATTGGAGGCGTATCACGGCGGTCAGTGGGATGATAGCAAGAGAGATGGCCAGTGAGGAACTGCAGGATACAAAGCAGGTGCATATATACATATGTGCGCATGTTTAAGTATATATATATTTATACAAATATATACATATAAGAGGAGCCGGAGCAATAACAATGGAGTCCTAGAAAGAAATAAACAGTTATCAGGAGGTGCAGGCTAGGTTAGGTAGAATGTTCGTGGAATTACCTTCGGAATATCCTGGTGAATTATCTTCATGACAGGTGAACCTGGCGGGTTAACAGAAAGAGTGGAGAATGCGGAAGCACAGAAAAGATGACGACTGAGAAGCAGTTCAAAAAAGGGGAGATGAATGAAAGTATCGAAGAGAACGGGTATGAATGGATCTAATAATCTGATTGATGTAGGTGAGACGTGCGGTGTCGGTCAAGAATGGGAGAAGCAATGATAAATGAACTTACATTGTTCAGCAGGAAGATGATGGCGGTAGAGATGGCTAGGCGGCGCAGAGCGGTTGTGCCTACAAAGTGGAGAAATGTACCACAGAGGTGAAACTTTCCCGTTGTGCAAGATGCAGCGGCCATGGCGGCAAACAGCTCGGGAGAGAAATGAGAAAAAGAATACCAGAGGGTAATAGCAGGTCAAACGGACTGAAATTGTGAACGAGAACTGTGACGAAACAGTGATTTTACATTAGGTGGCAAGTAAAATAGCAGAACGGTCTGAAAGGCACGCATGAAATGCCTGCGGCAAACAAAAGACGAAGCGGGAGGGAGGAGCACTGGTCGAAAAAGACAGGTGAGACACAACCAGTAAGACCATCTCATTGCAGGTGGAACACGAAAAAGGCGGAGAGGAAAGGAGCACCGAGAAAGGTAGACCGGTGGACGAACACAAAGCATGAACAATGGATGCGCGTCGGAGTCGGAGACATGGAATTTGGGAGCAGCGTGCGTGCAGGCAATAGTACAAGTGGATGTTACTGGAGGATACTAACCGAAGCACTACCAAGTGGAAGTATCCACAAAGGAATCGAGGAGCCGGGCAAGGAAAATAGAGTGATAGTGGCTGGATAATAAAAGTGGCTGTGAGAGATGCAGAGTTTGAAATAGCAGTTCTAACATGAGAATTGGTCACGGGTGCGTATGGGGCTGGTGTGTAATGGTATTAGGCATGAGAAGAGAGACCGAGGGAGGGTTTGACAGAACGGTACGCAGTGAGGCCTAATAATTTGATCGATGACATTTATAGGCATAGGGTGGTACCAAATGAATAGCTACCAAAAGACAACAAAGCCGACTTGGGTGAAGAAATAAAATATTGCCGGTGGTCGGCAGAGTAAAGTGGGTAGTACGACAGTGACGTGCAATGAGAGGTGACACAGAGAGATTCGATAGAAATAAAGACAGAATGGGTAAGTGTGCATACCACAGAAGAACGAAAAAATGGATGTGATCAGAGCGACGGCCAGAGTGATAGGTGGACGTGCTGTGGCGAACAGGGGTGGTTGGAGCATGCGATCCGCAGCCGGTGCCAGTGGGTGGGACTGACTTTGCAAATTTAAACTTGAGATCAAGTAGTCGAGCTGGCCGAGAGTGAGGTGTTATAATTCTGCCAAAGTGAAAAGTGGATTGGGAATAAGAAAGACTAAAATAAATCCTACGGAAGAAGGACTGTCCTGCCGGAGGACCAGATTGGATTGGCGGATACATGGTTACCGCGAAGAAGAAACTTTCCTGAAGGAAAAGTAATCAAGCAAAAGGGCTTTTCAGTGTATGAGAGGGGTCAGGATTCAAAATTAGACGACGAAAGGAGTTGATATTACGCATGAAAAACAAGAATCAGTCGACGACCACAGTAGTTAGGTTTGGTGACCATGTTGCGGTTGAGCCAGTGATATAACAACCGAGAAACACACTGGACTCTGGTTGCCAAAGTGGTGGTAAAAGAAGTGGCCGGATAAAATTGTGTAGAATTCCGGAGGATCGTTTGCTTTCAGAAGAGTGGAATACAATAAATCAGCTCGAAGATGGGAAATGGCGGTAAATCGACATGGGGTGCGTAGATACGGTAGTGGCGGAAATGCAGCCTTGAAGATGGGTGGTCTAATAAATGACAAGTACATATAAACTGATATTCCTTAGCAAAAGACTATATGTGGTGAGAAGAGCGTCTCATGGATCAGAAATGCCAGAGACGATCTATCGAAATAGAGCAACGGAAAAGAAACACAAAACAACCGATGAACAGGTTTTCAAGGTTCGGCAGCTGGGTATGGGAGGAGTGTATGATAAACCAAAAGGAACACACAGCTAGAGGGTGGTTGCCAAAGTGATGGTGAAAGAAGTGGCCGGAGAGGAAGATGGAAGTTGGAGCCCATGGTTTGCTCTAAGAAGAGTGGAATACAATGCATCAACATGGGAATGGGAACTGGCGATAAATCTATGTATGATGCTTAGCCACGACAGTAGCAAAGGTACAGGTGGCAAAAACGAGGAAATCACTGTAGAAGACTAACGATTTATGTTCTTTACAGAGAGCGGACCGCTTGAAGGCGACAGAACAAACCTGCTGTACAAGTATTATCGGGAGTGTAAAGGTGGGACACAAGAACTTGCAAAATGAGGACATTGCAAAGCAACAACCCTGAATGTGCGAACAGTGGAATCGAAAGAAAAGGCGGACAATCATAGAAACATCGAGTGAAGGGAATCACCAAATATATATTTCGCAGTGACATATACTGTTTGAAGATTGCGGTAAGGAAGTGAATTGTAACAATGAATGCATCAGTTTTCGGAAATATCAGTACAAGTGGAAAAAGGGGTGAGTTTTATCTTGGAGGATGGTTTAGTGTACTAATGGGGTTGGAGCGTAGTTTGGCATGAAACCTCGGGAGAGTGGACCGTAAACGACGAGCCTAGAATGTTGATGGGTTTTCAAATTTGCGATAATAATGCACCAAAGAAAGTAAATTTTGCCGGCTGCAAAAGCGGTAGGTTGCGAGTGCCAAGTTGGAAGCGAACACAATAGGGAGCACATGTTAGGTGGACGAGACAGCAACATGTTTGCGGCCTTTTGAGTTCATTTTATTTGTATGTTGAAAGTTTTGTAATCCGGAACAGGTGCCAGTGGGTGGTGCTGACCTTGCGCTGAACGCCCAACGTAAAGACCACCTTTGGGGGCAGCAAGTGCTATCCACCAACTCAGCTGCGCCCGCACATCTTTGCAGACGTCCCGTACGCCCTATGTGCGCCGGCCAAAGCGGTGAATCTGAACGCGCCCCGCACCGGCGGGCTTGGCTTGAGTGATATTGGTCTTGTCACATAGAGATCGAATAGTCCAGGAGCTTGCGACCAGATTGCGAAGGGTCCTGGAGAGTAGGGCCAATGTAGTAGTGACGAAATGACAGGCAGGTATCGAATTTTTAGCTGGAAATGTGGACCAGGTATTATGTCGAGCCATCGAAGGGAAGGTACAAATCAGTTGTTGTCTGGAAAGATAAAGATAAAAAAAATGCAGTCTGGGATGCTCCCATCTGGGGATAAACGGTCAGTGGCGAAGAGAAACCTCTAGTATCTAGAAACCGGAACTAGTTGTTGGATGTTTCGACTTTGCAAAACAAGGCTGTACACGGAAGATTAATAAAACTTGAGTGATATATACGCGACTCGTGTGGTACGTGGGTCTCGTAGAACCTGACTCAAACCCGTGTGTCAGTACCTCAAACCAACTTCGTACGCTCGCTCCTCCGAAGCGTATGGATCATTGTTTGATACGAGTGTCAGGACATCAAGCCGTTTGTTTAATTCCTCTTTAAGTCTCGGCAAGTGGCTTATTGCAAGGACATTCGGTGGAAGTTTATTCCACATTTGTGAATATTTAACAATAAAGAAATTAAACCGTAGCTGGTTCTCGAGGACGGCACAATGACCGAGTGACTGCTGTGTCGTAACGAAAACCTTAGGCCTAATGGGTCTCGCACCACAGGGGAGGCTTTGCAGGATCTATATTTTGATAGTGAGTGGAAAAAGGCAAGTTGCTCTTTATCCGTCGGAGCCAAAGGGGTTCGAGTTGTAGCAGGTCACGGAGCTGTTGATAGCTGAGAATGGACGAATATCGAACTATTTGTTAAGTAAAGGTGCGCTGAACATTTTCAATGGCAGTCCTATTAATATGGCGCATGTTGGAGCCAACTATTTAACCATACTCTAGAAATGGTCTAACGTGCGTTGTATAGACACTGAGCTTACTTTCACGCAAACGGAATGTTTTGTGGACAAATCCTATTAACCTGCGGGACCTAGCAATTTGAATGTCTGTTTGCTCCGAGAAGTTGAACGAACAGGAGTAGTATATGCCCAGGTCGCGTACTGATGATTTGGTGGGGATTAGATGACCACCTATACTAAACGTTTCGGGAGGGACACGACACTTGTATGTGGGAATGCAGTTTTTGTCCGCCGAGAACTTCATTACTTAATCGGTACACCACGAACTGAGCATCCGTAAGTCCTCCGATATTTTTGCTGTAGTATTACCCAATGAATTATGGCCGAAGGTGTACAACAACTTTACATCATCAGCAAATAAAAACGGAGTTCCATGGCGAACCACGGTAAATATGTCATTTATGTACATGAGAAACAACAATGGGCCCAGTACACTACCTTGGATCACACCGATTGTTACGGGGCTAGGTTTGGAGATTGTGCCATCAACGTTTACAGCTTGACTGAGCGAGGACAAGTATGATTCTATCCAGGCACATAGTGAGTCAACAATGCCATATGTCTTAGCCTTTCACAACAAACAAGGTTTTGGGAGCTCACATATTCCTTTTTAATTCAAGGGAGGTGATGAGCCGAGGTAGTGCTTGGTGGAGGATCGCTGAACTCTTTCGATCGCAAGTCTATCAGATTTGCGCATGTGAGTTTATACCGGAGGGCAGCACTCGAGCTGTGGTCTGGCGTGGGATATGAAGGTAAAAAGCTGGCTGCCGCGCATTCTAAAATTTCCGCAAGTAAGGGCTGCCGTTCTCTTAGCTTTAGCCACCTGGTAGGCGGCTTGTTCTTGAAAGGTAAAGGCGCAACAATACCGTAGGCCGAGATCTAGCACTAGCGGAATAATAGGAATGAACGTGCCGTTTAGGGCGAGGGATTCGGAGGGAAAGTGATTTTTATGCGTGAGAATCGCACTCTTAGCAGCGGAGAAACTCGTTGTCCAAATGTTTCACCATATGTCAGGAGTGTTCAGGTCGTGAGCTGTTTCGGTGAGGGTATAGGTCGAGGTACGGGGTTCGAAGGAATAGACAATTTTTATATCATCGGCGAATAGAAACGCGATGCGTCGGCGTACTACTTTGAATAATCGTCATCGTAGAAAAGGAATAAAAAGAGCCGAACAAGCTGCCCTGTAAAACACCACTTGTGACTGGCTGGGGTGATGAGGGGTAACCCTCAATGTCAGCCGCTTACGATTTCATGCCAAAATGTAAGGGAGAGAAAGCCGGCAAACAAAGGACGTTAACATGACACACTAGGTCGGGCACTTATGAAAGACAAGAACAGGAAGGCCGTAAGCCCCAGGAGCGACGGCAATGGAAAGCTGGTTCCCTGTAATAGTACACTGATAGGAAAAAGGCAGGAGGACGGAGGCAAGGTAGCTAGGTTCAACACGTGAAAACAAAGGGGAGGAGTGTGGTTCGAGGTGGTTGGGGGCCCAATAACACGCTGAGTAAAGTCACCAGAGTTAGAAAAGGGTACTGCTAAGGAATTTCACTAATGTAGATCAAAGAGTGGCGGACCTGCATAACCAGATCCAGTCCATCGATGATATTCTATTAAAGATATCCCCTTTATCTAGCATAATGGAGCCCACGCCTATTGCTAATCGCCAGAGCCTAGTCATGGCGGGCCGCTTCTTAGACTCAGTTGCGACGGAAGTTCATAAGCGTATAGCCAACTCCAAAAACGCGATAGTTTTCAACATCCCTGATCGACTACCCCTGCCGTCAACCAAACTCGCCATCCTGAATGCTTGCAACATGGCACACCACAGGTGCTATTGCACTCGACTGCGCAAAAAATCACAACGCACTGACTGTCCTTTAAAGTTCCAATTCGCTGACGAAGTAACTGCTAGAGAATTCATAACTAGTTGGCAAATCATTGCCAATTCCACCCCATTCAAAAGAATAAGAATACAACCGGATAAAACGCCCCTCCAAAGAGAGGTTTTTCGATCATTAAAAAGTGCCTTAGCTCCACCAGCGCAACCTGTGGCTGAAATATCAGTCGCCGCGTCTTCTCGCTGCTTGTCGAGTGACGCCGTAACACAAAAGCCCTCAGTTGCCTGCACTACTCTAGTTGACTTAGACCTGACCACCACCCCATCTCCAGCACATCCCCCTAGTAAACGGCCCTGCATTCTACCATCAACCTCGGCTCCCACAAAAGGCAACGATATCCATGCCGAACCCACTAGTAGCAAAGGGCCACCAAAGTCCCGTGCATCCAGGCCTGCTGCTGCTAACGTCAACCTACTGCCCACCGTCTCACCACAGAAAAAGACTCCGGGGAAGTCAGTTACCAACAGTCCGTCCCGCCCTAACTCATGTCCCACTGTCTGGCGGACACAAATCGTCCATAAAAGCCATGATCTACCATATAGCCAATTGTCCAATCGGCAGACAGAATGCTGTGTCCCCCCACAGCTTTTAGCTACTCCGGCTACTCCCGTAATCCCCCCCGGAAGTCTTCTCAGAACCCCATTTAGAACCCCCACCAAGCGCTCTAAGTACACCCTAAATAATTCATACATGTTGGCGAGCATGACGCAACCCTTCATCACCCTAAAGCAGCCAACCCCACCTCGCTGTATTACCGCGGTACCTCGGCTTATCGACAATGTCCTCCCAACTCCACTCTACAATACAGGCAAAAACGGCCACCGAGTAACGCATCGTCATGCATCAGGACCAAACATACCATACTCTCTAAGTATCCCGAAACAGTTTCCCAGTCATTTAGCTGAGCGCCAGCACCTACCGTCGAACCTCTGTAGCCAATTTCTCTCCTCTCCAATGATACAAATAAGTAACCCCCAGTCGAATTATAACCAATGGCCTCAATTGTCTAGCTCCGCGCCCTTTCCTGAACACAGGATGGGCCAGCCCAACCAACTACAGTTATTTCGTCGGTCTTGGTCAAGCGGCAACTACCCGCCCCCTGCGTACCCCGTTGAACCCAGTCACCACTACTTTCTGCCATCTCACTTGCCGTTACCCATTACCTCAGCATCCAACCCCCCACCTGGCTACTTCAACCACCCCGGAAATCCCACCTCCTCAAACGACCAATTTTTTCTTGACGGCACCCCCCCAACCCAGCTTCACCCCTTCTTCACAATGCCGGCTCCCCACTTCTAACCCCTGTTTAGACTCCTTCACTTCTATACACGACAACCCTGTCGTTATGAGTCCACTCAATGACGTTTACCACCTCGGTAGCGTTAGCCATCAACATCCGCAGATGGTTGTTCCCACTCCACACCATGACGGTACAGTTGCACTTAACTTGCTTCTCATTAACGCTCGCTCATTACTGAATAAAACCCATACTCTCCGTAATATAGTACTGTCTTCCGACTTCGACATCATTGTCATAACCGAAACCTGGCTAAATGATTCTGTCCCATTGGACCAAATTGCTATTGCTGGTTATCAGACCTTCATGAAAAATCGTCGTCGTCGTGGAGGAGGCTGTCTAATCCACGTTAAAAACAGCTTGCCTACCATTCCTCTCTCTGATCCAGTACTGAACTCAATTCAGGACTCAATATGGGTAACGGTTCTTCTGGCCAACTCTCCACTCCATATTGGTTGCGTTTATCGACCACCCAATTCAAACATCACGGACCTCGCCCACGTAGTCAAAGCCTTTGACCACTTTGCACTATTACCCTCTTCGTCAAAACTCATTGCTGGCGACTTCAATGCACCTAATATCCGCTGGGACACCATGTCATCACCCCAATACTTCACGAGCTTCGTTTCGACCATACGCGCAGGGCGCTGGGTCCAGCACGTAATGACTCCAACCAGAGGTAACAGCATACTTGACCTGATATTTACCATTGGCTTATCGCATGTGGTGACTACCACCCTCAACCTTTTCCCAGGCAGTGACCATAGAATGGTATCTTGCAGATTCACAGCCAGACCCATAGACCCTATATGTAGTTCATCCCAACAGCCCCTGCATAAGATCAACTGGATGAACCTCAAGCCTATGCTTCGATCCCTCAACTGGGATGACTACTTCCTACAGCACAACACTCAGCTTGCTAGTGACGTACTCTACCATAAGCTGCATAGCTGCTTGTCAGCAATCACCACCATCGGGACCAACCGCTCTCAAACCCACAGTTCCTATCAAACAAGGCTGCAAAATAAACATGCAAAACTGCAGAAGATCTACAATAAAACCAAGGACTTCTCCATACTATTGCAACTCCACTCTCTCTCTGTAACCATCAGTCTTCGGACTAATCAACTGCAGAAAAAGCAGGAGCTTTCGGCCTTGAAGTCCTTCGACAGATCGTACCGATTGTCCAGACTGCTAAAGAGCAGAAATCAGAGAGAGCCTACAGGGATACCCTATTTAATTTTGGGGAATAACACGCAAATTAAATCTGCAGCTGAAATCGCTGAGGCCTTCGATACCTTCTTTTCAGAATCCATGACCACTGACGCCACTTCAAATCCACCACCCGTACCCCTCATAACCGAGCAAATTCTCTCTGACATGGAATTCAGTTTGACCGATGTGGCCCACCTACTGCTGCGTGTTAGACCCTCCTCCCGCCCTGGCTATGACGGCATCCCCCCAGCACTCTTTCATCTTGGTGGAACTGACGCCGCGGCTATCTTTATGAATCTCTATAACTTATCCCTTAAAAATGGCACTTTTCCATCCCAGTGGAAAACTTCAACCATTATTCCTATCCACAAAAAGGGTCCAGTGCATGACCCTTCAAATTATCGTCCTATTAACCATACCCCTTTAGCTGCCAGGATAATGGAGCGTTTGATTAAGCAGCGGATGTCCGATTATCTCATTTCGCATAACCTTATTCACAGCGGTCAACATGGCTTCCTAAAGTCACGTTCTTGTACCACATGCCAGTTTGATTTCTTCAATCTACTGACCACGGCAGCCGACGACGGAAAATCTATGATTATCATCTACCTTGATATGACCAAGGCATTTGACCGAGTTCCTCACTCCCGGTTGTTAACAAAACTCCGGGCCTACGGTATCCATGACCCGCTTTTATCATGGATCACTTCCTACCTGTCGGATCGAACCCAGGTCGTATATGCTAATGGTCATCTATCGCAACCGACGCCTGTCACTAGTGGAGTCATACAAGGAAGTGTACTTGGTCCGCTATTTTTCTTACTCTATATTAACGACATTTTCTCGACTGTGCAACACGGCACACCTTTCCTGTTCGCCGACGACATCAAAATCGTTTATGAGTTCCGCCATCAAGATTTGAGTACAGCGCTGTCTGAAATAGGTAATGATCTTGAGAAACTTGATCGATGGTGCACTTCATGGCAGATGTGCTTCTCGACATCCAAAAGTTTCTACACAACCTACAGATGTCAAGTCCCCCTCGGAACTCTGTCACTGAACCAAGTACCCATCGCCCCAAGCTCATCAGTAAAGGATCTTGGGCTTCGATACACTAACAATCTACAATTCTCGGAACATGTCTCATTTCAGACGGCCAGGGCCAGACAGATAATAGGACTAGTCCTCAGATCATTCAAAATGAAACATAGTATTCTTCTTACATACCAATCCCATGCTAGACCCCACCTCGAATATTGCCCTATAATCTTCTCCGGAATATCTAAATCTGATAGAATACGCCTGGAGAAAGTTCAGCGCACCTTCACCAAGAAGCTCATAGGATACTCTTCTCCACTGAGCTATAAAGAGCGATGCACTCTATTAAAACTTGACCCCGTATGGCTTAGACATGTCAGGCTTAATTTGTGTTTTCTATATAGACTTATTCATCGCTCTGCGTTCACTTCTACCAACTCTGTACAATTTTCACTACCCTCATCTTATCCTCTGCGCCACAGAGACTTCAGTCTGACCATCCCACAGTCCAGGCTGGCAATAAGATCCAACTTCTTTCTCATTAAATATTCAAAGCTTTGGAATAAGCTACCCCTGACCATTCGCAAATGTACGTCAATAACCCAGTTTAGCCATGCCCTTAAATCACAACTTACCGTTAGTCATATGATATCTTTGACTAACGCCAGCATATCTGAGGATCGAGCCTATGAAGAAGGCATCGAACTTTAGAACCCTAGCTTCAGCCTCTCCTCCCGCTTTCTGCTATCCGTCGAGCTGGCCTTCAAAAACGGGTTCCACTACTAGGATCATGGCACCATACCTCAAGCCTACCATTTTCTGTCTAACGACAGACGCCAGACGTAACATTCATTATCATTTTTTACGTACAACCTACATTGCAGAAGGATACAGTTTTGTCGTTTACAACTATAGGTAGCTAGATGCCTGCCGGTTCTCGCTACTCACCCACGTTCACCTTCTATCACCTGACCCCTTTACAACCCTGCCTCATCTAATTCAGTAGCCGGTCTTCACAACTTTGTCTAAACGATTACTGCCTCTTTCGCTATATAGCACTAGGGCTGCCATGTAAAACAACTTTCCTCTAACCGAAGGTTTTTAGTCATTGATGTTTTCCCCTAGCACCAAATTGTTCAGTGGTGCTGGGTCCTAAGATATTAAGCCCCACCACCCAGTACTTCGCTCCTTGATCCTTCGACTCTTCTCTTATTTATTCTGGCTTCCGCTCCTCTCAGCTTCCTTGCCTGGCCGTAATTCGCCTGTAGATATTATTTTATATATAAACATATATGTAAGAACGTAGAGAAAAGCGCCCGTATTCTTCGCCCAAGTATGTTTTCCCCCCTTTTCGTAAGAAAGCGGCATTCCTCTTGTCCTAGAATCTGGCCTACTCTCCAGTTTACAGCCTTAACGAACAGCAACCTGCAGCATTAGACCTGTGGATACCCCACGATAGGACTTGTCATACATCTTCCGGATCTATCATATAAGCTAGCCATTCGGGTTCTGGTGTGTCCTAGCTGCTTCTTTGTTACCTGTAAAACACCACTGTGGGATTCGTCATATATCCCCTAGACCTATTATGCAAACTTGCCATTCGAGGTTCTTCGTGTTGCCCAGCAGCTTTCTCACGTAGCCCTCAGACCCTAGTCCAAATGCACTTCCACGACTTTATTAACTCATAAAGATAAGACTTCCCGGTGAACGGCCGATTCGGTAACCAATAACTTTGCCTAGTAGTATAATACCAGTTAGCCCTCACGAACACCGAACCACAATATCAACGACCCCACATTTAACTAAGACCATTGTGCCTCATTTCCAACATCCGTACTCTCGTTATTTTGCTCACGCTAACCCTCAGCTGGAACATCTCCCAGACTGCGATCCTCCCTTTTTCAATTTCAGAACCACCCGGCCATCACGTTGCCTGGCTGTAATATATCGTGCAGACAGCTTGTCTTTTTCTCTGCCCGTCTACAACCACACCAAAGGCTGGCTACCGCGAATACGATCTAGCAACGAGGTTCACCCAAAACAAGTCCTGGTATCACTGCATACGTTACTCTGAGGCTTACTGAAGAATTCTCACTACAAGACCCTCCCGATGTCGAAGCTGCCGTGCGATGACTTCTAATTATACTGTGATCGGTCCAGATTCGGCGATGCCCGCCTCTTTTCCATGAGAAAGCGAACAAAACCGCAGTCAACCCTTGCCCAAAAAGCCCAACATGGACACAGAAAACCCACAAGAAACTCAACAAAAGGATGTATTTGCCAATTTACCAGCATAACCTGCCTATTGCAAAGGTCTTTACTCTTGTCTTGCCTTATTTTGTTCCGCATGGACACGAAATTCCGATTGTTGCTTATTCCTTCCTGGAACTCCATCCATCCTCCACCAGCGGCGAACTGCTGACACCAGATGACACACATCACCTCTCACGAAAATTGTCTCACCTTTTCAAGGGGTACTATTCCTTTTCACATCCGCAAGTCTATGAAAATTAGTATTCCTCTGCGAACCTTCGTGAAATTCTTCCCTGCCTCCTTTGTCTCAACGTCAATTACCTTTTTAAGTGAACATGAATATGCAGTGCCGACCTTTTCCACGCATTATTCTTGTAATTATCGTATTTCCTGCGTCCTAAGCCAATGTCCGTCTGAACCTTCCTATATCCGGCTGATTCACTACTATTGCCGCCGTTGACTTGAAATCAATTAGTGTTCGCCGTGTGTTCCTTGCTCGTTTTGGTTCATTAAAACTCTCGGCAGCCTTATTCCATTGTTACCGTGATTTGCTAATCTCTCCTTCAATTTTGTGAAATTTTCCATTTCATTCAGTGATATTGTAAACTCTGATCATGCTTACATGCGTGCTTCTTGACCACGGTCCAGAAATATACCATTATTATTATTATTATTATTACTGCACTACAGTTGCAATATCTCTAGAGAATCCCAATGCTCGGTGGTTCTGTGATTGTTCGCCTTCACTATCAGTTCCACCTTTCGCATACTAAGAGCTGTTGCGTTGCAGTATCCTCAACTTGCAAGGTACCATGTCCCGCACATGCACATCTGATGAGCACTTGTCCAGCAGAGTTTTGTTCTGCCGCCATCAAGTTGTCCACCCTCTGCCATCAACCGATGGTCTACCATCGGTTACTTTGCTTTTTTGCCATCTATGCATTCGCTATTGTCGTGGCTAAGCATCATCCGTCGATTTATCGCCAGTTCCCATTCCCATGTTGATGCATTGTATTCCACTCTTCTGAGGGCAAACAATGAGCCTCAGCTTCCATGTTCCTATCCGGCCACTTTTTTCACCACCACTTTGGCAACCACGCTCCAGGTGTGTTGTCCGCTTGGTATACAACCACCTCAACCGATAACTGGTCCCTGGACGTTAAAAGCGTGATCCTCGACCGATTCTTCCTGTTCAGCATCCGCTATACCGCCTCGTTCCATCGTATAATTCTCAATGGCGACCGCTCCCATACATTGCAAAGCGTTATAGATTGTTTACCTCTTCTTCAAGAGGCTTTCTTTTTCATTTTTCACGAAAATTATATATATCCTTCAATCCAGTCTGGCTTTCCGCCAGAAGAGTCTTCCTTTAGTACGATTTGTGCGTACCTTCACTGCCCCAATAAAGTCCACCTGGATTAGACCGGCTTTACAGTCTGATCTTTAGTCTAGATTTGTCGTTTGCCATCATAAAATGGATTTAAATGCTCTCTTCTACACTCTATCTCGTGCACATACTTGCACATTCCTCCTGAAACTCGGATTCTGCCTTCAACTGCACTGATTGATCTTGCTTTGCAGCATGATTCGGGGCTATCCGAAATAAAATACTATTGTTAATATTATCATTATGGAATTAAGGGCAGGCCAGTTTGGTGTGCAATGACGGTTCGGCGAGCAGAAAAGGAGAGAAGTGACGACTAAATGATCTTCAAAGCTGCTGGTGGTGAAAGGGGCTAGCCGCGGAGAAAAGAGGATAGAAATTCAGCCGTGAAAGTCCAAAGAGTGGCAAAGCAAACCTTTGAACTGGCACTGACCAGGGAGTCCAAACAGAACCCAAAGATATTGTGGACGCGTTCACCCATCGAATCCGCTCGGGAATGGATTGGAACCTCGGGTTTTGAGGGATGGTAGTGCGGTATGCGATGACTACCAAAGCAAAGCCGACGCCTCAGGTCCATACGTCGATGGTGTGCATAGAAGCTACAACACGTTTTGAGAAGCACGTATCCAGTGTCGTACAAAACAAGATTGATCCGTGAATTCTATGATACTGAACTGTTGAATGAACAAAAACGATAAACATACAAACCCAAAAATTGTGATCACAGACTCAGAAGACGAGAACCAAGTTCACGGCGTGCAACATACAAGCACGAGCGCCAGGCAGGTCTAAGATGGGATGTGAGATAGTGACACTCTGGGCACGAATGAATAAAGTTTAGCTCTTGGGGAAGCGCCTTGCAAGAAAAACGGAAAAAAATATATGTATTTGGGTAATTCCACGATATCATGACCTTCATATTTCCTTCAAATGATTTTCCAAAACCGGTCGATACGGGCGTAACTGAGGGACAAAAGCATTGAATTAAACACGGTTGGTGCTTTTCACCGTTTCCAGCCTGTAAACGACGAAAGATGAAAAAGAAAAGAAGGATAAGACCAGCATAAGCTGATGGAGCCTGCTGTTATACACCCAGCATGTGACGGCCGCTGGAGCGTCATGGTGACAACTTCCGGATCGGAAATTAAATCCTGTATGAAGACCTCAAAGATGACGGATCTTACCTCTCTTTGCTCTCCTTTTGTTTCACACACTCACCATTTCCCACCTGGTCGAAGTTGGCCAGTTTTACTTCCGGTTTTGCTCTTGGTTAACCCGGGCTGAGCACGTGCCGTTCAGTTGTCAGCAAAAGTCTGCGGCTCGACTCAGCGTGAACAATTTTGTTTTCCCTTTTTACCTTGTCGGTACGTCAGCCTGAGCGAACCACACTCAAGTCGGGCATTTGCACCGTTTCCATACCTACACATTGATTGCTTGGATGCCACACTGATAGCATGGAAGATTCTTCGACCACCTCTCGAAAAGTGTTCGGTTCTTGGGTAGACTTGCTTCGGGATGTGAGACCAAATGATTCACAGTCAGAAACGGACTGCTGTACCAGCCATCATACGGCCATTGGCCATCATGATCAATGGACATATCATTCGTATCTACTGTGCCGCTCTTGGTGAAAGGGTGAAACACAGGTTTGAGCAAGACGTAGCCAAATTTGCAACGGATCCCGAAATCAAAAGGCGATTATCCGTGATATTCTACGACACTAGGTTATTGAATGAACAATAACACCAAAAAGATTAAAAAAACCTCAATAATGAGATCACAAGGATTCAACAAACGAGAAACCAAATCGCAGCGTGCGAACAAGGAGTACGTGCGTCACGCAGGTCCAGAACAAGGATATGACAAAGTAGCGATCTGGGCGCGAACAAACAACAAGTGGTCCATAAAAACAAGCAGTGCGCCATGACACGTCAGTAGAGTAAGTAAGTGAGTGACGTTACGAGAAAACATGGAACTGCAAGGGTTTCTGGGGATTTTCCGTGACCGGTCGTTACACCGCCCACCAAAATCCTCCCGAATCCTAAGCAGAGTCAAAGGTTTGGTATGAAGGTACTGATTCTTCCTACCTACCTAGGCCCTGCTGTCAGTGCGTGCGCCTAATGCTTGTCGTCAACGTTCTACTCATGGTCGCACCTAGTCCGTTGGCCACATAGACGCGAGGCTATTCCACATCTTCCACGAGAACAACTGACCGATGGCGGGCGTGAAGGAGAAACATAGATGCTGTTCTAGGAAAGGCCGTCCTGCCCTGGCTGTATGTGCTTGCGTGAATGTGTGTGTATGATGGAATCGCTGCTACCTCCACATATGCAAAAGACATTCATTAACGTAAACAAAAGCACATTTCGTACACCATCACAGGTTTGATAGGGGTTGCGTGACATAGCTTGCATCGGGTATGTGCTTATGTGTCTGTATTTATAATAGAATCACAAGTATGACCACACATCAAAAGAGGGCTTCCTGCAATGTCAACGAAAGACTGTGTGGCATAAACGAGTAAAATGTAGGCACGTGAGCGTGATCTAAGCTCCACTACTTCTATATACGCAAGCGACATTAGGTAACGTCAACAAAAAACAAACGACGAACACCGTCACATGTCTGATAGGGGTTGCGTGGTGTAGAGTGCATCGGTTATGTGTGTATGTGTCTGGATGTAAAATGGAATCGCACTTATCATCATATATCGGAAAAAACCTCCTATAATGTCAACGAAACACTGTGAGCACTGTAACGTGTTTGACGGAGACCATGTGGTATAAGGAGTAAAATGTAGGTGAGTGTGCGTCGGGGTGTGTGATGGTTCGATACGTCAGCGTGTCGGGATTGCTTCCATATATGGTGTTTCTTTGCTCACCCCGATGACTAGTGCGAAACAGTCTACTGGGCCTCAGCGTTATCAGCTTTTCCGCCTTCGCTCTCGAGTAGGGTAATACTGCGTATGTCACGAATGAGCACTCCGTTAGCCGTCTTCACCGTTCTTATCATTCCGTCAGTGCTTTTGATGGTTTCCATAACTACTGCCAAGGACCAGGTGCTGAAATGTGCGCCTCCGTCTGCGATCATCACCATATCCCGAACGTTGAATGGTCTTGTTTTCACCAGCCACTTCTGTCGAGTCTGCAAGGCCGGTAGGTACTCCCGCAGCCATCGTCTCCAGAAGACCTTGGCCAGATAGTTCGCTTGCTTCCATCCGTGGAGGTAGCTCCCACGAAGGTTTACCGGTCCTTGGAAACCCTCGTTCGACCTTAACGTCAATAAGTCGTTCGGGGTGAGCGCCAGGTGGGTGGGGTCGCCGTTCATTACTGGAACCAGGGGGCGGTTGTTCAGAATTCTCTCCCCCTCAGTCATGACGGTGTTCAGCATCTCGTCGCCGGGCGGCTGCTGATCCATGATTATAGTATATTTCTTGACCGTGGTCAATACACATGCACAAGGCAAGATCAAAGTATACAGCAGTACATGTCAATGTGAGGCATTCACAGATTCTAAATTTATAAATCACACAGCAACCGAAATACACCAGTAAAGTCATGTAGTGTTTGAGTGAATAAAAGTTGCTATGGTTGAGGCGGGAATTCCGAATCGGTTTAGAAATCGCTGGAGGGCGATGTGGATAGCTGGACAGTCGTGGGATTGCTGATATAAGCGACAAATGGACGGTCACTAACGAGTAACCGGGCGGAAGAGATGCCAAAGAACATTGTTAGAGGTAAAGCAAGCGTGGGGCTTTCAAAGTGAGGTCAGAGATACCAGCGGAGTATTGGACACTGATCCAGCATTGGGTAACTAATTGTGGAGGCATGTGAAATAAAGGCATGTGAAATAAAGGCAAGTGAGTCAAAGGTGATAATAAAACGGACCTTTTGTGCAGGTGATTACAGCGTCATATGGAAATTCAAATGAAAGCGAAAAGCTTCGCAGGGACTTCAGTGAACTTTTGAAGAGCATGAATGGTGTATGGACATATAACGGACTTTTAAAGAAAAGAAAAGCCGTCAATGAAACGGATTAGTGGAGACAAAACGTCAATGGTTCGGCTAGGCAGAAGTTGGAAGAGTGTAATTTTTTTGTTTTTGTATGTGATAGAAAATTGTTAACCAAATTGTGGTTGGCTGCAGATGGCTGGTATTCTGTTTCTTAAAGACCTTGGTTGCAGGTGGTGGCAGGTAAAATGTTGAGGGAAGCGGGTAAAAAAGGGATGGTTTGACGAAGTTGACAGCTGCGAAGGCTGGGTTCCGGCCATTGGTTTCGTACTGCAACACGGGAAGAATTTGAACTGTTGGGTTGGATTATTTGGGAATAAAAGTTGAGCGGATGTGTTGATGGTTGGTGTCAGGAATCACCTCTGCGATCCGGTGAGACTTTCATGAGGCTTTGTTAATCCGTGTACGGTGCCCCATGTAACGTCAGCGGGCGAGAGTATAGGTTTGAACCATTGATCAAATCGTCCAGTCCTTACGGTAATCCGGAATAAACGTCGATTCGGCCGATGGCTACCTAAGTAACCAATGCAATCTGGAAGAGATCAGGAGTGCGGCAGTCTTGCACTATCCGTCTGGCGGACCGGATCATGCGTTCCCATACGCCGTCGCGGTGGCTAGCCTGTGGGGGGTTGAAATGCCTTCGTATGCCGTAGGCCAGGGTTCGATCCGGCAGTTCGTCCCTGTTTATGTTATCGTGCAAACGCTTCAAATCCCGGTAAGCGCCCACGAATTTCGACCCATTATCTGAGTATATATCGGCCGGTACGCCTCGTCGGTCGATAAATCTCTGTAAGGCCCGTAAAAAGGAATCGGTCGTCATCGAATGTGCGACTTCTAGGTGTACCGCACGTGACTTCATGCACGTCACGATACATCCATAAAGCTTTTCTAGTCTCTTCCCGCACTTGATCCACAAGGGCCCGAAACACTCCAACCCGGTGTCGCTGAACGGCCACCAGCCCGCGGTCACCCTGCATTCCGGTAGCGGGGCCATGTAGTGTTTGCCCGCCGCGGCACTGCGTATCCTACGTTGCACACAAGGTCGGATTACGCACTTTACATTCCCTCGTCCCCTCAGCAACCAAAGGAGCTTTCGGATGACGCTCGTCACGTGACTTTCCCTGACATGTCCCTCCATGGTATGGACGTGTTGGATCATTAGCTCCACTACAGGCGGTCTCGCATCCAGCAGTATAGGTTGCTTTATGTCGAAGCTCAGGTTGGTTTTGGTCAGCCTACCATCCACTCGCAGCAGTTTATCAATGAGTTTGGGGTTTAAACGCTTCAGCTCGCCTCTTGGAGATGGCATGTCTTTATTGGTCGGCCCCACTTCTTCCGCCTTCTCGAGCTCTCGGGCGAAAGTCTCGAGTTGTGTCATTCTGAAAATATCGTATTCTGCAGCTTGTAGCCCATGGGGACTTATCGGGTCTAACGGTATCCGGCCTAAGGGCCGTAGCCCTTTCATGACTAGCAAATGTCTCCTGAACCTGGCTAAACAAACTAACACACGAAGTTTCTTCATCCAGGAAGAAAACCTGACCAATTGTGATGGAATGGATGTCGCTTCGACGACGTTGGCCGCTATCACTACGCCTTCGATCTCCAGTTCTACTTCCGTAGGGGTTTTCAACTCGAACACGGGTCAGTCCTGTTTAGGCACTTGCAGGAGGTTTGGCCCTCTCGTCCACGTGTCTAGTTGCCTGAAGTCGTTCGCACCTCGGGAGCACAGGTCGGCCGGATTATCGCCAGACCTGACATGATTCCACTGGTTCGTGGCTGATTCATCGTGGATAATCGGGAGCCGGTTAGCAACGAAAGTACTAAACCGGCTCCGGACGTTGTTAATGTAATAAAGTACCATCGTTGAATCCGTCCAGAAGCTCACCGAACAAATGTAGAGATCGAAAAATCTCTTCACAGCTTGCACCACCCTGACTGCCAACACGGCAGCGCTGAGTTCAAGGCGTGGGATTGAGACCGACTTCAGTGGAGCAACGCGGACTTTGACAAAACAGGATCCTCGTGGTATATTGTCCATCTCCCGCGCACCATCGTCCGTACACCACAGCTCCATAACCGACTTCGGATGCATCGGAAAAGGCATGTGGTTCTCTAGTCTGTGTCGTATGGCCAGGAGTCAAACATCGTGGGATTCTTATGTCCCCTAATTTCTTCAAGGTGTTCAGAAATTCTTCCCAGTCCAGCCGGTCTTCTCGGTCCAGCGAATGGTCCCAATCAACCTTCTTACAGCACAGCCGCTGCAGCAAGATCTTTCCGGGAAGCAGCCAGGGAGAGACGAAACCGAGCGGATCGAACAGACTAGAGACAGCGGCTAGTATGCCTCGACGGGTTACGGACAACTCGGGAACGTTCAGTTCGAAAACAAAATCGTCCGTTTCCGCGTCCCATTGTATTCCTAAATTGCGTTCGATAGGAAGTAGAGAGCCGTCCAAATCTCTTACCCTTTCGGCCTTTTCGTGATACGGAATGACTTTTAACACTTCTGAAGCGTTCGACACCCATTTTGTTAGATGGAAGCGGCCCTCTTCCAGCAATCTCGTCAGGCCCTTGAACTGCTCCAAAGCTGATTCCACATCATCGAATGACCCAAGGTAGTCGTCGACGTAGAAGTTCCTGCTGACGCTTTCTACCACCGTCCGATGTACTAGATCGCCATGTTTGTTCGCTGATTCTTGGAGGGCGTCGTTTGCACAAAATGGTGACAATGTGGCTCTTAAGGGGTGGACGGTCATCCTATAATTCACCACTGCGTTGTCTCGGTCGCTCTCTTCCCACCATAGGAAAGGCAAAGCATCTCGTTCTCATACCGGAATTTTCACCTGATGAAACATTTTCCTAATGTCGGCAGACAATGCCACTTTACCCTCTCTGAAACGGCACAAAACGTCAATCGGTAGTGTGGTCCAATCAGGCCCTTGCATTAAGCTATCGTTTAATGAATTGCCGTAGAACTTGGCCGCACAGCCGAACACCACCGGCAGTTTTTTGGGTTTCTTGGGATTGCTGACCGGGTGGTGAGGCAGATACCAGATACCTCTTTTGCCGTCGGTGTTGGCAGGAACCTTCTGAACGTAAGCGAGGGCTTCGTTTCGCTTCATCAAATCCGCGTATCTTTCCCACAGATTCTGGTCTCCAGTGAAGCGTTCTTTCGGTCGTAGTAATCGTTGGAGAACATAACCTCTGTTGTCAGTCCACGGGTCGACCGATGTGCGCCATGGGAGGGGAACCTCGAACTGTTTTTTGAGGCCTATAGTGCCTTGCCGCACCGTTTGTAGAGCGAAGTGATCCTCTTGAGACAACGTTGGTCCTTCGTCTCCAGTGTCATGAAACTCCTTTTCATACAGCCGCTGCAGGTGAAACTCTATGCGGCCCGTTTCGGCGGATAAGTAATTCGCGGAACCACGTCCTCCTACTGGACCGTATAACATCCATCCCAGAGGGCTTGCTTACGGCATAAGGTGCCTGGCGGCCGCCCACTCTCTGGTCAAGCACCCAAAGCGCCTCTGGCACGTCGCAGCCGATGAGGAGATCCACTTCACCATCTTCCCAGTCTGCAAAGGTCACATCATGCAGGTGGGGCCACCTAGTCAAGATTGCGTTGACCGACCTTGGTGCTCGCATGGGGAGATCCGCTAACGTGAAGGCCTCCGTCGGTTCAATTTCCTCGCCAGTTTCTAGGGGGACGAGCTGGAACCTCAACCGGCCAGCGGTCATTACTTGCGTCCCCCCCCCAACGTGCTCACTGCCAACGACGTCGCACGTTTAGCGAGTCGGTGTTTGTCAGCGAACCGCTCTTTCAATAAAGCAGTATCGGATCCACTATCGACGAAAGCCAACGGTCGTTATTCCCACGGCCACTATACCTAAACGTACCGGTTTACCGGCAGACCACGACGTTGAACAAATAACACTGGGCTTGGTAGTCGCCTCGGGTAAGGTTACTCTCGCCTGGTGCATCAATCGATGGTTAATGCCCGTACATCACTCGTAATCCCATGGGTTCCTTGCCCTACAAGCTGCCGCTCGGTGCGTGTTGTTGAGACAAATAAAACATGCTCCTGCTATCCTCGCCATTCCCCACCGTTCGCCTGTTGTGGCGTTGTTGAACTTGGGGCATTCTGGTAGTCCATGGCTAGCATCACAGGATATGCAACTTGGTTACGCAGTGGCATCGCGTGAAATGGCGTGTGCATTGGTCCAAGGTTGATATTTCGGATGTTCCCGTGCAGGGGTTTGAGCCCGACTAGCACTGGGCTTGTTTGCCCGGTTGCTGTCCCTGATAAGTCGGCCGAACATGCTGTCGGCTATCTTGGTTTGCCTGTCCAAGTATTTGGTCAGATCTTCGAAGTTAGCCTCCCTGTCGCTTCGGCCTAACCGTTCCGCTTCTTCCGCCCACCGACCCCGTAGTTCGGGGGAGAGGTGGCGGACTATGTTTTCCAAAGGGTGCATGGCAGCTAGGTCAACCCTGTAACCTAAATGGTCGAGGGCTATTGAGCAGTTCTGCATCTTAAACACCAGGTCGGCCATTGAGTAGACATCGCCCTTGGTTCTCTGTGCCTCTACCATCACGCCCTCTATTAGATTACGGGCTACTTTGAAAGGTTGGCCAAACAAGTCCCTTAGAATCTTCCTTGCCCTTGTGTAGCCTTGTTCTGGGTCGAGCATGGTGCACCCGTCGATAGCTTCTCTTGTTCGGCCTCGGCAGTAGTGAGTAAGGTAGAGAAGCCTTTGCCCAGGGTCGGTTACCTTATTTTCGACGAACGTCTCGAATTGCTTGACAAAATTGCAGTATTGTTCAGCTTGCCCGTCGAAAACCGTTAGTTCCACTCGTGGCAAATCGATCGATGGTGTTTTGTAGTCGGCGACCGGCGTGGGGCTCCCTGTCTTATTGCACCCTGATCTGTCGGAAGTGACGTATTCGCTGGTCTCATGCTCAGGCTCTTTATGTATACACTTCTTTTCTGCTTCCTGTGCCTGTTGTCTAGCCGATAACAACTGTTGTTCTAGGTCTAATATTCTCAGTCTATATAGATCAGCATCCTTACAATCCATATTGCCCTCAGTAACACATGAACTAGCACCGACAGGACTAGGCGATCTAACATTAACTAAAGGACTAAATGTACCCAAAACCTCCCCAGGGACTTGCCGCACTACTTCCTGTCCAGAGTCCAATGTTTTCGATCCTTTTCTTGGCATTTTGCGTGTTTTCCTCCTTTCAAATTGATCCATTGAGTATTGAAACACAGGTTTGAGCAATGCGTAGCCAAATTTGCAACGGATCCCGAAATCAAAAGGCGATTATCCGTGATATTTTACGACGCTAGGTTATTGAATGAACATTAACACCAAAAAGATTAAAAAAACCTCAATAATGAGATCACAAGGATTCAACAAACGAGAAACCAAATCGCAGCGTGCGAACAAGGAGTACGTGCGTCACGCAGGTCCAGAACAAGGATATGACAAAGTAGCGCTCTGGGCGCGAACAAACAACAAGTGGTCCATAAAAACAAGCAGTGCGCAATGACACGTCAATAGAGTAAGTAAGCGAGTGATGTTAAGAAAAACACTGAATCGCAACGGTTTCGGGGGATTTTCCACGACCGGTCTTTACAGTGATTAGTTGCCTTCTGTCCCTGAATACTGCACCAGGGGACGTAGCCTTATGTTACAAAGGGCACACTCAAGATTGGACATACTAATTGAGTTTTTTTTCAAATAGGGTTGCACCTATTTGGAATGGACTGCCAAAAGATGCTGTCAGAAGCAGCAATGTACGACCTCTCAAGAAGGCCTTAGATTCACTCTGCAACAAGGCGTTTCCAGAGCTAGCTGTTTGAATGAGGGGTGAGGAAATGAGCCCCTGTTATTTTTGTCAATGAACTCACGTCTGTGGAGGTGGTACCGCCTCGCAACTTCAGCCTTTCAAACCATAAGCTTAGAGCGCAGAGATTGGAGCGAATAAATATCTCCGAAAACACGGCAATCCGGAAGCACGATTGGTCTCGACCACTTTCTTCCTGTTTGAAAGGAAATGAACTCACACGGACCATTTTTTACAACCAGAATGAAGGGACAAATCATCATTTGTGACAAAACTGGAAGGGATCACAGAAGTAGCTGTAGTGAGTGCTGATCTCTTGAAGCCCGACTGGTCCAGCTACTATGAGTCCCGCGTCACTTGCACGCAGGCCTGGACACCCTCCTACAAAATAAGACGCCCCCTACTTAGAAAAAGCTCAACGTCTCTCTACGTTGATGGTTGAAGGGCAGAGGCTAAGACGCACGAGAAGAGACTATATGATCTGAATATTTTCTCGTTGGAGAGGAGGATAAGTCGAAGGGATCTTGTAGGAAAGTCCAACGTAATAGAGGGCTTTTCTGGCCTTAGGTCGGATAGTCTATTCCAAGTGGCTTTAGATTCAATAACAAGGGGACATGAAAAGAAGCTGACAAAAGTTCGAGCTAGGTTGATCACTAGATCCCACTTCAACAACAGGGAAGTGAGCCTCTGGAACAGTCTACCTGGTGGAATAATAGACCTGCAGGCCGTCTTGTCCTTCAAAGGTGCCTTAGAGTGTAATTGGCACGATATATTTCCTTGTAGTGAGTGTCGAGTATGTTTCTAGGTGGATGACGGAAAGCATGGTGGTCCGTCTGGGGTGCGCTCTATTCCACTTTTTCCTTCATTTATTACTGTCCCAGTGGAAGCTTACGATGTATAATATATTTCGCAGCTCAAACTCTATGAGGCTTTCCGTTTCCCTCTCATTTTTAGCGGGGATTCGACGAAATACCCTGTGCAATGATGGGTGCACAACTGGTCTGCATACCATCGAAAGGACTTTGGACGCTCGACTGGCCATGGACATAACCTGTCCTGTAAAAAGTGAACTGAATAGAACTAAGATGACTAGATCTTACCCAGATGACCTTCAGTTTGTTTTTACGTTTGGTCGCGGGATCTGGTGCGTTGCAGTTGTGCCGCCAGTTGGAAATGTCAACGCAGGACGGAACCACCAGGTAGCCGTGTGTGAGGTTTAGAGAACTGGCTGTGAATTATTTCTTACCGAAGTCATTAGAGACTTTTCAATCGACGCATGTTGGTTTTGTGGTTTTGTGACTTCTCATGCAACAGAAGCGGGTTCTTGAAGTGGTACACGCGTGCACCAAACCCTAAGGTTACTTTCCCTGAATCGTGCAAACGGGAAGAGAAGTAAATTGACATGAGCGTCGAAAAGTTAGGATCGCTCATAATACAAATGGTTAAACTACTTGAAATGATTGGGGAAAGCGAAAACAACCTGTGCAGTGTGAAAGTGAAAAAAACTGGCTACAGAACCTGAGAAAGCACCGACTAAAATTGATAATATGGCTTACGGTTACTCGAGGATGTACAAAAGAGTCAACAAAACCCTCCTTTATTTGGTTACCTTCCGCATTGGGTTATAAACTCAATTCCCCGTGTCTATTTTCATAGCACTGCATAAACGACCCCGAGAACGAACGATACTAGTCCGGTGCGTCAAATAACTAAACGGAAATGTCCCATTTCACCACTTTCATTTCGTACTTTCCAAGGTACCTTTAGCACTTTCGGAATCGCTTCCTTGCCATTGACTGTGAACTGCATTTCCATTACTGATTTCGGAAGGGAAAGGACAATACTTTGACGGGAGAAACATGTATTAATGGGTAAATTGTACAGTGGTAGAAGGGATTTACAATATACACCGAGTTTTGTTGTTCGTGCTCGTTAGTCGCATGAAAACGTTTCGCTGAAATTACTGTTTTCCAATGCCTGAAATAGGAAGAGAGACATTCTTTATTGACTCCTCATTGTAAAACGAAGTGCAATGAGCAAAACTTTAACATCTTTATGAACTAGGAATCGAAGTACATGTACTGTAATCCAATGGTGAATTTATTCCAAAGTGGTAAAGTGGTTACTGTGAATATGAAAATCATTATGAGTCAGAAACTGGAATCTCGTGCTGTATGGAAATGAAAAATATCGCAATAGATGCATAGCGTGACATAAGATAACATCTTAGGAAATATATCGTAAATAGAAGTCACTCACGTCGTACGTATTGCACTGAACGCCGACGTCGCGATACACTCCATACCGATTCTCTTGAAGACTAACTCTACTCCTTTGTAAGAAACAAAGCATTTTCTCTCGAATGAGCTGCGTTGTAGCTCCAGGGTAGTTTTTCCGGCACACAGCGTCTATAGCAATATAAATTCAAGATCTCATGCTCATCTATCACAAGAAAACAGACTTATATTCCCGCCAGAACAGGTCTTTCTTGTGCATCTTTCATGTTTGCCTGCGCGAGAACCTTTATCGTCATAACCTGACGCATCATATCCCTTGTGCAGTCTCCAATGTTGGTACCGGAAACTTTCTGCAAAAATGTGGCCTGAATGATAAACAATATAATGAACCATCTCTCATCACTTGTTCATAGTAGCTATCATTTTCCAAGCGTTCATTCAGAGACGCGAGGTCATCAACGCTGTTCACGGGGATCCCCCATTGGGACACGTTTTCTGAAGTCGAACTCGCATTTTGCCTACGCAATGCGGCCATTTCGCACTTCAACTTCGAAGTATCTTTTTTGATTGAAGCTAAGAAAGCTGGAGTGAGTAAATAAGGATTTATTGGAGTTGCTCTTACACATGATACTCTCACCGTAACTAACTTCCTTGATCGGAGAAGTAGGCTACCCACGAGATTTGGAAGCGGATGGTGTTTCCTCGACCGTACGGCTTGTTGATGCCATGGGACTCACCGTTGAAGTGGAAGTCCAAGGTCTGCCGACGGATATACCACTACATGATTTGTGAGAATACAGCGATGGTAATTACGCTATGGTTGCTGACACATTAGGATTTGTGCCCGGTGACTTAAACGGGGTACGCGGAAGGCAAACTGATTTGTCTTCTAAGCAGGATGGCTCGGGAGACCATAGACTCTTACTGGCCCGTGCTGGAGGCTCCAGATCATCACTGTCACATTCCGAAAAAAATACGGGTTTGATGCAAGTATATCCTCACTAGCAATTAAACACATACGAGTTACTTGGTACCTGGTATAAGCCAAAGCGGTGTGAGAATCACTTGAAACTGAAGATCCCCGTTCCCATGAACTGTTACGGCGAGAGCTGTTGACAAAACCGTGTCCCTTGTTCCAATCAAGTATTTCTTATTTTTTATGAAGCATTGGTTTTTCTCCACAGACGAAGAGGAAAGTAAAATCCACAATGGAATTAATCAGTGCTTTGCCAAGATGGGAGAGAACACAATTCAACAATGGAAGAATTACTTCACCGAGGATTTGTCCCATAATAACGATTACTGTCTAGAATTTACAATAGATATCAAATAGTGCCGATGGTAAAATTTTAGGGGAACAATTACATAAAATAGTAATAGCAGAAACTTCGACAACATTGTCATCCAGTCCGTCAGTAGAAAAAAATGTAACAGTGAATGGGGCTCATCGACGTAGGAAAAAACATCGCGTGTGTTTAAGAAATACCGAACACTTATGGAATCCTCGGAAATGCTCTCCACAACTGCTTGTTTCTCGCCGGCGATGACAATGTTGTTCGGTGGTAAGCAAGATAGAACCATTCGCTTCATCACCATGGCAGTCTTGCATACCCGGAAACGGTGAGCCGGATTCCCAACGTCATCGCAGATGGTCTCAGATGATTCGTTGTTATCGGGAAGTGTTCTCTCACGCAAATGCCGATACAGCTGCTGAGCAGGATTTTTGGGACCTCGAATGGAGAATTTAAGTGTCAGTAGGAAGGACTCAAATGGAAAACAAGAGAAAGAGTCTAACGTTCCGTGATAAAGAACGTCCGCCGGTAGGTGAATAACAGCGTAAACATTGTACGTGATGTTAGAAATACCATAAAGGGAACTCATTTTTTGTACAAATATACGCAGGATGGTTTGTGAGAATGCGTTACAAGTTTCGTACAAAAAGGTGTAGCACAGTATGTAAGTGGCAACGAACAATGACATAAAGTGATCATACGCATCATCCGGCAACAATCCTTCCAGACAAACAGGCCCCAAATACAAAAGAAACATGGCCTTCCATCGTCCAACATTATGTATGTGTCGACAAATTCGCTGAAAACCACACGGTGTGTTTGGGTGTGACTGAAGTATACAGCTTCCAAGTTCTGCAGTAGCTGGTTTGTCCAAACGGCCAAATGTGTCACGCGGCCCAAACAACCACAAATCAATCAACCCCTTGATCACACTCAAGCATACAAGGTGCATGTAATTAAGTGGAAAGTTTTTAACCATGCCAGTATGAGGGGAAAGAAAAGGACTCACGCCAACATGATGTTTGTGGTGTCGATGTGATCAAAATGTTTCGTTATCACGTTAGTTGCATTTGGAAAGTGGGAACGTCATCCGGTTGTCTCAGTGAAACCCACGCTGAATGCATTTATCACAGCCGAAGCAGCCCGTAGGACCTTTCACCTGTCTAACAAAGGCCCGTGCCGGAGTATCACAAATTATGGATGACAGGTGACATTTCACAGACCTTTCACCAAGCTTGAGGCCTTCTGTCAGCAGCTCTAATAGTTTCATTCATATAGGATAAAACGTCTGATGGTTTGCCACGACCACAGTAAAAACCCGCGGTAAGTACGGGAAAGCAATGAGGCTTAACCACTCTGGCAAGGGCAGGCCACAACTGCAGGTCCGACGAACGAAACACGGAAGTGCCGTCACAATTTGACTGAAGAAAAACTTCGTCGGGTGCGGCGGTGATGTTGCTCAACTGCATTTGGAGGCCTTCGGTTAAACCCATGTGTATATACTCGCCGTTTTCCAATTTCGTGGTTGGACAATCCCGTGGTGTGTGCAACAAGGTCCTTGGGTCTCGCCGTATGTTCGGTATGTGTTTGCTTACAGCCTCCAATATACCCTTTTGTTGTACCAGCGTTAGTCGCCATTGAATGATAGTCTTTGATAGTGAGTTAAGCAGGGAACCGCTCTCCTCTTCAAATTGTGATGCACGTCGTAGGCTGGTCAAAGAAGTAACTAATACGAAAATGAGCATAGAAACAGGGTTTACCTGACACTTTCGGCCTTTTTTCAGATATAGTTTCGAGTTCACAAGCTGTCTGAGCCGCTGAAACTTTTTCATTTGGGATATCATGATTCAACGGAGTAACTTACCTATCATTGTTGGTTGCGATGTGGAAGTACACGGCAGACCGCGTTCAACTCTTGCAATGGCACCTCGCTCTCCCTCACAAAACACATCTTTGGAAACCACAGCGCTGCATTCACTTGTAACTCCTAAAGGTGTCAAGTCTGAACAAAAAGTAGAATCGCCACTGAATAGCCTCACCTGGCAAATACCACTTAGGGCAATCAAACCGATGCTCCCATAGTGTGGCTTCATCACAGATAGTACACATCAGTGAGCTAAGTTCTTTCTTTTCCGAATGGTATCTCTTTTGTTTCGTCACATCGGCCATTGTTCGTCAATAATACGTAACAAGGTCCTCAAATACATTTATTTATAAACCGTAAAAGTAATGGAACGGCAACATAACATAATTGGAAATCATACTACAGATGTCATACGATATCAGGGCATTCAATACGAACACATCGAAGCCTGATGGTTTTCACAAAACTACCTGGGTGTCATCTACAGTTACGTGAAATCTACTTCATCGACAAAATACACCTCATTATGTTATAAGTACAATTATAGCAAAATACTGCGGTTTTTACTATTCAGCTTATCATTTATTAATTAGTAAATGATAATCTGATATGTCACTAATACCTCACAACCAGCACAGATCATCAGCACCTAAAGGGGAAGGAGCAGAGCGCTAACCTTAGCGAACAAAGCACGACCAGAATGGCTTCCGCCGGGTGAATCCCGCGTTTGTAACGCAATCAACCGGCCTAAATATCCATGAAAATAGGACATTGTTAATCTGTATAATGAATTAAAATGAACTGCATCATTTGTTTCTTGAAATTTAAGTCATTTTTCTGTCCATCGGTCACCGGCGTGTTACCGGAATTTGGCGGTGGGCAATGTGCAGCTAGGGAAGATAAAACACTGTGGTGCAGTGGTAGAATGTAATATTCATATAGTTTTCCCTCATATTTTCAGTCATTTTATGAAGTTTATAGTAGGGCATTGATCCAAATAATCAAAGCATCATTCATTGGCCCACTATTTATCCCAGAAATAAACAGCCGTTTTGCTAAGATGATTAGAAATCATCCGTAACAGCATTTTTAATTGACAAGGTTCTCGAAAGCTCGTAAATGTGCTAGCCAAAATACATAGACAGAAACAGATCTACTTTACTCGTTATCATCAATAAAATGCTTCACTCTGTTATAAGAATTGCGGTTTCATATAATTCGTAACAGTGGAAACCGTGTTCATACATTCTGTCTGATTCCGTTAGTTTTATAACACTTCAATCTGTCAGACACAGCTGACGATTCGTTATGCAACACTGTTTATTATTCTCTCTAACCCTTCACGTTGATGCGGTCACTGCCTACTGAAAGCCCATGTCGCGACGAGCGAAGGGTATACAAAGCCGTCTTCGGGGTCATATACCAAAGGCGAGATAAACGTGAACTGAGGGATGTGTCGGCGGCTAGTCCGTAAACGTGAACAGCCGTCTGCCAGCAGGCTAGCCACCACATCGTTCGCATGAGAATAAATGTGAACCTACGAATTGGTTCACGCGAACAGAGAGCCGTGCCACTCAAACGGTGACCTAATCACAATTCATGCATTGTGTGGAATTATCAAGTCATGCATATGGTTCCCGGACTGCGACAGTAAGAGGGTGGTGACATTGTTGACGGTGTGGTAATGCTATCAGGACTGTAACATCGGCGTCCCGTAGATGAAATTGCACTCTCATCTTAGGCAGTGAAATGTTTAACAATTGTTTGATTCGTCAGGAGTGACATTTGAAGTGGAACTAGGTGACACATTGCAACAGTTAAACATGCACTTGATGTAGGGAGTGAGGGTGGGGTAGATGCGGCTGAACCGAACTACTGAGCAGTTTCCGCCCATGCAGAACAAACTAATATGTAAGTCAATAAAACGAGGTGTATTTTTTAACGGGTAGTCTAGTGAACAAGTCCAACCTTTCTTCTTTTTTAAATATTTTGTATTTCACGTTTCGGGTGCTCTCTGGTGTTAGTAACGAAAAAGCAGGTGGTTTTTCAAATGAACTGAAACATTGGTACGTCACTGTTATTGTTCTCTCAGGGTCACAGTTCATCATGAGGCAAACAGCCTCATACTTTCCGTAATATAAACGTACCGTTCAGCATTTTTTGTGACGGGCAAAGCGAAATCAAAAGGGAAACTTCTCATTAACCTTGGTTGATGGACCATTCATTTGAACGCTTTCCGTGAACTAATTTAGAAGTGAAAATAATCCGTTTAACTCCATCATTTTTGGGAAAATGTTTGTCCATCTACTTATGTTCTCAAAATGAAACAGTCGGAAAGTGTGTTGTCAAATTCTTCTGTTAACATAACTATGGCCTCTATGGTCACTGAGGCGTTGCATGCAGCTTTCGTCTGCTCTGGCAACTATAGACTACGATGTGCCTTCTTGGAGGTAATCGATGGAACCACATGACACCGTTGAACGAAAATCTCAACAGCGTGAGTTATGCACCACTGATCAAGGTGTGACTGGAATACGAATATCATTGTTAGTGAATGTTTAGACCCTTTAGATGGAAATGCCCATGGGCATTGATGAATGAACAACGCAGTTATTCGAGGACTCTGTGAGGGAATGTGTTAACCCAGCGTTGGCAGTCAGCGCTGGTGGGAGACAACGAAATCTCGAGTGACAAGACAGCCGATCGCTGAGGTGGATCGATAGATGAGAAATGTCTTTTTAGCGTTGTTCAGGCCTGAAGATGTGGTCGCCCACACCAGTCATACCAATACCTGCAACGAGTGGGTGAACGCGACAGCATTCTACATATTCTTTGTTTTTCGGTAATAGAACGAGATTATTTTGAGGCAGAATCGAGTTCTAGCTAGAGTTAGTGGGACGGAATAAAAAAACTCTATGTAAGTTATCAATTGACTGGTTGATATTCTACCTAATGGCCACTTACAACGAAATTTATTGAAAAATCGGACAACCATTCATTTAACGGAAATTAAGAAAATACCTCTGATTGTCGCTGGACTGTGCAACGGAACATTGAATTCTCGTTACTGAGGAGCACCGAAGATTTCAACAGAACAGTGAAAATAGGGATAACGCACAGTTATTGTGGAATAGCGTGAGATATACTTCGGTGATTACATTTGGTAGCTGCTTGTAGATGTACCAGCTATAAAAGATCGACATAAACAGATATGTTTCGGGATGGTTCATACTTGTGATTCTGTTAACATTAGGATATGGTGGTTTATTCCCCTATATTCTAGCCTTCAGATCACGTGAACCACGTACATTATTTCCAGAAACACAATGTGCTACCAATTAGGATTAAAACTGACGTCACTGTTAGTGTAATTCATCCTTTGGAATTCCGATGTGACATTGGGACCAAGTAATGAACTGGAAATACAGCGGACTAAACGAATGCAAGTCAATAACGTGTCGTTATTTATGACAGAGAAAACACCTTCTTGCAGCTGACAAGATATTCGTGTCTCGATGTCTAAGAGTCGCTATGGTGATGAGACTTACACGGGAGAGGTGCACTCTGCCTCCACAAAGAATAAACTGTTATTTTTGGATCAGATTCATTATTGCTTGTCGAAATGTGGTCCACACACAAGAAGGTCGCTTGTTATCTTTACTTTCAGTTGTACGGTGGTAAACGTTGAACTCCAGGTTTATTACAGCTCGTTTATTTTTCTTGTCGTGTCATATTCCAAATTGGAACAGGCGGGTTCATACTTGTATTACTACGATAAAGTGCGATCATATGATCTGAATGAGCTACTTGTCATTTAATCTGTTCACAGTTGCAAAGCACAAACTCATATTGGTCTTCCTACATACCACGGCGTATTTTAGTAACATAAGCATCACACAGTCTGTACCATATTTAGAATTATGTCCTCCAGTTTGACCACGGCAACCATACCGCTACATAATTTGCCCTTGTTGTTTGATGAGGTTCACATATTTAAAGAACAGTAGTCGGTTTACCCAATTCCATGTTTATTTAATGAAGTCAACGCAAAAGTACAAGGGAAAGTGAATAATTCGTTAGCCGGTAGATAAAACCGTATTGCCAATATGTGGAATGCCGTCGGCTTCTCAAAGAATTCTTCATTACCAAGCGTTCGTTCTCCTTGGTTATATACATTGTCTGTAATGAAATTTATAACGGAAAGTTATTTGGCGTGTTAGCTGTACAATTTCGGAACATTGAACGGAGACCAATATTTTATACAGGATAGTGCATTCACAGGGAACACTTTACCATACAAATAACGTCAAGTAGTTTATTTGTTTACAACAACGTTTGATAATTAATGGGCACTAACCATTTCCAAACAAGATAGCCGTCAAACGCGATGCTTCACCAACTGGAAGCATAATAATTCGGTATTTCACTGCCTGAAACAATTTCGTCATTTATTTGTTAACCACCGATTTATTCCACTTAAAATGCCTTTTGTGTACAAGCTCTTTTTACTGCTTATTTTAAAGCTACTACAGTAGCACGTTTGTAAATAAATCAACTGGCTTGTTCTTGAGATGATAGGGACAGTTACGCCTAAATCTATTGCGCGACTACGCACAGCAACACGTTGACGACCGCAGTACCTACGCGTGCAGTGTTTGTTTGCTGATGCGTAAACCAACAGCGCGTTACTTATGTGTATCAATTGATCAAACTTTTGACTGATCGTAGTAATTGTCAACACCTCGGAGTGTTTCTTCTTACTCCGCGTCAACCAATCACGTTGTCTTCCAATTGTTTAGGGGGAAATTCATGCTTTTACCCTGATCTCAGCGGTGAAGTCAACCCACTTTGTTCTCCCAGGGTTTGTTATGACTGCGGATTATCCCTAGCGAGTATGATTTTCTCACAAGGACAATGGCACTGTCCAACCTGGCCTCTTCCTGCGCCTTAAGAACGCTGAACTCAGATCGACCATACTGTTATCGGTTACCGCTGGCATGTATCAGTTCAGGAATTCTGGTCATTTCGGTTCACGCGTGTGGACACTGATCAAGCTCTTATTCACGCACGTCTCAGCCTAAGTCTGTGAGCAATAGACACAGATCGAAGAAGCCGTATTTAACGCTGTCAGTATTGCCCAAGTCCCAAGAACCAGACAAACCGAATTGATGGATATCCGCATCCCCAGTCGAACTGTTAGATGCTCGCCGATCGATTTCTTCGGATTTCAGGTGGTATGAGGCAACGAGATGCCTTGAACGCCAACTGATTCGGAGTGTGAGAAACGACCGCGAGCAGCGGTAGACTGCGAAGTGTAAAGAGGTGGAAAAGGCTGCATCGAACGGCAACATCCGCAATCTTTTCCGTCTGATCAGAAGTACCTTTTCACGGAAGCTATGCGTTTACGAGTTGATCAAAGAAGTTAAAGACTTGCTGAATCCGATTCGGGAGTGTCGTCTAGGTATTTGGCTGGAGCATTTTGAGGAAAATTTGATTGGCTGTATCCACAACAGGTTTTCTTACTAGCACGATGGTTCGAGTTCTGGATTCAAATACCAGTCACCATTCAGCAACAAAGGTCTTCCTCGAGATAAGCTATCTTAAATGGCACAAAGCTACCGGACCGGATGGGATGTCTCTGTCTATTTGCAACGATAGTGGTTGATCATTGTCACTCTAGTTGACGAAACTCCTCCGCTTCATATGGGAAAGGGAACAATTTCCAGAGTTATTGTGAATCGGTGATCGTACCGATCTACAAGAAAGGCGACAGGTTTTCTTGTGAAAACCACAGAGAAAAAGTCTGGTTAACGTCTCATCCAAACTGATCACTGGTGTTATTACCTACCGCCTATCTAACGCTCGCGATTAGTGCTCGCGCGATATCTATGCTGAGCTTAGACTTGGTGGAGATTGTGTTGACCACATCTTCACCTTTCGGCAAATACGCTGATTGACCGATGGTTTCGTGAACGATTCTATTTGAGGCTAATGAATAAAAGGGAGGTCACGTTTATTTCGCTTCCTCAAACGGGGGAAGGAAGCTCGTCGGAAGTAGCGCCAGCGGTTGCCATGTGCGCGAAACGTACAGTGAAACAAGTGATAGATAGGGTGGAGTCGGCTGATCACTATACTACCGCGGAAGAGAAATATTGACCTGTAAAAGGGTCCTCAGAGTAACAGCGGGAATATCGATGTCGATCACAACCGCCATTTACTACCAGAAATAATATCAGTTCATCCAGAAACCTGATGAATGTGATCTTCCTTCTTTTCATAAGTCTTGATTAAAACCACGCATGAAAATATCGGTACACGGTGTCTTGGGTTCCATTACTTTTACACTGATAAACCCGGTATCCAGTAAAAGATAACTTCCGGCGTCTGTGGATTCACTGGTTCACACAAGGCTGTGAACTACATAGCGTTTCTCACGCACGCTATCAACAGTCGACTATATTAGTCCAAAATGAATCAGTGTAGTGGACACGCAATGTCCAAAATTGTGAGAAGTGTTTTCGTTTTGTTTACAGTATCAGATGGAACCAGACTTGCGTGATAAAAGTTATGTACTCCATGGTCTTTAGTGATCCGGCGAAACTCTTGACACTGGGTGCTGTTAACTTTTACTGGGTACCTGGGTTACTCACTTAATAATCCGAGAACCCTAAACCCCAGTGAACCGGTGGCTTCGTGCCTGATTTTGTTCACAGACTAACGAAGAGATGGAAAATCCTATGTGGTCGGCCGCCAGATATAGTGATATTACAGCCAGTGGTAAATGGAGAAAATTGCGATGAGTCGTATTACGGATAGTGTTACGAGATCATCAAGACGAACGCATCATGGTAAATTAGATTGGAAATGCTCATTTCGAATACATCCGTACTACCGCATCGGAATGTAACTTTTTAAGGCGTTACGTTTCCGGTTGATACGGGGATTTATGCTAATCCTGTAGGAGTGTTTTTCATGCCCATTTCTTTTGCACAATAGACCTAAGCAGGCCTTATATTCTCATTTTTACATTTGGAAGTAAACGAAACCTGGTAAATAACAGCTATCACACTACCGTTCTCCGTTAGAAACACAACGAATATAGTGAAAAAACCAAGTTGCTGTAGTGCTAAAAGGTCCGAATTACCGTTCTCTGGCTCTGAAAAGAACCATTGTGACGTTCCAGATCTTCATTGACTCCGAGATCCTTTCACAATGTTTGTTCAAAAGTGACACCATCCTTTGTCACGCAGGCTTACATTCGTTTAATGATGTTTTGGTAGACTATGCCAAACATGGAATCTGATTTACTTTGACGCATACTACCTGTACTGGCCTTCAGATCACCCAATATTTGGCAGTAAGATGCGCCTATTTACAAGGCAAGCAATGAAAAACACAGTGCAGTTGATGGCATCTGCATTCATGTGTGTGTATGCCAGTCTGCCAGCGAGAACAAGAAGCAGTGAATCAGCTATACCAAAACAACTGGCTGGGGTTTGAGCATTGTGAGCGGCGGCATACCCAGCTGGGGCCGTTCAGTGATGTGTGGACCTGAACCAGGGAACCTGGTCAGTATATACGAGATCCTAGGAACCGTGGTTCGAATTCAAACGTGCAGTCACCGGGCCGCGTTGATATTTGGTCCCGTCAGATTGAATCATGTGCAGGGACTGAAATTAAGACGAATAAGGTGGCTTATTTTGAAAAGAATCATTTCTTCTGATTACCCAGGCATTGGGATGTCCCAGGCAGTCTCGGAGACGTGTTAGCAAGAGGACCTGTTGTGGATACAGCCAATCAAATTTTTCCTCAGAATGCTCCAGCCAAATACCTAGACGACACTCCCGAATTGGATTCAGCAAGTCTTTAACTTCTTTGATCAACTCGTAAACGCATAGCTTCCGTGAAAAGGTACTTCTGATCAGACGGAAAAGATTGCGGATGTTGCCGTTCGATGCAGCCTTTTCCACCTCTTTACACTTCGCAGTCTACCGCTGCTCGCGGTCGTTTCTCACACTCCGAATCAGTTGGCGTTCAAGGCATCTCGTTGCCTCATACCACCTGAAATCCGAAGAAATCGATCGGCGAGCATCTAACATTTGGACTTTGGTGGCGTAGGCACATTGCAGTTACCATCTTTCGAGTTTTCTGGTGCCAGTTGGCGTACCAATTATTGTTATGATGGTCATTTTGATATCTCAATCCCCGTGAGGTGTTTACATGTTTTTTAAGTAATCTGTAGACACAAAACCAAGTAGGTGGATTCTGTCAACGTAGTAGTTACATTTCATCTGAAGGTCGGATATCGGATGAAATGTTTTTGGGTATACAGAAGGCTTCCTAGGTATTTCTCAGCCTCAGTCATCTGCGTGGAATTGACATTTGCTTACCTGTCGTTGGTCGAGCGTACGCTACAGCAATGTGACCAGTACCTCTTTATGGTTCGGGAAAATGGTCACTGTGGCCGAAGGATATACAAAGATATTCGGTATTCAAACACCGTTGTCTTCGTAGCATTGCTCGAATCTGGTGGGAACACCGTATAAGCAGTGTTGAGGTTAGGCTCGTAGTATTAGACATAGAAATGAAATCTTCAGATGCAACACTTAAGGTCATCGGATTAAGCAATCGGGATGGTTGTCGAGCACGTTCCCGGATAGGATTGCTCAGGGCACATTGTTTACTGTTCCTTACTCCCATCTTTCTGTTTTTTGGTTTAGGCTGCTGCTGAGAGATGGCAACCTAAGCCATCACATCCATTGCACGGTTAATAGTTGTTTGAAATGAGCTGAGCTGACCGTCCCGCTCCTGTGAAGCATTGAAAGAATCCTGTCACTGATAATCTTTCTTGGGACTCCTCCAGAGATGGTGCTGCGAAATTAATTCAATCATTAACCAAACTATTCGATAAGATGCGGGTTCACGAACGTTACCAAACGAGCTGTAATCGTGCATTTGTCATCTCGGTATACAAGCATAAGACTCACAATGTTTGCTTAAATTGGTAGGTCATAATACTGATTTCAGTTGCCTCTAAGTGGATCACTCAAGGAGTACAAAAATGAATATGCGGGAAACAAATACTTCGCTCCTAGCTGCCAGGTTTTTGACCGAATTTTCACCGCCCAGTAATTACCTGAGTCACGTTAGACTTTGGGACGTATCATCATTAATCAAAATACGGCCAGCTGTTAAATCTGTTGAAAGGACTGCCTCATAAACAACGAAAATTCTTCGATTTTGACAACTAGAAAATGCGATTCTTGCCTGAATATGAATTTACTGCCTGTTATGCGAGATGCTTACACCAAATACAACAAAACCTCGTAATTCGATTCACCGCGAACATTTAGATAAATAACTCGGTAGACGAAGAAGTAGTTGTACGAAAAATGCGTACCAAATGTTATTTTTTTTGAGCCAGTGCATAGTGGACGGGTAGAATAATGTAAATTTCTGAGAATTCCAACTGAGTCTCCTGAGACGGTCGTCGACACTGCAGTTGGTGACTAGTTAGGCTAGTTGAGCAGTCTGTAAGAAAGTTCTGGCGGGGACAAACCCCACAGGTCTCCTAAAACTGTGCAATACTGTGATTCATGTGGTCACGCTCTTTTCTAAAAGCTTTATCGGTTTCCGTAATTGGAAGTTTCAGTTGTTTACAGTGTCACTGGTCATACAGCAATAATGCTCAAATTGCCCTCTAAAATCAACGATAGTGTATAGTCTTCACATGTGGGTTGATTATTGATTGGTAATTTCAGTGCAGACCCGACGAAATGTAGATGAGAATTGAAACGAGCGTGCAATATTGTAATTCCTGAACGGTAGTCATCAATCCATTCAAGCTTGTAAATGTGAGAGCAGCCTAGGCGTTATAAACAATCTATATTACTGGGCTGTTTGGTTAGTTTAGGCAACAAGAGATTCGATTTGTTCCTAGAATGTTGTTGGGGAAAACTCTCTCCCCACAAATCGATGCCGAGAAATTCAAGCCTGCGGTCAGTTTTTGATCTATCGTGCTTAATTTTTGAGATATTCAAAATCCACTTTGAATTCAAAGTGCGCACGGTTGGACGTTGCACAAAGACTGTACAATTCATCTTCGTCGGAACGCGCTGTGTTGTTTTAGTTCGCAAGGTCACATAGATTGTATATAAGTGGCAGAGCATCGTTGTACATTGGCCTTTGGTCCAGCACAAAATATACGGCTTAGCTGGAGGTTTTGTCTTCCGTGTTCGTCCTTGCGTGTACGAGGTTGTTCAGGGTCGAGTTTACTAGACGTATCGCAAGATTTGGGGAATGGCGTATCGTCAGTCGTTTTATACACAGTCGGGAAACAATCAATCCATTTATTTAAAATACTTTTCCAGGTACCTACACTACCTGATGAATAATCTATGTAACAAATAATTGCACAGATCGTGGAGTTTTAGTGCATTGACGTTCACCACTATTCAACGAACAGCTGTTCCCAAAGGCCATACAAATCCAGTGGAACTCACTGAGTACAAAACCCCCGAAGAAGGAAGTCGTTTTTTCATATAGTAACCGGCATCAAATATATCAAAACGATACCACAGTGGTTAACGTTTTCTGTTCTGTCACTGAACGACGAAAATGTTCGGAAAGTGCAACCACTTAACACTTCGATTAGTTATCACAGGTTGCATTTTGTGAATCTGCCACCGTTGTGGTACTGATGTCGAATGAAGTATGACCAAACTCATCATCAGTTTACTATTGATTATTTACCCAAACAAATAGCATTCAGTATCCCCCAGTAAGCGTATGAATTGTCCCAAGCCCCAGTTTAGCTCCGTGTATAAGTTGGAGGGACCTGCGAAGCCTCCG
Organism: Fasciola hepatica; assembly: GCA_948099385.1. Classification (NCBI taxonomy): domain Eukaryota; kingdom Metazoa; phylum Platyhelminthes; class Trematoda; order Plagiorchiida; family Fasciolidae; genus Fasciola; species Fasciola hepatica. The sequence continues at coordinate 4,149,045 of CANUEZ040000152.1, read as the reverse complement.
CCTTGGAGGCGTAAAAGCATGGGTTAAAGTCTTACAGAAAACGGAAGTTTTACCAATTATATCACCTTCACATTTTCAGTATGTTGCCATGGGAAGCTTCACGATATAAATGAAACAACCATTTTAGTGAGTCATTGACATCCTTTATGGGTGCACAACATCCAGTGAAGAACAAGGTTCCCCAAAAGGTTTAAAATATGTCTTCAAATACACCGTAGAAAGCTCATCAACGTCATCTTGTAACACCAAAGACAACGGTGATCAGACACTGAAAAGTGTTTCCGTGTTTTCGGAGGTGCGTGCTCATAAGCCCACCTGAGACTGGTTTTCAAACTGATGGTGCCTCCTACCGTGATTCTCTGTTCGAAGTTCAAAAGTGAAAAATATCCCCACCTATGTCTTCTTTTCATTGACTTTATCCCAATCATAGACCGAATTATATCCCCTTTCTAGTGTAAAAGAGGAAAAACAAATACCACACTGTTCATACAGCAAACATGCATTACTACTGCATACACACGCAGATGTTGATTGAATCCGATAGCCAAAGAGTCACATAAGAACCCGACTCTAATACCCTTTTGGATGTGTCAGCATTCAATGCTCAGTCTTGAACGATTCACTTTCAGATTACTAAGTTCCAGCTTCTAGGTTGAACATCCTCTAATCATGTGCAGCGTTCGTCGATTCTAGCTGATACCAAACAGTAAGAAAATCGGACGGTGATGGTCGAGTATTTAGGGCGTTCGCTCACCATCTCACGGAACCCATATATATATATATATATATATATATATATATACATATATATATATATATATATATATATATATATATATATATATAATATCATAGAGAAGTCAAGGCGCACGCTGAGTTGTAAAAAGTTTATTGTGACGTTTCGATCCAAACTAGGACTCGTTGTCAAATGTACATATATATATATATATATATATATATATATATATATATATATATATATATATATATATATGCCACGGCTTCGAGCTAACTTTTTGCAGACACGGTGCCGTGCCATAGCTTGGCTTGGCATCCACGTTGTCATTTCCATTCCAAGGAAACATGTGGGTTGAATACTACCTGGCTGCTCAGACCAAAGTAGAGCTTTGATTTTAGGGACCCTACATCGAGCTTTTGACGAGTACACCTAACCCACAAGGCAGTAAGGCGATATGAGAGTCCCGTACCCCAGTAGAAGCCGGTGACAGATTATTCAGTTCATATGCTCTTGTGATGAAGCCAGACAACCCTGGTGCCCGGTAAGCCCCTCCGCAACAGATGCCGGTGAGCGCAGTGTTGTACGCCTCATACGCCTCCCATGGTTGGTTTGGAATCAGGATTCAGCCATCTCCCTCAGACCGACTACCAGTCAGTAAGTCAGTCAGTCAACCCGGTGGGACACACAGCGTACTGGCTTTCGTCCACTTACTTTGATGGGAACATCTCCGCCACGAAAAGAAAGTGAGTAGGACTTCCTAGGAGATTCTGCAGCAGACAAGGTCATCTGGGAGCAGTTCGAGGGGCGGTCGAGACGTGTAGCCATCTCGGAGCCTGAAACACTCACTCCGACCATACAGAGGCATTTGAAGGCCCATAACTCATTGCAACCTTGGGGGTCACCAATCCGGGTCTCGTGATCTGGTTTCCAGCTATCCCTAATTGTCCTGTGAACATTTAAGACTATCGGATATAATATTTCCAGTGCACTCATGTGCAAAAATGTAATAAAAAGAATCAACTTTATGCGAAAGTAACAAAAAACTGTTCAGAATGCCTAGTAATTAGAGAAAGCCAGTCGTTGATGGCAACATTTTGCCAAATCCTCCGATATATTTGCTCTCTGAGTGAGTGGACGTCCAGTAGTGTCAACTTCAGTTTATTCAACCATTAACCTCATACTTCTGTACCCTGGTTCCGGTTGCTACCTTCCAGCATCGCCCTCTGAAGGGCGAAAAGAATAGAAGCATAGTGATGAAGATCCAAAAAGTCAAAGTATCAAGCGGAAATCAAGAGAACAAGGAAAGAGTCCGAATGTAACTACACCACTGACCGCAGCACCTAGCCATATAACTTCTTGTTTCCAACCATTTGGTGGGCGGATCACGTGGACCCCAACCCGGAAATCTAACACGTCCTACTAGGCTAAGTCCACTGGTCAAGGTTTTCATACCTCTCCCCATGTCATGGACTGACCACCTCGACCTACTTTCCAACTACCATCTGCCCCGGAGAACAGTGAACGCAGAGGAAGTCTATTGGTTGGCATGCATAACACATGTCCCAACCACCTTAACTTGTTTAGATTCAGTTCTTGATCCACAGACTGACCTCTGGTTCCCAACACCTTACGCCGAACCTCAGCATTGCTGATACGGTGTTTCCACCATACTCGGACAATGCTACGGAGATATCGGTGCTCGAACACCGACATTCTTCGCTTATCTTCTGTACTCAACGGCCATGCCTCTGAACCACATAAAAGAACGGACCTAACCACTAAAGTGTACACTCTACCCTTAACAGACAATCGGATGTCACGCCGACACCACAGGTGACGGAGGTTGGCAAAAGCCAAACGCGCCTTCTGTATACGCGAGGACACTTCATCCGACATCTGTCCACCTGGTGAGATGTAACTGCCCAGGTAACTAAATTTATCTACTTCAGCTAGGGCTTCCCTAGCAACACAAAGTTTGGTGTTGAGCTAAATCAGTCCTGCAACAGCATTTTATTCCTTAAAGGTGCAAAACGCATCCCAAACATTGACACATTGTTTTTAGGGCTATCTAATAGAGCTTACAACTTACTTCACTCAGAAGAACAATATCGTCAGACAGTTTACTGCCTGAACAAATATCGATACTGCTTTTCTCACAATGGGATAGGGCTTTCTCAAGAATCTATTCCATCACTAAATTGAAGAGGAAGTGTGAAAGAGGGAAACTGTGACGAACACCACTTTCCGTGGTGAACTCGGGTGAAAGGTTGGTGTAAGCACGAACTCGGCTTCGGCTGTTCGCATACAAGCATTGGAAAACGGGAAATAAACTTCTCTGGCACACCCTTCAATGAGAGACAGCGCCGGAGAACTGTGTGGTCAACTGAGCCGAATGCCACTTTCAGATCAAGAAAGACAGAGATCGTGGGACTACGCAAGATGTGTCTGTGCTCTAAGTTTTGACCCCTACCAGGTCTGAAACCGGTTTGATTCTCACGCGTACGCATTTCGCGGGCACTGGATAAGCGGTGCAGAATGAGACCGGTGAGCAGTTCAGACGCGATACTTACCAAGATAATCCCCCTGTGGTTTTCACAAGAGGATCTGTCACCTTTCTTGTAAATCGGCACAATCACCGATTCCCACCATTCTCTGGGAATCTGCTAACTAACCCAAATAATGCGGAGTTTTGTTAACTCCGAAACCAAAGCTTCGTCTTCATCCTTGAAAAAAGATGGAAACAACCCATCCGGTCCAGCGGCTTAGCACCTACTCAAGAAACCTATCTCCCGCATAACCTCCATTTCTGATGGAGGACTGATATCCACCTGCTTCGTTTCGCAGCCAGATATATTTGGAAGGTCTACCGTTGAAGCGGGCCAACTGAATTTTCCCTTAAAATGCACGGCCCAACGCTCCGGACGACGTTCCTGAGAGTGAATCAATGATCCGTCGGGTTCCTTAATTAACTCATTTATACTAGGCTTCCGTGGACCGGTGCCTCTAATCAAACGGAGAAGGTTGCGAGCATTGCCAATAGACGCAGCCTTTTTCCATTTCCTTGCATTTCGCAATCCCTACTGCTCACGGTCATTTCTCAGACTTCTAGTCAGTTGGCATCTCAGGGATTTACGCACATCATTGAATGTGGCATGCGCAGGGACGGATCTGCCAGCGTCCAACAGAGCATCAGATGTCAAAGATATCCATTGTTTGTGAGACCGAATTGAACCAGAGTCCTGGATGACATTCGAAACGGTATACAAGGCTTCCTTAATCTGTAGCCAACGTTCATTTGGGTCCTGAACATCCGGCTGCATGGATAACTGCGTGGACAGCTCCGTCTAGAAATTGTGTCGCTGGTTATCGTCACAAAAACAACTGTGCGGGACGCGTGGCATTTACGTTCTTGCGACCAAGGACAAGACGTAAACGGAAGCGAGCATGTACTAAGGCATGATCTGAGTCCACAGGCGTAGACCAAAATGAACGACAATCTCCAATTGATCCACCGCAGCGGTGACCAATCACAATATGGTCAATTTGAGTCCAACGTTGTGAAGACGAAGGAGAACGCCATGTGAGTCTATGCCGCTTCTCATGGCAAAAGTTCGTACTTTCCAGAAGCGATCTGTGGTCAGAACACAGCTGAATGAGATGATCGCCGTTATCGGTACGATCGGCTGGGATGGTGAATGGGCCTCCGATGTCTTTCAGAATTTCCCAAACGGCCAACTTGGGCGTTGAAAGCCCAGCAATGACCACCAGGTCTGTTGGACGTACGCTTCGAAGCAGCTGAGACTAATGCTGGTAGAATTCCTCCTTGGTCTTGCGGGAACTGCAGTCGGTCGGCGCATACACGGACACGACGAACAAGCACTGACGCTTCAGTTTGTTGTTGCTGACCCAAACAGAACCGTCCAGTTACCCGACTCAGAAAGCCTAACACATCCTAAATGATGATTGCGCTGATGAGGATTTTAATAACCTCTCACTCGTGCCACTCTTGTCCTTAGTCCAGTCATCGGTGTGCTTCAACGAACATATCAAGCTGACAAAGCCTACTGGGGAGTATGCACAAACATGTTCCAAAAGTTTGACCTGGTGAACTGTGGTATATGGTCTAATAATTTGTCTCGAATACCTTATATTATGCCCCCAACCTCAGCTTTGTTGATACAGTGTTCCCACCAGATTCGAGAAACGTTACGAAGATGCCGGTGTTTGAGTAGCGAAAATGTTCGTGTATCATTTACCCGTATGGATCACGTTTCTGAACCGCACAGGAAAATAAGTGAAGCTGCTGCAGCGTATAAACGTCCCCAGAGGGACAAAATTATTACCCCCGGACGTGATTTGTCTAATTTTGGCTAAAACAGAAAGTTTCTTTTGCGTTTTTGATAATGCTTTTGGAAATATCCGGCACTGGTAAAATGTTGGCCGTCTATTAGTCTAAAAACCTTATGCACTCCTGGATGACCGGACTATATGCGAATTTCTATGAACGCAAAACTTATACATGCATACTTGATAATTCCAGACGCTGAGTCATGAATTACTCGATGATTTAATGCCCACTAGTTAGGGAAAAAAGCTCATTTTCAGCCAGGAGATTTATCGGTTGCATCGAAAATGCATGAAACTTTTTAATTCAAGTCAAATTTCGATGTTATTTTACTTTTAATATTTCTTTTGACCAATTAGTTGGACGGTGAAGAAGGTCTATCCAGTAAACATCCGTTGCCGAGCAATAGGCAGCGCCAAGAGGCGTAGAAGCATCGCGGTGAAGTCCACGCACACAGTTCAGTCAGCTGTACACGATCCAATCATAGTTCGGGGCGATGAACTGGCTGAAGCCACACATGATCTCTGGGAGAAACGGAAGGTCTTCAATGTGAGTTTCATTCGTGAATTTTAATCTCAGTATTTTTTGTCGGCGACTTATGTAAAGTTCGTTTTTCCCATAAAATAAGTTCTGCTTTTGTGCTGTTTTCCACTTGCAGTGTTTTGTTGAGTCCTTAATTCTGTCCAAACGAATAGCTTTTATTCAGAACTGAGAGCCAGTAAGCGAATATGCACTGAGAGTCTTTGAATAAGTTAACTTCACCAGTGATCAAGCTTTTTTGAAATTATACTGACATTTATCAGTACATCTTTTGCCATGTCACCTCATGGCGTATCATACTTCGTCTCGTTTGACTAAATATTACTATTTCATTGCATGTTGTGCAAGGACATGCAAATGAATCCACATCCAATACTGGATTTCTGTTCGTGACTGAATGCGCGGTAATTTAGACTTATAGTATTCTTTTAGTTGAGTTCACAACAAAATAGTGCACTTTTTGGGCACTGTATTTCATTGTTTCATTTATTCTTTCGGCATGGTTTTGGAGAACTCTTGAGAAATGTAGGCTAAATATTTAATACCAGACAGAACTACAGCCTCGCTCAGTATGGTACCACGACCTTGGTAGGTTCTCATGTTGATCTCCACTCAAAGTCTCTGGGTCACGGTTGCCGCTGTTTGCTGTTGTGATTATAAAGTTTTCTCCTTCCTCTGCGCACATGCTCATTCATGGAATGAAAACAGAAATTCCGACGAAATTTTTACTGATTGCAATTTTTTTAATGATTTGATTGGCGGTCGTTTCGCAGTGTCAGAGCTATATATTTTCCACACCTGCCTGATTTCAGACAGTGTGCCAAACAAAACATTAGTACAGTCGGGGGGGGGGAGAGTGAATAATCCGAGTCCATGATTTTTTGTAAGCACAATACTGCCAGGTTGCCAAGCCAAATCAGGTGGTTTTCTCAGGGGTCCATAACCGGAGCCTTTAGCTATCCAAAGCTTAACTGGCAAGTAGCTAGACGAAACATGGGTTCCGTAACCCACTGGGGGCCGGTGACTGAATGCTCAGTTCCTACGCCCTTCGGATGAGGCCAGACATCCTGGGTACCCTGTGCACCTCCGCCACAGATACCGATGAGCATAGTGTTGTACGCTTTATATGCCACCGATGGTTGGTTGGGAATCAGGATTTAGCCATCTCCCCTAGACTGACTAGTCAGCCAACCTGATGGAGAGTGCCGGGCATTCGCTTTCGTCTCCTCACTTTGCTGGGAACACCTCCGTCACGAAAAGGCGATGAGTAGGACTTTTTTTAGCAGAGGCTGTGTTAGACGCACGGTCACTTGGTAGCATTTCAAGACTCGTTCGAGACGAGTGGCCATCTCGGAGCCTGAGACATTCACCCCCGACCATACTGAGGCATTTGGAGGCCAGTCTCAATGCTAAGTAGAATTCCTACGCGCTATCATAGTAGGAAAGTAATTCATCAAGATAACGCGTCGTGTATTAGGTTGTTACCATATTTGATCTGCTCATGTACCTGGGAAGCGATATGATGACGGCACCCTGCCCTCTATGCATACCTGCACATCCGCTGGTGTAGTGTTACTCTAACATTTAATTCAAACAGGAAGTTATTTTATGTTGCACCGCAGTTCTTTTAGTCCTGCTGAACATTTAGGAACGTGGGAATTTGCGTGCGTAAGAAATTTGCCGATTTACGGTGTTAGCACTTGTAAAATCTAGAAGCAAAGGGAGGGAGTGATAACATTAAGGATGATGCTACTTAAGTCCCCTAATCTCTAGTTTTGTTACATATTTCGTCTTCAGTCTCATGATTCTACTCTTCAAGTTATGTGATATTACATGAATTTCAAGTGATGCGTCTAATAATGTGTCGAGTAGTGTTTTGCTATTTCTTTTTGTATTTGGTCACAAAAGTTGAATCAGAATTGTGGCATTTTACTTGGAATGGCCGATTTCCGTTTATTATGGATTATATCTTCAAACCGGCCTTATCATTGCTTCCTCAGTTTGTGACATTGAAATATTTCTCCCGGGTATCCTTTGTAAGTAAGCAGTTTGGTACCCAACAGTCGACCGAAATGTTTTACCATGCCAATGTTGGATCATCGATGTGTACCTGCCAGTACATGAACTACACATACGCGTGCAACTAAAACAGCAGTCACATAGATTAGTGTATCGTGTCTTATCTAGTTCATTTTATCCGTAAACTGCCAGTGACTTCAGCCTAATCTACTACGCGCATATTTCCAGACCCTTATTCAGTCTCTGACTTCGTTTTATTGTCTGAGTATTCCCAGTGAGCGCATCATGGGAACACATTGGTGAACAAGTTCGTTTTCAGCGATTCATATTTCCGCCATTACATCACAACATATTATGACAAGTTAAGGAATCGGACCAACTAGAAAAATAGGGAGTGATAGAGATTAACGCTTTGTAGGTGAAATCCTTTGTGTAATCAATTCCTCAGACCAAACAGGTCAACTGTTAAATTCGTTTAACTCAGCACATAACAACTTGCAGTTCACAATGGAAAAAGAGTAAAAAACACAATAGGCTTCTTGGGTATTCGGATGAATCGTCGTGAAGATGGTTCAATCAGTAGGTCAGTGCACAGAAAGGCTACGTGGAATGGACAGTGCATCCACTTCCACAGTTCCGTTCCTCCTAAATTGAAAAAGGAACCTTGTTAGGTGTCTCATAAACAGAGCAAAACAAATGTGTTCGGAGGACACAATAAAGAAAGAACTCCGAACGGTGGGAAGGGTTTTCACCCAGATTAGCTATCCGTACTGCCCAGTTGATAAGATGATGCAGATAGAGCGAAAAAATCCAAGAAAATCTGTGGTGGAAGCTAGTGTAGATAACTTTGCCATTCAGAGGCTACGCGTTAGCAGAGATTATTCAAAGAAGATTGTCAGGTGTCATCAGCAAAACATTTTAAGCACCTAATCTCCGGATGTTGTTCCACTCCAGACCAGCAGTGATTTTGCGGTTGAAAGAGGAAATACCCAATTTTACAACCTCATTCTGTGTGTACTCATTCATTTGTTCCTGTGGAACAATGTACATCGACCGCACGACGATGCGTTTGTCTGAACGTACCCGCGAACATCACCCTGCATGGTTGAACACTGGAGCAATTGAATCGCTCCCTAGCGCGGTCGTTCCACACGTACACACCTACATAGCGTTTGTATAAATAACAGCTATGGATCGTTGATTCAGGTGGGCCATTTTCCAACTTTGCCATAAAAACATCGGCAAACAGTGGTCCCTATTTGTCTTACTGGTCCAATTCCTTAACTTATAATATATTGTGATATAATGGCATGAGTGTTAATTACTGGAAACGAGCTTGTTCGTTTCTTTGGTTGCCCACGGTTATGTTCAGAAGTAGTAATAGTTTTTGTCTTCTATTTATTTTCTATTCACGCAAACACAAAACCCCACGGTAACCGGTGAACAATCATGCAGGAAAGTTAGGAGTATGCGTCATGGACACAAGTACTGTCGAAATTCTAATGAAATTGTAGTTTATGAAATTAGTCATATCACACCCAACTACCACTTGATGACTAATCGATACGAAGGCATTCTGGGCTGTCTTTCCTCTTCATGAATAACAGCGCCGTTTCACTTATGGCATGTGAGCATATGAACCATAAGTAATTAAATCAAGACTGTTATGGGAGAATTGTGGCAATAGGACCTTCAAGGTATCCATGGCTTCCATTTTGTAAATGCATATAAAATTGAGTAGATGTGCCCACAGCTGTGATACGAACATCCTCACATGAGGCGTAACGCATTACTCGGCAGCAAGGTGGCCTTCTGAAAATTAATCTGACAGACTGTACAAAATCATATTTTGGGCCCGATGAATTTTGCGTTGTTCTGGTATCGTGAATAATACACCTTCAATAAAGTTATTCGTGATTTAATGTAGCCTATATTAGCCGGCGTAAATCTTAACATAGAGCACGGAATGAAAACTGATAGCCAAACCAGCTGGCGATGCAATGATAGAGCAGCTTACTTCGCTTCATCCTTCTTTACGACGGCATTTGAAAAGTTACTGAGAAATCTCTGGATATGTTTATTTCTCTTTGAGCATCCTTTTCTTCATCAAACTACAGAAAACGTCGCCATCCAAGTTGAATGTATGCGTTTCTTGTTCTCCGCGTCCTGTTTTGACATCAAGTTCTACATGAATAATTTTCAAAAACGTTTATTCGTTTACGGAAACGTTTTGAGCAGTATCTAGCACAGAAATACGTGCAAGATGCGTTTTCATAACTTAACCTCTTTCTCCTACTCACTAAAGTAGTCAGATGTCCCACTCCTGAGAGAACACCCTCTCCATCATCGCGAAAATGAAATGAAAGTCTAACAAAGGACGCTCATGTGTCCCTGGCTTCAAGGTCATGCATTTCACACAGACCAAGTTTTTTTCTTATTAGCCTACCACCTACCGCAAAATCGCTACTGAACTGCGAGATAAAATGTGTTTGTATTGTGTTTGCTTTTTTCTGCTAAGCACAAATATGATCGGCAGTTCAGGAAAATAACTGCTCGTAGTAGAATCGGAATTTATTTATTAGTGACTGAAATCATTGGTAAATTTGACCTACGTAATTTGAAAAAAGTATTCATATTTGACCATTTAGTAAATTCGGTCTTTCAAGCTTTAGGCAGATTTATCATGGTCATTAAGGTCAGGCATATTTAGCTTCCGCGAAAATACTACAGAGCTAGCGTAAACACTTGAGTCATGCCGAATTTCATATTCCCAACCCGTGATTGGTAGTAAATAAAGAAATTAGGTACGAAAAACTTATAACGAAAAAAAGGATTTTTTGCCTTCGAATTTCCATACCACTTGTCCATCGCGTGATCGGTCAGTCAATGCTGTTTGGGTTGAAAAAGAAGAAGTAAATATGAACACCGTGCAGTCGTATGTCCGTGAATGCAAGGGATATTGAACGACTGTCCGCTTTGTGTATCTATACGCGTGTCTTTTTGTGCCAGTGACTATTTAAACCGAACGCAACATTCATCTAATTTATCGGCATGGCCTATCGACTTGAAATACTAGATTTGCCGGCAAGTCGTTTAATTTTCTAATAACTGGCGCTCTTAGGATGCCGTGTACTCGCCTCAGTTCCCTTGGGATTTTTAGTAAGCCGGTCTCGTGACTGTTTGTCGCGCTGTGTCAGACGAAGGGGATTTTAATAACCTACTGGCTAAACATGAGTTTTCCTAAACAATGATCTCTTCCGGAGTCCTTCCAAACGTTTTAAGTATATCTTCACCCTTTATCACTTGGCTTTCCCATACGATCCTTCCATTGCGAACGACTAGGCGTTTTTCTGAACACATCCACGAGCACCACCTCGAATGGTTGAACTCTGGAGTAATTAGTCACTCACAAGTGGAGTGGTTTCACGCATAGCTCATTCGAATCACAGCAAACGTATTCGAGGTTTTCCATGCCATCCCTGGGATCTGGGGTAGAAAATCAAGACCAGCAAAATGTCACATCCTAACCACCTCTGAGGCTGTCGACATCCGCCTCATCACCCCCCCTCCCCTGTAAGCTCAAAACAATTTGTGGTGTTCTTATGCTCATCTAGTCCATCCTCTCACCCTATAACAGGTTACAGACCGGATGAAAAATGACAGCATGTATGAAACAATTCACATTTGATCTTGGGTTAAGCCCGGACTACAGTTTTTGTCACCATTACTCTCTTCCACCTTTCGTCTCGTTGGTCTTATCTCTTTGCGTGTTGATGTGTATTGCGACTTAGTGGCACGAGTATGAATCACTGAAAACGAGTTTGTTCGCCAACCCATGTTCACTAAATGTACTGTGGGAATAATTCGACAGTTCTGATTACCTTTTGCGACCCAGTATAAATAAGAAATAGCACAATACGTTATCCTTATTCCACATCATTCATCGTCACATTATGAGACGCATCACTTGAAAGTCATGCAATATCACATAACTTGAAGAGTAGAATCATGAGACTGAAGACGAATTACATAACAAAATTAGAGATTAGGGGACGTAAATAACAACTCCAATGTCCGATACAACAATCGGAAAAGGTAGAACTCAGCTAATTGCGGATGAGATATGAAGCTGCAATATGATAAGTTCGTTGGCCTCTATATTCAATGCAGTTCACAACCAATCCAATCAAAGTAAACAAAAAATGCGCAAACACCGGGACAGTGTAGGCATCCAGGTACACTTCTTTGTCCATTTGGAAGACAGCGATCACGTTTGAGACAACGGAAATTAGTGGAAATTGGTGTCGTCTATCCTTCGGTCGGGGATAGTCTCCATTGTATTGTATCTATGTTGTTTATCAGAAACTCGTCTACCGGGAACTGTTTCAGTAGCAAAAGCTGAAATTCGACAAGGTTGTTGTGCAACCGGAATAATCGGGTTCGGCTTTCACATGATTGGTGAACATTGCAGCATTCGCTAAAATACTGACTCTTTTCTGGTTGTTATAATAGTTTAGATGTTGATTATGATAATGGCGAATATTATGGTGACGGCGTGTCACTTGTCCAAGGACTCGCCGGTCTCTTCCACGAGATCTGGGTTCACAAAAGCTTTCCGTCAAGCTAGAATAGCGCGCTTGTTATCTTAGCGTGGAAAAGAGGGGGGACACAATGTTTGCTCCAACCATTGAGGGATAAGCCTGATATCAGTCAGTTCGAAGCTTTTGGCTTCTGTGGTCCTCCATGAATTGGTCCCAAAGCGCGAACATTAGGTCCGCGAAGAACAGGTCGGTTTTTTTTTATCTCAGTCGCCCGTGCGTTGACCAGATTTTCATTATTTGTTAGGTACCTCAATTCTGTCACGCATGCTGCTGACTAACGGTGCTCATTCCTGGACATCCAAGCTGTTTTTGACTCAATTAACAGGACGACCCACTGGCGTGCCTCGTTGGATAAGCAGTACCTGATGAGTATCCTAAGATCATCTAGGCCTTGTGCAATCTGTCATCAGGCCGATTGCTTGCATAAGACTTATCGTCGCCTTCCTTTCCAGCTAGAAGCCGCGTGCGTCAGGACTGTTCACTGTCACCTTCGTTATTCAATTTTACAATCGATGACATCCTAAAGGAGGCACGGAAGAGTCAAAGGAACCGAGTCGTAGCGCTTCTACTTGGTGATACTGATATGCTGACGGCGTTACGCCGGATTGCGACGATGTCACTGTGTCACAATGTAGTCTCGCCTAATCAGTCCCACGGTATGGAATGTACTTTTCACCCTCAAACGGTAATGTACCACTTCAAGATTGACCGAGTTCCACCCCCCCACTCATCCTCAGTGGTGATAGGTTAGAGCTAAGATCTGCCCACCTCCATATCTGGTTCTGTTACCCTTGTAGACTGCAATCTGACGTGTCACATGCAATACATAAATTTCTACAACTCTTTACTCTCATTATTTTAGTATCAAGTTCGTGTATAACTCCGTTGCTACATCCGGATATTGCGTGTGAAAGTACTAAGTTCATTCTAACGGGTGAGATTATGGCTGATGCCAGGATTTCAAGACAACTCTCTACTCCACACTTGTGTTTCTCGGGTTCTTAACCGTACTCCTTTGTCTTGTTTTTTATGTTCCTTTGGGGTCTTTTGTAACTATTTATTCGTTCTTTACAACAAACGGGAAAACTCGATGTGGAACAACTAAAGATGTCTGTAGCCAACATATATGATTCGTAAGATGCGGTGAGGTGAGCTGACTATTGAAATTATCAGAGTTCCCTGTGAAGACCAGCGGCCTCGTATGCCCGTTGAAATAAAAAAAAAACAGGAAACTGATGGAAGATGTTGCTAATAGCCTCGCGGTGATTGATTATGCGTTTTATTCCATTTTATACTTTACGTATCTTCAAGTTGACTTGGTCTTCCCAAACAGTCGTGGAAGTATACTCAGTTCCAATTTTCTGTGCAATTTCCACAAAGGTAAAGTGGGGAATTCTTTAAAATACACTTGTCGGTTCAAAAGGGGCTTATTGTTTGAGATCACATTGTGGAGTTACTCCGGCCTTTGGAGAAAAACATTTAATTTTTGCGGTTTACAAAGTATACTTTGTCATATCCTTTGTACGCAATAATACTCTGAAACATTTCTTTTTGTATTGGCATTAAACGGATATCTGCGTTGATGTTTTTTTTATTATACTGCGTCCTACACTCTATTCCGAAGCTGATATATAATGAGAAGTTGATTTCCATTTCTTTCAAGAAATGTAGTGTTAATTTTATTTTATTCCACTGTTTTCCGATCTTTTCCGGTTGCGCAATATCTCGTTTCTCTGACGTTGCATTTGCATTCAATTTTTCCGCGCAAATCAGCCTTACCTCAACCGGTTTCTAAACTAGGTAATTTTTCACTTTGGATACGCAGCCTAAATTTATGCAGCATACTTTCTCTTCGGAGGCTTCCTCGCATTCTTATCGTGTGTCTAAACGCCCACGTTGATTCTTTAGCGAACGAAAAAGCCGGTAATGGCACAACGGGGTGTTTGGACTGGAGTCGAACGAGATTTTAGAGGTGGTCCCTGAAACTGCCGAAAGTAAAATTGAAGGTGAAAAGCTCTGTCTCATAAAATGATGAACCGAAAAACAGGAATGGTAACCGCGCAGACAGAAGAGAATGAGCACTGGCACTAGGGTTAGGTGAGTAGGCGGATATTCATAAACCCTTACCAAACATTAGACGAGATCTACCCGAGAAGGATTTTTGCCGGCGGTTTAAATAATTTGTTTAAGATCCTCTTTTACGCAGAACAGTTAAGTTTCCACATAACATGACTGTTTCTCATTAGGAAACTCGAACGCTTGCAATGAACACTTGCTTGCATATATATATATATATATATATATATATATATATATATATATAAGATGATGATGATGATTGCGTACATGGATTTTGTGTGCTCATCAGACGCTGGAAGGTGATGTTCATTTTTATCTGTTCAGAACATCACAAGAAGTGATGAAAAATTCTAGTCATTAGATTGGGTTACAAGTCGTTTTGCTCAGAACCCAAAGTATGATCTACTTAGTGGTTTGGAAAAAAGTGATCACTACCATCCGTCGCATGTTGTGAAATGTTCCACTCACCATTTAATAGTCATCTAAGCTAAAGTGTAAGTTTGGCAGTTTCTTATCGGGGACGCGCAAACCCAGCGTGCAGAGCGCTCAGTCATCAACTTCAATCATTGGGTTATCCGGAATACCTGCCAAAAGAGTGGCGTCGTATCCTAACGCAATTTAATTTGTCACTTCTCCTATTGTCATCCTCCCCTTCAGTGACTAGATCTCAGAGAAATAGGGCCAAACGCAACAAGTCTGACGTAAGATCCACTGTTGTTGGCAATAAATTCAAGTCACGTGAAGTCAATAAACGCTTTTGTGCATCCGATGAAGGGTAAATCTTCGGTGCATGAGTGATTTACGGAGGAATCCAACATAAAAGAGCGTAAGGGTTTGTTGGAAGGTGCAGACAAATGCGTGGAAACAAAACGAAGCAGTGCACACAATTTGACCAATAAAGAGGGTGAATAACGAGATCGTTGGTTAGTTGGTCGTGGTCTACGAGTGAGCGAAACAGATAAGGGATCAAGCTATTTCCACATGTAGACGTTCATGAATGAAGTATTTTGAATATCCAGCGGGTGGAAGAGAATGAGGTGGCTTTAAAGACAGTGGAGTAAAGACAATGATTTACGTCGGGTAGTAACCTATTTGTGCATTTGTCACACGTATCAAAACGCTTGTTAATGATAGACTCAGCGAGAATATTTCTGTTAGTGTTGTTTCGGCCGGAGAGCAGTTTCTGAGATTTAGTGATAAGACCAAAATGTTTTCTTTTTAAAACGGGAAAATTAGTAGGAGAGCAGTAAAGCCAAACAGGGAGAATGCAAGGGGTTAAAAATTGAAGTACAAGATTGTAAGGCACTCTAAGTTGTCGTGGCCTGAATAATAGAGAAGAAAGCTTTCTGACTTTGGGAAGACAGTTTCAACGTGACTAGTCCAGCAACGGTTGTGAGTTATAGTAACTCCTGGACATCGAAGGGAAGAAGCCTTAAGTAGATGTTGGTCATCAATGAAGAGGTATGGAATGTGACTAAAAACAGTTTGGTTGAGTGATCCACATTGAAGATGGAAGGGCATGTCAGAACATTTTAGGACGTTAAGGGAAAGCGATTGGGAAGTAAACCAACAGTCAATTTTATTCAGACTGTTTTGAGGAAGGTTCATACTTTCATTTCCGTTATAAAGACATCCAAGTGCAGTATCGTCGGCATATTTGCAGCCAATGGGAATGGATGAAATATAGAGTTTACTAATGCAAAAGGAGAGAAGAAATGGGAACAGAGTGGCACCCTGGAAAACACCAGAGTTAACTTGAAGAGAAGACGAGTGTTGGTTACCACAAGAAGCAAACTGTGTTGGATTAGAAAAATAATCGTGAAGGGTGCTCAGAGTACGGCCGTTAACCCCATTATGGTGTAGAGAACCAAATGCATTCGTACGGTCAGGAAAAAAATAGCCTGACAGTACGGCCACTGTGACCAAGAGTAGGAGCAATAGGATTGACAATGTAGCCAACGGTGTCCAGGGTGGACAGAGAGGGTTTGTAAGCAAATTGTGTCAGGTTAAGAGAGTGCACTTGGGGAGTTATGCGGTGGAGGAGTATACTCAACTACTTTCAGCAAAGCAAATGTGCAGACTATCGGACGGTATTTGTTGTATCCTTTCTTGGTACTGGTGTGATGCATAAAGATCTCCAACAATCGGGAATCACCCCAGAATCAATATAACGATTAAATAGATCAGTCGAAGGGGATGTGAGTTCTATAGAGCAGGCTTTTAGCAACATTGATGATAGTGTCGGGGCCACCAGATTTAAAGCACTTGACTTGTCGTAAGATTCTAAGGACAGAGCTAGGTGTAAAGAGCTTGGGTTCATGGCGTTCATTATACAGAGGGGGAAGTGAAGATAAGTCGGAGTTCTCGGTGAACCAATGATTCAAATCCTGGAGGTTTAGTTTCAGCTTGGGCTTGGCATAGCACAATTGCTTAAGAGATTTTCACATCTCGCGGCAGTTCTTGTTACCTAGCACTGTGTCTATATACAGATTATCCAGATTTCGTACTTCAGTCTTGATGAATGTGGATAGCTTTTTTACAGCATGATGCCGGCCCGATTTGTACGCCGTTTCTTCAGCTCTACGGAGTCTCATGCGAAAGGAGGAGAACCTATGTTGTTGAACATATCAGGTTCCCATGGGGCAACACAAGTCTTAACAGAAGTCAACCTAGCTGGTTAGGTGTTCATACTATGAGGACGCATCGTGCAGGGAAAAAAAATAAAGGTTAGTGGAGCCAACAAATACCCTGAGCTTATCAAGATTCTCAGGGATACAACCTCGTTTGCAAACAGTGTGCGACAAGTGCATGGAGTTGGTCGGAGCTTTGCTTCTAGAATAAACTTCAAGGATGAGAAATTAAGTACCGTGATCAGAAGTGCTAATGGGGGCATGTTTAAAAATTGTGGAAGTATTTCGATAATTAACTAACACTGCACCCAAAAGGACATTGAAACGCGTTGGGAAATACACAAGAGTAAAAAAACAAGGCGGTCAAAAGGGGTAAATGAAGTCCATTGAAATCACCTGCTATTATGCGCAACGACTGATCAAGAATTGTAATGACGTAGTTGGAAAGGCCGTCAGTTAACTGGCTGATATCATCAGCGGGAGTATCTGCTGCGACATAAGAACTAACGAGGACAAGATGGCGAAAAAAACTTGGAAAAGGTGACTTACAACGAACTGCAACGCAACTAATCTTCATCGTGTTGAATTGGAATGAGAGGTGGGAAGACTTGCACCACTTGCGACGGATAATTGTGGTTACTCCACCGCCTCGGTTTATTGGGTTCGCAGGCCGACCGCTCCTGAAGACGGCAAACCCATCGATATGGACGACATCGTCAATTTCTTTGTGCAACCAATTTTCGTAGAGTATTGCATTGACGTTTTTTGGTTCATTTTCGCAAGGTGATGTGAGATACTTCATCGAACTTCCCCAAAAGTGGCCGAAAGTTTTATGGTAATATTGACGGTATCGGTATTTGTGGAGACAGTATGATGTCTTAGAGCAGCTCTCCAACCAGCATGGTGTTTTCTTGAGTGTCCGCATACCTTTCCGTAGCAGACGTTTTACATGATTCCGAACGGCATTCAAAATTTGTCGCCAAGCACGAGGATCTGTGCAGAATTCAAAATGAAGCTGTTGTAAGCTAACATTTGGCCGTGAAAATTAGTTCAACTTTGAAATTAAATCACAAACGATGGAGATATATTTAAGGCGTGGGTGGTATTCAAAGGTCCCGCACGCAGTTAAAACCCTTATTGTTCTGATTCATTGTTCCGCCTTGTTTGGCATAATACTTCACAAGATACAACTTGCTTGTGTCATCTCTCAAAACAGCCAGTTCGTGTTTTGCTTGAATCTGCTTATTTTCAGTCGATCCTCTTTCGAAGTGGGATCAAACCCAGAAGCCATTTAGTATTATTCTTATAGAAGGTGTGCACGCATCTCATAGTTGATGTCGTCCATCTGCACTCAGATTTTCATTCCAATGTAAGCGGTTCACTTCGACCTTACTTCTCCTTATTTCTTCGTGACAGGAAAAGATGATAGTCAGCTCGGAAAGGCGATCCAAATTGAAAACAGAAATGGAATGTTTGCACCACCGAAAAATTAGATCTGAGTCGATTGTTCGTGAGAACGATAACAAACGTTGGCGAGCACTGCAGAAATTCTGTGAGGATAATCACTTATGTTCGGTGCGCAAAAAAGAAAAACAAATGCTCAACGCAGAACTGCATCGAGCTAAACAACTGTAAGTCTTTTCTTATTACGAGGCTGCGCATGCGCTCATCGAGAGGGGCATACTCTATAGCCTCAGAGGCACACTGTGCTATCCTATTCGCCAAAAAACGCCGCCGCCAAAAAATAAATAAACAAACTACGATCTTGAGGCTCGGTGCTGTTAGATCGGAGTATGGTGCACAAAATGCCATTAAACCCACCCTGTTTTTAGCGATATCTTTTGAGCCAAACCACATAGGGTGACTAAATTGGCATGCTGATGAGTCAACTCACTAGTATACCGAATTTACATATAGATTTGAAGCATAAAACATGGATCGCTTTATCTAGAAAAATGTGCCTTAAAGGGTGCGAAGTGTTATTAAATGCACCTCTGAGAAGATGGCAGAAACACCCAACTGGTAGGCAAACGCAATGACCTTCATTTCCACTGGCCCATTTTCGATGCTCAGGGATATATTTTTGATCAGTCTTTACACGTGATTCGTGAACATATTTAACTCATGCAGTGGACTCTAATTTGTAGTAGAGACCTTTGAATCATCAAAACAGGGGGATAGTGTGATATCCAGGGCTACTAAGCTTAAAAAGATCAGTGATCACAGATAAAGAATCAGGAATGAACAAACGCCAGATTTTCAAGTAAATTTCCAGATCGAAAATAGTTATTTGCAACTTTCCGAAGGATTTTGACCACTATTTGGCTAAGAGAAAACGTGCAATTCAAAGAGAAACCTCTGAGGAGAGCACGAGATGACTGTTGCATGGTGCTTCGAACGAATCTACGAGTGCATCAAAGCTGCAGAAGTTTTTAACTGGATTTAAGCGTTTGGCTTGCAGAACTACTACAGTCAGCACGACATCTCCAGTACGGGAAGATGAGATCGCTACCTTTCATGACCGGTCATCATCTTCAGAACCGAGAGAAATAGGCTGGAAGTCACATAACTTCGAGTGCTCAGTGGAACGCTGTGATATTTATCAGTGAAAAACTGTTAAATTTTGACGGCCCTGATGGAATTACGTATTACTGACACGGCTTTGGGCAAAGCGAGCTGAACTTCAGTTGTCGAGCCTTCGGTGGTGGCTTTGCTGTGGGATGCAGTTTTGAGGAGCGAAGGTCTCAGCTAGCAGTCTTAGAAGAGAAGCAGACGTCAAATGAAATATTTCTCTCGAAGATTCCGTAAAATTGACAAAGATCGTAACACTTCAGCATTACAAGGCGGTCATAAATACGCCCAACCTCACCCGAATGTAGCCCAGCGGCTTTCGACCACCGGTGTCTCCGAAGCAATGCTCGTGTCCGGTGTGAACATCGGATGAGCAATGACGAGGTTCGTTGTCGTGTTGGGTGCTGATAGTCGCCCCCTGACAGAGATAATCGCTCTACGCCGCCTCCGAGGGCTTCGGTACGTTTTGCTTATGCCTGCCCATCATTTACCTTTTCATGCTCTATTTGCACGTTTTGGGGAAGGCTAGAAGAAACGGCCTAACGGTCAGGTTATGACTTGGTGTAGAGGCATGAAGAAGTTTGCTCCGGCTTTGATTTCGGTTGGTGCTTCCCGAATTCCTGGTTGTGGCCCAAGAGATGAATATTGTCGTTGGTTAGAGATGCTGAGAGATATGACTCGGAATCGAATCCGGTGGCGCGAATGCGGTATGGTCTATCCATTGACTCCCCTTTCCCCATGAACAATTGAAAAATGAACAAAAATGTTTACAAAATGTGGACGGTGAAAATACTAAACATGTTTTTTTATTTGTTTTAATCTATATGCTGAATCTTCATCCCCGCTCCTCGACTTTGTAATTTTTCTCTGTTGTTGCGTTGGCACCATGCTTGTTCTCAAGCCGGTGTAACATATATATATATATATATATATATATATATATATATATTATATATATATATATATATATATATATATATATATATATATATATATATGGCTATTATACCGGAACATCAAATGTCATGGACCGGCCTGCTCACAGTTCAGACTTGAACCCGATTGAAGATCTCTGGAGTCTGCTAGCGAGATGAGTCTGTGTGGATGGCGAGTTTTCAGCACTTTGCGTGGTTTGAAGCCTAGCACTCTCAATGATTAAACAAAATAGAACCTGAGGCCACCGGAACATCGGAAGCATGCCTGGACGTTGTTTTAGTCATTGCTACTAAAAGTCTTGTGTTTAACGACCAGCTGCCGTTCTTCCAATGATGGGTTTGGTAGCACATCGCACCCTGAGGCACATTTTCCTAGATAAATCGATTCGTTTCCTGATTCAAATCTATGCGGAAATCTGGTATAGTAGTGGGTTGAAACACCAACAAGCCGAATTCGGTAACACTAAGTGGTTCCGTTCAAAAGATATCACAGATAATCAGGGTGCACTACATTCCAAGCAAGCCCAACACAGTTGTACTTTTGCGTGATACAGTCTATCGTTGCAAGAGCGAAAATCATGAGGTTGTTTTGAAGGTCAGTCACAAGTGTAATTTTTAACGTTCTATGATTTGACAGCCCACAAGTTTTACCGTAATTTTGAGTTCACTTGATGTTCACAAAATGAAGTTCATTAGCCGTGCAATCGGAGGGTGTGATTCAAGAAATCACGTTGCGAGATTACTAGGTATTTCGGTCTTCCAAGACGGACAGTGTTCGAATGGATCGGTCAGTTCAACAATGGAATTCTATCATTTTGACCAGTGAGCCAGCATTTTCGTTCTTCAAACATGATCGTTGAAGGTATGCTTGGAAACATCCCTGAAATTATTAGAAGTGATATGATGGCAGCAACAATGCAGCACAATGGGAGTTCAGTGCATGTCCGGAAGCCATCTGGTGAGAGGTTCGGGGTGAACATGTATTTCTGGACAGTATCACCAATGGTCAGTTTTATGTAGAAGTTCTAATCCGACATATCTTGTCTTTGTTAAGCGCAACTGCTAAAGCGATTTTCCAGGACAACGACGCGCTTGCACGTCATTCCTTTTTAGTACACGAATTTCATGCGCATCACGGTATAAAGACGCGCCCGTAACTAACTCGATCACCCGATCTGAATCTAATCGAATTTTGTCGGATGAGCTTAGGAGGGAAGACTGTCATGAAGGAGGAGGGGGGCCGTATGTCACCAGATACTATCGGAAGGTTGATAGCGCGCATGAATCGACGGATAAATGTTGTCATATCATCCCAAGGTGGCTCAGAAATAAAATATTGAATGGCCGTTAGGGAACGATCACAGTTTCTAGTCAAAAATTATTTTGATTTCAATAGAAGATTTCACTGATAACAATGCTTTCAAAGAGAGGGACATTTTTTCGGCGACTAGTGTATTTGGGATAGCCGTCATGTGGACCCTGAGACTTGAAGTGACGGCAAACCATATCAGGTTCCAATATGTCGTGTATGGTAACGAGCCGAACTGCAGTAGGGATTTCTGTCTGCCATCAAAGCCTGGTTGCTCTCTCTTTTCGGATGAAGTATCTTCGCGTATGCAGAGGGCTTGTTTGGAATTTACCAATTTGAGTAAGCTATGGTGTGGACGTGACATTTGTCTGTCTATCAAGGGTCTGATGTACGCTGCAGCAGTCAGACCCGTTATTCTGTAGGGTTCAGAAACATGGCCGGTGGTGGGAACACCGTATCAGCAATGTCGAGGCTCGGTACAAAGTAACAGGTACACAAACCCATTCCTCAGATGAAACACTTAAGCTCGCCAGGATAGGATGATTGGGACGTTTTCTGTACTGTCCCACTGGGGCGAGGGACAACGCTTCCTTGCTCGCGAACAATCTTTTTTTATTAGCGCCAAGCTCAAGTGTTGATCCTTGTACTCAGTCGCTGCACGAAAAGTATTTCTCTGACTTCTGCGGGAGACCAATTCTTCTAATGGGCTGATGTTGAAGCTAAAAACCGATTGACAGAATTCCTCTCTCGTACTGTTGGTCCACGCCAATAATCGACTGTGCTGTCGTGATTCCGTTGTCTCAAGCCTTTGGCTCGGTACTGGAAAGGTACTGACGTGCTGAAAGTTAAAGGCAGACTTGGCTGTCTACCACAGATGAATCAGCCATACTCACACAGGGAATTTGTTGCGCATGTCCCCGGATAGGGTTCCTCGGCGCGCAGTGTTCACTTAGGGGATAATGATCGGAAGATGAGTAAGAGGAGCCAGTTCATGACATGGAAGAAAGGTAGAAAAATCTGAACGAGTGAACTTGGCCATGTAAGGTTCGTTGGACTTCTTAGGTGGGGTCCAGAAGATGCCCTCACTCAGTGATTAGATACGTTGGAGGGCATGGCTCGGTGTCGCGATGTCTGACGCTCTTGTATTTATATACTTTCTTTCTTGACCTGAAATCATCTGTAGTTCTCTTCGTACTTTTCATACTCTTGTATTTGTATTCATTACTTGAGACTGAGTTTGCTGCTGATGGCAACCAAATCCACCGTACTCAGTGCATGGTTTATCGCCGTTCGAACTGAACTCTTCCTTTTCTTTGGCTCCATTTCACCAGGACTTCAGATATCAACTGAAGAGCTATGAAGCACGTACAAGGAACCTTAGCCGTACGTTACGTCAATGTGATAAAAGTTTGTCCATCTGAGGACGTATGTACGCTGCAGCAGCTTTACCCATTCTTCTGTGCGTTTCAGGAACAGAACCTATATAGGTGGAGGATACACGAAGATTTTCGCTATCTTCGCAGCATTTGTCGAGTCTGGTGAGAACATCGTATCAACGGTGCTGAAGTTGGGGGCATAGTATAAGGTGTTCGAGACAAATTATGAGACCAGACACTACAGTTCACCAGATTAAACTTTTGGAAAATGTTTGTGCATACTGCCCAGTAGGCTTTTTCAGCTTGATATGTTCGTTGAAGCACACCGATGACTGGACTAAGGACAAGAGTGGCACGAGTGAGAGGTTATTAAAATCCTCATCAGCGCAATCATCATTTAGGATGTGTTAGGCTTTCTGAGTCGGGTAACTGGACGGTTCTGTTTGTGTCAGCAACAACAAACTGAAGCGTCAGTGCTTGTTCGTCGTGTCCGTGTATGCGCCGACTGACTGCAGTTCCCGCAAGACCAAGGAGGAATTCTACCAGCATTAGTCTCAGCTGCTTCGAAGCGTACGTCCAACAGACCTGGTGGTCATTGCTGGGCTTTCAACGCCCAAGTTGGCCGTTTGGGAAATTCAGAAAGACACATCGGAGGCCCATTTGCCATCCCAGCCGATCGTACCGATAACGGCGATCGTCTCATTCAGCTGTGTTCTGACCACAGATCGCTTCTGGAAAGTACGAACTTTTGCCATGAGAAGCGGCATAGACTCACATGGCGTTCTCCTTCGTCTTCACAACGTTGGACTCAAATTGACCATATTGTGATTGGTCACCGCTGCGGTGGATCAATTGGAGATTGTCGTTCATTTTGGTCTACGCCTGTGGACTCAGATCACGCCTTAGTACAAGCTCGCTTCCGTTTACGTCTTGTCCTTGGTCGCAAGAACGTAAATGCCACGCGTCCCGCACAGTTGTTTTTGTGACGATAACCAGCGACACAATTTCTAGACGGAGCTGTCCACGCAGTTATCCATGCAGCCGGATGTTCAGGACCCAAATGAACGTTGGCTACAGATTAAGGAAGCCTTGTATACCGTTTCGAATGTCATCCAGGACTCTGGTTCAATTCGGTCTCACAAACAATGGATATCTTTGACATCTGATGCTCTGTTGGACGCTGGCAGATCCGTCCCTGCGCATGCCACATTCAATGATGTGCGTAAATCCCTGAGATGCCAACTGACTAGAAGTCTGAGAAATGACCGTGAGCAGTAGGGATTGCGAAATGCAAGGAAATGGAAAAAGGCTGCGTCTATTGGCAATGCTCGCAACCTTCTCCGTTTGATTAGAGGCACCGGTCCACGGAAGCCTAGTATAAATGAGTTAATTAAGGAACCCGACGGATCATTGATTCACTCTCAGGAACGTCGTCCGGAGCGTTGGGCCGTGCATTTTAAGGGAAAATTCAGTTGGCCCGCTTCAACGGTAGACCTTCCAAATATATCTGGCTGCGAAACGAAGCAGGTGGATATCAGTCCTCCATCAGAAATGGAGGTTATGCGGGAGATAGGTTTCTTGAGTAGGTGCTAAGCCGCTGGACCGGATGGGTTGTTTCCATCTTTTTTCAAGGATGAAGACGAAGCTTTGGTTTCGGAGTTAACAAAACTCCGCATTATTTGGGTTAGTTAGCAGATTCCCAGAGAATGGTGGGAATCGGTGATTGTGCCGATTTACAAGAAAGGTGACAGATCCTCTTGTGAAAACCACAGGGGGATTATCTTGGTAAGTATCGCGTCTGAACTGCTCACCGGTCTCATTCTGCACCGCTTATCCAGTGCCCGCGAAATGTGTGCGCGTGAGAATCAAACCGGTTTCAGACCTGGTAGGGGTTAAATCGACCATATTTTACTCTCTGTCAAACCTTAGAGCACAGACACATCTTGCGTAGTCCCACGATCTCTGTCTTTCTTGATCTGAAAGTGGCATTCGGCTCAGTTGACCACACAGTTCTCCGGCGCTGTCTCTCATTGAAGGGTGTGCCAGAGAAGTTTATTTCCCGTTTTCCAATGCTTGTATGCGAACAGCCGAAGCCGAGTTCATGCTTACACCAACCTTTCACCCGAGTTCACCACGGAAAGTGGTGTTCGTCACAGTTTCCCTCTTTCACACTTCCTCTTCAATTTAGTGATGGAATAGATTCTTGAGAAAGCCCTATCCCATTGTGAGAAAAGCAGTATCGATATTTGTTCAGGCAGTAAACTGTCTGACGATATTGTTCTTCTGAGTGAAGTAAGTTGTAAGCTCTATTAGATAGCCCTAAAAACAATGTGTCAATGTTTGGGATGCGTTTTGCACCTTTAAGGAATAAAATGCTGTTGCAGGACTGATATGGCTCAACACCAAACTTTGTGTTGCTAGGGAAGCTCTAGCTGAAGTAGATAAATTTAGTTACCTGGGCAGTTACATCTCACCAGGTGGACAGATGTCGGATGAAGTGTCCTCGCGTATACAGAAGGCGCGTTTGGCTTTTGCCAACCTCCGCCATCTGTGGTGTCGGCGTGACATCCGATTGTCTGTTAAGGGTAGAGTGTACACTTTAGTGGTTAGGTCCGTTCTTTTATGTGGTTCAGAGGCATGGCCGTTGAGTACAGAAGATAAGCGAAGAATGTCGGTGTTCGAGCACCGATGTCTCCGTAGCATTGTCCGAGTATAATGGAAACACCGTATCAGCAATGCTGAGGTTCGGCGTAAGGTGTTGGGAACCAGAGGTCAGTCTGTGGATCAAGAACTGAATCTAAACAAGTTAAGGTGGTTGGGACATTTGTTATGCATGCCAACCAATAGACTTCCTCTGCGTTCACTGTTCTCCGGGGCAGATGGTAGTTGGAAAGTAGGTCGAGGTGGTCAGTCCATGACATGGGGAGAGGTATGAAAACCTTGACCAGTGGACTTAGCCTAGTAGGACGTGTTAAATTTCCGGGTTGGGGTCTACGTGATCCGCCTACCAAATGGTTGGAAACAAGAAGTTATATGGCTAGGTGCTGCGGTCAGTGGTGTAGTTACATTCGGACTCTTTCCTTGTTCTCTTGATTTCCGCTTGATACTTTGACTTTTTGGATCTTCATCACTATGCTTCTATTCTTTTCGCCCTTCAGAGGGCGATGCTGGAAGGTAGCAACCGGAACCAGGGTACAGAAGTATGAGGTTAATGGTTGAATAAACTGAAGTTGACACTACTGGACGTCCACTCACTCAGAGAGCAAATATATCGGAGGATTTGGCAAAATGTTGCCATCAACGACTGGCTTTCTCTAATTACTAGGCATTCTGAACAGTTTTTTGTTACTTTCGCATAAAGTTGATTCTTTTTATTACATTTTTGCACATGAGTGCACTGGAAATATTATATCCGATAGTCTTAAATGTTCACAGGACAATTAGGGATAGCTGGAAACCAGATCACGAGACCCGGATTGGTGACCCCCAAGGTTGCAATGAGTTATGGGCCTTCAAATGCCTCTGTATGGTCGGAGTGAGTGTTTCAGGCTCCGAGATGGCTACACGTCTCGACCGCCCCTCGAACTGCTCCCAGATGACCTTGTCTGCTGCAGAATCTCCTAGGAAGTCCTACTCACTTTCTTTTCGTGGCGGAGATGTTCCCATCAAAGTAAGTGGACGAAAGCCAGTACGCTGTGTGTCCCACCGGGTTGACTGACTGACTTACTGACTGGTAGTCGGTCTGAGGGAGATGGCTGAATCCTGATTCCAAACCAACCATGGGAGGCGTATGAGGCGTACAACACTGCGCTCACCGGCATCTGTTGCGGAGGGGCTTACCGGGCACCAGGGTTGTCTGGCTTCATCACAAGAGCATATGAACTGAATAATCTGTCACCGGCTTCTACTGGGGTACGGGACTCTCATATCGCCTTACTGCCTTGTGGGTTAGGTGTACTCGTCAAAAGCTCGATGTAGGGTCCCTAAAATCAAAGCTCTACTTTGGTCTGAGCAGCCAGGTAGTATTCAACCCACATGTTTCCTTGGAATGGAAATGACAACGTGGATGCCAAGCCAAGCTATGGCACGGCACCGTGTCTGCAAAAAGTTAGCTCGAAGCCGTGGCATATATATATATATATATATATATATATATATATATATATATATATATGTACATTTGACAACGAGTCCTAGTTTGGATCGAAACGTCACAATAAACTTTTTACAACTCAGCGTGCGCCTTGACTTCTCTATGATATTATATATATATATATATATATATATATATATATATATATATATATATATATATATATATATATATATATATATATATATATATATATATATATATATATATATATATATATATATATATATATATATATATATGGGTTCCGTGAGATGGTGAGCGAACGCCCTAAATACTCGACCATCACCGTCCGATTTTCTTACTGTTTGGTATCAGCTAGAATCGACGAACGCTGCACATGATTAGAGGATGTTCAACCTAGAAGCTGGAACTTAGTAATCTGAAAGTGAATCGTTCAAGACTGAGCATTGAATGCTGACACATCCAAAAGGGTATTAGAGTCGGGTTCTTATGTGACTCTTTGGCTATCGGATTCAATCAACATCTGCGTGTGTATGCAGTAGTAATGCATGTTTGCTGTATGAACAGTGTGGTATTTGTTTTTCCTCTTTTACACTAGAAAGGGGATATAATTCGGTCTATGATTGGGATAAAGTCAATGAAAAGAAGACATAGGTGGGGATATTTTTCACTTTTGAACTTCGAACAGAGAATCACGGTCGGAGGCACCATCAGTTTGAAAACCAGTCTCAGGTGGGCTTATGAGCACGCACCTCCGAAAACACGGAAACACTTTTCAGTGTCTGATCACCGTTGTCTTTGGTGTTACAAGATGACGTTGATGAGCTTTCTACGGTGTATTTGAAGACATATTTTAAACCTTTTGGGGAACCTTGTTCTTCACTGGATGTTGTGCACCCATAAAGGATGTCAATGACTCACTAAAATGGTTGTTTCATTTATATCGTGAAGCTTCCCATGGCAACATACTGAAAATGTGAAGGTGATATAATTGGTAAAACTTCCGTTTTCTGTAAGACTTCAACCCATGCTTTTACGCCGCCAACACGGAGGCAGTGCGTGTGTTCTACCAGTGAAAACATGAACTACAGTAAAAGGAGTAAACTTCGTAGTTCGAATACTTCTGTAAGAGGAGTCTGTAGGGAGCCCTAGCAACTCGAACGTAGCTGGCCCGGTTACCTGGAAAACGTGGCACCCACTAAAATCTTAGAACTAGACATTTTAGACGGTAAACGACTTTTTCAGTTGTGGTCGAGTACATTGGATATATTTGTTGAGATCAAGTGTGTTTGTCTTTGGTGATCGAGTGCTTCGGTTAAAGTATGAGAGATAATAGCTAGCAGATCATCTGTAGATCGACGAGGCTGTAATCTGTATGGCCGATCCTTTAGTAGTCCTTCATGTTCGAGAAACGGTTGCAGTTAGTCAGAAGTTACGGTCTCCAGAACGTTCGAAGTGACAGAAGTTAGGGTTAAAGGACGGTAGTTTTTGGGGTTGGAGGAGTCGCGGCGTTTATTAATAGAAAAAATTATGCTTTATTCCCATGTGGTGGAGAGCGTACCAGATTTGGGAGAATACCGAAAATTGACGTAAAATTGGGCAATAACCCTGGGGCACATATTCAAGACGGTAGGTGGAATACGCGGTGGCTTGTTGGTTATAAAGTCTGGCAAACCTTTCGGATTGTTATAATCGAAATAAAAGGACAATTAGTAAGAGTGATTGGAGGTGGAAGAACAGAAGAGTTGGGTAAAGTGGAATTGGAAGCAAACCGGGAAGTAAGAACCTCGCGTTTGGCGGACTAGAGAGCCAGAGGAATCGCAGATAGGGAAGAAATGAGAGGGGAAAGATTTCAGAAAACGGCTCTGACTAGAGACCATGATGGTCGGCTACCAGTGGCAAAAGTTTCTAGACGTTCGGCTTCATAAGGAATGAAATGATCCTTAGCTGTCTGAGTGGAAAGCGAGCATTCGTTTCTGGCACATATAAAGAAACTGCAAGATTGAGGAGTTGGTGTGCGACACCGCTGTTTGAGTGCTGAGTTCTTCAAGCGCATCGCGTGATTTCATGCACGGGTAAACCGCTCAGGAAATCGTAGTTTGCCGAGTTTGGAAAAGCGTGGAATAAAAAGCAGTACACCTTGATGAACACTCTCAGTAAAGTTTTAAACGTAAACAGAAAAATCGGAAGTGAAGCAACAGTTGCCCAAGGGATAAAAAGCCGGAAAATCACGAAACCCATCCCAGCAGATGGAATCATAACGCCAAAAGGTGCATCTGTAGTTGCGAGGAAAAACTGGGCGTGAAAAACTGATGGGAAAGGCAAGACAGTCGTCCGATGAGTCAAGGGGAGCGAGGCAGGTAATGTCAAAGGGAAAGTGAGAAGATCAAAGTTATGTGCACGAACGTAATCTCGATCAAGATTGGGTGTGGGAAAGTCAGTTAGTTGACTTAGGTTGTTAACCAAAACGAAAGCTTAGACTTCGCACAAAACAGCCCTAGTGTCTGAATAGTGTAAAAGCCATATAAGTAGTATTGTAAGCGGGTGATAGGACAATATTTCTCCGGAAGCTCACGACCGGTTTCGCGGTTATTACCGCTCATCAGAGATGCGCACTCGGTACTGTCTTACTCAATCATTCCTATGCTCATAAACTCCATAGTGGGTTTTCTCATTGTAATCTCGTTTGGTTCCAGTGCGATTACAGTGAATGTAAAAGCTAGTTCTTATTTTGCAAAATAAAGTCACCAAGAATGGTAAATTGGCTATTGGAATGTTAGATCCAAATTTGAGTGCTACGGAGAGTCCGGTGTCCAGACCAGTATAAGAGTAACGGGACGCACAAGCAGACGAAGTTCAGCTCAGTTTAGTATCTGTGTTACTTCATGGAAATGAATTTACAAGATAATGAATTGTAAAAATCTCGATTCGTAGCGTTCTCCGGAGAGCTCACCGGATACTCAATACCAGGGGAAAAGTGCGGAAACAAGCGACGTCAAACGAGGGCTAGCAGACCAGTTCAACGTACTACAGATCTGACTGCCTAACAAAGTTAACTGGCTTGGGAGTTCCTGAAAGTGGATCTTAGAATCGCACGTGGACGAATCAGAAGTGGCGGTAGGAAAACTCGTCGAGCGAGCGTAGTCAAACGGGGTTAACATGGGTCATATCTGATCAACAGGTCATAGGTGGAAGGCGGGCAGTAAATAACTTGTGAATGCGTGCATGTGTTTGTGTGTGTGTGAACGTGCGTGCGTGAAAGAGATGATCGGACAGATCAGTAAGGAGCCACAGAAACTTGGAGCTGCGAACCGCATAGGGCGGTGCTACTACCCCGGGCGAAGACAGGACCATCTACCAACTTTTTATAGCTACTATCATTGTTTTTAGTAGCTTGAATTGGAATTGATGTGTGAAACCGGAAACCTTGGATACACCTAATACGTATGTTGTTTTATCGCTATGAGGACTTGCTGTCAGAATGAGTGCATAATGGTTCATAATGATGCGAATTCCAATTCTAATTCTCACATTTTCAGATACGCTCGGCTAAGCACCGACGTCGCAGACCTGCGAAAATACGAAAACTACATGTTGGATGTGATTGCTTCGCTGCCCAAAGGTGGGTAAACATTGTCGCACGATTGTTCTCTTCAATCGGTTCACTTGTTCTGTAAACAAACCGGCGCAGTTTGTTGACAGCTTTTTAACAACGGAGGATCGTAATTCCTTTCAGATGATTTGAAAACCTATTCTTCGTCCTTGTGAAATCACACAAAGACAGCTGTAATGGTACTCTTTGAGAGAGCTATTCCGTTCGACTGCCAGAAGATGATACGAAATCTTCACAGAATTGGAATTATCAGGTGCAAAGCAGTTCATGCTGATTATCTGATCTGATTATCTTCTTTGTTCTGTTCTGTTCTGTTTTTAAGTCAGATTCCTTCAAAGCCTTGCGCAACATTTTTCAAAATGCACTCGTTTACTATATATATATATATATATATATATATATATATATATATAATATTAGATTAGATTAGTTAGTGAAATTCGCTTAATCTCAGAATACGGAATAAAACCGGTAGTCCGATGAGGTGCGAGTACACTAGTCCTCATCCGAGTATTCTGAGGATGCAACGGAGAACCATAGATTAATTATCAGGGGAAAATTTTCTCTCAAGCAAACAGTTGCTAGTTTCAGCGGTAGCAAATTGTATTTGTTTGCCAAATGGTTCATCATGCAATCTCAACGCTCACTTCCATTGAAAGTGATGGAAGCACTCGCTCTATAAGACCCTAAATTAAATTACCTTGACCGAAGTACTCATAAGTGAAGATGCAGCGAAATGCTGTGGAATATATCGTGCAATCGGAAACCCGTGACTTCAAAGGCTCTCATCGCATCGACCGTTCTTTGGCCTGGTCAGCTTTGATATCGTCATTGAATGTCATTGCGACATACACAGTTTTAGTGTTCATCCTATGAGAAGTGTGAAGTCCTTAGTATTTGTAGTCCCGACTGTAATGTTGCATTCAATTCCATAACGAGAAAAAATGTAGAATAGTATTACATGTAAATGGTAGCCCGCCGACTACAGAAGGTCCTTAGTTTGACCGCTTTACCAATCGCAAATAGTTAACACGTGGTCGTGGTCACAGTCCTAACTACTTTTGACGATAGAAGTTCTACAGGGTATCATTCTACCGCACGTATACTACTGTTTTTAAAAAGTGTATTCTTGTTCTTCAGTGAATAACTCATGGACCGATCTACTTTCTTTAATCACTTGGTGGTAATCGGCTATCCAAAACTTACATGGTCGAATTGTTTGCACGTTGTGTTAACCTTTCACGTGGTTCACCGCCAGGCATTTCCCATTATGCCTAAAAGAAACGTGACGAAGTATACGTGGTCCAGAACTTCCAACAAAACTGATTATTAGTTTACGGCAGTATCATCATGGAACTTGTAGTGAATTCCCTCAGCCTAAATGTAGACTTTTGATGGTGTGAGTTTAATCTGCCATTGAACACAAAATAAAACCGGAAACATTCATGAACGGTGACGCGGCACGTAGTGACGTGGGTGACAAATCACCGGTTAGTGTCAGTGTTGCAGTTGAGACTCCGCAGAGTAATTGGCATACCCAGACTGAATTGAATTCACGTTGATAATGCAACATTGCCAAACCGGACACAAAATCTTTGTGCATGTAGAATGTTTAAGTCGCGAAAATATTGTCAGAGGCTTCTCTAGGTCCATTTAAACTACATTCCACGCCGAACTGCCTTTATGCTTGTCAGTAGGCAAGCTGTCGTATAATCCACCTAGACTATGAGCATCCGGCCTAATTGCCTAGACCTCACTGGCACAATTCTCACCAAAAACTTTTGCGTGAAAACAAGCTTATCGATGGATGAATATTAGTATACAGTCAATTCCGTGGAAGTTCGCAAGAATTTAATCTACTTTTAGTGTTATGAAGCCAGTAGTCCAGATTGCCTCCCGACAGCCTTATTGCATGTGGTAGCAAGTCAGCGTTATGAATACCAATTCCGTTTGAATCTATGAGACAGTTAAAAAGTCGGATCTGCCGCACTAGTGACAGAATAAAAATACAATCCGTATGTTGCATTTAAAATGTCTTGAATGTTTGTAAAATTTCATTGCAGAAGATCCCTTGTGTGAACTATTATGAGTATTGCCACTCATACAGCAAATCAGACGTTGTAGCCTCTCTAACCACCGGATACAACTCCAGTAGAACAATGGAATATGATCAACTCGGTGATTCGAGAAGCTTCCTTAACAGAACTAACGAAAACCGGAAGACGTTTTAAAGACTGATACTCTGGGAGCACACTTCAACTGTCAGCCAAAGCACACGAAGCCCAGATATCATGAAGTGGCGAACGCTGCAGACTGCAACAGGATGCATCGCGCTCTGCCCCGGCAGATTGTAAGCGGTACTGGATAGATGTGGTTGAAAAAATGGGGATTATAGTAGGGATCGATGACTTCGGCAAGTTATTCTGCCTTATTCGCAACGTGTCGGATAGGCACTGCAAGCATGAGTCTTTCCAGCGCGACACAGCCAGTCAGTTCATATCTGGGCAGAAAAGAAAATTATAACAATAGGGAGAGCACTTCGATCGGTTTCTCAACCGAACTTCAGACCACATGAAGGATCTACAACCCGTATTTCTTGCAGAGCCATACGATACCACTTGCATTCCGCCGAGTACAACTGAAATTGTCACAGTCGTCAATCAGCTAAGGAAGAGGAAAGCCGCTGGAGAAGACAGCATACTGAAAAAGTCTCCAAATGCTGACTGTCGTCATTTTTCGACAGACTATACACCCTGTTTGGCTTCATATAATGGGCAGAAGTCTTCCAATTGATTAGGGTATGTCTATTCTGCTGCCCATCCCAAAGGAAGGTGACAAATCAGTTTGCGAGAAATATAGGGCGACCAGCCTACTTGACGTGACTGCAAAGGTTTTCAGCGTGCTGCTACTCAACCGCCCCTCTGTTGCGAAAGACCACTGCACCCGGCCTAACCCGGGTGGGGGGGGGTCTGCCGTGGCCGAGGCTGCGTAGATCAAATTTTTACGCTGCGTCGATCACTAGAGCACCGCTACACATTTTAACAGCCATCATCAACTTTTGGTTGGCTTTCGATTCAGTTAGCCGGGAGTGTTTCTGGGTGTTAGTGGATTCCGGTGGGATGCCCGATAAACGCGCAAGGCCTCTGAGGGGATACTGTTCACCCACTAAGACTCTGGTTCGTGTTTATTATGACGAATTCTCGGAGTTCACAGCCACTGCTGACCTCCAACAAGGTTACCTTCTTTCACCGGTGCTGTTTAACTGCGCGATCGGTTGAACAGTGACTGACTGTCCCGGTGTCCAGTTGAGTCAGGAGATGCATATATCAAATCTAGAGTTCGCGGATGACGTTGTTGTGCCGTCGAACTTCCCTGCCACGCTTCAATCGGTACTCGATCAAATCAACTCCCCAAATGCCACCGGGCTAGAAGTAAGCACCACAAAATTTAAAGTTGTCAACTTGGCCCGGGCCATCAGCTCGACAGCTGTCCATCAATGACCAACCAAACGAGTGCGCTCCATCGTTCAGGTATCTAAGCTGCACACTGCTTCTGAACGGTCAGACGAAGACTGAAGTAATACTGCGGATAGAAAACGCGAGGAACGCATTTCTCCAGCTACGACGGGCGTTGTGCACCCGCAGTGAAATCAGCTCTTGGACCAGGGTACGTATCTACCGTACTGATGTATGCCCGCACTCAGCTGAGGCTGCGAAACCTGACCATTGAGAGTCGAGGATAGCGGAAAGCTGGAGATGCCTAATCACTGGTGCCCGCGGTGTATTTTGATATTATATTGACTCGACAGAGCATCCAACGATGAAGTTAGGGGACCTTGCTTTGAAATTGATAAACTCTCCATTTTCCTCTTATGTCGTCGACTATGGGGGCCGGGTCATATCCTACGGCATCCCGAGACAGAATTAAACAAACAAACACTCCATCCCGAATTCTGTCCTAGATGGCTCCATGGCCTTGGTGGTCAGGCCGGAAATTGAACCAACACTGTTGTGAAGGATCTAGAACGCCTATGCTCAAGGTAGGTCTATGGTGCCCGCCAGTGGAAATAAAACTAGATCGCGGCCTGCACCGAGCTCACTCCCAGCCACCGCGCATGGTCAACTGTGATACGCGATGTCTATGGAGCCGACTCATCCTCTAGCAGGAGATAGTAGCGTAAAAGTAAGGTATAGAAGTATCCGTCTTGGAAAACGTGGTGCGAGGCGTTGTACGAATTTCATCCTACCATTAGAATAGAAAGGAGATGATCGGATCAGATAACAAGCATGAGCTGCTTTGCATCTGATAGTCTTCAGCAATTTTTAATTTACCAAGTAAAGCCATTTTCACAGCACAGCGATCTTCTGATGATGACAATGATTGATTGGTTTCGAGCCATCCCGGATTGCCTGGTGGTTATGCTTTCGACTCACAACCGATCTTCTCGGGTTCGAGCCTCGTTGAGGCTCGGTGGTTGTGCACTGCCGTTGTTTTCTAATAAGGATGAAACAGATGTGCAGTGCTTCTTTGCTTTTAAGAGGTTAGTTCAGCGTTCATACGGCATGATAAATTATATTGTGTAATTACTCAAATGTTAATTCAATCATTCTTCTAACCAGTCAGATAGTCTGCGCTTCAGATGTTATAACTACTGATTAACGGTAAAGCACTTTCTTAATCCAATACTAGATCGAACCACCTGCTAATACGTGGATGTTTTATTTGTTGTCTCGCAACAGACTACATCAAGCTGGCCGACAATGTGATCATCGGTTTAATAATGCGCTACAACACTTTGTACGAAACCAACAGCAGTCTACGTCGGGAAATGGAAGAAAAATCGGAAGAGGTTTGTTTTCAACACTTATCATTCTTGCCCACTCAGTGCCCTCTCCTGCCTTCATTTAGTAAGCCGAATAATGGTTCAGCTTTTCCAATTATTCCGAAAAACGCTGTCATTTGTCACCATATTCTATGATGTTGCGATAAAATTGTTCCGATTGCCATGGTCATATAAACCATGTTCGCACATGCGATTCTCCTATGAGCACCTCCAGTCGCGGACCTAGTCCGAACCACAGGATAGGAAAATTACGTAACAACCGCATTTGGTTTTGAGATGAAAACCCCAAAATACCTTGGTAGTGCTTGTAATTTGAAATTGTCACGTGATTTTTTATAGTTAATTCAACTCCATGGACCAACCGCGTGTGATTAGCCGTGAAAAATCTGAGTAATTTGGACGTCTCCTTCTAGTTTATTGTTGCGGAATTAGTCTTCGCTTTCAAAAAGCTTTAAAGCCATTCATCAAGACGGACTAGGATTAGTCCCCATGTAACCTTTTTGACTTGGGGAAAATGAGTCACTGCCCTTAGTATCAAATAACGACGTTAAACTATTAGTATAAGCGACACTGGCAGTTAAACCGTGATCCCTGCCATTATTATCCGAATCATTACTGTTGGTAGTATTGGAATACCAATCACTATTATCTCTTATCAAGCAATACTCGATGCTGTGAAAATAATAATCATGAGGTCACAACTTATCATGGTTCATTGCGAAGTCTAGACACGTTGTTGTCACTTATCCTGTAGCACAACTACCCTTAGTTAGTTACGACTGTCAGCAAAGGAAATATGGACGCTAAGTGTAACCTCCCGGGATGAAATCCAATCTTTGTACCGAACACCATTTGATGCAAACAGTAGCGAATCCAATGGTAAAATGATTTTCACTCTGCACTCCGTTTTTACTTAAACTTCATTTCCATAATAGTTTCTTTAAGTGACCATTGATTGGTCCTATTCAAAACTGATTCATACATCTACTCGGCCGCCACTTTTGTACACCTCGTTCTTTTGTCCTACTCTTTCATTCAACTTCGTTCTTGACACGATTCACTACAATCCGATGATCTTAAGTAAGTACAATACTTTTGTACACCGGTTTGACCAACCGGAGCCACTTATATATATATATATATATATATATATATATATATATATATATATATATATATATATATATATATCGTTTCCTTTTGGAAAATAATCGTGCGAAAAGGTAACGTGTTTAATATTCTCTAGGCTTCAGGTCGCATGGGCTATACTGCTTAGGAGGTATTGACCATTACCAGTAACCATGATGCTCAATCGAA
Organism: Fasciola hepatica; assembly: GCA_948099385.1. NCBI lineage: Eukaryota > Metazoa > Platyhelminthes > Trematoda > Plagiorchiida > Fasciolidae > Fasciola > Fasciola hepatica. Next base: position 4,112,011 of record CANUEZ040000152.1, on the reverse strand, counting down.
TGAACTATATCCTGGTAATAAAGATTACGTTTCTCTCTTACCGTATATCGTAGCCGGGAGAATTCGACTAGAAGTTCTGAACAACAATCGAACTTCCCGCATTTATATAAGTCAACTTCTCTGGTAATTTGTCTTTGGAAGTCTTTCCGACACTATATTTTTTAAGGAAGCATGATATGGTGCGGATATATGCATCAATGCACTTAGTTTACATTTGAAACAGACGAAGTATTCAAAAGAGGATAGTTTATAGATTCTGCACCTGAAGAGAGAAAGGCGGTAATAAAAAATGAACAAGTTCGCTGGATTAGCAGATAGTAAGCATTAATCATTGTGTCGCATCGACGCGAAGCTCAAGAATACTGGCCACTGAAGCATTGTACAACTATTTCATCCTCTCCAGGAGTCATCAGCTGCAGAGCATATCGATCAAGTGTCGATTGGGACTCGAACCCAGAGTAAATGGTTGTGAGTCAATAGCGTTACCACTACGCTATTTGGACTGGCTCTCAACGGTTTGTTTCACGTCAGCAGAATCAATCATGAACCCCGGTTTCGAGCTCCCATAAGAACTCAGTGGATATGCACTATGGGTAATAATTACTAACAAGCATGAAGCATCTGTGCAATACTTCCTTAATTGTCAGTGATGAGTTGGTCGTTGAAACCGCCGGATGAATCTTTTTATTAATAAAAGTTAGAAGGATATTCCAAATTTCTGCGAAATGGGGAAAGATTGGCAATTGTATACCCAGTTTAAATAAACCTGATCGATAAATTTTAAGAGATACCCAATAAATATAGATGCATACTCGTGTAAAGAAGTAACGCTAAAATCTATCAAAAGGTGCATATAGATACACAGTGCAAGACAAAAGCATAGTACCGCCTCATTTTTCTGTATATTCCCGATTCTGTATTCTGTAACAAAACCCTATCTGATCAAAATGACCTAATGCACAGTACAATACCGCATACGAAATTTCAGAACGAAACTATACACGATTTGCTAATTAGAGCAGAAAATAGAAAAAAAACAAGGATGGCAGGAGAATAAGACTCACTATTGTGTTGCACTGTCCCGTGGACAACTTCGCATAACCAGACCGACTATTGAGCCTGGCAGCAAGCAGGCCTGTACACTTGGCGACTGACAAACCCATGGGAACCGGAATCACGTTGGTTGTGGGAACCAGAGCATGTGATGCACCCAAGTCGTCTAGTCAGTCCCGGCAACCTTCATTCACTTTGGTTGCACTTAAATCAGAACTCACCGAATTTCGTCTACGCAATGCCACACTGAAAGATATTGGTGGATTTTGAGAAGAGCCAAATATCTCCGTTACATCAATTGGAACTCAGTTTGCATGAAATCGCCAGGAAATACAAGAGATCAAGAAGCGTCGTACGATCGTATCTGGAGTACAACTAGGGGAATGCGCCTAAAAAAGCGATCGGGTCACCCCAAAAAACTTACAGAATCGGACGAATGCTAATTAATTCGTCTAGCCTCCAATAGCACTTGGTGTCAATTACCATTCGTAGTTGGAGTTTTCCTTCCCTCTAGTGTTTGGTTACTTATGAGTAGCGTGCACGTGAATCGTGAACCTTCGACTAACGTAACGTGTTTTCTCTGTTTCCAAGATATGAATTTGGTTTATACTCGCTTTTTATGGTGCATGTTACATGAACAATTTATGTATATACCCATAGCTTTGTTTCATCAGAGGTCTGCATTTCGTCTGTAAGATAATCTTCCTGAGCATTTCACATGTGTCGTCATGCGAGGCTCGTACCTCCAATCCCATGCTTCCTGTCACTGGACCTCACCATGGACCTTGACAATGGCATTAACAGATCTAATGCCGGTTTCATCCAACCATGCTGACATGTGCTCTCGGTTGTCCCACAGGCTCAGCTTATTTGTATTCATGTATTAGTAACTCCCGTTCGTATTGCAACTGCAGCATAATTCATCCTTTTGTAATTGATTTATTGATTGTACCACATTGACTGTACTGCGCTGGTTTCGTCCAGCCGTTCGCTGAATGAACGTTTCTATTTTTTGGCGCCGTCTTGATTTCCAGAGGGGATTCTTGATTCCCCACTCTTCTTTAAGTCTCTTTCTGCTATGTATTTATTATTATTATATTCTTTTTAGAACCACGAATTTCGATGAACGCAGTTTGACTAATGGAATTTGTTCTGCTGCCCATGGCCGTGTACTGCTCTATTCTGCGAATAGCCCGATAGACTAAGTGTCTTGCTAGACCCACCTTACGGTTATCGGGCAGTCGCTACAACCCGTGTCGACGTTGAAAGCTCTGATCGGAGTCAGTGTTTCGGAACGAACGTTACGAAGTATGCCGAAAGCTCAGCCATGGATGAAATATAAAAAATAAGAATAGATGCATTGCTGTCACACGACTCCATAAAGAACAATGCTTGTCGTACGGGCTGATACACACGCAACATGAAAAGACAAGTGGTGAAATTTCTCCTTTATTGACGAGAACAATTTTAATTTAAGTGGACCGGATGCTTGGAATTATTACTGGCATGTTATGAAAAACAAATTTCAATCAAAGAAACAATGAAAAAACTTCATTTATGGCTTAGGAAGCTCTCTCATCCAACGGCAAAATCGAGCTAGTTATTGTTAAGCGTTTGCAAGATTCCGTTTCGTACATTCGTAGGGTGAAACTTTTTTTGCTCTCGCTACTGACCCGCAAATTACAAGATGACGCAATATTCCAACGTGATAATGTTTCTCTCCACCACTAATACAGTACAAATTGTTGACTCTTGTCCCGTGGGATCAGTGTCATGCATTGGTCAGCCTGCAACCAAGATCTAAATCCGATTGAGAGCCCTTGAGGTATACTTTCTCGCCAGGTGTAGAAGAACTCCATGGCTTACCAGTCAAAAAATGAATTGATAACCGCCGTTAGGCGAGAATGGGTGAATATTGATCAAGAGACAGTCGCGGATCTTGTAAGAAGTATACCAAGAAGATGCATCAAGGTGTTCAAGCGGAATGGCGGTTGCACACGATTTTAAGCAATAAGTATTGCATCCCAGCTAAAGGGGTCCTATGCTCTTGTCACCTTTTTCATACATTCTGATCTAACTGGGTCATAATAAATTATTTTGTCGCAAAATTTTATGTTCTGCATCGTAACGGGTATTTGGTCGTTCCGAGTAGGTATGGTTTCGTTGTGGAATACAGAAGCGGAAAATATTTATACTGGAAGGGTTTTTCTAATGAGCCGCAGCCAACGGCTCGGTTGCGGATTGCTACTGAGCGCATCCCCAGGTCGCGGTTAGGTGAACGGCCGCTCCCGCGGTTAACCACAAATAAGGTGAACTCACAACATGGATCGGTAGCAGTGCTCGAAGATGTGGTAGGATTTCCGCTTGGCTAGTGTTCTCCACTCTAAAACGTCACAAGTCTGAGTACGACACTGCGGCGTGGCGAGTGTAGCCCACTACTAAATAAGATCATAGCTCCTTGTCGTGTTCCACTTACCCGATAAGGTTTTCCAGACGAGGCAAATGAACCGTACAGCTGGCCACCGGCTCATCTGGACCAACACAGCTGCCTTGCAGGATGCGCTTAGCGGCGCAAAGTTTGAATGTGCATCGTCAAACAAAAAAACCCACTCCGGCCGGGCGACCGAGTAGTGTAACAGCCCTGCCCATCGCTTGCCCTTTCGTGTTCTTTCGCGCTCTAGGCAAGGCTGGAACGAGCGGCGCCGCAGTCAGGTTATGACTTGGCGCAGGGGCATGTAGAAGTCAGTTTCGGCTTTCACTTCGGTTAGTACTTCCCACCTTCCTTGTTGGGGCCCACAAGAGGAGGATTGCCGTTTCTCATAGTTACACAAAATCGTCAGTCATAGAGAACGACATCTGAACAAACTTAATTCGGTAATTCGAGCCAAACCGAATGAAAACGGGGTGGCACAGTGGTAACACATCCCCCTTCGAGGTGAAAAGGTCCGGGTTCAAACCTTGGTTGCGATAGGGGATATGAACCGCTGATGAGCTCTAATAAGGGCGAAACTCGAGTCTGGTGCTTCTCGAGGGCAGGGTTCGTCGGATGACCTGAGGTTCGGGCGTGATAGCTGGAGTTCAAAGGACAGTCGTCCAACAAAGTACCACCAATTCCGTACACTACTCACAAATAATTACGAGACAAAAATGGATATAAAAGAGTCGTTTAAACCGAATTTTCGCGGTGAAAAAGTACCATGTCCTTTCCCAATAACTGTTTACCCCACTTTATTTCTCCTGTTTTTGTTGTTGCGTCGACACCTTGCTTGGTTTTGCGCCCGCGTAAATATACATGTATTTTGAGACTGGTCAGGAATAGACTTCATTTTGTCAGGTCAACATGCAAAGAACCTGATCGCTGGGAGGGTATTTATAAGCCAGCGATCGTCTGTCAGCGTTTGAGATCTTGATCTAGGGCTTTGTGACTCTCGTGGAGAGCTGACTTTTGACAGTTGAACCTCCGGAACCTTGTACGGGGAGGTTTAGCATATGCCCCACACAGCAAGTCTGATGTTTGGGGTTTTTTCATTATGTTGCTGTTTATCACTCGCTTCATGAAATGTCACATTTCTCATAAAAAGAATCGCAAACAGTGGTGCTAAGTTCAACGGCTAGCGAATTGAACTGTATTATGAGTTTTCATTCATTAGCAAGCTTATATTCGCCTAAGAAAGATATAGTGATAATTGGGGTTTGTACATATACTTGGGGGTCTGTCCTATCCTGATGGGGAATCCCTCCAGTCCTCGGTGTTCTGTGTTGGGTACGTTTTTGTTTTACCACATCAATGCCGTTTCCTCACTGGTCAGGAAGTGACTTTTGTTTAGCACATTGCAAATTGTGCGGTCTGATTGGCGAAAAAGGCTTTATCAGCCACTGAACAATGAACAATAATCGAGATTTCCTTGTTGCACATTGTAGCAAAATACTGATTGCATTTTCCGAAGAGCTGACTTTTGACATGATGGCAGCGGAAACTGATGTAAAAATGTCGATATCGGAGACACCAACGCACAATCCCTTGCAGACCCACCCACCGGCGCATTTGGTGGTGGGAGACACGGGTCGATTGGATGACAACTGAAGGCTGTGGCGAACGCAACATGAAGATTTCCGGACTTTGTCGGCAACGAAGTACTAATCAAAGGCTATGCAGCTTGCGTTATTTCGTCGCACCATTGGACCGGCGGCGCTTCGCATCATCACTGGCTTTTCATATGATTCCGATGAGGATAATGGTGACTGGATGACGGTGATGCTTAAGCTCGAGCGACATTGTCTTGGTGAGTGCAACGAAACGTATGAACGTGTTGTTTTTAACCAAAGAATACAGAAGCCAGACGAATCATTTGGCTCTTTTTTGGTGTCGGTAAGAGCACTAGCACGATCATGCAATGTTTGCATCTGCCTAGAGGAGAGCCCCGTGTGGGATCGGATAGTGGTCGGATTACGCGATCCCGCGGTGAATTAAAAGTTTGCTGAAGATTCCAAAATTATCACTCCAACAGTGCGTCGACATCTGCCGAGGCGAGGGAGCTGCCGAACAACGCATGGAGATGATGAATGCATCAGAATCACGTGGTCTGTACAAAACAACATCAGAGACACGCACGGTACCAAGGACGGAATGTCGGTTTTTGTCGCAGACTACATTTCGTGGGGAGAGACCATTGTCCGGCCTGGGGAAAAACGTGTGATACCTGCAAGAAGAGCAACCATTTCTCATCAAAATGTCTTCTCAAGACAGCAGTGGACAGAAAACGGAACCATCACAACGCGGATCGAATTAATGGGGTGGAAGTGCCAGCAAAACATAAAGGCGTCTTTGCCAAGATGGTGGTGAACGGAGAAGAGGTAGAGATTTCCATTTGGACACGGGAGCATCGATGAACACCATGCCTATGAACGCTCTGTCTAATATTACACAGAAGAGACTCGTTATGTGGGACGGTGACAAAGTTCAGCCAAGGGGCGAGGCGATGCTGAAAGTCGTCAATCCCAAGGATGGACAGTCATCACTCATAAACTTTGTTGTGGTCGACTAGGGCTATGTTCCCATCCTCGGATGTGAATCCATCGAAAATCTTGGTTTGGTGTCATTCCACTACGATTATTTCATTCACCATGTATCTGATGTTGAATATTATTTGGAAAAATATGCCTCTGCTTTAGATGAGAAATTGGGAGAGTTTCCGGGAGTGGCGGCGTTAAACGTATATGAATCCGCAGAACCTGTGACACTACCAAAAAGGCGTATTCCATATGCAGTTAGAGAACGACTTGAGCGCGAGTTGGACATTCTCATATCAAAAGATGTCCTGGTTAAAGTTGAAGAACCGACAGATTGGGCGAGTCAAATCGTGATTGCGACAAAAGCATCCGAGTAATTTCGCATTTGCATTGATCCCAAGCCACTGAACAAAGCACTCAGGCGGGAGCACTTTTCGTTACCTGTTTTTGACAATATTCTTTCTGAGTTATTAAACGCGCGTTGCTTTACGAAAGTTGATCTGGCTTCAACGTTTTGGCATGTAGAGTTGGATGAAGCCTCGAGTTATTTGACCACGTTTGGCACACCGTATGGCCGGTTCCGTTGGAAGCGACTACCTATGGCCTAAAGGTATCCAGTGAAATATTCCAGAAAAGGATCCTCCAAGTAGTGGGTGACTTACCCAGAGTACTCTGCGTAGCAGGTGGTATTCTGATTTTCGGCAAAAATATCGAGGAACACAAAAGAAGGTTCGATTTTTTTTCTCCAACGATGTATCCGCGATGGAATCAAACTAAAACGAGACAAGTTGACATATTGTCAAACAGTAGTCAAGTTCCACGACCACGTTATCACAAGCACAGGGATCAAACCGGATCCGGAAAAGGTAAGCGCGATTGTAGACATGCCGGAGCCAACCGATACGAAAAGTGTCTCACCTTTTAACTGGATGATCAACTATCTGAGCAGATTCTTACCAGAGCAAGCAGAATTGACGAGACCAATCCGCCGATTACCACATAGGAGAAAAATGTGGATTTGGTCAGATGAACAGCAATTAGCGTTTGATCGCATCAAGCAGCTTATCGTGAAGGCCTCAGTCCTAGCATATTATGATCACACCTTACCTCTATGCATACAATGTGATAGCAGCCAACATGATTTAGGAGCCGTTCTGTTACAGAATGGACGCCCGCTTGATTATTGTAGCAGGACGCTAACAAGTTGTGAACACAAATATGTGCAAATTGAAAAAGAACTACTGGCAATCGTTTACGCTCTGGAGAAGTTCAATGATTACACGTTCGGGCGGCTTAAGCACATATATAAGTCTGTCACTTGTCCCACTCAGAAAGTGGATTAGGCGTAGCTCGTTCCCTTGACCATTCTTGAGATTCATAGTTCACACCTGGTAATCCAGAGTTATAAAGGCATACATTGACCACGAATCGGTAAGTGAAAAGGATTGCGCCACTGTTATGCAAATGCATCAGTCAAGTTCTTTTGACCTTTGTGACCACGCAATAGCTTCACACCGGAATTCCTAAAGGCTTTGTCCTTTTTGAGGTGACACTTGATCCACTTGACTACCTTAGTGTGTGGACAAAATGATTCAACCTAACGGTTACATGCAGAAGGCAAAACAGGATTCATCACTGGCCTTGTCATAACCACCGACCGCTTTCAATGAATATCTAAGCGGCCCTAATTTGCAAGCCTGAGTCTGGAGAAAGCACCTGTCGGCTTGGTGACGGATAGGGATCACAGCCATTGGCAAGTAAGTAATCGTCCTGTTCGCCCAAGTTGTATATGGGCTGCGTTATCGACCGATGAGCGAATCATGGTCACTTACACGCTCAACGTCCCGTGGTCGACAGCGTTTGGTCGTCCTCTTAAGGTAAGTCTGAGGGTTCGTATGTGATACCTTGCAGATAATGAAATTCACGGTTTCTGGTAGAGGCGGAAAGAAGCTACTCTATCAAGGCTACTCTTATACGATGAACGAAAAAAACGGCAACATTACCTACTGGAGTTGTGAACAACGTGGCCAATGTGGTGGAAGGCTGAGAACGCATAACCACACGGTTCTTCACAGTATCAGCCACTCACATCCTTCTGATGCTGCACGGAACATACCACAGAAGACGATACAGTGCATTAAACATGCGGCACCGTCTTCAGAGCAAGTGACTTCGTGTTTGATACAGAATTATATTTGTGATTTTCCACTTGACGCTGCAGGCGCTTTACCGAAGAAAGAAACGCTGTCTGGAATGGTCAAAAGGAAACGCATGGTTCAGGATGCTGATTCATTATCGGAATCTCTAATGAAAATCATTCGTGAAGAAAATTTCGTCCTTCACAATAGTTTTGACTAGACTACTTTGGCCACGAGCCCCAATCTGCAGCTTCTAAATCGGTCACTGGCAGTGCGACGGAACATTTGACACGGCACCTCTGAGCTACCAACTGTACACAATCCATGCCGTATTGAGTGGGAACCACACAGTTCCGCTGGTTTATTGTATTTGCAGCAGCAGAACGCAAGCCACATATGATGTGATTTTCGAGACGCTCAAAGAAGTAGAACCAGAATTCAACCCTGCTTCCGTAACAACTGACAATGAGAAAGCTGCTATCAACAGTAGTAAAAGAAACTTCCCAAGCACTAACACGAATGGATGTTTCTTTCATTTTGGACAATGCCTTTGGCGGAAAATAGAATCGTTGTGATTGCAAAGTTGGTACAGTAACGAAACCAATGCTATCATCGTGAAGTCATTTCAGGCTTTGGCATTTGTTCCAGTGAGCGAAGTGTCTGTCTGTTTCAGTGATTTACCATCAAACCTCAAGCGTGAAACCCAGGACGTCATTTCAGGTTTCTCTCTCTACATTGAAAGCGCTTGGATCAGAAAATTCGACGGTGGAAATAGACGAAGACCAAAATACGTTTCGAAGTTGTAAAATGTACGTGAGCGTTTTCTTCATGGCCTCTCACAAACAACAAACTCGATTGAGGGTTGGCATAGGGGTTTTAAACAAAAAATCCAAATGAAACACCCCACGCTGTGTCGCCTTGTGGAAAAACTCAGGAAAGAGCAGGCAAAATGGAAACTAAGAATGGAGCAACTATCATCTGGCATACTTGTGAGACCGTCGAAAAACAAATATATGCTTATCAACGAACGCTTGCACAGTTCAGCCGAGCAATGTGACGAGTACAGCCATGTGCATTTTTCGCATGCAACTGCTCAATCTATAAAAATCATTGTTCATGTATTCTTTTTCAACGTTGTCTATGCCTACATGCTATATTCCACCTCGAGTTAACCTAATTTTTAGCATTATTTCGTCTGATCGGGGTTATGATTGTATCGGCGAGTCGATGTGCCTGCGTTTTGTTTCAGGTTTTTCTATAACATGCTTGCCCATGAGTGCAGTGGAAAGAGTATGCATTCCATAGCCACGAAGACTCATTAAACTATTAGGCGTCCGACCTTTCGATGTGAAAAATGCAAGTGGATTTTCCAATACATACGATTTAGGCTCCTCGTGCCGACAATATATTCTCTGAATATTAGGGGTTCATTTTCCTCTAACCCAGAAATAATCAGCGCTATTTTGGAGCGAATATTTCTGTATTGTTTGCAATAAATGCGAAGGTATTTGCATCAGTTGTGTCTCTCATTCCATAGATATGTAGTACAAGTAATTATATGGCTTCCACTTTTATTTCCTGTACCCGTTGAGCCTACCCGGGCTTGGTTGTAGTCCTCAATTCCATTTTTTAAACTATTTAACTCGTCTTATGTCTCAGTAAATCTGTTTCCAGCGAGATAATTTTGATTCATAAGTGTTCGACTCTGAGTCGATTAGTAGAATAAATCACCCCATTTTTTGATCATTCACGTATGAAAATAGCCTCTTTCCAGTCGGACGTCACTTTTGAGGGACTGAGGTTAGTTTGGGCGATAATTGGAACACTATACAGACTGTGACATTTTAGAAGTACTACATTTCAAAGTTGAAAACAATGATAAAAGGCTTGGGACAGGGTTTCCACTACTATCTGAGGGCGTGACAATTGACAGACCTTAGTGAATAAAGCGCAATCCAATCATCCAAATGTCTGGTGACCAAAAGTCCGTGAACCTGGATACTGGTGTGTGACAGATCGATAAAAAATCTTTTATTTTGCGAATCAGATGTGTTTGATATGATCAACCAAAGAGGCTTTAAAATTCAACGATCGTTGGCTCTAAACTTGTTTGCAAATCTAAGCATTGTCGTGAATAAGGACTTTTGGTAAGGCGCCAACGACGTATGTGCAGCAGAATAGTCGCTCACAAATTAAATTATCAGTACATTTCGAGGAGTCGAATATCTTTTGCGGAAACTGGAGTTGATGGCGTACAAATTCGTTTATGAAGTCAGTGGAATACCAGTCACAGAAACTCCAGGCTTTGCTGTTTGTGACGCATCTTTGAACCACGTTACTATAAACCGGTGGTAGTCAAGTTGCTTAGAACGTTTCTTTACCACTTCGGGGGTCAGATATTCGAACCCGCGCCATCATCGATTAGTTCAGTGGCAGACAGTAATCCCCGCTGTCGTCCGTATCGTTACCACACTTGACTTATTGGGACTTTATGTGGTTCTCTGCCACTCTAGGCTTCAAGGTCTGGTTGCTAGGTATCCATAATAGTGCAGTTGGCCTTTGTGACGATGGCGTATACTGCTTCTAGTGCACCCATGCGAATGCATACAATATAAAAAGCCGTTTTGATTCCACTAAGAACAGTGGCGTTTGGATATCAACAATACCAAAGATGAAAAAGAGATACTCTGGGGAATGGCAAAAGAGACTGAAAGATTTTCAGTACTCATCAAAACCTAAATCTGGATGTTTAGTATAAATACGACAACGTCTCATGCAATAGTGACCATATACAGTCACGTCAAAGCACAGTTAGGAAGTGAATTGAAACTTGAGATTTGCAATCTCAGGAATGGAAATTCTCCTACCTTAGATGCATTTTTTAAACTATGCGTTTTTCCGTTCTTGTCAATTATCATTGTTAGTTATATTTTCAGTCCACGCTTTGGTCTGTCGAACTTATCGCTGAGCTAAATTGTACCTAAAGAAAACAACACCGGGTTTTCATAGAAACTGCAAAAAAATGTTCAGAGATCTTGGTTTGAATTACGAAACAAAAGGGCTGAATTTGGTATGCTCCCAATAAGGCTTGTTTCACATAATCAATAAACAAAACTCCTCATATGGAGTATTCCATTGAAAATCGACGGGCAAAACCAGTCGAATGATGGTCGTGAAGAAAGGATCCGAAGAAGCCGAAATTTCATTCGTCTCAAATCTGAAAACAAGATAACCGAACGAAGTTATTTTATGTTGCATTTTTTGGAGACGTTCAAAGACTGGTACTCCAAAGGGTGTGGTTGAGACTGTGTATTATATTCAGATGAATCATTGGGATCATTGTTTACCCAACGACACAGAATCTCTGCTACGTTATGGAATGATTGTAACGGTATTCGAAAGTGTCGGGTAAAAGTTTGAGGAGTGTGATTCAGCTGAACGGAGTATCGGTTTTTGGTTGAAAAGTGGTTTCTTCTGGAACCTAGTGTTTGAGAGGGACTCAAAATAAAGTAATGCAGGCTGGACGATTCACAAACAGAAGTCACACTGCATGGTCTTGCACGAACCAACGAATAAGTTACGTATATTCAACAAAGATAAATTGGATGATTTCTTTGAACGTCTCCGTTGCATCAAGGATAGATGTTGCTGATCGGATAAGTCAAATTGAGAAAACTTGATGGTGGGCACGTTTCGATCATCAGTGCACGAAGAGTCCGAAATAGTATGGTGATAAACTGCGTCTGTCCTAGAAAATATAGGCAGTATGGATTTCTCATCGCAACAAATGAAGCTACTCGATCACAGCTGAAAATAGCAATCAAATTCTTCGAAATCTAACTGATGCAAGTAAGGACGGCGAGATTATCCATCGTAGACTGCGGTTTCCTTTCTCGGTCCGCAGAATCCGGATTCTGATGCTCTCAGGTCGCTTACACTCTGGTATCTTCAGATTTCTGCAATGTAGCATGAAGTGACATTTAACACACAGTATCAATAGCGACGCACTTCTGACTTTCGTTGAATAAAGGGTTACAACTATGAAAGTGAGTTCCAAATCAGGCCTAGTTGGAAAAAGTATGCATCCGGTTCTGATCATTAGGACGACAGTGTTCCTAATCCGGAAATTGTACAAAAATTTGAGGAGTTTTAGATCGAGGAAGTGAATTAGTTTGTTCACGAAATCAGTCGAATGGATAGATTATTCAGATAGTTCCAGAATAGGTCGCCATGAGTTACCAACATTTATTTGACTATTTAGGATTTTGGGAGTGTATTCCACATCGCTGTATGAGAATCATCAGCTGAGGCACGCATCCATCGTATCCCAACCGGTGCATGAATCTGGAATGAAGTCGCACACGGTACGCAATAAACCATCCGACTGGGATGTTTGTCAGAAGCTTTCTAAACGCCAGCAGTGTGTGATATATTTCTTATTTGTCAATGGATTTAGAGATTACCAGATCGGTGAGAATCCTGTTAAAAATTCTGAAATCGTGGTGCTAAAACCGCTCAAGTGGACGAACTCTGTAGGTTGATTGTGATGTGCTGTCCTCTTCAGTCAGGTCCCCACTGAGAAAAATCACTTCGAAGGTGTTAATGAGTTCCAAAACTTCCAGACGCTGATTGATTATGAAAAACATCAACAAGGAAAAGTCGGTGGGTTGTTCATTGTTTGATATAACGCTGTTTGTCGTTAATGTGCTCAGGAAAATGAAGGTAGGGCACTTTAATTTGTTTCCTTTTGTCAATATATCTGTTTTTTCTAAAAATCCAGTTTACTTCGAACCTGTCAAACGGGATGAAAATCGGGAAGAAAAATTGTTAGTACCCATTTCGCACAATAGGTGTGTAAAATGCTACTGCAGATCTAGTTTTTATTACATCCTGTTTCATTTAAAAATTTCATGAGAGCAAAAGTAGGCATCATCACAGGACAGGTTTAATCTAGCTGTTTTCCGTAAGCTTCTCAACTGTGTATAGTGTGGGCAATGAATCTGTATACACCCTGGGGGAGTTGAATTTCTCAACTCACTACTGCAAACCTTAGTAGGCAAAATGAGGCAAACACAACAGAGCAAATCATCAATTCAGAAAAGTGAAAATTACATGATAGGGAAGTAAGTTAGCGGACTTGACCGGTATTTAATGTCGAATAATGGCTCTAAGCTCCATACTAACCTTGAACAAGAAGTTTATAGGCGACATATTCCTTCTAAGCATATGGGGGTGTTAATGGAGATGAAGTGTGGTAAGGTCAGTGGTCCAGACTAAACCGAATTTACTCTCATTTTATCCCTAGCGTTAGCATTTTTATACGGCCAACTTTTGTTCCGTGAAAATACCCTGGATTATGCTATAGTGGCATCCATTGTGCGAGCGCATATTCACTGCCCAGAAGATACATCGTGCAACCTAATACCCTGGATTTGTGTGTTACAAGAATTCTATTGTATCGAACGTCGTTTGAGATAAGAAAAACTGATCCGGTCAGCTTGACTTTCTTCACTTAGGTGTCCGACTCAGTGTGAGTATGTCATACACTATTTTGTTTTTCATTCTATAGGATATGTAAAGCCGCTAGTATTTGTAATCGGGACTGTAATGATGCATTCAGATGTGTGATGAGAACAAAAATCCGAATGTATTAGGTGTAAACAGTAGCCCGCCGTCTACAGAAGGTCATCAACTTGACCCCTTCACCAATCACAAGTAATTAACACGTATTCGTGGTCACAGAGTCCTAACTACTATTGATGATAGAAGTTATTCGCGGTATCATTCTATCACTGTTTCTATCCCACATATGTAACTCTTTGAAATCCATCTCTAGACTTCAGTGAATAACTTATTGACCGATCTATTTTCCCTCATCATCTAGTTGTAATTCGCCATCTAAAAATTACATGTTCGAGTCGTTTGCATATTGTGTTAACCTTCCACGTGGTTCACCACCAGGCATTTCTCATTATGTCTAAAAGGAACGTGACGAAGTATACGTGGTCCAGAACTTCCAACAAAACTGATTATTAGTTTACAGCAGTATCATCATGGAGCTTGTGTTGCATTCCTTCAGCCTGGATGTAGACTTTTGATGGTGTGAGTTTAATCTTCCATTGAACGGAAAATAGTTTGTACAGTGCGACAGAGGTGACAAGTTGCCATCAGGGTACTGGTAAAGAGACTGAAACTGGTAAGGACTGACTGATAAATGAAAAGAGGACTGTGAAGCAACAGTTGTGAGAGACTTATTGTGAGGGACATATTTTTGGTTGAAAAGGTAATGTTTTGGGACTACGTATGTTTCATAGGTAGGTGATGAATATATCCTCAGTCTCGCTAGTAAGAGAGAATGGTCCAGATCTACGCCGTGTTACACAGACACCCATGATATCTCCATGATGCTACATCGACCCCAGTTTTCGAAAGACGGGATGATAGTTTTTCTCCTACCTTGTGACGACTTGAAAATTACTGTAGATCAAGGTTATCACCACCGCAGGTGATCAAGGAATCACCGCTTTACGCGGTGGTGGGTATAGACAAGGCTGAATGAACGCATTCCACTGTGTGCCGCAACGACCTCGTCGGCGTAGGCGAAACAGTTGCATCAGTCAACTTTAAGCCACCGCACATATTCCCGTTTAAGCACAATTGGTTTCCTGGCCATACACACTCATATTTCCCGATGCACGAAGCTTTTCCACGCACTGGCTATCCGCAAGGCTATCTCACCGCCGTCTATGTTGCAGTCAGCTCACACATGCACACGCGCATTCACACACGCCACAACTATCCCGAACGAAAATTGACAAACCCAAACGGTAATAAACGTGATCAACAGTAAGATGTAGTTAATTACGAAATGGACAATCAAGTTGTTTCGGCCTTTGAAAAGACCAAGTAGTCGTTCTCTAGTTCTGAGAAGGACCGGCATATCGTTCTCCACTGAAAGTTTGTGCTTTGGGTCCCGTTACAATAGAGATTCAAAAACACCACCGCCCTGTGCCGTGCCAATCTGCAAGCGTCAAACCTTGCTCCCGTCAATACACTCGCCCGCATCGCAGTTGGAATCTCTCTACAAACAGATTGGATTCGAGCCTTCAGTGCATCTAGAGTTTCTGGCTTGAGATCGTAGACTCTTTTGCTGATATAGCTTATAACAAAAAGTCTGTGGCAAGTGGTTAAGTCTGGAGATCTTGAAGGCCATGGTATTGGTCCCTTCAGCCAGATCCATTTCAAAGAGAATTCCTCATCAAGTGAGCTGGCTTCTACGTTTGCGGAATGTGCTGGCGCTCCGTTCTGCTCAAATGTTGTCGACAAGGTTGGTAAATATATACCTTCTAGATTTTTGAAAAGTGTCTTGTTCATCGTCTGTCTCTGCATGTATGTCGCACACATGAGCGGACACCAAAAAATATCGGTGACATTTGGAAAGTGGAGCGTATTCCGTTACCATGGGGCGTATAAAGATTTATTGAAGTTGCACATGGAAATTCAGCTCGCCATATCGTTAGACTGGTTTAGTCGAGATCCCATGCTTTCTTTTATGATTTTGTCTTGTATTTACCGAACAGTTCATTTGCCTTTCATGCACTTTAACCACCAGTTTCCACGCCCGCGCAATAGCTTCTTTGTTCAATCCCGTTGCGTCAAACAAAATTAGCATTGTTTCTGTGACAGGTGTCGATTGACCTTAGTTGTCATTTGTCTAATTTTTGATCTTATCTGTTCGTATTGAACTCTGATTCCAAACAGATATTGTCGCTTACGTAACCTTTCTTCTCCGTTTTGGAATCTGAACCCTGGTGCCCATGACCCGTTCTGTTAGTACGTCATAATTGTTTGGTTAACTTGACAAGGCCCAAACCTTTGGACGTTATTATCTTCCTCCCTCTGTCTGCCTTATATGTGTGGATGACTGAACTTGGCCATCCCATTAAGTTGCACGGTGTTGCTCAGCATCTCGGTGCATCTTTATTAGGGCATACTGTTGCCACGGTGATTGTTTTTAAATGGTAAATCGAACGAACGGCATTACTCATTCAATAACTGTTACTAGACTATGGGCGAGTGAATCATTATAAATAATTACCGGCGTTACTGAGCCTGGTCACTGTTTGCTCAATTGCGGGTGGTGATGGCTAATTGCTAGTGCCGGAACCCGATGCACTTGGCCATTTAAAGCGTATCGGGCTTCCACAAGGTTACATGACCACAAGATTCATCCAGTCAGTGATCTCGTGCAGGAAGATATGACGACGTGATATGAAGAGAGACACTTATATTTGCACAACTCAACAGTCGAAATGGTACTGTTACAGTTTTCTCCCTAGTTTTCAGTCTCGATAGTTGTTTTAATATTCGAGTTAGGTTGCGCCTGAGACGTAGGAATCAGTGAACCGCTAATGTTTTCTCACCATCGAATAAGGTCTGCTACATTCACTGAAATTCATGAAACCAATGTGAATATGCTCGATTGAACCGCGAACTGGTTAGCGATAAATACTGCCGCGCGAATACTACTCGGATTTTCCATGTAGAGTGCTTTAAAATTGACCAACATGACGAGTTTATTCACAATGGACGTGCCCATATTGGTTGATATACCACTAACAGTGTGTCAGGAGTACGTCAGTAGCTTTATGCGATCATTCCACGGTAAAATGAATCATTTTTGGAGCCTAATCAGCAAATCTCGGTATAGGTCATCATCTCAGGCGGACAAACCAACATATTTTTCACCACTAGCTACTGTTGTTCTCTTCAGTAGCATACGTAGAAATTCGACCCTCCCCGGGGATGTATCTACTTCCAGCGAACACATTGTACATACAGTCACGTGGGGTTTTTCCAGCACAGTGATAAATCTGTAGACACCGAAAAACACTCGACTAAGCAAAGTGAATGAAAAGGTCACCAGTCACACTCGGATTGGATAACAGGAGGGACGGGGATCATACTTACTGGTCGACATCCTGCAGGTTTGTTAATAAATGTACTCGCGGAGAAATAAACTTCCAGCTGAACAACGTATTTTTTGATAATCGACAAAATCTCACCTTGAAGGCACGAATAAATGGATCTCTGAATTACGAGGTACCATTGAACAGATCGACCTTGTCCTGGGGAATTTAAGTTTCATCGTGAATAAAGTTGCTAACTTCGTTCATGATTTGCAACTGAAAAACGTGCTACTGACCACAAAATAACTTTGCAAACCCTGGACACCTGCCTGCTTCGATGGGCAATTCCCGCCATATCCGGAGAGGTACGTACTCATCAACATCATGCGAGGTTAAACGGCAGGGCGAGCCCCACTGACTTTCTCACCACGTTTTACGTAGCATTAGAAATAATGAATATACAAGATGGACAGGGAGTCAACCTACAGAGGTAGGAAAAGGAAACAACGTCCTAGTAGCCAACACGCGGAATACACAGTATAACTGTACAAACACTTATGTGTCTCCAACCAACTGGTTGACGAATATTTTGGACCGCAACGGAGAAGACGTGAAACTCTTGCTAACATTTTCTCATTCCTCGGTGCCACGTCATCTGTTGACTTCCGAAAAGCTTCTTCCAACTCCGGAGGAGGAACAGAAAACAGGGCACGGTACGATGGGCGTGTGTTTGTCGTATGTGACGCGTGCCCCAACCAACGAAGTCTACTAAACTGGATACGTTGTGACATAACGTTCTTTGAATTAGTTCCCAATACTCGATATCTGACCCCAGCATTGCTCACGCGGTCATTCCATCTAATCTTAGCGATACCACACAGACCCTAAGTCTCGCAACCATACAACAAAACTGAACACATCGAAGCACAGTACACACGACCTCTCAGCTTCAGTGAAATAAAAGGTCAGTACCACGGGTGCTTCAGTCCAGCGTACGCCGCTCGAGCCTCGGGTATACGCGAGCTCACCTCTACTAATGTGCTTCCATCTGTCATCACGTCGCTGACGAGGTAAGTGAAGCGGTCGACAATTGCCAGCATCTCCCCATCGAGCATCAAGCTTGGAATCGTTGATGTCCAGTCTTGCAACATCACTGTACACTTTGAAGGTGGAAAGCGCATGCCGAATGGAGTTACAGCTCTAGTGAGTGTGTCTGGTGCAAGTTGAGCATTTTCCTCACATCTTAACAAGCAGACAATATCGTCCGCGTAATCTAGGTCACAGCTTTTCACTATTTTCTAGTTCGACGCCCACATCCGGAAGATTTTGCAGTGCACTCTCCATTATTTCGTCCATGACGAAGTTGAACAGGAATGGAGAAATGGGGCGTCCTTGTCGAACACCACTGGTCGTTTTGGATGGACTGGCTCGTTCACCGTTAACCCTTACGTGGCCAGAAGTATGAGAATACAATGAACTCAGTAGATTCACGAATCTCTGAGCTTTACCTTTCCGGTAAAAACCACATGATGGCGCTGTTCGGTCAACTGAATGAAAGGCATCTTTCAAGTCGAGGGAAATCACTATTTATTTAATGGAAAACCCACTCGCATTTTTCACATCGGGGAATCGGACGCCGAGAACCGAAATCGAACTGGGCACACGCTCTACCAGCTGAGCTATCGCATTCCGAACGGTTGGGTGTAAATAACGCAAGTGAATAGTAGATAATGCGTGAACCACTTTTCCAGGGATACAGAGCAACTGTCCTGGTTTTGATCATTGGGCTAGCCTTGTCGGTCACTTCCCGTTGAGACGAACAGCACACGGACGAACGTGATACACTAGACATTGAAATATATTCATAGAATGTATTGTTGGCACGAGGAGCCTGAACCGTACGTAGTGGGAAATCCGCTTGCATTTTTCACCAATATTGTCGGTTGGCGGTGCGTGTATGTGACGTGTTTCAAGTAATTGTTGTTCGCGAGCCGGTGTAAGGCGGCTCAGTGAAATCGAAGCTAGTACCTCGGTAACTATCGGGAGTGAGCTCATCCCACAGTAGTTACTACAATCATTGTGTATTCCCTCCTTGAAAATAGGTACAATCAATGGCTCGCCCCGTAATAACGTAACACACTCCTCTTCCCAAGTGTCACGGAGCAAGGTGGTAAGTGTGTTTATCAATGCACCACCTCCAATTTTGAAAATAATCGCAGGAATTCCGTCGGGTTCAGCCGCTTTTCGTCCCTTCATTAATCGGATGCGTGGCTCCAGCTCCGCTTCTGATGAGGGCTCAAGTGATATTCCTCAAGGAATCACAGTTACTGACGTCGGAGCAACTACATTAGCGCGCGGCCACCTAAAGTGCTCCTTGAAGTATTCGGTCCAACGGTTGAGCCTTTGCTCTTTGTGGTAAACAGGCTCACCATTTCTATCGCACATTGTTTCACTGACTGGGGTTCTCACCGATGTCGCGAATAAGTCCAGACGGTCTTCGACTGCCACCGGAAGCATCTGCTACTTCCATTTCTTTGGCTGTCTTGATCCACCAATTTTCGCGAACACTCTTTAGTTTTTTTGTAACTTGCTTTTGTAGATTTTTTCATATCTTATTCATCTCCTCACAGTTTGAGAGCTGACGCTTTTGCCCTATTAGACTGACCGACTCTTGACAAATCCAGTGTCTTTGATGGACATCGGATCAGGACTGTAGGTGAACCCTGCCGCCACGTGCATGGCTTGCTGGATATGGTCCCAATGCTCAATTGCGATACTTTTAGTTGTAGATCCCAACTCATGTGCTAACTTTTGTTCACGACTGGTGTGAACTTCTGAATCAGACGAACATTTTACAGCTAACCGGGTTTGCGGCTTGCGTCGATAACCATGGAGTTGGACCAATAAGCGCATTAAAACAAAAAATGGTCCGACTCTGCGTATGTGGACCAGAAGGACCTGCGGTTCTGAAGAGATCTGTGCCACCGGTAGCGTACTGCGATATGACCGATCCGATTCACAGTACCTGTTGAGTTAGGGCGCCATGTCGCTATGCAACTCGAGCTGTGTCGAAAATTCGTACTAGATAGGAATAACCGATTATCTGCACAAAACTGGGGGAATCTAATCGAGTTATCTGTGCGTTGAGCGGGTAAGGCACAACGCCCACCTAAGCAAGCTTCTGACGCAGTAAATTCGCCAACCTGTGCAGCAAATCACCGGCTAGCACTACAATGTCAAAGCCTTTGCTCCTGCGAACGAGAGTGATGATTTCACCATCGTACTCATCTTTCTGTATGTCAGGACTACAATCTGTTGGAACGTCTGCCAGAATCATAAACAAACTGCGCCTAACACAACTATCCTATCCGGTTGACACCTGGAGTCTTACAGCACATAACTTACTGTTAACCGAGATCCAGTCAAAAGGGGTAGCCTCGGCCTTGTCAGTCAAGATTATTCCCACATCATGTTGACTCCCAGCCTTAGCTACTTCGTCTCCTGAAGTATGCAGGAAATACCTCAATGAGATACCAGGAGCAGTTAGTTGAGTCACGCTGCTCAAATTCTGGATACGCGTTTCGCTAACGCAGCAGACAGCAATCTTCAGAGACTCTTTTGTGGGCGCTGGGCACGCCTGATGACCAGCCTGCATGGGAGTATGCACGGTAAGAGAGCTGGGGTTCGGAGGTTGACGAGGCTTGAGAAAATGTGAGTTGCGAGACTGATGGTTATTCCCAACACTATTTGACAATGAACCGTTTCGAGTGTGGAGCATGTTGCCAGTGGGAGCAATATGGGTGGATAGAGATGGCAAAGGTTGAATAAGAGAGAGGGAACTCTGAGCAGTAGCCCACTTACCTATGTTAGTGCTTGTTCAGGTCGGACCAAGCCATCGTTCACAATCATCAGGCTGCAAGGCTTCAGTCCGAGTACCAACAATCTTGTAACCCGCACACGCTAATCTCTCTGTAGATCTCGATAAACCCACTTTATGTAATAATCTGTAGATAAGAAAACACAATGAATCCTGTGTACTAAGACTCAACTGAACTGAGATCGTGCAAAAGGACGTTGTTTTTATTTTCTACCGTCCAATTGTTTGTCGTGATTGTGTTGCCATGACTGTATTTTGGACACTGATTCATTCGAAGCCTTTTGGAGTCTCACAGATCAAGGGGAGCAGTACTGCTAATGCTGTTGTTATCTTTCCGGAAATTTTAAGTAGGTTATTGGGTCACTTGTCTAACTCTCACAAATCTTAGTTAAATCCAAGTCATTTCAGTTCACGCAGACTGAAAGCCTGCCTCAAGCACCGACTGCAACCGTTTTCACTGTTATATCTTGGACAAAAAGTGATCACTACCTGAAAGCCTAGGAGAGAACTACAAAAGAAAACAAGACGTACGTGGTTCAGTATGATCATGATATATTTTTCGTAGGATTCTCACTAGTCTAGATTATTCGCCAAAAAGAATATTTTGTCAAAGAACGTAATAATCGTCTTCCTTGCGATACAAAAATACAAATAAGAAAACTGATCAGTCCTTTGTGATGTTTTGGACGGGGGGTTTAAAATAATTCAATCAATTGCTGATCTACGAGGCGAGTATGTCGGATGAGAAACTGATGCTATGTTCCGCTTTGCTTGCTCATTATCGTGAGTCAGATCGGTTGCTTGGAGAACCCGTTTGTCCTCATTTCTTGCGTGATTTTATCCGGGAAATAGAAATCTAACAGTTTTCGTGAGTAGCACAAATATGCTGGCCATGTACATTTGCGTTTGGGTCTTCGTGCTGCGTAGTAAGATAACACCAGATTGTCACCTACACTGAGACAAGAAGATGCTTTATACACCTCCTTGGGGTGGATATCCAGCTTTCACACAATCTAATAACACATTCACAAAGTGTGGGTGGGGGCATCACAGCCGTTGGTAAAGTGTCGGATTCTGATGTGTTATCGGTTCAGTCGTTCTTTAAGATGCTATATTACAGTTTTGGAGTTGTTTAAAACCTTCCACGTACGGAATTGTGGATCAGCTGTGAGCACGGGTGTGTGCATGAAGATGCATATAATTGGAATGTGTGGCAGAAGAAGAAACACATTTCATTGTATTTGTGAATAGGGTTGGTCGAATCACTGAGTATTTTCACGGAAAACTTATGGCAAGTTGGGAAATGAGGTGATGCTTATCTGGTAATAGTACTTCAGTCTTTCCTGCCAGCTTGAATCTGGTCCGAACTTAGTCTGTCATCTGAGATGTGCCGAGTTATTTGGGTTGAATATTTTTTTGATGTACTACTTTTATTTCGAACATTTTCATGTCTGAAATTATGAAGCACTTAGTCAATAAAGCCCGAAACTTGTTCGCAGTACCACAGACAGTTGTGATATACTACAGGTTTCTAGCATCCCCTGAATTATGTGACCCTCTACTGATATTCCCAAAGATGAAGAGTTTTTCGAATGTCGATCGTTACAACCCATCTTTCATTTGCCCTATTAGATTGGAGCCGATCAATAGAAGTATATTCCTGGTCGAGCCGGTAATATCACGTTTTGTTGTGAACGGGGCCTTTTGTTTTTTATCCAGTTAAGCTAACATTTTGATCGATCGTTGATTGCCGGATTCTGGGTTTCCTAAGCGAAAAGTACGAATACCTTTGAAGTCCGGACTTCTAAAGCCGTAGTTCAATTATTTAGTTTTCAACAGTTTACCACACGTTCATTTGGCATTCATTGCACAGCATTCCAGTTCTTACCTAACAGTTTTCGACATTTTTGGCCTCATACAAAACTGTGGAACTCAAGATAGATTTGGGATTTCGGGTTATTTTGTCTAGTGCTTCTGTTTCTGATAGATTTTTTCTGTTCTTTATTTTCTCATTAAAAATTCTCAAATGGCCTTGTCAAACCGTTTTCATTGGGTTATGCTCAAAATAAATTGAAGGGGGAAAAATCAATGTGAAAAATTGTAGTTTCACTTGTTCAGTGCAATAATGCTTTTACTGCGTTTTTCACGTTGTCAGGAAACATGACTAGTTCAGAAAAAGTGATGATTTTCACTCTCTTTGATCTTATTTAAACTCAGTGTTGGTATACAATTTTGTGTTGTCCCCACTACCTTCACGTGAGCGCGTGTATCTCATCACGAACTTGGTCATTTCTGTTCCCACATTAACCACAAACATTTGATGGAACGATTGGAATATAGCGGGGTTTCTTATAACTTCACATGCACTGTTTGCAAGTTGATTCGCTTCACTGTACAGCCAGAGATTACTAGTTTTTCAGTAGCACTTCGCTGTCAGCTCAGTTGGACCAACCATAACTGTACGATATTGGTACTCAAGTTCTGAGCATTTTTTTATCCAGAAAAAGTAGGTTGTAATCAATAAAGATGTTCTAGATGAAGAGATTTCGAGTGATATCTGACAAATCCAGGTGGTAAATAGCTACGTGGTAACTCAATGTAGACGAGAAATATATGCGATTGGATACAACGAGTACGTAAAGAATACAATATTATCAGTAGCAGAAGAATACGCCTGCGCCACCTGTTTCCTCTCTCCATGTTGTTAGTAGATCTTGTGGACTCCACACGAGGTTTAAATTCGATGCACATCAAATCAATCTCATGCGATGGATCAGCTACCCTTATCCGTCGCCTGGCTATTGTTCACCTCGACGAACGCACCATCCTGGTGAAGTCGATTTGGGGTCTTGTGCAACACGCTTCAACCAGCTTAGTTTATTAAACTTGGATGTTTAATCCGTTGGCTAAAGTCGTGTAGAGAGTACTGTGTCCGATATCAGCAACAGTAAGCGACTCATTGATTTCACCAGATTTGAACAATACTTCACTGTCCCAACGAAAAAATTTTGTCTTGGGATAGTGGTGGTCAAGTTTCTGAATCTTATAAGATCGCTCAAACTAAGCCAAACGTCCTTACGTCCATGATTGTTCGACGGTAAATTAAATGTGCCAATCTGGTGAATCTGTGTTCCCACCTTATCAACAGATCATCCGTCGAGACTCGATTTGATGGACTGCATACTTTTTCCTCACCCTGGCTTATTTTGTGGTCATTTCGTGTTTTGGACATGCCATTTAAGAATTCTGTGATAATTGGGAAGGTTTGAGTAGCGCGACGACAAATCGACGTAGCATCGAGACGACATAACCAAAACGTTTGAACCTCTAATCAGGATAATAGCGTTCCTTCAGATAATTTCACACCTATTGTTCTAATACTGGCTACCAGTCAGGAATACACTGAGTTTAGTGCGAATGGAATAATGTTGAGAATAAACTGCCAAGGTGTTTCAATTTTCCTGAGCGTGACATGTCGGGTCAACTAATGAGCATACCTCCACTGAGCTGAGCTAGCCGTGTGAACACTGGGAAAATGGTCCGATCCAACTAAAGAAAATAATTCAATCAGCTAGGCCCTATGAGGTAACAATGCTATCGGATGAGCTCGTTCGAGATAGTCCTATTTCAGTTTCAAATGGCCTATCTTTCTTCCACACCAAGACACTGTCGTCTGACGTGTTATGCTTTTGCCTTCTGATTTACGTTAGCGGGTTGATGCGATGCAGATCGCAAAGGAGCTCGATTGCTCAGCTGTCCGTAGAAAAATCGCGCAACAGAAACCTCAACCGTAAGCACTGTACCGCTTTTTTAGCTCTGCTGGTAATCATTAGCAACGCATATTTACCGGGCTTCACTGAGATTCGAACCCGGGTTAAGTGATTGTGATTACCGCACGCCTTACCACCGGGTTCTCCGGACTCGCCCTCAATGGCCTGCCTACCGTCAACACTAGACAAACCACTCTCCCGTAAACGATGCTTTTAAACGGTATCAGTCCGTGACATCTCGTTTACGCCTTAGAGCCATATAATTACCACAAAATATACTATTAACAGATTGTTATCTACGAGCCGTTGAATGGTTTTGGTATCTGTGTGAATGTGTTCTCCAGCTTGTTCACCGCCTTAAGCGGTACGTATCTAACAGTTCACAACTGCATCACATCAACTCCGAGGTAGTGACCGTATCCGCATAATGCTTCCCATTTGTCGTCTGTGGTCGAGTTAGGGCTTTGAAACTGTTCGCTTATCCAGACTTCCTGATAGGCTACAAGTTCATAGGGAAGACACGTGAACCACGCACTACCTGCTATTTCTCCACAGGCACTTAAAGCGATGAGTAAAAGGCAAACTCCACGGAGAAGTGGAGTACAAAGTGACAAGCAACAGTATCAAGTGGACAAAGAAAGCATGCCAATACAAGAACGCCACAGTTGGTGACTGAGCACTGAAACATTCCACTCCCACGTACACACAGTGAGTGTCGCAACCAATTTGGCTTAACGACCTACATTCGATCTTAGCGCTACAGATAGGTTTATCCTTTATTAACCGTTGCAGCAATACTGCCAAGACTTGAATGAACTGGCCATTTCATTTTGGGCAGTATTTTCTGTCTCGTGGTGCGAAATGGTTTACCACAAAATAACAATGCTCCCATTTTCTAATAAAAAGCCTTTTACATGGGCTTCAGTCTTCAGAAGAGCCAGGACAGTGTGTAGAAAACTTATTTTGCAATCTCATCCTTCTGTCGGTACACATGTCATACCAATATATCATATCCCCCGAATGTAAAGAATTCCTGTTTGAGATCAACGGGCAAGACCACAAAACAAGCTGATTGATAAATCTGGCTGACCATAGAACAAAATGGTCCTGAATTATCCAGATATGAGACAATAAAATTGGATTTGTTGTAGACAGATAAATTCAAGCGTTTGTGCACCGCAAGTGTTCCGGTACAGGATTACATAGATCAATATGAAACTTCAGTTGCGTTGGTCACGTCTCATCTAATGAGGGTCTCTGCATTGCAAAATGTGTCAGCCGTGTGCCTATTCCTAAGTCCATTTACATATTTACCCTAAGAATACTTTTAGACTTCTGCATTCCGGTATCCTGCATTTTTAAAGACTTTTTGGAAATGAGTTTTTATGAGAAACCGGAATAACGATTGCGGTGGGATGCAATGTTATTAATATGATTCATCTTACGTGAGCAATAACTGCGTTATTCTCCATTAGATCTTCACATTTCCTGTTGGTCATCCGGATGAAATGTGGATGACTCAAATTAGGGTTCGATATAACGGAAGCGTGTTTGGGCAAAACCTTTGCGCGCTTACCGAGTACAAAGCAGTTTATTCTCAGTCCGCAGTGATATTTGATTCAGTTCAGGCTATGGTGTTCTGGTTTCTGTCAAGCGGAGCTAGTCGCGATAAAAAAACGTGATCAATAACTGACGGACGAAAAACCTACTTTGATTCTCTTTTCAATCTGTCTGGCAATTCCCTCTGTATTTCCCTCATTCATTTATGTATCAGGTACGAATCGCTCAAACCAATTTACGCAATCTGATTGAGGCGCATGGAATTCTCCTGTATGGGAAAAACTCGGAACTGTCGGAATTGTATACGGAACGGGAAAAAGTGAACGATCTGTATCAGGGCGCAGAACAGGCCTTAGTACACACACATGATGATGTGTTACATCAGGTCAGCTACTGTATTCGGTGAATTTACACAAGCCCATCAATATACTCTTGCCTCTTTTCAAATCCATAAATAATATTTTTGTTGTGTTGTCCACCTAAATCAGCCCACTCGTACAACAAGTAATACCGTTGCATTTTTGGTTTCGAAAACAGCACTATTTCTGAACTGTCGATCAACGTCGTACAAACATCTGCTAAGGAAAGACAACGAAATGCTTGGAGAAGACCTTTTCCAGTTATGAATTAATTAGATATAACTTCTGTAGATAAGGTCGAGCCAACGGCGACTAGACTTTTCAATCCTTATATTCCCACGAATCAGGCATGTAAACATGTTATGTTACGGTATTATGTGTCCGGAAGCATCTATAGCGTCCCCGAAGTTATCAGCATGAATATGACGAGGTATTTTCGCATTCTAACCAATAAGTATCTCAACACCAGAAGTGGTGTTCGTCAGGGTTCTCCTTTATTTCCCTTACAACTTTGTGATTGAAGTGGTCCTTCTGTTGGCCTCATGCTTGTTTGAGAATAGTGACATCGATCTTTTTTCAAAGAGTAAACTATCTGGCTTTTAGTATGCGAACGATGTTTTGCCTCTCACTGAAGATTCGGGTAAGCTTCAAGTTTCTCTAGATATCCTAAGCAATGGTAAAGTGACTCTTCGGGTTTGTTTTACACCTCCGAACTGTAAAATGTCTCGGCAGGACTGTGTTGACCCTACACCAAACCTTGTCCTGGCAGAGGTGAAGCTTTAGCTGTAATAACTAGGTTTTGTTACCTTATCAGCTGCATATCACCACGTGGACAGATATCCGATGAACTGCCCTCATGTTCGACTTTCGATACCTGGAGTCCTGGTGTGTTATCCAATTGTTCACCAAGGGTCTAGTGTATAATGCGGCACTTGGGTCCTTTTTATATGGCTTAGAAATATGACCGTGACGACTAGAAAATACGCGAAAACTATCGTTTTTGATCGAGTATGGTGGGAACAGGGAAATCATAATTATAAGGCTAGGCGTAGAGGGTTGAGAATCAGAGGTCAGTCTGTGGAGCAAGCGCTAAATCTTCAATGGCCAAGATGGTTGGGTTGTGTTGCGTATGCCCACCGGTGTTCGTTGTTCTCCAAGGCAAGTCGAGGTGGTCAATCCACGACGTGGCAAAACGGTATGAAAATTTTGACCAGTGGACTTGGTGGAGTGTGATGTGTCAAGTATTTGGGTTGAAGCCCACGTGACCCGTCCACTGGAATGGTTGGATTAATTGAAGTGCCGCACTCACTGGTTTATTTGCTTCTGAATTTCTCTCGTCTACATGATTTCCACTTAAAGCTCTTGGTTAGACGATGCTAAAAAGCAACCAGAAACAATACCAGAGCACAGAAGTGCGAGGTGAACAGTTGGAAGAACTGTACTGAGCGGATTAAATGTCTCCATTTCAGTACGTATATCCGACAGGCAAATCTGATGATGGATAGAGTAGTTATCCTGAAACTTCTGTAATGATAAGTCGTGCGTTCCATGAACCCTTTGCAGTGTACCTATTATCAAAGTCGATTCGATCGATCCAAAATTTGTAATAAACATGAATGTCTAACGCAAATCACCTCCGTCAGAATTCGTTTGTCATGATGGTGATTAGTTATACTGAAACAGAGGGCGCAAAAGTAGTCAGATCTTTCGAAGTATTGGGTTTTGGTTTCATTCTTCCTGGTCACGGTCCCAACGTTTCCGTCGGTAGACTAATTGGTACGTGAACATGATTGAGAGTGGCAATTTGCATATTCTATCTCATTTTTTGTTGTGCAGTGTATCTTTCTCGTCAACATGTCACATATCACGCATTCTTGTGTGTGGGCTCTTTTCGAAAGTGGATCGATTTTTGTTTGGCAAATAGTGAAGGATGCAGGTACAAGTCCGTCGCAACACAACTGATTCCCTGTACGTTATCCAACTTCCAGTTGCATACATGGGCAAGGCATTTTAATGTCGCATGAGGTGGCGTAAACAAACGTCCAAACTGTTGCGACACCTGATCTATTCATGTCTCATGTGGTTCTGCGCTCCAACTCTCAGGGTTGTGATTGCTGATTCCCCCCCCCCCAACAGGTCAGTGACACCTTAAAATTATGGATGCATGACCTCTGCTGTACTAATTATTAGGCACAGAATACAAATTTGTTGTTTGCTATATGGTCCTTTACCAGACTGTGGACTAAAACCTGTACTAAATATGTACTGAAATTGGGATATGCTTTTTTCGTGCGAGAGCAACAGCAACTCCAGAGGGCCAATCTATGCCATCCATTTGGTGAATGAATCACTATGTGGCACAGTTAAGTGAGACAGATGACCTTACTTTTTGTGCAAATCCTATTCGTGCAAAAACGAGGTTATGGGTATCACCTTAATCTCATTTGAATCAGTAAAGGCTTGTACGGATGAAGAGTCCGTTGGGATTCATTCCGCCGGTTAACACGATTAACCTTCAGATCGAGGGCACATGGTCCCAGGTGTGGATTTTTGCTATAAGTATTGTGGTATTATATCTGGATGATCGGACAAGATTTTCGAGTAAGCACACGATCGATTTCGCGGTGACAGCCGTTCATCAGCTATACGTATCCTGTATTCTTCTGCCCAATCATCCTTATACTTGAGGACTCCGCAATTGGTTTATGGCTGTTTTTTCATTTGAATCGTAAGGAGTGTGCGTGGGTGAAGAGTTCATTTTTAACATCACAAATGAGACTACAGTCACAGACCAAGTGTGGAGTGCTCAAGTATAACGATGATTAGGTAGAAGAGTACTGGGTACGCTTACCTGATGAGCAGCAACAGCCGCGAAACCGGTCAAGTGCTTCCGGGAAAATGTTGTCTTGTCATCCAGATATAATGCCGTACTAATTATAGTGGACTTTCATTATTTATCTACGAGGCAGAGAGCACGTTCATTGTTAGTTAAACAACTACACTGTCGACGAAAGAAACCTGTTCCGAGTCCGAGAATCTTTCATATCATTAACCGAATTGTCTGCTAAGTTGTGGCCGCTTGTGCAAAGCCCGCGCCTTTCAGATCCCATTCATCGTTTATGCGTCGACCTTTTCAAGTGTAACTCTCCCGCCTCCATACGTTCCGCCTTTCGATCCCTACCCTTCCGCAATAATATCCTCAGAAACTCTACTACTCCTTATCCGGCCCGGATCCTCACGGACCAGGCGTGAGTATCAGCTGGGCTTCTTAGCAACTTAAATATGTAATTTTCTTTCTTCATCCTATCATTTCGATGGAGGCCTAAGCGCAAATGTTTTTGACTGAAATGTGGGCATCTGTCTACGCAAACCTCAGACCAAATACAGATGAAAGAGCCTAATAGAAAGCTGAGTTAGTGCGTCACGCATTGTGTCATTTACATGCTTGTGATTATATATATATATATATATATATATATATATATATATATATATATATACTCGTGCAAATGTGAGTGAGAGCGTGTATTTCCATGATTCTCGGCAAAGCAGTCACAGACAAGGAATAAGTTTAATTATGGTTGTACATACGTGTTACAAAGCTAGTCGCAACGTTCAAGGATCTTTAAACGTGTCAAATCTATGAACTGAATGAGTTGGTGAGCTGGTGAGAATGTGGTTGCATCAGGCAGGAAGTACCGGAATAACCAGCTGACAAAATGTCAAATGTGAGGTGGCAACTATAACTCTTGTATAAATATCAGTATCAGTTCACTGAACCTAAAGAGCGTTTCACCCCACACCTACCTCCATGTTAGCCTGCATCGCCCATAATGATTGGTCATCACTATCATCATCATTGTGTTTGAATAAACGCTCAGCTACTCCCTATCAAATTAAAAATATTGTCACCATTGCGATGCTGTTTGCTGACACCTTTAGGATATATGTGTGAGAGAAAAAATTACGTGAACACAATAGTCGAGAAGGAACAACAAACAGATGCTGTTCGGACTTCCACACGGAGACGCTATTGAAATGGCGTAGGTTTGCATGCATCACCAAACAGTATGACGATATAAAATGACAAAAGAATGCTTGCTGTTATCTGTCAGGTGCCCAAGTGTTGTCAGCTACGTCAAAAATCTACTAACTTCATGACGTGCATTAATCACGGGATTGAATCCGAAATCGGTTCCTCAATCAATACACCAGCGAACCCGCAACAGAGGACAAACAACAAGGCGTCACGCGGCAGATCAGAATAAGCGTCTTCACGGGTGGTTTGATTACATTCTCACTCTGAATTAAGACCCCACTGTCTGTTGGGTCAGACTGTTGTGTCGAAGGATCTTGTTAGAGTTTCAAAAGGAGGAGAACCTTTCTTTGGTGAGGGCAGCACCATTTCCGTAAAATCCATTTCCGAGTAGCCGGAGGCCAAGTTTTATAACCCTTAGTAAGTTAGAATCTGAATCTAATTTTCCTTGCTCCTCAGCGGTCTTTTCCAACTTGCGCAATATTTTTCACCGGCGTTTTTCCCATTCCATGTCTAACGTCGACGACTGGTTAAACTGCGAAGGTTTTCTGTTACCCGAGAAGAAGAGGAAGGAACAATTCATGTTTTAACACTGGAAAAATTGTCTTAGTTTATCTCCGGTTCGCCGGTAGTTGCAGATTCGTCGAAATAGATTGGCTGGATCTGTTTTTGATCTTCACGGGAAGTTCTGTTTAGGATTCTTTAAAATTTGAAATGACCTGTTGAATTTATTTTTATTATAGTACATTGTAACTGAACTCTAAATCAGTTAGTCAGGGTCTTTCCTCATGCAGGTTGTGTGGTACTGCATGTTGATGACGGGACAGTGTTCCCCCGAAAACACCCGACCAGTTTCACATTTTTGCCGCTCACCGGGTATGCGTACCCGGTACTCTCCTGCCCAGTCATTCCTATACCTTTCATGATGTTAAAATAAATCAGATTTGACTCGGTATCTCGTAACTGAGACGTTAACTTTACATAACCATATGAAATTCGTGATGCCACCAGAGGAATGCAACATCCACCGATAACTGCTAGCGATCCAGACGAACAAACTATCAATAGATGGGAAAAAAGGCGAAGGACGAGATATGTGAGCATTTCATTTTTCAAGTGCTGACGCTCATATTGTTGTGCCGAGTTATAGCTGATTAAACTGAACATCTTTCAGTCGGAAAAATACTTATCGACCTGTAAGTACAGTTGTACAGCTGTACAATCACAAAATTTTCTCAATGGTGGCCTATCTCTGTTCGTTAAATGAGTGATCCCTTTCCCTTCCATCTAGATCATTTAACGACCTAATGAGTATGAAATCGACCCGTTTACGTGTACCGTTTACACTCACCTTCATAGCACATCTTGCGCTTTCATGTCCTGATTTGTATTTTGAAGTAAATTTGTACAAAGCTTATATAACAGTCTGTGTAATATATATCATTTGGCTGCTACCTCGCAGCATCGGGCTGAGAACAAAGTAAATGGAACCATAAGTGGTACACAGACAGGAAAGAAATTTTTATATGGAAATCATGTAGAAGAAGAGCTCAAATCCAAGTACGGCACCTAGCCACGTCATCTAAAGTTCCTAACCATCTAGTGGGCATGTCTCGTAAACCCTAACCCGGGAGTCTAACACTTCCTACTCAGCCAAGTACACTCTTCCAGGTCCTTATACCTTATATAGTATTGTTTCGACTATCTTCCTTGTTGGGACTTATCAACAGTGCCCGTCTATCGAGACCCAAATGTGACTTGAGCCAAAAGGCCTAGCAGGATTATGAGCCCAGCACACCTTGCCCACTAGTCTAATCGAGATGGCTCTCAGTGGCTCGCTTCGTTGAATATTTTTTTTAATACACGGTTCTGCGTAGGTGCAGCAGAAGGGGTATACAGCCCATAGCCCTAAATCCCACTGAACTAACAGGTATAGCTGGCAACCAGACCTTGAGACTTGGAGTTGAGAACCACATAAGGTCCCAATACGGCAGGCGTGGTAACAAACCGGCCAACAGGTGATAGCCGTCTACCGCCAAAATGAGCGGCGGTGTTAGAGTCCGATTTTCTAACCTCCAAGGTGGCAAGCAAACTCTCTGAACCAGATATGCAGTAGTGCATCCATGGATTTTTGCTGATCACCCAAATGGTCTATATTGTTTGAAAAGAGCTAAGCATTTCTACCACTTTAAACCCATGTTACATATTTTTGGACGCATGACATCTCCAAACCAATAATTGTGGTTAACATCTTTTTTGAAGAAGATTCATTCCACTGGGAGACACCTTGATTTGTCTGAATTATGGAAGCAGTACACGTGCATTTTATTCGATCGATATCATCACTCATCTTCGCGAACATGCTCGATTTATGCTGCTTCCAATCTGACAGATTGCTTTCTTTGAAACGGTAATACGGTCGATCAACAATCTTAACGCAAAACTGGTCCGAGCTTACGAGCCGTACTTGGTCGGTCAGCAACTTTGGACGAAAGTGGAAAATATGCCAGTAAGCCTGAAGGATTTTCTCAACACACGCTGGCACTTTTAATCAGTCGATTTATTCGTATATCCATCCATTTTTTGGCATTTAGTCGACTAATTACTCAACTGCCTATCTATTGATGTTAGTATTATATATTGCTAAATTATTGTGAAATAAGCCAGTTCACTAGGAAAATATCTCATCCCGGTTTACCATGAACCTATTCGTATGGTCTGCAGTACATCTTTATAGTCTTTTTACACTCACATATCATTTCCAACAATTCTAACATATTTGTTTTACCTCCGCAACGACAGAGTTGCAAGAAACGTCGTTTAAGAACACGGTCATGAAACTAACACCAAAGTACGGTTTTGGTTACGACTGTTCAGATGATTTTGCTCCCAAAAATGAACTCTTCGAAATAAAACTATCTATTGTACACGATGAATAGCAATAGTGAAATATGCCACTGATAAATGATGCCACACTCTGTTATTTATTGTTTTCCATAATTGAGCCAATATATAGTTGAAACTGGGTACTGGGTGGATTTAGACAGCGTTTCGTAGATTATCCAAGCACTGTGACTTCTTTGATGCATAACTGGTCAAAGCCTTTAAAAATATTTGGTAGTCTTCATGACTTTTACGCATGTCTGCCCATCGTCTGCCATTCTGTGAGCTATTTGCGATTCTTGGCTATAACTGGAAGAAGTGACATTGCAGGGGTTTGAAGAAATTGAAGTCAGCACTGGTTTCAATTTGTGCCTTTCGTCTTCCTAGTTGATGCTTATGGGATGACGATTCTCTAAAGTGATGATGATTATATATATATATATATATATATATATATATATATATATATATATATATATATATATATATATATATATATATAGCGAGAGAGAGAGACCAAATGGCATACTTAGTGGTCGGTATCGTAAAGCTGAATACAGTCAGTCTTTTTCGAATCTAACTATCATTATGTATGTAAAGTTGTGTCGGTTGTGTCAATCCATCTTTCCGGTTCCATTAATCATGCACAAAAAGGAAAGTAGAAAATATGCCTGAACAAATAGAGTACGTCAAGGTTGCAGAATCGAAAAGCAACTCACCCATATTGTTAATTGTTTCTATCCCGGGTTGAACTGACTACCAGCCGGTTTTTCTCACTGAGCTGCGGTTGCAAGGGCATCATGGTGATTGCAAGTAATCAGTTGCATAATTGTGTGAGTGGTCATGAATTGTCAGTTCTCCGATGTCACACAAATAGTGCACGTATGAGGCAGACCGTGATTTGTGATTGGAACCACACAAAATTCCTCTATCTTCTATTCAGCAAGACACTTGAGCTATATTTCATTGTGCCACATTTTGTGTGCGGCTTTGGGGAAGGAAATCTCGATAGAACCGATAGGTGCCTCTAAAAGATAATCACAGAGAGCATCCTGAAATTAACGACTCAAGGTTATAAGTGTCGTTTTGTGCTGATCAACTGAGGCCGGGAGTACATCCTCGTCAATCACGAGACAATTGGTGTCATGTGAACTCGTAATCAGCATTCCGGTTAACTTGCAGTCATTTGCATGGGAGAGAGTTGTGAAATTTAGAGGGCGTATCTGTCCGAAGACAGAAGCCCAACATGAGTTCGGAAACACCTGATTAGTGAACTTCTGTTTTCACGAGACTCGTGATAAATTTTGATTAATGTCGTAAAACT
Organism: Fasciola hepatica; assembly: GCA_948099385.1. NCBI lineage: Eukaryota > Metazoa > Platyhelminthes > Trematoda > Plagiorchiida > Fasciolidae > Fasciola > Fasciola hepatica. Next base: position 4,077,092 of record CANUEZ040000152.1, on the reverse strand, counting down.
TTACCATCAAATAATCATCGTCCCGCTTATGTTAGGTGACTCTTACCGAATATTTTCTTGATTTAAAACTGGAAATATCGAACAAAATGGAATCGTCGTTCATTCTACGGCTTCGGCATGTTCAGGTTCCTGCATCAATAATTTTATTTCATTTTCTTCACATTTCCAACGAATTATCTCCTAAACCTTTTGAATACCCAACGGTTTCGTTGTCAATAGGCTCAAGCACGACCTCTGTGTCCCATTCGTTTTATTACAACGAGCGAAATGCTCCCAGTTTTTTGAAGGCCTAATAGCTTTCATTTGTTGAATGCAAACTGAAATGGTACGTGCAATATTTGAGTGTCACGTGATCTCCGAGCGAAGAGTTTTTAAAAAAAAATAATACATGACTTCCTTCATTTATAACACAAAAACATACAATAATTTAAGAAGAGGACGGCGGTCAAATTGAGGTCATCGAGTGAGGAAGTGACCGGCGGTGGCGGGAACTGAACCCGGGATGTGACGGTCCAAAGTCCACGATGATGACCGTATGACCACCGCCCACCGCTTGAAAATAATGTAGAGAGCTTATGGTAATCAGTATTTTGTGGTGAAAACTGATGAGACCTAATCCATCGTTATCTGGTTTTGATTGGATAGAGAATAATGATAGGGTAGGTGCAGACATACACGGGGTGTAAATTAAGGACAGCTCTGGTTACCAACTCATAGCACGTGTTGTTTGAATATACGCAAGTGAACGCACGTTCTGATGATTCTATTCACCGCGAAAGAATACGAATGTCGTCTCTGACACCGTCCCCGACTAATCAGTAGGGAACCATTGCCGTGTAATAGGTAAATTATTCGTAACTAGCATTGTTCGTTGTCCTCAAGGTCTTCTTGGTAGTAGCTCGAAGTCTACCTGTAACAACATTAAGCAGCAGTAACCATAATCTTAGAAAGATAGTGTCTTTTGTCGCCAACAGTGAAAGCAAACTCACGTCATGACTCGTTCACCCTTTCGTGCAGCCCATTTGTTGGCCCAGACACTACGTCGGCCCCAACCGATTGGAAAAAATGTGCGACCTCCAAGTTGTCCGATTTGCAGTACAGAGGAATTGTGTAAATCTTATTGAGCCACTTGACCCCACGCGAAACCATGCTTTGTCGCCTAATCTCCCTGGAACTACTCGCAAAAGGAACGTACTATTAGAGGCTGGGATTCATTGCATAAGATACAACAAACCTTGCAATGGGTTGGCGACGGTCGGACAATCAGTCAGGCCCTCTGATATCTCAAATTATAGCTGATCGTGCCTGATGGTTGAGGGCAAAGTAAACGCTAGTTCAAAAACTCTCCTCGTTCCACTGATTGACCTCAGAGACAGGCAGGTTTGTTATGTATTTTATCTGTTCCGATAGTTCCAAACTTCGTTTTAACCTTATTTCGAAGAAGAATGCTCATCTCTGTGGTGGAGTCAAGGCTAAAGAACTTGTTTTGCCAGCTTTGATTCCGATACCCGATGCTGTGGACAAACCACTGCTAATAGTGAAGCATGAGAAAGCCAAATTTGGTCAGCATTGAGTCAGCATTTTAATTCGTCCTCCTATCCCTTCAGAGGACGCGTATATGAATCCGGTCGCGGTTATCAAGCAAGTGCCATCGGCATATAGAAGAGATCCTACCGACTAACAACCCGGCCTCAGAAGAACCCCATCGGGTAGTGAGATGCTTCGGATCGAAAGCCTCTATTGAGAGGATGTGTACCAGCCCAATCGGGTTATAACAGTTAGAACGCTGCGCATAGGAACCAGCCGAATGACAAGAGGTAAGCGGAGAAACGGACCATAAATTCGCAGGTAGCCTGAATATCGTTGATCTTACTGTAGTGCAAGTGTGAGAACAGACAATTTTGAACTGTTTGGCTCTTCTATGCTTTAGCTTCGCGTTACGATGTGATCACGAGCAAGATAAAGACAAAGAGGGTGCTGCTTTGTTCCCAGCTTGCGGTGTGCCTCATCTTTGAGAACCGCCTCTTGAAGCTCTTGATCCGCTTTGTTACTTTGACCTTCACTTGCTCAGTGGTGATGTAGGTTGATTCTGTTCACAGGAACTGTGGAGTTCATTTGATTAGTTTATGAGTGACGAGAACCGGTGGGTAAAACGGCTTGAACAAGTTGGAGCATTTTTGGGATTTTCAAGAGTAATTCGGTTCGGACAAGAACCGAGTGAAGGGTAGTTACTAAAGCCTATTCTCAGTAAAAATGTAGGACAAAGATTCGCACAATTTCATCATTTCTGTTGCATACAAACACAAAACTATCCAAAAAAAGTGAGAGCAGACGGGTAGACTGAAATTCAAAGAGGTACACGTGTGTACAGGTAGGGGACACGTGGGCAGAGAATGACGCAAGCAACGCGATGGTTCAGTTACACCGTTCAACAGGACGACCAGTCTACTGATTATTCCACTTCTAGCACTCTTGATTCATGAATCGATTGAGTGCGATATTCTTATGCAGCCATGTTAGTCGCATCAGCATTCATTCTTAAAGGCATTTCTCATCGGAGCTGTCTACAACGTGAGTGGTATTTATAAATCTTACCTTATTTTGGAGGCATTTTCGTTCATTTCTACCCTGGAGATGATTACAGCGTTAGTCTTGCTTTCACTTCCTACAGTTGCCATCCCGAACTAAAACAGTCCTAGAACAAACATAGGTTAGTTGAAAGTTGATGTTCGTGTGATCTCAAAATACCTCTAAGTGTATCCCTGTGTTCGCGCTTTGTCTCCGACAATCACATAAATCCGGTGCTAGATTATTAGATGATTTCTTTGTCCAAGTCCATTAGCGACTCAGTGTGCCACATTTCGTCCCCCTACAAGACAAATGCAGTGTACATGCATGCGAAACTTCAGTGTTTTATTCCCGATCAGTAGTAGCAGAACACGTATTTGTTACACTCCATTTGTTTGTAGGAACGTATGCGCAACCAAACCGCAACCGACGCAGAATCCACGAGCAAACAAGCAACCAAGTAAGCAAGTGAATAAGCAAGCGAGTAAAAGAGCTGAGCTACATGCGTTCACACGCATAAAAATGTGAAGTCGATCGATACATGGGAAGATCGATCAGTCAGTACTGTCCGCGCCGAAGCACGGCTAGATATCAATAACAAGGAAGCGTACGTCCATGCACGAGAGAAATATGGATTAGTTGTCCATGTTGTATGTGTGATTTGAACTAGACACAACAGTCAGCATTTTTGGTTCGGAGTGTCATTTCAACGTGAGTTCAATGGAGTGTTCCGTACATCGTACGTGTTCTGTGTGGTTTAAATGGTAGGACCTTCAGTACTGTCACTGATCTGACGCTTAACGTTATCCCAAAGTTGGGATCACTAATCCAGGAAGGCACGTTTCCTCATCCGGATCATTGCATCTAACCCAGTAGCGAGTGATGTACTATCTGGCGCTTGTCTTTTTTTATCTACAAGCGTCTGTAGTATTGTTATGGAAAGCAGTTGTCCGTCAAGGATCAGGCATGTGAAGTATCAAGTTGGTCAGTTTTCTTCTACGATTCAGCCATCTGATCACTGCATGTGGAAATGATACAAGTCGTTTCGACCTTTGAAAATCGATCGTTTTGAACCCACTCAAACCTGATGGGAGCTTCTGACCAGCATTACTTAGTATGTAGTTTATATTATCCCTGTTGGTCAAGTGGTTTTCGTGGTGGACTTGAGACCGTTTTGTCCCGGGTTCCAATCCTACATTTGCCGGTTACTCCCGAATTATCAGTCTAATCGGCTGCGATTCGCTTCCTAAAATAATGTTAATGTTTTATTATATTAGGAAAGTAAATAAGAAGTACCCCGGTACGCTAGGCTCTTATCAGTCACAAATTGTGCACTTCGCGGCAAACGCAGCGCACATATTTGGCAGTTATGCACACATCTTTCGTTTTCTAAAATGGATATCTCAGTGGACATCTATGTGGATTTGCTAATTCCGAAATTCGGTAAGTAGCCAACCTCACTAAATTATTACATATTACGTCCAATTTCCCATTTATGAGTGATCATCTTGACTGCAGTATGCACTAGTGAAGACGCAGCGAAATGGCCCGGAATACATTATGAAACGTAATGCCACTGATCTATGTGTTCAAATTTGTGTCGGGAAAATTGTTTTCTATTACCTATACATTACTGAGAAGACGTCCAGCAAGAACGTGACCACTGGACGCCAGTCTTACGATGACTTTCTTCCACAACCGGTGACGGATGGGAGTCGTACCGTGAAGAAAGCAATTTTGAAACCAGTATAGATTGTTCGAGGCCGATGCAGCGGATCTGAATGCCCCGATTGGAACTCGTGCATTGTTATTATTGAATCCGAACAAAGATGAAGCGTACGCACAGTGCATTGGTAGCTGTTTAAAGGTTAGAAGAAAGTGTATATCTTAAGAAAAATTACTGATTATCCAAATCCCACGCTACTGTAACTGAACCTAACCGAAATCACATGCACTTTTGTTTGTTTACATAATGTAAACTTCCCAATTTGGTGAAACTCATTGTATCAGGGCATGACTACTAAGCGGTAACTTATTCATTGATTTTTCCAGCTTCGGTCAGTCGATTTCTAACATTTTGACAATGTTACAAATGAATAATTTTTGTAAACAGATTGTTCTCAAAAATGAGAAATCCTTGCATATATAGGTGAACTTATCATGATTCTAGCTGCATTTATTTGGCCTTATGAAGAAATCCCTTCAGATTAGAAACTTCCGTAACTGCTCTTGTTGGACCTCTCTTTATCTTATTTGTTCTGTAGTCACAGACGAGTAAGATTCGTTATTGCCTCATCCAAACTGCTTACTGGCTCTATTCTTCCGACTGTTATCGAACGCTTGACAACAACACACGTGCAAATCAGGCCGATTCCAAACCCAGTCGGGGTTATATACGCAATACTGACACTTCGACAGTTTCAAGAACACATGCACAACTTCCTTGGGTCTATCGTCATGGATTTTTCTCAGCTTGATAGAGGTTTTCGACTCAGCAGGTTGCTGAGTTCGCTGACGCCACCTCTCATCGATTAGTCTGCCAAAGAAACGTGCCCCTGATAATCAATTTTAGCATAGAAATAACCGAAGTGGAGTTCGTGATTATGGTGATCTAGCTTGCAAAGTGAACACAATAGTTAGTGTCCAACCCGGTTGCTCTCTTCCTCTGTTTTCTTTAAGGTCTTTTAATGGATATGATTCTGTACGACTCTGCAAGGTGTTAACCAAAACCAGAGCACAAAAATGTTAGTGGTTGAATGAACTTAACTAAGCTGGCAGTGGCTTCACCCTTATGTAATTGTGATGACTAGGAATTTCGTTCATACAGTAAGTTGTCGGAACTAGACTAGTTGGATAGTGTTGTGCTTCTCAGTAGAAGACCTAAATAATTTCTAAGCTTCTAAAGACGGTCTGAAAAACAATAATGCAACAGTGTTCGTGACTGACTGCTTTGATATCCTGTTGTCATCTAACTATTAAACACATCCTGAATTTTTCCGTTTCATCCACAGATCCTTTCCCGATGTCGACTGATAGGAGTGAGTGAATTTCCACCTTTTTCCTCGCACTTCAGTTTCTGGTTGCGTAATGATCTTCACTGTGCTTGGACGATCAGTAAACGTAATGCCCTTCTCCCATCCTGTTTTCTGTTGTCATGGTTTTGGGGGTGTTTCCTTTCCAGCCGACTTTTCCATCCGCAAAATTAAGTTACATTTGGACATCTGGCTGTAAAATGAGGCACAATCTAACGTAGCTAGATAGTCCTCCAAGAAGAATTGATCTCAGACTGAAAACAATCACTTTTCATTGTTCAGAGGATCGTGGACAATATTCCTCCAACAATGTTAATGAGGAATTAATAGAGCTCATATACACTGGCGTAAAGTGTTTTGCGACCTCCAATTCATTGGGACGCTTTTCCCCTGAATTTCCTATCCTGGGTCACGACTTTATGGGCTCCTAAACTTTAGTATGTACCACGGGACGTAAATCGATAGCCACACTAATGATGAGATTTTAATTTCTTCGCGACTGTAACACGGGATCACCTTTGTTGGGCATACGATGTTGGTTTTAAAGCGGCCGAAAGACGGAGCATTTCATGTCGCCTCATCCTTCTTCGCGATAGCATTTAGAAAATTATCCACAAATCTTCGCTATGGATACATTCATTGCTCTTTGGACGCACCTTTCTCCAACAGAGTGCAGAAAATATCACTATCCATGTCGAATGCAGGGACTTCATGCCCACTGTCTTGTTTTGACGCCATTTTTTATTTGAATAATGAAAAAAAAAATGTTTGTTCATTCACGAAAATGTTCCAAGCGATATCTGTCACAGAAACATGTGACGTATAGATACCTCCATCTCTTTCCTACTTACTAAAATAGTCAGATGTTCCACTCCTGTGTGTTCGTTTTTCTATCATCGCGTAAAAAGAATGAACGTTTAACGAATGACGCATACATGTCCTTGATTTCAAGGTCATGCATTCCAAATGAACCAAGGGTTTTTTTATTGTGAGCCTACCGTCAATTGCGAGATGATGAGGTATCCTCGAAACATGTTTGTGTCGTTGTTGCTTTCCTCTGCTAAGCATAAATATAGTCGACATCTCTGCACAAGGAACTCATGGTAGAATGGGTATTTACATGTCAATGATCAAAAACACGTGTGGTGAATTTGAAATTCAGAGATTTGAAAATTACTCGCATTTGATCGTTTAGTAAATTCGATTCAAAATCCAGACAAGTTTTAACCAAAGTCACGCAGTTTGAACTCCCCAGAAAGCATCACAGAGCCGACGTAAACAATATAATGCCGTACATAATTTCATATTTTAAACCTTAATTCGGTATATTATTTAAAAAATTGGAGAGGAATAATTTAGAGTAGAAAATACTTCTCCATTCGAATTTCGACAACACCTTTATTTCCAAATTGTATTGATGAGGAGTTTTTGATGCATTCACATGCAGTTTAGGGACATCGTCATTCAACTGGTGCGCCACGAATGAACTGGGTATGGTTTTCCTAGTTTCCGTCCTCTAACAGGCTCATCTGCGTTCCGTTATCCTCTGTTAAAGCTGTCATGTCAGTTTGTGTACATAGCTTACCGAACGTCAGCAATCAAATGAGTTGGTCATCGTAGAGAGGGAAAAGACCCCTAGTTTGTCTTTAAGATCTGTGGCGATCATTGATCGGCTGGTGAAGTGGGCAAGTAGTGTGGCGATGGAGAATCCACGTGTGATCGCTTTTCTCAGGCACAGGCAGTTCCTTCTTATTGGTCGTTACTTTCGGTTGTTGGTTGGGTGCATTGGATACATAGATGAAGCCCTTGACATGGTTTGAGCCTTATAAGCGACTCAAATAGCTCATTATCGATCTTAAGTAACACATCGCAGGACGTCATCACCAACAGATGAATGTCTAGATATTTTCTAGATTAATTCAACCATGTTTGCATTTCTGTGCATGTTTTGTTCGATACACCCTATCCGAAACCGCCACCAAATGTAGAACACAATCCGATATCTCTTATCGGAAGCACACTTGTGAACAAATCACGGGGAAAGGATTATCAAACACTATACTGCGTATTGCCATATGTCATCAGGCCGACTTCCTTTAAACTTCACAGGTGGATCATTGACAATGAACTTAACCAGCCATAAGTCACTAACATGTCTCAACCTAATAGTCATTCATCGGATCACTATTTAAAAGCATAAGCTAATCTAGCCAGTCAGTTGACGCTACGCATTTGAAATTTCTTTATTTTACTCTTTCCTGTCCTAGTTTTATCGAACATAATTAATACAATCTGTGGACTGCATTGACCAAATCTTCTACTCCTTAATTTGTGGTGGTCTTCGTCTATTTTGTACCAACCTGGAAGTAGAAAACCAGCTTTTGTGACCCGTGTGAATATCGCTTGTTTAGTTAAGGGAGTTACCGATCCTTTCCAACTAGCACAAACCAGATCATGTAGTGGTTCGGCAGAACACCGAAAAATATGGTGGGGACAGTAGTGTCGTGGTCATGAACGTTTACAATCAAAGTTGATAGTGTCTGAGGAAGAAAAATCGTGTGCGACTGTTTACTATCATCATTTAACATCCGAATGACTGATTTCTCGATCGTTTACGATTCTGGTAGTGCAATTTTGACCTTTAAATAAGTTCCAACGATATTCTAAAGAATTGGAATCGTAGCTAATTGGTGACATGAACGTGGAAACAAATAACCGGTCTGGGATTACGCCATCCAGATGGGAATCGTAAAAAGGCATATGTTTACCGTATTCAGGCACCATTTGATAACTGTGTAACCATCGGTTCGTAAACTATCTTGAGTCTCGTGAATTTAATCACCCGACGAGTATCAACGAACGATGGTTTGCATTCTCAGGTGCCCTTACGAATCCGATTCATCGTTTTCCAGCAACGGTACTTCTGTTGACTTACAACTCGTCAACTATTCCAGAAAGCAGCGAAGGTTAACCATCCTGCTCGATGGATGGAGGATATCGTAGAAACTATATCCGTTGCTCCCGAAGTCTATGTTTTACGGTTGCGATACTAGTAACAATGACAACTGCTATCGCCATCATCATCATGAATATATTAGAGAATGTTTGTTCTCAAGGTACCGTGCGGACAAAAACACTGGGTACATCCTAAGACGGTAGAATTCCGTAACTAACTACTAAGAAGCTTCATAGTAGGCAAAATAATGCAAGTCCCACGAAGAAACGAATAAGTCAGACAAGAAATTGTACATGAAAATTGGCTGATAGCAAAGTAAATTATCGGACTTCACCGATATATAATGTGGAATATTGGCTCTAGACTCCACACCAACATTAAGCGAAGCGTACATTAGTGATATGTTCTTCCTAAGTATATGGGGGGCTAACGCAGATGAAATGTGAAAAGGCCAGTGATCCAGACGGATTGTCGCCAAGAATGCTACCTGATTTTGCGTGCGATGTTTATATACCCAACCTTTGTCCTATGAAAATATCCCGGATCATGCTGGAGTGGCATCTGTGACGCCTGAAAGATATTTGAAAGACTAAGAACAATCCCCTTGGCTGAAGTACGGCACTAGCAAAGATGCAGTGAAATGCTCCAGAATATATCGTGCAATCTAATGTCCTTGGCTTCTGCGTCTAAAGACTCTTGTTTTATCGGACATCCCATGAGATTTTAACGTATGGCCCGGTCAGCTTTACCGTCGTCAATTAGGTGCCCCAACGGATGTCATGATTTTATACACTGTTATTTTGTTTTGTAGTTTGTAAATTCGTTAGTACTTATACTCGGAACTAAAAGAATGCATTCAGTTTTCTACCGACAAATAGTTTCCATCTATAATAGGTGCCGGCGGTTGTCTGCCGTTTGCCGGTGGTCACTTATCCGGCCTCTTTACCAATCGCGAATCACTAACACGTGGTCGTTGTCACGGCTTCTCAACTAACTTCAACGACAGACGTTTTACGGGGTATCATCCTACCACTGTTTCTATTCCACGTGGACAACTATTTCCAAATAGATTATTGTTTTACTTCAATGAACAACTTACTGACCGACCCATTTTTTATCACTTGGTTTTATTTCGCAATCCAAAACTAACACGGTCGAATCACTTAAACATTTGCGTTAGCGTTGGACGAATGAAAATTTGCCTAGCCGTCTTCAAGCGGATAACACTCTCTTTCATAGTGATTCCGTTTCTGACCGGCCACGGGGAGCACAGCATATGGTACTGGTGGTTTTGATCGGAAGCTTGGTTTGACATCAGGACAAACACGGAGGCCAGCTGTCATCTGTGTGCGTCTGCCGGTATCATTTTGGAAGACTATGCTGAAATTCTCTTGCAAATTGAGTGGAACGTTTGAGGCGCTCTGATCCGGCACAGAAGGGCTCTTAAACAACTCGAGGTGGCTGCCCACATGATCGAGTGGCACGCCGAAAAAGCTCAGTTCGTCGATCCAGTCGAGCTCCTGTAGGTTGGGATTCGGGCGATCTTTCAGGAAGCATGTACCTTCGAACTGCCCGTCATTGGTGACAATAGTACACTCGTTTTTACCCGTAAGTGGAAGTGATTCACCGGATACGATCTGTGCCATTTGCGTTGGTCTGGACATCTTAGGCCTTCGGCGCGTCTTCCAAGTACGTTTAGATGCGACAGTATTTTGGACACCGTATCAATATACAAGCGTACTGGTGTGCTATTGATAGCTATTGTAATGTATCCTTCGAGTCTCGAACTTTGTTTTGGATGTAACCATTATGCTGTGCGACTTCTAACCGGACGTTGTTGTCGGACGCTCATATTGTCTGGGCTTCCTCCAGCAACCATTGTGTCCGGAAACTGGCTTGGTTCGGCAGTGGTCTTCCTTGTGTCCCTGTTGATGAAATTATCGGAAGGTATACTTCTTAAAAGGGCAGGATCGAACGAATTGCCAGTCACCGCAGTTTCAACACGCGGTTGGTGGTTTTCTGGAAACTGATTTACGGGGTCAGTTTGCTGAGACGGGCTTCGATATTGTGTGGGCATTTGTGGAGGCATAGATTTTTCTGAGTTGCTCTACAATTGCTGAATAGTGCTGCAGGTTCTTCAGCCACTGACACTCGGTGGTCAATATGCGTAGAGTTGCATTGGGGTCTCTAATTCTGTTGAGCAGATGAGTTCTAATTTCAGAATCGTGAAGCAATTGAAGAGCACAAAACAAAAATGAGACACCTGAACTGGTTTTTTGCCAGTGTACTCAGCGTGGACTTTTTCGCATTCACGATTGACTTTACTGGTTAGGGTGGTAAAATCATCCGAATCACTTTTCACCATCTTCAGGCACTGATAGCGCATATTGTACAAGGATGATCTGTCACCGAAAATGTCGGAGAGTTGTTTCGCCGTCTCGTCAAATGAGATGATACCCAATTTGTGCACCAGTAGACGCACTTCCAAGCGTCTTCACTCTTGGCGAGTTCGACACGGAAAATGTCTTCGCACCGGTTACACCAAGAATCAAAAGTGACGCTCGCATCTGAATCATACAGGAACTGCGTTATGCTGGCAGCCGCTGAATCTCTTGAGATGGATTGTGTGTCATTTGATGTTGGAGCATAGTACTGCGAACTGAACTGATGCATTATGCACTTCATTTTTAAATGAGCTGCTTCAAACTTTGTCTGTTGTTGGAGGAGGAGAATTGACTGAAATTGCTCTGCTGACATTGACACGATGGATTCCGAGAAATTTCGTCTGCATTGGTTAACCCCATCCCCAAATTGTCGCAGTCTTTCGCGTTTCTATTCATGCGGATGGCTTGAGAAATCGATTTCCGTTGCAACTCTTATCGCACGAAATCATTACCGTAAATCAGAAGGCAAAGGCACAACACATCAGATAGCGGTGTATTTGTGTGAAAGAAAGACGGGCTAGTTAAAGTTAAGACATAATATCTCGAAGGAATCCATTTAAAATAATCGTTGCCCCGTGAGGCCTGGCTGATAGTTTTTTTTAGTTAAGTCAGATTGTTTTTCCTGACTCAGCCGCATGCGTGGGTGAAAGTGTATTGGTTAGTTGGCCCGGCTAGGCACGTTCAACCCGATTAGAAGCTTGGTTTCACGGACGTTTTCGTGACTTCCTTACACATGGTACTGTTAGTCGTACGAGTTCCATTGAATATCATGCCTGAACAACGTCGTACCGAATCTTGGATTTTTCTAGCATGCTTCGACACCCAACCTGTGGTCATTGCAGACTTACTCGGGTTTACCGTTTTCCTTACGTCAAGAAATGCAAACTAATTCTTGTTACTGGTTCTTAACCAAGGGTGGAATGAAGCATTATCTGTGAGTCTCGTGTATTTATTGAGTACCAAGAGTAAACTTGTTTATGCAATGGTTCAAGATTACAGCCATGATGAGTCATTGCAGTATCAACGCTCAGCTCGTTGCACAAAATCCATGGATTCACCGTGCACAGCTGTTCATCTGTGTCTTGATGGGAATCGTCAGTTGCGAGTCACATCGACTGAGTCTAGAGGTATTACGGGTGCTAAACATTAACCATCCAGACCGGCTCATGAACGATGATGGTCAGGTGGTTTAGAGCATTTGCTTACTATCTCGGAGGTCCGAGATCTGAATCCCACCACCGCGAGTCACTTTGGTGGTAGACAGTAATCTACTGTCGCCCGACTCGTTTCCACGTATGACCTATTCGGCCCTTGTGTGGTTCCCCGCCGTATTCCAAGTCTCAGGACGCGCTTGCCGGCCATCCCTATTAGAGCAATGGGTCTTCAAGACACTCATTCACAGGCGCAATAAGAAAATAGTATGTCAACGGTTTCTTTTACGTCAGCACATGTTGCAGCGTTCACTCGTCACTGGCTTTGGACGATCGTTCCCCATCGACTCCTAGCAAACCTGCTTTGTGTCCCGGTTAGGACTCGATGGCTATTCATTGCTTCCGCTGATGGTCGTTCTTAACAAGCCATATAAGGAAGCCGGACATTACTTCCATGGTTTTTAGTGATGCCTTCACTGGTGCTACGTGACAATGATAGGTCATTCCATTTCCTGTGTTTATACGCACGTTCGTACTACGTGATGCGGTATGAAACCATCGTTTAGACTTCCGCGAGGGAAAAACACTACTAGGTTAATGATCGAGTCGAACGGTACAAATTATCAAAGGTTGTTCGTAGTGGCTTCCACACAAAAATTTCACGTGGTTGATTAGGATAGAGTACATCAAAATGCGCCCGTAAACGGCGAAAGAGAGAACAAAAGGGGAAACAGGTCGGCGTTGGAACTGATGCGAGGGTATTAATGTGTGTAGAGTACAAAATCGATCAAGCGTTCGACCTTAACCAGGAGTACGCACTAAGGCCTCCCGTACAGAACCGGGTACGGTATATGCATTAGAAAAACCCAGTTTAGTGACAGTGGGTCTATATCTGTTCTAATGCACCCGTGTTTTTGTAAATGTTCATCTAGATTATTTCAAGTGGAACCAAAGTTTAGTGTACCAAATCCAAAGTTCCTCATTTGTTCTTTTACAAATGAATTGGAAATGAGCACAGTCGCTCATCAGTGGCACATCTTTTTAAGATGCGCGACCGTGCATCTTGTCCTATGATAACTTCTGTAGCACAAGAAAAGTGTGTAGCAACGCCTACATTCGTTCTAGCATGCACACAAACACTGATCGAGTGAACAGTGAAGTTAATTTCGCTCATGCGAATCTCCTTTATGCACAGTCAAACAGCATACTACTGACTGACGAATTCAGGGGGCATGGCCTGAAATTAAATTTCTGTAAAATTGAAACTTCAATATTTTTGCCTTGCAGAACGGCACGGATTATTTACGGGTTTGTTCGGTTGATGCTCTACTCTCAAATTAATACAGGGATAAGATACTGTCATTGTGACATTCCTTGAAAAAGAAAAGCGGCCAACGATTGTGTGACCTTCACGGATATTGCTTGTTTTTTCAGACCGTCGGGAACCACCTCACAAGCAGATTACATATCTTCGAAGCATTGCTCAAATTTGAGTGGAATTTCATATTAATCATGCTGAGGCTAGGCGCAGAATGTTTGATGCGTGAGGCTATCCATTAGACCAAACGCTAGGGCTTCGCATGTGCGATGATATTCGGAACATGTTGTGCACATTCCCTCGGAATAAACTTTCTCAGCTTGCGATCTTCGGTGAAGCGGGTAGTAATTTGAAGGTGAGTGAGGACGGTGCCAGTCTACACGGCATTAGACAAGGATAAAAGAGGTCCTGACCAGTGTATATGACGTATTTGAATCCCTAGACGGGATTCAAGTGAATCAACTAACAAGCGGTTAGCGGTATTTGAAAATATCACAGTATTTCGCGCCTATTGGAGTTTGTCTTCTCACAGAACTTCGCTATTGAATCAATACTGTAGGAGTTTTCTTCTTTCCCATAGCTGATCCCTCAGTTGATTTCTGGGAAGCAGCGATCATAGCCATTGCACCAAATGCACAGTTGATGTTTGAACACATTTAACAAGAACTATTTTCTGCAATGAAAATTGAAATCAAATAATCATACCAGCGGATTCTGAAGTCATGGAGAGTGTCGATGGCTTCGAACCCCATAGAAATGAACAGCATCACCATTAATGGCACTCATTCGCATCTAATTAGGTGCATCGTTCTATCTGTAGGTATCCGATATGTCAATAACTCAAGTTCCCTCCGAATTTTAGGTAGGAAACTTCATCTTGATTTCTTCATGATCATCAGTGTGATCCGCAACGGCTTAAAACTCTAAAAGGTTGTGTTAATTTTGTGGTGCATGTGCGACAGTCGGTTCCGAGGCCACACATAAATACATCACCACGCAAAATAACTAGCTCAGTTTACGTAACTAATACGCACACAAAGATGTTGTAGCAGTCTGAGGCGTTCCGGTACTCCAAAAATGAATGAGATTTTAATGTAGAAAGACGAGAAAATCGATCGTCATAAAGTGAACGACAGGCGATTGGGGGTCAGCAGTGTATAAATCAACCGCGTTACGGAAAATTGTGTGTGGAAAATCGTCACGTTGGTTGCGTGTGAGTGACGGTTGAGTATTAAAATCTTACCTAGATGGCCAAGGTATATTCACTGATGTACCCAAGTTTGTTCAGGCATACTATGATCGCTCCAGCTGTGACTAAGACTACCTTGGACGTCTTTTGTTCCCCGTCCCCGAACGATGCAATACAGGACGAAAATTCTAACTCTGATCAATCGCATATTTTTTATTACATGCTTGAGCATGAGTGCAAGGGAAAGAGCATATACCACACAGCCACGAAGGCCCATTACACTATTAGGGAAAACCGGTAACCGGACCCTGAAACTTGGAGTAGAGAAACACATAAGGACCCGGGAGGTCAGGTGTGATAACGAGCCGGACGACAGTAGATTTCTGTCTACCACCAAAGTAACCGGTAATGGCAGGGATTCGAACTTCGGACCTTCGAAGTGGTAATCAAACGCTCCAAACCACTCGATCACCACTGATGTGGAGCGGTTAAACCAAATACCAAGTTGAAGGATCGGTTGAAATAACTAGCCGACGACGTAATAGTATTGTGGCCGATGAACTTTGCCGTTTAGAACGTGTATCATCCAGATTACAGTTTACAATGTGCCCATTTTGTGTCTAAAGAAAATAAAACAACAATATCGAATTCACAAGAGTCGCTCTAGTATTTCAACGGTTTCTTCTACGCGAGTGCTCATTCTTGCCTTTCTTTTTCCCTTTCTTATTTCGATTTTTACTGTTTTTTCCAATGAACTATGCTGAATGATAGTAACTATTACTAGTATTGACATTAATCAAGACCACTATCAGGCTAACCCCGTGGCTAACGTGTAGGATTCCCAAACATTTCTGTCCCAGTCCTACTTGGGAATCGGTAGATGTGTACCACAGATAATGTTTCCCAGCAACTCAATACAATGAGTTCATGGATATTCAGTCGAGCTACACAATGAAAAGGCATACAGAATCACTTTACAACAGCGCCAAGTCATACGGTTAGCGAGTGCCTCACACTACTGATCTGCAATGACTGACCAAGCGGTTGAATGCTGTACACTGCCATGCAGTTTTTTTATTTATTAAGCTGTCCATTCTGCTCTCCCCCTGCCCTGAACTCAATCAGGAGCGCACACTATCATTACGAAATATTGTGTCTCAGTTGGCTGTCGATACGGGTTCATTGCCCATTTCTATGTGTTCCCGGCCGGACTTGGAAAATGCACAACCAAATTCTATTGCTGCGGCCTCAGCCAGTGAATTCACTTTACTAAGCAAAATAACTAGTGCCCAAAGTGAAGCCCCACCATGAAGACTAACCGAATCTCAAGAAACGTATATTTGTAACCTCAGTGACCGGAATCGGAATCTCACTTTCAAAAACAAGATGACCTATTTGAAGTTCATTTCGAAATACACATCTTTTCAACGGTTGCCTTGGCAAAGTACCATGAATACTACATCGCTTTCTGCAATCGGAAATTTTTCAAACAGTCCCCGCTTCACTTATTATAATGATTTCTATTTATTTTAATTATGTTCTTCAGCCAGTCTCACTGGATTATTGGTTCATCGCCATTGAATAACTCATGGCCTTTCTTATCCCCCCCCCCCAGTTTTTATACTCTACTGTATCCCCGAAAAAACTTCGCCTCTTACTTAAAACTCTGTACCTGAACCAAGCGTAAAAATGACACTCCTGTGCACACAAATGTGCATACGAATATAAACGCATATAAACTCCATCTCATTCCGTCCCATTATTTGCCATCTCATGGGGTTCGCAATATGGTTTTGCTGGTCTCCAATTTTAGGAATGTGAACTCGGTAACAAGTAGCAGATACTGTCGCATTGTTATTCGTGCAAACTAGCGAGGCCACGTGTTATGCGGAAAGGTTCTGCATGGAAACACAAAGACATTCATTTCCACAACGACATCCCCAAGGTTAGTCAGTCATCCAAAAATCCATATATGAAACTAACCGACTTTTGATCACGTTCAACTACCCGTAATTATCGTTGTTCTACCCGTGTAGTTAATTACACATTCACAGCAGCATTGAGTCTTATCCGAAGGGTCAGTTGACCCTCTGTTGTTGGTCAGATATCTGCGAATAGTCAAAGTTCAAGTTAAATCCGGCCGAGATTGTGACCACCCTTGAAAAACGAACTCAACCTTCCCTGCCGTGTTTATTCCTGATCCAAAAGTGAACTGAGATTCATTAAACCATTACTGAACTGAATAACTGAATTTTAAAAGCAGTCACTCACTGTCAGTTGGAACGACTGTTCGAGTTCATTTCATCAAGATCCTTCCTGAGCAATCCCATAAAATAACCACAGGAATCATCACTGATGAATGAATTTATTTCCAGTGATTCGTACTCATGCCCACAGACCACAACATGAACATGAGGCGGTTACCAAGCTCGGTCTAAAAAAATAACCACATCGCGGTAACCACCACAATCCCATAGAGAGGCTCCTTGACTAGGCTCGGGCTGAAATCAAACTGTGTTCCCACTTCAAGTCTTCGGGTCACTGAGGCGTGCAAGACTTTTGCACTGGTAGGGGGTATTTATGTGCAGGTTTTTCGAAGAGCACAACGGTGCGAATCGTGAAAATGCGAAATAGAACTAACCCTAAGGCTATCGGGTTGTCGCTATGGATCGTGATATAATAAAAAAAGGATGCTGACCAAAAAGAAACGTTGATAAGATGATTCGGACAAGGGTTCGATACTTCGGTTTCACGACTCCAACAATAATTCGGGGGATGAGGCACGCAATGATGATGCACTTAAATGAACACTGCTGGCGTGATTTGAAAAGAGACAAAGACTAGTTCGTAGCAATACATTAGGTTATTAATGAAGTATTTGCTGCCTAGTTGTTGTTGTTGTTTAATTGGTACTTAATATTCGCAATAAAGACATTTTAAATCTGATTCTTATTTTCACTAGTACCTATTAGGGTAGGAATAATGCTGCAACTGCACGGTTCTTTCAACCATTAAACTCGCAATTATGTGCTCGGTACCGAGTCGATAGCGGAAAGCCCTGCAAGCCGCTCCGATGAATAAGGTGTATATTCTCAAACGGCGTACTTAGGATTGCGATTATTATTATTAGGAAACACTCTACTGGACCAGATTACCATGGGAATAACTGTAGTTCTTTATTGTAAATACCGGATTTCTCCGAAAACAAGCTATACCATGATTTTTCAGGGTTATTTTAATGTAAAACTGCCTCCGAAAATAAGACTTCCTCAAAGATGCATCCACGTAATGTGCTCAAGGATGGGGCCTCATATCCCAACATGACCCATTTCTCCCGAAGTCGTAGTGATAAGAACTCAATTTGTCAGTCACCGAAACAGGAAAAGTACATATTTCACATTCGAAGATTAACAAATAATTCACAACTGGAAACCATGAAAGTATTGATAAGCTTTGTTGTTGCATGGTCAGTTAATCGTTAATCAAATAAAATCTCCCACTAATGAAATCCACTCCAGGATTATTCGCGGATGGAAGTGAATAAGTATATCTAATATAGAATGGAGTGAAATCAGCGTGAAAAGCTAATCCAACTTAACTTTCAAGAAGTGAATTTGGTAAATAATTCATGGAAAAAGACTACCGACAGTTGCGTTGCTAATGCACTGCGAGCAAGATGTGTTCTTTTGAGGAGAGTTCTATTACTAAACATGAGAAATTGTGGTTAATGACTCTCCAAGAAATGAATTTGCAAGAAAAACTGGGTGAAGTTCGGGGTTTCATAATTGACGGCCACATCATAGGAGAGAACGACATGATTGTATCTGACAAAGTACAATTAGGAAATAAATGGAACTTTGATTACTAAAAACGGGTTTCTATTTGAAATTCTCTTCTTCAACGAGAGGATGAGATTTCATTTTGTCTTTGTAGATTTTTATCCCCAAAAATAAAAGAACCTCGGAAGAAGCCCCAGTGCGTTTTTCGGATTAAAAAGTTAGTATACGACGTTCTTATTTTTGGAGAAATACGATAGTTGGTGCTTCATGTTCGTTCCTTGCATTTGCCATTTTTTACCGATTTCAGACTGGCGGCCGTTGAGAAAAATAAGCAAAACCTTAACACCTTGCAGCACTGGGCTTCTTTAGTACTGACCAACCAAATGAAGGATATTCAGTGCTTTAAATGAGAAAAATCTGCCGCGTGCATTCGGTCACCATTTTTCCGAACTCAGTGCTAATTCACTAAGAAACCGTAAAAGTTGCTTGTTTCGTAACGATTTTAGCTTCACTGACTGGTCCAACACGAAGCGACAAGCTATTGCCTGAGTTAGATTAATGCATTTATTTCAATCTCTGTACTATGTCTTTCAACCCAATGCTGATGTTATTTGGAGACCAGTATCACAGCTGCGGCTACCGGATACTAAAAATGCTCTCACTAACCCAGAGGCGTCCAACGCAATGTGCAGTCGATTCCATTGATAGATTGAGGACAGATTAGTTCTCTCGCTCAGATTATATGACCCCACTGATCCACCTGATGGACGTCCGTCCGTGAGTGTGACAAGTCGCACGACTGAAGTCTGTCTCATTTTCACCAGGGAGCAGCGTGGGAAGATAGTTCACAACGGCCAATCATCTGCCAGAGAGGCTTGTAACCAATTGATCAATGAGATGCACTTTACCGATGCGACAGCCAACCACTGCGTTCGGTTCTCAAGTTAAACTCTTGGTTTTCCAAATCTATGCGATGATTTCGCAGATGCAATATTTACGCAAATCCATGTGATAGTTCCTCAAATTATTCTCAAAACGGTACAGAGAAAAGAGCCTAATCAGCCAGGCCCCACAAGGCAACAATTCTACTCTAGGGGCACGT
Organism: Fasciola hepatica; assembly: GCA_948099385.1. Lineage (NCBI taxonomy): Eukaryota > Metazoa > Platyhelminthes > Trematoda > Plagiorchiida > Fasciolidae > Fasciola > Fasciola hepatica. The sequence goes on along the minus strand of CANUEZ040000152.1, from coordinate 4,057,553 downwards.
CGTAGATTATACTATTCTAGCTTTAAACAGCCTTTCTTTCATACCAATACGCTGTGACTCTGCCATCTGATTTACGTTAGCGGGCTAGTGCGATAGGAGTTCCAGTGGCAGTCGATTGTACACGCCGGCCGTAGAAAAGAATCGCAGAAAACAAACGGGATGGATCACAGCGGAGTTGCTTAGATAATGAACCAAACGGCAGACATTAAATGAGGATATTTGCCAACGATTGTGGTGCAGATTGAATTTGGATTTCCATAAAGTTAAGTTATTAGACCTCCGAAGATGTAGAACCTTTGACCATTTCCATCCAGCCACATACTGTAACGGACTTCTAGTAATCGTTGAGATACGTGTGACACAATCCAAAAAACGCCTAGCGTCTAACTGTGGGTTTCAATGCGGTTCTTTGTAAAACAATCATAAATATGACAGAAATGGTACAAACCCCAACGGTTACCGCTCCGTGTATTAGAGTCGGCCAAATGCGAGCAAATTCAGGACCGCCTGAAATTCAAGCGGTCAAGTCAACGAAATGTCTATGGGAAATGTGGGTCAAAAGGTCATGGGACAAAATCAATGCACGCACCAGTCAGCGGTCACTTAAGGTCAATGTCCGATGTGTGGTTCAGCGAATGAGCCGGTACGGCGCAAAACGTCAGTGGGAAACAAATTTGGAGAGGGGGCAGGGGGGTCGGATCAATCTTGAGTTGGAGCCTTGCGTTTGGTTGTTTTGTCGATTACACATATATTGGAATGATCGTAAATCACCGATAACGAGATCATCCTTTGTTGCGTTTCATATTAATTTACGTACTTAAAACCATCCAAGCACAATACTCCTGTTATCCATCTGTCTGTGCAACCTCAACACATGTGACGAAACCGAACAATAACCTACGCCTTGTTTGATCATCACACAGCCTCGATTACCGTTTCGAAACCCAACCGTATTTTTACGTCGATGAGTTAACCGCGCGAGCTGGAGATCATGTCAACTGTCATTTATTTCGATGCTGTCTTTGTAGGGTTAAGGTAATATATAGCTTAATCCCTGTTGAGTGCTGTCCGATGTCAGATACACGGACGACATTCAATCACTGGGTCAAGACCCGCTAAATACCAGATTGTCGGAAATACTCATCACATAACACACATTTCGAGAGAGAGAGAAAGAAACGCAACCGAAATACAACCGTACATTGTACAACCCATTGTAAAATGAAAGTAATGACCCCGTACGCCATACGGGCCTATCACATGATTAGCGTAATTAAATTATCCGGTTATAACCGATCGATAACAAATGATCACCTGACCGGAATCGATACCACTGAGTCGGAAACGCTTGACCAGCGCTTTTTTGGTACCCACATTTTTATATAAAAACTAGTTTCTGGGGCCCATTACTTTTCAGTCCTTGCAAGTGTCATGTCAGATGCTTCATAACATTTGACTGTTGTAATTCAAAACTAGTATCGAATGAATTTAAAATACTTCAGGAAACCTGAAAAGCGATACACATATACTCCAGATGTGACTCTCATTGAAGTGTATGAAACCTTATTCATTATATATATATATATATATATATATATATATATATATATATATATATATATGACGCTTCCCGAGTAATTTAGGTGCTAACCCACCGAGTTCAAAGCGCCGTATTCAAAACCAAAAACCGACAACCAAAATTCGTATTGAACAGCATTGATGCTAACCGGCTTGTTATCGCACCTGTTTCATTGCGGCGTTGAGCGCTTCTTCGCTTCAATTACCAAGTTGTTGCACTGACGATCAAACATTTGGCGACAAATGTGACCCAAGGTCTGCTACCATGGCCAATAGAGATGCAGTCAAATTGTCTAGCTAGCATGTTGAAACTTACCACTGCGCCGGTGGAACTTGAAAATCAAACTGACTCCCAAAGCGGCATGTCACAGCGCATGGTGCACCACTGATTCAAAGACAGTCGACCCGTAGAGAAAAACATACCTCCGGCCCAGCTGTCTGTAGTATATAGTTTAACCATCACGATGAGACTGCACCTTGAAGTGATGCAGTGGCTTGTTCCTCCACAACCCAGAGAACTACGCAGGATGACCTCATTAAGCCGGCAATACAATCGTGCCTGACAAACCAATGGATAGAGGACAGACAAAATCTAGTTTCATCGAAAAACAGATGGTTCTGTACGACTAGTCACTATGTCCATGGGTACAAAAGAGATAGTGAATACAGAGAGGAACCATTCGCTGGTCGAAAATCCCACATCAGACGGATATCAAAGTGGAGTATCTGGAGCTTTCATCGACGATGAGAGGTATTATCGCACCTCACTGGGAATCTATCACAGGCAGAGGATAGCAGTGACAAATCCTAACGATGCTGTCCCGCTTGCACCTTTGTGTGGATGGGGTAAAAGACAAGATCCAAAAGCGAACCCACAGTCACTGTAGTTGCGAACACAAAACAAACCACCAGGTCTCATGGGACAGAGAGATCAAGGGAATTTTCACAAGCAGTGTTTCCGACACATTATCGAATCGGGTTTAACATCGCACTGTCCTGCGTGCTAGACCGCTGAGTCGAAAGCTTTCGTCAAAGTCCACAAAATCCCATCAGAAAACTCCAGTACTCCTTCTGTAAAAAGCCTTGCTAATTGTTTGATTGCTTATGCACTAAACTAATGCCGAACAATGAAACAGAAGATATGTTGAGTTTCCACAACTCCCATACCTTGGAGAACCACGAAAAGTTGTGTCGAAGCTGAGCAACACACTACAGGTACAGCGGAAATTCGAACGATTTGTACTGACCAAAGATAGATTGGGAAAACGGACACTCACACCCGAATAGAAAATAAAATCGAAGTACATGGAACGAAGTGTATCTTTACAAAGCGATCTGAGATTCAAGCTAAGATTAGTGGTTATCGTACTGGTAGTTGCGTTAGCAGAAAAAGTGACAGTACCCGTCATCCGTGTGATAACGTTCATGGTAAATTCACTTACAGATGCCAAAGACAGAAGTGCGAAAAATCAAAAACAAATCAAACAAACAAACGAACAGGTTCACAGACTGATGAAAGGCGGCAGAAGGACCAAGTTATTGATAGCTGCGAGAGATGCTAGACAACAAAAGTTAAAAAAATGGAGAAAAAAGTCAGTGGTAGAAAAAATAGTTTGCGCCATCAATTCGACACAGAGGAGTAGTGAGACTACTCATAAGTAGGCTAACACGAGTGCATCGCTGTGTGTGTGCGTGGTTTTGTGCGCATTGAACTAGGAACCGCAATTTTAGACGGGAGGTCTGCAGAGAGTAAAAGACCGGAATGTTACGCACTAGTCGGGTCTCAGAAATGTCTATTCGTGATTGGCACCTGAGCGCTTACCAAGGTCGAAGAGAAAACTGCTATTCCAGAAATCGAATGCTCATCTTCTGTTCAATGTCCACATTTTCGAAAGCCTAAAACAAGGAGAGCAAATAGAGGTGTATAGTGAATAACGGGATTTACAAGTTTCCATAACTTTCTGCAATGTCATGAACTGACCACCTCAACCTACCTTCCAACCAATATCTGCTTCGGAGAACAACGTACGTCGAGGATACCTACGAGTGACTGACATCTGGTTTCCAACACCTTACGCCTAACTTCTGCATTGCTGACACGGTGTTCCGACCATATTCGGGCGATGTTACTGAGACATCAATGTTTAAATAACGGCAGTCTTCGTCTATTTTCTGCACTGGACGATCACGTTTCGGGGCCAGATCAAATGGCCGCAGTGTACACTAGAACCTTCATGGATTATCGGATTTCAAGCTAGCGCCAGAGACGACGGACGTTGACAAAAGACAAACGCATCTCCTGCAGGCGCGACGACACTTCCTCCAGTATCAGACCAACTGGTGAGATGTAGCTACCAGGTTAACAAAACATATCTATTTCAGCTAGAGCTTCCCCCACCGAAACAAGGTTTGATACCCAGCCAAATCAGTCCTGAAGCAGTATTTTACACTTCGAAGGTGCAAAAAAACCCAAACACTGTTACACTGTTGTTTAAGTTATCTAGAAAAGCTTACAGCTTACCTGGTTCTTCACTCAGAAGAACAATATCGTCCGCGTATTCTGTCAGATAGCTGACTGTCTCACCTACGGTCGATGGCTCCATTCTCACACAAGAATAAGGCGATCTCAAAAACCATTTTAATTCTAAAAATAAAGAGGATGGACGATAGAGGGTAACCCTGACGAACGCCACTTGTGAACTCGGAATTAAAGCTTGTCGTGAGCACAAAGTCGGCTTCGGTTATTCACATACAAGGAATAAGAGGCAGCGCAAGAGAACTGCGGTTGACGAGTGTGGCCCCACGGAATGTGTGCCTGGGTAAAGATGTAGTCGATACAACCCCGACCGGGTCTGACACCGGCTTGATTCTAACGCGTGCAATATTCACGGGTGCTGGATAATCGGTTAAGAATAATCCCGGCGACCAGTCCGGATGTCCTACTCACCGAGCTAATTCCTTTGGCTTTCAAAACAGGGCCTGTCGCCTTCCTCTCAAATCGGCACAATCGCCGATTCACACCGTTCCTTCGCAGTCTGTTTACTACCCCCAAATTATCCAGAGGAGTTTTGTCAACTCCGAAAGCAAAGCTTCGCCACCATCCTTGAAAAAGGGATGGAGACAACCCATCCGGTCCAGCAGTTTTGTACCTTGCCAAGCAAACTACCTCCCGTACAAACTCCATTGCTTAAGGAAGAGTGATATGTGAATGAAACCCAATAAATTAATCTAAATGAATGCAAAGAAGAGGTACATTGGTGGAATGTGTATCCGGAATTGATAGTGTCCGACAAATTCCACCATCGCTCATGGTCGAACGGTGTAGATTACCAGTCATTATGGGAAAGATGAACGTTCGGATTCACTCTAATCGGACTAAGTGCAGTAAAACATAAAACTGTTTCATATACTTCTCTTCAGGCGAAATCACTTCGCAAATCGGAAACTGTATGATGGTAATCAATGGCGCGACCACCAGCGGCGGTTATTTGTGATTCACCTTTCGTTTCCAATTTCCAATGACATCGTATGCCAGCTGCTCTGTCATTCAAGTTGATTAGCTCGCCTTACATCAGGTATTGTCCACGTTGGTGGACTGGGCGGATGTAGAACAGGGTATGCAATCACGTAACCAACCTAGGAACAGTTTTCTTCTCTCGATTCTTCTACAGAAGTCACTGGATAAACCAAGGCTCATTCAACTCATTGCTTCGTGATCGCACAGACATTAGAACAGACATTACGAGGATGTAAGTTTTATGCAGCTGCGGAATCGAATCACTGTTTATACCATTCTTTCGGGCGAGGATTGGCCACAATGACCCATCTGTGAGCGAAATGTTTTTGGGGGCAAGCGAAAGTGGCAAATGCTTCAAACAGTGGCTCAGTTCTAGCAACCCTGACATCCAGATTTGCAGTAGCAAACCACATTGAGCGAGGTAGGCGGCACGTCTGCCACTTATCAAGAATGGATGATTGACTTGTGACGCTATAACTCAAGCCGTGCTTACCAAGATGATACGTGAGCACAAGGATGCAGGTGGGTTTTGGTCCCCCAAGACAAGACAAAACATGAAGATCTCGAAGTGTCAATACACCATTAGCCATGAGCTGCAAATGAATAAGTCCCTGGAACTTTTGATGAATTGGTTGCGACTGGAATATCAAGTAATTCAACCCCACAACCATGCCATTTAATATACTGCTTTCACGTTCTCCGGGCTGGGAAACGAAACTCTGGGGCGACAGCCCTCGTGGCCATATAACAGACACCAGTGGGTAAGAACTGAATACTGTTAATAGTCATCAACACGTGTCCCAACCAGCGGAGTCTACTAAGCTGGATACGCTGTGACAAAACGTTCTCTGAATCAGTACCCAATAGTCGATTTCTGACCTCATCGTTGCTTACTCGGCTATTCCACCCAGTCCTAGCGATACTACATAAACATCGGTGGTCGAAAACCTCAAGACGACGAATATCTTCGGCACGCAGACTCCAAGTTTCGCAACCATACAACAAAACTGAACACAATATGACACAGTATACACGACCTTTCAACTTCCGTGAAATATAAGGTCGGCCCCACAAGTGCTTCAGTCCAGCATACGCCGCTCGAGCCTTGGATATACGCATGTTCATCTCTACTACTGTGCTCCCATCCGTCGTCACGTTGCTGACGAGGTAAGTGAAGCGGTCGGCAATTGCCAGCACCTCCCCATCGAGCATCAAGCTCGGAATCGTTAACGTCCAATCTGTTAACATCACCGTGCACTTTGAAGGTGCAAGGTGCACATGCCAAATGGAGCTACAGCTCTTGAGAGTCTATCTAGTGCATGTTGAGCAAGTTCCGTGGATTCGAACAAGCAGACAACGTCGTCCGCGTAATCTAGGTCACACAGCTTCTCGCCATTTCCTAAATCAATGCCTACATCCTGAAGATTTCGCAAGGCACTCTCCATTATTTCATCCATGATGAAGTTGAACAGGAATGGACACATGGGGCATCCCTGTCGAACACCACTGGTCGTTTCGAACCGACCGGATAGTTCACCGTAAACACCTAGGCGGTCAGAAGTATGAGAATACAATGATCTCAGTAGGCTCACGAACTTCTGGGGCATACCTCTTCGATGAAGAGCACTGAAAAGCGCTGCTCGATCAACTGAATCGAAAGCGCCTTTCAAGTCTAAGAAAATCATTATCGCGGTCGGCGGTACGTGTGACGCGTTTCAAGTAGTCGGCGAAGAGTAAAAATCTGGTCGATGCATCCTTGACCTGGGTGGAATCCAGCCTGCTGTTCGCGGACATTTCTCTCGCGAGCGGTGTAAGACGACGCAGCAAAATCGAAGCTAATACTTTGGTGACTATCAGAACTAAGCTAATCCCACGATGATTACTACAGTCATTGCGTATTCCCTTCTTGAATATAGGAACAATCAATGACTCGCTCCATAATAACGGGATACGCTCCTCCTTCCAAATGTCACGGAGCAAGGCGGTAAGTGATTTCTTCAAAACATTTCCACCCAGTTTGAAAAGCACTGGGAGAAGCTCGTCGGGACCTGTCCCTTTCCCCCGCCTTAGTAATCGAATACATGACTCTACTTTTACTTCCGATGGGGGCTCAGGTGATACCACCCAAGGAGTCACAGTTGTTGACACGGGAGTAACTACACTAGCGTGCGGCCAGCTAAACTGTTCCTCGAAGTACTCGGCCCAACGGTCAATCCTTTGCTGTTTGCTGTGGATGGGTTCTCCATTCCTATCCCAAATCGTCTCACTGACCTAGATACGACGTCCACCGGTGTTACGAATAAGTTTGAACAGTCTTTGACTGTTACCTGAAGCAGCTGCTATTTTCATTTCTTCAGCTACCTTGACCCACCAATTTTCGCGATCATTCTTAAGGCTTTTCGTAACTTGTCTTTGCAGCTTTCTCCGCATCTTATTCATCTCCTTACGGTTCGAAAGCTGACGTTTTCGCTCCATTATACTCAGCGACTCTTGCGAGATCCAGTGTCTCTGATGGACAACGAATCTAGGACTACAGGCAAAACTTGCTGCCACGTGCATCGCCCGTTTGATATGAGCCCAATGCTCATCTACATTACTGTTCGTCGTAGATCCTAGTTCATGTGCTAACTTCTGTTCATAATGGGTGCGTACTTCTGGATCATACAAACGTTGTACGGCTAATCGGGTTTTCGGTTTGCGACGATGACCATGGAGCTGGAGAGATAATCGCATTAAAACTAATGCGTGGTCTGACTCTAAGTACGTGGACCAGTAAGATCTACAGTTCTGAACAGAACTGCGCCACTGGTAGCTTACGGCAATATGATCAATTTGACTCAAAGTACCTGTAGAGTTAGAGCACCATGTCGCTGTGCGACGCGAGCTGTGTCGGAAATTAGAGCTAGACAAGAACAAACGATTGTCTGCACAAAACTGAAGAAGCCTATCCCTGTTATCTGTACGCTCAGCGGGTAAAACACAACGCCCACCTAAACAGGCTTCTGACACACTAAGTTTGCCAACCTGTTGTGCATTGAAGTCATCAGCTAGCACTACAATGTCAGAACCTTTACTGCTGCGAACGACGGTAGCGAGTTCATCGTAGAAATCATCTTTCTGCATGTCTGAGCTGCAGTCCGTTGGGGCGTACGCCGAGATCACAAACAAATTCCGCTTAACACAACTATCCTTTCGAACGCCAACTGACCCTTGGAGTCTCACAGCACATAAACGACTGTTAACAGGGATCCAGTCTAAAAGGGCAGCCTCGGCCTTGTCAGTCAAGACTATTCCTACACTACGTTGAACCACAGCTCTAGCTGCTTCGTCTCCTGAGGTGTGCAGAAAATACCTCGATGAGATACCAGGAGTAGTTAGTTGAATTACACTGCTCAAATCCTGGATACGCGTTTCACTTAAGCAGCAGACATCAATCTTCAGAGAATCTATTGTGAGGGCGCGTGTCCAAGCACAGAGAGAGAGAGAGACCGAGTCTAAAGTACAAAAATGCAAGTGACTATTGCATAATCATGAAAAACAAACTCTTCTCTGGTTTGAGGATCGATCCGATCGTCATGGTCTTCTTATAGTGAAACGACGGTGACAATGTGCCATTCCCCTCGGGTGGGCATATGTTTTGCATAGCAGCGCAGCAGACAGTGTCACTTGGGTTATGAAAACATACATGTCAGATTGTTTTACGTGCAGAATTCTGACGTTATATTGCTTTAAGGACCAAAGGAATAACCAGCAATGTCATTCAAAGATGCTGCAGGGGCGAAGTTCAAGTCCCAAGCCGGAGAAAAGTCGGTTGACTGAATTAGCTATCTGATATTATCCTCTGTAATTTATTTCGTACTGTTTCCGTACGCTTAATTTGTTCATTTCTGGTTGAGGTTTTGGCTGAAAGACAACAAACGGAAATGCTGCACCTATTGAATGGTTGTTGGTTGTTCAAACTGAACGGAACGAGCATTAAAAGAAATCATAAAACAGCTTAGAATCTTTTAAATAGCAAGAGAAGAGAGAAGTAAGCTTTCTAACCTGGACAAATTCTTCGTATGAGATGAACCCATCACCGTCCAGATCTGCTTCAGCCATAGTTCGGTCACCAATGTTGTTGATCTGAAACGGTGGAAACGTGGTGAAATGTGCAACAAGAGAGAAGAACAATGCGTCGACAGTTCTCACTGGACAGTAAATGTATTCATGAGAGTCTTTTTATGTTAATATTTTCTGTGAAATTTGGTAAAGAAACAGGTAAAGAAGATAACATGTTGATTTGAAGCCGCCCAAGTAGAGCAGAGTGAAAACTTTTCATCACGTGAAGTGAATGCCGTATCCTGGTGTTGATATAAAGTAAACGGATAAAGACCGATTTGTGCAGCACTGAAAACGAGGAAAGGGGGGGGGGACATTTTATGGAAAATGCGAAACACTAACATCTTCCATCGTGTGGATATTTATGAGTACAGTGGAAAGTGGCAGTTCCAGAGCCACAGGAGTAAACCGTACTGTTGGAACGGCCGTTAACTGACAATCAGACTTGAACTGGTGAAACACATAAGGTTGCAGTAGATCAGGCGACAGTGGATTAATCTTTTATCGTCAACAGTCATACAAGGATCGCGTGAGTCATCGGGATCTAACCCACCAAAGGGCAGTCCGCTTTACAGCAAAATTTCCACACCATGCTGACTAGCAGTCCGAACATATTTATTTCCTGGGGTGCATATTCAAGGAACAGTTAGATGTGTTACTGCTCGTTTCTTAGACTGGCGTTCCGCTTACACAAAACCAACAGTTCCTAGAGTTCCCGGTGTACGTAAACCAAACTTGCCAGACGCCACTTGTATGAAGATGCTAAGATTCAGTAGTCGAATATGCTTGAGTAAGCTACGGTAAGTACCAGTTGAAAAACCCAGAGTAGCACTAGGAATTGGAAGATGGAGCAACCAGATATTGCTAGGAGCGGAAAACTGCCCACCCAGCTGGATGCAATGTGATTTTTGTGTTGTTTACACCCATGGGAGCCGCTGGATGGGTAAGGTCCGGGTTTCCGATCGCTAGGCGGGAGAGTAGGCTTCGTCCTAATCTCTCAGGTTTGAGTGGTTTTTCAACTCCGTTCTGAGTTTAAATCCTACCGACGCCGCCTGTCACTTCCCCATTCATTAGCCTCTAACTGACTGCGCGACCCACCGCCAGACGTACCTGGCTCAAACTTGAAATATATGGTAGTTGGTTCATCACTTGAAAGTTGTTTCAACTTCCCCCGTCTAACGTCGGAATTTCACGACACTGCTACGCGACGTGTGACAAATCTCCCTTCATTTTGTATTTCAGGTGACTGGTTACTTGTACTATATCTCTGTTCCACCTCATTTGTTTAAATTTCCAGTTCCACCCGGCCCACTACACTGTAGAAATTTGATTCACTTTTCATCGATCTATTTCACCTACAGTCTACTCGTCAAAATTAAGATCAGGAGACCGGTCCCTACACAAACACTCACCCATCAAACTCCACTTTACAGCATCTTGGGTTCATGAGATTCGTCCGTTATGCTGCAACTCCTGGCTGTATGACAGAAAATTCAGCCTACTTTAGCGTTAGCAACAAAACATTCTAACTGAAGAGTGGCTTTGCATTCACCCAATTTTGTGGTCACCAGTTTCGTTGTGCTTGATATAGTAACACTAATAAACCACCAAACACTCACTTGCTCAATAGTAATATTCGCACCAACCATCATTTGAAGCATACCCAATAATTCGTTTCTGGAGATCATATTGTCCATATCCAGATCGTACATACCGAACAAGAAACGCAACTTCGCATCCCGATTGTTGAATTCAGTGGCTTGATTCGGTCGTACCTTGCGGAACCGAGCCAGTTTGCGCATAAATTGACGGAAATTCAACTCCTCTTCGCTTTAAAGGGGGAAGAACACAGACGCAACAGAAATTCGAGGACAATGTGTCAGATTTGTGGGAATGCTAAGGAGTGCGCGAATAGTTGTGTAAAATTACCGTACAGCCAACGCGCAGCGCAAAAAATGAGACAGGCGACAAGATTGGACGAGTACAATACGAGCTCATTCGTTCACATCGAGAAACGAGGCGCTGGCTGACCACATCCTGATGCACATGCCCAAGATAAAATTGAGCTTAGCCAATAGCCGCAAATCCATAAAACTGCAGCAAGAACGAGCGCGAAAAAACATGCGTGCGGCTGAAGAGCACGGGATGGTAGCATAAGAACATCAGTCAACCAACAGACGCAAGATTCACCAGCTAATATCCACGAACAGCATAAAACGTAGTTGTGCGGTGCGTGATAACGAACTGACCGCGTGGTAACCACTACCAATTCGATTTGTACGGCATCAAAGCGCGTCAGAAGCATTGTCTTATGCTACGTACGTGTATTAGGGCATAGAAAGCCCTGTTTGAAGAATTTATTTATTGGATATATTTATCTCCACCCCCTTAAAATGCAATGCCCTCGGTGTTCGAGTGCGACTCATCTGAGTTCATAATCTCAACAGGAAGCAACGATACAAGCATTGTGGACTTGACGTTGGTCTCAGATAGTACATCATTTATCCAAAAGAGCACGACCCTGAGTACCGGATCTTCAGTTACTACCGCGTAATGCTTGTGTAAAAATGCAGTGGCGTTTCGTTAAACTACTAAAAACGAGAACCAAGATTGCGCCGTACATGTGCAGATGTAACAAAATTAAACCGGGGTAACCCCGGTTTTACTTTCAACCGTAACCGCAGGACGCAACATGGAGGGGCACAACAAACGAATAGCGAAATGAACTCACTGAACAACACTGCTGAAATAAAGAAGTACATGTATGACTACTCCAGATCAGAACTACTTGAGAAACGAAGATGAGAAGAATACAAAGAGGAAACGCTGATACACGTCACACACAGGATGTGAAGGACAACAGGGATCGGGTGGCAAAGAGAGGTTTCAAAAACACGTATAACCAAAATTAATTCTTTCTGCAAACTATAGCGATTTCAAATAACCCATCTTTTGACTAAAAAGAATAAAACTAAGTCTTTGTGACAATGGGACATGGTCCGATGAAAAACCTACCGAATGAGATGACTCGTTCTCGTTCTATCATGAGTACGAACCTCTAGGTCGAGTCCACAGTAATGTGGAACAAGAAAAGTGGAGAGAAATTTAGCCTACCCCATCAGAATTATCTTCGCCGTTGACTTCATTGGACGCTTCTTACTACCTTATCACCGATGCAAATGAAAGATGAACTCTCTGGGCGTATAGGATGCCAACTTGTATGTGGATCAGGAACAATAAAAACATATCATTCTGATCACCGCATGGAAAACATAATCAGATCACAAGTTTCGCAAGGCATGATATACAATACGAAACAGTCTGACTTGACAAACAATGACAACCATGGTTCCCAATTACCCGTTATGTCTCCCAGTATCTAAGAGCAACGGATGGCTAGATCCTGTTTATTGCATGCTCGCGTAAGAGTGCAGTGAAAGCAGTATACCCCATAGTTATTAAGGTTTACTGCATTATCAGGCATAGCCGGAAACCAGACCCTGAGATTTAGAGTGGCAGAGAACCACATAAAGTCCCAATAGGTGTGTAGTAACCAGCCAGACGACAGTGAACTACCGTCTACCACCAAAGTGACCGGCAGTGGTGGGATTTGCGTCTCTGACCTCTAAACCACTCGACCACCTCAGGATGCAACCCGGACTTGGAGACAAATCAAATGCCACGCACAACAGCTTACTACTATTAATCCTATCGATCAATTCGAACACTGAAAGACTTAACAGAGAGCACCTGAAAACCTCCGGTCGTTGGGTTTCTTTAAAACTTAATCTGAACAACGATAGATCTCGCGGGAGTGCTACGGTTTTGTGATCTCTCTGAATAAATGAAATCAGAGATGGAACACCGCAGCACAGAACTCGGGAAATCCGGAAATAAGAAGGATTGTACGTTTTGTTGCGATGCAAACAAAAATCAATTAGGTAAGTCGGCATCAGTCAACTCAAGTAAATACGGAAAATGCAGCATTTATATCATGTAGTGATATATATATATATATATATATATATATATATATATATATATATATATTCACCGATAACCAGGTACAAGGTATAGAGTGGTGTCATGCAAAAACAGAAAAATTAACTTGAAGAATCAAAGGGCAAACCTCTCAGGAGTTCGAACACAAGTTAATACAAAAAACCGCCACTGAGCACGACATTGAACCATATCCGACAAGATTTCCAGTCAGCTGTGTAGTGGATCTCGAGGTTACGAGCCATGCATGTGTGAGGAACCGACAGAGGCAAGTCTTGACGTCAACACTAATGGACCGGAGCCATGTCATGAGTTAGTCTTCATGTTGTCACTTCCAGCCAACCTTAGGCTCAACGAACAGAGCACGACGGGAAAGTCGAAGAGGTGGCATACGTAGCACATGCCCAAGCCAACGAAGCCAGTGGAGTGATATTGTAGCACTAATTGGGTACGCGGCACACCCGGTTCCGTAGATGGGCGTTCGAAATGCAGAAATGCTTATTCGCTGCTGCCACTGAATCCGCCAGATACTCCTCAGGCATCGATGATCGAACACGGACAACAGGTCGACATCGGCAGCTCGAACAGGCCAGCTCTCACAAGCGTATAGAAGCACACTGCGTACAGCGGCGTTGTACACCCTACCTTCCAATCGGAGAGTGACGTTCCGCAATCTCCACAAGTGACACAAATTGCAGAAAACGACTACAGTTCTCGCTATTCGGTTGTTCACACTGTCTCCAACCCGCCTGTCAGCGGTTATACAGCTTCTTAAGTAGCCAAACTTTTTGACAACTTCGAACTGATCAATACCAAGGGTAAGTACGAGGATGGACTCCTGCCAGTCTTGCAGAAGTACTTTGCAGTTGGAGGGTGAAAATCACATTCCGTACCGCAATATGAAGGACGCGACGTTGTCTAGAACGCACTGTGTCACAGTACCATCGTCACAACCCAATGCGATGTCATCCGCACAGTCTAAGTCTAAACGTCTGTTACCAGGTAAAGCTCATGGCCTTCGTTCGTTTGATTTCCTTGTGTCTCTCCCAGGATGTCGTCGATCGCAAGATTGAACGAGGATGGCAAGAGTGGGCAACTTTTACGGTCGCCGCTTCTAACTGGAAAATATGACGATGAGCCATATGCTCGTACACGGCCTGAAGTCTGAAGGTATGGCGCTTGGATGATTTTGACATACTTATCAGGCACTCCGTCTGACGAGATATCCCAGATGGCCGTCCTATCAACAGAATCAAAAGCTACTCCGACATCCAGGAATATGTTCAGTGACTTCCGATCGCTGAGCTTGGCGTTTAGGTTGCAAACGTCTCATCACCAGTCGAGGTGAATATCATTAGTGCGCACTGATGATGTCACCTCGACTGGTGATGAAACGTTTGCGACCTAAACGCCAAGCTCAGCAATCAGAAGCCACTGAACAACACAAACCTGAGCTACAATCAACACCAATTTTCAAAAGGATTGATCCAAGAATATGATTACCGTCGGTCTAAGATATGTGCGGCGAAGCTCGAGTATCTGACGGATAGTGAAAATGTGGTCGACGCACCCGCGGTTGGAACGAAAATCGGACTGTCCTTCATGGACCTGTTGTTCGCGCACTGCAGACAATCTACGGAGGATTACTGAAGCTAACAGTTTTGACGCGACTGAAGTCAAGCGTATCTCACGATGATTGGAATAGATATTTCTAGCCACTTTCTTGTACACTGCTTTACTTTACTTCACTGCAGCTGGCTCCTTGGGAGAATAAGTCGGCTTCATGATGACATAATCATGAAATATCATGGGGGCTTAGCACAACAGACGTCCCCAGTATCACTCTTGTATTCAGGGCTGATGAGTGCACAGTTCTGACTGTGGAGTCAGATCTCGGTAAATAGGCTGATGGGCCCTTTGGAAAGGGGCATACTACTGTTTTGTTCCGTCCCACCAGCTCTAGTGATAACTCAGATCTGCCTCAGAAGCACGTAGCTTTATTGGCGAAAAATAAAAAATGCATTAGGTTGCTGTCACATATGCCCACTCGTTGCACACAACGCATTGGTCCGACCGCTGTGGACGACCACACCTTAAGGCTTAAATGCCGCCGGCAGGATTCGTCTCGTGCATCGATTCGCGCCATCGATCGGCTGTCCTGTCGTTCGTGGTTTCGTGGGCTCGGTAGGGGCCGGTGCTGACGTACTGTCTGCCGGTGAAACTAAACCGTCTATCGAACGATATGTCAAGCCATACCGTCACAACCACTATCTCCGAAAGGGGCCGGAGAGAGTTCGTCAGGGCTGGGGCTTTATTGCGCTTCAGATACAGCACCCGATCAACTTTTTTGGTGTGTACGACAGTACAGACCGCCCATGGAGCACGAACTAGTTCGAACGGAGTACTCAGGGGGGGCGCTGGCGGCGAAAGCCAATCAGACCGCCTCCCAAAGTGCTCTGCCCACCGATCCATGCGCCGTGAAAGCCGGCGAATTGGTTGGCCGTTTACCTCGCAGACCATCTCGCCCACTCCAGGCGTCTTGGTTCCCGTAGATCTGATGAACTGGAAAAGTTTCCGAGCGTCACCGGTGACAGTAGCTTGTTTCAATTCGGCCGCGTGTTCGGACTACCAATTCTTTCGGGCTTCGCCCAAGTTTCTAATCGACCTTCTTCGCATCTGGGCGCCGGCACTGTGGTTTTCGCTGTCGGCGGCCGTTTGGCAATTCCAGAGAACCCAATGAGATTACGTGTGCGGCTGCGTGCCGTGCAGCTAATCCACAAGATATGGTACTCGCTACTGTGCTGCCAGCGGTCTGACAAGTCATCGTGTGTGTAACTACTTAGCTGGGCAGCAAGCTCATTCTGATATATCTCTTGGACCGACGTCCGGCAAGGTTGGTCTACGTCTATCCGTTGACGGCGGACTTTTGACTTGGTGGAAAACCGTACTATGAACTCAGCACACACTAGGGCGTGATCTGAATCTAGATGTGTGCTCCAGTACGACGTACAAGACCTACTTGAGCCACGCCAGTGGTAGCTTACGCCTACGTGACATATGTATGTCCTAAACTGATTAGCAGATGACGATCGCAAGTAATTGTGTGACAAAGCTGTGTCGGAAGTTCGTGCTCAACAAGAACAGGCGATGGTCTGTGCATGGATGGAGAAGTCAATTACTGTACAGTTTTAATAAAATTGGACATGAAACTTCAGCTCATCATATCAAGAAACTCATTTAAACTGGTTAAGTCCAGATCCCATGCAACCTACCACAATTTTTATCTTGTATTTACCAAACAGTTCGTTTGTGTTTCATGCACTTTGACCACCCCTTCGCCTTCACGCACGAGTGATAATTGTTTGCTCAATCCCATTGTGTCACAGTCATTAGCCTTGTTTCTACGACAAGCGTTGACTGACCTTAACCGATAACTGTCTGGGGTCTATTTGTCAGCCCTATTTGTTCGTATCGAACTCTGATTCCTAACAGGTTTTATCTCTTACGTAACCTTTCTCTCCCCACCCCCGTCACTTTCTATCTATATGCACTGACCCATTGGTGTTTACGACCCATTCTGTTATGACGTCATGATTACCTGGGTTACCTGACGTAATTAACTCTTTTTGCCTCGCCTGTGTGAATGACTGGACTTTGACCATTCCGTCATGATCATACCATTTTTCTCATAGCCATAGCTATTCCACTTGTTCTTTACCACAGACAATTACTTCTCTTCTGACCGTTGACTGATTAAAATGCTTCCCATAAATACTGACTTTCTTCGTGAACTACTTGACCCGATCCTGCATCATCGTCTCGAGCGTTTCATGTCCATTGCTGTTTGGGCGTTTTGAAACCTTTTTTGACTGTCATGGTCCTCTGGCTGGTTTGCCCACAATTTGAGATGCCTTATTGTTAGTGTTGGATGAGTTGACCTACAGTATACGTAGTAGAGCGAGCTTGTGTTCTCTGCCTTGGAACTTGGGGTTCGTTTATCTCCGAGTCACTCAATTACGAGACGACAATCCCGTACAACTACCGTTATTCGTCCGTTGATGGACGCCGCAGTGGCGTCCAACCATTTTCTCGTCCGGACTTAGGTGACCAGTCTGGGCGTCCAGATCTTCACCCAGCACCATTATGTCTCTATGAGACGCCTGTTGAAGAATTTCGAAGTTATTAGTATGATATATCTTCGAGTTAATCGGGACTGCAGTCAGCAGGGGCGTAGGCAGCGACAACAAACAGACATCGGCTGCCGTCGTGACCTTTTAAACTTTGAACGAACCCTTAAGGCAAAACACACAGTCTACTGTTGACTAGGATCTAGTCGAAGAGTGCAGACTCAACTAGAGTACTCAAAGCGATACCCACACCCATATGACTAGATACAGAAACCGCGGAATCTCCAGATAAGGCAGAGTAAAAGCATGTCCTGAGGACGAATTCAAACGACAATGAGATCCCGGATGCAAGTCTCGGAAAAGTAGCTCACGTCAATGGTCAGTGTCACGAAGGTGCGCGCTAAAGTTGTTTGTTGGCCTACTTGCATTAGAATGCGTACGTTGAACGTTGCAAGCTTCAGTGGCACATGCGGTCTCAGTAATGCTTTTTATGAACAGCACACAATGGAAAGAGGAATCCCAATTTTATGTCCAGCGTCTTCGTCAATGGCGGCCTGAGAAGCGCGTGGAATAGCAGTGTTAATAGTATTGTGTAAAAGAACGGGTTAAAAAGGGTGATGTCGAAATAAGTAGTTGGTTCTGACTGATCACCAGCACCTGGGTCATATCTTTTGTGGCTTGAGTGGGTGAACAAAGCCGAGCGCGAGGACGAATATTCAACTGTGTAGGAAATTGCATGTGAACATGTGAGCTGAATACTACCCGGTTTCCGGACCGAAATAGGTTGTTCCTTCACAGCAATCTAATTTGTGTATCAGGAGTGTGATTGGATTGTTGCGAAGAAACACCTACGAAGTGTAAAAGTATCGGAACCAGTGGATGGACAGAGGAGTACCGGATACGCATGCTCAATGAGTGGCAATAACCGCGAAACCAGTCGTGTGCTTTCGAGAAACTTTGGCCACCAATCTGCAGATACTACTTAAATCCGAAGTAGGTTGACTTAAGGGGCCCTACCCGGAGCATTTGACCAGAATGGCAAGTAGGACGACAAGAAGGTCTCGTAGCGCTCTGAGCTCCGGTGAATGATAGTTGTCTAGGTAAATGGAAGAAGCTGAACAGCGCACTTTGATCTAATGCACACTTCATAGCCACAAGAACCTAGTAATCCTGGGGGAAACCGACAGTCATGATCGCAAGACTTGCAGTAGGGAACCAAGAAGGCCCCGTAGATGAGACGCGGCGACAAGCCAGGAAGCAGTGGAGTACCGTATGCCAAAAAAAGTTGCTCGTTGTTCAAGGTGAAACTGACCGAATTAAGCTCGGCACAGAAATGACTATTCTGTCTCCATCTTTGAATTTGGAACGCGTGGTGAGTATGAGAAACATATTCAACAACATAGGATGTTATTCGTTAGCAACTTGATGTGTCGAGAACAAAAGGAAAAACTTGGAAATTTTCTAACTCACCTATCTTTGAAGAACTCGTTTACTATTCTGTCGCCTAAGGGATTGATTGCAAGTTCCGGTATGAGAAGAAAGTCATGCCTCCTGTGTGCGAAAAAAAACAATTTCGATAAAATGCTGCAACAGTTGCAAGTAACGCATTTCAAAAGAACCACACGACCAGACGTTTGGTGGCATTATATATATATATATATATATATATATATATATATATATATAATATATATATATATATATATATATATATATATATATATATATATATATATATATATATATATATATATATATATATATATAGGGATGAGGCTTATAACCCTATGGTTAGCGCAGTCACTACGCGAGCCCTTCTTAAAGACGGGGACAACAATCGACCCCCCACAAGGAGGGGATCTGCTTGGAATTCTAAGCTTTCGAGAACAAAACATGAAATTCTTCAAACTGCTGCATCCCACTATCTTTGAAAAGCGCTGGGGAACGACCATCGAAGTACGGCGACTTGTGACATTCTAAGACCTGGATTTCTATTCACATTTCAGCCTCGATAGGTAGATATGTCGAAACGTACCACTGGACGTGTGCCGAAAGAGCTGTAGGAGAGGCCGACATTGAGGACCAGTTAAACTGTCTGAAAAAGCTGCGTTCGGCGGCGTACGCTGGACTGAAGCACTTGCGGCGTCGACCTGATATTTCACCGAAGTTGAAAGGTCGTGTATACTGTGCCATAGTGTGTTCAGTTTTGTTGTATGGTTGCGAAACTTGGAGTCTGCGTGCTGAAGATATTCGTCGTCTTGAGGTTTTCGACCACCGATGTTTATGTAGTATCGCTAAGATCGGGTGGAGTATCCGAGTTAGCAACTATGAGGTCAGAAATCGAGTGTTCGGTACTAATTGAGAGATCGTTCTGCCACAGCGTATCCAGCTTGGTAGACTTTGTTGGTTGGGGCATGTGTTACTTATGTCAAACACACGTCTACCGTACCGTGTCCTATTCTCCGTTCCTCCTAGGGACTGGAAGAGACCACGTGGAGGTCAACAGATGACGTGGCAGCGGGGAATGAGAAAATGTACGGCAGACTTAGGAAAAGTAGGTGCTTCACGTCTTCGTGGTTAGGGTCAAAAAGATCTATCTACCAGTTGGCTGGAGACACTGGAGGATATGGCAGCGAACCGTAGACAGTGGTGATCGTGTTGTCACTTTCTGTTGAATTAGAATGATTGATCAATAAGTGTGTATTCCGTGTGTTGGCTATAAGGGCGTTCTTTCGTTTTCCTTCCCGTGTAGGTCCACTCCCTATCCATCTTGTATATTCATACTTTCTAATTCAACGTGCAATATGGTGAGAAAGGCAGTGGGGCTTGCCCCACTGTTTAGCGCTGTACGATGATAATGATGATGACGATAATAAAAGTACTTCGTGTTCACCCCACCGGATTTGCAAAGTTCTTATCACCAGATCTCGATCAGGGGGAAGGGTCTATACGACTCTGGAAGCCTACTGGGGTCTTATCCAGTTCTGTCGTATCTCGTTCGGAGTGACTAAAGGAGTAGCATGTTTCCAGCGAGTAGTCTATAAAATAATTAAAACCGAAAAACTAGACACAACTTTCGCTAATTTGACTGTGGAAATACCAAAGAAGAAACAGTCTCTATTCACCAACTAACACCAGTACCTGCTCAACAAAACGCGCCTTCCATTTCACAAAGAAGCCCCACAGACGACATGCCTAACGTAAACAGACAAATCCACCAAACGAGTCTGGCCTACCTTCTGATACTCAGGTATCTCTATTCCCCGTAGACACGGATTTATCTCCATACGAAGAGCAACAATGATTTCACATTAACAATCTTCGTAATCGTGAGGCTTCAACAAATCGCCTTATACGTACTGATTTTCATTACACCGGTGAAAGCCAGCTGGGCAGAATGTGGCATGTTACTCCTTGTATCGTTATTTGTGCATTTATTGAGCCCTTTCTGTTTCATAATTTCACGGCTCAGCCGTGTGCTATAACAGTGAGGCACCCAATTTCCCTAAGTCAGCCGCACATTTTTTCATTCCCCGTTGCCACGTCACCTGTTGATCTCCAGTGGCTTCTTCCACTCCCTAGGAGGAACAGAAAACAGTGCACGGTACGGAAGGCGTATCTGCCAGGAGCAAAACGTGCCCAACCAGCGGAATCTACCAAGCTGGATACGCTGTGATAGAAATATTCTGTGAACTGGTGCCCAATACTCCATTTCTAACATCAGCAATGCTCACCCGATTATTCCTTTCAATCTTGGCGACACTATACAAACCGCGATGGTCGAAAACCTCATGGCGACGAACATTTCCCATATGCAGACTTCATGTGTCGCACCGATATACAGTACACACGACTTTACAACTTCAGTCAAATATAAGGTCAGCGCCACAAATGCTTCAGTCCAGCATACGCCGCTCGAACCTTGGATATACGTATGCTCATCTCTACTACTGTGCTCCCATCCGTCGTCACGTTGCTGACGAGGTAAGTGAAGCGGTCGGCAATTGCCAGCACCTCCCCATCGAGCATCAAGCTCGGAATCGTTAACGTCCAATCTGTTAACATCACCGTGCACTTTGAAGGTGCAAGGTGCACATGCCAAATGGAGCTACAGCTCTTGAGAGTCTATCTAGTGCATGTTGAGCAAGTTCCGTGGATTCGAACAAGCAGACAACGTCGTCCGCGTAATCTAGGTCACACAGCTTCTCGCCATTTCCTAAATCAATGCCTACATCCTGAAGATTTCGCAAGGCACTCTCCATTATTTCATCCATGATGAAGTTGAACAGGAATGGACACATGGGGCATCCCTGTCGAACACCACTGGTCGTTTCGAACCGACCGGATAGTTCACCGTAAACACCTAGGCGGTCAGAAGTATGAGAATACAATGATCTCAGTAGGCTCACGAACTTCTGGGGCATACCTCTTCGATGAAGAGCACTGAAAAGCGCTGCTCGATCAACTGAATCGAAAGCGCCTTTCAAGTCTAAGAAAATTATTATCGCGGTCGGCGGTACGTGTGACGCGTTTCAAGTAGTCGGCGAAGAGTAAAAATCTGGTCGATGCATCCTCGACCTGGGTGGAATCCAGCCTGCTGTTCGCGGACATTTCTCTCGCGAGCGGTGTAAGACGACGCAGCAAAATCGAAGCTAATACTTTGGTGACTATCAGAACTAAGCTAATCCCACGATGATTACTACAGTCATTGCGCATTCCCTTCTTGAAGATAGGAACAATCAATGACTCGCTCCATAATAACGGGATACGCTCCTCCTTCCAAATGTCACGTAGCACGTGAATTTATCATGGCATCTCCATCCAATTTGAATGAAAATGAGGGAAGTTTGTAGGAGCCGGCAGCTTTTCCACGTCTTAACAATAGAACTCTACTTCCACCTCCGATGGGGGAGGCAAGTGATACTCCCCAAGGATTCGCAGTTGTTGATGTCGGAGAAACTACATTAGCTCACAACCAGTTAAACTGCCCCGTGAAGTATTCAGAGCCATTCTGTTTGCCATGCCTAAGCTTTCCATTCCTATTACATGATAGGAGTTCGCCATCCATCGACGTCGCGAACAAGTCTGAACTGTCTTTGGCTGTTACCTGAAGTAGCTGCTACTTCCTTTTCTTCGGCTACCTTGACCCACCGACTTTCGCGATCCCTCTTAAGAATATTTGTGACTTGCCTCCGTAGCTGCCTTCTTGTTTTATTCATCTCCTTACAGTTCGGGAGCTGATGCTTTTGTCCCATTAGACTTACCGACTCTTGGGAAATCCAGTGTCCTTGATGGGTACTGAATCTGGGACCACAGGCGAAACCTACCGTCACGTGCATCGCCCGTTTGATATGGGCCTAGTGCTCATCTACATTACTGTTCATTGCAGTTCCTAGCTTATTTGCTAATGTCTTTTTCATAACTGGTACGAACTTCTGAATAAGACAAGCGTTGTACGGCTAACCGGGTTTGCGGTTTGCACCGATTACCGTGGAGCTGGAGCGCAAATCGCATTAAGACTAATTCACGGTCCGACTCTACGTGCGTGGACAAGTAGGATCTACGGTTTTGGACAGAGCTGCACCACCGGTAGCCTACTACGACATAACCAATCTTATCTCGAGTACCTGTAGAGTTAGATCGCCACGCCACTGTGCTACGCGAGCTATGCAGTAAATCTGTTCTGGACAGGAGTAACTTTTCCCACGAAACGAGAGAAGACTATTGATATGTACGGTTCGCAACAGATGATGAAGGGTTTATCAGAGGGAACGAAATTCGGTGATAGGATTGTTACGCTTTACTTGACTGGTATAGAAGGTACATGATCTGAAATAGAAATTGGTACAATACTAGATATGTAAACAAAACAGGGTAAACAAACAAGGAAAACTACGTCACGCATCCCCGTTATCTGCTTCTCTGAACGAGTGGTGACTTCAACATGGAACTCACCCTTCTGCATGTCAGAGCAGCAGTCTGTTGAAGCGCATGCCGAGATCACGAACGAACTGCGCACAACACAGTAACCCTTAGAACACCAACTGACGCCTGGAGTCTTAAAGCACATAAACGACTATTAATCAAGATCCAGTCTAAAGGGGCAGCTTCAGCCTTGTCAGTTGAGAATATCCCTTCACTACATTGGCCAGCAATTTTACATCTTTTACACTTCAAGTGAAGCTCAAATGGCATTGCTCTGCAAACACAGACATACGATTGGCTTCGCAGTGGTCACTTGTCACCTGCCCACGAAATCTCTCTGCCCCGTGATCACCCACATCGCGTTGGTAACTGGTGAGCTGAATTCTCGTTGATACATGCAATAGTACGTGCGAGGGCCTACAGGGGAGAGATGTGACCACTGAGTCCACCGCGTGATTGAAGGGCACAGGACCAGGGACAAATTGAGACGACCAACAAAGCGACGGCATTAGTTGTCCTTGACTCTGTGTGTGTGTGTGTGTGTGTGTGTGTGTGTGTGTGTGTGTAGCCTAACAAAACTGAGCCAATTCATACACGTGACTAGGCTGCGTTCTGTATAGAGCCTGGTCGCCCGTGAAATAACCAGTTCATTTTAACGAAGATGAGTTTGACAACGAGACGCACGTTTCATAAACCTGACACCAAGTCACGTGTCTTGAACGCGTATGAAGCTGGGGACGACTGGTGTTTGACGGCTGAAGCACTGGGCGTCAAGAGATAAACTGCAATGACCTGGATTACGAGAAACATCTTTCATTCATTCGGTTAGTTCTAAAACAGGCGAAGTGATGCAAGATGTTAACATTTTGCATATCTCTCAAAATGGCCGTCAACCTGAAATCCATACAAAATGGTGTTGGAAAATACAATGAGTGGACATTAGGCAATAACTACCGTGTTTCTCCAAAAATAGGACCCGGTCTTTTACTAATTTTTTTTATCCAAAAACGCACGAGAGCTTTATTCTGAGAATGTCCTTTATTTTTGCGCATAAAAATCCGGAAAGGCAAAACAAAGTTTCATTTCCTCGCGCATAATGAAATAATTCCAAACAGAAACTCGTTTAGACTACCGGAAGTTTTATTAATTTCCTAATAGAATTTAGTCGAATGCAATCACTCCGTTCTCTTCCGTGATGTCGTCCTAAGTTATGAAATCCCGAATTTCAGACTGTTTCTTGCAAATTCATTTCTTGGAGAATCACGGACCGCAATCTCCCGTGTTTACTAATGGGACTTACCTCAAAGTACCAGTTTTTGTCCAAGCACCCCTCTCGTAGTGCATTGGCAACGCAACAGTAGGTAGTTTTATTCCATGAATTCCTCAATAAATTCATGACTTATTAAGGATTAGGTTTGGTAAGCTTTTCACACTGACATCTTACAGTCTGTGTTCGATACACTCATCCACTTCACTCTGCAAATAATCCCGGAATAAATTTCAGCAGGTTGGGTTTGACTAGTAAATAATTTATCATGCAAGAGAATACATTTATTTTTCTCAACCACGGTCTGTGCAAAATCTGAGCGACCATACTCATGGTATGACGACTACTTCTGGACTTACCTCTACATACCGGTTATTTAGTCTTACTTCTTTGTTATTCTCACCATGCGTACACGGATAACTAAATGCTAAGTTTGCAGCAAATAGCGGTGAAATAAATTTGTAAACACAGAACTACGATAAAGATTTCATTTCATAGTCACGTAGGGTTTAATCCCCTCTTATGTGCTCAAGTGCAAAAGAACCACCGCTCGGTTTTGGAAATCAACGTTAATTACAAGTCAATCAATTGTTTAACATCACCGTAATAGGTGCAGTGGTGCTGTGCTGCATTCAGGCAGTGTGTACGCGCTTGTGGCTATTTTCTCCAAGTAGGTTGTTCGCCATTCTTGTTGACTCATGCACCCATCAGGATCTCCGGCAATTATCTGCGTACGCGTCTTTCTGATTTCAGCCTTGATAAATTGTTCCAGCACACACTATATCATTTGAAGCGGATTAAGAACCGAGTGAGTACGGTGCAAGTCTAAGAATGTTCACTCTCTCGATCGCCGCTAAATCCTCCAATCAGGAATGACAAAGTGCATTGTCACAGGTAATGACAAACGATTTCTCTGTGTAATCCGAAAGGTGACCCACAAAACCGTCCAAAGACTGTAGACAAATTAATGCGGTGTACGATCCTGTTTTGATAGACAGATCAATTAGACCTTTGGTATTCATCGCACCTATCATGTGCGGATTCTTACCGCGGCTGCTTGCCACTGGTATTCGTGCTCTTATCTCATTTGAGGTTCTACCAATTTCGCAAACAGAGCAGATAAAAGTTGGTCTTGTCTATCCATATGATCTCGTGATTGTATGCTTCGTGCCACTATAGCGATTCTACGTAACTATGTCAACGAATGTTAGCATTTTACAGACATCTCTTCCTCTTCTACTTGTTATGCAATAGATTCATCATTAGGGATATCTGGTGAACGGTCTTAAGCGTTATCAGTTGTCCATTAAGATAGTTGCTGATCGTGGCCATAGAAACATCCTTTTCATACTCAACCGTCTATCGGATTTGCAGTGCTAAAAGCGTTAGTGTGGGCTCTGCTTTAATCCAGGAAATTGGCTCCCCTACTTCATGATCAAAAAAACGTTTGAAACTTTTCCCACCATCAATAAACATGGAAGAAACTGCATTGTTTCTCGTCATTCAGGTCATTGCAGTTTATCTCTTGACGCCCAGTGCTTCAGCCGTCAAACACCAGTCGTCCCCAGCTTCATACGCGTTCAAGACACGTGACTTGGTGTCAGGTTTATGAAACGTGCGTCTCGTTGTCAAACTCATCTTCGTTAAAATGAACTGGTTATTTCACGGGCGACCAGGCTCTATACAGAACGCAGCCTAGTCACGTGTATGAATTGGCTCAGTTTTGTTAGGCTACACACACACACACACACACACACACACACACACACACACAGAGTCAAGGACAACTAATGCCGTCGCTTTGTTGGTCGTCTCAATTTGTCCCTGGTCCTGTGCCCTTCAATCACGCGGTGGACTCAGTGGTCACATCTCTCCCCTGTAGGCCCTCGCACGTACTATTGCATGTATCAACGAGAATTCAGCTCACCAGTTACCAACGCGATGTGGGTGATCACGGGGCAGAGAGATTTCGTGGGCAGGTGACAAGTGACCATTGCCAATCCAATCGTATGTCTGTGTTTGCAGAGCAATGCCATTTAAGCCTCACTTGAAGTTACGTAAGATTCACCTGAAGTTACAAAAGATTCACTTGAAGTTACAGCAGCTTCACTTGAAGAGTAAAAGGTATATTTGTTTCGTCCCCTGAAGTGCGCAAGAAGTACCCCGATGATATATCAAGAGCAGTTAGCTGAATCACACTTCTCGAGTCCTGGATACGCGTTTCACTTAAGCAGGTGACATCAATCTTCAGAGAGTTCATTGTGAGCGCTAGGCGAGCCTGCTGACCCGCTTGCATGAGAGTGCACACGTTAAAGGAGACGAGATTCAGAGGCTGACGAGGTTTCAGAAAACGTGAGTTGCGAGACTGATGACTATTCCCAGCACTATCTGCGAGTATCGGCCGGGTTATCAGTGGGAGAATTATGAGTAGGTAGAGGGGGCAGTGAGAGGTGGTTGAGGACAGAAGACAAAGGTTGAATAAAAGAGAGGGAACTCTGAGCAGTAGCCCACTTATCAGTACACACCCCGCTCGATGCAATGGGCAGCGCGGTCCTGATTATCCCGCCCAACGACCGATGCAGTATGGAATTCTCTCTATTCGTGCAGTTTATGGGAGATGTTAGACGGGTACTGCTAGGGTATCCAGCCGCAAGACAGTAGAACGATTAGGGTTCTCAACGAAAGCCTTCTGTTCCAACAAGAACCTGTCCACAGAGCAGCGGGGTAGCTGAGTGGAAGCCGATTTACTTGGATCAATTATCCATCGATTTTACCGACTGAGTTGACAGCTCAGATCGACTCCTAATCTGGAGGACCAGGCGACTGCTTCGTCGATCCTCTACCCATTGGCTCTAGGTATGATCTATTCTGCGGCTTGAAGTATCCCATCCAGTATAGCTTGTTGAATCGCTGAAGCGCGTAAGCTGTCACACCACGTCAAGGTGCAATCTCGTTGCAGTTGCGAGACCTGGACCTTCCGCATTGAGGATGCTCGGCGGCTTCCTGTATTCGGCCATTGACGTCTTCGAAGAATTTCTCGGGTCCAGTGGAAGCATCGGGTGAGCAATGACGAGGTGCGTCGCCGAGTTCAGTGCTGATGGTCGCCCTCTGACTGAGATAATCACTCCACACCGTCTCTGGTGTCTTGGTTGCGTTTTGCGTATGCCTGTTCATCGTTTACCTTTCCGCGCTTTTTGCACGAGCTGGGCAAGGTTGGAAGGAGAGACGCGGTAGTCAAGCTATGTATTGGCTTAGGAGCATGAGAAAGTCAGCTTCAGCTCTGTCTTTGGTTGGCGCCTCCCACCTTTAGGGTTGGAGCCTAAAAGAAGAGGATTGCTGTCGGTTCGACACTGAGAGATATGGATCAGAACCGAATCGGGTGGCGTGAATGCTGCAAAGTCTATCTGTTGACTTCCAGTTCCCCATAAATAAATGAAAAACAGACCAAGAAAATCATAAAGTGTACGGTGAGAACATCCCGAAAATTTGGTTTTACTTTTTTTGGTCTGAATATTGACGCAAATTGTCCCCCCACTGTAATTCTTTTGCGGTGTTGTTGCGTCAGCTTCACACGTATTCTCCAGCCCGTGTATTCGTGTATATATATATATATATATATATATATATATATATATATATATATATACCTGAGCTGCCATGACATCTGATTGTCTGTCAACGATCGAGTGTACACTGCAGCGGTTGGGTTGGTTCTTTTATACGGTTGAGAAACATAGACGATACGAGCAGAATACAAGCGAAGACTTCCGGCGTGAGAACAACCATGTCTCTAGTACTGTCTGAATATTGTGGGAACATCGTATCAACCATGCTGAGGTTAGACGTAGAGTATTGGGAACCCGTGGTCATTCATTGGAACAAGTACTGAATCTCAAAAGGTTAAGGTGGTTGGGACGTGTTATGCATGCCAACCAATAGACTTACTCACCATCGTACAGCGTTAAACAGTAGGGCAAGCCCCACTGACCACTGCCTTTCTCACCATGTTGCACGCTGAATTAGAAAGTATGAGTATACAAGATGGATAGGCAGTGGACCTACATGGGTGGGAAAAGAAAAGAATGCCTTAGTAGCCAACACACGGAAAACACAGTCTAACTGTACAAACGCACATCTACGAACCAGTCTGATTCGACAACAGTGACAACACGATCACCACTGTCTACGGTTCGCTGCCATATCCTTCAGTGTCTCCAGCCAACTAGTAGATAGATCTTTTTGACCCTAACCACGAAGACGTGAAGCACCTACTTTTCCTAAGTCTGCCGTACATTTTCTCATTCCCCGCTGCCACGTCATCTGTTGACCTCCACGTGGTCTCTTCCAGTCCCTAGGAGGAACGGAGAATAGGACACGGTACGGTAGACGTGTGTTTGACATAAGTAACACATGCCCCAACCAACAAAGTCTACCAAGCTGGATACGCTGTGGCAGAACGATCTCTCAGTTAGTACCGAACACTCGATTTCTGACCTCATAGTTGCTAACTCGGATACTCCACCCGATCTTAGCGATACTACATAAACATCGGTGGTCGAAAACCTCAAGACGACGAATATCTTCAGCACGCAGACTCCAAGTTTCGCAACCATACAACAAAACTGAACACACTATGGCACAGTATACACGACCTTTCAACTTCGGTGAAATATAAGGTCAGCGCCACAAATGCTTCAGTCCAGCATACGCCGCTCGAACCTTGGATATACGTATGCTCATCTCTACTACTGTGCTCCCATCCGTCGTCACGTTGCTGACGAGGTAAGTGAAGCGGTCGGCAATTGCCAGCACCTCCCCATCGAGCATCAAGCTCGGAATCGTTAACGTCCAATCTGTTAACATCACCGTGCACTTTGAAGGTGCAAGGTGCACATGCCAAATGGAGCTACAGCTCTTGAGAGTCTATCTAGTGCATGTTGAGCAAGTTCCGTGGATTCGAACAAGCAGACAACGTCGTCCGCGTAATCTAGGTCACACAGCTTCTCGCCATTTCCTAAATCAATGCCTACATCCTGAAGATTTCGCAAGGCACTCTCCATTATTTCATCCATGATGAAGTTGAACAGGAATGGACACATGGGGCATCCCTGTCGAACACCACTGGTCGTTTCGAACCGACCGGATAGTTCACCGTAAACACCTAGGCGGTCAGAAGTATGAGAATACAATGATCTCAGTAGGTTCACGAACTTCTGGGGCATACCTCTCCGATGAAGAGCACTGAAAAGCGCTGCTCGATCAACTGAATCGAAAGCGCCTTTCAAGTCTAAGAAAATTATTATCGCGGTCGGCGGTACGTGTGACGCGTTTCAAGTAGTCGGCGAAGAGTAAAAATCTGGTCGATGCATCCTCGACCTGGGTGGAATCCAGCCTGCTGTTCGCGGGCATTCCTCTCGCGTGTGGGCGTAAGACGGTGCAGCAGAATCGAGGCTAATACTTTGGTGACTATCAGAACTAAGCTAATCCCACGATGATTACTACAGTCATTGCGCATTCCCTTCTTGAAGATGAGAACAATCAATGACTCGCTCCATAATAACGGGATACGCTCCTCCTTCCAAATGTCACGGAGCAAGGCGGTAAGTGATTTCTTCAAAACATTTCCACCCAGTTTGAAAAGCACTGGGAGAAGCTCGTCGGGACCTGCCCCTTTCCTCCGCCTTAGTAATCGAATACATGACTCTACTTTTACTTCCGATGGGGGCTCAAGTGATACCACCCAAGGAGTCACAGTTGTTGACACGGGAGTAACTACACTAGCGT
Source organism: Fasciola hepatica (assembly GCA_948099385.1). Classification (NCBI taxonomy): domain Eukaryota; kingdom Metazoa; phylum Platyhelminthes; class Trematoda; order Plagiorchiida; family Fasciolidae; genus Fasciola; species Fasciola hepatica. The sequence goes on along the minus strand of CANUEZ040000152.1, from coordinate 4,027,255 downwards.
GCGGCCAGCTAAACTGTTCCTCGAAGTACTCGGCCCATCGGTCAAGCCTTTGCTGTTTGCTGTGGATGGGTTCTCCATTCCTATCCCAAATCGTCTCACTGACCTAGATACGACGTCCACCGGTGTTACGAATAAGTTTGAACAGTCTTTGACTGTTACCTGAAGCAGCTGCTGTTTTCATTTCTTCAGCTACCTTGACCCACCAATTTTCGCGATCATTCTTAAGGCTTTTCGTAACTTGTCTTTGCAGCTTTCCCCGCATCTTATTCATCTCCTTACGGTTCGAAAGCTGACGTTTTCGCTCCATTATACTCAGCGACTCTTGCGAGATCCAGTGTCTCTGATGGACAACGAATCTAGGACTACAGGCAAAACTTGCTGCCACGTGCATCGCCCGTTTGATATGAGCCCAATGCTCATCTACATTACTGTTCGTCGTAGATCCTAGTTCATGTGCTAACTTCTGTTCATAATGGGTGCGTACTTCTGGATCATACAAACGTTGTACGGCTAATCGGGTTTTCGGTTTGCGACGATGACCATGGAGCTGGAGAGATAATCGCATTAAAACTAATGCGTGGTCTGACTCTAAGTACGTGGACCAGTAAGATCTACAGTTCTGAACAGAACTGCGCCACTGGTAGCTTACGGCAATATGATCAATTTGACTCAAAGTACCTGTAGAGTTAGAGCACCATGTCGCTGTGCGACGCGAGCTGTGTCGGAAATTAGAGCTAGACAAGAACAAACGATTGTCTGCACAAAACTGAAGAAGCCTATCCCTGTTATCTGTACGCTCAGCGGGTAAAACACAACGCCCACCTAAACAGGCTTCTGGCACACTAAGTTTGCCAACCTGTTGTGCATTGAAGTCACCAGCTAGCACTACAATGTCAGAACCTTTACTGCTGCGAACGACGGTGGCGAGTTCATCGTAGAAATCATCTTTCTGCATGTCTGAGCTGCAGTCCGTTGGGGCGTACGCCGAGATCACAAACAAATTCCGCTTAACACAACCATCCTTTCGAACACCGACTGACCCTTGGAGTCTCACAGCACATAAACGACTGTTAACAGGAATCCGGCCTTGTCAGTCAAGACTATTCCTACACTACGTTGAACCACAGCTCTAGCTGCTTCGTCTCCTGAGGTGTGCAGAAAATACCTCGATGAGATACCAGGAGTAGTTAGTTGAATTACACTGCTCGAATCCTGGATACGCGTTTCGCTTAAGCAGCAGACATCAATCTTCAGATAATTTATTGTGAGCGCTAAGCACGCCTGCTGACCAGCCTGCATGAGTGTACGCACGTTGAAGGAGCCGAGATTCAGAGGCTGACGAGGTTTGAGAAAATGTGAGTTACAAGACAGAGGATTATTCCCGACACTATTTGTCAGTGAATCGTTGCGAGTATCGACCGTGTTATCAGTGGGAGCATTATGGGTGGATAGATGGGGCAAAGAGGGATGGTTAGGGACAGAAGACAAAGGTTGAATAAAAGAGAGGGAACTCTGAGCAGTAGCGCACTTATCACTACCCACTTCGCTCGATGCAATGGGCAGCGCGGTCCTGATTATTCTGCTCGACGACCGATGCAGTATGGAATTCTTTCCATTCGTGCAGTTCATGGGAGATGTTGGACGGGTACTGCTAGGGTATCCAGCCACAAAGCAAGAGAACGATTAGGGTCCTCATCCAAAGCCCTTAGTTCTAACAAGAGCCTATCCGCAAGGCAGTGGGATGGCTTAGTGGAAGCCCATTTGCTTGGACCAATTATTCTTCCACTGATTTTGCCGATTGAGTTGCCAGCTCAAATCAACCCCCAACCTGGAGTACCAGGAGACTAGACTTTGTCTGACCTCTACTCATTGACTTGTCAGGTATGATTGCATCTCCGGCTTAAAGAAGCCATCCTGTATAGCTCTTTGGGTCATAGAGGCGCGCAAGTCATCACACCACGTCAAGGTGCAGTCTCGGACAACACAGTAGTCGACAGGAGGATGTGCCCGACTGTACACGGACGTTTGGGATTCGAGATAAAACCATTGGTATTCTCAAGGATTTCGCACCGGTGCCAAGGGTGATAATACCAGTAATATGTATGTATCACTTCCAATGTACACAATTTATTTTACTTTTTCCTTGGGTTTATTGCCATTACCGGACCAGTAGGCTCGATCGCACAGAGGGAATGAAAGTATCTTCACATCAAAACTAGACCCATTCAGCTTCTCGAATCGCAAAGAACCCCACACGTGCCCGAGGCACAGGAACTTGTACGTGGCTGTGGTATTGAAATATTGGACTATCTTCTGCCACAGCTGGTTGCATTCCAACAACACACGGTGTTCTCTGAAGCAGGTGGTGATTGGAAGGTAGGTCGATGTGGTCAGTCCGTGGCATGGCAAAAAGGTATGAAAACCTTGACCAGTGGATTTAGTCAAGTAGGACGTATTAGACTTCCGGGTTGCGGTCCAAGCGACTCACCTAGCTGTCGCGGCCAGTGGAGTAGTTGCATTCAGATTCTTCCTCTGTGTTCGTGATTCTCGCTTGATTTATTGACTGCTTGGATCTTAATCACTTCATGCTTCTATTCTTTTTGTCCCTTACTGGACGATGCCGAAAGGTAGCAACCAAAACCAGAGCACAGAATTGCGAGGTTAATGGTTCAATAAATTGAAACTGAAACTGATGTCTTTGGAAACCTTAACCAGAGTCTTCGACTTAACAGTGGGACACGCAAGTCAGTGATTTGATTAAAACTAAATAGATTTCAGTAGACGGAGTGTTGAATTCGAGGGGGCTTGCCCAGTAGATGACGGAGAACTGAACACCAGACAAAAGGCAAACACGAAGACGAGTGAGGCTTTCCGCTGTTAGCTACTGCTTTTCAAAATCCACTTGGAATTTTTTAACCTTGTGATTGTCGGTGAGCTCATTCTTTGGCACTTTTGAATGGAATTTTCTGAATGTTTGACCCGTCCCCGTAACGCTTTTGAACCATCTCAATTTATCAGCTCAAAACAGTTTATGAAGAAAGACACAGTCACCGTCATCAATCGTTGCAATACAAACAGACTGGTTCAAACTTGCATTAGGTAACCTCTCTTCTGATTGGTTGATTGGTGATACAGGCAGCTACCAGCTGACGGGGTTCCGTTCTTGTCTTATCGACCCGCTGCCTTGTCATTCATAAAGACGTTGGCTCAGGTACTGACCTGGATTATGGACAGGCACTGACGTACTGATTGCTAACCAGTCTCGGCTGTCTATCGACAAAGAGTCAGTCCGTACCTTCACACCAAGAATTGGTGATTATTCTGGTTCATAGAAGGTAACGACCGTTAAAAGCTTGTTTAGGACGAAGTAGCCTTAACAGTATATTCGAGACTTTTCGAGACACTGAACTAAATTACACATGCGAGCAGTGGTGGATTGAGAAATGTAGGAAAATGAAAAAGGCTGCATCCATTGACAATGTTCGCAACCTTTCACGCTTGATCAGAGGTACCGGTCCACGGAAGCCTGGTGTAAATGAGTTAATTAAGGAATCCGACGGCTCGGGGACGTCGTCTGGAACTTTGGGCGCAGCACTTTAGGGAACAATTCAGTTGGTCCACCTCAACCTTGGACCTTCCAAATATATCTGCCAGCGAAACGATGCAGGTGGATATCACTCCTTCATCAGAGATGGAGATTATGTGGGAGATAGGTTTACTTGAAAAGGTACAAAGCCGCTGGACCGGATGGGTTGTCTCCATCTTTTTTCAAGAGTGGAGGCGAAACTCTGGTTCCGGAGTTAACAAAACTCCACCGTATTATTTGGAATAGTGAGCAGATTCTCAGGGAATGGTGTGAGTCGGCCATTGTGCCGATTTACAAGAAAAGTGACAGATCCTCTTGTGAAAACCACAGGGGGGTTAGTTTGGTAAGTATCGCGTCCAAACTGCTCATCGGTCTTATTCTGCACCGATTATCCAGTGCCTGCGAAATGTGTACGCGTGAGAATCAAGCCGGTTTTAGACCCGGTCGGGGTTGTATCGACCACATCTTTACTCTCCGGCAAACCTTAGAGCACAGACACATCTTCCGTAGGCCCACGACCTCTTTCTTGACCTGAAAGAGGCGTTCGACTCAGTCGACCACACAGTTTTCTGGCGCTGCCTCTTACTGTAGGGTGCGCCAGAGTTTATTTCTGAACAACGGATCTGTGGTTAGCTTGTGGGTAGGGTGTGGGCCAAGGAAGCCTTAGCGCTTGCACGAACTGTTTTTGGGCGCACAGCGGGAGATTGTAGAGACAAATGCATGCCGCTTCCGCTGTGGCTAAAACACGGCACTTCACCAGTCTTGATTGCTCACTTCGAACTTTGTAGATTGGCCGGAATGCTTCGGTCACATTCACTGAGTGGTTAGACTGAACAAGGTGTGAACACACAGCGCTCGTAATTACTTTGATTGCTTCAGTGTTCAGCCAAGCTGAGTGGTGTTCACGGACGCGTTCGGATAAGTGTCTGGTTGAACGGCCAACGTACGCTGTCCCACAAGAACAAGTAAAGGAGTACACACAGAATGAGACCATAGAATCTGACACCTTATCCTTTAGTCGTAAATACACACACGGTTTTGATGTGAATAAAATATGGAGCTTTGCCGAGCAAAATTTTTCGTCGAAGGATCTTGATGATCTGCGATGTATAATATCCGCTGGGATATCACCATTGAACGGCAGGCGGACGCATACTGATTTCTTTGGGACAACTGTGGTCTTCGCTCTTTCTTTCACTTGTCGCACTGTCCTACCAATGGAACGATCCGGATATCCATTTTTCAGGAACACATTGCGCAGAGAACGAAGTTCGTTGTTCAGTGTGTATCCAGTACAAATTTTTCGTGCTCTATTAAACAGGCAACGGGTTTAGTTGCGCTTAAGTTTGAGTGGCACGAAACTTTCGAATCACAGATCCGTTGATGCGACCAATGACACCGCAGACACCCACTCACGATCAGAGACGGATCTAGGTCACGTATGTGATATTTGATCCCCTCTCCCTCACTTAATTTTGACGCATCGTCTTATCTTGATTTCTCTTCTGTTCACCTAACATTGTTCATATAAAATGTGATGTAATGGCATGATTACGGATCACTGAAAACAAGCTTGTTCGCCACCTTGTGCTGTTCTCCGTGTGCTCTGTGGGATTATTCAGACAAGTTTATTTCTCTTTTCCAATGCTTGTATGCGAACAGCCAAAGTCGAGTTTGTGCTTACGGCGATCTTTCCCCGGAGTTCAACACGGAAAGTGGTGTTCGTCAGGGTTGCTCTCTTTCACTCTTCCTCTTCAATTTCGTGATTGAATTGGTTCTTGAGATAGTCCTATCCTCGTGTGAGAATAGCGGCATCGATCTTTGCTCAGACAGTAAACTGTTTGATTTGGAATACGCAGACGATATTGTTCTTCTGAGTGAAGTAAGTTGTAAGCTCTTTTAGATAGTCTTAGCAACAGTGTAGCAATGTATGGGATGCGTTTTGCACCTTCAAAGTGTAAAATGCTGCTGCAGGACTGGGTTGGCTCAACACCAAACTTTGTGTTGCCAGGGTAAGCTCTAGCTGAAGTGGATAGATTCTGTCACCTAGGCAGCTACATCTCACCAGGTGGGCAGATATCGGATGAAGTGTCATCGCGTATACAGAAGGCGTGTTTGGCTTTTCCCAACCTCCGTCATCTGTGGCGTCGGCGTGACATCCAATTGTCTGTTTAGAGTAGAGTGTACAATGCGGCGGTTAGGTTCTTCCTTTTATACGGTTGAGAAACATGACCGTTGAGGGTAGATGATAGGCGAAGACTGTCGGTGTTCGAGCACAGATGTTTCCATGATATTGCCCTAGTATGATGGGAACACCGTATCAACAATGCTGAGGTTAGACGCAGAATGTTGGGAACCCGTGGTCATTTACTGGAACAAGTACTGAATCTAAACAGGTTAAGGTGGTTGGGACGTGTTATGCATGCCAACCAATAAACTTCCTCGGCGTATGCTGTTCTCTGAAGCAGGTGGTGATTGGAAGGTAGGTCGAGGTGGTCAAAGGTAGGAAAACCTTGATCGGTGGACTTGGCCTAGTGGGACGTGTTAGACTTCCAGGTAAGGGTCCTGATTTCCCTTTGATACGTTGACTTTGTGGATCTTTCACCTTATGCTTCTATTCTTTTCGCCCTTTACTGGACGATGCTGGAAGGTAGCAACCGAAACCAGAGCACAGAAGTGCGAGGTTAATGGTTGAATAAACTGAAACTGAATTTTGGGGTTTATTTAAATGTATTTCATCGAACTTTAGGAATATGTGAAGTTCTTGGGCAAAAGCATACTTGGAAATAATTTTTCACCATGACTAGCGCAAACGCGGAAAAATTTGTCGTTTGTAAATGATTAAAATGACAGGAGTACGTCCCATGACTAAAAGCTCGCTGCACAATCCTGGAGAACGGACACAAATTCCCATGACTGCCAACCAAAGTAGCGTGACCGTGTTTATCCCGAAGGGACGCGGAACGGATACCGAGTGGGGTGTACAGGTGTCGGATAGCAGTAGCACCAGAGATAGTAGACTACCGTGCCCTCGGGGTATCTCCCACCTCTCTGGTCTCCACCAGATATCCAGCTCTCGCCTGTGGTTTCGTGAAGCTGAAGCATGCGCCAGAGGTCACACCCCGGTAAACTGCTCGGCGGGAGGGCTAAACCGGGTTGAGGGTAACCGTGGCTCAGAAATCTCGGTCAAACGATGTTCGCCATGCGAAGACAGTAACCCCTGAAAAGGCGGACGTCTATCTGAGACCGAAGAAAACCCACTGCACACTAGATTATAAAAGGAACCATTCAACATGTCACTTAAAAAGCTGTGTGCGTGCTCGGTCTCACCAGGCCGACACAAACTGCAGCACACCTGAGGTCTGAAGAAGAGAACTAGTAGGACTTCTCGAGTAATTGGTCGAAAACGGCTGCCCAAAGTTAACTAATGTGTTCCAGATGACACTAAAAGTCAAAAATGAATCCACTTGGGAAGCTCAGTCCTGCTACCGCATATACGAGAAGCAAAGCAGGCGGTATATACTGTTGTAGCAGCTTCGCAGACACCAAACTCACTAAAATGCGATTGCGAGCTCAGAGCTTAGGCGCGTGTTGTTTATGAATAGGTATTTGCATTCATGTTTACTTGGGAATGACAACCGCTTCTCATGAGCAGCCAATTCCAGTGACAGGTTCTCCTTTAGCTATAGGCAATTCTTCTTTTCTTCTCAGTCACATAAAGTGGCTTATAGGCAGGACAATTGCTCTTCAAATCACTTCCACACATCCAGACCCGATTCAACCAGTGTGGCAAGACAATCCTCTTCGTTCGAGCACATGGGCTTATCTTAGAAGTCCTGTAGGACATTCGGGTGGTTCTCATCAGTCATCCATTGAGGTACGCAACTGGTCAAGCAAACGTTGACCAGGCTCTTCGATAGGTTAGGAATTCGGCTTAGCCTCGGTTCCTTCAATCAACTGGTGGTTTGAAGACCGTTTAAGTCCACCTGGTACCGGCGGAGTAAACAGCATCGCCATCTTACATCACGCGACTCAGGCGGCAAGGCGCAGTCTAGCTCGTCAGCTCTGGCCATTAGCGCGTTCAGTCTCCCATCTCCTGTCAGTTATACAGGATGATCAATATAATTGCTAAAACCCATCAATTGCTATCGTTGGACGGGAATCGAGTCCGCATGAATCGTGCGAGCGTCCGAACTATGTAAAAGCAGTTGGAAATGAGAGTCGCTCATAAATCCATCGGAACCCTGCGGTTCGTCCTATTCAACGAAAACCGTGTGGACCAGCACGACCAGTCATGATTGGTCTACGCCATTTCGTGCCTAAAAATTGAATACATTGAATGCACTAGAATACATAGGCCGACCCACACATGCAGACCTGGAACCACTGCGCGCAAACGGTTTATGAGGTCTAAGTCTTGAATTCTCAGAGTAATAGGCAGATAGGAAGCTGAAGCCAAAATATTTCAAGATCTTGTATTTATTTTAGTTTAAATAGACAGCGCAAGAATGGTCATTCGAGCAAATGAAACAGGGGAGCGCCTGACCTTTAAAACCCTCCAATCGGCCATATTGTTCAGTCGAAACGTGGAGATCAATAAACATCACGTCACCCTAGCAAGACCGGTATTGAATGACTGAGAAAAGTAAAGACGGATCAAAAACACGCGGAACCAGCCGTACGGCTGAATTCATTACGCTTTAGACGCTGTGCGTAGGAAAAACTACCCGGGGGCTACGACGTAGCTCGTCCGGAGGAAGATGCGTCGTTGCTTGAAGAAGAGTAGAGCTAGTCTGCAAGAGAGCCGATCCGAACTGCATCGGGACGTTGGCGTCCAATGCAATAAGTACGAAGTGAGTGACTTCAACACCTAACGTCTTTCCTGAAACGTTATTTTATATCATGATGTGTATCTATTGCCATATTTTGTACATATGAGAAATTCCAGTTTCTGTCTCATCCAACAAGGTCTATTCTCACAATAGTTATTTTCATGCGGTAGAATAATTTAAATATCGCTTAAAGAACAATTATTTAAATAACTGAATTCAAGTGAATCCACAATTTATAAATGTTAACATTCTGCCCATACAGTTGATTTTCAATATTTGAACAAAGCCACTAAATGAAAAATAATTAATGATTGTTCCTTTTCCTATCTCAGACGTCTGATCACAATGATTAAAATAGACAGCTGTTTTCGAATAACGGGAATGGCCAGAAGTATTCATTACCTACGACAAAATACCATTGTAAATCCCTTCCTTCAATGTACAACTGATTTATTAATATATGTACATTCGATTGTCTTTCAAAGTTGGTAATTTGGAAGTAATTTGCGGTTACGTTGCGACTTATGAAATAATAAAAGTAAAGTGGGAAGTGGGAAGATTTAAGATTTGCGTGCAACTATGGTCGTTCGTTTACAGGGCTATTTAGGCGGCGATGCATCAGAAACTGATTCCATCTATTAGGACAAAGATTACCGGATACATGAAGGGTTTTCCGTGGTCGGCCTAAAATCGTCCCCAAACAGACCGCTTTTGTTCCAGTGGGGTCTTTCTGGAGTCGTTCTGGGGATGTACTGCGGTCGTCTTGGGGACTATTTCGTGACCATTTGGGAACTATTGTGTTACTTGGAGTCCTATTCATACATACATTCACCGACTTTTCATGATGAGTCCTGTTTTGGATCGAAACATGACGGCGAACGTTTTATAACTCAGTGTATATATATATATATATATATATATATATATATATATATATATATATATATCCCCTTCGCGAGACGAGTATGAAATGATTCAAAGGCGATTTAAACTGAACGAATTTCTGAAAAAACTGTCAGAAGAATTCAATTCAATTCATGAGTATCAAATTAAGTCAACCAAGAACTCGCCTAAGAAAACCAACGTTTGACTTGTCAAGTGCCACAAAGCGATTGTATAAACGGTAAATCTGTTTTGCAGAAACTGCGGATAAATATTATCAGGCGAATGCCACAACCTACATCCAGTTTCGTCCGCAATCTCATCAACCTCCGCCTGATCCAACGTCTTTGACGAACCAGAACCCATCTCCTCAAAAACTGGGCACGAGCCGCTGACAGACGCAACCTTGAAATTCAGATCAGATCAGTTCAGTTCAGTTTGCACAGAACATGCAATGGCCACGGCCAATCAAGCGTCCAGAATTCTTTCCATGGTAGGCACACCAGTTATGCACCCACCACTATCCATTTCAGTTCAGCTCAGTTCAGTTTTCACAGGACTTTGTGTGGCTAAAGCCAATCGTGAATCCAGATAGTTGTGTTGTCGGCTCAGTCCTGTTGCCCCCAACACCTGGTGATTTTCGATGAGTAGTATGGCACTGTATGTGGATGACAGGACAAAATTGCCCCATAAGCACGCGACCGGTTTCGCGGTTATTGCCGTTCATCAGGTATGCGAACCCGGTACTCTTCCGCCCAATCATCCTTACGCCTGAGCACTACACGGTTGGTTTGCAGCTGTAATCTCATTTGAATCGAATGGAGATTGCATGGGCGGGGAGTCTACTTTTAGGGTCACACGGTGATTCTTCCAAAGTTAATTCGTCCGTTAACACGGTTAACCTTCAGAACGAGGACACATGGTTCCAAGTAGGGATTTTCGATACGGGCAGTATGGCGTTGTATGTGGATGACAGGACAAAACTTCCCGTCCACGCAAGCTCCATTCGATTCAAATGAGGTCATAGCCGTGAAACAGAAGATTTTCTCTCTCTGAAAGGCAAAATCTTTGGGCAGTATCAGCCCCGGCAGAGAAAGGTGGAAACCGGGTAAATTTCTTCGGACCCTAAAAAATACCTAGCATAATTCGGGGCATACTGCCACCCAACATTGGTCTACTGCTTTCTTAAAACCTTCCAATAGGATGCCACTCTATTCAAGTAGTAATTTGCCCTAATTTGGGGCTTTGGGTGCTTTCTTCGTAATATTAAGCTACGCCCCCTTGTGACTCCCTACGGGATCGGGGAGAAAAGCTCTCCTCGATTTATACCTGGCAGGTCCTTCAGTACTTCGAAAGCTTTTATCGAATTCCCGCGAAAGTGCCGCCTCTTCACTGAGGGCAGATCCAGCGCAAGGAGACGCTCCGTGTAGCTGAATCCCACTTGGCCAGTCACCATTCTGTCTGCTAGCCCTTTCACTTTCTCCAGACTGTCCATATCTTTCTGATACCATGGTGCCCAGGCTTACGTGCAGTATTCCATGAATGGTCTGACTATGGATTGGTATATCGGAACTAAAATCTCCGGCTGTCTACGTAACACTGTGGACCTAACCCGAAAGAGTCCGCTCCTGGCCATATTGGCTGCCGCCGTGCACTGCTCCGACTGCTTGAGGCTGTTGTCTATCATAGCCCCCAGGTCCCTGGCCTGAAGTTCGGGAACGCCGAGCAAACGGTGAGGACTGTCTGTGCGTACGGGATTTTCGGGTAATGAAGGGGAGAGTGCGGGTGACGTGGCAACCGCTGACTGCAGTGGCAATAACGGCTCCAGCCCAGGGGGACGCCTTGTCGTGAATCCCAGTCAGTGTGTTTTGACTGGACAGACAGCATATGTGGTTCTGAGAAATGTTAGGGGGTTGTTGAACAAACGCAAAGATCGGGAAGCGTTTGTTATAGCCCATAGACCTGCAGTTATAGAGCTGACTGAGAAGTTGTTGAACGACGAGGTTTTGGACACCGAGCTTGCTCTACAAGGGCACCACATGTTTCGTTCTGACCGAACTCGGATCAGAGGTGGTGGAGGTGTAATAATTTATAATAGAGAAGGCCTATCTGCTCATCTGCTTGATCGTTAATCGGATCTCAAGGCTTGGCAGGGCACTCAGGTGTAAGGTGAAATTAGTTGGTAGTAGATCCTTGGTTTTGGGACTTTTCTACAGGAAACCTGCTGCAGAGCCACTGGACATCCTGGAGTCCTTGAGGAGACTGGGATCTGACGGTCACTATCTCATCCCAGGTGACTTCGATGGGCCCCACACCGACTGGGCTGCATCCCGCTTTACTGAGGCAGGTGACAACTTCTCCAGAATTCTGTATACCACGGTATGTGATCTGGCGCTGTACCAACACGTACCTCAACCAACCCGCTTCCAAGGTGAGCAATCGTCCAATCTCGATCTTGTTCTCACTCAAAGGTTGTCGGAAGCCTCCGACATTGATATTTTTTTAAAAATAAATATTGGTATATTTCTCGGCCATGGTCGAGACGCACGCGCTAAAGCATGATCATGGTGTACACGTTACTCAATAAGATGAAATGTTCGCATATTCTAAGTATGAAAGTCGAAAGTATTAGAGATGATAAAACAATGACAGGAAAAGTTTGAATGGATCATTCTGACAATGGTTTGCGCGGCAGTTTTAAACCAGTTTCGAATCCGGACCAGGCAGTGGTACGCGGTGGAGATATCGAGAAAATCGTTAACGCAGTGCTAAGGAGGCATTATTAACAAGAATGATGCAAGCCCAGGAAACCAGAGGCCAACTAAGGTTCTGCAGATGAAGTTAATTTTGAATAAGAAGAAAAAGGGTGGAAAATCGACGCATGCGAAGAGGATAGCGATCCATGAAGACAATGCAGACCCTGAATGACGGATTTACCGGAGTTCTGTAAACGGAATGAGATTTGAAGCAGGGGGACATGAGGCCAGTTTCGTGAAAGTGAACACCGGTGGATGTGGGAGAAACAGCAGTCCATAAAAAGGTGAGTTTAGATTCAGGGCCAGTAACATGTACTATTCAGAAATAAGAAGGCGCAACTGTAAGGTCCTCAAGAAGTGGAGAGTCAAATTCCAGCCGGCTACGGTTCGGGGGAAAGATAACCTGTGTTAACGGATAATAAAGTGGAAAAATCTTCGCATAGACTTCAGCGTTGTGCTGCTTCAATAACAAATATATATGTATGCGATGACGCATTTGCCTTCAGCGTTATTCTGGTAACGTACGACATCGAATGCATAAGTTTCTTCTGACAGGGCAAAGTATGTGTCAGTCAATCAGCCGAGTGTGGCTGTATGTTAGCGGCATGCGCGTGAGCTGGAATTCGTGTTGGTTGCGTTAGAAAATGCTGAACGATCTGATAAGCAATTAGGGGTATCTCCTGTTGTGTGGTTGGATTTCGGTCCCAGTTGCCATGGTAGGTTCCACTTGAGTCTCTGTCTGTACGAGTCAAAGCGGCCTCCTTGGTTAGCCACTTTGGCGACTGAGATAGTGGGAGACAACGACCTGAAATAAAGAAAGATTGCAGTCTGGAGGTGGTTCCAGCTGTGGGTTATGATAATATGTGGATTGGTTTGGTCTATGTGAGTGGGGCATGGGTAAAATAGGCTCGCAGTGGATTTGAGCTATACTGCTGCCGGCTGACGAAGTTGCGTACACAGGCTTGGTAACTGTGTATGCATTTAAAAGGATTTATGATTTGCCCGTGGTCAGTAATAATAACCCTCAAAACCGTTTGCTTACGCAGAACGCAGTTTGGCACGAGGCGATAAGATAGGTTTGAAATAACAGACAGAGCGAGTAGGACAATCATACTGTTTGCGTGGCGCTACGCTGTTACTGTCTCTTTCGGTATAGTGGTTGTTCTATACTGAGTAGTTTCTGAGGAGTCAAAGTAGAAGGAACTATTGGGGTGACAGTGGTTATAGATTAGAGGTAATTGGTCACTTGTCTTGGAACATTGACGCGAGTTCATCTATGCTCTTCCTCGATAGTGCTATCGTACCGAGATTAGGCTCCAATGTGAGCAAGGAAATCTGATGTGGATATGATTGCATGGTTACCGTGGTATCTTTTTCGTTGTTATCGTACTGCAAGGCAGGACTACACCGATGTGAGGACTGGTTTGGGGAACCGTGTGAGGTGGGTCCGAATTTTCGTCATGGAAGCAAACTCTAACGGTCTACATTCGGTGCTCATGGTAGGCGGCACAAGGGCCTGCTTCAGGTAGGGAGGTTGCACGATACACAACTACTGGCATCCAGCACGTGGCGCTCCAAGAATGATCCACACTTTTTTAGACGTCATTATTATTATTGTTTTTTTAATGGTTTTATCACAGTCAGGTATATGGCTATCAGAGAAGGCGGAGATGCTTTTGGCGGGCGACCACAGCTCCCACGCCCCGGCCGAAACACGGACCGCATGTAACAAGCCGCGCTGGGAAAAGGTCCACCACACCAGTCAATCCGTAGCGACACTCCAACCCGGAGACATGGGTCACATGTGACCAGGCTGGTGTGCCTGGAAGACAAAACAGTGGGGTATTTTTTCTCACTTTTTTGTGCCAATCTCTTACATTTTGGTGTTCATGTCTTATTGGTGGTCAACTCTGTGCAGGGAGACCTTCACGGCCAGGAATGTTTGCAGAAGTGCCGCGCTAACACTCGCCTTATCCGTGAAGTCAGAACACCCAGGCCGTTTACATGGGACAAAAAATGCAGGGGGAGGCAGAGTCAACCACGGCCTGCGATTATTCGATGGGGTTTATGTTCAACACAACGCCAGTCTGCACAAAGATGGGGTACAACTTGCAGCACTAACAACGTGATTCGTCGGTACGATCCACATATGGTTAGTAGTTTTGCTGGCTAAGTATCAAATGTTGTATAGGCCAATCGTGGAGGATGCTAGAGTTCTGTGATTGGGACAGAACTTGAGCTGTGAATGTCTAATGGTGACTACTGGATGGAGGCTGAAAAGTGTGACAGGTGCTGCGTCTTGGGTTAGAGATAGAGGCAAAAACCTAATAATAATCGGTACTGAAATTGTTCAAAGACTATCTTTCATGCTTCCAGTGGTATTTCATATAATCAAATACGACTGCTGAAGCACTGGCCTAAGTCATGAGAGTTATTCTGTTTAGGCATTGTAAACTGGTAGGTTTACGCTTAGATGATGGCAACTGCGGCGTATGGTGTGGCACATCCTAGATTATCAAGGGTTCGGGTTAGTATCCAGCGTTTTACTCATAAGCTCTATCAAAAGACATATAAGGATTCGTAAGAGCGATCAGTTTTTGGATGTCCAGAGCTACGTGTAGTCCAGACTTAAACATAATTAGGGAATCTACGGAACGGACTTCAGCTGGGAGTTTATTCCACAGAGTTGCATATTTCAGGAGGAAGAAGTTGATGGTAAAAAGTTGGGATTGTTTTGCTGTCCTAGATCGTATGAATGAGCCGCTGAGTTCCGTAATTGCTGCAGCGGTGGGGCCAACCCTATGCGGGTCTAATTGAGCCTAGGTTGCTCAGAGCGGTTATTTGATTTATTAGTACCCTATACCTACCTCAAAGGCCTGAGCCCTTGAAATATACGGATTGTATAACCTAGTCAGCGTGTCCACCGTTAGGGCTGTGCTTATTTCCTGTTTGAAAGCCACCGATGTCGGTGATAACGCCCGAATTCGTTGTGGTAGCTTATTCCACAATGAAGCGTACTTGTTAATGAAGAAGTTTGACCGAAGAGCAAGCTTCGGCAAAGGGACAGACACCAAGAACTCATTGTTACGTAAGGGATACGTAGAAAGGGTTCTTACCTGCGGTGCTGAACTACATGATCTATTCTTCAAGATATTGTGAAAGAATAGAAGGTTATTTCTTATGCGGCGTAGCCATAAGGGATCGATTTTCAGCCGCTCACAACGTTCCATGTAATTAGAAGGCGAAGAAAAACCTATGAGCTGTTTCGTGAATGCCCGTTGTACATTCTCAAACGCTATGCGGTCCCTTTGTCGCATGTTGGAACAAATGATTGAGCCGTATTCCAGAAGAGGTCTAACATGGGACTTAAAAATGTTTAGTTTACTTTCTGGCAAAATAAATGTTTGATGTATTAGCCCGATCGTACGGCTTGCTTTAGCCACCTGGATGGCTGCGTGCTCCGAAAAGTCAAACGTACATGAGTAGTGTAGACCCAAGTCACGTACCTGAGAGTTATTGGGGATGAATTTACCGTTTATACTGAATCTCCCAGTGGGGACGTGACATTTATACGTAATAATATTACTTTTTTCGGCGGAAAAACTCATTTTCCAATCATTACTCCAGGAGCTGAGAGTGAGCAGTTCCCTTGTAATGTCATCTACGGTAGAGGCTAACGCCGCGGGCTCAAAAGTGTACACGATTTTGATATCATCTGCGAACAGGAATGGAACTCGCCGTTGGAAAATGGTAAATATATCGTTAACGTACATTAGGAACAGTAATGGGCCCAGTACACTACCTAGTATCACCCCACTGGTTACGGGACGGGGTTCGGACAAATTTCCACCTATACTTACAACCTGGTCTCGGGATGTTAAATAGGACGCAAACCAAGCGAGCATTGGGTCCACGATTCCATATGTTTTGATCTTCTGTAGTAACCGGACGTGGGATACTCTGTCAAAAGCCTCGGTCATGTCCAAAAAGATCACGATTGCCGATTTACCAATATTGACAGCTTCTGTGACCAGATTGAGGAAATCGGTCATGCATGTCGCACATGATCTGTTTTTCAGAAAACCATGCTGACCAGCGTTGATTAGATTATTGGTAAGGAGGTGACGTGTCAGCCTTTCCTTGATCATTCTCTCCATGATCCTGGACACGACCGGGGTGTGGTTCACCGGCCGATAGTTAACTGGATCTAGACGTGATCCTTTTTTGTGCATCGGTATGATAGTTGAAGTTTTCCATTGGGAAGGGAAAACACTGCACCTGAGTGACAAATTGAATATGTTTGTCAGCAACATTGGAACATCTTCGCCACCTCGACTAAAAATGACCGGTGGTAATGCATCTGCACCTGGCCTGCAGGACGGTCTTGTTCTTGCAACATGGACTGAAACCTCATCAGGGTGGAACACTACCGTCGAGAAAGTTACTGATGTCACCGGATCTAGAACGGGGAAGGATGTGGCGTCATCCGTCGTTAAAGAGGAGGCAAAATAGGTGCTGAAAGCCTCCGTAATCAAAAGAGGGTCATGCAAGCATTTGTTATTATAGTTCAAATATGGGATGTCTTGGTTAGGTTGCTTGTTTCTGACCTTCATTAGCCTGGCCAGTGCTTCCATCTTGTTTGGGTGGCTTAAGGCATCTAGTTCTGTTTCTTCTTAGAAGAATCCAAGCGCAATCTAATCGTACGGGATATACGTATTATTTGAAGATACGACGAGAAGTCCCTGGTCTTAGTGAATCTTCGTTGGAGTTTGGCTAGGTTACCGCTAAGACGATCTAGAGAGTTCCGCTGTTTGCGTATGATAGGCCCCGAGGCTGGATTGATTTTGTCGAGGCAGTAGTGAAGATTAGTATACAGTTGGGCAGCTGCTATCTCTAGGTCATTAGATAAAAACGATTCGTCCCAGTTTAAGGAACGGATAAAAGAGGGTAGACTATTCCAGCAAGCTTTATGGTATTGCTTATTGGTGGTCGGAAGGTGTGTTTCTGCTGGCTTATCAGTGTGAGGCCAAGGTGCAGTAAAAACACAGGATACCGTCTTATGGTCACTACCGGTGAAGCGACTTAAGATTTGGGTATCTAAATTCTTGATACCAATAGTGAAGATAAGGTCTAATGTATTTCTCCCTCGAGTGGGGGATAAAACATGCTGTACCCAATCACCCACATGGATACACGAAAGGAAATCATGGAGTTTTGGGGGTGATGTCATGGAATGCCAGCATATTTCAGGCACGTTGAAATCCCCAGCTAGAATTTTAGCAGGTACGGGGAGGTTAGAGAAATAGTTGAATGCGTCTATTATTGCTGTCAACTCGTGCCTGCCCTGGTTTGGAGGACGGTAGAGACATCCTACGAGAAGTAGTTGTTGATCTTCTTTGATAGTGAGCCAGACCGAGTCTGGAATGTTGTCTAGAATAAGATGATGGAACCTACTCGCCGTGAATATGTGTCTGGTGTAAATGATGCAGCCGCCTCCTCTTTAGTCAGATCTACTGTTGGCAGTGGCCTGATAGCCGGGTATGGATACGTGGTTTAATGGGGTGTGATCCGTCAGCCACGTCTCGGTAACTAGTAAGATGTCAGGGTGTAGGTCTAATGCAAGCTCTCTAAGCAGGGGCAACTTTGGGAGGAGAGAGCGGACGTTAAGTAGTAAGAGAGACAAGGTGTTTTTGGATAGGTTCTCAGTAGATAGAGCCGTAATTTCATTGTGATGAGGCGATGAAGGATCGTCAAATAAGGCGTGGCTTACGATGGGCAGTCGAAGCTCGACCCATTTTAACCGCGTTTCAGATGAAGAGTTTGTGCCTGTGACTAAATGCGCCGCTGGGCTTTCAAATTGGGCGTAATTTGAAGAGCGGTTAGGGGGTTCTAATTGAAACGGCCGAATCCTGGAGGGGGTAAATGAGGCGCTGAAGGAGCTAGGGGGGATAGAGGTGGTAAGGACTTATGGACATTTGGTGCATTAGCCCGGGGCTTGATGCTATACGTGGATTGTGGTTGAGTGAGGGATAAGGACGAAAAAACGGGAGCGGTCCGGGGGCGGGGTGGAAGTTGAAGCTTGTGCCAAGGTTGCTGACTGCACTGAGGTAGTCCACTGAAGGAGGAAATGGGAGACTAGGAACATTCGACAGGAAGGGCTGAACCTGGTGGTGATATGGGTCTTGGAGGACCCCCGGAGAGGTAGAATCGAATACCCCGTTTCGAAAGGTATAGGGCACGGAAGCGAAGGCATGTTGGGCCAGTGGTGGAAAGAAAGGTCCGCCCGGCATCATATTTGGTATCGGGGCAAACTGTATTATCCGTGGAGGCATACGTGGTGGTGTTGAACACGGGTCGAGAACCGGCCACTGGGTCTCTGGGAAGGCTTTATATTGAGTGGGATTGGGCGTGGGTCGGACCCTATGAGAGAGGTTGCGTGGACCATGGTACGGGAGCGCCACGATCCTGACAACGTGAATACAGACTGGAGTCGTATCCGCGACGAGATCCTTCAGTTGGTTGATGGCTTCGCTCGACCCCACCAACAGCGTTCTCTTGCACGTGATATTCCGTGGTTTGGTAGAGAACTTCAGTGCATGCTTCGCAAGAGGAGTCGGGCATGGCAAAGGTATTGAGATACCGGCTACGGCTATACTGTGTGCAGACAGGTAGGGAATCACTGTTCACCTATGGAGGCAATGAGGCAGGTTTGGGTAGAGGCTGGCAGCCGGCTATATCAAGGCACCTAAACGGTTGTACTCGTATCGCGGACGCCGCACGAGTGCGAAGCCGGGCATACAAACCTTGGTTCAGGCTGAGATCATCGCCGAATCTGAAGAGGCTAAGGCTGATGTCTTGGCACGGCATTATGCATCTGTGAATGCGATGGACCCTGCAACAACCCTTTCGCCTGGTTCACCATTTCCAGAACCCGTTGACGAGCCTTGTTATTTTCGTGTGGACGAAATCACGGCACAACTACAATCTCTCAAATCTCACCAATCAGCCGGCCCTGATGGAATTCACTCTCTGATGTTATGTCCACTTGTTGTCATCTTTACCTCACCAACCACCAGGTTGTTCAACACCTGGCTTGCAGCAGGAAAACTACCGGATGACTGGAGAACCGCTATTACTGTTCCACTGTTCAAAGGTGGTGACAAAACTGCCGCTGGTAATTGTCGTCCTGAGAGTCTAACCTTTCTCGTCTGCAAGATCTTGGAGTTCTCACCGCCCAGAAGTTGCAGGAACACACGGAAAGCCATCACCTGTTCAGGTCCAAACAACATGGTTTCCGGAAATCCCGATTCTGCTCGTCGAATCTTCTGCTTGCTCGCGAGCGCTGGGCTAGAGCGAAGAACAAAGGATATTCCACGGACGTCATCTTCGTGGGCTTCAGCAAAGCCTTCAGTAAAGTTCCACATGACCCTCACCTTCGGGAGCTCAGAATAATGGAAATAGATGCACGCTTGCTGAGATGGTTTGAAGATTTCCCAAGAGGACAACGGTTTGCTGTCAGGGTCACAGTGTATTGGTTATTCCGACTGAGTAACGAGTAGCCAATTTAAAACGAATCCTAAAACCAGAACAAGAATGATTCGTGGTTTCTACGGTACTGTATTTACAAGTTATTCGCACATGAACATGTACAAACGTCAACTGTACAGCCACAACGTCTAACAACGGGGACCACAGTTCAACAAGGGCCAATGTTAGGTACCTCCGTCACGACAGTCCAAGTTTGAACCAAAATCCTGCCACTTTACGTGGGCAAAATATAAACAAATACTGAAGTATAGTGATTGATGCATGATGTACTTGTTCCAGAGTCAGTAAAATAAAGAGCATAGTCTCAACAATTCGAGTATATGACAACGGCCAAGGAGGATTTCCAAGCATGTACTTTACACTCAGCAGCCATCTCCAGGTGGTACCCAGCGACCTGCGGCTTCCCCCAGGGATCTGTTATTGGACCATTACCGTTTCCAATTTACAAAAACCACCTTCCCTTAGTTTCCTCGTCCTCCTGTCGTGGCCCCATTCGTCGACCGTTTGGAACCTAAAGTACGATGCTTTTCGGATGCTGTATACTTCAAATGTACATCCAAGACGTTAGTATGGTGGTGCGGCAGGCTATCCATTTACAGCTGCAGAGTCTACCAAGTTAGGGAGAGTGAAGGATGTCTTCTACCCGTCTCACTTCTGGACTACGCGGGAAAAACTATAACGGACATCTTGAAGCAACTGGTCTGTTTTCAGTAGCCTATCGGCGGACGCGTGGTGATCTCACCTGCATGCGTCGGATCATTCGGGGTGATCTGGGACCAGAGTTGCTAGCGGATTTTCCACTCCATGGACTATGTCGTACGTGAGGGCACTCAATGACGCGGGTGAAGATGCATTGTACCGGTGTGCAGTTAGTCTATTACTCTTCTCAGGGGGCCACAAACCTTTGGAATACTTTATCTGCTGAAGAAGTGGAAGAGGTCAAAGACAAAACACTTTAAAGGAAATATGACCAGTCTTTGTTGGGGTTATGGCGTTCTACTTAGTCTTGAGTTTATACCAGCGAGTGGATTGTGACGAGCCTCATACGGAGGATTTTCGCTGTCTTTTTTATGCAGAATGGAGAACAAATGGAGAGACTCTTCACGACGATCCCACACCACCCCCACTACCCCCTGCATTTGTGGTCAAGCACCGACGGTTGGTGAGGTTTGGTGGAAGGTCCTACCAGCATGATCAGTCTTGTACTGCTAGCACGCCAGGTTCTATGTGTACTCCAGCTATCTTGACGTCATCGGCGAACACGAAGGCATGGTTTGTAAGATTACGTGCCAGGTCGTTGATGAAAATGAGGAAGAGCAGAGGGTCGAGCACTGAGCCCCTTGGCACCCCTTCCGATTTTGAGACGTGTCTACTCACCTTAGCGCTAAACGTTCGCCGAGGATAAAAACAACTTACCCATGACCTTTCCTTTCCAGCACTTCCCATAGACTGCATTTTGACGTCCAGAAATATGTGGTTCACGGAATCAAACCTCTTGCTGAAGTCCAAGTAACGGACGGCAGTCCACTGTCCTTCCGCCAGGCGCTTGGTAACCCATCGAGGATCAGCGGGAGATTCGTCGGACAGGGTCGTCCTGCCACAAACCTATGTTGAACAATTGATATGAGGTTATTTTGAACCAGAAGCCTAAGATCTGTTTCCTGGCTACCCGCTTCAGGTACTTACACAGCACTGAAGCTAAGCTAACCGGGCGGTGATATTCGGCCTTTTGAAGGGGTCCGGTCTTGTTAATTCCTGCCGCCGTTGCCTTCATCGTGTCTCCTGGTACCATTCCCTCTCTAAGTGATGTTTCATACAGCCTCGTCACCAAAGCCTTCAGGACCTCAGCCTAGGGGTGAAAGACGGCTGGATGAATTCCATCTGGTCCTGCTGCTTTATTTATATTCCGGGTTTGCATTTCCATGTACATCTCTTCTATACCGAGTTCGGGTACTGGAGGCGTCTGTTGTCCGTTCTTTCTCTTCTCTAATTTTCTGCTGGTCGATGCGTGCTCTTGAAGTATGCCAAGAGCATGTCAGCCTTGTCTTCGTCTCTCAGAGCTGGTCGTCTCCGTTCTCCTTCCAAGGCTGCTATATTCTCCCCCTCACACACATTTCCGGGTTGGAGGCAAGCATAGAACCGCTTTGGGTTTGTGCGGGTCGATGCAACCAATCAACTCTCGAAGAATATTCCTCTATTCTTTTGACCGCTTGGGCTTCTTTCCTAGCCATCCTATAGCTATTCAGTGACATCTGGGTCTTGAACGGCTTGTACATCGCCCATGGTTGCCTACGAACGACTAAAGCATTAAGGACTTCTGACTTCCACCATGAGGGTTGATTTCTATTGCCAACCACTCTCAGTCGAGCTAACTCCCCCGCAAATCTGAGCAGCTCCATCTTGATGGCCCCCCAGTTTTCCATTACGGAGGCGTTTGCGGGACTACGTGCCGATTGAACTTTATTCGCTGCCCTCTTTACTTCATCTATATTGATTCTCCCATGGCGCCGAAGTAACACGAATTCCTTCGGTGCCTTGCGAAATCTTAGTGTAACCCTCAGGACAGTATGGTCACTTTTGCCCTGTGAATCCTCGCACCTAGTTTCTTCAAGGTCCCGATGGTGCCGAGTTGTAACTAAATCAAGGGGTGTAAGTACATACAGCTGGACCCACTGCAGAAACTTGTCGCCCGTTGATCCCGTTTGTGTGGTTCCCATTTACAGGCTAACTTCCGATGAGTTAACATCCCTTATAAAATGAACTCCTCCGTCTGTGCGGGCATTGCCTCTTGCGAGTGCAGAAGCTCGACTTATTCCTCGTATGTAGCTTGCGGTGCCCCGTGGATAATGGTAATGTAGACAGTCCGCACCTCGATCCTGGTAAAGCAGGACCTGACCTATACATTACCAGAGACAAAATTGAACGGAGCCTCCCAGTGGCCTCTGTCGGTCCGTGTTGGTAGCGGTACCCAGCCACACCGTCTTCCTTTTATTCTATCCTGCCTGCAGGCTACATGTCCCTAAAAGAGCATGTTTTCAGTATATGGCTCCATCGAAGTTTCCGCCAATGCAACGACCTCATACAGGGTGGTCCTAATTTCCACCTCCTCCCATTTTCTCAGGGAGACTGCAGGTGAAAGTGTGCCACACTGGCAGTAATATGGTCCCCGACACGGACTTCATTGCGACTTTTGCGGCTAGAGTACCCTTGAATACAATATCCGGGGTGATGCCCTTTTTTGCCTCTATGGGTTTCTACGGTGCTGCTCTGTGAATATAAGGCGACGCTCTGGATTTCGTGGCCTTTTTCCCAACCCGTCGACCCGGTGTCGGGCTAGGCATGCACAACGGAATTATCTTTATTTGAGTCACCATACCGACGGCCTGGGTTGGTCTTGTGGCAATCTCAGCTCAACTGGTTTCTTCGGCTTTTCGAACTGACACCTCCAAATTCACCGGAAACACTAGAGTGGACCTTTTGGCAGTCTCCCCAAAAATCGGGCTGCCCGGCTGAGCGATCTCGAGAAGAACCGGACCGCATGCCTATGTAAGAAGCATTCAAGAAATGAGTAGCCAACTTCGAAAATAATCCCGAAACCACAAAGAGAAAATCCGTGAAATTTCATGACACTAGATCATCAAATGAACAATGATATAAAACAAACACGAACCTCAATTATGCGATCAAAGAGACACAGAAAACGAGTGCCATATGTGGCCACGAAGACTGTCCAAGCAGACACAACCGATTGTTAAACCAGGCGAAAAAGACCACACCAGAGGCGAACACCAAGCCCAGTGTGATTTGTTCAACCTCACGGCCTGACAGTATACCTTTACGTTTAGAGGTAGTTGCCGTGGGAGTGATGACCCCAACTGGGGTGGCCTAAGAGTTGGCCTTCGTCGACAGTGGATCAGACACAACCCTGGCGAGGGAGCGGTTTGCCGAGAAACACCGACTCGCTAAAAGCATGACGTCGTTAGCGGTGAGCACGGTGGGTGGAACAAACGTATTGACTGTCTGCCGATCGAGGTTACTGCTCATCTCCTTACACACTAATGAGCTAATCGAATCAACGGAGACATTCATATTAGCTGATCTCCCCATGCGAGCACCGAGATCGGTGAAGGCAGTTTTAACCAGGTGGCCCCACCTGCAGGATGTAACCGTCGAAAACTGGGAGGACGACGAAGTGGACCTTCTCATCGGCTGCGATGTGCCAGATGCACATTGGGTACTGGACCAGAGAGTGGGCAAACGCCAGGCTCCCTATGCCGTGCGCACAGCATAGGACGGATAATATATGGTCCAGTGGGAGGAAGTGGTTTCGTAAGTTACGTATCAGCTGAACCGGACCGAATTGAGTACAAATTGCAACGGCTGTATGCAAAGGAGTTTCAAGACATTGGAGACGAAAGACTATCGTTGTCCCAAGAGGACCATTTCGCTTCAACCCAAGAAACCCGAAAAATTGCGGGTGGTTTTCAACTGCGCAGCCAAGTTCCGGGGCAAGTCGTTAAGCGATCGCCTGCTACGGGTTCCTGACCGGACCACGCCACTGATTGGTTATGTGCCGTTTTAGAGTTCGTAGAGTGGCACTGTCCGCCGACACCAGGGAAATGTGTCTCCAGGTGAAAATACCGGCAGAAGGGCAAGATGCGTTGCGATTCCTATGGTGGGAGGAGAACAACCGGAAAAAGCAATGAAACGTTATAGAATGACTATCCACCCCTTCGGGTCGACGTCGTCACCGTTTTAAGCGAACTACGCCCTCCGAGAAACAGCGAACAAGCGTGGAGCTCTGGTCCACCAGTCGGTGGTAGATAGCGTCAGCAGGAACCTCTACGTCGACGACCATCTTGGGTCATTCAATGATGTAGAATCGGCCGTAGCGCAGCTCAGGGGCCTAGCAGGATTGCTAGAAGAGGATGGTTTCCATCTCACGAAGTGGATATCGAGCGCGTCGACAGTGCTCAAAGTCCTTCCGCACCATGAGGGGGCCAAAAGGGCTCAACACCTGGACGGCTCTCCACGCCCTACCGAACGCACGCTAGGAATGCAATGGAATGCGGAAGCAGATGATCTTGTTTTCAAGCTAAACATTCCCGGGCTGCCAGAAACTCGCCGTGGTATACTATCGGCTGTTTCTAGTTTGTTCCATCCGCTCGGTTTTGTCTCTCCCTGACTGTTGCCCCGAAAGATCCTGCAGTAAACAACAAGTACCGAAAATCCTCCCAGATGTTCTACGTGCTTCGTGGATTAAACTATACTTGACATTACCTTGAAAAGCACATCCATACCCCACACTTTTGCACGTTTGTTTATCCATGTGAGACATTTGAGCTTGGCCTTGAAACGTTTCCGACTATCGTGCCCGAGCCACAGGGCTTTGAACCTTTGAGTTTTACTGTGGATCCTATTTGGCCGCATACTTGAAGTTCGAATATGTTTGTATCTTTTGTGAGTTTCATTTTAGTGCCGTAGAAGCTCAGAGTCAATCTTGTTCTGGCCTTGGGATTCGTTTCAGTTGGCTACGCTTTGCTCGATTTGCGAGTATTGGCTCACATCTGCTGCAGCGGCTCTGTCGTAAGAAAGTGGATTGGGGCCAGCCACTGTACCGAGAAGGCTGGCTGGACTGGGAGGAATTGCTGAACACCTTAAAGAAACTAGGAAACGCGGATCCCACGATGCTTGTCTGTTAGTCGTACAACACAGACGGATGAACTGCACCCCTTTTCTGGCGCATCCCAAGTCGGTTAAGGAGCCGTGGTGTACGGACAATGGTGCACGGGAATGGACAATATGCTACGAGGATCCTGTCCACCAAAGCCCGCATTGCCCCACTGAAATCGGCTTCGATTCCAAGCCTCGAGCTCAGCGCAGCCGTGTTAGCAGTAAGGGCGGTGCAAGCGGTTAAGAGTTGCTTCGACTTCCGGTCGGCTAGCTTTTGGACGGACTCGACGATAGTACTGTTCCACATGCGCAACGTCAGGAGCCATTTTAGTACTTTCGTTGCTAACCGGCTCACGATCACCCACGACGAAACTGCCATGAACCAGGGGGAATATGTCAAGTCTGTCTACAACCCAGCCGATCTTTACCCCCGAGGTGCGACCAACTTCCGGCACCTTGACACGAGCACGGAAGGACTGAAATTCCTGAAACAGCCTCAACAGGACTGGCCCGTGTGCGAGCTGAAGCCCTCTCGAACACCGACTGACCCTTGGAGTCTCACAGCACATAAACGACTGTTAACAGGGATCCGGCCTTGTCAGTCAAGACTAGTCCTACACCACGTTGACCCACAGCTCTAGCTGCTTCGTCTCCTGAAGTGCCCAGAGAATACCTCGATGAGATACCAGGAGTAGTTAGTTGAATTACACTGCTCGAATCCTGGATACGCGTTTCGCTTAAGCAGCAGACATCAATCTTCAGATAATTTATTGTGAGCGCTAAGCACGCCTGCTGACCAGCCTGCATGAGTGTACGCACGTTGAAGGAGCCGAGATTCAGAGGCTGACGAGGTTTGAGAAAATGTGAGTTACAAGACAGAGGATTATTCCCGACACTATTTGTCAGTGAATCGTTGCGAGTATCGACCGTGTTATCAGTGGGAGCATTATGGGTGGATAGATGGGGCAAAGAGGGATGGTTAGGGACAGAAGACAAAGGTTGAATAAAAAAGAGGGAACTCTGAGCAGTAGCACACTTATCACTACCCACTTCGCTCGATGCAATGGGCAGCGCGGTCCTGATTATTCTGCTCGACGACCGATGCAGTATGGAATTCTTTCCATTCGTGCAGTTCATGGGAGATGTTGGACGGGTACTGCTAGGGTATCCAGCCACAAAGCAAGAGAACGATTAGGGTCCTCATCCAAAGCCCTTAGTTCTAACAAGAGCCTATCCGCAAGGCAGTGGGATGGCTTAGTGGAAGCCCATTTGCTTGGACCAATTATTCTTCCACTGATTTTGCCGATTGAGTTGCCAGCTCAAATCAACCCCCAACCTGGAGTACCAGGAGACTAGACTTTGTCTGACCTCTACTCATTGACTTGTCAGGTATGATTGCATCTCCGGCTTAAAGAAGCCATCCTGTATAGCTCTTTGGGTCATAGAGGCGCGCAAGTCATCACACCACGTCAAGGTGCAGTCTCGGACAACACAGTAGTCGACAGGAGGATGTGCCCGACTGTACACGGACGTTTGGGATTCGAGATAAAACCATTGGTATTCTTAAGGATTTCGCACCGGTGCCAAGGGTGATAATACCAGTAATATGTATGTATCACTTCCAATGTACACAATTTATTTTACTTTTTCCTTGGATTTATTGCCATTACCGGACCAGTAGGCTCGATCGCACAGAGGGAATGAAAGTATCTTCACATCAAAACTAGACCCATTCAGCTTCTCGAATCGCAAAGAACCCCACACGTGCCCGAGGCACAGGAACTTGTACGTGGCTGTGGTATTGAAATATTGGACTATCTTCTGCCACAGCTGGTTGCATTCCAACAACACACGGTGTTCTCTGAAGCAGGTGGTGATTGGAAGGTAGGTCGATGTGGTCAGTCCGTGGCATGGCAAAAAGGTATGAAAACCTTGACCAGTGGATTTAGTCAAGTAGGACGTATTAGACTTCCGGGTTGCGGTCCAAGCGACTCACCTAGCTGTCGCGGCCAGTGGAGCAGTTGCATTCAGATTCTTCCTCTGTGTTCGTGATTCTCGCTTGATACATTGACTGCTTGGATCTTAATCACTTCATGCTTCTATTCTTTTTGTCCCTTACTGGACGATGCCGAAAGGTAGCAACCAAAACCAGAGCACAGAATTGCGAGGTTAATGGTTCAATAAATTGAAACTGAAACTGATGTCTTTGGAAACCTTAACCAGAGTCTTCGACTTAACAGTGGGACACGCAAGTCAGTGATTTGATTAAAACTAAATAGATTTCAGTAGACAGAGTGTTGAATTCGAGGGGGCTTGCCCAGTAGATGACGGAGAACTGAACACCAGACAAAAGGCAAACACGAAGACGAGTGAGGCTTTCCGCTGTTAGCTACTGCTTTTCAAAATCCACTTGGAATTTTTTAACCTTGTGATTGTCGGTGAGCTCATTCTTTGGCACTTTTGAATGGAATTTTCTGAATGTTTGACCCGTCCCCGTAACGCTTTTGAACCATCTCAATTTATCAGCTCAAAACAGTTTATGAAGAAAGACACAGTCACCGTCATCAATCGTTGCAATACAAACAGACTGGTTCAAACTTGCATTAGGTAACCTCTCTTCTGATTGGTTGATTGGTGATACAGGCAGCTACCAGCTGACGGGGTTCCGTTCTTGTCTTATCGACCCGCTGCCTTGTCATTCATAAAGACGTTGGCTCAGGTACTGACCTGGATTATGGACAGGCACTGACGTACTGATTGCTAACCAGTCTCGGCTGTCTATCGACAAAGAGTCAGTCCGTACCTTCACACCAAGAATTGGTGATTATTCTGGTTCATAGAAGGTAACGACCGTTAAAAGCTTGTTTAGGACGAAGTAGCCTTAACAGTATATTCGAGACTTTTCGAGACACTGAACTAAATTACACATGCGAGCAGTGGTGGATTGAGAAATGTAGGAAAATGAAAAAGGCTGCATCCATTGACAATGTTCGCAACCTTTCACGCTTGATCAGAGGTACCGGTCCACGGAAGCCTGGTGTAAATGAGTTAATTAAGGAATCCGACGGCTCGGGGACGTCGTCTGGAACTTTGGGCGCAGCACTTTAGGGAACAATTCAGTTGGTCCACCTCAACCTTGGACCTTCCAAATATATCTGCCAGCGAAACGATGCAGGTGGATACCACTCCTTCATCAGAGATGGAGATTATGTGGGAGATAGGTTTACTTGAAAAGGTACAAAGCCGCTGGACCGGATGGGTTGTCTCCATCTTTTTTCAAGAGTGGAGGCGAAACTCTGGTTCCGGAGTTAACAAAACTCCACCGTATTATTTGGAATAGTGAGCAGATTCTCAGGGAATGGTGTGAGTCGGCCATTGTGCCGATTTACAAGAAAAGTGACAGATCCTCTTGTGAAAACCACAGGGGGGGTTAATTTGGTAAGTATCGCGTCCAAACTGCTCATCGGTCTTATTCTGCACCGATTATCCAGTGCCTGCGAAATGTGTACGCGTGAGAATCAAGCCGGTTTTAGACCCGGTCGGGGTTGTATCGACCACATCTTTACTCTCCGGCAAACCTTAGAGCACAGACACATCTTCCGTAGGCCCACGACCTCTTTCTTGACCTGAAAGAGGCGTTCGACTCAGTCGACCACACAGTTTTCTGGCGCTGCCTCTTACTGTAGGGTGCGCCAGAGTTTATTTCTGAACAACGGATCTGTGGTTAGCTTGTGGGTAGGGTGTGGGCCAAGGAAGCCTTAGCGCTTGCACGAACTGTTTTTGGGCGCACAGCGGGAGATTGTAGAGACAAATGCATGCCGCTTCCGCTGTGGCTAAAACACGGCACTTCACCAGTCTTGATTGCTCACTTCGAACTTTGTAGATTGGCCGGAATGCTTCGGTCACATTCACTGAGCGGTTAGACTGAACAAGGTGTGAACACACAGCGCTCGTAATTACTTTGATTGCTTCAGTGTTCAGCCAAGCTGAGTGGTGTTCACGGACGCGTTCGGATAAGTGTCTGGTTGAACGGCCAACGTACGCTGTCTCACAAGAACAAGTAAAGGAGTACACACAGAATGAGACCATAGAATCTGACACCTTATCCTTTAGTCGTAAATACACACACGGCTTTGATGTGAATAAAATATGGAGCTTTGCCGAGCAAAATTTTTCGTCGAAGGATCTTGATGATCTGCGATGTATAATATCCGCTGGGATATCACCATTGAACGGCAGGCGGACGCATACTGATTTCTTTGGGACAACTGTGGTCTTCGCTCTTTCTTTCACTTGTCGCACTGTCCTACCAATGGAACGATCCGGATATCCATTTTTCAGGAACACATTGCGCAGAGAACGAAGTTCGTTGTTCAGTGTGTATCCAGTACAAATTTTTCGTGCTCTATTAAACAGGCAACGGGTTTAGTTGCGCTTAAGTTTGAGTGGCACGAAACTTTCGAATCACAGATCCGTTGATGCGACCAATGACACCGCAGACACCCACTCACGATCAGAGACGGATCTAGGTCACGTATGTGATATTTGATCCCCTCTCCCTCACTTAATTTTGACGCATCGTCTTATCTTGATTTCTCTTCCGTTCACCTAACATTGTTCATATAAAATGTGATGTAATGGCATGATTACGGATCACTGAAAACAAGCTTGTTCGCCACCTTGTGCTGTTCTCCGTGTGCTCTGTGGGATTATTCAGACAAGTTTATTTCTCTTTTCTAATGCTTGTATGCGAACAGCCAAAGTCGAGTTTGTGCTTACGGCGATCTTTCCCCGGAGTTCAACACGGAAAGTGGTGTTCGTCAGGGTTGCTCTCTTTCACTCTTCCTCTTCAATTTCGTGATTGAATTGGTTCTTGAGATAGTCCTATCCTCGTGTGAGAATAGCGGCATCGATCTTTGCTCAGACAGTAAACTGTTTGATTTGGAATACGCAGACGATATTGTTCTTCTGAGTGAAGTAAGTTGTAAGCTCTTTTAGATAGTCTTAGCAACAGTGTAGCAATGTATGGGATGCGTTTTGCACCTTCAAAGTGTAAAATGCTGCTGCAGGACTGGGTTGGCTCAACACCAAACTTTGTGTTGCCAGGGTAAGCTCTAGCTGAAGTGGATAGATTCTGTCACCTAGGCAGCTACATCTCACCAGGTGGGCAGATATCGGATGAAGTGTCATCGCGTATACAGAAGGCGTGTTTGGCTTTTCCCAACCTCCGTCATCTGTGGCGTCGGCGTGACATCCAATTGTCTGTTTAGAGTAGAGTGTACAATGCGGCGGTTAGGTTCTTCCTTTTATACGGTTGAGAAACATGACCGTTGAGGGTAGATGATAGGCGAAGACTGTCGGTGTTCGAGCACAGATGTTTCCATGATATTGCCCTAGTATGATGGGAACACCGTATCAACAATGCTGAGGTTAGACGCAGAATGTTGGGAACCCGTGGTCATTTACTGGAACAAGTACTGAATCTAAACAGGTTAAGGTGGTTGGGACGTGTTATGCATGCCAACCAATAAACTTCCTCGGCGTATGCTGTTCTCTGAAGCAGGTGGTGATTGGAAGGTAGGTCGAGGTGGTCAAAGGTAGGAAAACCTTGATCGGTGGACTTGGCCTAGTGGGACGTGTTAGACTTCCAGGTAAGGGTCCTGATTTCCCTTTGATACGTTGACTTTGTGGATCTTTCACCTTATGCTTCTATTCTTTTCGCCCTTTACTGGACGATGCTGGAAGGTAGCAACCGAAACCAGAGCACAGAAGTGCGAGGTTAATGGTTGAATAAACTGAAACTGAATTTTGGGGTTTATTTAAATGTATTTCATCGAACTTTAGGAATATGTGAAGTTCTTGGGCAAAAGCATACTTGGAAATAATTTTTCACCATGACTAGCGCAAACGCGGAAAAATTTGTCGTTTGTAAATGATTAAAATGACAGGAGTACGTCCCATGACTAAAAGCTCGCTGCACAATCCTGGAGAACGGACACAAATTCCCATGACTGCCAACCAAAGTAGCGTGACCGTGTTTATCCCGAAGGGACGCGGAACGGATACCGAGTGGGGTGTACAGGTGTCGGATAGCAGTAGCACCAGAGATAGTAGACTACCGTGCCCTCGGGGTATCTCCCACCTCTCTGGTCTCCACCAGATATCCAGCTCTCGCCTGTGGTTTCGTGAAGCTGAAGCATGCGCCAGAGGTCACACCCCGGTAAACTGCTCGGCGGGAGGGCTAAACCGGGTTGAGGGTAACCGTGGCTCAGAAATCTCGGTCAAACGATGTTCGCCATGCGAAGACAGTAACCCCTGAAAAGGCGGACGTCTATCTGAGACCGAAGAAAACCCACTGCACACTAGATTATAAAAGGAACCATTCAACATGTCACTTAAAAAGCTGTGTGCGTGCTCGGTCTCACCAGGCCGACACAAACTGCAGCACACCTGAGGTCTGAAGAAGAGAACTAGTAGGACTTCTCGAGTAATTGGTCGGAAACGGCTGCCCAAAGTTAACTAATGTGTTCCAGATGACACTAAAAGTCAAAAATGAATCCACTTGGGAAGCTCAGTCCTGCTACCGCATATACGAGAAGCAACGCAGGCGGTATATACTGTTGTAGCAGCTTCGCAGACACCAAACTCACTAAAATGCGATTGCGAGCTCAGAGCTTAGGCGCGTGTTGTTTATGAATAGGTATTTGCATTCATATTTACTTGGGAATGACAACCGCTTCTCATGAGCAGCCAATTCCAGTGACAGGTTCTCCTTTAGCTATAGGCAATTCTCCTTTTCTTCTCAGTCACATAAAGTGGCTTATAGGCAGTACAATTGCTCTTCAAATCACTTCCACACATCCAGACCCGATTCAACCAGTGTGGCAAGACAATCCTCTTCGTTCGAGCACATGGGCTTATCTTAGAAGTCCTGTAGGACATTCGGGTGGTTCTCATCAGTCATCCATTGAGGTACGCAACTGGTCAAGCAAACGTTGACCAGGCTCTTCGATAGGTTAGGAATTCGGCTTAGCCTCGGTTCCTTCAATCAACTGGTGGTTTGAAGACCGTTTAAGTCCACCTGGTACCGGCGGAGTAAACAGCATCGCCATCTTACATCACGCGACTCAGGCGGCAAGGCGCAGTCTAGCTCGTCAGCTCTGGCCATTAGCGCGTTCAGTCTCCCATCTCCTGTCAGTTATACAGGATGACCAATATAATTGCTAAAACCCATCAATTGCTATCGTTGGACGGGAATCGAGTCCGCATGAATCGTGCGAGCGTCCGAACTATGTAAAAGCAGTTGGAAATGAGAGTCGCTCATAAATCCATCGGAACCCTGCGGTCCGTCCTATTCAACGAAAACCGTGTGGACCAGCACGACCAGTCATGATTGGTCTACGCCATTTCGTGCCTAAAAATTGAATACATTGAATGCACTAGAATACATAGGCCGACCCACACATGCAGACCTGGAACCACTGCGCGCAAACGGTTTATGAGGTCTAAGTCTTGAATTCTCAGAGTAATAGGCAGATAGGAAGCTGAAGCCAAAATATTTCAAGATCTTGTATTTATTTTAGTTTAAATAGACAGCGCAAGAATGGTCATTCGAGCAAATGAAACAGGGGAGCGCCTGACCTTTAAAACCCTCCAATCGGCCATATTGTTCAGTCGAAACGTGGAGATCAATAAACATCACGTCACCCTAGCAAGACCGGTATTGAATGACTGAGAAAAGTAAAGACGGATCAAAAACACGCGGAACCAGCCGTACGGCTGAATTCATTACGCTTTAGACGCTGTGCGTAGGAAAAACTACCCGGGGGCTACGACGTAGCTCGTCCGGAGGAAGATGCGTCGTTGCTTGAAGAAGAGTAGAGCTAGTCTGCAAGAGAGCCGATCCGAACTGCATCGGGACGTTGGCGTCCAATGCAATAAGTACGAAGTGAGTGACTTCAACACCTAACGTCTTTCCTGAAACGTTATTTTATATCATGATGTGTATCTATTGCCATATTTTGTACATATGAGAAATTCCAGTTTCTGTCTCATCCAACAAGGTCTATTCTCACAATAGTTATTTTCATGCGGTAGAATAATTTAAATATCGCTTAAAGAACAATTATTTAAATAACTGAATTCAAGTGAATCCACAGTTTATAAATGTTAACATTCTGCCCATACAGTTGATTTTCAATATTTGAACAAAGCCACTAAATGAAAAATAATTAATGATTGTTCCTTTTCCTATCTCAGACGTCTGATCACAATGATTAAAATAGACAGCTGTTTTCGAATAACGGGAATGGCCAGAAGTATTCATTACCTACGACAAAATACCATTGTAAATCCCTTCCTTCAATGTACAACTGATTTATTAATATATGTACATTCGATTGTCTTTCAAAGTTGGTAATTTGGAAGTAATTTGCGGTTACGTTGCGACTTATGAAATAATAAAAGTAAAGTGGGAAGTGGGAAGATTTAAGATTTGCGTGCAACTATGGTCGTTCGTTTACAGGGCTATTTAGGCGGCGATGCATCAGAAACTGATTCCATCTATTAGGACAAAGATTACCGGATACATGAAGGGTTTTCCGTGGTCGGCCTAAAATCGTCCCCAAACAGACCGCTTTTGTTCCAGTGGGGTCTTTCTGGAGTCGTTCTGGGGATGTACTGCGGTCGTCTTGGGGACTATTTCGTGACCATTTGGGAACTATTGTGTTACTTGGAGTCCTATTCATACATACATTCACCGACTTTTCATGATGAGTCCTGTTTTGGATCGAAACATGACGGCGAACGTTTTATAACTCAGTGTATATATATATATATATATATATATATATATATATATATATATCCCCTTCGCGAGACGAGTATGAAATGATTCAAAGGCGATTTAAACTGAACGAATTTCTGAAAAAACTGTCAGAAGAATTCAATTCAATTCATGAGTATCAAATTAAGTCAACCAAGAACTCGCCTAAGAAAACCAACGTTTGACTTGTCAAGTGCCACAAAGCGATTGTATAAACGGTAAATCTGTTTTGCAGAAACTGCGGATAAATATTATCAGGCGAATGCCACAACCTACATCCAGTTTCGTCCGCAATCTCATCAACCTCCGCCTGATCCAACGTCTTTGACGAACCAGAACCCATCTCCTCAAAAACTGGGCACGAGCCGCTGACAGATGCAACCTTGAAATTCAGATCAGATCAGTTCAGTTCAGTTTGCACAGAACATGCAATGGCCACGGCCAATCAAGCGTCCAGAATTCTTTCCATGGTAGGCACACCAGTTATGCACCCACCACTATCCATTTCAGTTCAGCTCAGTTCAGTTTTCACAGGACTTTGTGTGGCTAAAGCCAATCGTGAATCCAGATAGTTGTGTTGTCGGCTCAGTCCTGTTGCCCCCAACACCTGGTGATTTTCGATGAGTAGTATGGCACTGTATGTGGATGACAGGACAAAATTGCCCCATAAGCACGCGACCGGTTTCGCGGTTATTGCCGTTCATCAGGTATGCGAACCCGGTACTCTTCCGCCCAATCATCCTTACGCCTGAGCACTACACGGTTGGTTTGCAGCTGTAATCTCATTTGAATCGAATGGAGATTGCATGGGCGGGGAGTCTACTTTTAGGGTCACACGGTGATTCTTCCAAAGTTAATTCGTCCGTTAACACGGTTAACCTTCAGAACGAGGACACATGGTTCCAAGTAGGGATTTTCGATACGGGCAGTATGGCGTTGTATGTGGATGACAGGACAAAACTTCCCGTCCACGCAAGCTCCATTCGATTCAAATGAGGTCATAGCCGTGAAACAGAAGATTTTCTCTCTCTGAAAGGCAAAATCTTTGGGCAGTATCAGCCCCGGCAGAGAAAGGTGGAAACCGGGTAAATTTCTTCGGACCCTAAAAAATACCTAGCATAATTCGGGGCATACTGCCACCCAACATTGGTCTACTGCTTTCTTAAAACCTTCCAATAGGATGCCACTCTATTCAAGTAGTAATTTGCCCTAATTTGGGGCTTTGGGTGCTTTCTTCGTAATATTAAGCTACGCCCCCTTGTGACTCCCTACGGGATCGGGGAGAAAAGCTCTCCTCGATTTATACCTGGCAGGTCCTTCAGTACTTCGAAAGCTTTTATCGAATTCCCGCGAAAGTGCCGCCTCTTCACTGAGGGCAGATCCAGCGCAAGGAGACGCTCCGTGTAGCTGAATCCCACTTGGCCAGTCACCATTCTGTCTGCTAGCCCTTTCACTTTCTCCAGACTGTCCATATCTTTCTGATACCATGGTGCCCAGGCTTACGTGCAGTATTCCATGAATGGTCTGACTATGGATTGGTATATCGGAACTAAAATCTCCGGCTGTCTACGTAACACTGTGGACCTAACCCGAAAGAGTCCGCTCCTGGCCATATTGGCTGCCGCCGTGCACTGCTCCGACTGCTTGAGGCTGTTGTCTATCATAGCCCCCAGGTCCCTGGCCTGAAGTTCGGGAACGCCGAGCAAACGGTGAGGACTGTCTGTGCGTACGGGATTTTCGGGTAATGAAGGGGAGAGTGCGGGTGACGTGGCAACCGCTGACTGCAGTGACAATAACGGCTCCAGCCCAGGGGGACGCCTTGTCGTGAATCCCAGTCAGTGTGTTTTGACTGGACAGACAGCATATGTGGTTTTGAGAAATGTTAGGGGGTTGTTGAACAAACGCGAAGATCGGGAAGCGTTTGTTATAGCCCATAGACCTGCAGTTATAGAGCTGACTGAGAAGTTGTTGAACGACGAGGTTTTGGACACCGAGCTTGCTCTACAAGGGCACCACATGTTTCGTTCTGACCGAACTCGGATCAGAGGTGGTGGAGGTGTAATAATTTATAATAGAGAAGGCCTATCTGCTCATCTGCTTGATCGTTAATCGGATCTCAAGGCTTGGCAGGGCACTCAGGTGTAAGGTGAAATTAGTTGGTAGTAGATCCTTGGTTTTGGGACTTTTCTACAGGAAACCTGCTGCAGAGCCACTGGACATCCTGGAGTCCTTGAGGAGACTGGGATCTGACGGTCACTATCTCATCCCAGGTGACTTCGATGGGCCCCACACCGACTGGGCTGCATCCCGCTTTACTGAGGCAGGTGACAACTTCTCCAGAATTCTGTATACCACGGTATGTGATCTGGCGCTGTACCAACACGTACCTCAACCAACCCGCTTCCAAGGTGAGCAATCGTCCAATCTCGATCTTGTTCTCACTCAAAGGTTGTCGGAAGCCTCCGACATTGATATTTTTTTAAAAATAAATATTGGTATATTTCTCGGCCATGGTCGAGACGCACGCGCTAAAGCATGATCATGGTGTACACGTTACTCAATAAGATGAAATGTTCGCATATTCTAAGTATGAAAGTCGAAAGTATTAGAGATGATAAAACAATGACAGGAAAAGTTTGAATGGATCATTCTGACAATGGTTTGCGCGGCAGTTTTAAACCAGTTTCGAATCCGGACCAGGCAGTGGTACGCGGTGGAGATATCGAGAAAATCGTTAACGCAGTGCTAAGGAGGCATTATTAACAAGAATGATGCAAGCCCAGGAAACCAGAGGCCAACTAAGGTTCTGCAGATGAAGTTAATTTTGAATAAGAAGAAAAAGGGTGGAAAATCGACGCATGCGAAGAGGATAGCGATCCATGAAGACAATGCAGACCCTGAATGACGGATTTACCGGAGTTCTGTAAACGGAATGAGATTTGAAGCAGGGGGACATGAGGCCAGTTTCGTGAAAGTGAACACCGGTGGATGTGGGAGAAACAGCAGTCCATAAAAAGGTGAGTTTAGATTCAGGGCCAGTAACATGTACTATTCAGAAATAAGAAGGCGCAACTGTAAGGTCCTCAAGAAGTGGAGAGTCAAATTCCAGCCGGCTACGGTTCGGGGGAAAGATAACCTGTGTTAACGGATAATAAAGTGGAAAAATCTTCGCATAGACTTCAGCGTTGTGCTGCTTCAATAACAAATATATATGTATGCGATGACGCATTTGCCTTCAGCGTTATTCTGGTAACGTACGACATCGAATGCATAAGTTTCTTCTGACAGGGCAAAGTATGTGTCAGTCAATCAGCCGAGTGTGGCTGTATGTTAGCGGCATGCGCGTGAGCTGGAATTCGTGTTGGTTGCGTTAGAAAATGCTGAACGATCTGATAAGCAATTAGGGGTATCTCCTGTTGTGTGGTTGGATTTCGGTCCCAGTTGCCATGGTAGGTTCCACTTGAGTCTCTGTCTGTACGAGTCAAAGCGGCCTCCTTGGTTAGCCACTTTGGCGACTGAGATAGTGGGAGACAACGACCTGAAATAAAGAAAGATTGCAGTCTGGAGGTGGTTCCAGCTGTGGGTTATGATAATATGTGGATTGGTTTGGTCTATGTGAGTGGGGCATGGGTAAAATAGGCTCGCAGTGGATTTGAGCTATACTGCTGCCGGCTGACGAAGTTGCGTACACAGGCTTGGTAACTGTGTATGCATTTAAAAGGATTTATGATTTGCCCGTGGTCAGTAATAATAACCCTCAAAACCGTTTGCTTACGCAGAACGCAGTTTGGCACGAGGCGATAAGATAGGTTTGAAATAACAGACAGAGCGAGTAGGACAATCATACTGTTTGCGTGGCGCTACGCTGTTACTGTCTCTTTCGGTATAGTGGTTGTTCTATACTGAGTAGTTTCTGAGGAGTCAAAGTAGAAGGAACTATTGGGGTGACAGTGGTTATAGATTAGAGGTAATTGGTCACTTGTCTTGGAACATTGACGCGAGTTCATCTATGCTCTTCCTCGATAGTGCTATCGTACCGAGATTAGGCTCCAATGTGAGCAAGGAAATCTGATGTGGATATGATTGCATGGTTACCGTGGTATCTTTTTCGTTGTTATCGTACTGCAAGGCAGGACTACACCGATGTGAGGACTGGTTTGGGGAACCGTGTGAGGTGGGTCCGAATTTTCGTCATGGAAGCAAACTCTAACGGTCTACATTCGGTGCTCATGGTAGGCGGCACAAGGGCCTGCTTCAGGTAGGGAGGTTGCACGATACACAACTACTGGCATCCAGCACGTGGCGCTCCAAGAATGATCCACACTTTTTTAGACGTCATTATTATTATTGTTTTTTTAATGGTTTTATCACAGTCAGGTATATGGCTATCAGAGAAGGCGGAGATGCTTTTGGCGGGCGACCACAGCTCCCACGCCCCGGCCGAAACACGGACCGCATGTAACAAGCCGCGCTGGGAAAAGGTCCACCACACCAGTCAATCCGTAGCGACACTCCAACCCGGAGACATGGGTCACATGTGACCAGGCTGGTGTGCCTGGAAGACAAAACAGTGGGGTATTTTTTCTCACTTTTTTGTGCCAATCTCTTACATTTTGGTGTTCATGTCTTATTGGTGGTCAACTCTGTGCAGGGAGACCTTCACGGCCAGGAATG
Organism: Fasciola hepatica; assembly: GCA_948099385.1. Taxonomy (NCBI): domain Eukaryota; kingdom Metazoa; phylum Platyhelminthes; class Trematoda; order Plagiorchiida; family Fasciolidae; genus Fasciola; species Fasciola hepatica. Next base: position 3,988,480 of record CANUEZ040000152.1, on the reverse strand, counting down.
TTTGCAGAAGTGCCGCGCTAACACTCGCCTTATCCGTGAAGTCAGAACACCCAGGCCGTTTACATGGGACAAAAAATGCAGGGGGAGGCAGAGTCAACCACGGCCTGCGATTATTCGATGGGGTTTATGTTCAACACAACGCCAGTCTGCACAAAGATGGGGTACAACTTGCAGCACTAACAACGTGATTCGTCGGTACGATCCACATATGGTTAGTAGTTTTGCTGGCTAAGTATCAAATGTTGTATAGGCCAATCGTGGAGGATGCTAGAGTTCTGTGATTGGGACAGAACTTGAGCTGTGAATGTCTAATGGTGACTACTGGATGGAGGCTGAAAAGTGTGACAGGTGCTGCGTCTTGGGTTAGAGATAGAGGCAAAAACCTAATAATAATCGGTACTGAAATTGTTCAAAGACTATCTTTCATGCTTCCAGTGGTATTTCATATAATCAAATACGACTGCTGAAGCACTGGCCTAAGTCATGAGAGTTATTCTGTTTAGGCATTGTAAACTGGTAGGTTTACGCTTAGATGATGGCAACTGCGGCGTATGGTGTGGCACATCCTAGATTATCAAGGGTTCGGGTTAGTATCCAGCGTTTTACTCATAAGCTCTATCAAAAGACATATAAGGATTCGTAAGAGCGATCAGTTTTTGGATGTCCAGAGCTACGTGTAGTCCAGACTTAAACATAATTAGGGAATCTACGGAACGGACTTCAGCTGGGAGTTTATTCCACAGAGTTGCATATTTCAGGAGGAAGAAGTTGATGGTAAAAAGTTGGGATTGTTTTGCTGTCCTAGATCGTATGAATGAGCCGCTGAGTTCCGTAATTGCTGCAGCGGTGGGGCCAACCCTATGCGGGTCTAATTGAGCCTAGGTTGCTCAGAGCGGTTATTTGATTTATTAGTACCCTATACCTACCTCAAAGGCCTGAGCCCTTGAAATATACGGATTGTATAACCTAGTCAGCGTGTCCACCGTTAGGGCTGTGCTTATTTCCTGTTTGAAAGCCACCGATGTCGGTGATAACGCCCGAATTCGTTGTGGTAGCTTATTCCACAATGAAGCGTACTTGTTAATGAAGAAGTTTGACCGAAGAGCAAGCTTCGGCAAAGGGACAGACACCAAGAACTCATTGTTACGTAAGGGATACGTAGAAAGGGTTCTTACCTGCGGTGCTGAACTACATGATCTATTCTTCAAGATATTGTGAAAGAATAGAAGGTTATTTCTTATGCGGCGTAGCCATAAGGGATCGATTTTCAGCCGCTCACAACGTTCCATGTAATTAGAGGGCGAAGAAAAACCTATGAGCTGTTTCGTGAATGCCCGTTGTACGTTCTCAAACGATATGCGGTCCCTTTGTCGCATGTTGGAACAAATGATTGAGCCGTATTCCAGAAGAGGTCTAACATGGGACTTAAAAATGTTTAGTTTACTTTCTGGCAAAATAAATGTTTGATGTATTAGCCCGATCGTACGGCTTGCTTTAGCCACCTGGATGGCTGCGTGCTCCGAAAAGTCAAACGTACATGAGTAGTGTAGACCCAAGTCACGTACCTGAGAGTTATTGGGGATGAATTTGCCGTTTATACTGAATCTCCCAGTGGGGACGTGACATTTATACGTAATAATATTACTTTTTTGGCGGAAAAACTCATTTTCCAATCATTACTCCAGGAGCTGAGAGTGGTCAGTTCCCTTGTAATGTCATCTACGGTAGAGGCTAACGCCGCGGGCTCAAAAGTGTACACGATTTTGATATCATCTGCGAACAGGAATGGAACTCGCCGTTGGAAAATGGTAAATATATCGTTAACGTACATTAGGAACAGTAATGGGCCCAGTACACTACCTAGTATCACCCCACTGGTTACGGGACGGGGTTCGGACAAATTTCCACCTATACTTACAACCTGGTCTCGGGATGTTAAATAGGACGCAAACCAAGCGAGCATTGGGTCCACGATTCCATATGTTTTGATCTTCTGTAGTAACCGGACGTGGGATACTCTGTCAAAAGCCTCGGTCATGTCCAAAAAGATCACGATTGCCGATTTACCAATATTGACAGCTTCTGTGACCAGATTGAGGAAATCGGTCATGCATGTCGCACATGATCTGTTTTTCAGAAAACCATGCTGACCAGCGTTGATTAGATTATTGGTAAGGAGGTGACGTGTCAGCCTTTCCTTGATCATTCTCTCCATGATCCTGGACACGACCGGGGTGTGGTTCACCGGCCGATAGTTAACTGGATCTAGACGTGATCCTTTTTTGTGCATCGGTATGATAGTTGAAGTTTTCCATTGGGAAGGGAAAACACTGCACCTGAGTGACAAATTGAATATGTTTGTCAGCAACATTGGAACATCTTCGCCACCTCGACTAAAAATGACCGGTGGTAATGCATCTGCACCTGGCCTGCAGGACGGTCTTGTTCTTGCAACATGGACTGAAACCTCATCAGGGTGGAACACTACCGTCGAGAAAGTTACTGATGTCACCGGATCTAGAACGGGGAAGGATGTGGCGTCATCCGTCGTTAAAGAGGAGGCAAAATAGGTGCTGAAAGCCTCCGTAATCAAAAGAGGGTCATGCAAGCATTTGTTATTATAGTTCAAATATGGGATGTCTTGGTTAGGTTGCTTGTTTCTGACCTTCATTAGCCTGGCCAGTGCTTCCATCTTGTTTGGGTGGCTTAAGGCATCTAGTTCTGTTTCTTCTTAAAAGAATCCAAGCGCAATTTAATCGCACGGGATATACGTATTATTTGAAGATACGACGAGAAGTCCCTGGTCTTAGTGAATCTTCGTTGGAGTTTGGCTAGGTTACCGCTAAGACGATCTAGAGAGTTCCGCTGTTTGCGTATGATAGGCCCCGAGGCTGGATTGATTTTGTCGAGGCAGTAGTGAAGATTAGTATACAGTTGGGCAGCTGCTATCTCTAGGTCATTAGATAAAAACGATTCGTCCCAGTTTAAGGAACGGATAAAAGAGGGTAGACTATTCCAGCAAGCTTTATGGTATTGCTTATTGGTGGTCGGAAGGTGTGTTTCTGCTGGCTTATCAGTGTGAGGCCAAGGTGCAGTAAAAACACAGGATACCGTCTTATGGTCACTACCGGTGAAGCGACTTAAGATTTGGGTATCTAAATTCTTGATACCAATAGTGAAGATAAGGTCTAATGTATTTCTCCCTCGAGTGGGGGATAAAACATGCTGTACCCAATCACCCACATGGATACACGAAAGGAAATCATGGAGTTTTGGGGGTGATGTCATGGAATGCCAGCATATTTCAGGCACGTTGAAATCACCAGCTAGAATTTTAGCAGGTACGGGGAGGTTAGAGACATAGTTGAATGCGTCTATTATTGCTGTCAACTCGTGCCTGCCCTGGTTTGGAGGACGGTAGAGACATCCTACGAGAAGTAGTTGTTGATCTTCTTTGATAGTGAGCCAGACCGAGTCTGGAATGTTGTCTAGAATAAGATGATGGAACCTACTCGCCGTGAATATGTGTCTGGTGTAAATGATGCAGCCGCCTCCTCTTTAGTCAGATCTACTGTTGGCAGTGGCCTGATAGCCGGGTATGGATACGTGGTTTAATGGGGTGTGATCCGTCAGCCACGTCTCGGTAACTAGTAAGATGTCAGGGTGTAGGTCTAATGCAAGCTCTCTAAGCAGGGGCAACTTTGGGAGGAGAGAGCGGACGTTAAGTAGTAAGAGAGACAAGGTGTTTTTGGATAGGTTCTCAGTAGATAGAGCCGTAATTTCATTGTGATGAGGCGATGAAGGATCGTCAAATAAGGCGTGGCTTACGATGGGCAGTCGAAGCTCGACCCATTTTAACCGCGTTTCAGATGAAGAGTTTGTGCCTGTGACTAAATGCGCCGCTGGGCTTTCAAATTGGGCGTAATTTGAAGAGCGGTTAGGGGGTTCTAATTGAAACGGCCGAATCCTGGAGGGGGTAAATGAGGCGCTGAAGGAGCTAGGGGGGATAGAGGTGGTAAGGACTTATGGACATTTGGTGCATTAGCCCGGGGCTTGATGCTATACGTGGATTGTGGTTGAGTGAGGGATAAGGACGAAAAAACGGGAGCGGTCCGGGGGCGGGGTGGAAGTTGAAGCTTGTGCCAAGGTTGCTGACTGCACTGAGGTAGTCCACTGAAGGAGGAAATGGGAGACTAGGAACATTCGACAGGAAGGGCTGAACCTGGTGGTGATATGGGTCTTGGAGGACCCCCGGAGAGGTAGAATCGAATACCCCGTTTCGAAAGGTATAGGGCACGGAAGCGAAGGCATGTTGGGCCAGTGGTGGAAAGAAAGGTCCGCCCGGCATCATATTTGGTATCGGGGCAAACTGTATTATCCGTGGAGGCATACGTGGTGGTGTTGAACACGGGTCGAGAACCGGCCACTGGGTCTCTGGGAAGGCTTTATATTGAGTGGGATTGGGCGTGGGTCGGACCCTATTGTGAGTTGTTTGACAATTCGAGCACAGCTCGAGTGGGCTGGATGCTTGTATCTTTGAGCTAGTGCCCTCTGTAGGCCTAGGGTCTGCACGGTTAGGTTCAAGTTTGTGGGTGGATCGGTGCGGTCGCCTCCGGGAGCCCACAAATATTTGACAACTGCTTTCCGGTTTTACTTCGGATTGCATGGTAGGATGGCCCTGGCAGTGAGGCCCCAATCTATCTGTTTGTGCGTGATGCTGGGGCGGAATGGGCCTCGCACTTGCAAGTTTTGTTGGTCCGGAAAGGTTCGTGGACGAATTGAGAGATCTAGTAAGGGCAGGAGGGACAGGCGGATGGGCCCAACCGGATGGAGTGGTGGGAGTAGTCTTGAAGATGTCTTGAAGTACTACACGGGTTCGAGGCTTTGAGCCCAATTGTCCCGGTTCTTTAGGAAATCTTTGATCTTCTGTCGGATTCACCGAGCTGAAACGAGAGTAAAAAGAAGCGGGGGGGGGGGCGAGGGTGGCAGCGAAAACAAGATACATATAACCTCATTCAGTGTCACACTGTGGACAGTGCCTTAAGCTGAGTGGGGGTGCGGCATTCATGAACATATATGCGATAAAAGACAACTATTTTGTTTGTTTGTTTTTTTGACAAAGGGAATTATTGGGAGAGACCCAGGTAGAGGTCTAGCTTTTTCTTGAAGATAGTTTTGTCCTGCGAGAGAACCATATCTTCCGGAAGTGCATTCCACATGGTAATAACCCTACAGCCAAAAAAGTTAATCCTTAGTGAAGTGCGTGGCCTCGGTTTGAAAACTTTTCTGCTGTGACCACGGAGAGAGGAGGCTGGACAGACGGAGAAGAAGTAATCGCTTTGACCTGTTTCAAAAAGGTGAAACATCAAAAACAGATCACCTCTTACGCGTCTTACGTCAAGGGGATAGAGGTTGATGAGTGAGAGGCGGACGGGATAAGGTAGATGGGATAGACCACTTACTGCCTTGGTGGAGGCCCGCTGAACCCTTTCTAGGATCTCACGGTCTCGGACAAGACCAGAGTGCACTATCTGACTACCGTACTCCAGCAGAGGTCGGATATAAGTGCCGAAAATTATGGGGAAATCATCCTTAAATATGCGCGGGAAGGACCTTCGAATCATGTTTAGAACTCGAAAGGCAGACTTGCTCGCAAGTTCGTGATGATGATAGAAGGATAAGTTACAATCTAACCAGAAACCGAGCACCTTGTGTCGGTCAACCGTTGGCAGAGTGGCTGCTCCATTAATGGAAAACGTGTGACCAGTCTCTCTGCCGAAAGACATGCTCACGCATTTGTCATCATTAACTGGGAGGTTTCAATCCTCGGACCAGCGTTTTGTTTCATAAACTGCAATTTGCAGGTCTTCAACGCTTGAACTCCAGAGGGTTACATCATCTGCGTACATGGCAATGTTCGCAGGAAGGGCTGTCGGTAGATCGTTTATATAGATCAGGAAAAGAAGAGGACCTAAGACCGACCCTTGGGGGACCCCAGTTGTTACTGTGGAGGGTTGAGACAAAACATTCCCGACTTTAACCACAAAGGTGCGGTCGGTAAGGAAGCTACGTAGGATGGCCAACGTGGAGCCTGTGATCCCGTACGTCTGCAGCTTATAAAGAAGAGGGGCATGTGGGACCTTATCGAAGGCCTTAGCAAAATCGATGAATACAGCGTGTGAGAGCTGGCCATCATCATAGGCTTTCGTTAGACTATCCATGACAGTAAGCATATTGGTGATGCATGACCTGCCAGGAAGAAACCCATGTTGGGACGGGGAGAGGATCTCATTTCTATGAAGATGGGAAAGAATCTCACTCTTAAGAATTCCCTCAAAAATTTTGCTAGGGATGCTAGTGAGGCTTATGGGTCTGTAACTAGAAGCAAGGTGTCTACTACCCTTCTTATAGATGGGTGCGATCACTGCTTTTTTCCAGTTACGGGGGAAAACTCCATCGTCAACACATCGCTGAAAAAGCGAGGCATAAGGAGCAGCTAATGTATCCGCGGCTTCCTTGATAATACGGGGGTGGATTAGGTCAGGACCCATAGAGCAATATTGGTTGAGCCGTCGGAAACCTTGAGCGACTGCACCAATGGGAATAGTTACGCGGTTAAGGGTAGTGGTCAGAGATAACGGGTGCATAGTAGGGTGGGATGAAATGGGAAAGGAGCTAAAAATTGTACGGAAGTAGGAGCTGAATGCCTCGGCTACTTGGCTAGTGGAAGTGATTGGAGATCCGGCACTATCTTTGAGAGCTAATGGCGTCGGAGCTGTGCCCCTTAGACGGCGCATGTACTGAAAGAAAAATGCCTTATTGGTCCGTGCTCGATCAAGTACAGATCGCTGGACTGCATTCTGATAGGACCTAATCTTGTCTTTGCATATGTTCCTTATGATCCTGAAGTCTTCTGCATCACGGGCAAGGCCTGTGGCTTTATATCTAGCAAAGAGGCGTGCGCGTTCGTCTAGAATGCGCCTAATGGGGCGAGGGAGGGGTCGCTTAGCGGTCTGTGGGCGACGAATTCTGGGGACAAAAAGCCTATCAGCTAAGGAGATTAACTCTCTGAGATTCTCTGCCATTTCATCCGCAGAGTTACCTGGGTTAGTTAAATTTAGCTGGGAGCGAAAAAATGCACAGACTTGGCCTGCATCCTACGAACCCGCTTACTTGGTGGAGGGATGGCCGGTGATGGAGAGGCCCCTAATGCCCGATCTACCGTGCCGTTGTTAGGGGCAGGTGATGTAGATACGCTGCGGGTAGGGGTCAAAGCTGCATCTAGAAGTACCTGTCGTCCACTGGATGTTACCTGGGGGTCCGACAAGGGTGAGCTGTCAAGGTCGACCGGCACCTGAATTGGTGCGGAGCGTGCCGGGTTGAGGGGAGGTGATCGCACGGCTGAGGCTAGCCTCAGCCGAGGGCCGGTTTGTGAGGTACTAGTGGGAGGTACTGCTGTCCTTGACGCCTCTCTTTGCAGAGGAGTCTTGTCTGCCGTAATCCTGACCGATTTATAAGCTGTGTTGAGGGCAAGCGACGATTGCCTTTTGATAAATTCCCTTGCTATATGATCGGAAGGGAATTGGAAAAGGATAGGACATGTGTGGCGTGGTGAACGTTTGTTTAACCTTGTGCACGTGCATGGATGGTGTTCCATGCCAGCTGCCCTGAGCAGGGTGGATTTCAGTTGTGATACTGGGGCCTTGTCCGGGAGATTGAAGGCTATCGCATTTTTGCTATTTGAGATGTGCTTAAAGATCTCGGTAGAAACAGAGTCAAGGAAGTCCGTGGCTGATTTAAGCTGCTGTTGCGTAAAGCTTGCCGCGGGGTCCATCAGGCACAGTAGCGGAGCAAGCTTGGCGATATTGTCATCCAGAATCGAGAGTCCTGTTGAGATATTCTCAATCTCTTGGTGAATACGAGCACTGAAGATAGCGTCGTTCGCGAGGTCCACCAATGGTATAGAGCATTGTTTCAGTAGTGTCAGGGGTTTCTTGACTCTAATCTTGGTTCGAAGTTTTTGAGTAACAGGCATGATAAAAGTATTGGAAAAAAATCTTTAGAATTATTGTATTGTTTTGGGATGATTTGTCTCTAAATAACCAGCTAAGTTCCTAGAAACCTATATAACTAGCGAGAGATAACGAAGAACACCCCGTGGCGGTGTAGCGTCCCCTTTAGGTTAAAGCGACTATGCTGTTTTATACATGCCCTGGAGACGTAGAGTTCAAACAACGACTAGTCTACGCTGCGGACCGAACATACAGCGTGGTCCTAATTTCCACCTCCTCCCATTTTCTCAGGGAGACTGCAGGTGAAAGTGTGCCACACTGGCAGTAATATGGTCCCCGACACGGACTTCATTGCGACTTTTGCGGCTAGAGTACCCTTGAATACAATATCCGGGGTGATGCCCTTTTTTGCCTCTATGGGTTTCTACGGTGCTGCTCTGTGAATATGAGGCGACGCTCTGGATTTCGTGGCCTTTTTCCCAACCCGTCGACCCGGTGTCGGGCTAGGCATGCACAACGGAATTATCTTTATTTGAGTCACCATACCGACGGCCTGGGTTGGTCTTGTGGCAATCTCAGCTCAACTGGTTTCTTCGGCTTTTCGAACTGACACCTCCAAATTCACCGAAAACACTAGAGTGGACCTTTTGGCAGTCTCCCCAAAAATCGGGCTGCCCGGCTGAGCGATCTCGAGAAGAACCGGACCGCATGCCTATGTAAGAAGCATTCGAGAAATGAGTAGCCAACTTCGAAAATAATCCCGAAACCACAAAGAGAAAATCCGTGAAATTTCATGACACTAGATCATCAAATGAACAATGATATAAAACAAACACGAACCTCAATTATGCGATCAAAGAGACACAGAAAACGAGTAGCATATGTGGCCACGAAGACTGTCCAAGCAGACACAACCGATTGTTAAACCAGGCGAAAAAAACCACACCAGAGGCGAACACCAAGCCCAGTGTGATTTGTTCAACCTCACGGCCTGACAGTATACCTTTACGTTTAGAGGTAGTTGCCGTGGGAGTGATGACCCCAACTGGGGTGGCCTAAGAGTTGGCCTTCGTCGACAGTGGATCAGACACAACCCTGGCGAGGGAGCGGTTTGCCGAGAAACACCGACTCGCTAAAAGCATGACGTCGTTAGCGGTGAGCACGGTGGGTGGAACAAACGTATTGACTGTCTGCCGATCGAGGTTACTGCTCATCTCCTTACACACTAATGAGCTAATCGAATCAACGGAGACATTCATATTAGCTGATCTCCCCATGCGAGCACCGAGATCGGTGAAGGCAGTTTTAACCAGGTGGCCCCACCTGCAGGATGTAACCGTCGAAAACTGGGAGGACGACGAAGTGGACCTTCTCATCGGCTGCGATGTGCCAGATGCACATTGGGTACTGGACCAGAGAGTGGGCAAATGCCAGGCTCCCTATGCCGTGCGCACAGCATAGGACGGATAATATATGGTCCAGTGGGAGGAAGTGGTTTCGTAAGTTACGTATCAGCTGAACCGGACCGAATTGAGTACAAATTGCAACGGCTGTATGCAAAGGAGTTTCAAGACATTGGAGACGAAAGACTATCGTTGTCCCAAGAGGACCATTTCGCTTCAACCCAAGAAACCCGAAAAATTGCGGGTGGTTTTCAACTGCGCAGCCAAGTTCCGGGGCAAGTCGTTAAGCGATCGCCTGCTACGGGTTCCTGACCGGACCACGCCACTGATTGGTTATGTGCCGTTTTAGAGTTCGTAGAGTGGCACTGTCCGCCGACACCAGGGAAATGTGTCTCCAGGTGAAAATACCGGCAGAAGGGCAAGATGCGTTGCGATTCCTATGGTGGGAGGAGAACAACCGGAAAAAGCAATGAAACGTTATAGAATGACTATCCACCCCTTCGGGTCGACGTCGTCACCGTTTTAAGCGAACTACGCCCTCCGAGAAACAGCGAACAAGCGTGGAGCTCTGGTCCACCAGTCGGTGGTAGATAGCGTCAGCAGGAACCTCTACGTCGACGACCATCTTGGGTCATTCAATGATGTAGAATCGGCCGTAGCGCAGCTCAGGGGCCTAGCAGGATTGCTAGAAGAGGATGGTTTCCATCTCACGAAGTGGATATCGAGCGCGTCGACAGTGCTCAAAGTCCTTCCGCACCATGAGGGGGCCAAAAGGGCTCAACACCTGGACGGCTCTCCACGCCCTACCGAACGCACGCTAGGAATGCAATGGAATGCGGAAGCAGATGATCTTGTTTTCAAGCTAAACATTCCCGGGCTGCCAGAAACTCGCCGTGGTATACTATCGGCTGTTTCTAGTTTGTTCCATCCGCTCGGTTTTGTCTCTCCCTGACTGTTGCCCCGAAAGATCCTGCAGTAAACAACAAGTACCGAAAATCCTCCCAGATGTTCTACGTGCTTCGTGGATTAAACTATACTTGACATTACCTTGAAAAGCACATCCATACCCCACACTTTTGCACGTTTGTTTATCCATGTGAGACATTTGAGCTTGGCCTTGAAACGTTTCCGACTATCGTGCCCGAGCCACAGGGCTTTGAACCTTTGAGTTTTACTGTGGATCCTTTTTGGCCGCATACTTGAAGTTCGAATATGTTTGTATCTTTTGTGAGTTTCATTTTAGTGCCGTAGAAGCTCAGAGTCAATCTTGTTCTGGCCTTGGGATTCGTTTCAGTTGGCTACGCTTTGCTCGATTTGCGAGTATTGGCTCACATCTGCTGCAGCGGCTCTGTCGTAAGAAAGTGGATTGGGGCCAGCCACTGTACCGAGAAGGCTGGCTGGACTGGGAGGAATTGCTGAACACCTTAAAGAAACTAGGAAACGCGGATCCCACGATGCTTGTCTGTTAGTCGTACAACACAGACGGATGAACTGCACCCCTTTTCTGGCGCATCCCAAGTCGGTTAAGGAGCCGTGGTGTACGGACAATGGTGCACGGGAATGGACAATATGCTACGAGGATCCTGTCCACCAAAGCCCGCATTGCCCCACTGAAATCGGCTTCGATTCCAAGCCTCGAGCTCAGCGCAGCCGTGTTAGCAGTAAGGGCGGTGCAAGCGGTTAAGAGTTGCTTCGACTTCCGGTCGGCTAGCTTTTGGACGGACTCGACGATAGTACTGTTCCACATGCGCAACGTCAGGAGCCATTTTAGTACTTTCGTTGCTAACCGGCTCACGATCACCCACGACGAAACTGCCATGAACCAGGGGGAATATGTCAAGTCTGTCTACAACCCAGCCGATCTTTACCCCCGAGGTGCGACCAACTTCCGGCACCTTGACACGAGCACGGAAGGACTGAAATTCCTGAAACAGCCTCAACAGGACTGGCCCGTGTGCGAGCTGAAGCCCTCTCGAACACCGACTGACCCTTGGAGTCTCACAGCACATAAACGACTGTTAACAGGGATCCGGCCTTGTCAGTCAAGACTAGTCCTACACCACGTTGACCCACAGCTCTAGCTGCTTCGTCTCCTGAAGTGCCCAGAGAATACCTCGATGAGATACCAGGAGTAGTTAGTTGAATTACACTGCTCGAATCCTGGATACGCGTTTCGCTTAAGCAGCAGACATCAATCTTCAGATAATTTATTGTGAGCGCTAAGCACGCCTGCTGACCAGCCTGCATGAGTGTACGCACGTTGAAGGAGCCGAGATTCAGAGGCTGACGAGGTTTGAGAAAATGTGAGTTACAAGACAGAGGATTATTCCCGACACTATTTGTCAGTGAATCGTTGCGAGTATCGACCGTGTTATCAGTGGGAGCATTATGGGTGGATAGATGGGGCAAAGAGGGATGGTTAGGGACAGAAGACAAAGGTTGAATAAAAAAGAGGGAACTCTGAGCAGTAGCACACTTATCACTACCCACTTCGCTCGATGCAATGGGCAGCGCGGTCCTGATTATTCTGCTCGACGACCGATGCAGTATGGAATTCTTTCCATTCGTGCAGTTCATGGGAGATGTTGGACGGGTACTGCTAGGGTATCCAGCCACAAAGCAAGAGAACGATTAGGGTCCTCATCCAAAGCCCTTAGTTCTAACAAGAGCCTATCCGCAAGGCAGTGGGATGGCTTAGTGGAAGCCCATTTGCTTGGACCAATTATTCTTCCACTGATTTTGCCGATTGAGTTGCCAGCTCAAATCAACCCCCAACCTGGAGTACCAGGAGACTAGACTTTGTCTGACCTCTACTCATTGACTTGTCAGGTATGATTGCATCTCCGGCTTAAAGAAGCCATCCTGTATAGCTCTTTGGGTCATAGAGGCGCGCAAGTCATCACACCACGTCAAGGTGCAGTCTCGGACAACACAGTAGTCGACAGGAGGATGTGCCCGACTGTACACGGACGTTTGGGATTCGAGATAAAACCATTGGTATTCTCAAGGATTTCGCACCGGTGCCAAGGGTGATAATACCAGTAATATGTATGTATCACTTCCAATGTACACAATTTATTTTACTTTTTCCTTGGGTTTATTGCCATTACCGGACCAGTAGGCTCGATCGCACAGAGGGAATGAAAGTATCTTCACATCAAAACTAGACCCATTCAGCTTCTCGAATCGCAAAGAACCCCACACGTGCCCGAGGCACAGGAACTTGTACGTGGCTGTGGTATTGAAATATTGGACTATCTTCTGCCACAGCTGGTTGCATTCCAACAACACACGGTGTTCTCTGAAGCAGGTGGTGGTTGGAAGGTAGGTCGATGTGGTCAGTCCGTGGCATGGCAAAAAGGTATGAAAACCTTGACCAGTGGATTTAGTCAAGTAGGACGTATTAGACTTCCGGGTTGCGGTCCAAGCGACTCACCTAGCTGTCGCGGCCAGTGGAGTAGTTGCATTCAGATTCTTCCTCTGTGTTCGTGATTCTCGCTTGATACATTGACTGCTTGGATCTTAATCACTTCATGCTTCTATTCTTTTTGTCCCTTACTGGACGATGCCGAAAGGTAGCAACCAAAACCAGAGCACAGAATTGCGAGGTTAATGGTTCAATAAATTGAAACTGAAACTGATGTCTTTGGAAACCTTAACCAGAGTCTTCGACTTAACAGTGGGACACGCAAGTCAGTGATTTGATTAAAACTAAATAGATTTCAGTAGACGGAGTGTTGAATTCGAGGGGGCTTGCCCAGTAGATGACGGAGAACTGAACACCAGACAAAAGGCAAACACGAAGACGAGTGAGGCTTTCCGCTGTTAGCTACTGCTTTTCAAAATCCACTTGGAATTTTTTAACCTTGTGATTGTCGGTGAGCTCATTCTTTGGCACTTTTGAATGGAATTTTCTGAATGTTTGACCCGTCCCCGTAACGCTTTTGAACCATCTCAATTTATCAGCTCAAAACAGTTTATGAAGAAAGACACAGTCACCGTCATCAATCGTTGCAATACAAACAGACTGGTTCAAACTTGCATTAGGTAACCTCTCTTCTGATTGGTTGATTGGTGATACAGGCAGCTACCAGCTGACGGGGTTCCGTTCTTGTCTTATCGACCCGCTGCCTTGTCATTCATAAAGACGTTGGCTCAGGTACTGACCTGGATTATGGACAGGCACTGACGTACTGATTGCTAACCAGTCTCGGCTGTCTATCGACAAAGAGTCAGTCCGTACCTTCACACCAAGAATTGGTGATTATTCTGGTTCATAGAAGGTAACGACCGTTAAAAGCTTGTTTAGGACGAAGTAGCCTTAACAGTATATTCGAGACTTTTCGAGACACTGAACTAAATTACACATGCGAGCAGTGGTGGATTGAGAAATGTAGGAAAATGAAAAAGGCTGCATCCATTGACAATGTTCGCAACCTTTCACGCTTGATCAGAGGTACCGGTCCACGGAAGCCTGGTGTAAATGAGTTAATTAAGGAATCCGACGGCTCGGGGACGTCGTCTGGAACTTTGGGCGCAGCACTTTAGGGAACAATTCAGTTGGTCCACCTCAACCTTGGACCTTCCAAATATATCTGCCAGCGAAACGATGCAGGTGGATACCACTCCTTCATCAGAGATGGAGATTATGTGGGAGATAGGTTTACTTGAAAAGGTACAAAGCCGCTGGACCGGATGGGTTGTCTCCATCTTTTTTCAAGAGTGGAGGCGAAACTCTGGTTCCGGAGTTAACAAAACTCCACCGTATTATTTGGAATAGTGAGCAGATTCTCAGGGAATGGTGTGAGTCGGCCATTGTGCCGATTTACAAGAAAAGTGACAGATCCTCTTGTGAAAACCACAGGGGGGTTAGTTTGGTAAGTATCGCGTCCAAACTGCTCATCGGTCTTATTCTGCACCGATTATCCAGTGCCTGCGAAATGTGTACGCGTGAGAATCAAGCCGGTTTTAGACCCGGTCGGGGTTGTATCGACCACATCTTTACTCTCCGGCAAACCTTAGAGCACAGACACATCTTCCGTAGGCCCACGACCTCTTTCTTGACCTGAAAGAGGCGTTCGACTCAGTCGACCACACAGTTTTCTGGCGCTGCCTCTTACTGTAGGGTGCGCCAGAGTTTATTTCTGAACAACGGATCTGTGGTTAGCTTGTGGGTAGGGTGTGGGCCAAGGAAGCCTTAGCGCTTGCACGAACTGTTTTTGGGCGCACAGCGGGAGATTGTAGAGACAAATGCATGCCGCTTCCGCTGTGGCTAAAACACGGCACTTCACCAGTCTTGATTGCTCACTTCGAACTTTGTAGATTGGCCGGAATGCTTCGGTCACATTCACTGAGTGGTTAGACTGAACAAGGTGTGAACACACAGCGCTCGTAATTACTTTGATTGCTTCAGTGTTCAGCCAAGCTGAGTGGTGTTCACGGACGCGTTCGGATAAGTGTCTGGTTGAACGGCCAACGTACGCTGTCCCACAAGAACAAGTAAAGGAGTACACACAGAATGAGACCATAGAATCTGACACCTTATCCTTTAGTCGTAAATACACACACGGCTTTGATGTGAATAAAATATGGAGCTTTGCCGAGCAAAATGTTTCGTCGAAGGATCTTGATGATCTGCGATGTATAATATCCGCTGGGATATCACCATTGAACGGCAGGCGGACGCATACTGATTTCTTTGGGACAACTGTGGTCTTCGCTCTTTCTTTCACTTGTCGCACTGTCCTACCAATGGAACGATCCGGATATCCATTTTTCAGGAACACATTGCGCAGAGAACGAAGTTCGTTGTTCAGTGTGTATTCAGTAAAAATTTTTCGTGCTCTATTAAACAGGCAACGGGTTTAGTTGCGCTTAAGTTTGAGTGGCACGAAACTTTCGAATCACAGATCCGTTGATGCGACCAATGACACCGCAGACACCCACTCACGATCAGAGACGGATCTAGGTCACGTATGTGATATTTGATCCCCTCTCCCTCACTTAATTTTGACGCATCGTCTTATCTTGATTTCTCTTCCGTTCACCTAACATTGTTCATATAAAATGTGATGTAATGGCATGATTACGGATCACTGAAAACAAGCTTGTTCGCCACCTTGTGCTGTTCTCCGTGTGCTCTGTGGGATTATTCAGACAAGTTTATTTCTCTTTTCTAATGCTTGTATGCGAACAGCCAAAGTCGAGTTTGTGCTTACGGCGATCTTTCCCCGGAGTTCAACACGGAAAGTGGTGTTCGTCAGGGTTGCTCTCTTTCACTCTTCCTCTTCAATTTCGTGATTGAATTGGTTCTTGAGATAGTCCTATCCTCGTGTGAGAATAGCGGCATCGATCTTTGCTCAGACAGTAAACTGTTTGATTTGGAATACGCAGACGATATTGTTCTTCTGAGTGAAGTAAGTTGTAAGCTCTTTTAGATAGTCTTAGCAACAGTGTAGCAATGTATGGGATGCGTTTTGCACCTTCAAAGTGTAAAATGCTGCTGCAGGACTGGGCTGGCTCAGCACCAAACTTTGTGTTGCCAGGGTAAGCTCTAGCTGAAGTGGATAGATTTTGTCACCTAGGCAGCTACATCTCACCAGGTGGACAGATATCGGATGAAGTGTCATCGCGTATACAGAAGGCGTGTTTGGCTTTTCCCAACCTCCGTCATCTGTGGCGTCGGCGTGACATCCAATTGTCTGTTTAGAGTAGAGTGTACAATGCGGCGGTTAGGTTCTTCCTTTTATACGGTTGAGAAACATGACCGTTGAGGGTAGATGATAGGCGAAGACTGTCGGTGTTCGAGCACAGATGTTTCCATGATATTGCCCTAGTTTGATGGGAACACCGTATCAACAATGCTGAGGTTAGACGCAGAATGTTGGGAACCCGTGGTCATTTACTGGAACAAGTACTGAATCTAAACAGGTTAAGGTGGTTGGGACGTGTTATGCATGCCAACCAATAAACTTCCTCGGCGTATGCTGTTCTCTGAAGCAGGTGGTGATTGGAAGGTAGGTCGAGGTGGTCAAAGGTAGGAAAACCTTGATCGGTGGACTTGGCCTAGTGGGACGTGTTAGACTTCCAGGTAAGGGTCCTGATTTCCCTTTGATACGTTGACTTTGTGGATCTTTCACCTTATGCTTCTATTCTTTTCGCCCTTTACTGGACGATGCTGGAAGGTAGCAACCGAAACCAGAGCACAGAAGTGCGAGGTTAATGGTTGAATAAACTGAAACTGAATTTTGGGGTTTATTTAAATGTATTTCATCGAACTTTAGGAATATGTGAAGTTCTTGGGCAAAAGCATACTTGGAAATAATTTTTCACCATGACTAGCGCAAACGCGGAAAAATTTGTCGTTTGTAAATGATTAAAATGACAGGAGTACGTCCCATGACTAAAAGCTCGCTGCACAATCCTGGAGAACGGACACAAATTCCCATGACTGCCAACCAAAGTAGCGTGACCGTGTTTATCCCGAAGGGACGCGGAACGGATACCGAGTGGGGTGTACAGGTGTCGGATAGCAGTAGCACCAGAGATAGTAGACTACCGTGCCCTCGGGGTATCTCCCACCTCTCTGGTCTCCACCAGATATCCAGCTCTCGCCTGTGGTTTCGTGAAGCTGAAGCATGCGCCAGAGGTCACACCCCGGTAAACTGCTCGGCGGGAGGGCTAAACCGGGTTGAGGGTAACCGTGGCTCAGAAATCTCGGTCAAACGATGTTCGCCATGCGAAGACAGTAACCCCTGAAAAGGCGGACGTCTATCTGAGACCGAAGAAAACCCACTGCACACTAGATTATAAAAGGAACCATTCAACATGTCACTTAAAAAGCTGTGTGCGTGCTCGGTCTCACCAGGCCGACACAAACTGCAGCACACCTGAGGTCTGAAGAAGAGAACTAGTAGGACTTCTCGAGTAATTGGTCGAAAACGGCTGCCCAAAGTTAACTAATGTGTTCCAGATGACACTAAAAGTCAAAAATGAATCCACTTGGGAAGCTCAGTCCTGCTACCGCATATACGAGAAGCAACGCAGGCGGTATATACTGTTGTAGCAGCTTCGCAGACACCAAACTCACTAAAATGCGATTGCGAGCTCAGAGCTTAGGCGCGTGTTGTTTATGAATAGGTATTTGCATTCATATTTACTTGGGAATGACAACCGCTTCTCATGCGCAGCCAATTCCAGTGACAGGTTCTCCTTTAGCTATAGGCAATTCTCCTTTTCTTCTCAGTCACATAAAGTGGCTTATAGGCAGGACAATTGCTCTTCAAATCACTTCCACACATCCAGACCCGATTCAACCAGTGTGGCAAGACAATCCTCTTCGTTCGAGCACACGGGCTTATCTTAGAAGTCCTGTAGGACATTCGGGTGGTTCTCATCAGTCATCCATTGAGGTACGCAACTGGTCAAGCAAACGTTGACCAGGCTCTTCGATAGGTTAGGAATTCGGCTTAGCCTCGGTTCCTTCAATCAACTGGTGGTTTGAAGACCGTTTAAGTCCACCTGGTACCGGCGGAGTAAACAGCATCGCCATCTTACATCACGCGACTCAGGCGGCAAGGCGCAGTCTAGCTCGTCAGCTCTGGCCATTAGCGCGTTCAGTCTCCCATCTCCTGTCAGTTATACAGGATGACCAATATAATTGCTAAAACCCATCAATTGCTATCGTTGGACGGGAATCGAGTCCGCATGAATCGTGCGAGCGTCCGAACTATGTAAAAGCAGTTGGAAATGAGAGTCGCTCATAAATCCATCGGAACCCTGCGGTCCGTCCTATTCAACGAAAACCGTGTGGACCAGCACGACCAGTCATGATTGGTCTACGCCATTTCGTGCCTAAAAATTGAATACATTGAATGCACTAGAATACATAGGCCGACCCACACATGCAGACCTGGAACCACTGCGCGCAAACGGTTTATGAGGTCTAAGTCTTGAATTCTCAGAGTAATAGGCAGATAGGAAGCTGAAGCCAAAATATTTCAAGATCTTGTATTTATTTTAGTTTAAATAGACAGCGCAAGAATGGTCATTCGAGCAAATGAAACAGGGGAGCGCCTGACCTTTAAAACCCTCCAATCGGCCATATTGTTCAGTCGAAACGTGGAGATCAATAAACATCACGTCACCCTAGCAAGACCGGTATTGAATGACTGAGAAAAGTAAAGACGGATCAAAAACACGCGGAACCAGCCGTACGGCTGAATTCATTACGCTTTAGACGCTGTGCGTAGGAAAAACTACCCGGGGGCTACGACGTAGCTCGTCCGGAGGAAGATGCGTCGTTGCTTGAAGAAGAGTAGAGCTAGTCTGCAAGAGAGCCGATCCGAACTGCATCGGGACGTTGGCGTCCAATGCAATAAGTACGAAGTGAGTGACTTCAACACCTAACGTCTTTCCTGAAACGTTATTTTATATCATGATGTGTATCTATTGCCATATTTTGTACATATGAGAAATTCCAGTTTCTGTCTCATCCAACAAGGTCTATTCTCACAATAGTTATTTTCATGCGGTAGAATAATTTAAATATCGCTTAAAGAACAATTATTTAAATAACTGAATTCAAGTGAATCCACAGTTTATAAATGTTAACATTCTGCCCATACAGTTGATTTTCAATATTTGAACAAAGCCACTAAATGAAATATAATTAATGATTGTTCCTTTTCCTATCTCAGACGTCTGATCACAATGATTAAAATAGACAGCTGTTTTCGAATAACGGGAATGGCCAGAAGTATTCATTACCTACGACAAAATACCATTGTAAATCCCTTCCTTCAATGTACAACTGATTTATTAATATATGTACATTCGATTGTCTTTCAAAGTTGGTAATTTGGAAGTAATTTGCGGTTACGTTGCGACTTATGAAATAATAAAAGTAAAGTGGGAAGTGGGAAGATTTAAGATTTGCGTGCAACTATGGTCGTTCGTTTACAGGGCTATTTAGGCGGCGATGCATCAGAAACTGATTCCATCTATTAGGACAAAGATTACCGGATACATGAAGGGTTTTCCGTGGTCGGCCTAAAATCGTCCCCAAACAGACCGCTTTTGTTCCAGTGGGGTCTTTCTGGAGTCGTTCTGGGGATGTACTGCGGTCGTCTTGGGGACTATTTCGTGACCATTTGAGAACTATTGTGTTACTTGGAGTCCTATTCATACATACATTCACCGACTTTTCATGATGAGTCCTGTTTTGGATCGAAACATGACGGCGAACGTTTTATAACTCAGTGTATATATACATATATATATATATATACATCCCCTTCGCGAGACGAGTATGAAATGATTCAAAGGCAATTTAAACTGAACGAATTTCTGAAAAAACTGTCAGAAGAATTCAATTCAATTCATGAGTATCAAACTAAGTCAACCAAGAACTCGCCTAAGAAAACCAACGTTTGACTTGTCAAGTGCCACAAAGCGATTGTATAAACGGTAAATCTGTTTTGCAGAAACTGCGGATAAATATTATCAGGCGAATGCCACAACCTACATCCAGTTTCGTCCGCAATCTCATCAACCTCCGCCTGATCCAACGTCTTTGACGAACCAGAACCCATCTCCTCAAAAACTGGGCACGAGCCGCTGACAGACGCAACCTTGAAATTCAGATCAGATCAGTTCAGTTCAGTTTGCACAGAACATGCAATGGCCACGGCCAATCAAGCGTCCAGAATTCTTTCCATGGTAGGCACACCAGTTATGCACCCACCACTATCCATTTCAGTTCAGCTCAGTTCAGTTTTCACAGGACTTTGTGTGGCTAAAGCCAATCGTGAATCCAGATAGTTGTGTTGTCGGCTCAGTCCTGTTGCCCCCAACACCTGGTGATTTTCGATGAGTAGTATGGCACTGTATGTGGATGACAGGACAAAATTGCCCCATAAGCACGCGACCGGTTTCGCGGTTATTGCCGTTCATCAGGTATGCGAACCCGGTACTCTTCCGCCCAATCATCCTTACGCCTGAGCACTACACGGTTGGTTTGCAGCTGTAATCTCATTTGAATCGAATGGAGATTGCATGGGCGGGGAGTCTACTTTTAGGGTCACACGGTGATTCTTCCAAAGTTAATTCGTCCGTTAACACGGTTAACCTTCAGAACGAGGACACATGGTTCCAAGTAGGGATTTTCGATACGGGCAGTATGGCGTTGTATGTGGATGACAGGACAAAACTTCCCGTCCACGCAAGCTCCATTCGATTCAAATGAGGTCATAGCCGTGAAACAGAAGATTTTCTCTCTCTGAAAGGCAAAATCTTTGGGCAGTATCAGCCCCGGCAGAGAAAGGTGGAAACCGGGTAAATTTCTTCGGACCCTAAAAAATACCTAGCATAATTCGGGGCATACTGCCACCCAACATTGGTCTACTGCTTTCTTAAAACCTTCCAATAGGATGCCACTCTATTCAAGTAGTAATTTGCCCTAATTTGGGGCTTTGGGTGCTTTCTTCGTAATATTAAGCTACGCCCCCTTGTGACTCCCTACGGGATCGGGGAGAAAAGCTCTCCTCGATTTATACCTGGCAGGTCCTTCAGTACTTCGAAAGCTTTTATCGAATTCCCGCGAAAGTGCCGCCTCTTCACTGAGGGCAGATCCAGCGCAAGGAGACGCTCCGTGTAGCTGAATCCCACTTGGCCAGTCACCATTCTGTCTGCTAGCCCTTTCACTTTCTCCAGACTGTCCATATCTTTCTGATACCATGGTGCCCAGGCTTACGTGCAGTATTCCATGAATGGTCTGACTATGGATTGGTATATCGGAACTAAAATCTCCGGCTGTCTACGTAACACTGTGGACCTAACCCGAAAGAGTCCGCTCCTGGCCATATTGGCTGCCGCCGTGCACTGCTCCGACTGCTTGAGGCTGTTGTCTATCATAGCCCCCAGGTCCCTGGCCTGAAGTTCGGGAACGCCGAGCAAACGGTGAGGACTGTCTGTGCGTACGGGATTTTCGGGTAATGAAGGGGAGAGTGCGGGTGACGTGGCAACCGCTGACTGCAGTGACAATAACGGCTCCAGCCCAGGGGGACGCCTTGTCGTGAATCCCAGTCAGTGTGTTTTGACTGGACAGACAGCATATGTGGTTTTGAGAAATGTTAGGGGGTTGTTGAACAAACGCGAAGATCGGGAAGCGTTTGTTATAGCCCATAGACCTGCAGTTATAGAGCTGACTGAGAAGTTGTTGAACGACGAGGTTTTGGACACCGAGCTTGCTCTACAAGGGCACCACATGTTTCGTTCTGACCGAACTCGGATCAGAGGTGGTGGAGGTGTAATAATTTATAATAGAGAAGGCCTATCTGCTCATCTGCTTGATCGTTAATCGGATCTCAAGGCTTGGCAGGGCACTCAGGTGTAAGGTGAAATTAGTTGGTAGTAGATCCTTGGTTTTGGGACTTTTCTACAGGAAACCTGCTGCAGAGCCACTGGACATCCTGGAGTCCTTGAGGAGACTGGGATCTGACGGTCACTATCTCATCCCAGGTGACTTCGATGGGCCCCACACCGACTGGGCTGCATCCCGCTTTACTGAGGCAGGTGACAACTTCTCCAGAATTCTGTATACCACGGTATGTGATCTGGCGCTGTACCAACACGTACCTCAACCAACCCGCTTCCAAGGTGAGCAATCGTCCAATCTCGATCTTGTTCTCACTCAAAGGTTGTCGGAAGCCTCCGACATTGATATTTTTTTAAAAATAAATATTGGTATATTTCTCGGCCATGGTCGAGACGCACGCGCTAAAGCATGATCATGGTGTACACGTTACTCAATAAGATGAAATGTTCGCATATTCTAAGTATGAAAGTCGAAAGTATTAGAGATGATAAAACAATGACAGGAAAAGTTTGAATGGATCATTCTGACAATGGTTTGCGCGGCAGTTTTAAACCAGTTTCGAATCCGGACCAGGCAGTGGTACGCGGTGGAGATATCGAGAAAATCGTTAACGCAGTGCTAAGGAGGCATTATTAACAAGAATGATGCAAGCCCAGGAAACCAGAGGCCAACTAAGGTTCTGCAGATGAAGTTAATTTTGAATAAGAAGAAAAAGGGTGGAAAATCGACGCATGCGAAGAGGATAGCGATCCATGAAGACAATGCAGACCCTGAATGACGGATTTACCGGAGTTCTGTAAACGGAATGAGATTTGAAGCAGGGGGACATGAGGCCAGTTTCGTGAAAGTGAACACCGGTGGATGTGGGAGAAACAGCAGTCCATAAAAAGGTGAGTTTAGATTCAGGGCCAGTAACATGTACTATTCAGAAATAAGAAGGCGCAACTGTAAGGTCCTCAAGAAGTGGAGAGTCAAATTCCAGCCGGCTACGGTTCGGGGGAAAGATAACCTGTGTTAACGGATAATAAAGTGGAAAAATCTTCGCATAGACTTCAGCGTTGTGCTGCTTCAATAACAAATATATATGTATGCGATGACGCATTTGCCTTCAGCGTTATTCTGGTAACGTACGACATCGAATGCATAAGTTTCGTCTGACAGGGCAAAGTATGTGTCAGTCAATCAGCCGAGTGTGGCTGTATGTTAGCGGCATGCGCGTGAGCTGGAATTCGTGTTGGTTGCGTTAGAAAATGCTGAACGATCTGATAAGCAATTAGGGGTATCTCCTGTTGTGTGGTTGGATTTCGGTCCCAGTTGCCATGGTAGGTTCCACTTGAGTCTCTGTCTGTACGAGTCAAAGCGGCCTCCTTGGTTAGCCACTTTGGCGACTGAGATAGTGGGAGACAACGACCTGAAATAAAGGGAGATTGCAGTCTGGACGTGGTTCCAGCTGTGGGTTATGATAATATGTGAAGACAATAAACAATGGATTGGTTTGGTCTATGTGAGTGGGGCATGGGTAAAATAGGCTCGCAGTGGATTTGAGCTATACTGCTGCCGGCTGACGAAGTTGCGTACACAGGCTTGGTAACTGTGTATGCATTTAAAAGGATTTATGATTTGCCCGTGGTCAGTAATAATAACCCTCAAAACCGTTTGCTTACGCAGAACGCAGTTTGGCACGAGGCGATAAGATAGGTTTGAAATAACAGACAGAGCGAGTAGGACAATCATACTGTTTGCGTGGCGCTACGCTGTTACTGTCTCTTTCGGTATAGTGGTTGTTCTATACTGAGTAGTTTCTGAGGAGTCAAAGTAGAAGGAACTATTGGGGTGACAGTGGTTATAGATTAGAGGTAATTGGTCACTTGTCTTGGAACATTGACGCGAGTTCATCTATGCTCTTCCTCGATAGTGCTATCGTACCGAGATTAGGCTCCAATGTGAGCAAGGAAATCTGATGTGGATATGATTGCATGGTTACCGTGGTATCTTTTTCGTTGTTATCGTACTGCAAGGCAGGACTACACCGATGTGAGGACTGGTTTGGGGAACCGTGTGAGGTGGGTCCGAATTTTCGTCATGGAAGCAAACTCTAACGGTCTACATTCGGTGCTCATGGTAGGCGGCACAAGGGCCTGCTTCAGGTAGGGAGGTTGCACGATACACAACTACTGGCATCCAGCACGTGGCGCTCCAAGAATGATCCACACTTTTTTAGACGTCATTATTATTATTGTTTTTTTAATGGTTTTATCACAGTCAGGTATATGGCTATCAGAGAAGGCGGAGATGCTTTTGGCGGGCGACCACAGCTCCCACGCCCCGGCCGAAACACGGACCGCATGTAACAAGCCGCGCTGGGAAAAGGTCCACCACACCAGTCAATCCGTAGCGACACTCCAACCCGGAGACATGGGTCACATGTGACCAGGCTGGTGTGCCTGGAAGACAAAACAGTGGGGTATTTTTTCTCACTTTTTTGTGCCAATCTCTTACATTTTGGTGTTCATGTCTTATTGGTGGTCAACTCTGTGCAGGGAGACCTTCACGGCCAGGAATGTTTGCAGAAGTGCCGCGCTAACACTCGCCTTATCCGTGAAGTCAGAACACCCAGGCCGTTTACATGGGACAAAAAATGCAGGGGGAGGCAGAGTCAACCACGGCCTGCGATTATTCGATGGGGTTTATGTTCAACACAACGCCAGTCTGCACAAAGATGGGGTACAACTTGCAGCACTAACAACGTGATTCGTCGGTACGATCCACATATGGTTAGTAGTTTTGCTGGCTAAGTATCAAATGTTGTATAGGCCAATCGTGGAGGATGCTAGAGTTCTGTGATTGGGACAGAACTTGAGCTGTGAATGTCTAATGGTGACTACTGGATGGAGGCTGAAAAGTGTGACAGGTGCTGCGTCTTGGGTTAGAGATAGAGG